>CM060909.1:900748399-903148399 GCA_030737875.1 Allium sativum | reverse complement strand
ATTATGAACCAAATCTAAATATTCTCTCTTTATGTTTACGTATGTATAAAATCTAGAAGGAATATCACTTTTCTTTAAATTTAGTCTTAATATGTTTAACCCACATTTGCACAATTGTTATTTTAATTCTATTTTTCCATACGCAAAATAAAATGATTAACCTAATTGTCAATATACTAGCATTTTGCAGATCTAGGCATTTTTTAGACATAAACCAAATATAGGTGTAAAAACAATAAAATAACTGATAGGCATAAATACAGAAAGAGGAAAGAAAACAGAAAGAATATCTCACAGTACTTGAATAAAATAAAACTGTGAAAAAAGGCCCAAAAATACTGTAGAAAATAATCTATAGAAAAAGAACTTACAAAAATACTAACTTACAAAAGACTAATAAAAATTATAAGAAAAACTATAAGAAAACTATAAGAAAACTACAACAAGTACTACAACTATTAGAAACCCTAATTTTTCTAAATTACCAAAGTCGAAATAATTGCACATTCACCCGTGGTTCTGAGCTTTCCTTTGTGGTCTTTGTAAATTTCGTCTCTAGTTGGTGTATATAAATATTTTATAAACCCTTCCCCGAGAAAAATTCAGGTCAGGTCCATCTCAAGAGAGAAATCAAAAGGGAACAAATTGTGTTGTGAAGAATTAGCAAGGTCTAGGGGTCTATTTATAGGTCAGGTTAGGGATCTTAAACCTGTAACACCCTGCATTTTTAATATAATTAAAAATATGTAAAAATATGTGTATATGCATAAATAGGTAAATAATGGTGATGTATAATGAAAAATAATTAATATTCGGAAGAGAAGGAAAAATTAATTCGATAACAGTGTACGTAACAAAAAAGATAATAAAATAAGGATACTTAATTTAAATATTAGGAATTAAGTAAAATGGACATCACCATTGCGTTCATCTTGAAATTCTGCTTGAAATAGAGTCCAAGTTTGCGTAAATCGAACTCCGTATGAAGGAGTTATGGCCTTTAGAAGATTAAAAAAAATTCAAAACAGTTCGAAATTCGACCCAGGCAGTTGGGCGGGAAATTTACCGCCAAAAATAGGCAGGTCAACCTGGGGGTCAGGTCGACCTATCTCCAGATCTGGGCGATTTCAGCTCCCGTAAAGTGTTTTGATGTGCTGTACGGGTCGGATGGCTTCTAGGTCAATCTAAGGGCTCTAAAACACTCTCTACACATATAAATACATAGCAAGACCTAACCCTAATTCATAACAATTCCTTAAGACGCCTCCATGCCACCAAAATTCAACCAAACATGGCTGCCGCCCCAAAACTCTAAATTATATTGCAAGTTCATCATCAACTTTGGAGTTTAATCAAATCAAGTAGCAAAGTTCTTCATCAACAATTCATGCTCTTCCCCAATAATCAAATAAGAAGATTAAATCAGCATTCTACATCAACGACAAATCGCTTATTTCTCCAATCCAGTCAAGGTGAGTGGAATTATAATAAACTTGTTGTATAATAGTATTATTATCGTTCACCATTCCCCAGTTATAAATTCAATGCAAGATTTATGTTATAATAATTGTTCTTTTATTCTCCTTCCCTTATTATTTTTGGATCTAGGTTATCTCGAACCTAGACGAAATCTTATTATACATACGTACGATTGAAATATGGAAATATTGGGGCATAATGTAACGACCCGGGTTTTGCCCGCCCTTAATCGATCGTAAAATCGACCAAAACCGTTCAAAACTCGAATATGTTAACTTTGGGAATACAACACATCAGAACAATAACAGCAGACTTTTATAACATCAATAATAAATGTTACATCAGAGTACAGAATATCAGAGTACATCGATTGAAATTACAGCGGAAGATAAATTACAATATACAGCGGAAGACTATCAACTCTGGACACAGCTTTAGGCTTCGATCCAGAATCCTGCTTAAAAGAAATATCTGCAAAACAAGCTACTCGACTGTCCGTGTGGAAAAGAGGGCACCCGAGTTTGCAAGTGAAACAAACTACAGGTCAGTCGTGGGACTGGTATGAGAATTCTTAACTAATATAATTTCTAGTAATAGGGCAAATCCAAGGACCACGCCGCTAACGCGGAACGGGTTTACTCTAATGGACTGCCGTGCATAACTTAAAATAAATCGTTAAACAACGCAATGCTTTTTAGAAGAATGAAATCACCATAAGACTCAGGTCCCATCACACAATGCAACGCACACCAGAGGATAGAGTTTTACCTTATGGTGATTAAAAGATGATAGATACGTAAAAACGATATTATTATTAGTGTATATATGTTTAAATAAAACATTTCAATCATAATATCAATCCTAGGAAGCATAGGTACCATATATTATGCCTCCGTACTAGTAATACACTCAAAACCGCATGGAGTCGTATTGGAAGTTGGATTTCCATCATGATGGCTTCTGATTCGAAAGATCTATCACGAAGTGCAATATGCACATCCGCACTTTTGGGCAATCAAGTAACACAGCGGCTTACGTCCCAGCGAGAGAAAACACCGCTTACTCTATATCCCTCTATATGGGAATCAGGAGTTTAAGCCCTATCCCTCTGAGCGTGGAGCGACCACACCCAGCTAATCCCGGTCGACCGAATCCATACAAATATCTAAAGCATACTGATCAAACCATCAGTTCACCATCATACCGGGGTGTGAGGCTCGCGAGGTATCGTCCTAACCACAAGGCCTGCTTTTCAACAAAAGCCTTGATCCATGCATCTTAGCATGCCCCGTTGTCAATCCCTATCATTGATTTCTGCTAATATATAACCTCTGAGCTCGTACGTCTCAGAGAAGGGTGTTAAACACCAAACAGATATATACTAGCACAAATCAACGAATAAAGTGTAATGGAATACAACGTCAGACATACCGTCCATTTACAAGTCCGTTCTGGGTTTGAACGAAACCGGAGTCATCTTATTTCGGGGGAAATCAAGACACTCGCAAATTCGAACAATCAACAAGAACGTCCGGACGATCACTACCATCAACCCATTAAGGTAGCTACTCCCATCAAGGCCAACAATAGCAATACAACCGTCCGCCTTAAAGATCGTCGGTCTTCGACCGTCGTCTTCGACTCTTCAATTAAAATCGTCGCGTAATCATTTGAAATGAGATTTACTCGGTCTTTTCAAATGATCATCGTATATGTATATAATTTGAAATCATTTCATATCGTTATTAATAATTGATAACGACCTATCGCTATTTTTATTTATATAAAAATAGCTTGAATTCATTTTAACGACGCTTCGGGTCAATGGGCGACCCTGGCGCTGTTTTCAACCAAATTTGATTTACACATGTCTTGAAATCTAACCGTTGGATTTTGACGAAGTCTATATCGTTGGAAAGATATTCCCAAAGCGGTCCTAACGGTTCCAGTTTTGGGAAAATCCGACGGTCGGATCTTTCGGTATAACCGTTTGAAGTTAAGAATGTCGATACGCGAACTACCGCGCGCGATTCGTTAAATTTATAATTTATATTTATATAAATATAAATATAAGTCATTTGGCGATTTCAATTTCAAAAGTCTATTCTTTTTATCGCATCTAAAATGACGATAAAAATATCACTTTTAATATCTCTGTTTTATTTACACTAAATGTAGATAAATTATACCTTTTTCTATATTTTGTTCTATTTACCTAAATGTAAATAAATTATATCTTTTCTATATTTTAGTTTATTTACACTAAATGTAAATAAATTGTATTCATTTTCTTATCCTATTTATTTACCTAAAGAGAGTATCTTATGTTAATTTTTTTCTAACCTTTCTCATTTAACCAAATGTATATTTTATCTTTTATCTTAACAAAATATATTTTATCTTTACTAATTTTACTTTTAAATAAAATGTTTATTTTGCTTTCATTCTTTATATTAAACAAAAGTGTAAATTTTGTTTAACATGGCCTAATTGACAAATATGTTAATTTTATTCATCAATCAAGTTTAACACAAAATGTTATTCTTATCGTATTTAACATTTCTAGACAAGATGTCCTTTTTAACATTAAATAGACAAAATGTCCTTTTTTTCATATTAACATTAAATAGACAAAATGTTCTTTTTTTTTCATATTAACATTTTATTTTCTTTTACATAAGAAAATGTATAATTTAACTTTATTTTCTTTTACATAAGAAAATGTATATTTTAACTCTATTTACAACTTAATAACATAAAGTGTATTTTTAACTTATGTTGCATTTTAATGACATAAAATGTACCTTGACTTAATTTACATTTTTTTTTTATAAAATGTACTTTTATCTACTTTCATTTTAAAACCATAAAATGTACTTTTATCTATTTTACATTTACAAAATATATATTTTATTTTCACCATATTTTATTTGCAATGAAGGATGCAAATAAAAATGTGTTCTTTTAAAATCATATTTTATTCGCATTGTGAATGCGAACAAAGAAAGTAAATTTTAATTCAAAGTTCTATTCGCATTCTAGAATGCAAATAAAGTAAGTTTTTGTTTTCAACTTATTTTTACAGTATAAGGTGCAAATGAAAAAATGTAAGTTTTATTTTCAAGTCATATTTGTGTTTTGAGAACACAAATAAAAATTCAAGTTTTGCACTCAAGTTATATTGGTGTTTTAAGAACACGAATAAAGAGAGTGCTTCATTTCATATGCCAATATTTGACTCATTTCAATTATATAACATGATGATGGAATTTAAAGTCATTTCAACTAAGTTAACACTACGATGAGTTTTATCATCACAACTAAATCAACACGGCAATACTTTATTTGTGTCATCACCACTAAATTAACCCAACAATGTAATTTTTGTGTCATTACACTACATTAACACAACAATGGGTTTTGTGTCATAACAAATAAGTTAACCCACTGATGGGTTTTGTGTCATTTCTTAAATTAACACAACGATGTAGATTGTGTCATAATTCTTAGATTAACACAACAATGTATATTGTGTCATCACAACTATTTTAACACCACGGTGTAAGTTTGGGTGTCAGCTTAACTATGTTAACACAAATATGATTTGGTGTACTTTTGATGAGTCACAATAAAGACCTCATCTTTATTTTTATTGGTAAATGAAAGTAAAGATTTTAAACTTACATTTTGATATATATAAGTGGAAATAAGGTTTAAATAAAATGTTCATAAATAAAGGTAAAAGTTGGTATCTTAACTTTGTAGACATGACAAAAATGAAAATTTGTCCCTTTACTTATGTTGGCAAAAATGAACACAAAAATTGTTCTTTTATTATGCAAACAAAATGAGCACAAAAATTTGTTCTTTTACTATGTTAACAAAATTAACATAAAGATTGTTTCTTTTCTTTGTTAACAAAATCAACATAAAAATTTATTCTGTTCTTATGTTTACACTATGACATAAAAGTTTATCCTTTATTTATTAACAAAATAATGTTAACTTTGTCCTTTTTCTGGTGACAAACAAAATTACATGTAAATGGTACTTTTTATTTTGACAAGAAATATTACATGAAAATGGTCTTTTTATTTTAACAAAATGAAATTACATAAAAGTTGTCTTTTTATTTTGTTAACAAAAGAAACATAAAAAATTGATCATTTCATTATGTTAACAAAAGCAACATAGAAATTGGTCTTTTTATTTTGTGAAAATCAAAGATTAAAGTTGGCATTTTCTCTTGTAAACAAAATAAAGGATTGAAACTTGCTTTTTATTTTGTAAACAAAATAAAGGTAAAATTGGCGGTTTATTTCGTAAACAAAATAAAGGTAAACTTTGTCTTTTATTTTCAAATAAATCCCTTTATTGACAAATAATATATAACCTTTTCAAATAACAAATAAAGAGTAATTTTCTTTACAGTGTAAAATATATTCTTTTAATTACATAAAAAAAATGTAATTTATTTAATCTCTTATTTACCTAATGTAAATATATATGTTTTCCTTTGTCTACATTTTATTTATTTATCATAAATATTTTGAAGTAATTTACATATATAAAATGTAAATTTAGAAAATTAATATATATGCTTTAACCTCTCACATTGGATAGGTATTGTTGTGACTATTGGACAGCCGGGCGGGTCCGGGCAGATTTACATCACAACTCAGTCCAACCTCGGGTTACGCATTATAATTTCTTATTTATTTACCTATTTGTAAATAAATATTTTTTTTTTTTACCTTTTATCCTAACAAAATGTCTATTTTGTTTTAACCACCTTTTATCTTAACAAAATGCTTATTTGTTTTAACACACTTTTAATATACAAAAATGTGTATTTTGTCTAATTCACTTTACATAGAAAATGTAAGCGTTTCTTTTATTTTCTTTTGCATTGAAAATGTACATATTACCTTTCATTTACATTAAAAATGTACATATTACTTTTCATTTACATCTTCATAACATAAATGTACATATATCTTAATTACATTTTAAATTTGTAGACAAGACAAAGATAAAAATTGTCCTTTTATTTATGTTGACAAAATAACGTAAAAATTTGTCTCTTTATTATGTTAACAAAATAAAATAAAAGCTTGTTCTTTTTATTATGTTAAACAAAATGAGATGATTTTGTACAATTCTTTTAAATGACAAAATGGGAATCTTGGTCTATGTTTTGTTTGCATCCAAAAATGCAACTAAAAATATATAGTTCTTTTCACTTTAGCATTTTATATGTAAAATTGTTATTTTACTTTACTCTAACATTTTATGATTTGAAATGTTATTTCTCTTTACTCTAAAATGTCAATTTATTTCTCTGATATAAATGTCACTTTATTTCCCTAATATAAATGTCACTTATTCCTCTAATATAAATGTCACTTGTTCCTATAATATAAATGTCACTTATTCCTATGATATAAATTTCATCAAAATCCAACGGTTAGATATGCATAAGTCAAATTTGGTTGAAAACAGCGCCAGGGTCGCCCATTGACCCGAAGCGTCGTTAAATTAATTTAGGCTATTTTTATATAAATAAAATAGCAATAGGTCGTTATCAAATATTAATAACGATATGAAATGTTTTCAAATTATTATATATATATGCGAGAATCATTTGAGAAGACCGAGTTCAATCTCATTTCAAATGATTATACGACGTTTTAAATCTAAGAGTTGAAGACGGCGATTGAAGACCGACGATCTTCACATCGAATGGGTAACTAGCGTTGAGGTCCTTGATTGATTTGCTCCCAAGACGGGGCTAAGATGGTAGTTATCCGGACGTAGTGTTGATTTGTACGGATTTGACTTTCGCTCAGACCCAGAGCATAAGTTTATAAATGGAATGTATGTCTGACGTTGTAGTCCTTTATACTACATTCGTTGATCTCTGTTAATACATATCTGCTTGGTGGTTAACACCCTTCTCTGAGACATATGAGCTTAGAGGTTATATATTGGCAGAAATCAATGGTATAGTATGGACTGACAATGTGGCGTACTAAGATGCAATGATCAAGGCTTTTGTTGAAAAGCAGGGCCTTGTGGTTGATGATCAAAGCATAGCCTATTACGGCATAGCTTTGTGTATATCGTGACTTCGCGAGCCTCACACCCCGGTATGAGTCAAAAACGGGATATGGACCGTAGGGAGTGCACACGTTTCTTTCTAGCTAGAGTGGTGTCAGCGACCTACCAGCCCTGACATTTTACTTATGTGGATGATGGATTTTGAGGCGCCTCGTTATTTTTATAGGCCGTTGGTGGTCATACTATAGGTCCAAAGGGACCGGGAAACGTGTGTTCAGGCATAACCAATCCACTGCCCATAGGCGGGGACCGGCCCTACCGCTTCCAAGGGTTCACTGCGGGGAATCCTGAGGCATTTGCTGGAGTGTCTCGAATCGGAGAGGATCTTGCCCCTAGCCTCGACTCATGATGGAATCCAAATTTCCAATACGCCCTTGCGGTTTTGATTGTAGAACTAGTATTGGCGACATGCTATATGGTAACCATGCCGTCTAGGATTGATACTTATGATTCAAATATTTTTATTAAAACATATATACACTAATAGTAATATCAAATCCGTTTTATACGTATCAAGCATCTTTTGACCATTATAAGGTAAAACCCTATCCTCTGGTGTGCGTTGCATTGTGTGATGGGACCTGGGTCTTATAATGGTTTCATTTTTCCAAAAAGACATTGCGTTATTTCTCGATTTACTTTAGTTTATGCACCGGCAATCCATTGGAATAAAACCCGTTCCGCGAAAGTGGCGTGGTCCTTGGATTTGTCTTATTAGTTATATTAGTTTAGAATTCTCACACCAGTCCCATGACTGACTCGTAGTTTGTTTCACTTTGCAAACTCGGGTGCCCTCTTTTCCACATGGGCAGTCGAGTAGCTTTTTGCAGATATCTCTCTCTTTAGCAGGATCCTGGATCGAAGCCTAAAGCTATGTCCAGAGCTTAGAAGTCTTCCGCTGTTTAATGTATTAAATCTGTTGTAATTTATCTTCCGCTGTAGTTTACTTTATTTGTACTCTGATATTCTGTACTCTGATGTTATATCATTGTAATGTAATAAAAGTCTGTTGTTATTGTTCTAATGTTTTGTATTCCCAAAGTTAAAGTATTCGAAGATTTCCAACCTTTGGGTCAGACCTGTGTGGTTTATGGTCGATTCAAAGAGCGGGAATTTTCGGGTCTTTACAGGTGGTATCAGAGCGTGTTAAAAATTATAGCATATGAAATAAAATTACATTTATGTGAACTGATGGTTTGATCAGTATACTTTAGATATTTGTATGGATTCGGTCGACCGGGATTAGCTGGGTGTGGTCGCTCCACGCTCAGAGGGATAGGGCTTAAACTCCTGATTCCCATATAGAGGGATATAGAGTAAGCGGTGTTTTCTCTCGCTGGGACGTAAGCCGCTGTGTTACTTGATTGCCCAAAAGTGCGGATGTGCATATTGCACTTCGTGATAGATCTTTCGAATCAGAAGCCATCATGATGGAAATCCAACTTCCAATACGACTCCATGTGGTTTTGAGTGTATTACTAGTACGGAGGCATAATATATGGTACCTATGCTTCCTAGGATTGATATTATGATTGAAATGTTTTATTTAAACATATATACACTAATAATAATATCGTTTTTACGTATCTATCATCTTTTAATCACCATAAGGTAAAACTCTATCCTCTGGTGTGCGTTGCATTGTGTGATGGGACCTGAGTCTTATGGTGATTTCATTCTTCTAAAATGCATTGCGTTGTTTAACGATTTATTTTAAGTTATGCACGGCAGTCCATTGGAGTAAACCCGTTCCGCGTTAGCGGCGTGGTCCTTGGATTTGCCCTATTACTAGAAATTATATTAGTTAAGAATTCTCATACCAGTCCCACGACTGACCTGTAGTTTGTTTCACTTGCAAACTCGGGTGCCCTCTTTTCCACACGGGCAGTCGAGTAGCTTGTTTTGCAGATATTTCTTTTAAGCAGGATTCTGGATCGAAGCCTAAAGCTGTGTCCAGAGTTGATAGTCTTCCGCTGTATATTGTAATTTATCTTCCGCTGTAATTACAATCGATGTACTCTGATATTCTGTACTCTGATGTAACATTTATTATTGATGTTATAAAAGTCTGCTGTTATTGTTCTGATGTGTTGTATTCCCAAAGTTAACATATTCGAGTTTTGAACGGTTTTGGTCGATTTTACGATCGATTAAGGGCGGGCAAAACCCGGGTCGTTACAGTTGGTATCAGAGCCAGGTTAGCTCAAATCTTTGGGGTACAACTCATTAGAACGGAAGAAAAGACTCATCAGAGATTGGATTAATAATATCCAATAAGAATAACTCGTTAGAGATGGGATCAGCAGTATCCTAGAACGAGGGTGAAGAGTATTATTTTCTTTAAAATATAAAATAAATTCTGTTTTGAAATTTAAATCTTATTATACGTATTTGAAGTATATTATATTTTAATGTGGACAATCGAGTATATAAAGATTTCGAATATACGAGTAATTAACGGATATTCGAAGTTTTAATATACTGGATAGATATAGAATCACACTCTAGTCGCCTGGAGATGATTCTGATGATGGGGCCCCATCATCAGAGTTTATGTTCGAGCTTCGAAAGTGGTATATCTATATATTTCCACTGACTGGTATGAGAATCAACACTTAGTTAGGACACATTAATGTGATTTGCACTAAAAATATGATTTTTGATTATATTATAAAAGTTATATATGTTTGAAAAATTAATCACCTAATTGATTGCTGGTTGTGATGTTTAGTTTAACTAATTAAAATAGTGGAAGGATAATTAATGTAACCAATATGAGAACAAAGGGTAAATAAAACACAAATCAAAATATTTGTTTAGTGAAAAATAATATTATCTCTCTTGACAAAATCATAAAATATTATATAGGATATGGACGACTATGGCTTAGCTCGTACTGAATTCTGGATGACTCCGAAACAAGCAAGGAAAGCTCACCAGAAAACTGATAAAGACAGGGAATTGAACTTAGGAACATACGTGGGTGTTTATTGTCGTATATGCTGAGGAGAAGGGCATTATGCCGTTCGGTGCCCGGAGAGAAAGAAAAGCAAAGAGAAACTGATAAGGCCCGACATAGTCTGTTTCAAATGCAAAGAGATCGGATATTTTATACATAAGTGTCCGAAGGTAAAGAAGAAACCCGCAAATCTAGAAAAGGAAAAGAAATGCTTTAGATGCAAAGAAGTAGGGCATCTAGCCCGAGATTGCCCGTTAAAGGAGGGTGATAAGGAATCCAAGGGAAAGGAGCTGTCAACTTTGGAAAGTATGCAAGAAGAAGGCATGACTTCCTAGAAAGTTGGGTTTTGATATAATCAACTAGCGTTTTGGATACATGTATGATGCTTGCATGAAGGTAATTATGCTTTTTGTTTTAAAACTGTATTGGTATTGTAAAATATAATTAAGGTAAGAAAAATGTTGAACCAAGTTGAAGAATTTGAAAGGTTTTCAGAAACTGAGAAGTTGGAAAACTTAAGCCATGATTGAAATAGTGAAAATTGAGTAGGATAATTAAACAACTTTTAACTTAGTTCCTTTTCGAGGACGAAAAGATTTTAAGTGGGGGAGATTGTAACAACCCGGAATTTTGGGGCCAATTTAAAATTTTTATTTTAGAAATTTTAAAGGAAATTTAATATTTAAAATGATTTATTTTAAATAATAACGACCAAAAATTTATTTTAAAACGAATAAATTTAATTTAAATATAAAAGGGAGTTTAAGACAGCGCTGCAGTTCGAAAATTCGATTTAAAACTTTGACTGACTGTACAGGATTCATTTTAAACCGAAATTGAGCGAAACCAAAAATATTTAAATCTGTTTAATCATATCTTTCTAATGAATCTGAAAAACTGAAATTTCATCGCAGGAATAAAAAGTAATGGCCAGTTGAATATTTAGAAAAGTCACTGTAGAATTTATATATATATTAATTAAATATATATGGCCCTTAAAATAGTCATTTTACAAACGACCTCTGTTTTCGACGAAACCACTTTTGTTGGAACCGAAATGTCAAATTATTGCTAGGTTTCAATTTTTAGAATTTTCCGAGTTAATATGTGAGCGTGGCAAAGGAAAATGTATTTTAATCTTTTCAGTTAAATTTAATCGACTCAAAAATAGCCATTTTTCAAATGGACTCAGAATTCGATGAAATTAATTTTGTTAGGACCGTATCGTCATAACAAAGACAAATATATTTTTTCTAGATTTTTCCGGGTCCGTATGTGGCCCTGGTGAATTTTTATAGACGGTTGAATTTAAAAATAAATAAGTTATATTTAAAACTGAGAAATGGGGGTCGAGACGAACTCTTGGGCTGACGGGACCTAGCCCGTTGGATCCGGAATAGGGTCTGTTTGGTAGGGTGGGCTTCAGTCGGACTGGAATTGGCTTAATTTGAGAGGTTTGGATTTAATTATAAAATTACATTTTAAAGATTATAAAAAAAAAAAACAAGAAATTAAAACCCTAAAATCCATTGTACTGTTCATCTTCGTTCAAGGCCGCCGCCACCCTCTTTTGGGTTCAAAACTTCATCCTCCTTTTTCTCACTCCTCTCCAAGAGTTAGCACCCAAACCATAGCTCGTTTTGAAGAGCTTTCTTCCCTCTTCCCAACCATACCAGTATCCGCCCACCTCGTCGCCTGTAGAGCCCGCACCAGTCACCCAAACCCGCCGCGAAAAACCCCGTCGTGCTCCACCTGGGCCCCACCGAGCTGCCCCTCCGCCCAGGCGCACGTGCGCCTCTCCTGGCCGCACAACCTCCGACGAACGACACCCCATATCGTGCCTCCTAGCCCCGGCAATCCGCGGTCAATGTTTGGAACCCAATTTGAAGAACCACGGCCAAATATTGAGAGGTAGAAGATGAGGGAATATTCCCTTTTGATTCCCTAATCTTTGAATTTTAATTTGATCGTAACTCGTTCGTTTTAACTCAGAATTTGACGAATTCGAGAGCGTTGGAATCGTGACAGAAAATAGAACGCGTTGAGACTGACTGGGGTTGATTCTGGGCTGTTTGGAATTTTGACAAAAATCGCAAAACTGTGAGAATCTCTGATTTTTTTTTACAATTTAAATATTTTATTAAATTATTCATTCAGTCAAATATCGGTCTGTAGGTTATTAAATCTATGCTGTGATGTGGTAAAAATTTTGGTGCTTGATCTGTTTGTATTGTACTGTAATGTATGATTGATTGTGATTTGCAATGCTGTGATGACATGATATAGCTCATCTGTTTAGATTTGTACTCCTTGATGTATTCCCAATAAAATTCTCATCGTTATCATTTTTTTTTACATAAAAAAAAAAAAAACATTAAATCTGTATTTTGTTTATTCTTGTTACAAATCAAAAAGCAATTTCTACCATAATTTTGTTTACAAAGGAAACACAAATTTTTACTCTTCTTTTTGTAAACAAAATAAAATGACAATTTTTATTTTTATGTTGGTAAACAAAATAAAGTACCAAATTATTTTAAATTTTATGTTTAATTTGTAAACATAGTAAAAAGAATTATCTTATGGTTATTTTGTAAACATAATAAAAATTATTACTTTTATATAATAAAAGACAAAATTTAACATAATTTTGTTAGTAAAATAAAAGAGACAAAGTTTTAACATAAATTTGATTTACATAAAATAAAAATAACAATTTAAAAGACATGAATAATTTACCCTTTTTGATTAACCTTTTATGTATTAATTTATAAGACATATTAAACATGACTCTTTATTTGTTATTTGAAAAGGTTATATATTATTTGTCAATAAAGGGATTTATTTGAAAATAAAAGACAAAGTTTACCTTTATTTTGTTTACGAAATAAACCGCCAATTTTACCTTTATTTTGTTTACAAAATAAAAAGCAAGTTTCAATCCTTTATTTTGTTTACAAGATAAAATGCCAACTTTAATCTTTGATTTTTACAAAATAAAAAGACCAATTTCTATGTTGCTTTTGTTAACATAATGAAATGATCAATTTTTTATGTTTCTTTTGTTAACAAAATAAAAAGACAACTTTTATGTAATTTCATTTTGTTAAAATAAAAAGACCATTTTCATGTAATATTTCTTGTCAAAATAAAAAGTACCATTTACATGTAATTTTGTTTGTCACCAGAAAAAGGACAAAGTTAACATTATTTTGTTAATAAATAAAGGATAAACTTTTATGTCATAGTGTAAACATAAGAACAGAATAAATTTTTATGTTGATTTTGTTAACAAAGAAAAGAAACAATCATTATGTTAATTTTGTTAACATAGTAAAAGAACAAATTTTTGTGCTCATTTTGTTTGCATAATAAAAGAACAATTTTTGTGTTCATTTTTGCCAACATAAGTAAAGGGACAAATTTTCATTTTTGTCATGTCTACAAAGTTAAGATACCAACTTTTACCTTTATTTATGAACATTTTATTTAAACCTTATTTCCACTTATATATATCAAAATGTAAGTTTAAAATCTTTACTTTCATTTACCAATAAAAATAAAGATGAGGTCTTTATTGTGACTCATCAAAAGTACACCAAATCATATTTGTGTTAACATAGTTAAGCTGACACCCAAACTTACACCGTGGTGTTAAAATAGTTGTGATGACACAATATACATTGTTGTGTTAATCTAAGAATTATGACACAATCTACACCGTTGTGTTAATTTAAGAAATGACACAAAACCCATCAGTGGGTTAACTTATTTGTTATGACACAAAACCCATTGTTGTGTTAATGTAGTGTAATGACACAAAAATTACATTGTTGGGTTAATTTAGTGGTGATGACACAAATAAAGTATTGCCGTGTTGATTTAGTTGTGATGATAAAACTCATCGTAGTGTTAACTTAGTTGAAATGACTTTAAATTCCATCATCATGTTATATAATTGAAATGAGTCAAATATTGGCATATGAAATGAAGCACTCTCTTTATTCGTGTTCTTAAAACACCAATATAACTTGAGTGCAAAACTTGAATTTTTATTTGTGTTCTCAAAACACAAATATGACTTGAAAATAAAACTTACATTTTTTCATTTGCACCTTATACTGTAAAAATAAGTTGAAAACAAAAACTTACTTTATTTGCATTCTAGAATGCGAATAGAACTTTGAATTAAAATTTACTTTCTTTGTTCGCATTCACAATGCGAATAAAATATGATTTTAAAAGAACACATTTTCATTTGCATCCTTCATTGCAAATAAAATATGGTGAAAATAAAATATATATTTTGTAAATGTAAAATAGATAAAAGTACATTTTATGGTTTTAAAATGAAAGTAGATAAAAGTACATTTTATTAAAAAAAAAATGTAAATTAAGTCAAGGTACATTTTATGTCATTAAAATGCAACATAAGTTAAAAATACACTTTATGTTATTAAGTTGTAAATAGAGTTAAAATATACATTTTCTTATGTAAAAGAAAATAAAGTTAAATTATACATTTTCTTATGTAAAAGAAAATAAAATGTTAATATGGAAAAAAAAGAACATTTTGTCTATTTAATGTTAATATGAAAAAAAGGACATTTTGTCTATTTAATGTTAAAAAGGACATCTTGTCTAGAAATGTTAAATACGATAAGAATAACATTTTGTGTTAAACTTGATTGATGAATAAAATTAACATATTTGTCAATTAGGCCATGTTAAACAAAATTTACACTTTTGTTTAATATAAAGAATGAAAGCAAAATAAACATTTTATTTAAAAGTAAAATTAGTAAAGATAAAATATATTTTGTTAAGATAAAAGATAAAATATACATTTGGTTAAATGAGAAAGGTTAGAAAAAAATTAACATAAGATACTCTCTTTAGGTAAATAAATAGGATAAGAAAATGAATACAATTTATTTACATTTAGTGTAAATAAACTAAAATATAGAAAAGATATAATTTATTTACATTTAGGTAAATAGAACAAAATATAGAAAAAGGTATAATTTATCTACATTTAGTGTAAATAAAACAGAGATATTAAAAGTGATATTTTTATCGTCATTTTAGATGCGATAAAAAGAATAGACTTTTGAAATTGAAATCGCCAAATGACTTATATTTATATTTATATAAATATAAATTATAAATTTAACGAATCGCGCGCGGTAGTTCGCGTATCGACATTCTTAACTTCAAACGGTTATACCGAAAGATCCGACCGTCGGATTTTCCCAAAACTGGAACCGTTAGGACCGCTTTGGGAATATCTTTCCAACGATATAGACTTCGTCAAAATCCAACGGTTAGATTTCAAGACATGTGTAAATCAAATTTGGTTGAAAACAGCGCCAGGGTCGCCCATTGACCCGAAGCGTCGTTAAAATGAATTCAAGCTATTTTTATATAAATAAAAATAGCGATAGGTCGTTATCAATTATTAATAACGATATGAAATGATTTCAAATTATATACATATACGATGATCATTTGAAAAGACCGAGTAAATCTCATTTCAAATGATTACGCGACGATTTTAATTGAAGAGTCGAAGACGACGGTCGAAGACCGACGATCTTTAAGGCGGACGGTTGTATTGCTATTGTTGGCCTTGATGGGAGTAGCTACCTTAATGGGTTGATGGTAGTGATCGTCCGGACGTTCTTGTTGATTGTTCGAATTTGCGAGTGTCTTGATTTCCCCCGAAATAAGATGACTCCGGTTTCGTTCAAACCCAGAACGGACTTGTAAATGGACGGTATGTCTGACGTTGTATTCCATTACACTTTATTCGTTGATTTGTGCTAGTATATATCTGTTTGGTGTTTAACACCCTTCTCTGAGACGTACGAGCTCAGAGGTTATATATTAGCAGAAATCAATGATAGGGATTGACAACGGGGCATGCTAAGATGCATGGATCAAGGCTTTTGTTGAAAAGCAGGCCTTGTGGTTAGGACAATTCCTCGCGAGCCTCACACCCCGGTATGATGGTGAACTGATGGTTTGATCAGTATACTTTAGATATTTGTATGGATTCGGTCGACCGGGATTAGCTGGGTGTGGTCGCTCCACGCTCAGAGGGATAGGGCTTAAACTCCTGATTCCCATATAGAGGGATATAGAGTAAGCGGTGTTTTCTCTCGCTGGGACGTAAGCCGCTGTGTTACTTGATTGCCCAAAAGTGCGGATGTGCATATTGCACTTCGTGATAGATCTTTCGAATCAGAAGCCATCATGATGGAAATCCAACTTCCAATACGACTCCATGCGGTTTTGAGTGTATTACTAGTACGGAGGCATAATATATGGTACCTATGCTTCCTAGGATTGATATTATGATTGAAATGTTTTATTTAAACATATATACACTAATAATAATATCGTTTTTACGTATCTATCATCTTTTAATCACCATAAGGTAAAACTCTATCCTCTGGTGTGCGTTGCATTGTGTGATGGGACCTGAGTCTTATGGTGATTTCATTCTTCTAAAAAGCATTGCGTTGTTTAACGATTTATTTTAAGTTATGCACGGCAGTCCATTGGAGTAAACCCGTTCCGCGTTAGCGGCGTGGTCCTTGGATTTGCCCTATTACTAGAAATTATATTAGTTAAGAATTCTCATACCAGTCCCACGACTGACCTGTAGTTTGTTTCACTTGCAAACTCGGGTGCCCTCTTTTCCACACGGGCAGTCGAGTAGCTTGTTTTGCAGATATTTCTTTTAAGCAGGATTCTGGATCGAAGCCTAAAGCTGTGTCCAGAGTTGATAGTCTTCCGCTGTATATTGTAATTTATTGTAATTTATCTTCCGCTGTAATTTCAATCGATGTACTCTGATATTCTGTACTCTGATGTAACATTTATTATTGATGTTATAAAAGTCTGCTGTTATTGTTCTGATGTGTTGTATTCCCAAAGTTAACATATTCGAGTTTTGAACGGTTTTGGTCGATTTTACGATCGATTAAGGGCGGGCAAAACCCGGGTCGTTACACATAACTTATTTTATGCAATCGAGGAATATATTCTGAAAATTGGGGAATTGTGGCATAACAATTATTATTGCAAATATTGGGACAGTTGGCGGAAATTGTTTGTGACTTGAAATACTAGATAACACTTAACTAATTTGACTTGATATATGGGTGGGTTAAGTCAACGTGAACCGCTAGATAACACTTAACCAATTTGACATGATATATAGGTAGGTTAAGTTAACACGAACTGATAGATAACACTTAATCAATTTGACATGATATATGGGTGGGTTAAGTTAACATGAACCGCTAGATAACACTTAACCAATTTGACATGACGCATGGATTGAATTGAATACGTGATTGGGGGTTAAGTCAACTTGGACACATGGGAAAACTTAACCAATATAACAGTATCAAAGCAAGGAAAAGTGGGGAATGATAAGATTAAATAATAGATAAACTTATCCTAGGGATAAAAAATAAATATGACTTAAGATGTAATACAAGACTCGAAGGGTGGGACGACTTATACCATGAAATAAGTTAAGCTAAGCTGAAAATGTGGGAGAACACCCGCACGCTATCACTTGATAAAGAGAACTTAATTCATGCTTGAATTCATAGGTAAACCTTAGTTAAAAGGAACTAAGTAACAAACCTTAGTTAAAGGGAACTAAGTAACAGAAACTAAGTATCAAACCTTGGTTAAGAGAACAAAGTAATAAACCTTAGTTAAGAGATCTAAGTAAACAACGAGAAAGAGAACTAAGTAGTAAACCTTAGTTAAGAGGACTAAGTTGTAAACCTTAGTTAAGAAAATGAACGATTAAGAGAAACTACGTAGTAAACCTTAGTTAAGAGAACTAAGTAGTAAACCTTAGTTAAGAAAACGAATGATTCAGGAAACTAAGTAGTAAACCTTAGTTAAGAGAACTAAGTTGTAAACCTTAGTCAAGAAAACCAAGTAGAACATGAGGGGGAGCGAACATCCATCTGATCATGAAGAAGGCTCCAACGGTCTGGGTTACGAAGCACGCGGCTTCGAGGGGACGTGAGGGTACTCTTGGTATCCCTCTGTGAGGTTGCAGATGATCCTCCTAGGCTCACAGAGGTTAAGGTCTGCGTTAGAAGAACCAAGAGTATGCCTTGGTTGCAATAAAAGCAACCTAAAGACTAGGGTGAACCAGCGTGAGGCGGCGATATCTTGTTTAGCCCTGTGATAGCACATGGTCGTCTACCTACCATCTTGAGTCAATCGAGTACATGGAGCGGAAAGGTGGAGAACTCCAACAGACCATATACTTGTTATCTGGTTATGGGTGAGGTTTGGACAATAGGTTTGTGGGGGCATAGGGGGCCTGCGTATAGTTCTCATTCTTGATTTTCTTAGGTGTCTTTCATTAGTTGAGGGAGGGGTCAAGTGGGACCATAGCCACACACAGATAAAAACAGACCTTAGCATCTGCGTCGGCAGATAACTTAAAGCTCCAGACTGAGTTCCGTGTTTCTTGATTAGCCCTGCCACGGGACTCGGGCCGCACATATAGAGGACATATGCAACTAGACATCGATAACGATTCATGACACGTACGTGGGGAAAGTCTTGGATAATCCCAGACTATAGGGCATCGTTCGATAGGTAGCATAATCCCTAGTTGGACCTAGGTCGCGTAAACCCTGAATCCGAGAAGCGTTCAATAGGTAGCATAAACCCCAGTGGCCTTGGGTAGCGTAAACCCTGGTTGAATCTAGGAAGTGCTCGATAGTAAACCTTAGATTAGATCTAGTTGATACACAGAATCTAGCAAGATCGAGAGTGGCAGTCCAAACGATTTCGAGAATGGTTGCACTACACTAAAGTAGTATAGATTTACATGATGAAGCCCGTACGACATACGACAAGGGACTGTATATATACATGGAAAGTATTAGGCGAGTTGGGGGTATCTACATATACGTTGTATTAGGTTAACCTACTAGTGGGACATGGGTATAGCCTGGAGAGCTAACATTGTTAACAACCTAATAACCAAGAAAATGTAACTGAACGGTATATATAGGATTATACAGAAGTTTATTCTAAGTCCACTCTCATAGAACTTATGTTCTGACCACCTCCTCATTACATACTTCTAGGTTAGGTTCATGACAGAGATGGTACAGCTTTGGATACTGGTTTAGCAGTATTGTTAATAAGGTAAAGCAATATTTGAATATTATACTTTATTTCCTTTCGTCGTGAGATGCTTTACGAGTTCTGACATGTTTCTTTATCTCTGTCTTTTTCTGCAGGATACAAGAGCACCCAACTTGGGTTTCGATAGATTGGATTTTTGAAAAAAAATAGGCCTGTCAGAATTCGTGTTGTTACATCTAGTATCAGAGCTTCGATTTAGTGATCCTAGGGAGATAATGAGTGAACGTATTTGTATTTTCTAAAATATAAATATATTATATATATAAACCTAAATCCATATAGTAGCCCACTAGACATGAAAAGAGTTAGGATATCTAGTTTGTACACTCAAGGAATGAACATAGGAATTTGGAAACCATTAGGTGGTTGGGAAAGTGTACAATATGACTTGAAGCTAGAGAAAGAAAAGTATCCCATTGGATGGAAACTGAAATATTAGTATTTCAGATTAGTGGGTTTAGAAGTGTAACCTTAGAAATTAGAAAAGGTTGAAAAATGAAAAATGGATTAGGAATATATATAGTCAAGAGAATTGAATTCGCGAAAGTGCCTAGGAAAGCCCAGTGAGTTGAAGACCCGCTTTGAGTCTAACCCAATGATAAGCTTTTAAGAACTTGAATCTGTAAAAGTGTTTGTGGCATTTTTCCAAGATTTAATCTTAAAAGTATTTTGACAAATGCATGTTAGGTTTTTAAAGTAAAGTGGTGTATATTTTGGTAAAACAATGATTTCTTGTTTTAAAAGAATTCTCTCATAAAAAGGTGCATATTATGGAGTATAAATAGCTTGCCAGTTTTCATATATGAAAAGAAGTTTTGAAATTCTATTCTATTACCAATAAATTTTGATTATTAAAGAAATTTTGTTAGGTGGACACAATAAGTTATAGGAATAGAGTAGATTCTTGCACCTTAGCAGCCAAAGTTAACATTGTAAATAGGAACAATGTAACCTCGATAGTTGTCCTTGTCTACTCCAGTTTCGTGATTTGAAGAAAATGTTTTGCATTTTATTTTGTGACATGTTTTTTTGGTTTGGCAAAAGCAAATTTTTGAGAAAAGAATAAAAGTTTTACCACTTTTAGTTTTGGGAAGAAGAATGTAATAAAAAGAAAGAAGACCGAACCATGTTTTAAAAATGGAGTAGTTAAGGATTAGCGCCTAGAACAGAACGAGAGAAAGTTAAAGCTATGAATTAAACAATTGGAACCAACGAGAGATTGGTTGAGTTGAGTGATTCTTTGAGTATCAATCTGATGTTGATTTCGGTTTTCGGGTTGATGTTTAAGGAGTTACTCTCTTGCCAATTTACAGTCAGAGATTAGCTAATATTAAACTAATGGAAAATTTATCGTAGAATGCATAAACATTGAGAAACCTAGGTTTGTTGCTAGAGGAAAAAAAGGGATAGGCTAGTAATACACAACAAGGACTAGTAGTGACTACTAAGTAGTAAAGGGCAAATAAGTAGGTAGATCCTGTTGTGTGGACTCGCAATTGTCTGAGATGACAAAGTCCTAAGATTCTTGGCCCATAGTACTAGCTATGTAGGATGTTGTTTGAGTTAAAAACAAAAAAAGTTTATTTGAAATAATAAACTTAAGTAATTGGATTAAGTCAAATAAACTAAGAAAGAGAAAAGCCTACCTAACAAGAAACAATAAATTCAGTAAGGCAACAAATGTGACAGGAAAAGAAAATGAAAATCTTAAGAAAAGGTGAATAAATATGAAGATTTTCCAAGATAAGATGAAAAAGAGAAGAAAATTTTCTTATGTGGTTGTGCTTGGATAGGAAAATAGGAAACCTTCATAGAATAGTCATATAAAAATCCAAGTAGGCTTAGAAAAGAAAAATGGAGGATGTGAATTTTTCCGTTTTATATCCTTTCGTAACATAAGGAAATTTCCAAATTAGATTTTTCTAAATTTCTAATTTAATGATGGATGGTAGGGTTTTGGATGCGACAATTGGGTGAACTATGCTCTTATTCTATAAGAGTATGGGAAAACTTGGATGAAAAATATTTTGATTTTTCAAGAATATGGCATTCATATAGAACTGCAAGTATATTTAGGATGTGAGCATCATGTTTTGAAAGAGTTTTTAAAAATTTGCATACATATAGGTGGATCCAAATTAGGCATACATACTTTACTATGATGTTTCTCACTTTGCACATGGGCACAATGTTTACAACAATTGGATGCACACTTGATGGATGGATATTGCGAGGGATTATCTATTTTACTCTTATCGAATTTCGGGGACGAAATTCTTTAAGGGTGGGGGAATGTAACACCCGACATTTTTAATATAACTAAAAATATGTAAAAATATGTATATATGCATAGATAGGTAAACAATGGTGATGTACAATGAAAATTAATTAATATATGGAAGAGAAGGAAAAATTAATTCGATAACAGTGTGCGTAACGGAAAAGATAATAAAATAAGGATAATTAATTTAAATATCAGGAATTAAGTAAAATGTACATCACCATTGCGTTCATCTCGAAATTCTACTTGAAATAGAGTCCAAGTTTGCGTAAATCGGACTTCGTATGAAGGAGTTATGGCCTTTAGAAGATTCAACAAAAATTCAAAACAGTTCGAAATTATTTCGACCCAGGCAGCTGGGTGGGAATTTCCCGCAAAACCAGGCAGGTCGACCTAGGGGTTAGGTCGACCAGGAGGTCGACCTGGGGGTCGACCTATCCCCAGATCTGGGCGATTTCAGCTCGTGTGATGTGTTTTGATGTGCTGTACGGGTCGGATGGCTTCTAGGTAAATCTAAGTGCTCTAAAACACTCTCTACACCTATAAATACATAGCAAGACCTAACCCTAATTCATAACAATTCCTTAAGATGCCTCCATGCCACCAAAATTCAACCAAACATGGCCGCCGCCCCAAAACTCTAAATTATATTGCAAGTTCTTCATCAACTTTGGAGTTTAATCAAATCAAGTAGCAAAGTTCTTCATCAACAATTCATGCTCTTCCCCAATAATCAAATAAGAAGATTAAATCAGCGTTCTACATCAATGACAAATCGCTTATTTCTCCAATCAGGTCAAGGTGAGTGGAATTATAATAAACTTGTTGTATAATAGTATTATTATCGTTCATCATTCCCCAGTTATAAATTCAATGCAAGATTTATGTTATAATAATTATTCTTTTATTCTCCTTCCCTTTTTATTTTTGGATCTAGGTTATCTCGAACCTTGATGAAATCTTGTTATACATACGTACGATTGAAATATAGAAATATTGGGGCATAACTTATTTTATGCAATCGAGAAATATAATCTGAAATTTGGGGAATTGTGGCATAACAATTATTATTGCAAATATTAGGACAATTGGCGGAAATTGTTTGTGACTTGAAATACTATATAACACTTAACCAATTTGACTTGATATATGGGTGAGTTAAGTCAACGTGAACCGCTAGATAACACTTAACCAATTTGACATGATATATAGGTAGGTTAAGTTAACACGAACTGATAGATAACACTTAACCAATTTGACATGATATATGGATGGGTTAAGTCAACATGAACCGCTAGATAACACTTAACCAATTTGACATGACGCATGGGTTGAATTGAATACGTGATTGGGGGTTAAGTCAACTTGGACACATGGGCAAACTTAACCAATATAACAGTATCAAAGCAAGGAAAAGTGGGGAATGATATGAGTAAATAATAGATAAACTTATCCTAGGGATAAGAAATGAATATGACTTAAGATGTAATACAAGACTCGAAGGGTAGGACGACTTATACCATGAAATAAGTTAAGCTAAGCTGGAAATGTGGGAGAACACCCGCATGCTACCATTTGATAAAGAGAACTTAAGTCATGCTTGAATTCATAGGTAAACCTTAGTTAAAAGGAACTATGTAACAAACCTTAGTTAAAGGGAACTAAGTAACAGAAACTAAGTTTCAAACCTTGGTTAAGAGAACCAAGTAATAAACCTTAGTTTCAGAACTAAGTAAATAACGAGAAAGAGAACTAAGTAGTAAACCTTAGTTAAGAGGACTAAGTTGTAAACCTTAGTTAAGAAAATGAACGATTAAGAGAAACTAAGTAGTAAACCATAGTTAAGAGAACTAAGTAGTAAACCTTAGTTAAGAAAATGAACGATTCATGAAACTAAGTAGTAAACCTTAGTTAAGAGAACTAAGTAGTAAACCTTAGTCAAGAAAACCAAGTAGAACATGAGGGGGAGCGAACATCCATCTGATCATGAAGAAGGCTCCAACGGTCTGGGTTACGAAGCACGTGGCTTCGAGGGGACGTGAGGGTACTCTTGGTATCCCTCTGTGAGGTTGCAGATGATCCTCCTGGGCTCACAGAGGTTAAGGTCTGCGTTAGAAGAACCAAGAGTATGCCTTGGTTGCAATAAAAGCAACCTAAAGATTAGTATGGACCAGCGTGAGGCGGCGATATCTTGTTTAGCCCTGTGATAGCACGTCGTTGTCTACCTACCATCTTGAGTCAATTGAGTACATGAAGTGGAAAGGCGGAGAACTCCAACAGACCATATACTTGCTATCTAGTTATGGGTGAGGTTTGGCCAATAGGTTTGTGGGGGGGCCTGCGTATAGTTCTCATTCTTGATTTTCTTGGGTGCCATTCATTAGTTGAGGGAGGGGTCAAGTGGGACCATAACCACACACAGATAAAAACAAACCTTAGCATCTGCGTTGGCAGATAACTTAAAGCTCCCGACTGAGTTCCATGTTTCTTGATTAGCCCTACCACGGGACTCGGGCCGCACATATAGAGGACATGTGCAACTAGACATCGATAACGATTCACGACACGTACGTGGGGAAAATCTAGGAACATATATTGCTCTAGGTAGTGTGTCCTAGACTAGGGGGCATCGTTCGATAGTTAGCATAATCCCTAGTTGGACCTAGGTCGCGTAAACCCTGAATCCGAGAAGCGTTCAATAGGTAACCCCAATGGCCCTGGGTAGTGTAAACCCTGGTTGAATCTAGGAAATGCTCGATAGTAAACTTAGATTAAATCTAGATGATACACGGAATCTAGCAAGATCAAGAGTGGCAGTCCAAACGATTTCGAGAATGGTGGCACTAAACTAAAGTAGTATAGATTTACATGATGAAGCCCGTACGACATACGGCAAGGGACTGTATATATACATGGGAAGGATTAGACGAGTTGGGGGTATCTACATATACGTTGTATTAGGTTAACCTATTAGTGGGACATGGGTATAGCCTAGAGAGCTAACATTGTTAACAACCTAATAGCCAAGAAAATATAACTGAACGGTATATGTAGGATTATACAGAAGTTTATTCTAAGTCCACTCACACAGAATTTATGTTCTGACCCCCTCCTCATTACATACTTCCAGGTTAGGTTCATGACTGAGATGGTATAGCTTTGGAAACAGGTTTAGCAGTATTGTTAATAAGGTAAAGCAATATTTGAGTATTATAATTTATTTCCTTCTGCTGTGAGATGCTTTATGAGTTCTGACATGTTTTTTTATCTCTGTCTTTTTCTGTAGGATACCAAAGCACCCAACTCGGGTTTCGATAGATCGGATTTTTTGAAAAAAATCGATCTGTCGGAATTTGGTTTGTTACAAAACCATTGGATTTTTAAGACGAATCCAGGCAAGCAACGTTACTCAACAATAGGAATTGCCATGTTAGCTCAAATTTCAATTTCAGCCAATAGGAAAAGGCCACGTCATTCGCCGGTTCAAAAACCACATTCTAGCCACTTACGTGGGCGAACTTCGCAAAAACACATATGTGTTCGACCCATCCTCCGTTTTGGGTCGACTTAGGGGTTGACGAAGGGGTCGACCCCTAAAATTTTTTTGAACTTGTTTCTGCTAGATCTTCTTTATATGTTCTCGATTTTTAACAAGTTCTACATGAAGATGACCCAGAATATTGCAACGACGCAATGGAAATAGCCCCATAACCAAATTCGGTCATTTGCAAAATAAACTTGTTACTTTCTTTCTTCCTTCCTTTCTTTTATTATTTATATACTTATAAGTTGTATTGTTACAACCCGTAAAATGCGAGCCTGTTTGAAATTTTTATTTTGGCAATTTACCGAATTTTGATTATTTAAAATGAATTATTTTAAATAATATCGACGAGAAAATTATTTTGAATATAATTCGATGTATATATTATACGCGTCGTCGTTTGAATATAAATATTTATATATAACTATAAATAGAATTGAAAATGGCGCGGTAGTTCGATAATTCGATTTCAAACTTCAATTGAATGTACCGGGTGCAAAACAATCCGGATTTTAGTGAAACCAAAAATATTAGGATCTAATAGTGAATATCTTTCCAACGAATCCGAAAAATCGAAATTTCATGGCAGGAATCAAAAGATATGTCCAGTTGAAAATTCTGAATAGTCGCTATGGAATTCAGGCCCTTAAAAATGGACATTTTGCAAACGACCTCGGATTTCGACGAAACCAGTTTTGTTGGGTCCGTGATGTCAAGTTATTGCTATCAAATTTCATAATTTTTCGAATCAATATGTGAGCGTGGCAAAGGAAAACGCGTTTGACCAGTTTCAGTTGATTTTAATCGACTGGAAATTGGCTATTTTTCAAACGGTCTCAGAATTCGACGAAACTAGTTTTGTTAGGACCGTATCGTCAATACAAAGCTAGAAAATATTTTTCTAGAATTTTTAGAGTTCGTATGGGGCCCCGGTAATTTGAAATGCACGTTTAAAATTCAATATAGTGATTTAAATGTAAATTAAATAGAAACAGATCGAAACGATCGAATCAACTTGCGATACATATCCCATTGTGTTCAGAATGGGGGTAAAACGCTATGGACGATAGGCGGTGGACCTCGTTTAGAGGTCGTATGTGAAAGTCAACTTTTTAATAATTAAATAATAATAATAATAAAATATATCCTCCTTACCCTTCCTCCTTTATATTCTGCCCCCCCCCCCTTTTATTTATTTTTTTCGATTTCATTTCACAGTATATAAAAAAAAAAAACCTGAATCGAATCAAGGCGCCGCCCCCCCAGACATCGCCGTCGCCTCACCCCAAAGCCACCGCCTCGCCCCGAAGCCACCGCCTCCCTAGATCGAAGACCCAGACCCCTCGAAACCGACGAAAACCCCGAAGCCCTAAACCCTACCGCCTCCGCCTCGAACCCATCGCGACGCCACCAGACAGCACCACCGCTCCGCCTAGTTCAAAGCCACCTCCGTCGATCTGTGGAAAACCCCCTCCCCTCGCCGTAAGTTTTTTTATTTTATTTATTTTATTTGTATTTTATATAAACAGAAAAGAATTTTAAAACTGGTTTTATAAAAATATAAAAAAAATAAAAGTATAAAACTGATTTGTTTTTAAAAGTATAAAACTGATTTGTTTTTAAAATAAAAACTGATTTTTATTTTAGATGTAAAAACTGAAATTTATGAAGATTTTAAAACTGAAATTTTTAGAGAAGATTTTAAAACTGAAATCTTTAAAAAGAAAACTAAAATTTTTAGAGAAGATTTTAAAACTGAAATTTTTAGAGAAGATTTTAAAACTGAAATCTTTAAAAAGAAAACTGATTTTATAAAAGATTTTAAAACTGATTTGAAATTCGATTTTGATATGTTGAACTTCAAATTAAAAATAGAATTTTTATATGTTGGACTTCGAATTAAAAATAGAATTTTTATATATTGAACTTCGAATTAAAAGTAGAATTTTTATATGTTGGACTTCGAATTAAAAATATGATTTTTATATATGGAATAGCGAAGTAAAAATTCGATTTTTACATAGGTTGTGAAAGCGAGCAACGAAGATGAAAAATGATGCGACGACGACGAAGACTTCTCTGAAAGGAGTTCCGTGGAGCTAGGATAACTATCTGTGAGAATTTCTCACCTTTCAATTTATTTTTCTAGTTATATATATATATATACTAGGATGCAGACGGTGCTTAGTAGCACCCGACACAATCGTCCACAGACCATGGACTTGTTTGTTTGGTTGCATAGCTTAGTTATATGATTTGATTTGAATTTGGTTGTTTGGTGATTTTGATTGATGTGTGAATGGCGTGGGCCTTCACTAGACCGGGGATAAGGCTAGGCCTCGTCCCGTCTCTAGTATCATGCCGTTATGCCGCCGAAATTTTCTAAAATAAGTTAGAAAAATAAAAATAGCATTTTATTTAATAAATGAATTGAATAGAAATTCATAGGTTGAAATAAAATGTTTTATCATTAAAAATATAATTTTTAACGTGAAGTGAATAAAATAAAATATTCATTTATAAACCGGACGGTTTGTTTATGTACACCTATTTGAATGACATTGATTGGGACGATAAATTTTACACATCGCCCAACTGCACAAATAAAATATTTGTTTGATTGTTTGAAACCCTACACGGGTGTTAGGATGAAATATGCAGTTCACTCATCCTGATTGATTAAATATGTCGATCGATTGATTGACAGGCTGTTATAAGCGTTAGATATCTATATTTGATGCTTATACAGTGTAGTGCACTTTGGTTGATGGTTGATTATTTTTCAATGTAATTATATACATGTGTTGTATGAAAATCCATATAATTAACTTTATATGGTAATTGATTGGGCCTCATTCCAATTTGAAAAATAAAGAATATTATAAAATAAAAGTTCATGTGTTGACAGTACTCATTCATTGAGATTGGTCATGTGTTGAACGAAATATTTTAGTAATAAAATTTACATCTTTATCGATATAAAATAAAAGTTCATGTGTTGACAGTACTCATTCATTGAGATTGGTCATGTGTTGAACGAAATATTTTGATAATAACAACTATTTTGAAAAAGAAATATTTGAAATAGAATATTTGAAAATTGAAATTTATGAAGCCGTGTTGATTAGATTGACGCCATTTTTACATGAACGATATTTATATCGATTTGAAAACGATTTCGAAATGAATTGAATTGAAAACGATTTCGAAATGAATTGAATTGAAAACGATTTCGAAATGAATTGAAAACGATTTCGAAATGAATTGAATTGAAAACGATTTCGAAATGAATTGAATTGAAAACGATTTCGAAATGAATTGAATTGAAAACGATTTCGAAATGAATTGAATTGAAAACGATTTCGAAATGAATTGAATTGAAAACGATTTCGAAATGAATTGAATTGAAAACGATTTCGAAATGAATTGAATTGAAAACGATTTCGAAATGAATTGAATTGAAAACGATTTCGAAATGAATTGAATTGAAAACGATTTCGAAATGAATTGAATTGAAAACGATTTCGAAATGAATTGAATTGAAAACGATTTCGAAATGAATTGAATTGAAAACGATTTCGAAATGAATTGAATTGAAAACGATTTCGAAATGAATTGAATTGAAAACGATTTCGAAATGAATTGAATTGAAAACGATTTCGAAATGAATTGAATTGAAAACGAATTCAAATTGAATTGAAATTTGAATTGAATAGAAATGAATTTTAAAACGAATTTATAAAGAAGAATTCAATTGTGATTTGAATTGAAAAGGAAGTTAAAAATATTTTTGAAACGAATTCAAAACTATTTATATAATTCGTTTTAAATAGAAATCGACGAAATATATATTATATATATTATATATATAATATAATGGCCTGAATAGAACGCGCCGCGCCGCGGCAGTTCGTGAATTTCGACCATTTATTTCAAACGGACATTACGGGAGATCCGACCGTCGGATTCTCCTAAAACCGGAACCGTTGGGTTCGTATCGAAAAGAGCTTTCTAACGAATATTAGAAATTTGAAATCTAACGGTTGGATTTGGAGTTACGTCCAAATCAAATTCGAAAAAGGTCGCTGTAAGTGCAGTTCGATGGCCGTTGATGGAAATCGACTGTACGGGCCTTGATAAAATTATTAAAAATAGCAATAATTTGTGTAAAATCATAAGAAATGGTTTAGAAAGGATTGGGATGAAAAACTCCATATTTGAAAAGATAAAAATAGATTCTTATCAAAATGAACTAGTTTTGAACTAGAAATATAATTCTATTTATTTTTAAATAAATAAATTGAATTTGAAAAGGGTTTTAAAAATAACCAGAATTTCCAATGATTGCATTGGAGTGGATTTGAATCGAAACTGTCTTCGGAATATTTCGATGTTGGAATTCGTGATTATGCGGATGTTGTTACGGAAATTTGAAAGATATATATCTATATCGTTATTTCCAATACGATATTTGTTAGTCGTGGAATTTGATATTGAATATAAGCCGATATATTTTCTATTCAGAGCCTTGTATTGAATATCAAATGTGATTTGGGTTTGTCGTGAATGGTGTCTTCACTAACACTGTTCTTGAACCCAGTTGAGAAAAGATTAAATCTTTTTATTTAGATTTAATGAAGTGTACCAATTAAATGATATTTAATTGGAATTAAATTGATATTGATTTTTGGGTTTATCGTGAACAGTGTTTTAAACAACACTCGTTCTTTAACCTGATAATTAATGAATGTGATTTTGGGTTTATCGTGAACTGTGTTTTTAAATGACACGGATTCTTTAACCCAGTCGAAGATTAAAACTAAGTGGAGTTTTAATGAATCTTTAATTAGATTGAAATGATCGAAAATGGAGTATCACCAGTTTTACTCCAGGCGATAGTTAAATCTTTAATTAGATTTGAACGTGAAATGGTAATTGAATTTACCGATAACACTGTGGTGTTAGATATGAAGTATTCACAGTTTTACTTCATGGGATGAATAGGTTGGGATTGGGAAATTATAACAAATGATTACTTCGGTAAGGTTCGCTAATCCCGACTAGTTTGAATTGATATTCAAAAGTTGATTAAAGAATAAATTCAAGAATTTATCTTTGATAAAATTAATGGGAACCTTTCCCTATGAATGTGAAATTAGAAACTAACTGTCGGTTAGCTAAGTAGAATGGTTTTCTGGATATTGATCTGATGTTGGTTTCGGCCTTCGGGGTTAATATTTGGGGAATTATTCTCTTGATTAATTTACGGTTAGTGACTGATGGATTGGAATGAGGCGTATGTTGTGTTTGTGTAACACTTATTTAAAATATACGCGAGTTATTCGGGAAGACCGGGTTTATCCCATTTTGAATAACTGATACGACGATAAGTCGAAGATGAAGACGATGGTCGAAGACCGGAAGTCTTCACATCGTTTGGGTGATAACTGATGATCTTGATTGGGCTGTACACCCAAGAAGATGGAAACAGTTGGTGATCGTCCAGACGTACTTGGAGATCGATGGATATGCGGGGTACTAGGTGCCTCCGGTTTCGTTCAGACCCAGAACGGACTTGTAAATGGACTGTGTGTCTGACATTGGATTTTAGTCTGTGTGATTGATCTCTATTAAATATATATCTGTTTGGCGGCGGAGAATTTATTCTCTTGCTTAACGCCCTTCTCTGAGACGTACGAGCTCAGGGGTTATATATTGATGGATATCAAACGCATGGAGTGAATTGCCTGTGTGGCATGCCTAAGTGGCAATTGATCGAGGCTTCTGTTGAAAAGCAAAGTCTTGTGGTGATGATCAAAGCACGGCCTTTGTGGCGTAGCTTTGTGTAACGTTTGCTTCGCGAGTTTCACACCCGGTATGAACCAAAAACGGGAGGGGACATCAGGGAGGACTTGCGTTTCTTTCTAGCTAGAAGTGGCGTCAGTGGTTTTACACGCCCTGACGAGTTTGACTTATGTGGTTGTTGCTGTTGCGAGGCGCCTCGGATTGATCGGTCGTTCTCGAACCGATGGAGTCATTTGATGGCTCGTTTGCGCCCCAAAGGGCGGGGAGACGTATTGTTCAGGCATAATAATCCACATCGGTGGACCGGTCCTGACGATCCAGGGGGCAGTTGCGGCTGTTCCTGAGACATGGTAGGCTAGATTGTCTCGAATCGGTTGAGGACTATCTTTTGCCTCGGTTCATAGATGGAAACCCAATTTCCAAATATGTGACTTTGCGGTATTATTTGTAAACCTATATATGGCGACATAGTGGCATGGGACGCTCATGCCGCCTATGATTTATACTTATGATTTGAAGTTGTTTTATACACTATGCACTTATAATAGTATCAAACGATTTGTTTTAACCGTATCAAGCATTCTTTGGCTGTTATAAGGGAAAACCCTATCCCCCGGCTTGCGTTGCATTGTGTGATAGGACCTGGGTCTTATAACAGCTTCATTTTTCTTTATTTAGCATTGCGCTGTTTGTTATATGCACTGGTATTCTTGGGAGGAAACCCGTTCCGTGTTATACGGCGTGGTCCCTTGATTTACCTAGCTTTAAAATAAAGATTAATAACTGTTTTAGTTCTCACACCAGTCACATGACTGACCTGGAGTTTATTGTTTTAACCTAAACTCTGGGTGCCCTTATTTTCGACACGGGCAGCTAGTAGTTTTGGTTTTGCAGATTTATATTCACAGGATCCTGGTTTACAGCTGGAATGATATCCGGAAAGCTTTGTATCCGTATATCTACTTCTAGTTGTGTATTGTATTATTTTCCGCTGCTATGTAATTTAAATCTCTGATATTTCTGTGTAATATTTATTTATACTCTGTATATTCTTGTATTCTGATGCATTGTTGTAATATATAATGAAATGTTCTTCTGTATGTGTTCTGTTTTGTCCTGTTCTCAAACGATAGGGCGTTTCGAACGGCCTGGATCGGTTTAGCGACTGGTTCGGACCGAGCGAAATTCCTTGCCGTGACAGTTGGTATCAGAGCTTTGGTTTACAAAGCTAGAGAACAAGACACATTAGAACCTTACGAAAGAATTCATCAGATATTGGATTAGTAATATCCAATGGGAATGACTCGTTAGAGATAGGATCAGTAGTATCCTAGAACGAGTGTGAAGAGTATATTTTTTTCAAATGAAAACAAATTTCGTTTTGAAAATTTAAATCAATTATTCGTATTTGATTATTTATTTATATTGATTTGGACAATGCAGTATATAAAGATTTTGGGTATACGTCTGATCCACGTGTATTCGAAGTTTTAATATACTGGATAGATATAGATTCACACTCTAGTCGCCCGAAGATGATTCTGATGATTGTAGCTACATCATCAGAATTAGTGTTCGAGAGTTGAAGGTGTGATTTTCTATATATTTCCATTAGGCTGGTGTGAGAACCAAAACTTATATATAGTTAGAACACATTGTTGTGAATTGGCATCAAAAACATGATTTTGTATATGTATCAAAGTTATCAATTTGAAAACTCTAATCCACTAATTGATTGATGTTTGTGTTGTTTGTTTATTTGTTTGCTAATTTTGAACCATTTAGCCTAATTGAATCAAATATTGAATTGTATTGAAAATTGGTTGCATTTGCTTGCATATACAAGTATATCATTGAACAGGTCATAGCAAGGAGGCTAGAGCAGAGAATAAAATTTGTTTGCCCGACAAATAGGTACATGTTTACTACATAATTTCCTGTTTTGTTTGGGTGATGATGATTTTATGAGCCTATTGGCTAGCCGCTTGGCTTTTTCTTTTTCTTTTTGAGATCTGAAGGACCGGGGAAGCTATTTGAAATTCCCCGATGCTCCCATTGCAGGGGAGGTTATGGCGAAATTTTTCGAAAATTTAGGGTGTTAGCCAAATTTTTGAAAATTTGGAAATTCTCAGAAACTGAAAAGTTGGAGAATGCAAGCCAGATCGAACGTAGAGCTGATTAATCAAACCACTTTCGACTTTGTTCCTTTTCGGGGACAAAAAGTTTTAAGTGGGGGAGATTGTAACAACCCGTAAAATGCGAGCCAGTTTGAAATTTTTATTTTGGCAATTTTAGCGAATTTTGATTATTTAAAATGAATTATTTTAAATAATATCGACGAGAAATTTATTTTGAATATAATTCGATGTATATATTATACGCGTCGTCGTTTGAATATAAATATTTATATATAATTATAAATAGAATTGAAAATGGCGCGGTAGTTCGATAATTCGATTTCAAACTTCAATTGAATGTACCGGGTGCAAAACAATCCGGATTTTAGTGAAGCCAAAAACATTAGGATCTAATAGTGAATATCTTTCCAACGAATCTGAAAAATCGAAATTTCATGGCAGGAATCAAAAGATATGTCCAGTTGAAAATTCTGAATAGTCGCTATGGAATTCAGGCCCTTAAAAATGGACATTTTGCAAACGACCTCGGATTTCGACGAAACCAGTTTTGTTGGGTCCGTGATGTCAAGTTATTGCTATCAAATTTCATAATTTTTCGAATCAATATGTGAGCGTGGCAAAGGAAAACGCGTTTGACCAGTTTCAGTTGATTTTAATCGACTGGAAATTGGCTATTTTTCAAACGGTCTCAGAATTCGACGAAACTAGTTTTGTTAGGACCGTATCGTCAATACAAAGCTAGAAAATATTTTTCTAGAATTTTTAGAGTTCGTATGGGGCCCCGGTAATTTGAAATGCACGTTTAAAATTCAATATAGTGATTTAAATGTAAATTAAACAGAAACAGATCGAAACGATCGAATCAGCTTGCGATACATATCTCATTGTGTTCAGAATGGGGGTAAAACGCTATGGACGATAGGCGGTGGACCTCGTTTAGAGGTCGTATGTGAAAGTCAACTTTTTAATAATTAAATAATAATAATAATAATAAATATATCCTCCTTACCCTTCCTCCTTTATATTCTGGCCCCCCCCCTTTTATTTATTTTTTTCGATTTCATTTCACAGTATAAAAAAAAAACCCTGAATCGAATCAAGGCGCCGCCCCCCCAGACATCGCCGTCGCCTCACCCCAAAGCCACCGCCTCGCCCCGAAGCCACCGCCTCCCTAGATCGAAGAACCAGACCCCTCGAAACCGACGAAGACCCCGAAGCCCTGAACCCTACCGCCTCCGCCTCGAACCCATCGCGACGCCACCAGACAGCACCACCGCTCCGCCTAGTTCGAAGCCACCTCCGTCGATCTGTGGAAAACCCCCTCCCCTCGCCGTAAGTTTTTTTATTTATTTTATTTGTATTTTATATAAACAGAAAAGAATTTTAAAACTGGTTTTATAAAAATATAAAAAAAATAAAAGTATAAAACTGATTTGTTTTTAAAAGTATAAAACTGATTTGTTTTTAAAATAAAAACTAATTTTTATTTTAGATGTAAAAACTGAAATTTATGAAGATTTTAAAACTGAAATTTTTAGAGAAGATTTTAAAACTGAAATCTTTAAAAAGAAAACTGATTTTATAAAAGATTTTAAAACTGAAATTTTTTGAGAAGATTTTAAAACTGAAATCTTTAAAAAGAAAACTGAAATTTTTAGAGAAGATTTTAAAACTGAAATTTTTAGAGAAGATTTTAAAATTGAAATCTTTAAAAAGAAAACTGATTTTATAAAAGATTTTAAAACTGATTTGAAATTCGATTTTTATATGTTGAACTTCGAATTAAAAATAGAATTTTTATATGTTGGACTTCGAATTAAAAATAGAATTTTTATATGTTGAACTTCGAATTAAAAATAGAATTTTTATATGTTGGACTTCGAATTAAAAATATGATTTTTATATATGGAATAGCGAAGTAAAAATTCGATTTTTACATAGGTAGTGAAAGCGAGCAACGAAGATGAAAAATGATGCGATGACGACGAAGACTTCTCTGAAAGGAGTGCCGTGGAGCTAGGATAGCTATCTGTGAGAATTTCTCACCTTTCAATTTATTTTTCTAGTTATATATATATATATATATACTAGGATGCAGACGGTGCTTAGTAGCACCCGACACAATCGTCCACAGACCATGGACTTGTTTGTTTGGTTGCATAGCTTAGTTATATGATTTGATTTGAATTTGGTTGTTTGGTGATTTTGATTGATGTGTGAATGGCATGGGCCTTCACTAGACCGGGGATAAGGCTAGGCCTCGTCCCGTTTCTAGTATCGTGCCGTTGTGCCGCCGAAATTTTCTAAAATAAGTTAGAAAAATAAAAATAGCATTTTATTTAATAAATGAATTGAATAGAAATTCATAGGTTGAAATAAAATGTTTTATCGTTAAAAATATAATTTTTAACGTGAAGTGAATAAAATAAAATATTCATTTATAAACCGGACGGTTTGTTTATGTACACCTATTTGAATGACATTGATTGGGACGATAAATTTTACACATCGCCCAACTGCACAAATAAAATATTTGTTTGATTGTTTGAAACCCTACACGGGTGTTAGGATGAAATATGCAGTTCACTCATCCTGATTGATTAAATATGTCGATCGATTGATTGACAGGCTGTTATAAGCGTTAGATATCTATATTTGATGCTTATACAGTGTAGTGCACTTTGGTTGATGGTTGATTATTTTTCAGTGTAATTATATACATGTGTTGTATGAAAATCCATATAATTAACTTTATATGGTAATTGATTGGGCCTCATTCCAATTTGAAAAATAAAGAATATTATAAAATAAAAGTTCATGTGTTGACAGTACTCATTCATTGAGATTGGTCATGTGTTGAACGAAATATTTTAGTAATAAAATTTACATCTTTATCGATATAAAATAAAAGTTCATGTGTTGAAAGTACTCATTCATTGAGATTGGTCATGTGTTGAACGAAATATTTTGATAATAACAACTATTTTGAAAAAGAAATATTTGAAATAGAATATTTGAAAATAGAAATTTATGAAGTCGTGTTGATTAGATTGACGCCATTTTTACGTGAACGATATTTATATCGATTTGAAAACGATTTCGAAATGAATTGAATTGAAAACGATTTCGAAATGAATTGAATTGAAAACGATTTCGAAATGAATTGAATTGAAAACGATTTCGAAATGAATTGAATAGAAAACGATTTCGAAATGAATTGAATTGAAAACGATTTCGAAATGAATTGAATTGAAAACGATTTCGAAATGAATTGAATTGAAAACGATTTCGAAATGAATTGAATTGAAAACGATTTGGAAATGAATTGATTTGAAAACGATTTCGAAATGAATTGAATTGAAAACGATTTCGAAATGAATTGAATTGAAAACGATTTCGAAATGAATTGAATTGAAAACGATTTCGAAATGAATTGAATTGAAAACGATTTCGAAATGAATTGAATTGAAAACGATTTCGAAATGAATTGAATTGAAAACGATTTCGAAATGAATTGAATTGAAAACGATTTCGAAATGAATTGAATTGAAAACGATTTCGAAATAAAGTGAATTGAAAACGATTTCGAAATGAATTGAATTGAAAACGAATTCAAATTGAATTGAAATTTGAATTGAATAGAAATGAATTTTAAAACGAATTTATAAAGAAGAATTCAATTGTGATTTGAATTGAAAAGGAAGTTGAAAATATTTTTGAAACGAATTCAAAACTATTTATATAATTCGTTTTAAATAGAAATCGACGAAATATATATTATATATATTATATATATAATATAATGGCCTGAATAGAACGCGCCGCGCCGCGGTAGTTCGTGAATTTCGACCATTTATTTCAAACGGACATTACGGGAGATCCGACCGTCGGATTCTCCTAAAACCGGAACCGTTGGGTTCGTATCGAAAAGAGCTTTCTAACGAATATTAGAAATTTGAAATCTAACGGTTGGATTTGGAGTTACGTCCAAATCAAATTCGAAAAAGGTCGCTGTAAGTGCAGTTCGATGGCCGTTGATGGAAATCGACTGTACGGGCCTTGATAAAATTATTAAAAATAGCAATAATTTGTGTAAAATCATAAGAAATGGTTTAGAAAGGATTGGGATGAAAAACTCCATATTTGAAAAGATAAAAATAGATTCTTATCAAAATGAACTAGTTTTGAACTAGAAATATAATTCTATTTATTTTTAAATAAATAAATTAAATTTGAAAAGGGTTTTAAAAATAACCAGAATTTCCAATGATTGCATTGGAGTGGATTTGAATCGAAATTGTCTTCGGAATATTTCGATGTTGGAATTCGTGATTATGCGGATGTTGTTACGGAAATTTGAAAGATATATATCTATATCGTTATTTCCAATACGATATTTGTTAGTCGTGGAATTTGATATTGAATATAAGCCGATATATTTTCTATTCAGAGCCTTGTATTGAATATCAAATGTGATTTGGGTTTGTCGTGAATGGTGTCTTCACTAACACTGTTCTTGAACCCAGTTGAGAAAAGATTAAATCTTTTTATTTAGATTTAATGAAGTGTACCAATTAAATGATATTTAATTGGAATTAAATTGATATTGATTTTTGGGTTTATCGTGAACAGTGTTTTAAACAACACTCGTTCTTTAACCTGATAATTAATGAATGTGATTTTGGGTTTATCGTGAACTGTGTTTTTAAATGACACGGATTCTTTAACCCAGTCGAAGATTAAAACTAAGTGGAGTTTTAATGAATCTTTAATTAGATTGAAATGATCGAAAATGGAGTATCACCAGTTTTGCTCCAGGCGATAGTTAAATCTTTAATTAGATTTGAACGTGAAATGGTAATTGAATTTACCGATAACACTGTGGTGTTAGATATGAAGTATTCACAGTTTTACTTCATGGGATGAATAGGTTGGGATTGGGAAATTATAACAAATGATTACTTCGGTAAGGTTCGCTAATCCCGACTAGTTTGAATTGATATTCAAAAGTTGATTAAAGAATAAATTCAAGAATTTATCTTTGATAAAATTAATGGGAACCTTTCCCTATGAATGTGAAATTAGAAACTAACTGTCGGTTAACTAAGTAGAATGGTTTTCTGGATATTGATCTGATGTTGGTTTCGGCCTTCGGGGTTAATATTTGGGGAATTATTCTCTTGATTAATTTACGGTTAGTGACTGATGGATTGGAATGAGGCGTATGTTGTGTTTGTGTAACACTTATTTAAAATATACGCGAGTTATTCGGGAAGACCGGGTTTATCCCATTTTGAATAACTGATACGACGATAAGTCGAAGATGAAGACGATGGTCGAAGACCGGAAGTCTTCACGTCGTTTGGGTGATAACTGATGATCTTGATTGGGCTGTACACCCAAGAAGATGGAAACAGTTGGTGATCGTCCAGACGTACTTGGAGATCGATGGATATGCGGGGTACTAGGTGCCTCCGGTTTCGTTCAGACCCAGAACGGACTTGTAAATGGACTGTGTGTCTGACATTGGATTTTAGTCTGTGTGATTGATCTCTATTAAATATATATCTGTTTGGCGGCAGAGAATTTATTCTCTTGCTTAACGCCCTTCTCTGAGACGTACGAGCTCAGGGGTTATATATTGATGGATATCAAACGCATGGAGTGAATTGCCTGTGTGGCATGCCTAAGTGGCAATTGATCGAGGCTTCTGTTGAAAAGCAAAGTCTTGTGGTGATGATCAAAGCACGGCCTTTGTGGCGTAGCTTTGTGTAACGTTTGCTTCGCGAGTTTCACACCCGGTATGAACCAAAAACGGGAGGGGACATCAGGGAGGACTTGCGTTTCTTTCTAGCTAGAAGTGGCGTCAGTGGTTTTACACGCCCTGACGAGTTTGACTTATGTGGTTGTTGCTGTTGCGAGGCGCCTCGGATTGATCGGTCGTTCTCGAACCGATGGAGTCATTTGATGGCTCGTTTGCGCCCCAAAGGGCGGGGAGACGTATTGTTCAGGCATAATAATCCACATCGGTGGACCTGCCCTGACGATCCAGGGGGCAGTTGCGGCTGTTCCTGAGACATGGTAGGCTAGATTGTCTCGAATCGGTTGAGGACTATCTTTTGCCTCGGTTCATAGATGGAAACCCAATTTCCAAATACGTGACTTTGCGGTATTATTTGTAAACCTATATATGGCGACATAGTGGCATGGGACGCTCATGCAGCCTATGATTTATACTTATGATTTGAAGTTGTTTTATACACTATGCACTTATAATAGTATCAAACGATTTGTTTTAACCGTATCAAGCATTCTTTGGCTGTTATAAGGGAAAACCCTATCCCCCGGCTTGCGTTGCATTGTGTGATAGGACCTGGGTCTTATAACAGCTTCATTTTTCTTTATTTAGCATTGCGCTGTTTGTTATATGCACTGGTATTCTTGGGAGGAAACCCGTTCCGTGTTATATGGCGTGGTCCCTTGATTTACCTAGCTTTAAAATAAAGATTAATAACTGTTTTAGTTCTCACACCAGTCACATGACTGACCTGGAGTTTATTGTTTTAACCTAAACTCTGGGTGCCCTTATTTTCGACACGGGCAGCTAGTAGTTTTGGTTTTGCAGATTTATATTCACAGGATCCTGGTTTACAGCTGGAATGATATCCGGAAAGCTTTGTATCCGTATATCTACTTCTAGTTGTGTATTGTATTATTTTCCGCTGCTATGTAATTTAAATCTCTGATATTTCTGTGTAATATTTATTTATACTCTGTATATTCTTGTATTCTGATGCATTGTTGTAATATATAATGAAATGTTCTTCTGTATGTGTTCTGTTTTGTCCTGTTCTCAAACGATAGGGCGTTTCGAACGGCCTGGATCGGTTTAGCGACTGGTTCGGACCGAGCGAAATTCCTTGCCGTGACATGTATCTTTTAGAACTTCTCCATATTAGCTGTGATTTTTACAAACTTTTTGTGGAAATTGATCATAAAATTATCATGGATACAATTGTCTTCCCCCGTAGTTGAATTCTGACAATTTTATAAACTTAGTTTATTATTTGATTAATTCTTTAATTTTCTTTTAATGTTATGGTTATAACATTAGTCTTTTAATTCCTCTATTTACTTTTATACAAAATTTCTGTGACATTTTCATTTACTCTATTTATTACCTTGTGACATTATATTTTCATAACATTAACCTTTAATATTAAAATCTTTTAATTAATTATTCTAAAATTTTGAGTCGTTACAAGTACTTTTCCTACCACTTGTACGTAATGATTTAAAATCACATAAATCAGTTTAAACCAAACCTAATGGTTTAGTACTTCTATCAATAACATGAAATGTCTTTTTGACCATATTTGCTTCTACACATGTCTCACATTTGTAATTTTCATTTCCTTAGGATTTAGAAATTAATCCCAAGTTTGGTTTTATTTCATTTTTCTGAAATATACCCTAATCTATCATGCCATAGTAAAATTCATGATTAATCAAATAAGAAACTTTATTTTTATTAATACCAATTAGGGTGCATAGTTTTATTGCCAACTATGGCTATATTTGCCTTAAATAGGCCATCAAATAAATAACATCTTCCTATATAAATTCCAACCTTAAACATAACTACATTATCAATCTCAAAGGCCATTCAAAACCCTTTCTTTGAGAGCACATATACAAAGATAAGAATCTGATGAATATCCAAAATGTAAAGAACTTCATTCAGTGTCATTGTTTTTTGCGATGTAAATGAGGTTGACAACGCCATAACCTTCGATATGGAGACTATAGGATTACCCACGTAGAGTTGTTCTTCTTGATCGTATTTCTTGTAGGTGGAGAAAATATATATGTTAGAATATACACGAGTAGTAGAGTCTCTAATTACCCTCCACAACGCAGGGTACTATGCTAAATTGCATTCTGCAATAACTGCTGAAAAATTAATCCCCTTAATGTTTGAACTTAAAGTTTCCACTACATTTTCCATTTATTTTCCATTCATCTTTTTGTGCTTTCAGTCTTTAGCAACCTGCCGAATCTTTCCATAGAACCAACATTCGCCTTTGAACTTTTTAGTTTACTTATCTTTGGTCTGGTATTTGGTACCTTTCTCTTATTAGAGAAAATTTTCTTTTTCTTGTTGAAGTATCATTTCTTCTTTGACTTTTTTTTTCAAAAAACACTCTTCCTTTTTAGGTTGCGTTATCCTATGATTATCTTCTTTTTAATATGATAATGAGAAATTTTAAGACAAATTCTTTTTTTATGTTTCAGATAATTGCGGTAGTCTCTCCACGTTGGTGCACTACAAAAGTAAATTAAAACAAAGATTGACGATTCCAGTCTTTAGATCAATTATTCAATCTTTAAATAGATTTAAAAGACTGACTTATCAGTCACTAAATCTCAAATCACTAAAAATATTTGATGCTGAAACATCAGTCTCAAACTTTAATGACTGATATTAGAGTTTCAAAAATAGCTAATGAATGAATTTTAAAGACTGAACAATAGTTTCAAATTAGTCTTATATATATGCATTCAACAACATTTCAAATAATGCAGCTTATCATTTTCTCTTGATTTCCACCGATGTTTTCAAACACACATCCAACATTAACGTATGTTTATAAATGCAAATAAAAATATAATATCACTCAATTTGCACAACATTATACTACGATAATGGAAATATGTTCAACAAACATACACTGTTTCAAGTAGTATTTTATAACAGCATATTGAAAATTTAGAAAATAAAACAAGACCAACAAATACAAATGATTAACGCTACCAAATTTTTTACATGATATCTTTGCATTTCACCATCAAGTATCCCTTGAAAGGTTGACGTGCTTCTAATTGGGAGGCTGTTGACAATCATAGCAAGTGGAAAAACCTACAAATATGAAAATCTCCCATTGTTACCTTTTTATAGAAGTAAACGTATAAAATAAGGAATTTGTATAATTAAAGCTTAGAAATTAAAGTATTTTACAGACCAGTACACCGAATAATAACTAAACAATGGACAAACCAAATCATGAATCAAAAAGTGGTTCTCCCACTTTAATCAAATCACAAAAAATATTACTTTCCCAATTTATCTCATCCTTAGCTGAAATAAACGAAGAAATAAGGGAAAGGCCATTTCTATTCCAACCCACGTTATTAGTTAGTAGCCCTCCCTTGAAAAAAAGAACCGTATACCCATAGAATTAGTAAGTATCCCCCATCTTTTCCAGACTCCTCACTTCTCTGTGCTTTATATTTCTCACGAAAAAATATTTTTTTTCTACCCAAATCATTTCGATCGTAGCACGCAAATCAATTCCAACTCAAAATACTCCATCACATTCATCACAATTTGAAGGACAAAAGGCACGCTTGATGATTGTTAGGGTTTATGAACTTAGGGTTTCTAGTTCAAATCGTATACCCATCGAATTCCATCGCTCCACTATTTGGGGTTTATGAATTTAAAGCATAGCAGATTGTTAGGGTTTATGATGGAAGATTGTCTGTACTTAGATTGAAGATTGTTTGGGGATTACTGGATTGATGATTGTTTAGATCGTCATGGTTTTTAAGTTAGGGCTTTTTTTAAATTGTTCAGGGTTACCATGCATGATTACAACGTGAAAAAATGATAAACCACGAAGAACATATACAAGGAATTAAATTATTCCTTGCTGAAATTTGACGTGGTTATTTGATTTTCCACATGATAATACTACGTGGTTAAGGAATATTAGAAGTCCTCTACGTATTTTCCTTACGGGGTAAACCACCACACCACGTACATAAGATACCGGGAATTAACAGTAACCCCGTATGTCTTCTTCGTGGTTTATTTATATACCACATATGTCTTCTTCGTGAGGATCTGTAATTTTGAAAAAAAAATGTGATGAGTTAGTTAACTAACGCATTCTCTTTTATTTATTTATATATGCTTCCACGTAAACGAATGCCTACTTCTAAAAGGAAAAGGAGAGCGGAGAACGCAGCCGAAGGCACAAGTGCAGGCATAAACGTAGATAGGGATGAAGAGCAACACAATAAAGCTGAGGATGATTACAGAATTGCAGTAAGGGAAAGTGAAGATCAGATAGAAGTAGAAGAATAGCAAGATGTAGAAGAGGATGAGCAAAGAAGAGGGCGATGAAGCAGCTTTAAATGAGAAAGGAGGACCAATAATAAATGATGTGATTAGAGAGTTTGACACTCATGTTGCTTCCATGATATGGCTTGACCGGGTACGTGGCTAATAATTATACGTAATTGAATTATGGCAAATTCTATTATATTTACTTCATTTTTTATATTAACAAAAATATTTGTGTAGGAACGAGGACCACTTACATGTGTAAATCATGCTTAAAAGGTATCGGACTGGACGATACCGGATGACGATACTAGATTTAAAGCCATTATTGAGTTGTCAGGTTTATATTCCATTGTTAGCACTTGCTACAAGAGCGTGAACAAGTATTTGATATTGGCTTTCGTAGGGCGATGGTATCCAGAGACTAACACTTTCCATTTTCCACTCGGTGAGATGACAATTACTTTTGATGATGTCGCGTCTCTATTACACAATCCAATTGAAGGCAAACCGATACAGAGCAGGTCATATGACATGGAGCAGGTGGTTAGCGTTGTTCACAAATATCTTATAATTTCAAAAGAAGTAGCTAGGATGGAAATGAATGACCGGGTTGGTTATAAGCTAAGTTTGTCTACGTTACGTGGTGCATTTGAAGATGTGAGCAATGAGTGGACCGATTGAGCTATTAGGCGTGTCGCTCATGCGTGTTTGTTATTTTTGCTCGGCAACGCGTTGTTTGCTGATAAAAGTAAGACTCATGTGCACATCTTCCTTCTATATCCACTTAAACACTTGGATTCTGTTCACACATACTCATGGGGTTCGACAACACTAGCTTTTCTGTATAGGTAGCTTGGATTAGCAACGCACATGGGAGTGAAACAAATGGCCGGATTTCTTTGTTTTCTTGAGTCAGGGATATTCGAGCCTTTTCCCTGCTTTCATCCATCAACAAATCTTTACTATGAGAATTTACCCCATGCTGCGCGGTGGAATCCGTCTATTGATTGCGGCGCTTCACTAGTTGATCTTCGTATACTTCTAGATAACATTCAAGAAGAACAGGTAAATAACTTCATTTATCAAATAACTAATAATGATTTACTACATTTAATATTAATGATTTTCTACATCTTTGAATAGTTTATTTTTTATCCTTATATTTTTGCATGACAATATCATCTATTCCATCCTATATCTTGGTATAGTGGTTGCATTCTCTATATGAATGTTGTAAAACTGTATCATACCGATAGAGTACTCAGGCAATTTGGTAGAGTTCAGATCATTCCTACGGCCCCTAATCCTCATGTAGCAACAAATGCACACCATGGTACTACTTCTACGACATACACCCGAGTACGATATCAATTTTTGGAAAGTATATGGGAGAATTGGTACAGTCATGTGATAGAAAAAGGGAGTAGATCAATACCACTACATCATTGCTCCTTGAGTTACACAAATGATTATATGGAGTGGTATAGAGAACACGATGTCTTGCGTGTTCACAATCCACTATACCTATTGGATAATGTTGCGCTTGGAGCTCCACATTTTCAGTCGACCTACAATCAGTTATACTCGGTATGTTTCATTTATTTATTTCCTTTAAATTTGTTATTCCAGTATAATATCCTTTTTCAATTTATTTTATTTTTTCAGCTCAACACTATGCTTTAAATTTAGCTTGATTTATTTTTCCTAGGCCCCTAATGACGTGCATGGGATGTTGAATGAACTTAACCCTCAAATTGCTAATATTCAGATTGTTGTTGGACACTACTTCAGGCCTCAAGTTTAATTCTGTATTAATTTAAGTATGATGAACGTGTATTTTGGATGTGGTATGTAATGTAACTATTTTAATGTTGAATTTGGATGGACATGTGTTTGATTGTTTGATGTATTTTGAAAATAGAATACTAATATAATGGCTTTTGGGTCGTTTAATTTGTTCTCATGGTTTAATTGGGGTTGATTTTCGTATTTTTGCTTTCCATTTAAAGGTAAACTGTTATGTATATTTACCTATTTGACAATTTTTTATTTTTTTGAGTTTCTGTTACAGCATCGTTCTGTGAAAACATGGTTAGTCACAAAACCAGGTCAGATATAATCGTGGTTAGTCAACAAACCATGGAGATAAAATTTGTGGTTCTGTCCATTATCCCCGTGTCTTTCTTTCCACTAATTTCAACAAGATGAAGTCTCATCTAATGAACATCTGTCATATCAAGCGATATTGCTGTACCAGGTCTAAGAAGAGCTAACTCATGCACACAAGGCAATCCATGTGTTCTACGAAGAACATGGATGTAATGGAAGATCCGACCGTCGGATTCTCCTAAAATCGGAATAATCAGATTCGTATCGAAAAGATCTTTCAAATGAATATAAGAGGTTTAAATTTGAATGGTTAGATTTTAAAATATATCCAAATCAGTTTTGGGAAAATTTCGCTATGGATGCAGTTCGGTGGCCGACACTGGAAACCGACAGTAAAGGCCTTAAAAATTTTATTAAAGTTATAAATAAATTATGTAAAATCATAATAAATGGTTTGGAAAGATTTTGGTTGAAAAATTCCATATTTGAAAGATAAAAGATATTTTTATGTAAATGAACTAGTTAATAACTAGAGTTGTAATCCAATGATTTTAAGTAAATATATTTGAATGGATTTGAATAGAAATTATCTTCGGATATTTCGATATTGGATTTCGTAATTATACGGATATTGTTATGGAAATTTGGAAGATATTGATATCGTTATTTCAATACGATATCTATTGATTTCAGGATTTGATAATGAAAGTAAGTCGTCATGATTTCCATTTAAAATTTTATATTTAATATCAAATTGGATATGGGTTGTTTTGAATGGTATCTTAAATAATACTATTCTTAAGCCCAGTTGTAAAAAGGAATAAGTCTTTTATGTAGGATTTAATGAAGTTTTCCAGTTTGTTCAATTAAATTGGAATTGAATGGAATTCGATTATAAATTATCTAAATTCCATGAAGATTCCATATTATTGGAAAATGATTTTGGGTTTATCGTGAACGATGTTTTAAATGACATTTTCCCTTTAACCCAGTTAAAGACAGGAGTAATTTCTTAAGTCGAGTAATCATTAAATAATGATTTTTGAAGATTATAAATAAGTCAAGTTTTAATGAATCTTTAATTAGATTGAAATAGGAATGGGATAATTAAATTTATCAAATTCGAGAATGGAGTATCACCAGTTTTATTCCATGCGATAGTTAAATCTTTAGATTTGAAACATTAAATGGTAATTAAATTTACCAATAACGTGATGGGTGTTGAATATGGAGTACCACTAGTTTTGCTCCATGGGATGAATAGGTTGGGATTAGGAATAATAAAACAAATGATTACTTCGGTAAGGCTCGATAATCCCAACTAGTTTTGTAAACCTTAATTTGGTTTTAAGTGGTGAAAAGATATAATAAAAATCTTTTAAAACGATATCCAAAGGAGGATTGAACAATAAGTTTAAAAGAACTTATCTTTGATAAAATTATTGGGAACCTTTCCCTAAAGATATGAATATTTGAATAAAAGATATTCCGGATTGGAATGGGATGCGTGCTATCTCTATGTGTTTATCACATGATTATAAAGATACGTTAGTTATTTGGAAAGACCGACCTATTGTAAATAACTGTTACGACGATTAAAAGTTGAAGACGTTGATGACGGTGCAAGACCGACAATCTTCATGTCGAATGGATCACTACTGATGCCTTGGGTTTGGGTAACTTCCATGAAGAGGTTATAGTGGTAGTTGTCCAGATGTACTTGTTGATTGTCCGGATATGCGAGGACCTCTCTCCAATATTGGACATATGGGATGAGGAATAAGGTGCCTCCGGTTCGTTCAGACACAGAACGAACTTGTAAATGGATTATGTGTCTGACATTGTACTTTGTGTTGTATTTAGTGATCTCTACTTAATATATATCTGTTTGGTAGCGGAGAATTTACTCTTGCTTAGCACTCTTCTCTGAGATGTATGAGCTTAGAAGTTGTATATTAGCAGATCAAATCAATGATGTGGTATGGATTTAAAATGTGGCATATTAAGATGCAATGATTAAGGATTTTTGTTGAAAAGCAGAGCCTTGTGGATGATGATCAGAGCACGGCTTTAATTAGCTTAGCTTTGTGTATAGCGTTAATTCGCGAGCCTCACCCCGGGTATGAGTCAAAAACGGGATAATGACTGCAGGGAGCGCATGCATTTCTTTCTAGCTGGATGTGATGTCAGGGTATGGAGCCCAGACGTTTTACTTATGTGGATGATGGGTAACTGTGATAGTGTGAGTATTACACATATTGGCTTTTGCACCATTAAAGGTAAAATCAATTTTATCTCAACAATTTACTTCTAGTACCTCAAATAAAAAAGAATTTACTTAGTGTTTCACAGTTTGCTAAAGATAATAATGTGCATTTTGAGTTTCATCCCCATCACTGTTTAGTCAAAGATTTATTAACTAATGAAATTGTCTTGCATGGTGAAACATACAAGGGACTATACAAGTTCAATGCTGTCAACTCTGCAAATTGTGAAGGGAGAAATAATTTCTGTGACCTAGCTGAAATTAGTGATAAAATCAATGTGTTTGATTAATGGCATGTGAAACTTGGTCATCCTAATGTGAATGTTGTTAAGAAAGTTTTAATTGACAACAATATTTCTTACGATATATCTCTGTGACATATGTTTGAACCTATTTCCAAATGGGTAAAAGTCGCAAATTACCCTTTGCTGATTCAAAGACTACTTACGAAAAACCACTTAAACTTGTTGTTGCGACCTATGGGGTCCAGCACCAATAAATAAAGGTTATGGTTTCAATTATTATATATATTTTTTGTTGACTCTTATACTAGATATAATTCGGTATATTTCATGAATCACAAATCTAAAACTTATAGGGTTGTTATTCACTTTACTAATCAAGCAAAAAAGCAAACCGGAGAGCATCTAAAATTTTTAAAAACTGATGGAGGTACTGAATTCAAACCTTTAAATGAATTTTTTTCAAAAGAAAGGTATCATTCATAGAATATCATGCCTATATACTTCTAAACAAAATGGTTTGGTAGAAAGAAAATATAGACACATTATTATAAGTGGGATTACTTTATTAGCATAAAGTCATTTAACTATGAAATTTCGGCCAGATGCATTCAACACTTCAGTCTATTTAATAATTAGATTGCCAACTAAAGTGCTGAATACTAAAATCCCTTTAGAAATGCTATACAGTGTAAAACCTGATTACAAAAGGTTTAGAATATTTGGATGTCTATGTTATCTCTATCTAAGACCTTACAATAATCATAAACTGAATTTCGGTTCTTCACCGTGTACTCTTAAAGGGAATGCCTGCATAATTACTTTACCTTTCGTGTAACAACCCGTATTTTCAATAACCTGTTATAACATAAATGGAGGCAGAATTAAACTGTAAAATCTGAATCAAGGGAAACGGGCTATGCCACTGCGTTCGTCTTGGAAAAATACGCGAAATAGAGTCCGACTTTTCGAAAATCGGAGTCCGTATGACCAAGATATGGCCTCGCGAAGTTTCACGAAAAATTCCCAAATTAAAGTATACTTAATTAAGTGAAATGGGTTGCGCAGAGAAATATATATATATTGATATATATATATAATTGAAAATTAAATAAATAAATATGCAAAAATGTTCAAAACAGCGAATTGGGAGAGGGGAGTAACCGAACCGGCCGATTTTTGAGGTCGACCCGAGCTTGCTGGGTCGACTAGGGGTTAATCCAGGGTGTTTGGCTGTCAACCCGTGGGCCGATTCGCTCAAATGCAGATTTTGCATTTGGATGGTTCTCATGGTTCATCTTTAATCTAAAGGCCCTAGATGGTTCCTACACTTGACTTCTTCCCCAATACATGCTTTGATGGCTTGGATTGAATCTAGGTTTAATCCTATGGCCTAAAACACTTGCCTAATCTATAAATAAGACCCTAACCTATCCTAAATCCTCATTATTCATTCATGCAATTAAACTATGGAAAATTTTTACCTCTCATGGCCTCCACTCTCTTCATAAAATTTCTAAATGGTTTCTATGAGAGATTTTCCATGCATACAAGTGTTTTCAAGCTTGTATGAGTGTCATTAGCTTGCATTCAAGTCAAGTTTCTATCTTTGCATCATAAAGCAAGGGTTTTGATCATTTTGGCTCAAGGGTTTTTATGTTAGAGCTTGCATTTTGGGTCTATTTGATTGCATAAGGGCTTTGTCATATCTTTTGTGCCTTCATAGCAATGTAAGCCCTTTCCCTACTCTTAGATATTAACTATGAAGTTAAATGTTCATGTTGCAAGTTTGGGTTTGATCATTGAGTATGATACATGCTATCATGTCATGCAAGTTTATGAAGTCATTATCTTGATCTTGTGGGCTAAAAGCTACAACCTTTATGTTGAAATGTTGCATTATGCAACATGAGAACCCTCATAACCTTTATGTCAACTTGCATATGAAGTCATAACCCTTATATGATGATATATGCGAGTTACTAGTCATCATTCCATGTCTTTTGTCACCATGATTCGCTTATGTGCCAAGTTTGGGTTTATGCATGTTTTTGAGGCTTAAGAATGTAACATGCAAGTTAATGAACACATTTGTGCCTCATTTGCCACCATAATTAATTTGTGGCTTAATATCCATTTTTGTCATGCCTTTGCCAAGTCTCTTCTTTTAATCCATTACGTTGTTGCAAACGTATATGCGAGTTTAAAAGCGTTGGGTTATGTTATGGGTAATTTCTAGTGACATGAAAATATAACTTGAAAATATGACTTGAAATATAACATGGAAGTTGACATGTAAGTATGCATAAAAACATAAGCTTGGGAATTTACCTATTAAGTTAGGTCTACCCTTTGGGAATTTACCTATTAAGTTAGGTCTACCCAAATGCTTGAAAACTTGTAACATGTTTTGGGAAACATGATGGACATGACACTTAGATAATATAAGTGTGGCCAACTCGAGGTTGGGTTGAGTTTGCAACGTAAAACTACCCGGAACCGACCGGCCTAACTAGTAGTTGCAAACAATAGGACCCAATGTGAGAAATTGGTCATGTTGTGCTTGAACCCGAGGTTAGACCAAGTTGTAGTGTAAAGCTACCCGGAACCGACCGGCTTAACTAGTAACCACAACAAAGTCTAATGTGAGAGGTGAAGGTGCATTAAGTAATTAATGCCACATGATAGGGTTAAGTTAATTTGATTAATGACTCTTAACCAAATATGACATGGACAAATGGGTTAAGTAATTTGATTAGGCTAATGATACTTAACAAAACATGACAAGGTTGGGTAGGTTAAGTAACTTGATTTGCCTAATGACACTTAACCATTTTTATATGACTAGTGGACGGGGTTAAGTTAACCAACACTTAATCAATCCAACACGATAACTTGGTAAGGTTAAGTAAGTTTTCTTAATGACGCTTAACCGAAAAATACAGTTAATGGATGGGGTTAAGATTGGACTCAACTAGTCTAAGCATGGAAATCGGATGGGGTTAAGTTAGCCTAGACTTAATTAATCCCACTTGGTAGTTTAATGGGGTTAAGTTAAACACTTAACTAATCTAACATGATGATTTGAGGTGGTTAAGTGACCTATACTTAACCAATCTAACTCGTGAATTTATTGAGGTTAAGTTAACCTATACTTAACCAATCTAACGTGAAAACATGATAAGGCTAAGTCACGAATCGCTTAAATACGCTTGACCGATTTGACTTAGTAATTTGATAGGGTCAAGTTAATATATACTTAACCAACTTGAGCATGGTTTGTAGGGTTAAGTCTTGAACTTGGATACTTAGCCAATTTTGACATGATTTGTAGACGGGTTAAGTCATGAACTTAAGTGACACTTAATCCATTATGTAAACCCTGGTTCTGAGGATTAGGTGGATAACCGTAGTTAACAAGGATAACGGGAATAAGGCTAAGTGGTAAACCTTAGTTGAAGAATAACTAAGTAATGATTCTTAGTCAAGAAAATTTAGACCAGTTCATAGATAGATGAGTAACCTGATACGGTAGGTCATCGTTTAAGCACACGAGTAGGAGCAAGTTATCTGATTTAGATAAAGGCTCCAGCGAACTGGGTAACGAAGCAGCAGCTTCGGGGAACGTGAGGGTATTCTTGGTATCCCTCTATGAGCTGCCAGGTGATTATACTAGGCTCATGAGAGGTTAAGGTCTGAGTTAGAAGAACCAAGAGTATGCCTTGGTTGCTATATGAGCGACCTAAAGACGGGGATGGATAGGGGATAGTCGACGATACACGGTCGTACCCTAGATAGCATTTCGTCAGGCTACCTACCATCTTTGGTCAAGCGTGTACGTACGGAAAGGCAGAGAACACCCAATAGACCATAATTGCTATCTAATTATGGTTGCGGTAAGGCTTGGATGTGGGTTGGCCAGTGTTGTGTTCTCATACAGGATTTATCCTGTCTTGTCTTTCACTAGTTGAGGGAGTGGTCTCGTGGGACCATAGCCACGTATAAGAAAAACAGACCTTAGCATCTGCATCGGCAGATAAATCGAAAGCTCCCGACCGAGTCCTGTATTTCTTGATTTGCCCTGTGACAGGACTCGGATGGCACGATGTGATACATGTGCATACAGTCATGGAAAAGCGATTCACGATGAATGCGTGGGAAAAAGGGCGCGGTTGGCGGTTAGCGTAATCCCTAGTGGCCCTAGGTGGTTGAACCCAAACCGAGATACGAAAACGTGCAATAGGTAAGCATAATCCCTAGCAGCCCTAGGTAGCATAAGTCCTAGTTGTACAAACAATAATTCATGTTGGAAGACCCTAGCTAGGTTTAGTGTAACAGTCCAAACCGATCTTAAGGATCATGGAACTATGTTAAAGTAATATAGAATCTCATAGGAAAGCCCGTATGGTCTACGGCAAGGGACTGAACATTTACATGGAATAAAACATACAAGTTGAGTAACCTATATATGCGATATATTTGGTTGACATGGACCATTACACGACTTTTGAGTGAGGGTCATTCTTGTTTAACACATGACACGGTGGGGATACTAGTACGGTAGGTGCAGAGCTAAAATACAGGATAGATATCACGGGGCGTTATACGTGACAGATATCTTGGGGGTATTATACTTGATAGAAACCTGACGATGTGATACCTTGTTTTATCTTGACATCGTAATTTATCATGACACCTTAGTTTATCTGAGTTCAGTAGTTCATCCTGTTATTTTGATTTAGCTTATCTATCTTGTAATCATGCTTATGTTCATCTCAGTTTCTCATGTCAGTTAACTTTACTAGTTTTTATGCTAATAGTAGATAGGGCTTACTCAGTCTTTTTGACTGACCCGTTTTGTTTCGCCTCTTTTCTTCCGTTTCCCCCCAGGTTACAGGGAGGAAATACTGTTGTTTAGTTCGGACTTCTTCTGCTTGAAGGTCATCATGGATGGCTTGGACTTTTCTTGGCTAATGGCTACTTTACTGTTTTTACTTGGGGAATAATTTATGAAAATGTCTTTATGCTTCTTTACTATTGCAAGACAGGTTTTGATGTACTCTGATGTAAAAGGCTTTAGACCTTATTTATTCATGTTATGAAAGTTTGATTTTACTTCCGCTATTTTATATGTTCTGTCTTGTGATATTTCTGTGCATGTTTACCAATAATGCCCCTCTAAAGCTAGTGCATTCCTTTGCGAGTGACCCTAGCGGAGGCGGGGTGTTACACGTGGTATCAGAGCAGAAGGTTACCAGACTGGGCAAAAGTTTTTAAAGACCTTCTGAAAACTATTTGGAAAAAAAACCGTTTACAAAGAAGCATTTTTCAAGAAAATTTTCTTTTAAAAGAAAAAGGCTATTCCCCAAAGGCCATTAGCACTATCCTTATTTCCTTAATTGAGTCTCTTTTCCTTTCTTTCCTCCATCTGTAGTCACAGTAGTTTTAACTGCGACTAGTCTTTTCTACCTACGAAAGTGCTTTCCATACGATGGAGGTGGTTCTTGAGAGACCAGTGGCCGCGTTATAAGAAAGGATCGTGAGAAAGAAGGATAAAGGATACGAGCTTAAGGATGAGCAACTTGTTGGTATGGCTTAGTCCTCAAAGGAGGGAGAAAGATGAACAATGAAACCCATGACGAGAGAGTACCTTTGGCATGGTAAAACGGGGCGGATAGTTAAGTATTATGGGACAAGGACAAGATCATCGGGAGGGCAGTAGTATGCTCTCATTTCTTGAGTACCTCGGAAGGAGGGTAACGATCTTGTTAAAGGTTTAGCTTTTCTTCTCTATCATCCCGTTAGGACTTCGTTATTCGTATCATTTAAGTCTGTTTCGATAGTTGAGTCTCTGCACCTTAAGTACTAGCGTAATAGAGAATCCCATTTTTGTCTCAAAGTCCTATTGGAGAATCAGTCCATTTATACATGACCTGTTTGGATTTGAGAATGTTTATGCCAAGTGTTGAATTTGGAAATAATGCTTATGTTTATAAGCTATGGATGGATTCTAGAGATGAAGTGGTTATCCAGTAGGGGGTGCCACTCTCGGTTTTGATAGGAGGGTAGTTAGACCTTTTGACTAGCCTTGGTAATGCCCTCGAAGTATCGGGTAACCTTTTTGAGGTTCTGTCATGACTAGTTACTTAGAATCCCTTGATGCCTTTATTGGAAATTTGAAGCCCAATCGAGTGGTGTTCGCCAATAAGACGGATGGTTTACTTCATTTATGCATGGGTTATAGAGATCACCCTAGTAAGTGCGCATGATAACCTGATTGACATCTGTTTACTTTCAAGAGAAAGTTCTTCTACATGGAATGCCTTATAGTATATAAACGAGATCCAAGATTCACTAGTGAATTTTGGAAAGCTTGCATGAGATCATGAGTACGCAGTCATGTTTGCATCAAGTATTCTAGGAAAAGGATAAGTGCAAGTGGAACGAGAGGCGACGAAGAAATGAGTTCCAGCTCATGTTATGGAAACAGGAATAAGAAGCTACAAAATCGCGAAGTTAAAAGACGACTTTGATGGTCAAAGACTAGATACGCGCATGATATCTCTTTTTGGGAGTATATCCTTGATCCCTGTTTTCTGTAGAACTTACTTGTAGGCTATCTTTTGTGGACATCCTCTCGGTCCTATTCTCCGTTACAAACCCTGTAAGGAGTTTGTTCTGTTTATCTTCTCGACCCTGTTTCAGGGAATTCTAGGTAGAACCCTATGGATGTAAACATGTATTTGAAACATGTTATGATTGATATGGTTGCAAGTGGTTGCAAGTGGATGCGCGAATACACATTAGATACTAGCTCGACTAGGTCACATTTCATATTGCATATGCACGAGTATTTATACTTGTTTATGGATGAAATCGAATGTATTATCATGCGGTTGTTGCATATGAATGAATGATTGTGCACGCATATAGTATCTATATGACTAGGACTATTTGCATACATGTTGGATTCATGGCACTATACATATTTTGCATTAGAAAGATTATTCAGGCTTGATCATTAGCATTAGCTAAGGAACATGTACACACACGTTTTGCATATATTCATATAGCATTAGAAATCATCTAAGGACAATGGTTGCTTGTGGATGATGTTTTGAGTAGATGGATGATGGATGGTAGGATATGTTCTTCCTAACTTGGAGATTTCGGGGACGAAATCCTAAAAGGTGGGGAGAATGTAACAACCCGTATTTTCAATAACCTGTTATAACATAAATGGAGGCAGAATTAAACTGTAAAATCTGAATCAAGGGAAACGGGCTATGCCATTGCGTTCGTCTCGGAAAAATACGCGAAATAGAGTCCGACTTTTCGAAAATCGGAGTCCGTATGACCAAGATATGGCCTCGCGAAGTTTCACGAAAAATTCCCAAATTAAAGTATACTTAATTAAGTGAAATGGGTTGCGCAGAGAAATATATATATTGATATATATATATATATATAATTGAAAATTAAATAAATAAATATGCAAAAATGTTCAAAACAGTGAATTGGGAGAGGGGAATAACCGAACCGGCCGATTTTTGAGGTCGACCCAAGCTCGCTGGGTCGACTAGGGGTTAATCCAGGGTGTTTGGCTGTCAACCCGTGGGCCGATTCGCTCAAATGCAGATTTTGCATTTGGATGGTTCTCATGGTTCATCTTTAATCTAAAGGCCCTAGATGGTTCCTACACTTGACTTCTTCCCCAAGACATGCTTTGATGGCTTGGATTGAATCTAGGTTTAATCCTATGGCCTAAAACACTTGCCTAATCTATAAATAAGACCCTAACCTATCCTAAATCCTCATTATTCATTCATGCAACTAAAATATGGAAATTTTTTACCTCTCATGGCCTCCACTCTCTTCATAAAATTTCTAAATGGTTTCTATGAGAGATTTTCCATGCATACAAGTGTTTTCAAGCTTGTATGAGTGTCATTAGCTTGCATTCAAGTCAAGTTTCTATCTTTGCATCATAAAGCAAGGGTTTTGATCATTTTGGCTCAAAGGTTTTTATGTTAGAGCTTGCATTTTGGGTCTATTTGATTGCATAAGGGCTTTGTCATATCTTTTGTGCCTTCATAGCAATGTAAGCCCTTTCCCTACTCTTAGATATTAACTATGAAGTTAAATGTTCATGTTGCAAGTTTGGGTTTGATCATTGAGTATGATACATGCTATCATGTCATGCAAGTTTATGAAGTCATTATCTTGATCTTGTGGGCTAAAAGCTACAACCTTTATGTTGAAATGTTGCATTATGAAACATGAGAACCCTCATAACCTTTATGTCAACTTGCATATGAAGTCATAACCCTTATATGATGATATATGCGAGTTACTAGTCATCATTCCATGTCTTTTGTCACCATGATTCGCTTATGTGCCAAGTTTGGGTTTATGCATGTTTTTGAGGCTTAAGAATGTAACATGCAAGTTAATGAACACATTTGTGCCTCATTTGCCACCATAATTAATTTGTGGCTTAATATCCATTTTTGTCATGCCTTTGCCAAGTCTCTTCTTTTAATCCATTACGTTGTTGCGAACGTATATGCGAGTTTAAAAGCGTTGGGTTATGTTATGGGTAATTTCTAGTGACATGAAAATATAACTTGAAAATATGACTTGAAATATAACATGGAAGTTGACATGTAAGTATGCATAAAAACATAAGCTTGGGAATTTACCTATTAAGTTAGGTCTACCCTTTGGGAATTTACCTATTAAGTTAGGTCTACCCAAATGCTTGAAAACTTGTAACATGTTTTGGGAAACATGATGGACATGACACTTAGATAATATAAGTGTGGCCAACTCGAGGTTGGGTTGAGTTTGCAACGTAAAACTACCCGGAACCGACCGGCCTAACTAGTAGTTGCAAACAATAGGACCCAATGTGAGAAGTTGGTCATGTTGTGCTTGAACCCGAGGTTAGACCAAGTTGTGGTGTAAAGCTACCCGGAACCGACCGGCTTAACTAGTAACCACAACAAAGTCTAATGTGAGAGGTGAAGGTGCATTAAGTAATTAATGCCACATGATAGGGTTAAGTTAATTTGATTAATGACTCTTAACCAAATATGACATGGACAAATGGGTTAAGTAATTTGATTAGGCTAATGATACTTAACAAAACATGACAAGGTTGGGTAGGTTAAGTAACTTGATTTGCCTAATGACACTTAACCATTTTTATATGACTAGTGGACGGGGTTAAGTTAACCAACACTTAATCAATCCAACACGATAACTTGGTAAGGTTAAGTAAGTTTTCTTGATGACGCTTAACCGAAAAATACAGTTAATGGATGGGGTTAAGATTGGACTCAACTAGTCTAAGCATGGAAATCGGATGGGGTTAAGTTAGCCTAGACTTAATTAATCCCACTTGGTAGTTTAATGGGGTTAAGTTAAACACTTAACTAATCTAACATGATGATTTGAGGTGGTTAAGTGACCTATACTTAACCAATCTAACTCGTGAATTTATTGAGGTTAAGTTAACCTATACTTAACCAATCTAACGTGAAAACATGATAAGGCTAAGTCACGAATCGCTTAAATACGCTTGACCGATTTGACTCAGTAATTTGATAGGGTCAAGTTAATATATACTTAACCAACTTGAGCATGGTTTGTAGGGTTAAGTCTTGAACTTGGATACTTAGCCAATTTTGACATGATTTGTAGACGGGTTAAGTCATGAACTTAAGTGACACTTAATCCATTATGTAAACCCTAGTTCTGAGGATTAGGTGGATAACCGTAGTTAACAAGGATAACGGGAATAAGGCTAAGTGGTAAACCTTAGTTGAAGAATAACTAAGTAATGATTCTTAGTCAAGAAAATTTAGACCAGTTCATAGATAGATGAGTAACCTGATACGGTAGGTCATCGTTTAAGCACACAAGTAGGAGCAAGTTATCTGATTTAGATAAAGGCTCCAGCGAACTGGGTAACGAAGCAGCGGCTTCGGGGAACGTGAGGGTATTCTTGGTATCCCTCTATGAGCTGCCAGGTGATTATAATAGGCTCATGAGAGGTTAAGGTCTGCGTTAGAAGAACCAAGAGTATGCCTTGGTTGCTATATGAGCGACCTAAAGACGGGGATGGATAGGGGATAGTCGACGATACACGGTCGTACCCTAGATAGCATTTCGTCAGGCTACCTACCATCTTTGGTCAAGCGTATACGTACGGAAAGGCAGAGAACACCCAATAGACCATAATTGCTATCTAATTATGGTTGCGGTAAGGCTTGGATGTGGGTTGGCCAGTGTTGTGTTCTCATACAGGATTTATCCTGTCTTGTCTTTGTAATAACCCGAAAATCTGGGCCAGTTTAAAATTTTTATTTTGGCGATTTTAGCGAATTTTGATTATTTAAAATGAATTATTTTAAATAAAATCGACGAGAAATTTATTTTGAATATAATTCGAACGTATATATTATATACATCGTCGTTAGAATATAAATATTTATATATAATTATAAATAGAATTGAAAATGGCGCGGTAGTTCGATAATTCGATTTCAAACTTCAATTGAATGTACCGGGTGCAAAACAATCCGGATTTTAGTGAAACCAAAAATAATGGAATCTAATTGACGATATCTTTCCAACGAAGTTAACAAACTGAGATTTCACTTTATAAATGATAAGATATGTCCAGTCGAAAATTCTGAATAGTCGCTATGGAATTCAGGCCCTTAAAAATGGACATTTTGCAAATGACCTCGGATTTCGACGAAACCACTTTTGTTGGGTCCGTGATGTCAAGTTATTGCTAGGTTTCAAATTTCATAATTTTTCGAATCAATATGTGAGCGTGGCAAAGGAAAACGTGTTTTGACCATTTCAGTTGATTTTAATCGACTGGAAATTGGCCATTTTTCTAACGGTCTCAGAATTCGAAGAAACTAGTTTTGTTAGGACCGTATCGTCAATACAAAGCTAGAAAATATTTTTCTGGTATTTTTAAAGTTCTTATGTGACCCCGGTAATTTGAAATGTACGTTTAAAATTCAATATAGTGATTTAAATGTAAATTTGACGGAAACTGGTCGAAACGGCCGAACTGGCTTACGATACATATCCCATTGTGTTCGGAATGGGGGTAAAACGCTAGGGACGACAGGCGGTGGGCCTCGTTTAGAGGTCGTATGTGAAAGTCAACTTTTTGCAAAATAAAATAATAAATTAAAATTTAAAACCCTCCACTCTCCTCTCTCCTTAACTACCTAGGCCCCCCCCCCCCCCGTTCGTTTATTTCAGAATCAAAATGAAAAACAAAAAAAGACCCACGAAGACGACGGAGACGTCGTCGATCTCCCCCCCCCCTTTCCACCACCGCCCTTCGTCGAGGGCGCCACTGGAGGTCGGCCTCCCAGCGCCGCCTCCTTCCCCTCATCTCCTCCTTCAGACCGTGCGTGCGAGCCCCCCCCCCCCTCGGCCATCTTCTTCCTCCTCCGCCTCATCGAAGCGCACACACCCCCGATAGGTCGCGCCGCCCTCAGGAACCCCCCCCCCCCTCTTCAATCGACGGACAGCTTCTCCCCCCCCCCCCCTTCGAAGTTCAACAGTGGAAACCCCCTGTAAGTTTATTTTAATTATTTCTTTATTTTATTTATATGGTTTAATCCGATTTTAATTAGAAAAAAGAAAAACTGATTTTAAGAAAAGTTTTAAAACAGATTTTAGAAAAGGTTTTGAAAGATTTGAACTTTGAATAGAAAAAAAATAAAGAGAAAAGACGGAAATTTCATTAAGTAGAAAGAGTAAGATATGATTTTTGTATTTTTAAAGTAATAAAAATATAATCTTTATAGGATAGAGAATATAAAAATAGAATTTTTATATGTTGAACTTCGGATTAAAAATAGAATTTTTATATGTTGAACTTCGGATTAAAAATGGAATTTTTATATGTTGAACTTCGGATTAAAAATAGAATTTTTATATGTTGAACTTCGGATTAAAAATAGAATTTTTATATGTTGAACTTCGGATTAAAAATAGAATTTTTATATGTTGAACTTTGGATTAAAAATATGATTTTTATATATTGAATAGCATAGTAAAAATTCGATTTTTAGATATATGAAGTGATTATAAAAATATGATTTTTAAAATTGAAAGTGAATAAATAAAAATGTGATTTTTATTTTAAAGACATCGAAATATGAAAATGTGTGATTTTTATATATACAGTGACTACGGGCACAAGAAGACGATAAAAAGGCGAGAAGAAGAGTCAAGATGATTGGATAGCTTTCGGTGAGAACTTCTCACTCAAATTCTATTTTTCTAGTTATATATATACTAGGATGCAGACGGTGCTTATTAGAAGCACCCGACACCCGTCCACATACCATGGACTTGTTTGTTTGATTGCAAAAATAAATTAGATTATTTGATTGAATTGAATTGTTTGGTGAAATTTAATGGTTTGATTGATGTGTGAATGGCGTGGGCCTTCACTAGACCGGGGATAAGGCTAGGCCTTGTCCCGTTTCTAGTATCGTGCCGTTATGCCGCCGAAATTTTCTAAAATAAGTTAGAAAAATAAAATTATCATTTTATTTAAAGAATGAACTGAATAGAAATTCATATGTTGGAATAAAATGTTTTGTCGTTAAAAATATAATTTTTAACGTGAATGTGAATAAAATAAAATATTCATTTGCAAACCAGACGGTTTGTTTATGTACACCTATTTGAATGACATTGATTGGGACGATAAATTTTACACATCGCCCAACTGCACAAATAAAATCTGTGTTTGGTTGTTTGAAACCCCACACGGGTGTTGGGGTGAAATTTGAAGTTCACTCATCCTGATTGATTAAATATGTCGATCGATTGATTGACAGGCTGTTATAAGCGTTAGATATCTTTATTTGATGCTTATACAGTGTAGTGCACTTTGGTTGATGGTTGATCATTTTTCAAGGCTATTATATACATGTGTTGTGTGAAAATCCATATAATTAATTTTATATGGTAATTGATTGAGCCTCATTCCAGTTTAGAAATGGAAATATTTGAAATAGAATATTTGAAAATAGAATATTTGAAAATAGAAATTTATGAAGCCGTGTTGATTAGTTTGACGCCATTTTGACGTGAACGATATTGAAAACGATTTCGAAATGAATTGAATTGAAAACGATTTCGACATGAATTGAATTGAAAACGATTTCGAAATGAAGTGAATTGAAAACGATTTCGAAATGAATTGAATTGAAAACGATTTCGAAATGAATTGAATTGAAAACGATTTCGAAATGAATTGAATTGAAAACGAATTCAAAGTGAATTGAAAACGATTTCAAAGTGAATTGAAAACGATTTCGAAATGAAGTGAATTGAAAACGATTTCGAAATGAATTGAATTGAAAACGATTTCGAAATGAATTGAATTGAAAACGATTTCGAAATGAATTGAATTGAAAACGAATTCAAAGTGAATTGAAAACGATTTCAAAGTGAATTGAAAACGATTTCGAAATGAATTGAATTGAAAACAAATTCAAAGTGAATTGAAAACGAATTCAAAGTGAATTGAAAACGATTTCAAAGTGAATTGAAAACGATTTCGAAATGAAGTGAATTGAAAACGATTTCGAAATGAATTGAATTGAAAACGATTTCGAAATGAATTGAATTGAAAACGATTTTGAAATGAATTGAATTGAAAACGAATTCAAAGTGAATTGAAAACGATTTCAAAGTGAACTGAAAACGATTTCGAAATGAATTGAATTGAAAACGAATTCAAAGTGAATTGAAAACGATTTCAAAGTGAATTGAAAACGATCTCGAAATGAAGTGAATTGAAAACGATTTCGAAATGAAGTGAATTGAAAACGATTTCGAAATGAATTGAATTGAAAACGATTTCGAAATGAATTGAATTGAAAACGATTTCGAAATGAATTGAATTGAAAACGAATTCAAAGTGAATTGAAAACGATTTCAAAGTGAATTGAAAACGATTTCGAAATGAAGTGAATTGAAAACGATTTCGAAATGAATTGAATTGAAAACGATTTCGAAATGAATTGAATTGAAAACGAATTCAAAGTGAATTGAAAACGAATTCAAAGTGAATTGAAAACGATTTCAAAGTGAATTGAAAACGATCTCGAAATGAAGTGAATTGAAAACGATTTCGAAATGAATTGAATTGAAAACAATTTCGAAATGAATTGAATTGAAAACGAATTCAAAGTGAATTGAAAACGATTTCAAAGTGAATTGAAAACGAATTCAAAGTGAATTGAAAACGATTTCAAAGTGAATTGAAAACGATCTCGAAATGAAGTGAATTGAAAACGATTTCGAAATGAATTGAATTGAAAACGAATTCAAAGTGAATTGAAAATGATTTCGAAATGAATTGAATTGAAAACGATTTCGAAATGAATTGAATTGAAAACGATTTCGACATGAATTGAATTGAAAACGATTTCGAAATGAAGTGAATTGAAAACGATTTCGAAATGAACTGAATTGAAAACGATTTCGAAATGAAGTGAATTGAAAACGATTTCGAAATGAATTGAATTGAAAACGAATTCGAAGTGAATTGAAAACGATTTCAAAGTGAATTGAAAACGATTTCAAAGTGAATTGAATTGAAAACGAATTCAAAGTGAATTGAAAACGATTTCAAAGTGAATTGAAAACGATTTCGAAATGAAGTGAATTGAAAACGATTTCGAAATGAATTGAATTGAAAACGATTTCGAAATGAATTGAATTGAAAACGATTTCGAAATGAATTGAATTGAAAACGAATTCAAAGTGAATTGAAAACGATTTCAAAGTGAATTGAAAACGATTTCGAAATGAATTGAATTGAAAACGAATTCAAAGTGAATTGAAAACGAATTCAAAGTGAATTGAAAACGATTTCAAAGTGAATTGAAAACGATCTCGAAATGAAGTGAATTGAATACGATTTCGAAATGAATTGAATTGAAAACGAATTCAAAGTGAATTGAAAACGATTTCGAAATGAATTGAATTGAAAACGATTTCGAAATGAATTGAATTGAAAACGAATTCAAATTGAATTGAAATTTGAATTGAATTGAAATGAATTTTAAAACGAATCTATAAAGAAGAATTCAATTGTGATTTGAATTGAAAAGGAAGTTGAAAAGGTTTTTGAAACGAATTCAAAACTATTTATATAATTCGTTTTAAATAGAAATCGACGAAGTATATATTATATATATTATATATATATAATATAATGGCCTGAATAGAACGCGCCGCGCCGCGGCAGTTCGTGAATTTCGACCATTGATTTCAAATGGACATTACGGGAGATCCGACCGTCGGATTCTCCTAAAACCGGAACCATTGGGTTCGTATCGAAAAGAGCTTTCTAACGAATATTAGAAATTTGAAATCTAACGGTTGGATTTGGAATTATGTCCAAATCAAATTTGAAAAAGGTCGCTATAAGTGCAGTTCGATGGCCATTGATGGAAATCGACTGTACGGGCCTTGGTAAAATTATTAAAAATAGTAATAATTTGTGTAAAATCATAAGAAATGATTTGTGAAGATTTGGGATGAAAAACTCCATATTTGAAAAGATAAAAATAGATTTTTATCGAAATGAACTAGTTTTGAACTAGAAATATAATTCTATTTATTTTTAAGTAAATAAATTGAATTTGAAAAGGGTTTTAAAAATAACCAGAATATCCAATGATTGCATTGGAGTGGATTTGAATCGAAATTGTCTTCGGAATATTTCGATGTTGGAATTCGTGACTATACAGGGGTTGTTAGGGAAATTTGAAAGATATATATTTATATCGTTATTTCCAATACGACATTTGTTAGTCGTAGAATTCGATATTGAATATAAGCCGATATATTTTCTATTCAGAGCCTTGTATTGAATATCGAATGTGATTTGGGTTTGTCGTGAATGGTGTCTTCACTAACACTGTTCTTGAACCCAGTTGAGAAAAGATTAAATCTTTTTATTTAGATTTAAGGAAGTGTACCAATTAAATGATATTTAATTGGAATTGAATGGATATTGATTTTTGGGTTTATCGTGAACAGTGTTCTAAATAACACTTGTTCTTTAACCCGATAATTAATGGAATGTGATTTTGGGTTTATCGTGAACTGTGTTTTTAAAATGACACTGATTCTTGAACCCAGTTAAAGATTAAAACTAAGTGGAGTTTTAATGAATCTTTAATTAGATTGAAAAGATCGAAAATGGAGTATCACCAGTTGCACTCCAAGCGATAGTTAAATCTTTAATTAGATTTGAACGTGAAATGGTAATTGAATTTACCGATAACACCGTGGTGTTAGATATGAAGTATAACCAGTTGTACTTCATGGGATGAATAGGTTGGGATTGGGAAAATAAAATAAATGATTACTTCGGTGTGGTTCGCTAATCCCGACTAGTTTGAAATGATATTCAAAGGAGATTAAAGAATAAATTTAAAGAATTTATCTTGGATAAAATTAATGGGAACTTTTTCCAAAGTATAGGAATATTTGAATAAAAGAATATTCTGAATTGGAATGAGGCGTATGTTGTGTTTGTGTAATACTTTTATAATTTATACGCGAGTTATTCAGAAAGACCGGGTTTATCCCATTCTGAATAACTGATTCGACGTGGTGTCGAAGATGAAGACGATGGTTGAAGACCGGAAGTCTTCATGTCGTTTGGGTGATTACTGATGATCTTGATTGGGCTGTACACCCAAGAAGATGGAAACAGTTGGTGATCGTCCAGACGTACTTGGAGATCGATGGATATGCGGGGTACTAGGTGCCTCCGGTTTCGTTCAGACCCAGAACGGACCTGTAAATGGACTGTGTGTCTGACATTGGATTTTAGTCTGTGTGATTGATTTCTATTAAATATATATCTGTTTGGCGGCGGAGAATTTATTCTCTTGCTTAACGCCCTTCTCTGAGACATACGAGCTCAGGGGTTATATACTGATGGATATCAAACACATAGAGTGAATTGCCTGTGTGGCATGCCTAAGTGGCAATAGATCGAGGCTTCTGTTGAAAAGCAAAGTCTTGTGGTGATGATCAAAGCACAGCCTGTGTGGCACAGCTTTGTGTAACGTGAATTCGCGAGTTTCACACCCGGTATGAACCAGAAACGGGAGACGGACCTCAGGGAGGGCATGCGTTTCCTTCTAGCTAAAAAGTGGCGTCAGTGGTTTTACACGCCCTGACGAGTTTGACTTATGTGGTTGTTGCTGTTGCGAGGCGCCTCGGTTTGATCGGACGATCCGGGTCTGATGGAGTCATTTGTTGGCTCATTTACGCCCCAAAGGGTGGGGAAACGTAGTGTTCAGGCATTTTAATCCACATCGGTGGACCGGCCCTGTCGCTCCAAGGGTCACTCGAGCTCTGATCCTGTGGCTCGGGCTAGAGAGTCACGAATCGGTTGAGGACTATCTTTTGCCTCGGTTCATAGACGGAAATCCAATTTCCAAATACGTGACATTTGCGGTTTTAATTGTAAAACTAGTATGGCGACATGATATATGGTACCCATGCCGCCTATGATTGATACTTATGATTTGAAGTTATTTTATACACTATGCACTTATTATAGTATCCAATGATTTGTTTCAAACGTATCAAGCATTCTTTGGCTGTTATAAGGGAAAACCCTATCCCCCGGCTTGCGTTGCATTGTGTGATAGGACCTGGGTCTTATAACAGCTTCATTTTTCTTTATTTAGCATTGCGCTGTTTGTTTTTATGCACTGGTATTCTTGGGAGGAAACCCGTTCCGTGTTATACGGCGTGGTCCCTTGATTTACCTAACTTTAAAAATAAAGATTAATAACTGTTTTAGTTCTCACACTAGTCCCATGACTGACCTGGAGTTTATTGTTTTAACCTAAACTCTGGGTGCCCCTATTTTGACACGGGCAGCTAGTAGTTTTGGTTTTGCAGATTTATATTCACAGGATCCTGGTTTACAGCTGGAACGATATCCGGAAAGCTTTGTATCCGTATATCTACTTCTAGTTGTGTTTTGTATATTTTTCCGCTGATATGTAGTTTATTGTAATCTCTGATAATTGTCGAATGTAATTTATTCATTTATACTCTGTATATTCTTGTAATCTGATGCATTGTTGTAATATACAATGAAATGTTCTTTTATATGCGTTCTGTTGTGGCTTGTTCTCGAACTATCCGACGCTTTCCTTTACGGGGAAGTTGCGGATCTTTACACGTGGTATCAGAGCTTTGGTTTACAAAGCAGAGAATAAGACACATTAGAACCTTACGAAAGAATTCATCAGATATTGGATTAGTAATATCCAATTAGAATGACTCGTTAGAGATAGGATCAGTAGTATCCTAGAACGGGTGTGAAGAGTATATTTTTCAAATGAAAACAATTTTGTTTTGAAAATTTAAACCAACTACTCGTATTTGATTATTTATTTAATATTGATTTGGACAGTCCAGTATATAAAGAATTTGCATATACGCCTTGCAAACGTATATTCAAAGTTTTAATATACTGGTTAGATATAGAATTACACTCTAGTCGCCCGGGGGGGTGATTCTAATGATTGATATATCATCATCAGAGTTTATATTCGAGTGACGAACGTGTAACATCTATATATATTGACTGGTGTGAGAACCAAAATTAGATAGGGCCTATTGTTGTGATTAGCCTATTGTTGTGATTTGGCATCAAAAATCTGATTTTTGACTATATATCAAAAGTATGAATTTGAAACGTTAAATTCACTAATTGATTGATGTTTGTGTTGTTTGTTTATTTGTTTGCTAATTTTTAGCCATTTAGCCTAATTGAACCGAATATTGAACTGTATTGAAAATTGGTCGCATCTGCTTGCATATACATGTATATCATTGAACAGGTCATAGCAAGGAGGCTAGAGCCAGAGAATAAAATTTGTTTGCCCGACAAATAGGTACATGTTTACTACATAATTTCCTGTTTTGTTTGGGTGATGATGATTTTGTGAGCCTATTGGCTAGCCGCTTGGCTTTTTCTTTTTCTTTTTGAGATCTGAAGGACCGGGGAAGCTATTTGAAATTCCGCGATGCTCCCGGTGCAGGGGAGGTTATGGCGAATTTTTTCGAAAATTTAGGGTGTTAGCCAAATTTTTGAAATTTTGAAAATTCTCAGAAACTAAAGAGTTGGAGAATGGAAGCCAGATCGAGCGTAGAGTTGATTAATCAAACCACTTTCGACTTTGTTCCTTTTCGGGGACGAAAAGTTTTAAGTGGGGGAGATTGTAATAACCCGAAAATCTGGGCCAGTTTAAAATTTTTATTTTGGCGATTTTAGCGAATTTTAATTATTTAAAATGAATTATTTTAAATAAAATCGACGAGAAATTTATTTTGAATATAATTCGAACGTATATATTATATACGTCGTCGTTAGAATATAAATATTTATATATAATTATAAATAGAATTGAAAATGGCGCGGTAGTTCGATAATTCGATTTCAAACTTCAATTGAATGTACCAGGTGCAAAACAATCCGGATTTTAGTGAAACCAAAAATAATGGAATCTAATTGACGATATCTTTCCAACGAAGTTAACAAACTGAGATTTCACTTTATAAATGATAAGATATGTCCAGTTGAAAATTCTGAATAGTCGCTATGGAATTCAGGCCCTTAAAAATGGACATTTTGCAAATGACCTCGGATTTCGACGAAACCACTTTTGTTGGGTCCGTGATGTCAAGTTATTGCTAGGTTTCAAATTTCATAATTTTTCGAATCAATATGTGAGCGTGGCAAAGGAAAACGTGTTTTGACCATTTCAGTTGATTTTAATCGACTGGAAATTGGCCATTTTTCTAACGGTCTCAGAATTCGAAGAAACTAGTTTTGTTAGGACCGTATCGTCAATACGAAGCTAGAAAATATTTTTCTGGTATTTTTAAAGTTCGTATGTGACCCCGGTAATTTGAAATGTACGTTTAAAATTCAATATAGTGATTTAAATGTAAATTTGACGGAAACTGGTCGAAACGGCCGAACTGGCTTACGATACATATCCCATTGTGTTCGGAATGGGGGTAAAACGCTAGGGACGACAGGCGGTGGGCCTCGTTTAGAGGTCGTATGTGAAAGTCAACTTTTTGCAAAATAAAATAATAAATTAAAATTTAAAACCCTCCACTCTCCTCTCTCCTTAACTACCTAGGCCCCCCCCCCCCCGTTCGTTTATTTCAGAATCAAAATGAAAAAAAAAAAGACCCTCGAAGACGACGGAGACGTCGTCGATCTCCCCCCCCTTTCCACCACCGCCCTTCGTCGAGAGCGCCACTGGAGGTCGGCCTCCCAGCGCCGCCTCCTTCCCCTCGTCTCCTCCTTCAGACCGTGCGTGCGAGCACCCCCCCCTCGGCCATCTTCTTCCTCCTCCGCCACCTCGAAGCGCACACCCCCCCCGATAGGTCGCGCCGCCCTCAGGAACCCCCCCCCCTCTTCAATCGACGGACAACTTCTCCTCCCCCCCCCCTTCGAAGTTCAACAGTGGAAACCCCCTGTAAGTTTATTTTAATTATTTCTTTATTTTATTTATATGGTTTAATCCGATTTTAATTAGAAAAAAGAAAAACTGATTTTAAGAAAAGTTTTAAAACAGATTTTAGAAAAGGTTTTGAAAGATTTGAACTTTGAATAGAAAAAAAATAAAGAGAAAAGACGGAAATTTCATTAAGTAGAAAGAGTAAGATATGATTTTTGTATTTTTAAAGTAATAAAAATATAATCTTTATAGGATAGAGAATATAAAAATAGAATTTTTATATGTTGAACTTCGGATTAAAAATAGAATTTTTATATGTTGAACTTCGGATTAAAAATGGAATTTTTATATGTTGAACTTCGGATTAAAAATAGAATTTTTATATGTTGAACTTCGGATTAAAAATAGAATTTTTATATGTTGAACTTCGGATTAAAAATAGAATTTTTATATGTTGAACTTCGGATTAAAAATATGATTTTTATATATTGAATAGCATAGTAAAAATTCGATTTTTAGATATATGAAGTGATTATAAAAATATGATTTTTAAAATTGAAAGTGAATAAATAAAAATGTGATTTTTATTTTAAAGACATCGAAATATAAAAATGTGTGATTTTTATATATACAGTGACTACAGGCACAAGAAGACGATAAAAAGGCGAGAAGAAGAGTCAAGATGATTGGATAGCTTTCGGTGAGAACTTCTCACTCAAATTCTATTTTTCTAGTTATATATATACTAGGATGCAGACGGTGCTTATTAGAAGCACCCGACACCCGTCCACATACCATGGACTTGTTTGTTTGATTGCAAAAATAAATTAGATTATTTGATTGAATTGAATTGTTTGGTGAAATTTAATGGTTTGATTGATGTGTGAATGGCGTGGGCCTTCACTAGACCGGGGATAAGGCTAGGCCTTGTCCCGTTTCTAGTATCGTGCCGTTATGCCGCCGAAATTTTCTAAAATAAGTTAGAAAAATAAAAATATCATTTTATTTAAAGAATGAACTGAATAGAAATTCATATGTTGGAATAAAATGTTTTGTCGTTAAAAATATAATTTTTAACGTGAATGTGAATAAAATAAAATATTCATTTGCAAACCAGACGGTTTGTTTATGTACACCTATTTGAATGACATTGATTGGGACGATAAATTTTACACATCGCCCAACTGCACTAATAAAATCTGTGTTTGGTTGTTTGAAACCCCACACGGGTGTTGGGGTGAAATTTGAAGTTCACTCATCCTGATTGATTAAATATGTCGATCGATTGATTGACAGGCTGTTATAAGCGTTAGATATCTTTATTTGATGCTTATACAGTGTAGTGCACTTTGGTTGATGGTTGATCATTTTTCAAGGCTATTATATACATGTGTTGTGTGAAAATCCATATAATTAATTTTATATGGTAATTGATTGAGCCTCATTCCAGTTTAGAAATGGAAATATTTGAAATAGAATATTTGAAAACAGAAATTTATGAAGCCGTGTTGATTAGTTTGACGCCATTTTGACGTGAACGATATTGAAAACGATTTCGAAATGAATTGAATTGAAAACGATTTCGACATGAATTGAATTGAAAACGATTTCGAAATGAAGTGAATTGAAAACGATTTCGAAATGAATTGAATTGAAAACGATTTCGAAATGAATTGAATTGAAAACGATTTCGAAATGAATTGAATTGAAAACGAATTCAAAGTGAATTGAAAACGATTTCAAAGTGAATTGAAAACGATTTCGAAATGAAGTGAATTGAAAACGATTTCGAAATGAATTGAATTGAAAACGATTTCGAAATGAATTGAATTGAAAACGATTTCGAAATGAATTGAATTGAAAACGAATTCAAAGTGAATTGAAAACGATTTCAAAGTGAATTGAAAATGATTTCGAAATGAATTGAATTGAAAACGAATTCAAAGTGAATTGAAAACGAATTCAAAGTGAATTGAAAACGATTTCAAAGTGAATTGAAAACGATTTCGAAATGAAGTGAATTGAAAACGATTTCGAAATGAATTGAATTGAAAACGATTTCGAAATGAATTGAATTAAAAACGATTTCAAAATGAATTGAATTGAAAACGAATTCAAAGTGAATTGAAAACGATTTCAAAGTGAATTGAAAACGATTTCGAAATGAATTGAATTGAAAACGAATTCAAAGTGAATTGAAAACGATTTCAAAGTGAATTGAAAACGATCTCGAAATGAAGTGAATTGAAAACGATTTCGAAATGAAGTGAATTGAAAACGATTTCGAAATGAATTGAATTGAAAACGATTTCGAAATGAATTGAATTGAAAACGATTTCGAAATGAATTGAATTGAAAACGAATTCAAAGTGAATTGAAAACGATTTCAAAGTGAATTGAAAACGATTTCAAAATGAAGTGAATTGAAAACGATTTCGAAATGAATTGAATTGAAAACGATTTCGAAATGAATTGAATTGAAAACGAATTCAAAGTGAATTGAAAACGAATTCAAAGTGAATTGAAAACGATTTCAAAGTGAATTGAAAACGATCTCGAAATGAAGTGAATTGAAAACGATTTCGAAATGAATTGAATTGAAAACGATTTCGAAATGAATTGAATTGAAAACGAATTCAAAGTGAATTGAAAACGATTTCAAAGTGAATTGAAAACGATCTCGAAATGAAGTGAATTGAAAACGATTTCGAAATGAATTGAATTGAAAACGAATTCAAAGTGAATTGAAAACGATTTCGAAATGAATTGAATTGAAAACGATTTCGAAATGAATTGAATTGAAAACGATTTCGACATGAATTGAATTGAAAACGATTTCGAAATGAAGTGAATTGAAAACGATTTCGAAATGAATTGAATTGAAAACGATTTCGAAATGAAGTGAATTGAAAACGATTTCGAAATGAATTGAATTGAAAACGATTTCGAAATGAATTGAATTGAAAACGAATTCAAAGTGAATTGAAAACGATTTCAAAGTGAATTGAAAACGATTTCGAAATGAATTGAATTGAAAACGAATTCAAAGTGAATTGAAAACGATTTCAAAGTGAATTGAAAACGATTTCGAAATGAAGTGAATTGAAAACGATTTCGAAATGAATTGAATTGAAAACGATTTCGAAATGAATTGAATTGAAAACGAATTCAAAGTGAATTGAAAACGATTTCAAAGTGAATTGAAAACGATTTCGAAATGAATTGAATTGAAAACGAATTCAAAGTGAATTGAAAACGAATTCAAAGTGAATTGAAAACGATCTCGAAATGAAGTGAATTGAAAACGATTTCGAAATGAATTGAATTGAAAACGAATTCAAAGTGAATTGAAAACGATTTCGAAATGAATTGAATTGAAAACGATTTCGAAATGAATTGAATTGAAAACGAATTCAAATTGAATTGAAATTTGAATTGAATAGAAATGAATTTTAAAACGAATCTATAAAGAAGAATTCAATTGTGATTTGAATTGAAAAGGAAGTTGAAAAGGTTTTTGAAACGAATTCAAAACTATTTATATAATTCGTTTTAAATAGAAATCGACGAAGTATATATTATATATATTATATATATAATATAATGGCCTGAATAGAACGCGCCGCGCCGCGGCAGTTCATGAATTTCGACTGTTGATTTCAAATGGACATTACGGGAGATCCGACCGTCGGATTCTCCTAAAACCGGAACCGTTGGGTTCGTATCGAAAAGAGCTTTCTAACGAATATTAGAAATTTGAAATCTAACGGTTGGATTTGGAATTATGTCCAAATCAAATTTGAAAAAGGTCGCTATAAGTGCAGTTCGATGGCCATTGATGGAAATCGACTGTACGGGCCTTGGTAAAATTATTAAAAATAGTAATAATTTGTGTAAAATCATAAGAAATGATTTGTGAAGATTTGGGATGAAAAACTCCATATTTGAAAAGATAAAAATAGATTTTTATCGAAATGAACTAGTTTTGAACTAGAAATATAATTCTATTTATTTTTAAGTAAATAAATTGAATTTGAAAAGGGTTTTAAAAATAACCAGAATATCCAATGATTGCATTGGAGTGGATTTGAATCGAAATTGTCTTCGGAATATTTCGATGTTGGAATTCGTGACTATACAGGGGTTGTTAGGGAAATTTGAAAGATATATATTTATATCGTTATTTCCAATACGACATTTGTTAGTCGTAGAATTCGATATTGAATATAAGCCGATATATTTTCTATTCAGAGCCTTGTATTGAATATCGAATGTGATTTGGGTTTGTCGTGAATGGTGTCTTCACTAACACTGTTCTTGAACCCAGTTGAGAAAAGATTAAATCTTTTTATTTAGATTTAAGGAAGTGTACCAATTAAATGATATTTAATTGGAATTGAATGGATATTGATTTTTGGGTTTATCGTGAACAGTGTTCTAAATAACACTTGTTCTTTAACCCGATAATTAATGGAATGTGATTTTGGGTTTATCGTGAACTGTGTTTTTAAAATGACACTGATTCTTGAACCCAGTTAAAGATTAAAACTAAGTGGAGTTTTAATGAATCTTTAATTAGATTGAAAAGATCGAAAATGGAGTATCACCAGTTGCACTCCAAGCGATAGTTAAATCTTTAATTAGATTTGAACGTGAAATGGTAATTGAATTTACCGATAACACCGTGGTGTTAGATATGAAGTATAACCAGTTGTACTTCATGGGATGAATAGGTTGGGATTGGGAAAATAAAATAAATGATTACTTCGGTGTGGTTCGCTAATCCCGACTAGTTTGAAATGATATTCAAAGGAGATTAAAGAATAAATTTAAAGAATTTATCTTGGATAAAATTAATGGGAACTTTTTCCAAAGTATAGGAATATTTGAATAAAAGAATATTCTGAATTGGAATGAGGCGTATGTTGTGTTTGTGTAACACTTTTATAATTTATACGCGAGTTATTCAGAAAGACCGGGTTTATCCCATTCTGAATAACTGATTCGACGTGGTGTCGAAGATGAAGACGATGGTTGAAGACCGGAAGTCTTCATGTCGTTTGGGTGATTACTGATGATCTTGATTGGGCTGTACACCCAAGAAGATGGAAACAGTTGGTGATCGTCCAGACGTACTTGGAGATCGATGGATATGCGGGGTACTAGGTGCCTCCGGTTTCGTTCAGACCCAGAACGGACTTGTAAATGGACTGTGTGTCTGACATTGGATTTTAGTCTGTGTGATTGATTTCTATTAAATATATATCTGTTTGGCGGCGGAGAATTTATTCTCTTGCTTAACGCCCTTCTCTGAGACATACGAGCTCAGGGGTTATATACTGATGGATATCAAACACATAGAGTGAATTGCCTGTGTGGCATGCCTAAGTGGCAATAGATCGAGGCTTCTGTTGAAAAGCAAAGTCTTGTGGTGATGATCAAAGCACAGCCTGTGTGGCACAGCTTTGTGTAACGTGAATTCGCGAGTTTCACACCCGGTATGAACCAGAAACGGGAGACGGACCTTAGGGAGGGCATGCGTTTCCTTCTAGCTAAAAAGTGGCGTCAGTGGTTTTACACGCCCTGACGAGTTTGACTTATGTGGTTGTTGCTGTTGCGAGGCGCCTCGGTTTGATCGGACGATCCGGGTCCGATGGAGTCATTTGTTGGCTCATTTACGCCCCAAAGGGTGGGGAAACGTAGTGTTCAGGCATTTTAATCCACATCGATGGACCGGCCCTGTCGCTCCAAGGGTCACTCGAGCTCTGATCCTGTGGCTCGGGCTAGAGAGTCACGAATCGGTTGAGGACTATCTTTTGCCTCGGTTCATAGACGGAAATCCAATTTCCAAATACGTGACATTTGCGGTTTTAATTGTAAAACTAGTATGGCGACATGATATATGGTACCCATGCCGCCTATGATTGATACTTATGATTTGAAGTTGTTTTATACACTATGCACTTATTATAGTATCAAATGATTTGTTTCAAACGTATCAAGCATTCTTTGGCTGTTATAAGGGAAAACCTTATCCCCCGGCTTGCGTTGCATTGTGTGATAGGACCTGGGTCTTATAACAGCTTCATTTTTCTTTATTTAGCATTGCGCTGTTTGTTTTTATGCACTGGTATTCTTGGGAGGAAACCCGTTCCGTGTTATACGGCGTGGTCCCTTGATTTACCTAACTTTAAAAATAAAGATTAATAACTGTTTTAGTTCTCACACCAGTCCCATGACTGACCTGGAGTTTATTGTTTTAACCTAAACTCTGGGTGCCCCTATTTTGACACGGGCAGCTAGTAGTTTTGGTTTTGCAGATTTATATTCACAGGATCCTGGTTTACAGCTGGAACGATATCCGGAAAGCTTTGTATCCGTATATCTACTTCTAGTTGTGTTTTGTATATTTTTCCGCTGCTATGTAATTTATTGTAATCTCTGATAATTGTCGAATGTAATTTATTCATTTATACTCTGTATATTCTTGTAATCTGATGCATTGTTGTAATATACAATGAAATGTTCTTTTATATGCGTTCTGTTGTGGCTTGTTCTCGAACTATCCGACGCTTTCCTTTACGGGGAAGTTGCGGATCTTTACAGTCTTTCACTAGTTGAGGGAGTGGTCTCGTGGGACCATAGCCACGTATAAGAAAAACAGACCTTAGCATCTGCATCGGCAAATAAATCGAAAGCTCCCGACCGAGTCCTGTATTTCTTGATTTGCCTTGTGACAGGACTCGGATGGCACGATGTGATACATGTGCATACAGTCATGGAAAAGCGATTCACGATGAATGCGTGGGAAAAAGGGCGCGGTTGGCGGTTAGCGTAATCCCTAGTGGCCCTAGGTGGTTGAACCCGAACCGAGATACGAAAACGTGCAATAGGTAAGCATAATCCCTAGCAGCCCTAGGTAGCATAAGTCCTAGTTGTACAAACAATAATTCATGTTGGAAGACCCTAGCTAGGTTTAGGGTAACAGTCCAAACCGATCTTAAGGATCATGGAACTATGTTAAAGTAATATAGAATCTCATAGGAAAGCCCGTATGGTCTACGGCAAGGGACTGAACATTTACATGGAATAAAACATACAAGTTGAGTAACCTATATATGCGATATATTTGGTTGACATGGACCATTACACGACTTTTGAGTGAGGGTCATTCTTGGTTAACACATGACACGGTGGGGATACTAGTACGGTAGGTGCAGAGCTAAAATACAGGATAGATATCACGGGGCGTTATACGTGACAGATGTCTTGGGGGTATTATACTTGATAGAAACCTGACGATGTGATACCTTGTTTTATCTTGACATCGTAATTTATCATGACACCTTAGTTTACCTGAGTTCAGTAGTTCATCCTTTTATTTTGATTTAGCTTATCTATCTTGTTATCATGCTTATGTTCATCTCAGTTTCTCATGTCAGTTAACTTTACTAGTTTTTATGCTAATAGTAGATAGGGCTTACTCAGTCTTTTTGACTGACCCGTTTTGTTTAGCCTCTTTTCTTCTGTTTCCCCCCAGGTTACAGGGAGGAAATACTGTTGTTTAGTTCGGACTTCTTCTGCTTGAAGGTCATCATGGATGGCTTGGACTTTTCTTGGCTAATGGCTACTTTACTGTTTTTACTTGGGGAATAATTTATGAAAATGTCTTTATGCTTCTTTACTATTGCAAGACAGGTTTTGATGTACTCTGATGTAAAAGGCTTTAGACCTTATTTATTCATGTTATGAAAGTTTGATTTTACTTCCGCTATTTTATATGTTCTGTCTTGTGATATTTCTGTGCATGTTTACCAATAATGCCCCTCTAAAGCTAGTGCATTCCTTTGCGAGTGACCCTAGCGGAGGCGGGGTGTTACATTTCGGTCATTGGCATACCCTATAAAAGTACATGGTGGAGATCTGCAATTCAGTTTATTATTATTGTAAGGTCTTAGACAGAGATAACAAACATCCAAATACTCTGAACCTTCAGTTGAACCTTTTATAGAAATTACTTCTATTCAGAAAATATACAACACTAAGAAATCAGTTCCATGTATACTTGTATATTGAAGTGGTTCAACTGAAGGTTCAAATGATGGTTGCTCAAACCCTCAACAAAGCCCCATGGCAGATACTATCAATGAACAGTATGAACCATCCAATCATCCCACTATATCCAAACGCAACTTGAAAATCTACCATAGGATTCAAATTCTAAGATCATAGATGATCAATCAATTGTCAGAAATAAATTATGCAAAGTTACAATCAATAAAGAGATCAACCATAAACGGGTCATCCAATGATCACCAGATCAAAAAGAGGTATTTTCAAACCAAAAATTTACACTATGACCAGTAATCATGATGAACCAGTTAGTTTAAAGCAAGTTGTCAGTAGCGATAACTGGTGACAAGCTATGGATGAAGAGTATCAGGCATCGATAAACAATAAAGGCTGGAGACCTATTAAGGCGCCAAAGAACAAAATTATTGTTTATAGTAAATGGACATACAAACTAAAGAGGAATACAGATGGATCTATACATAGATACAAGGCCAGATTAGTAACAAAAGGATTCACACATCAATATGGTTTTGACTTTAAAGAAACTTTCTCTCCAGTTGTTAAGCCATCCATAATAATAATTGTTTTTACTATAGCTTTGCATAACAACTGGAGAATTCAGCCGTTAGATGTCAACAATGCATTCTTGAATGGTGACTTGAAAGAAGAAGTGTGTATGAATCAATCACAAGAATATCAGAAAGGCAAAGAGCTTGTGTGCAAGCTAAAAAAAGTAATACAGGGAATAAGCAAGCCCCTAGAGTCTTATTTGATAAATTGAAACTTGTATTGATGAAATTAAATTTTCAATCTACCAAATCCGATCATTCATTGTTTATCGAAACTACTAATAATATAACTATTTATGTTTTGATATATGTTTTTGACTTGATTATTACAAGCAGTAGTGACGCAGAAATAAGAAAACTTATTCAACTACAAGATAAGCAATTTTCTGTCAAAGATTTGGGTGAAATCAACTATTTTCTAGGCATTGAATTGACAAAGGTGGCTCAATCAGAACTATTCTTAAGTCAAAAGAAGTATATCAATGAAATTATGGTAAAAGCAAACATGGATGCTGCAAATGCTTTGCCAACACCAATGATTACAAGTCGTCAACTATCCAAACACGGGGGAAAACATAGACAATATTAAACAGTATAGAAGTCTAGTGGGAGCATTACAATATGATACTATCACTAGACCTGAAATTACTTACTGTGCTAACAAACTTTCTCAATTTATGCAGAAACCTAAGGAAGATCACTGGAAAAATATAAAAAGAGTGCTAGGATATCTAAAGGGAACAAATGATTTTGGTCTACACTTCAAAAATTGCAATTAACTAACTATAATTGGATACAGTGATGCAGACTGGGCTACAGATCTAGATGACAGAAGATCAACCTCAGGATATTGTATTTATTTGGGAAACAATCCTGTAAGGACCCAAAACTTCCCCATGAAGGAAAGAACGAATTGCTTTGAGGACAAGACGAATCGGAACACAAACAGAAGAACATTTCATTGCTTTTTACAACAATTCCATCAGAATACAAGAATATACAGAATATGAACAAATATTACACTTCATAAAATATCAGAGATTTTAAATACATTACTGCAGCGGAAAATAATACAAAACACAACTGAAGGAGATATACGGATATAGAGCTTTTCGAATATCATTCCAGCTGTAAACCAGGATCCTGTGAATATAAATCTACAAAACCAAAACTACTAGCTGCCCGTGTAGAAAATAGGGGCACCTAGAGTTTATGTTAGAACAATAAACTCCAGGTCAGTCATGTGACTGGTGTGATAACTAAAATAGTTATTTAAAACTTTACTTTAAATCAGATATATCAAGGGACCACGCTGTATAACACGGAACGGGTTTCCTCCCAAGAATACCAGTGCATATAACAAAACAGCGCAATGCTTTTTGGAAAAATGAAGCTATTATAAGACCCAGGTCCTATCACACAACGCAACGCTAACCGGGGGATAGTGTTTTCCCTTATAATAGCCAAACATGCTTGATATGTTAAAACAAATCATTTGATACTATTATAAGTGCATAGTGTATAAAACCACTTCAAATATAAATGTATCAATCCTAGATGACATGGGTACCATATATCATGCCGCCAATACTAGGTTCTACAATCAAAACCGCAAATGTCATGTATTGGAAGTTGGATTTCCATCTGTGAACCAAGGCAAGGGATCGTCCTTACCACTTCGAGACGCTCTAGCCTGTGTCTCAGGAAAGCACTCTGTCAAGCCTTTGGATCGTCAAGGCCGGTCCACTCGATGTGGATTAAAATGCCTGAGTGCTACGTTTCCCCACCCTATGGGGCGTAACTAGTCATATCCCGACCAAACTATCGGCCCCGGAACGACCGATATAACCGAGGCGCCTCGCTATCCATCATCCACATAAGTAAAATGCCAGGGCATGCAAAACGCTGACAACACCCCTAGCTAGAAGGAAACGCATGCCCTCCTTGATGTCCTCTCCCGTTTCTGGTTCACACTGGGCGGTGAGGCTCGCGAATTAACACTACACAAAGCTACGCTATATTAAAGCTGTGCTTTGATCATCAACCACAAGACTCTGCTTTTCAACAGAAGCCTTGATCATTTGCATCTCAGCATGCCACACACGCAATTCACGCTATGCAACCGATGTATATCAATCACATAGAATGAAATCCAATGTCAGACACACATCCATTTACAAGTTCGTTCTGGGTCGGAACGAAACCAGAGGCACCTTATTCCTCCCCCATATGTCCAATATAGGGGGAGGTCCTCGCATATCCTGTCGATCTCCAAGTACATCTGGACGGTCACCACTTATTACCTTATCTTGGGTGTATAGCCCAATAAAGACATCAGTAATCATCCAGACGATGTGAATTCCTCCGGTCTTTAACCACCGTCTTCATCCTCGACATATCGTTGAATCAGTTATTCAGAATGGGATAAACCCGGTCTTTCCGAATAACTCTCGTATATAATAAACAAGTGCTATAAAAACACAACATACGCCTCATTCCAATCCAGAATATTCCTTTACTCAAATATTCTTATACTTTGGGAAAGGTTCCCATTAATTTTATCAAAGATAAATTCTTTAAATTTATTCTTTAATCTTCCTTTGGATATCATTTCAATCTAATTAAAGATGCATTAAAACTCCACTTGGTTTTAATCTTCCCAAAAATCAACATTAATGATTGTTTAACTTGGGAAATCATATCATGTCTTTAACTGGGTTAAAGAATCAATGTATTTTAAAACATGGATCACGATAAACCCAAAATCACATTCCATTCCATCAGCCTTTAACCGTAAATTAGCAGGTGAACAATTCCCTAAGTTTTAACCCGGAAGCCAAAAGCAGCATCAGATCAATACCCAGGAAACCATTCAGCCTAACTAATCTCCAGTTAGTTTCTGATTTTCTTAACTCCATCGGGTCTAAGAACAATATTATTAAAGATACCATTCACGACAACCTAAAATCTTATTCCTATCTTTAACTGGGTTAAAGAACCAATGTCCTTTAAAACACGGTTCACGATAAACCCAAAATCACATTCCATTCCATCAGCCTTTAACTGTAAATTAGCAAATGCACAATTTCCTAAGTATTAACCCCGAAGGCCGAAACCAACATCAAATCAATACCCAGGAAACCATTCAACTTAACTAATCTCCAGTTAGTTTCTGATTTTCTTAACTCCATTGGGTCTAAGAACAGTATTATTAAAGATACCATTCACGACAACCCAAAATCTCATTCCATTAACAATGGAATCTACATGGAAAACAAATCGATATATATATAATCGATATAAACTTCCATATCCAACCGATAATATAAATGGAATAACGAGAAGGCCTTTTAAATTCCATATATATTAACCGTCTTCCTCCACTGAAGCTTACTTCGATCATTACAAAATCGAATTCCATTCAATTCCAATTTAATATGTTAAATTTGAAAACTTTACTTTGGAAAATCTACTTTAAACCTTATCAAAAAATTTATAAATTCCAAATCACATTTCACTGTAAATCGGGTTAAAGAACGAATGTCATTAAAAACACAGTTCACGATAAATCCAATTCACATTCCATTAGTCTCTAACCGTAAATTAGTAAGAGAACAATTCCCTAAGTGCTAACCCCAAAGGTCGAAACCAACATCAGATCAATACCCAGGAAACCATTCAACTTAACTAACCTCCAGTCAGTTTCTAATTTTCTTAACTCCATTGGGTTTAAGAATAGTATTATTAAAGATACCATTCACGACAAACCCAAAATCCAATTTGATAGTAAATACAAGGCTCTGAATAGAAAATATATCGACTTATATTCAATATCAAATTCTGAAATCAACAAATATCGTATTGGAATAACGATATATCTATATCTTTCGAATTCCTCCACAATATCCGTATAATCATGGAATCTAATATCAAAATATTCCGAAGATAATTTCGACTTAAATCCATTCCAATTCATATATTGGAAATCCTGGTTATTTTTAAAACCATTTCCAATCTAATTTATTTATTTTAAAAACAATTGGATTATAATTCTAGTAAAAAACTAGTTCATTTCGATAAAAATCTATTTTTATTTTTTCAAATATGGAATTTTTCATCCCAATTCTTTTCAAATCATTTATTATGATTTTACACAAATTATTGATATTTTTAATAATTTTATCAAGGCCCGTATAGTCGATTTCCATAACCGACCATCGAACTGCACTTACAGCGACCTTTCTCCAAATTTGATTTGGACATAATTCCAAATCCAACCATTAGATTTCAAATCTCTAATATTCATTGGAAATCTCTTTTCGATGCGAACCCAACGACTCCGGTTTCAGGAGATTCCGACGGTCGGATCTCCCGTAACGTCAATTCGAAGTCAATGGTCGAAATTCACGAACTACCGCGGCGCGGCGCGTTCTATTCAGGCCATTAAGTATATATAATATATATATATATATATTATATTTCGTCGATTTCCTTTCAAAACGTATTTTATAAACCATTTTAAATTCATTTTCAAAACGGTTTCAACTTCACATTCAATTTTGAATCAAAATTGAATATTCCATATCGTTAACATATAAATGATAATATTTTCAAACATCAGATTTTGAAATCACTTCATTTTCAATTTTCATTATAAAAATGAATAAAATCTATAAATGTCTTTCATGTCAAAATGGAGTTAATCTAATCAACACAGCTTTATATATTTAAATATATTCGTGCCCATCCCAAATCGGACATCAAAATTAGATTTTGATTCTTTTCTGAATATTATTTTAAAATATTCGTTATTTCTGAACTGGAATCAGACACATTCAATTACCATATAATGTTGATTATATGGATTTCATACAGTATATGTATATGAAAACAACGATAAACAATCAACCATTATCCAGAGTGCATTCTACACTACATAAGCATTAAATATAAATATTTAACGCTTACAATAGCCTGTCAACCAATCGATCGACATACAACTAATTATTGGGACTAGTGTATGTCATATATCATCCCAACACCCGTGTGCGGTTTCAATCCACAAACACTGAATATTATTTGTGCATTTGGGCGTTGTGCAAAATACATCGTCCCAATCCATATCATAAAATAGGTATACATAAACAAATCGTTTTGATTTGTAAATGAATATTTATTCATTCATTTATCTAATAGAAATGATATTTTTATTTTCTAACATATTTTAGAAAATATTGGTGGCATAACGGCGCGATACTAGAACCGGGATAAGGTCTAGCCTTATCCCTTGCCTCATAATGGCGCACGTCATACCCAAACCAAATCTAACCAATTCAATTCATTTCCTAAACCAAATGATCTAATCAACCATACCAAATAATCAAACAAGTCGTCCATGGCCTGTGGACGACGGGGAACAGTTCATATATGCAGTTACATAATAAATAACTGTATAAAGAAAATTAAAATGAGGAGTTCTCATCTTTGGGTTCCACTCTGCAATTTCATTTATGAATTTCTGAATGGCTTGGATTTGCCCGAAATTCAAATGCGATCCTGTCCCATTGTTCATAGTAAAAATTGCCTTTTTATTTCATCACTATAAAAATTATATTTTTATCTCTCTACTTCTTATATAAAGACAAAAATTTTACATATCCAAAGATCGTATTTTTACTTTATTAAAAATATAGTCCTTTCTTCTATAAAGATATAATCTTTTCCCTACTACAAATATGATCTTTTCACTTCTAAAAATCAAATCTTTAGGTTTAAAAAATCATATCTTTATGGTTTAAAAATCATATCTTTATGAAGCTAAAAAACTCATTTCTTTATGAAGCTAAAAATCTTATTTCTTTATGAAGCTAAAAATCTCATTTTTACATATATAAAAAATCAAACCTTTTTCTTTTCAAAAATCTAATCTTTTCATATTATAAAATAATAGAGTTATATACATTAAAAATATAATCTTTATCATTAAAAATATAATCTATATCATTATAAATGAAATCAGAAAGATAAGAGGGAAAACTCACAAATTTTCGGGCTTTGGTCGCCGAAGAGCTCGCTGGTCAGAATGGGGATGGGGGATGACCAGCGCTGCGGCGGTAAGGGGTGGGGGAGGCGTCTGTGGTGGCTACACTAGCCGGTGGTGGAATGAAAGGGGGTGGCGAGGCTAGGGTTTCGCGGATTTTGGGCGAGGGCTTCCATTCGAGAGGAGAGAGAAGCAAGGAAAGGAGGAGGGTTGCGTGACAAGAGAGGATGGCCTGAGGCGGCGCGTTGCTAGAGGTCCGCCTGGGGCGGCGCGTGGAGCTGAGCGATGCGGGGTATTTAGGGTTTTTTTTTTAATTTGAAATACACGATGGGGAGAGAGAATGGCAAAGGGGTGGGGGAGTTATATTTAATAATTATATTATTTTATTTTTATTTTCTTATATAAAATTGACTTTGTATACAAACTCAAAACAAGACCCACCTACTGTCCCCCTAGCTAATAACCCCCATTCCGAACACAATGGGATATGTTTCGAAACCCAGTTCGGCTATTATTGTAACAACCCGCAAAAATCAGAACCAATTTAAAATTTTATTTTAGAAAATTTTAATGAATTTTGACAATATAAAATAATAATGATCACAAATTTGATTTAAATCGAAGATAGAATGAATGATTTGATTTTAATTAACAAAAGAGTTAGTAATAACGCGGTAGTATGAAAAGTCAAACTTGAACTTTGACTGACCATACAGGATGCAAAATTTAACGGATTTTAGTGAAACCAAAAATATTAGAATCTATTTAAAAATATCTTTCCAACGAATCCGAAAAATTGAAATTTCATACCGGAAATCAAAAGTTATGGCCAATTCAATATTTAAAAAGGTCGTTATGAAATTTATAAAGGTCAAAATGCTACTTTTTGCATACGAAGGAATTTGAACTCGAAACCACTTCCATTGAGTTCAGAATGATGTTTCTACATTGAAAAACAGTAAACACTTATATATTTTGAGTTTCGGGATTTATTTGTTTAAAAATGTATTTTTAATATTAAATATATTGGCCTCAAAAATAGTCATTTTTCAAACGACCTCTGTTTCCGACGAAACCACTTTTGTTGGATCCGGAATGTCAAAATATTGTTAAGTTTAATTTTTCGTAATTTTTAGAATTAATTTGTGGCCGTGGCAAAAAGATTTCTGTTTTGTCAATTACAGTAAAATTTAAACGACTTGAAAAAGGCCATTTTTCAAACAGTCTCAGAATTCGATGAAATTAGTCTCATTGGAACCGTATCGTCATAAGGAAGCTAAAAGTATTTTTTTTTAGATTTTTGGGAGTCCGTATGTGGCCTCGGCGGATTTTTGATTGTGTCCGAATTAAATAATAAAAAGAATTAATTTTAAATTCGAAAAATGAGGGCTTAGACAACCTTTTGGGCCTGCGGGACATGGCTAAATGGATCCGGATTAGGGGTTATTGGGTAGGGTAGCTTTTGTTGGACTGGATTCTAAATAATTTGAGAGGAATGGTTTTTTTTGAAAAATCAACAATTACATAATATAAAAAAGAGGAGAACCCTAACTAAATCATTATTCATCTTCTTCAATTAGTAGCCGCCGCCCCCTATTCTCTTCATGGCTGAAAATTCTTGTGCCACTTTCTCCCTCTTCTCTTCAAATTAAATCCTAACTCCTATACCCAATCAAAGAGCATCTTCTCCTCTCCATTCTCATAAGGTTAGATCTTCTCTGGAGCCACCATCTTCTCCTCTCCATTCTCATAAGTACGGCCGATCCTATTTGAGGAGGAAGAAGGGTAATTATCTTAATTAATTAACTAATTAATAAATTAATTTAAATTATTTTAAAAACTTGTTTTGACCATGACTCGTTCATTTCAACTTAGAATTTGACGATTTCAAAAACATTGGAATCGTAACAGCAAATAGAACGTTTTGAGACTGATTGGAACATTTTCTGGACTGTTTGAATCTTTAGATCTGAATTAACGGAAGGTGAGATTTCTTTAATTTAAATTAATTAGTTGATTAATTTATTTATTATATAATATTCGTTCAGATCTGAATTGTATAGTATGTTATGTTGATTTTTTGTTTGATGAATGTATTGTTGTATTGGTTGTTGTGCGAACTTGGATACGTTTATTTCAGATTTGGTTTTTATTGAATTGAGTTTGATAATCAATTCAATATTCATATTGCGATGGAAAAATACACATGAGGAATTTTTTTTTTTTTTTTTTTGTGTTCCAACACAAAAATACACATGATAAAAAAAAAGATTGTTTATTTTATTTTTGTGTTCCAACACAAAAATTATACATAGAAAAAAAAAGATTGTTTATTTTATTTTTCGTGTTCCAACACAAAAATATACATGAGGAAAAAATGTGTTTATTTTATTTTTGTGTTACAACACAAAAATCTACAAGAAGAAAATGTTTATTTTATTTTTGTGTTCCATCACAAAAATCTACATGAAAAAAAAAAGTTTACTTTATTTTTATGTTTCAACACAAAAATCTACATGCATGAAAGATGTTCATTTTATATTTGTGTTTCAGCACAAATACCAATATTCAAAAGAAATGTCTAAACATAAAAAAAAAATGTCCTTTTATTTATATATTGGTACATACATTTACACAGGAATATGAATTATTTTTATTTTTGTCTTAAACACAAATAAATACTTCGTCATCAAAATTTTATTTTTATTTTTGTCTTAAACACAAATAAATACTTCGTCATCAAAGTTTTATTTTTATTTTTGTCTTAAACACAAATAAATACTTCGTCATCAAAGTTTTATTTTTATTTTTGTCTTAAACACAAATAAATACTTCGTCATCAAAGTTTTATTTTTATTTTTGTCTTAAACACAAATAAATACTTCGTCATCAAAGTTTTATTTTTATTTTTGCCTTAAACACAAATAAATACTTCGTCATCAAAGTTTTATTTTTATTTTTGTCTTAAACACAAATAAATACTTCGTCATCAAAGTTTTATTCTTATTTTTGTCTTAAACGCAAAAGAATGCACCGCCATTGAAATTTTATTTTATTTATTTTTACTTGTGTTCCCAACACAAATACATGTACCGTACATCGAAAGTATTTCACTTGTGTCCCTAACACAAATATTTACATCGTTAATTGATTAACATTTTGATTTGTGTTTTCAAACAAAAATTTTATATGATGGAAAAGGAAAGTGTATTGTTGCATTCCTTAATGTCAACAAAGTATAGGAACTCATCTCATTACAATTCGTAATAAAAATTCAATGTAGAAAGAAATAATATATATGATTTTCATTATTTTTGTGTTTGCATACATGTGCAAACGCTTCATAAAAAAAATATTTTCATGTTGCAATTAAATGCAAACACTACATGTAAGAGGGAAGAGACAGTTTTATTTTATGATTACATTTTATAAGACAAAAGTAGAAAAAAGAAAAAAAATATCTTTTTTTTTGCAATTTTAGATGCAAACAAAAGTAGAGAAAAAAATATACCTTTTTGTTTGTAATTTTAGATGCAAACAAAAGAAGAGAAAAGAAAAAAATATCTTTTTGTTTGTAATATTAGATGCAAACAAAAGTAGAGGAAAAATATATCTTTTGTTTGCAATTTTAGATGCAAACAAAAGTAGAGAAAAAAATATACCTTTTTGTTTGCAATTTTAGAGGCAAACAAAAATAGAAAAAAAGAAAATAATATCTTTTTGTTTGCAATTTTAGATGCAAACAAAAGTAGAGGAAAAATATATCTTTTGGGTTGCAATTTTTGATGCAAACGAAACGTAGAAAATAGAAAATACATTTTATTTGCATCCTACCATGCAAATAAAACAAGAAGAAAGAAAAAAAAAATTACATTTTTTTTTTGTTTACAACTTTGGTTGCAAACAAACAAGAAAATAAAATTTTCATTTTTGGTTTGCAAATTTAGATGCAAACTAATTTATATTTTTTATATTATTTGCATTCCATCATGCAAATAAACAAAGAGATAAAATTTCATTTGTTGTTTGCAACCTTAGTTGCAAACAAACAAGACAATAAAAACAAGATAAAAAAAATTACATTTATATTTTGTTTGCAAATTTAGTTGCAAACAAATTTATTAAAAACAAATGTTTCATTTTTGTTGCATGTTTTTAAATGCGAACAAAACATTAAAATAAAGGTTATAATTTTTATTTATTTACTTCACTTGATGTAAATAAACATAAAATAAGTAGTAGTTATTTTATTTACATTTCTTGATGTAGATAAAACTAGAAAATAAATATTACATTTTTATTTGCATTACTCAACGCAAATAAAAACATGAGAATAAAGGATACATTTTCATTTGAAATCCTTAATGCAAATAATTTATGAAATGAAGAGTCACAATTTTATTTACATTCCTTTAGGTAAATAAACATCAAATTAAAAAGTTGAATCTTTATTTGCATTCTCTATTGCAAATGAAGCATGAAATGAGAAGTTATATTTTTGTTATTGATTGTATTCCCTAGTACAAATGGAATTAAAAGATTACATTTTTCTTTTCATTTATTTACAATGAAAGGAATTGAAATAAATATTATATTTTTTTATCGTCATTTTTGATGCGATGAAGGAATAGAAATAAAGAATCCATTTTTATTGACATTCTACATGCGATAAAAATAATAGAAATAAAAGAGACATTTTTATTGCCGTATTATATATTGTGTATTACACTGCCATAGATAAGTTACCTGACTTGTTTATGTGATTGGGTCGATAATTTTCACACATCGCCCAAGTGCACAAATAATTTATTATTTGTTTGTTGGTTGAAACCCCACACGGGTGTTGGGATGAAAATTAACATACACTAATCCCAATATTTAGTTGTATGTTGATCGTTAGATCGACAGGCTGCGATGAGCGTTATTATTTAATTTTAACGCTTACACAGTTGGAATTTACACTTTGGATGTAAATGGATGACTTGATGATTATGCTGTTGTTGATATGTGTGAAATCCATATAATCCAAATTATATGGTAAATGATTGAGTCGCATTTCGATTCGGATGTTCTTTTAAATAAGAATGTTTTTACATTAGAAATTCTTTTTATTTAAATATATATATGTATATATTTAATTAAGAATATGTTAAAACAAAGAATATTTGTAAAAGATAAAAATCTTTTATATAAAGAATATTTTCAATGATTATTTTAAAATATGTTTCTATAAATTAATTTTTAAAGAGAAATCTTTTATTTAAGATTATTAGAATTTGCAATTATATTTTGTGATATGAAATAATTGATGTGTGAAGTGGATTCATCGTGGACGGTGTTTTTTTTTAAACGACATTTGTCCTTTAATCCAATTTACATCGAAATTATTATTTGGAATTTATAAATCTATTTTATAGATTTAAAAAGGCATTTTCTAAAAATCTAATTTTCCAATTTAATATATTAGATTGGAATTAAGTGGAAATTCGATTGGTAATAATCGAGATGGGCTTCTGTAAAAGAAGACCGATATTATATATGGAATTTAAGAGGCTTTGCCGTTATTCCATTTATAATGTTAGTCTGGTACAGAAATTTATAACGATTATTTGTTGATTTGATTTCTGTAGAAATTCCATATTTTGGAAATTGGTTTTGGGTTTATCATGAACTGTGTTTTAAATGACACTAGTTCTTTAACCCAATTTAAGACAAGATTGGTTTATTGAAATTAATAATCTTGTAATAATGATTCTTGTATTTAAAAATCAAACTTGGAATATTAATAAATCTTTTTAGAAAGATTAAAAATATAATTTATTTTATCTTTGATAAAATTAATGAGAACCTTTTAACATAAATAATAATTTTTATTTAAAAAGAATGTTCAGAGTTGGAATGTGGCGTATGGTTGATTTTAATTAAGAATACGCGAGTTATTCAGGAAGACCGGGTCTAACCCATTCTGAATAATCATCACGACGATCAAGAGTCGAAGATGAAGACGGTGACTGAAGACCGGAGAGCTTCACATCGTTTGGTTGATGATGACTGATATCTTGAATTGGGACTGATCCCCCAAGGCAAGGTAAAAAGTGATGATCTTCCAGACGTACTGGAGATCGACGGATACGTTGTTTCGTTCAGACCCAAAACGGACTTGTAAATGGATAGCATGCCTGACATTGAAATTTATTTCATGTAATTAAATTGGTTTTTATTTAATATATAAATGCATGGTGGCGGAGGATTTATTCTCTTGCTTAACACCCTTTTGTATGTTAAATAATTACCGATCGCATGATATGAGTTGTTGATGTGGTATGCCAAGTTGCACTTGATCAAGGCTTATTGTTGCAAAGCAGAGCCTTGTGGGATGATCAAAGCATAGTCTATTTAGGCATAGCTTTGTGTAACATGACTTCGCGAGCCTCACAACCCGGTAGAGTCTAAAACGGGAGAAGGGAACGCAGGTATTGCACACGTTTCTTTCTAGCTAGAGTGGTGCCAGGGACCTACCAGCGCTGGCATTTATTCATTGTGGTTGTTGGATTTTTCGAGGCCTCTGTTTATGCGGTCGCCACTGGCCGTATTATAGGTCCAAAAGGACCGGGAAACGTGTGTTCAGGCATAACTAATCCACAAAAGTAAGTGTGGACCGGCCCTGCAGCTATCCAAGGGTTGGACAGAGTACCAATCCTAGGGCATTTGCTGGAGTGTCTCGAATCGGTAAGGATCTCCTCCCTAGCCTTGACTCAGATGGAAACCCAAATTTCCAATACGACATCACGCGGTTTTGATTGTATACCTATATATGGCGACATAGTGGGATGGGGCACTCATGCCGTCTAGGATTAATACATTTACTTTGATGTATTTCAAATTGGTTGCACACTATTATTATATAATACCGTGCTTATCGTATCAAGCATCTTTTGATCATTATAAGGTAAAACCCTGTCCTCCGGTTTGCGTTGCATTGTGTGATGGGACTTGGGTCTTATAATGGTTCCATTCTTCTAAAAAGCATTGCGTTATTTTGACGATTTACTTTAGTCATGCACTGGCAATCTATAGGAGAAAACCCGTTCCGCGAAAGTGGCATGGTCCTGTGATTAGCCTTATTATATTATATAGGTTAAGTAGAATTCTCACACCAGTCCCATGACTGACCTATAGTTTGTCCACTGGCAAACTCGGGTGCCCATATTTCCCACACGGGCAGTCGAGTAGCTATTTTTGCAGATATATTAAACATGATTCTGGGTTGAAGCTTAAAGCTATGTCCAGAGATAGAGAGTCTTCCGCTGTGTTCTTCCGTTGCATTATATTACATTTTTTGTATTTATCTTCCGCTGTAATTATATTCCAATGTACTCTGATATGTATATTCTGTACTCTGATGTAACATTATATGATATGTTATAAAAGTCTTCTGTTATCTGTTGTTTGAATATGTTGTATTCCCAAAGTTAAAGTATTCGTAGATTTTCACTTTTTGGGTCAGACCTGTGTGGTTTATGGTCGATTCAAAGGGTGGGAATTTGCGGGTCTTTACAGTTGGTATCAGAGCTCTGGTTAGCTCAAATCTTTGGGGTACAACTTGTTAGAACTGAACAAAAGACTCATCAGAGATTGGATTAGTAATGTCCAATAAGAATACTCATTAGAGATAGGATCAGCAGTATCCTAGAATGAGTAAACTCGTTAGAGATGGGGTTAGTAATGCCCTAGAACGAGTTAAGAGTTACGAATTTATAATTAACGTATTTTTGATATTTATAACCCATTCTTTGAAATATGATTTTTATAAATATAAAGTTATATATATTTTGAAAAGATAATTAATCATTAAAATTTAAAATTAAGATAGTTAATTTTACAATTTTTAGCTACGTTCCTTTTCGAGGACGAAAAGTTTTTAAGTGGGGGCGATTGTAACAACCCGCAAAAATCAGAACCAATTTAAAATTTTATTTTAGAAAATTTTAATGAATTTTGACAATATAAAATAATAATGATCACAAATTTGATTTAAATCGAAGATAGAATGAATGATTTAATTTTAATTAACAAAAGAGTTAGAAATAACGCGGTAGTTTGAAAAGTCAAACTTGAACTTTGACTAATCGTACAGGATGCAAAATTTAACGGATTTTAGTGAAACCAAAAATCTTAGAATCTATCTAAAAATATCTTTCCAACGAATCCGAAAAATTGAAATTTCATAGCGGAAATCAAAAGTTATGGCCAATTCAATATTTAGAAAGGTCGCTATGAAATTTATAAAGGTCAAAATGCTACTTTTTGCATACGAAGGAATTTGAACTCGAAACCACTTCCATTGAGTTCAGAATGATGTTTCTACATTGAAAAACAATAAACACTTATATATTTTGAGTTTCGGGATTTATTTGTTTAAAAATGTATTTTTAATATTAAATATATTGGCCTCAAAAATAGTCATTTTTCAAACGACCTCTGTTTCCGACGAAACCACTTTTGTTGGATCCGGAATGTCAAAATATTGTTAAGTTTAATTTTTCGTAATTTTTAGAATTAATTTGTGGCCGTGGCAAAAAGATTTCTGTTTTGTCAATTTACAGTAAATTTTAAACGACTTGAAAAAGGCCATTTTTCAAACAGTCTCAGAATTCGATGAAATTAGTCTCATTGGAACCGTATCGTCATAAGGAAGCTAAAAATATTTTTTTTAGATTTTTCAGAGTCCGTATGTGGCCTCGGCGGATTTTTGATTGTGTCCGAATTAAATAATAAAAAGAATTAATTTTAAATTCGAAAAATGAGGGCTTAGACAACCTTTTGGGCCTGCGGGACATGGCTAGATGGATCCGGATTAGGGGTTATCGGGTAGGGTAGCTTTTGTTGGACCGGATTCTAAATAATTTGAGAGGAATGGGTTTTTTTGAAAAATCAACAATTACATAATATAAAAAAGAGGAGAACCCTAACTAAATCATTATTCATCTTCTTCAATTAGTAGCCGCCGCCCCCTATTCTCTTCATGGCTGAAAATTCTTGTGCCACTTTCTCCCTCTTCTCTTCAAATTAAATCCTAACTCCTATACCCAATCAAAGAGCATCTTCTCCTCTCCATTCTCATAAGGTTAGATCTTCTCTGGAGCCACCATCTTCTCCTCTCCATTCTCATAAGTACGGCCGATCCTATTTGAGGAGGAAGAAGGGTAATTATCTTAATTAATTAACTAATTAATTAATTTAAATTATTTTAAAAACTTGTTTTGACCATGACTCGTTCATTTCAACTTAGAATTTGACGATTTCAAAAACATTGGAATCGTAACAGCAAATAGAACGGTTTGAGACTGATTGGAACATTTTCTGGACTGTTTGAATCTTTAGATCTGAATTAAAGGAAGGTGAGATTTCTTTAATTTAAATTAATTAGTTGATTAATTTATTTATTATATAATATTCGTTCAGATCTGAATTGTATAGTATGTTATGTTGATTTTCTGTTTGATGAATGGATTGTTGTATTGGTTGTTGTGCGAACTTGGATACGTTTATTTCAGATTTGGTTTTTATTGAATTGAGTTTGATAATCAATTCAATATTCATATTGCGATGGAAAAATACACATGAGGAAAAAAAATATTTATTTTATTTTTGTGTTCCAACACAAAAATACACATGAGAAAAAAAAAAAAGATTGTTTATTTTATTTTTGTGTTCCAACTCAAAAATTATACATAGAAAAAAAAAAGATTGTTTATTTTATTTTTTGTGTTCCAACACAAAAGTATACATGAGGAAAAAATGTGTTTATTTTATTTTTGTGTTCCAACACAAAAATCTACAAGAAGAAAATGTTTATTTTATTTTTGTGTTCCATCACAAAAATCTACATGAAAAAAAAAAGTTTACTTTATCTTTGTGTTTCAACACAAAAATCTACATGCATGAAAGATGTTCATTTTATATTTGTGTTTCAACACAAATACCAATATTCAAAAGAAATGTCTAAACATAAAAAAAAAAGTCTTTTTATTTATATATTGGTACATACATTTACACAGGAATATGAATTATTTTTATTTTTGTCTTAAACACAAATAAATACTTCATCATCAAAGTTTTATTTTTATTTTTGTCTTAAACACAAATAAATACTTCGTCATCAAAGTTTTATTTTTATTTTTGTCTTAAACACAAATAAATACTTCGTCATCAAAGTTTTATTTTTATTTTTGTCTTAAACACAAATAAATACTTCGTCATCAAAGTTTTATTTTTATTTTTGTCTTAAACACAAATAAATACTTCGTCATCAAAGTTTTATTTTTATTTTTGTCTTAAACACAAATAAATACTTCGTCATCGAAGTTTTATTTTTATTTTTGTCGTAAACACAAATAAATACTTCGTCATCAAAGTTTTATTTTTATTTTTGTCTTAAACGCAAATGAATGCACCGCCATTGAAATTTTATTTTATTTATTTTTACTTGTGTTCCCGACACAAATACATGTACCATACATCGAAAGTATTTCACTTGTGTCCCTAACACAAATATTTACATCGTTAATTGATTAACATTTTGATTTGTGTTTTCAAACAAAAATTTTATATGATGGAAAAGGAAAGTGTATTGTTGCATTCCTTAATGTCAACAAAGTATAGGAACTCATCTCATTACAATTCGTAATAAAAATTCAATGTAGAAAGAAATAATATATATGATTTTCATTATTTTTGTGTTTGCATACATGTTCAAACGCTTCATAAAAAAAAAAAATCATGTTGCAATGAAATGCAAACACTACATGTAAGAGGGAAGAGACAGTTTTATTTTATGATTACATTTTATAAGACAAAAGTAGAAAAAAGAAAAAAAAAATATTTTTTTTTTTTTTGCAATTTTAGATGCAAACAAAAGTAGAGAAAAAAATATACCTTTTTGTTTGTAATTTTAGATGCAAACAAAAGAAGAGAAAAGAAAAAAAAAATCTTTTTGTTTGTAATATTAGATGCAAACAAAAGTAGAGGAAAAATATATCTTTTTTTTGCAATTTTAGATGCAAACAAAAGTAGAGAAAAAAATATACCTTTTTGTTTGCAATTTTAGAGGCAAACAAAAATAGAAAAAAAGAAAATAATATCTTTTTGTTTGCAATTTTAGATGCAAACAAAAGTAGAGGAAAAATATATCTTTTGGGTTGCAATTTTTGATGCAAACGAAACGTAGAAAATAGAAAATACATTTTATTTGCATCCTACCATGCAAATAAAACAAGAAGAAAGAAAAAAAATTCACATTTTTTTTTGTTTACAACTTTTGTTGCAAACGAACAAGAAAATAAAATTTGCATTTTTGGTTTGCAAATTTAGATGCAAACTAATTTATATTTTTTATATTATTTGCATTCCATCATGCAAATAAACAAAGAGATAAAATTTCATTTATTGTTTGCAACCTTAGTTGCAAACAAACAAGACAATAAAAACAAGACAAAAAAAAATTACATTTATATTTTGTTTGCAAATTTAGTTGCAAACAAATTTATTAAAAACAAATGTTTCATTTTTGTTGCATGTTTTTAAATGCGAACAAAACATTAAAATAAAGGTTATAATTTTTATTTATTTACTTCACTTGATGTAAATAAACATAAAATAAGAAGTAGTTATTTTATTTACATTTCTTGATGTAGATAAAACTAGAAAATAAATATTACATTTTTATTTGCATTACTCAACGCAAATAAAAACATGAGAATAAAGGATACATTTTCATTTGAAATCCTTAATGCAAATAATTTATGAAATGAAGAGTCACAATTTTATTTACATTCCTTTAGGTAAATAAACATCAAATTAAAAAGTTGAATCTTTATTTGCATTCTCTATTGCAAATGAAGCATGAAATGAGAAGTTATATTTTTGTTATTGATTGTATTCCCTAGTACAAATGGAATTAAAAGATTACATTTTTCTTTTCATTTATTTACAATGAAAGGAATTGAAATAAATATTATATTTTTTTATCGTCATTTTAGATGCGATGAAGGAATAGAAATAAAGAATCCATTTTTATTGAAATTCTACATGCGATAAAAATAATAGAAATAAAAGAGACATTTTTATTGTCGTATTATATATTGTGTATTACACTGCCATAGATATGTTACCTGACTTGTTTATGTGATTGGGTCGATAATTTTCACACATCGCCCAAGTGCACAAATAATTTATTATTTGTTTGTTGGTTGAAACCCCACACGGGTGTTGGGATGAAAATTAACATACACTAATCCCAATATTTAGTTGTATGTTGATCGTTAGATCGACAGGCTGCGATGAGCATTATTATTTAATTTTAACGCTTACACAGTTGGAATTTACACTTTGGATGTAAATGGATGACTTGATGATTATGTTGTTGTTGATATGTGTGAAATCCATATAATCCAAATTATATGGTAAATGATTGAGTCGCATTTCGATTCGGATGTTCTTTTAAATAAGAATGTTTTTACATTAGAAATTCTTTTTATTTAAATATATATATATATATTTAATTAAGAATATGTTAAAACAAAGAATATTTGTAAAAGATAAAAATCTTTTATATAAAGAATATTTTCAATGATTATTTTAAAATATGTTTCTATAAATTAATTTTTAAAGAGAAATCTTTTATTTAAGATTATTAGAATTTGCAATTATATTTTGTGATATGAAATAATTGATGTGTGAAGTGGATTCATCGTGGACGGTGTTTTTTTTTAAACGACATTTGTCCTTTAATCCAATTTACATCGAAATTATTATTTGGAATTTATAAATCTATTTTATAGATTTAAAAAGGCATTTTCTAAAAATCTAATTTTCCAATTTAATATATTAGATTGGAATTAAGTGGAAATTCGATTGGTAATAATCGAGATGGGCTTCTGTAAAAGAAGACCGATATTATATATGGAATTTAAGAGGCTTTGCCGTTATTCCATTTATAATGTTAGTCTGGTACAGAAATTTATAACGATTATTTGTTGATTTGATTTCTGTAGAAATTCCATATTTTGGAAATTGGTTTTGGGTTTATCGTGAACTGTGTTTTAAATGACACTAGTTCTTTAACCCAATTTAAGACAAGATTGGTTTATTGAAATTAATAATCTTGTAATAATGATTCTTGTATTAAAAATCAAAATTGGAATATTAATAAATCTTTTTAGAAAGATTAAAAATATAATTTATTTTATCTTTGATAAAATTAATGAGAACCTTTTAACATAAATAATAATTTTTATTTAAAAAGAATGTTCAGAGTTGGAATGTGGCGTATGGTTGATTTTAATTAAGAATACGCGAGTTATTCAGGAAGACCGGGTCTAACCCATTCTGAATAATCATCACGACGATCAAGAGTCGAAGATGAAGACGGTGACTGAAGACCGGAGAGCTTCACATCGTTTGGTTGATGATGACTGATATCTTGAATTGGGACTGATCCCCTAAGGCAAGGTAAAAAGTGATGATCTTCCAGACGTACTGGAGATCGACGGATACGTTGTTTCGTTCAGACCCAAAACGGACTTGTAAATGGATAGCATGCCTGACATTGAAATTTATTTCATGTAATTAAGTTGGTTTTTATTTAATATATAAATGCATGGTGGCGGAGGATTTATTCTCTTGCTTAACACCCTTTTGTATGTTAAATAATTACCGATCGCATGATATGAGTTGTTGATGTGGTATGCCAAGTTGCACTTGATCAAGGCTTATTGTTGCAAAGCAGAGCCTTGTGGGATGATCAAAGCATAGTCTATTTAGGCATAGCTTTGTGTAACGTGACTTCGCGAGCCTCACAGCCCGGTAGAGTCTAAAACGGGAGAAGGGAACACAGGGAGTGCACACGTTTCTTTCTAGCTAGAGTGGTGCCAAGGACCTACCAGCGCTGGCATTTATTCATTGTGGTTGTTGGATTTTTCGAGGCCTCGGTTTATGCGGTCGCCACTGGCCGTATTATAGGTCCAAAAGGACCGGGAAACGTGTGTTCAGGCATAACTAATCCACAAAAGTAAGTGTGGACCGGCCCTGCAGCTATCCAAGGGTTGGACAGAGTACCAATCCTGGGGCATTTGCTGGAGTGGCTCGAATTGGTAAGGATCTCCTCCCTAGCCTTGACTCAGATGGAAACCCAAATTTCCAATACGACATCACGCGGTTTTGATTGTATACCTATATATGGCGACATAGTGGGTTGGGGCACTCATGCCATCTAGGATTAATACATTTACTTTGATGTATTTCAAATTGGTTGCACACTATTATTATATAATACCGTGCTTATCGTATCAAGCATCTTTTGATCATTATAAGGTAAAACCCTGTCCTCCGGTTTGCGTTGCATTGTGTGATGGGACTTGGGTCTTATAATGGTTTCATTCTTCTAAAAAGCATTGCGTTATTTTGACGATTTACTTTAGTCATGCACTGGCAATCTATAGGAGAAAACCCATTCCGCGAAAGTGGCGTTTTCCTGTGATTAGCCTAATTATATTATATAGGTTAAGTAGAATTCTCACACCAGTCCCATGACTGACCTGTAGTTTGTCCACTGGCAAACTCGGGTGCCCATATTTCCCACACGGGCAGTCGAGTAGCTATTTTTGCAGATATATTAAACAGGATTCTGGGTTGAAGCTTATAGCTGTGTCTAGAAATAGAGAGTCTTCCGCTGTGTTCTTCTGTTGCAGTATATTACATTTTTTGTATTTATCTTCCGCTGTAATTATATTCCAATGTACTCTGATATGTATATTCTGTACTCTGATGTAACATTATATGATATGTTATAAAAGTCTTCTGTTATCTGTTGTTTTAATATGTTGTATTCCCAAAGTTAAAGTATTCGTAGATTTTCACTTTTTGGGTCAGACCTGTGTGGTTTATGGTCGATTCAAAGGGTGGGAATTTACGGGTCTTTACAATTATGATCAGTTTTTCTTTAAAATTACAATATAAATCCTTATATATTTAATTTGAATGTACATTTTAGTTTACTGGGGCCACATACTGACTCTGAAAATTCCCGAAAAATTATTTCTAGCTTCGTATTGATGATATGGTCCTAACAAATCTAATTTAGTCAAATCTGAAGACCGTTTGAAAAATGGTCATTTTCTGGTTGATCCAAATTGATTGAAACTGTCAAAACACGTTTAACTTCGCCACGCTCACATATTAATTCAGAAAATTATGAAAATTGGAATCTAGCAATAACTTGACATCCCAGATCCAACAAAAGTGGTTTTGTCGAAAACGGAGGTCGTTTGCAAAATGACTATTTTTCAGGGCTTTATATATATTTAAAATATATATAAATTCCACAGCGACTTTTCTGAATTTTAAACTGGACATATCTTACACTCTATAAAGTGAAATTTCAGTTTCGTACATTCGTTAGAAAGATATCATCAAACAGATTCTAATATTTCTTGTTTCATCCAATTCGACTTATAATGAATTTTGTATATTCATTTGAAATTAGAAATCGAATTTTCAAACTACCGCGCCATTTCAGGCTCGTTATATAATTAAATTAAATTTTATTCATTTTACCTTCGTTGAAAATAATTTTTTCATCGTTATTATTTAAAATAATTCATTTCAAATATTCAAAATTCATTAAAATTTTCAAAATAAAATTTTTAAATTGGTTCTGATTTTCCGGGTTGTTACAATCTCCCCCACTTAAAATCTTTTCGTCCTCGAAAAGGAACGAAGCTGAAAGTTGTTTTACAAACCAACTCAACTTTCAGTTTGGCTTTCATTCTTCAACTTTTCAGTTTCTAAGAGTTTTCCAATTTTTCAAAAATTTGGCTAACACTCTAAATTTTTGAAAAATTTCGCCATAACCTCCTTTGTATGGGAGCACCGGGGAAAATCCCCAAACCTCCACACAGGCCCTCTCATCGTAAAAAGAAAAAGAAAAGCCAAGTGGCTAGCCAATCGACTCATAAAATCATCCAAACCCAAGAAATATAGTAAATATGTACCTATTTGTTGAGTATACAATTTTATTCCTCTTCTCTAGCCTCCTTACTATGACCTGTTCACACATATATATGTACGTGCATGCATTTCCAAACAATTTTCAAATAGTTCAATATTTGATTCAAATTGGCCTAAATTTACCGTACATTCACATAATGGTTTAAATGAATAATCACATAACACAACCATCAATTAATTAGTGAATTAAAATTTCAAATTCATAATTTTGACATATATACAGAAAATCATGTTTTTGATGCCAAGTCACAACAATATATTCTAACTATATTTTGGTTCTCACACCAATCGATTGGAAACATATAGAAATCCCACTTTCGAAACTCGAACACAAATACTGATGATACTATAGTAATCATCAGGATCGTCTCCGGGCGACTGAGTGTAATTCTATATCTATCCAGTATATTTGGGACTTCGTATACACGCTAGCTAGGTGTATATGCAAAATCTTCATATATCTGATTGTCCAAATTCAATACAAATAAAGTATTCAAATACGTATATGGTTTAAATTTTCAAAACAAAAATTGTTTTCATTTTAAAAATATACTCTTCACACTCGTTCTAGGATACTACTAATCCTATCTCTAACGAGTCATTCTCATTGGATATTACTAATCTGATCTCTGATGAATTCTTTTGTTTGGTTCTAATGTGTCTTGTTCTCGAGCTCTGTAAACCAAAGCTCTGATACCACTATAAGGACCCGAAACTTCCCCATGAAGGAATGAATGAATTTCTTTGAGATAAGACGAATCAGAACACAAATAGAAGAACATTTCATTACTTATTACAAAAATTCCATCAGAATACAAGAATATATAGAGTATGAATAAATATTACACTTAATAAAATATCAGAGATTTTAAATACATTACTGCAACGGAAAATAATACAAAACACAACTGAAGGAGATATATAAATATAGAGCTTTCCGTATATCATTCCAGCTGTAAACCAGGATCTTGTGAATATAAATCTACAAAACCAAAACTACTAGCTGCCCATGTAGAAGATAGGGGCACCCAGAGTTTAGGTTAGAACAATAAACTCCAGGTCAGTCATGTGACTGGTGTTAGAACTAAAATAGTTATTTAAAATTTACATTAAATCAAATATATCAAGGGATCACGCCGTATAACACGGAATGGGTTTCCTTCCAAGAATACCAGTGCATATAACAAAACAACGCAATGTTTTTTGGAAAAATGAAGCTATTATAAGACCCAGATCCTATCACACAATGCAACGCAAACCAGGGGATAGGGTTTTCCCTTATAATAGCCAAACATGCTTGATACGTTAAAACAAATCATTTGATACTATAAGTGCATAGTGTATAAAACAACTTCAAACATAAATGTATCAATCCTAGACGGCATGGGTACCATATATCATGTCGTCAATACTAGGCTCTACAATCAAAACCGCAAATTTCACGTATTGGAAGTTGGATTTCCATTTGGGAACCAAGGCAAGGTATCGTCCTTACCGCTTCGAGACGCTCTAGCCCGTGTCTCAGGCAAGTACTATGTCAAGCCTTTGGATCATCAGGGCCGGTCCACTCGATGTGGATTAAAATGCCTGAACACAACGTTTCCCCACCCTATGGGGCGTAACTGGTCATATCCCGACCAAACTATCGGCCCAGAAACGACCAATATAATAGAGGCGCCTCGCTATCCATCATCCACATAATTAAAATGCCAGGGCATGCAAAACGCTAACACCACCCATAGCTAGAAGGAAACGCATGCCCTCCCTAATGTCCTCTCCCGTTTCTGGTTCACACCGGGGTGCGAGCCTCGCGAATTAACGCTATACAAAGCTACACTATATTAAAGTCGTGCTTTGATCATCAACCACAAGACTCTTCTTTTCAACAGAAGCCTTGATCATTTTCATCTCACCAAGCCACACAAGCAATTCACGCTATGCAACCGATGTATATCAATCACACAGAATGAAATCCAATGTCAGACACGCATCCATTTACAAGTTCGTTCTGGGTCTGAACGAAACCGGAGGCACCTTATTCCTCCCCCATATGTCCAATACAGGGGAGAGGTCCTCGCATATCCGGTCGATCTCCAAGTACGTCTGGACGATCACCACTTATTACCTTGTCTTGGGTGTACAGCCCAATCAAGACATCAGTAATCATCCAGACGACGTGAAGACCTCCGCTCTTCAACCACTGTCTTCATCCTCGACATATCGTTGAATCAGTTATTCAGAATGGGATAAACCTAGTCTTTCCGAATAACTCTCGTATATAATAAACAAGTGCTATAAAAACACAACATACGCCTCATTCCAATCCAGAATATTCCTTTATTCAAATATTCTTATACTTTGGGAAAGGTTCCCATTAATTTTATCAAAGATAAATTCTTTAAATTTATTCTTTAATCTTCCTTTGGATATCATTTCAATCTAATTAAAGATGCATTAAAACTCCACTTGGTTTTAATCTTCCCAAAAATCAACATTAACGATTGTTTAACTTGGGAAATCATATCCTGTCTTTAACTGGGTTAAAGAATCAATGTCTTTTAAAACACGGATCACGATAAACCCAAGATCACATTCCATCCCATCATCCTTTAACCGTAAATTAGCAAGTGAACAATTCCCTAAGTATTAACCCCGAAGGCCAAAAGCAACATCAGATCAATACCTAGGAAACCATTCAGCTTAACTAATCTCCAGTTAGTTTCTGATTTTCTTAAATCCATTGGGTCTAAGAACAGTATTATTAAAGATACCATTCACGACAACCCAAAATCGTATTCCTGTCTTTAACTGGGTTAAAGAACCAATGTCCTTTAAAACACGGTTCACGATAAACCCAAAATCAGATTCCATTCCATCAGCCTTTAACCGCAAAATTAGCAAGTGAACAATTTCCTAAGTATTAACCCCGAAGGCCGAAACCAACATCAGACCAATACCCACGAAACCATTCAACTTAACTAATCTCCAGTTAGTTTCTGATTTTCTTAACTCCATTGGGGTCTAAGAACAGTATTATTAAAGATACCATTCACGACAACCCAAAATCTCATTCCATTAACAATGCAATCAACATGGAAAACAAATTGATATATTTAATCGATATAAACTTCCATATCCAACCGATAATATAAATGGAATAACGAGAAGGCCTTTTAAATTCCATATATATTAACCGTCTTCCTTCACAGAAGCTTACTTCGATCGTTACCAAATCGAATTCTATTCAATTCCAATTTAATATGTTAAATTGGAAAACTTTACTTTGGAAAATCTCCTTTAAATCTTAACAAAAGATTTATAAATTCCAAATCACATTTCACTGTAAATCGGGTTAAAGAACAATTGTCGTTAAAAGCACAATTCACGATAAATCCAATTCACATTCCATTAGTCTCTAACCGTAAATTAGTAAAAGAACAATTCCCTAAGTTCTAACCCCGAAGGACAAAACCAACATCAGATCAATACCTAGGAAACCATTCAACTTAACTAACCTCCGGTCAGTTTCTAATTTTCTTAACTCCATTGGGTTTAAGAACAATATTATTAAAGACACCATTCACAACAAACCCAAAATCCAATTTGATATTAAATACAAGGCTCTGAATAGAAAATATATCGGCTTATATTCAATATCAAATTCTGAAATCAACAAATATCGTATTGGAATAATGATATATCTATATCTTCCAAATTCCTCCACAATGTACGTATAATCACGAAATCCAATATTGAAATATTCTGAAGATAATTTCGATTTAAATCCATTCCAATTCATATATTGGAAATCCTGGTTATTTTTAAAACCATTTCAAATCCAATTTATTTACTTTAAAAATAATTGGATTATAATTCTAGTTCAAAACTAGTTCATTTTGATAAAAATCTATTTTTATCTTTTCAAATATGGAATTTTTCATCCCAATTCTTTCCAAATCATTTATTATGATTTTACACAAATTATTGATATTTTTAATAATTTTATCAAGGCCCGTACAGTCGATTTCCATAACCGACCATCGAACTGCACTTACAGTGACCTTTTTCCAAATTTGATTTGGACATAATTCCAAATCCAACCGTTAGATAACAAATCTCTAATATTCATTGGAAATCTCTTTTCGATACTAACCCAACAGTCCAGGTTTTCAGGAGATTCCGATGGTCGGATCTCCCGTAACGTGAATTGGAAGTCAATGATCGAAATTCGCGAACTACCGCGTCGCGGCGCGTTCTATTCAGGTCATTAAATTTATATAATATACATATTATATATTTCGTCGATTTCCTTTCAAAACTTATTTTATAAATCGTTTTAAATTCGTTTTCAAAACGGTTTCAACTTCATATTCAATTTTGAATCAAAATTGAATATTCCATATCATTAACATATAAATGATAATATTTTCAAACATAAGATTCTAAAATCACTTCATTTTCAATTTTCATTATAAAAATGAATAAAATCGATAGAAATATCGTTCACATCAAAATGGCGTTAATCTAATCAACACGGCTTTATATATTTAAATATATTCGTGTTTGTCCCAAATCGGACATCAAAATCAGATTTTGATTCTTTTCTAAATATTATTTTAAAATATTCGTTATTTCTGAACTGGAATTAGACACATTCAATTAACATATAATGTTGATTAAATACATGTATACAACAACAACGATAAACAGTCAACCGTCATCCAGAGTGCATTCTACACTACGTAAGCATTAAATATAAATATTTAACGCTTACAACAGCCTGTCAACCAATCGATCGACATATAGCTAATTATTGGGACTATTGTATGTCATATATCATCCCAACACCCGTGTGGGGTTTCAATCCACAAACACTGAATATTATTTGTGCAGTTGGGCGATGTGCAAAATATATCGTCCCAATCCATATCAGAAAATAGGTGTACATAAACAAATCGTTTTGATTTGTAAATGAATATTTATTCATTCATTTATCTAATAGAAATGATATTTTTATTTTTTTCTAACATATTTTAGAAATTTTTGGCGGGATAATGGCGCGATACTAGAACCGAGATAAGGTCTAGCCTTATCCCTTGCCTCATAATGGCGCACGTCATACCCAAACCAAATCTAACCAATTCAATTCATTTCCCAAACCAAATGATCTAATCAACCATACCAAACAATCAAACAAATTGTCCATGGTCTGTGGACGACGGGGAGCGGTTCATATATGCAGTTACATAATAAATAACTGTATAAAGAAAATTAAAGTGAGGAGTTTTCACCTTTGAGTTCCACTCCGCCGTTTCATTTTTGAATGTCTGAATGGCTAGGATTTTCTTGAAATTCCAATGTGATCCTTTCCTGCTGTTCATAGTAAAAATCGCCTTTTTTATTTTCTTCGCTATAAAAATTATATTTTTATCTCTCTACTTCTTATATAAAGATAGAATTTTTACATAACCAAAGATCGTATTTTTACTTTATTAAAAATTTAATCTTTTCCCTACTCGAAATATGATCTTTTCACTTCTAAAAATCAAATCTTTTGGTTTAAAAAATTATATCTTTATGGTATAAAAATCATATCTTTATGATTTAAAAATTATATCTTTATGGTTTAAAAATCATATCTTTATGAAGCTAAAAATCTCATTTCTTTATGAAGCTAACAATCTCATTTTACATACATAAAAAATCAAACCTTTTTCTTTTCAAAAATCTAATCTTTTCATATTATAAAAATAATAGCGTTATATACATTAAAAATATAATCTTTATCATTAAAAGTATAATCTTTATCATTAAAAATATAATCTTTATCATTATAAATGAAATCAGAAAGATAAGAGGGAAAAACTCACAAATTTTTGGGCATTGGTCGCCGGAGAGCTCGCTGGTCAGAATGGGGATGGGGGATGACCAGCGCTACGGCGGTATGGGGTGGGGGAGGCGTTTGTTGTGGCTACACTAGTTGGTGGTGGCAAAAAAGGGGGTGGCGCGGCTAGGGTTTCACGGATTTTGGGCGAGGGCTTCCATTCGCGAGGAGAGAGTAGCAAGGGAAGAAGGAGGAGGGGTTGCGCGACTAGAGGAGGCCGGCCTGAGGCGGCGCGTTGCTGGAGGTCCGCCTGATGTGGGGCGTGGAGCTGAGAGACGCGGGGTATTTGTTTTTTTTTAATTTGAAATACACAAAGGGGAGAGAGAATGGCAAAGGGGTGAGAGAGTTATATATAATAATTATATTATTTTGTTATTTTTTTCCATATAAAGTTGACTTTGTATACAATCTCAAAATGAGACCCACCGACTATTGCCCCTAGCTAATAACCCCAATTTCGAACACAATGGGATATGTTTTGTAACCCAATTTGGTTGTTACGATTAGTTTTTCTTTAAAATTACAATATAAATCCTTATATATTTAATTTGAACGTACATTTTAGTTTACCGGGGCCACATACTGACTCTGAAAATTCCCGAAAAATTATTTCTAGCTTCGTATTGACGATACGGTCCTAACAAATCTAATTTCATCAAATTTGAAGACCATTTGAAAAATGGCAATTTTCTGGTCGATCCAAATTGATTGAAACTGTCAAAACACGTTTAATTTCGCCACGCTCACATATTGATTCAGAAAATTATGAAAATTGGAATCTAGCAATAACTTGACATCCAGGATCCAACAAAAGTGGTTTCGTCGAAAACGGAGATCATTTGCAAAATGGCTATTTTTAAGGGCTTTATATATATTTAAAATATATATATATTGCACAGCGACTTTTCTGAATTTTAAACTGGACATATCTTACACTCTATAAAGTGAAATCTCAGTTTCTTACATTTGTTAGGAAGATATCATCAAACAGAATCTAATATTTCTTGTTTCATCCAATTCCGACTTATAATGAATTATGTATATTCATTTGAAATCAAAATTTCAAACTACCATGCCATTTCAGGCTCGTTATATAATTTAATTAAATTTTATTCGTTTTACCTTCATCGAAAATAAATTTTTCGTCGTTATTATTTAGAATAATTTGTTTTAAATATTTAAAATTCATTAAAATTGCCAAAATAAAAATTTTAAATTGGTTCTGATTTTCCGGTTTGTTACAAATCCTGTCTCTTGGTGTGCAAAGAAGCAACCTACAATTTCTAGATCTAGTACTGAAGCTGAATTCAGAAGCATTGCTAATGCAACTGCTGAAATTATGCGAGTGCAGTCGCTACTCAGTGAGCTAAAAGTTACAGTTCAAAAGCCACCAACACTATGGTTTGACAACTTAAGTGTTGTGTCATTATCATCAAATCCAGTACTACATTGTAGAACAAAGCAGATGTAAATTGATTTATATTTTATTTGTGAACAAGTAATCAAAGGAAAGTGAGACGACCCGATTTCCCGTTCTCACGGAAACAAGGTTATCTTTGGAATATAACACAGAAACATATAATAGCAGAACAGAATTAAATAAATACACCAGAATGAATAACAAAATATACTGGATAAAAGTAATCATCAGAGTTACACAGTATACAGGATCTTACTTAGTACAAATACAGTTCAGCTATACATAAATGTCTACAGCGGAAATAAACAAAATATGTACAATAGGAGCTGAACAGCATAAAAAGAAATAAATGATAGAATCCATCTTCAGCTCCAGCTATCCAGAAAGAACCAGCTAAACCTGAATACAAGGCTGCCCGTGTAGAAAAAGGGGCACCCGAGTTTGAGAGTGAAACAAACTACGAGTCAGTCATGGGACTGGTATGAGAAATCCACTCAACACATATATAATTGGCTAATCACAGGACCACGCCACTTTCGTGGAACGGGTTTACTCCATTGGATTGCCAGTGCTTTAAAACAAATCTTTCTTTTAAACATCGCTATGCTTTCTATAAAAAATGAAGCCGTTATAAGACTCAGTTCCCATCACACAATGCAACGCAAACCGGAGGATAGAGTTTTTACCTTATAACGGCCAAGATATGCTTGATACGAATAAAACAAAGGCATTTAATATTATTGCTAGTGTTTATATGTTTCGAAAACAATTTCAAATCATAACTATCAATCATAGACGACATGAGCGTCCCATGCCACTATGTCGCCAAATGTATATATATACAATCGAAACCGCATCGTCACGTATTTGGAAATTGGATTTCCGTCATGAACCAAGGCAAAAGATAGTCCTTACCGAATTCGAGACGCTCTAGCCCGTGTCCCAGGACCCAGACACAGGTGGGCCCTTGGATCGTCAGGGCCGGTCCACCGATGTGGATTAAAATTCCTGAACACTGCGTTTCTCCGCCCTTTGGGGCGTAAACGAGCCAACGAATGACTCCATCGGACCCGGATCGTCCGATCAAACCGAGGCGCCTCGCAACAGCAACAACCACATAGGTGAAAAGTATATAAATGTCAGGGCTGGTAGGTCACTGACACCACCCTAGCTAGAAAGAAACGCAGGCCCTCCCTGATGTCCTCTCCCGTTTTAGGTTCATACCGGGGTGTGAGGCTCGCGAATTTACGTTATACACAAAGCTACGCCACACAGGCGGTTCTTTGATCATCACCACAAGACTTTGCTTTTCAACAGAAGCCCTGATCACTGCATCTTAGCGTGCCACACAGAATAAATCCTATGTCAGACACACAGTCCATTTACAAGTCCGTTCTGGGTCTGAACGAAACCGGAGGCACTAAATACCTCGCAAACCCTTCGATCAACACGTACGTCTGGACGATCACCACTCATTATCCATATTTCGGGATGCCTCCCAATCAGGACCTCGGTTACCATCCAAACGAGGTGAAGATCTCCGGTCTTCGACCATCGTCTTCATCTTCGAATTTCAATCGTCGGTCGATTATTCGAAATGAGAATTAACTCGGCCTTTTCAAATAATTCACGTATATTTAGAATTTCAAATCGATTTATTTCAATGGTTAAATTATTCGACAACACCAATTGTGTTCTTTATATAGTTTTCACACCAAACACATTCAACCATCAAACATCACATAAATCAAGCAAATTCAGTTTATTTCCATTCCATATCGCTTACGATATTTTATAACTATTTATCGCTATTTTTATTTATTTTAAAATAGCCATTTTATTCAAAACGACGCTTCGGGCCATAAGGCGGCCGTGGCGCTGTTTTTCTTCAGATTTGATTTACACATATCTGAAAATCTAACCGTTGGATCTTCACAAAATTTACATCATTAGAAAGGTCTTTTCAAAACGAATCCAACGGTTCCAGTTTCGGGAAAATCCGACGGTCGGATCTCCCGGTACAATCGTTTGAAGTTTCGATTTCAAAATACGAACTGCAGCGTCGTTATTCGATTAAATATAATTTTATTTATATATATAAATAAATATAATCGTTTCTGGCGCTGTTTTTCTTCAGATTTGAATTAAACATTCCAGACAATCCAACCGTTGGATTTTTACAAGGTTGGTGCCGTTGGAAAGATTATTCCAAGGCGAACCCGACGGTTGAGGTTTCGGGAAAATCCAATGGTCGGATTTCCCGTACTAGTCGTTTGAAATCACGGTTTCGAAATACGAACTGCACGGCCTCGTTTCGTTTTAATTTTATTTATATTTATATAGTTATATAAATATAGTTCATTCAAGGATTTCTATATCATTTTCACTTCAAAAATTTTTCTAACACCTTAAATTTTGGAAAAATTTCGCCATAACCTCCCCTGCACCGGGAGCGTCGGGAAATCGCAAATAGCGTCCCGGTCCTTCTAATCTCAAAAAGAAAAAGAAGAAGCCAAGCGGCTAGCCAATAGGCTCAAAATCATCACCCAAACAAATCAGTAAATGTGTACCTATTTGTCGGGCACAAAATTTTATTCCTCTTCTCTAGCCCCTTTGCTATAACCTGTTCAAAGAATATTGCATGTACATCTATATACAGTTCATATCATTTTTCATTTTCTATTCGATTTCATAATCGATTTCTATTTGGTTTAAAAACACCATTCATTCTAATGTTACATAAATAGGTGCAAATCATTTCATTAGTTAATTAATGAATATTTCAACTCATCTATGTTTATTTTGAACAAGTGGCTATTTTTAACACTTCGCATTTTAACGATTTTTGCATACAATAAAAATGTGATTTTTATTGTAAAACGATTCATTTCAAAACACTATTTTTCTATATAGTTCATATAGTCGATAAAAGGTGATTTTTATTATCAAACAATTTATTTCAAATTATGAATACCATTCAACACATGAATTTCTAAACAACGAATGAATATCAATTCAACACATGAATGTTTTCTATAGTTTTTATATATAGATAGAAATGTGATTTTTATTATCGAACTATTTATTTCAAAATATGAATACCATTCAACACATGAATTTCTAAACAACGAATGAATATCAATTCAACACATGAATGTTTTCTATAGTTTTTAAATATCGATAAAAATGTGATTTTTATTATCGAACAATTTATTTCAAAATATGAATACCATTCAACACATGAATTTCTAAACAACGAATGAATATCAATTCAACACATGAATGTTTTCTATAGTTTTTAAATATCGATAAAAATGTGATTTTTATTATCGAACAATTTATTTCAAAATATGAATACCATTCAACACATGAATTTCTAAACAACGAATGAATATCAATTCAACACATGAATGTTTTCTATAGTTTTTATATATAGATAGAAATGTGATTTTTATTATCGAACTATTTATTTCAAAATATGAATACCATTCAACACATGAATTTCTAAACAACGAATGAATATCAATTCAACACATGAATGTTTTCTATAGTTTTTAAATATAGATAGAAATGTGATTTTTATTATCGAACTATTTATTTCAAAATATGAATACCATTCAACACATGAATTTCTAAACAACGAATGAATATCAATTCAACACATGAATGTTTTCTATATAAGGAATAAATATAGTTTAAGCATATGAAAATAATTCAAACACACAAATATTATTCAAAATTTCGGCAGCATAACGGCAGGGTAGTTACACCGGCACCGTCCCTAGTACGGCTCCTCGCTCTACCTTAAAACCTCGCGGTTTTTGACAATGGGAATCATGCATCTAGTTCGCACGCAGGCGGCATGTATATATATTTATTTCAATTCCACAAACTAATCCTATGTGGTTTCAACCAAATATTTCACAACCACCAATGGGTATTTTTCAACCACAATCAACCAATATCAATCACAAACAATCCCAAACTATCATTCGCTATCAATCAAATTTCCACAACAATTTCAACCAATAAATATCGTCCATGGTTTGTGGACGAGGGGGCGTATATATATATATATATATATATATATTTATATATAGCAATTCACTTTTACTTCACACAAATATATATAAATTTTAAATCAGAAATCTCACCAATAGCTATCCAACTGCACGACTCTTCCTAATAGAAATCTTCGCCTATTTGTCGCTTTCACCCGTATTCTCTGCATATGTAAAAATCGAATTTTTACTACGCTATTCAATATATAAAAATATGATTTTTTTACTTTTGAAAGAAATCAGTTTTTACTTTATTTTTAAAACAGTTTTTCTTTATTTTTAAAAATGCAGTTTGCCTTTTTCAAAATGCAGTTTTTTTTTTTATTCTTTTTAAAAATGCAGTTTTTAAATTATTCTTTTTAAAATACAGTTTGCCTTTTATAATTTCTGTTTTTATTTTTAAACTAAATCAGTTTATATATTTAATAAAAATAAAATAAATAAAAATAAAATTAAATTAAAACTTACAGAGGAGCGCGGGGGGGGGGGGGGAGGTCTTCGCCGATGGTCGGAGGCAGCTTCGAGGGGGACTCGCGAATCAGCGTCGCGAACTGGGGGGGGTCTCGAATCGTTCGCGATGGAGGGAGGGGCCTCGGGTCTTCGTCGATGCAGGGCTTCGGGGTTCGAACGAGGGGCGGGAGGTCGAGGTACGGCGGCGATGACTGGAGGGAGGGGCGGCGATCCGATTTAGGTTTTTAGGGTTTTTGTTTTTTTTTCTTCTGAAAATAAAAGGGAACGGGGGGGGGGGCAGTGAAGATAAAGGGAGGGAAAGGGAATTAAAAGATTTTTTTTTTTATTTAATTATTTAATTTCGCAAATAGGTTGACTTTTACATATGACCTCGAAACGAGGCCCACCGCCTGTCGTCCATATAGTTTCACCCCCATTCCGAACACAATGGGATATGTATCGCAAGCTGATTTGATCGTTACAATCAGTTTCCGTTTGAATTTACATTTAAATCACTATATTGAATTTTAAGCGCACATTTCAAATTACCGGGGTCACATACTAACTAGAAAAATTCCAGAAAAATATTTTCTAGCTTCGTATTGACGATACGGTCCTAACAAAACTAGTTTCGTCGAATTCTGAGACCGTTTGAAAAATGGCCAATTTCCAGTCGATTAAAATCAACTGAAACTGGTCAAACGCGTTTTCCTTTGCCACGCTCACATATTGATTCGAAAAATTATGAAATTTGAAACCTAGCAATAACTTGACACTGCGGACCCAACAAAAGTGGTTTCGTCGAAATCCGAGGTCATCTGCAAAATATCCATTTTTAAGGGCCTTATATATATAAATATATATAAATTCCACAGCGACTATTTCTAATTTTAAACTGGACATATCTTATCATTTCTAAGATGAAATCTCAGTTTGTTAACTTCGTTATAAAGATATAGTTATACAGATTCAAATATTTCTTGTTTCGTTCAATTCTGACTTATATTGAATTCTGTATATTCCAATGAAGTTTGAAATCGAATTATCGAACTACCGCGCCATTTCCAATTTTATATATAATTATAATTAATTATATTCGTTTTCAAATGTTGATTCAAATTCAGTTTTCATCGCCATTATCTAAAATATTTATTTTAAATATTTAAAATCCATTATTTTAGCCAATTTAAAAATTTTAAATTGGTTCAGATTTTCTGGGTCGTTACAGAAAGCTACAAATAAATCATGTTCCAGCAACACATCAAGTAGCAGACATACTTACTAAGCCATTATCAAGTAAGAATTTTACCAAATTCAGATCTGAGCTCAAGATAATTAAAAGATCAGACCCTAATGGAAGAACAAAGCAACCAAGTTCAGATCTGAACCCATCAACAATGAATGTCAGCAAATCTAGAAACCTTATCTGGAAACCAAAAGCCACCGTAAAGCTCAGATCTGAATAAGTAAAGACGAAGCACTGCAGTAGCTCATCTTCATTCTCTCAATGAGCACAATGACAATTAATTGCAAATCTGAAGTACGGAGATACTCATGATTAAGACAAGTATGAGCATTCAAGCTCGAATCCTCACCATCAATCATTAAGTAAAGATAATCACGGAAGATTCGAACTGATGTCATAGGGTTTCATCGATTTTTTCTGATGACTTTATCATGGCGGCCGAAATGTGAAACCCTAGCTTTTAATTATGGGGGAGTATTATGAGAAAAACCTAAAGCATATATTAAGTTTACTTCTTTCTTTCGGTAATGGGCTTGGGCCATAACCCAATTGTATTTTATTTCATACAAAATACAAATTATTTCAAATCTTTACAATTGAATCAGTGGGAAGCAAATTCTTGATCTGATTCCAAAAAAAAAGTAGCTTGAAAAGTCAGAGGCTTTAGATTATTTTAAATGCTTCAAAATGATGGTTGAAAAAGAAACATGGTTAAATCTGAAATATCTCTATACTGATAGATGAGGAGAACTTAGTTCGGTCAATTATAACGATTTTTGAAAAAAATGGGACCAAGAGCCAACTAACAATAGCTTATGCCTTGCAGCAGTAATTGTCTTTGAAAGGAAAACGGAACTGTAATGAACATGGCTCGTTCTATCTTACCCGGTAAGAACATACTTAATACCATTTGGCCTCTATTACACCATAAGTGGCATGGAGTAAAATCAAAACTTTAGTTGGTCACTTTTCGAATCTTTATCTGCACAGAAAATTCCCATTTTCTAGAAGCTAAAAAGACTGAACTTGATAATTGAACCAATACTTATGTGCCATCGAAAGTTGGTAAGGAATCAAGGATATAAAATGGTTAACCCAGCTGCTAAGAGAGTTGCTCACGGTAGGGATATGATATTTAAAGAAGAACATCAATGGGATTTGGGATGCAAGTTATGAGGAACAAATAGCAACAGACTTAGAATAAGGTGACGGCGATAACTAGAATTAAGATGAAGTGTAAGAAAATAAAAATGGAGAAAATTCTCATGGAAAAATATGATAGACTTTTGATGGAGTTAGAGAAGGGGAAGGCAATTTCGATGTGGGTAAAGAAACAGTTATGGAGTTAAGACTTTCTCATGAGAGGTGGTACTTAGTGGTTAAAGGTAATTTGAGGTTTAAGTTCTTATAATATTACTAGAACCAACAGATCCACTATACTTCAAATTTTTATTTCTTTCCGTTTCATATGATACGAAGGTGGAAGGTGTTAAATAGGATATACAATGAATGAGCTATAAGTTTCATTTCATATGATTATATATGAAATGCATATAATAGGAAGACAATATGAAATGTTTTAAATTTATGGAAGAAATATGAAATTTGTAGGTTTATATACACTGAAGGTCGACTTTCAAGAAATGTTACCATGAAGTAGTGGCTTATAAAATACTTTTTGGGTCCTCAATCTAACCAATCACAAAAAGATGATTCCATTTTAATACTTTGTGTAAAATTATAATTAATTATTGATTTGTACTTCCTTATTTGATGCATTCAATGGGCTGGTTTCTTACAATTGGAAATCAACCCTAAAAGAAACTTTATTTACAAATCTGAATGTGCGTTAGATTTCTCCTGTAACAACCCGGAAAATCAGAACCAATTTAAATTTTTTATTTTGGTTATTTTAATGAATTTTGAATATTTAAAATGATTTATTTTAACTAATAACAACGGGAAATTTATTTTGAATAGAATTAGAATGCATATATTTCAATCATCATTAGAAAATCAATATTTATTTTTAATTATAAAAGGAATTGAAAATGGCGTGGTAGTTTAAAAATTCGATTTCAAATTTCAATTGAACGTATAGGATTCAAAATAAACCGGATATTAGCAAAACTAAAAATATTAGAATTTATTTGAAAATATATTTCCAACGAATCCGAAAAATTGAAATTTCATAGCGGGGATAAAATGTTATGTCCAGTTGAAAATTCAGAATAGTCGCTATGGAAAATATAGCCCTTAAAAATGGAAATTTTGCAAACGACCTCCATTTGCGACGAAACCACTTTTGTTGGATCCAGGATGTCAAACTATTACTAGATTCCAAAATTCATAATTTTTGGGATTAACATGTGAGCGTGGCGAAGGAAAACGTGTTTTGACAGTTTTAGTCAATTTGGATTGACCAAAAAATGGCCATTTTTCAAACGGTCTCCAAATTTGACGATAATAGTTTTGTTAGGACCGTATCATCAATACGAAGCTAGAAATAATTTTTCGAGAATTTTTTTAGAGTTCGTATGTGGCCCCAGTAAATTAAAATGTGCGTTCAAAGTGAATGTATACTGATTTATATTTTAATTTCAATGAAAACCTATCAAAACTGTCGTTTTCCATTGTGTTCGGAATAGGAGTATTACGCTAGGGACAACAGTCGTTGGGTTTGATTTGAAGTCCGTATGAAAAATCTCATTTATTGGAATTAAATAAAATAAAATTATAATATATATACCCTTCACCCAATCAAAACCCTCATTTCTATTTCTCCTGGTCAATGCTTAGAAAAGCGCCCCCCTCTCTTCAAATCCATCGCCCTCTTCTCTGCACCTACCACCTCCGTTCTGCCCTTCCACCGCCGCCTAGCCTGGCGCGCCGCCGCGTCGGGGACCACAGCCGCCCCCTTCCTCTCCTCCTCCCTCTCTCCTCTTCTCTAATTAAAACCGCCCCCAAACCAATCGAAACCCTCCACCGCAGAGGGACCCATCTCCTTAACTGGACCGCCTCCGACCTGACGCGCCTCCCCAACCACAGACCGCCCATCTCCGACCCCTCTCTCCCTCCTCCACCCTAATTTCTCTCTCCTTTCCCGGTTCAAAGTTTAAAAACCCCCCAAACCCCACTGCTCCGACCAATGTGGGCGCCGATGTCGATCACCATCGTCATTACGAGCCTCCTCCGTCACTCCGACACCGCATGTGAGTTTTATAATTATTTTAATTCATATATGTAAGTAAAAATTTGATTTTTCCATATAAAAATAGGATTTTTATTTATATGATACCACCATAAAAATATGATCTTTATAGGAGATGTCATGAGATAAAGATATGATTTTTAGTTTGATAAAAATATTATTTTTATCGTATGGAAGAAATGATTTTTATATAGATAGAGATATGATTTTTATAACGAAGTAACGATGGAAAATTTTTATTTTATAATGCAAACATTGATATAAAAATATGAACTTTATTTTTATCAGGAAGTAGCGAGAATAAAGATTCGATTTTTATATGAGTAGAGAATTAAAAATAGAATTTTTATATAATAGAGAATATAAAAATATGATTTTTATTTATGTAGCGAAATAAAAATCTGATTTTTACATATATAGTGAAATAAAAATGTGATTTTTATAGTGTTGAAATAAAAATATGATTTTTAAAATAAATATCATATTAAAAATGTGATTTTTGCTATGAACAGCGTGAAAAGAATTGCGATGGAACTGGTGGAAAACAAATCCAAATCTGAACCGTTCAGAATTAAAGAATGATGGAGTGGAACCCAAAGGTGAGAACTCCTCACTTTAAGTTTATTTGCTAGTTAATATATGTAATAGGATGCAGACGGTGCTTAGCAGCACCCGACACCCGTCGTCCACAGACCATGAGTGACTTGTTTGTTTGTTTGTTGGTTTGTGTTGTGAAAGTTGATTGTGTGATGATGAAATGGAATAAAATATTTTATTGTTAAAAAATATTTTTTTTAACGTGTATATGAATAAAATAAATATTCATAAACAAATCGGACGATTTGTTTATGTACACTGATTTGACTGATATTGATTGGGATGATAAATTTTACACATCGCCCAACTGCACAAATAAAATTCGTTATTTGTTGATTGAAACCCCATAAGGGTATTGGGAAGATATATAACATACATTAGTCCCAATAATTAGCTGTATGTCAATCGGTTGGTTGACAAACTGTTATAAGCATTGAATATTTATATTTGATGCTTATGCAGTATAGAATGCACTTTGGTTGATGGTTGACTATGTTTGGTTGTTGTTGTGTACATGTTTGTATGAAATCCATATAAATCAAATTATATGGTAATTGACTGTGTCTTATTCCATTTCAGAAAGAATAAATATTTTAAAATAACGAATATTTTAAAATAATGAATATTTTAAGATAATATTCAGTAATAGATCAAAATGTGATGTTGATGTCCGATTTGGGGATGGACATGAATATATTTAAATATATATAGCCGTGTTGATTAGATATGCGCCATTTTGACGAGAATGATATTTATATCGATTTTATTCATTTTTATAATGAATATCGAAAAGGAATTGATTTCAAAATCCAATGTTTTAAGAATACTATCATTTATATATCGATGATATGGAATATTCAATTTTGATTTGAAATTGAATATGAAGTTGAAATCGTTTTGAAAACGAATTTAAAACGATTTATAAAATACATTTTAAAAGAAAATCGACGAAATATATATTATATTATATATATAATGACCTGAATAGAACGCGCCGCGCTGCGGCAGTTCACGAATTTCGACCATTGACTTCGAATGAACATTACGGGAGATCCGACCGTCGGATTCTCCTAAAATCGGACCATTGGGTTCGTATCGAAAAGAGATTTCCAACGAATATTAAGGATTTGAAATCTAACGGTTGGATTTGGAATCGTGTCCAAATCAAATTTGGAAAAGGTCGCTGTAAGTGCAATTCGATGGCCGTTTATGGAAATCGACTGTACGGGCCTTGATAAAATTATTAAAAATATCGATAACTTGTGTAAAATCATAATAAATGGTTTGGAAAGAATTGGTATGAAAAAATCCATATTTGGAAAAGATAAAAATAGATTTTTATCGAAATGAACTAGTTTTGAACTAGAATTATAATCCAATTATTTTTAAAATAAGTAAATTGGATTTGAAATGGTTTTAAAAATAACCAGAATTTCCAATATATGAATTGGAATGGATTTGAATTGGAATGGATTTGAATCGAAATTAGCTTCGGAATATTTCGATATTTGATTTTGTGATTATACGGACATTGTGGAGGAATTTGGAAGATATATATATCGTTATTCCAATACGATATTTGTTGATTTCAGAATTTGATATTGAATATAAGCCGATATATTTTCTATTCAGAACCTTGTATTTAATATCAAATGGGATTTTGGGTTTGTCGTGAACGGTGTCTTCACTAACACTGTTCTTAAACCCGGTTGAGTTAAGAAAATTAGAAACTAACTAGAGATTAGCTAAGTGGAATGGTTTCCTGGGCATTGATCTTATGTTGGTTTCGGCCTTCGGGGTTAATACTTAGGGAATTATTCAATTGCTAATTTACAGTTAAAGGCTGATGGAATGGAATGTGATTTTAGGTTTATCGTGAACCGTGTTTTTAAGGACATTAGTTCTTTAACCCAGTTAAAGACAGGAATAAGATGTTGGCTTGTCATGAATGGTATCTTTAATAATACTATTCTTAGACCCAATGGAGTTAAGAAAATCAGAAACTAACTGGAGATTAGTTAAGTTGAATGGTTTCCTGGGTATTGATCTGATGTTGGTTTCGGCCTTCAGGGTTAATACTTAGGGAATTGTTCACTTGCTAATTTACAGTTAAAGGCTGATGGAAAGGAATAAGATTTTAGGTTTATCGTGAACCGTGGTTTAAAAGACATTGATTCTTTAACCGAGTTAAAGATAAGAATAAGATTTTGGGTTGTCGTGAATGGTATCTTTAATAATACTGTGCTTAGACCCAATAGAGTTAAGAAAATCAGAAACTAACTGGAGATTAGTTAAGTTGAATGGTTTCGTAGGTATTGATCTGATGTTGGTTTCGGACTTCGGGGTTAAAACTTAGTGAAGTGTCCACTTGCTAATTTACGGTTAAAGGCTGATGGAAGGGAATGTGATTTTGGGTTTATCGTGAACCGTGTTTTAAATGACATTGGTTTTTTAACCCAGTTAAAGACTGGATATGATTTCCCAAGTTAAACAATCGTTAATATTGATTCTTGGGAAGATTAAAACCAAGTGGAGTTTTAATGCATCTTTAATTAGATTGAATTGATATCCGAAGGAAGATTAAAGAATAAATTTAAAGAATTTATCTTTGATAAAATTAATGGGAACCTTTCCCAAAGTATAAAAATATTTGAATAATGGAATATTCTGGATTGGAATGAGGCGTATGTTGTGGTCTTATAGCACTTGTTTATTATATACGCGAGTTATTCAGAAAGACCGGGTTTATCCTATTCTGAATAACTAATTCGACGATGTGTCGAGGATGAAGACGGTGGTTGAAGACTGGAGGTCTTCACATCGTTTGGATGATTACTGATGTCTTGATTGGGCTGTACACCCAAGACGAGGTAATAAGTGGTGATCTCCAGACGTACTTGGAGATCGATGGATAGGCGAGGGCCTCTCCCCTGTATTGGACATATGGGGGAGGAATAAGGTGCCTCTGGTTTCGTTCAGACCCAGAACGAACTTGTAAATGGATGTGTATCTGACATCAGATTTCATTCTGTGTGATTGATAGACATCGGTTGCATGGCGTGAATTGCCTGTGTGGCATGCTGAGATGGAAATGATCAAGGCTTCTGTTGAAAAGCAGAGTCTTGTGGTTGATGATCAAAGCACGACTTTAATATAGCGTAGCTTTGTGTAGCGTTAATTCGCGAGCCTCACACCCCGATGTGAACCAGAAACGGGAGAGGACTTCAGGGAGGACATGTGTTTCCTTCTAGCTAGGAGTGGTGTCAGCCTTTTACTAGCCCTGACATTTTACTTATGTGGATGATGGATTATGAGGCGCCTCGGTTATATCGGTCGTTCCGGGGTCGATAGTTTGGTCGGGATATGACAAGTTCACGCCCCATAGGGCGGAGAAACGCAGTGTCCAGGCATTTTAATCCACATCGAGTGGACTAGCCCTGAAGATCCATAGGCTTGACAGAGTACTTGTGTAACAACTCTGAATTTTGGGGCCAACTTAAAATTTTATTTTAAGTTATTTTAATGAGTTTTGGCCATTTAAAATAATTTATTTAAAACAATAACAAAAAAAATCATTTTTCTCCTTGTATGTTTTGATGTGATAATAAGTAGTGAACATATATAATATTAGGATATTAGGTGAGATTTCTTATTTTAAAAAAAAATTATAATTTAAATAAATTGTTATGCGTTGGAAATTAGTATTTATTCATTGTTAAGATTCCTATTGTTTGTGTATTGGACGTGATTTGAGTGAGATATCTTGGTTGTATTGATCTGCTAATTGAATGAAATATAATGTAAGGATAGAATTGTAAACAAATAAATATATTTATTTTTATTTGTGAGGTTGAAATAAGAATTGTAAATAAAATAAAAATGTCCATTTTTAGGTGTTAGGTGGAATCAGATTGGTCAACACATAGAAAGTATCATTTTCATTTGTTATATAAAGAAAATAGATTTTTAAGAAAACAAAAATATCATTTTGTTGAAATGAATATATATGAAAACAAAAATATCATTGTTGCTGTAATAGATTTGTATATAAATAAAAATATCTTTTTATTTGCCATGTAAACATTAGAATACATATTCATTTTAGTTAAAATTATCATGTTAGTTAAAATAAACATTTCGTTAGACATTTTTATATTAGAATAAAAATACCCTTTAGTTAGAAATATTTATTTAGAATAAAATGACATCTTTGTTAAGAAATATTTTGTTTAATTAAAAATGTAACTTGGTTTAATCACATTCATGTTAGTATTAAAAATGTCATTCATGTTAGTATTAAAAATGTCATTCATGTTAGTATTAAAAGATGTCATTCAGGTTAGTATTAAAAGTATCATTTCATTTTTTTTTAAAAATGCCATATTAGAAAATGTCATTTATGAAAAATCTCATGTTATAATAAATAATTAACATTTTTGTTATAGTGAGTCATGTTAGATAAAATAACATCTTTGTTAGATTATGTCATGTTAGGTAAATATATTTTTGTTATAATTTGTCATATGAGATGAAAACACATTTTTGGTTAGAATTTGTCATGATTAACTAAAAATTTAACGCATATGTATATAAGCAATGCATTATGTTTGTCCCATTATTTCATGCATTGTTGAGGCCCACAACATAAGTGAAACGTCTTATATAAATAAAAAATTAAAACGTTCATTTCCTACATTCATTCCATTTCGGTTCCTCATGACATTTATTATCTATTTCCATGCATCATTTGAATTAATATCGCATCCATTCATTTCTTTCTGTTTATGCTCTCTCTCTCTCATCGTTAATTATTTTTGAAATTTGAATAAAAAAAAAAGGTAAGTGTGGTCCCATCATAGTCAGCTGATTAAATTACTTTGTAACCTACTAGATGTGAACAGACGCATTAGGGAAAATGAAATTAAAGAAATTAAATAATATTAAAACATATATAAACAACACATAGAAAATTCCAAAAACTCTAATTCTAAAACCTATTCTATAGCCGCCGTCTCTTTCTTCTATGGCTGAAATAATTTGAATTTCTTTCTCTCTTTTCTCTCAATCCATCAAGAATTAGAAGATGATTTCTGCATGAAAAAGGTAGAGATTCACATACTCTACAAGTTCATACGGTTAAGATCATGTTTTGGGTAGTATTTTTCGCAAATCTCAGGCCTCAAGAGCCGCGGTTTGGCTGCGAATTCATGGCCATTGGGAAGCTTAAATTCAAAGCTATTCATGGTAAAGTTGGAGAAGAAGAAGGCTTAGCAAAGGTTAAGGGAAATCATTAAATTAATTATTTAAACTATTATTTTAATTTAAGAAATCAAATCTTCCAACAATCATATCTTTTGCAATCGAATTCAGAAAATTGCAAACTGTGATGCGTTGGGGTCACATCGTCGACCACTACGTGATGGAACGAATATGGACTGAAACAGAAACAAATTTGGCAAAGTGGAAAGCTATTGGTGAGAAATCTTAATTTATTTTTATTATTGTTTATTTTAAATAATATGAATAAATCGTAACTGTATTCTCCTCCATTCACTGTATACGCCATGCTTTGTGATTTGATTTGAACTGTGATTAGTGTGTTATGTGGATCTGAAAAAAAATTAACATGTTGGTTAATTAGAATTGTGTTTAACAAAAATGATCAGTTTGCCAATTAGTGAGAATTCTGATTTATTTTAATTAATTATAAATTAATGGTCATTACGAAATCATGATTGTATATTATTGATTATGATCTGCGTAGTTGTGATATTGTATTGTTATTGAGATATGTTGTGATGTTATGATATAATCATGTTAGCGTAGATCTGTAAATTTTGATGAATCTCTATAAATTCTCATCTTTATTACCTTTATCATTACTTTTATTTTATTTCTATTTTCATTTTTATTTCTCTCTAAAAATCAAAAGAAAGTTGAATCTTGTTTTTGTAAAACAAACAAAAGAAAAGTTATAATTTTTATTTGTTTCACAAAATCAAATGAGAGTTGAAGTCTTTATTTTATTTCACAAAACAAATAAAAAGAAAAGTTTTGATTCACAAATAAGAACAAAAGTTGAATCTTTTATTTTGATTTTACATGATAAAAGAAAGTTGAATCTTTTATTTTGATTTTACATGATAAAAGAAAGTTGAATGTTTTATTTTGATTTTACATGATAAAAGAAAGTTGAATCTTTTATTTTTTATTTTACATAATAAAAGAGAGTTGAATCCTTTATTGTTGATTTACATAATAAGAACAAGAGTTGAATCTTTTATGTTGATTCACAAAAGAAGATTGAATCTTTATTTTGTTTTTACAAAATAAAATGGAAATTAAATCTTTAAATTTTGATTTACATAATGAAAAGAAAGTTAGTATCTTTTATTTTTGATTTACATAAAAGATAAATAAAGTTTTAATATTTTATTTTGATTCACAAAATAAAATAAAGATGAGACCTTCACATTGATTCATGAGAATTTTACACCAAACCATATGTTGTTGATGTATGTGTGGACATGAAACTTGACATCAAATTATAAGTTTCCATCGTTATGTATATTTTGTTGAAACGAATTAAAATTTCATCGTCATGTTATTATAGTTGAAATGAATCAAATATTGATATTAGAAACATGATATTAGAAAACTTGACATTTATTTTATCTACATTCCCTTGGAAATAAATGATAAAAGAAACGTAATCATGACACTATGTTTTATTTACATTTATTTGTAGATGAAATAAAAGAGACAAATATGGTTTTAGGATTTTGTTCACATTCATATGTGAAATAAAAGAAAAATACAAAACTTGCAATTAATTGATATTTTTATTTACACTTCTTGTAAATAAAAGTGAAAGTACCAAATTTGATTAGCGAACACAAGATAATGATTTATTTTACTTTTGTAGATAATGATTTATTTACATTACTTTTGTAAATAAAAAGATTAAAACATGTAATGTAAAGAAAAATAGAACTTACATTTCTAATGTAAAGAAAAATAGAACTTACATTTCTAATGTAAAGAAAAATAGAACTTACATTTCTAATGTAAAGAGAAATAGAACTTACATTTCTAATGTAAAGAAAAATAGAACTTACATTTCTAATGTAAAGAAAAATAGAACTTACATTTCTAATGTAAAGAAAAATAGAACTTACATTTCTAATGTAAAGAAAAATAGAACTTACATTTCTAATGTAAAGAAAAATAGAACTTACATTTCTAATGTAAAGAAAAATAGAACTTACATTTCTAATGTAAAGAAAAATAGAAATTTACATTTTCTAATGTAAGGAAATGGAAAATAGAAATTTACCTTTTCCAAATACAAAGAAAGTAGAAGATAGAGAATTTACATTTTTCTAAAGTAAATAAAAGTAGTAGAAAACTTGCATTTTCCAATGCAAAGAAAAAGTTCATTTTTATGTTTTTATAAAAATGAATAAAAGAAAAAGTTCATTTTTATGTTTTTATAAAAATGAATAAAAGAAAAAGTTCATTTTTATGTTTTATGAAAATGAATAAAAGAAAAAGCACATTTTTATGTTATAAAGTAAATCAAAGAAAGATGTATTTTTATGAGTTAGATAATAAGTACCAAACTAGAAAATATGAAAATGGTTCTTTATTTGCAATCCCCTTTGTAAATGAAAAAAAAAAGTACAAAACTCGAAAACATGAAAAGTGATTATTTACATTTTTCTTTGTAAATAGAAAATGAGCAAGACTTGATATTAGATTATATTTACATTTTTCTTTGTAAAAATAAAATAAAAAAGAGAACAAAATTGACATTAGAATTTCATTTACAACTTCCTTTGTAAATAAAAAGTTACAAACTTGAAACTTGAGAATTAGCTTTTATGTAAATGAAAAGAACAGACTTTGAAACCATTTTATTTACAGTCCTTGTGTGAATAAAATGATCAAAATTAGCGATGAAATCTTGTTCACATTTTTATGTTATAAAAATGAATTAGTGAAAAAGTACATTTTTATGTTATAAAAATGAATTAGTGAAAAAGTACATTTTTATGTGATAAAAATGAATTAGTAGAAAAAGTACATTTTTTTACGTGAGGAAAATAAGTTAGAGAGAAAAAGTACATGTTTATGTATTAAGAATGAATTAGATAAAAAGGATATTTATTTACATTTGGTGTAAATGAACAAGAGGAACTAAAGAGAAATAAAAAGAATTTACTTTATCTATAGTTTCTTATGTAAATAAAAGAACACATTGTTGAAATCATCATTTTTGTCGCATTAGAATTGGCAGACAAAAATATCGTTTTATTAAAATATACATTGTTGGAAATCAATATTTTTGTCGCATTAGTATGGGCGGACAAAATGATATTGTTATTAAGTATAGAAATATACGTTGTGAAATCATTATTTTTGTCGCATTAGAGTTAGCGAGCAAAATATGAATTTAAAAGTATATCTTTATTTGTAATTTAGTTACAAATAAAAACAACGTTAATAAAAGTACATTTTTGCGTCGTAGTCTTTCTAGAATAAGAAGAATGAACTTTGGTCGCTGAAAACGTCAAATGATTTATATTTATATATGTGAATATAAAATTAAACGAAACACGCGCTGTAGTTCGCGTTTCGACAATCGTAACTTTAAACAGTTATACCGAAAGATCCGACCGTCGGATTTTCCCAAAACTGGAACCGTTAGGACCGCATTGGGAAGATCTTTCCAACGATATAGACTTCGTCAAAATCCAACGGTTAGATTTCAAGATATGTGTTAATCAAATTTGGGTAAAACAGCGCCAGGGTCGCCCATTGACCCGAAGCGTCGTTAAATTAATTAAGGCTGTTTTTATATAAATAAAAATAGCGATAGGTCGTTATCAAATATTAATAACGATAGGAAATGTTTTCAAATTATTATATATATATATGCGAGAATCATTTGAAAAGACCGAGTTCAATCTCATTTCAAATGATTATACGACGTTCTAAGTCGAAGATTTAAAGACGGTGATTGAAGACCGACGATCTTCACATCGGATGGATGTGTTGCTACTGAGACCCATGAGAGGAGTAGCTACCTTGAAAGGGCTTCAGTGGTGGTCGTTCGGACGAAGTGTTGATTTGTACGGATTTGACTTTCGCTCAGACCCAGGGCATAAGTTTATAAATGGAATGTATGTCTGACGTTGTAGTCCTTTATACTACATTCGTTGATCTCTCTTAATATATATCTGTTTGGTGGTTAACACCCTTCTCTGAGACGTACGAGCTTAGAGGTTATATATTGGTAGAAATTAATGGTATAGTATGGACTGACAATGTGGCATACTAAGATGCATTGATCAAGGCTTTTGTTGAAAAGCAGGCCTTGTGGTTGATGATCAAAGCATAGCCTATTACGGCATAGCTTTGTGTATATCGTGACTTCGCGAGCCTCACACCCCGGTATGAGTCAAAAACGGGATATGGACCGTAGGGAGTGCACACGTTTCTTTCTAGCTAGAGTGGTGTCAGTGACCTACCAGCCCTGACGTTTTACTTATGTGGATGATGGATTTTGAGGCGCCTCGAATTTTTATAGGCCGATAGTGGTCATATTATAGGTTCAAAGGAACCGGGAAGCGTGTGTTCAGGCATAACCAATCCACTGCCGATAGGCGGGGACCGGCCCTACCGCATCCAAGGGTTCACTACGGGGGATCCTGAGGCATTTGCTAGAGTGTCTCGAATCGGAGAGGAGCTTGCCCCTAGCCTCGACTCATGATGGAAATCCAATTTCCAATACGACCTTGCGATTTTGATTGTAGAACTAGTATTGGCGACATGATATATGATACCCATGCCGTCTAGGATTGATACTTATGATTGAAATGTTTTTATTTAAAACACATACACACTAGTAGTAATCCGTTTTACGTATTTAGCATCTTTTGACCATTATAAGGTAAAACCCTATCCTCTGGTGTGTGTTGCATTGTGTGATGGGACTTGGGTCTTATAATGGTTTCATTTTCCAAAAAGCATTGCGTTGTTTAACGATTTACTTTAATTTATGCACCGACAATCCATTGGAATAAAACCCGTTCCGCATTAGCGGTGTGGTCCTTGGATTTGTCTTATTAGTTAAATTTGTTTAGAATTCTCACACCAGTCCCACGACTGACCTGTAGTTTGTTTCACTTTGCAAACTCGGGTGCCCTCTTTTCCACACGGGCAGTCGAGTAGCTTTTTGCAGATATCTATTCTTTTAGCAGGATCCTGGATCGAAGCCTAAAGCTGTGTCCAGAGCTTAGTAGTCTACCGCTGTTTACTGTATTTTATTTAATGTATTAAATCTTTTGTAATTTATCTTCCGCTGTAATTTTATTTCAATGTACTCTGATATATTCTGTACTCTGATGTAACATTATTGTAATGTAATAAAAGTCTGCTGTTATTTGTTCTAATGTATTGTATTCCTAAAGTTAAAGTATTCGAAGATTTCCAATCTTTGGGTCAGACCTGTGTGGTTTATGGTCGATTTAAAGAGCGGGAATTTCCGGGTCTTTACAACTTGCCTGAGACATGGTAGGCTAGATTGTCTCGAAGCGGCAAGGACGATCCCTTGCCTTGGTTCGCAGATGGAAATCCAACTTCCAATACGACATTTTACGGTTTTAATTGTAAACCTATATATGGCGACATAGTGGTATGGGGCACTTATGCCGTCTATCATTGATACTTATGATTGAAATTGTTTTGATACTATCACTTATAGTAATAATAAAACATGAAATTTTGCGTACCAAGCATTCTGGGCTATTATAAGGTAAAAACTCTATCCTCCGGTTTGCGTTGCATTGTGTGATGGGACCTGAGTCTTATAATAGCTTCATTGTTCTTTATTTAGCATTATGCTGTTGTTTTTATGCACTGGTATTCTTGGGAGGAAACCCGTTCCATGTTATATGGCATGGTCTCTTGATTTACCTAACTTTAAAATAAAGATTAATAACTGTTTTTAGTTCTCACACCAGTCACATGACTGACCTGGAGTTTATTGTTTTAACCTAAACTCTGGCTGCCCCTATTTTCCACACGGGAAGCTAGTAGTTTTGGTTTTGCAGATTTATATTCACAGGATCCTGGTTTACAGATGGAATGATATTCGGAAGGCTCTGTATCCGTTTATCTCTTTCAGTTGTGTTTGTCGAATGTGTAATATTAATTCATACTCGGTTATATTCTTATATTCTGATGGAATTGTTGTAATAAGCAATGAAATGTTCTTCTGTTTGTGTTCCGATTCGTCTTGTCCTCAAAGCTGTCCGTTCTTCCTCTTCTCCTCGGAGACTAGGGAAGTTCTAGGTTCTTACATCTCCTTTTCTAAAATAAGGAGTTGTTCGTTAATAAGGTTATATTCATCAACTTCTATACCGTGAATCATAATCTGTCATCTTTCAACGGCAATGGTGACGTAGCGGAAGACTTATAACTTTCGAATTGATATTTGAAACGATGATGAATTCGTAACAAATCATAGCAGTGATAAAACTGATAGACTCCAATACCAAAATATAAAGATAATTCCTAATTCCGTTGATCGCACATGATGCGAGAAAGGTACTTGAAACTGTAATCTCGTTGAATTCGAGATGAACAGTAAGAAACAATTTTTGTTAATCCCAAAGATGTCGAAAACGTGATCACCAACTCTCCGTTGAACTGCTAATGCTAGAAAGATGATCTTCCAAGTCGTTGATCCACAAATGGATACCGTAAGTGGGGATGGAGAAACAAAGCTCTCAAAAATAGTGGACGCCAATATTTCAATTTAACAAATTCGACTCCTTTGTACAACAACACTCTTGGCCTATTTATAGGCTTCAAACAAATAGGCCGACACCGGCACTACAACACTTATTTCGATACCGAAACCAAACACATGCATAAGTTCGATACCGAAAGCAAACAACAAACAACAACACTTGAAAATAAAAGTAACGACGCCGAAAGCAAATAAAAGCCAACTTGACCATTATGCTACAACCAATACCGGTAGTGAATGAGCTTATTCTGGAAACCAAAAGAAAATCTTGTTTTGATTGTGGTCGAAGATGAAAGCTTCCAACAAACTTTATTATAGATGCCGATAATAGAAACAAAAGAAACCCACAAAGCTGGTGATTTTGACACCGATAACAACATCTGCGAAAGCCGACACGATAATAGGAAAATAGCAGAATGGTTTAGATAAAGCCAATGACTCTGATACCGCACTTTTACTAGTTTGAGATCGAAACCACGATAACGTGTGTTGCATCATCCTCCCCGGATTTAAAAGAATTCATCCCTGAATTTAAAGCAACCTCTTCCACTGAATCATTTTCATTGTATAGTGTCAAATGCTTAACATTGAAAACATCAACAGTACGAATATGATTTGGCAGTTTCAAATGGTAAGCATTTGGATTGATTTTCTTAACAATTTCTAAAGGTATGATCTTCCTTGATGCCAACTTGTTGTTGTACCAGCAGGAAATCGGTCCTTCGTTAAGACTGCCCATACAAAGTCACCCTTTTGAAACCCAACGTATCGACGTTTTGAATCAGCAGCTTGCTTGTACTTGTGATTTGCTTCAACTAATTATTTCTGGACTACACGATGGAGCTCCTATAAATCCGAGACAAGGTCAATGGCTTTTCCCTGCATTCCACCTTGTCGTGGTAATGGAGTTAGATCTAAGGGCTCCTTTGGTACCACTGAGTACAAAATTTTGAAAGGACTGAATCTAGTACTGCAATTGACAGCATGATTATGCATGAATCCAGCCTGGCACAATTTAGAATCCCAACTTTTCAAGTTGTCGTTAACAAGACTTGTCAACAAATTCCCCAATGATTTGTTCACCACTTCGGTCTGTCCATCTATTTGCGGATGATAGACACTGCTAAAATTCAATTCTGTACCCACCGTTCTCAACAAACTCAGCCAGAAATGACTTAAAACTGGGTGTCACGATCTGAAACAATTGAATCTGGTAATCCACGTATTCGATATATTTCCCGAAAGAAGAGTTGAGCCATGTTCGCTGCATCTGCCTTTTTTTTGCAAGCGATGAAATGAACCATCTTCGAAAATAGATCAATGACCACATAAATGGAGTGGTTTTCTTTTTGTGTTCTTGGCAATCCCGATACAAAATCCATGCTCACGTCAACCCATAGCTGAGAAGGAACTGCCAATGGCAAGTACAATCCAACATTAGTTGTGGTCTCTTTGGACACTTGACAAATGGGACATCTTTACACGAACTTTTCAACTTCTGTTCGCATTGATAGCCAATAATAAGAATCCACAATCAGTTGTGATGTACGGTCTCTTACAATATGACCTTCATTGTGTAGCTCTTGGATTATTTTCGTTCGAAGACTACAATCTGGAATGCACACCTGATTCCCTTTGAAAAGAAATTCATCTATCACAGAAAATTTTGTCATTTCACCTTTCTTCACCTTTTCTATAATGGTCTAGAAATTTTGACAAGTTAAATAATATATTTTATATATGGAAATGATTGTTAAGTTTGTGATTTGTTAATACTATGTGTCATTCGATCGGATTTTTCAACGATAACATGAATTAATAGCACTAGAATTAAGCATTGCTCTTAGTTGCCACAATGTTTTAAGGAAAATGCTACTAAAAGCACCTCCCTTCTCTTTATTACAAGTGTTAAGACACTTATAATTTTGCATGCAACATTCCATGCATGACTTAGATGTGTCCTACGATGTGTCATCACCATATTAACTTATTTCAAGTATAAATATACCTACTTTCTTCTCTTAAACATGCATTCCACTCTTCTCTTCCATTTCTTCTTCTTCCTTACCTTGAAATCCATGGCTTCCTAAGCCTTTCTTCCATTTTCCTCTCCCTCTTCTTCTCCCTCTTTCTCCCTAAATTCGGCCAAAGTTTCCTCCTCTCCCTCCTCCAAAATTCTGACCTTTCCTCCTCTTAAAAAAGAAAAGAAAAAGAAGCTTAATAATTATTTTAATTTATAAAGAGTCGGCAAGGAAATACTGTAAATCCGGGATAGCTATAGTCGGTCTAGTGGTCCTACAATAAAGATTGGTGGAGTGGAACCCCAAGGTGAGAACTCAACACTTATATTTGTTCACTTTTTATGTTATGTGAATTGTTATTGATGATATGGTTAATTAGTAATTATTGCAATATAAGCGCTTAGTGAAAAACGCTTGTACGTACACTGCTATATACACACCCATATATGCTTGTGTGATGGATGGATGGATAGATGCTTTGTGGTTGTTATTAGTGACAATATATGCATTATACTTGTTGTACACACATATGTGGATTTATATGGATATCAAATAAGTCTCGAACCCAGTCAGTATTGTAAATGAATATTTTATTCTTTTAAAATTTGAAAGTTGAAAATGGTTTTCTAAATTATTTTGAAGAAATTTATATTTTGGTCTAACAGAGTATGTCAAAATAAATACCGGAACGTTCTAGGATGATAGAGAGGATAGTGTCTAGGCTTGGGTTTGGAAATTATAGTTTCTTGCTTTCCCTAGCTATCCCTAACTGATCCGGCGGACGTGATAGTTAATTCAAAAATTAAAATTGCAATTTAATTTGAAACTATTTGAATTAAAAATAAATTGGAATTTAATTTAATATTTTATTAATAAAATATTAAGTAGAATCTTTAAAGTAAAGTTTGGATTTCCTATCCAGAAAATGTTCTAAAATGGTATTAGGAGCATATAATGATTTTCCAACATATTTTAAGCAGTTCGGAATAATTACTATATGAATTTATAATAGATCTTGTCGCATAGTGGCGGTTCGCGTGTTTTAATTACTAACGTTAAACGCTTATAACTTTTGCAGTTTAAAATGGATGTCCACGAAACGGAAAACATTAAATTTTCATCAACAAGAGCTTTTAAATGAGTGAAAGAAGATTTTAATTTCAACTTATAATTTTCAAATTATGCTTAAATTAATATTTAAAATTTTTGTTGTAAGTGTTGTCCAATGACAATAATGATAAATGGTCATTTTAAATTATTTTAAAATATGGAAAATTTATGTAAAATCAGAATTAATTATATAAAAGCGATTTATGATGAAATAATGAAGTTTTTGGTAATATAAATGTCATTTTTCCTAAACTAGCCAACATCGGTATTTTGAAACACTTTTGTAACATTGTTTATTCAATGTTAAAGGTATTTAACTTTATAAATCTTTCCCTAACCTTAGTAAATGATTACTAACAAGTAATATAGGGCTTAAAATGATAATCTGTGTTTCCAAACATGGAATATGGGTTGAGACTTGATTTGGTCATGTATATCCACATGGTTTTAAAAAATGCTTATTATTCGAAAAGACCGGAATCAGATATTGGATCTGAAAACCATTCTGAATAATAAAACGACGATGGGAGAAAATGAGCATACAAAGACGATGTTGAAGACCGGGACCCTTCACATCTGAAGGACTGTTTGCTGAATGTCTCAAATGGGTAGCTTCCATTTGCAGATGGATTTTTATATCAGTCAAGTGGCAAATAGTCCGAATGTATTGAAGGAATTCTGTAACAATCCGAATTTTGATAACATGTTAAAACAAGAAATCAAGGCAGAATTAAATTTTAAAATAAGAATTAGGGAAAACGGGTTGTGCCATTGTGTTCATCTCGAAATTTTACATGAAATAGAGTCTGAGTTTTCGAAAATTGGAGTCCGGATGAAGAAGTTATGGCATGTACAAGTTTCAGCAGTTTTCAGGCAGGACTGGACCAGGGGGTCGACCATAGGGTTGACCTACCCCCCCCCCCCCCAGGTCGACCATAGGATCGACCTACCCCCCAGGTCGACCATAGTGTCGACCTCCCCCCCCTACAGGTCGACCTGGTCGGCCTGGTTTGACCCAAAATTCATTTTTGAAGCTTGAGACGTGTTTTGACTGTTCGGATTGATTCTAGGGTTAATCCAAGGGCCTAAACTAGTTGCTACACCTATAAAAACACCCTTAGACCTAACCTAATTCATATCAAATCATTCTTACACTATTATGCTGCTGAACTCCCTCTTGAACCATGGCCGCCGCCCCCAAATTAAAGTGCAAACATTCAAACTCAAATCAATTCAAAGAACAAAGCTTCAACAATGATTCAAGACAATAAATCAACAACGCCACAACATTTTTACAACAAATTCAGTTCCTAATTCACTAGCCATGCCCTGTAAGTTCTAGTCGTTTTTAGATTTAAACATTTAATTATAATGTGGCCATGGAATAAAGTGGAATTGGATTTAAGTATGTTTATCGATTCTGATCTATTTCTGTTGCTCCTTTAATCTTGTGTTTTGGGACTTGTCTATCTTTATGCTCATGACAAGTTTATGATCTATTCAGCAGTTTTCTTGATTTGTAATGACGCTATCATCAAGTTGTAATATTTATGCCTATGATGATGTTTTCCTCTAATCTCATTTTTATTCAATTTCTATCTCCCCCAATTTATTTTCTTTCATGAACCTTGGTCAATTTCGGACCTTGGCCTAAAATCGCAATTTGCGTACGATATGTAAACGGGGGAATTATGGGATTATTGCCTATATGAATATGATGTGTTAATTGGCAACTTGAAATTGGATATTATCATTGTATTTGCAAGTTTGGACGTGATTTGTAAATTTTGGCATAATCTTGTTATGAAAAATTTGCATAAATATTATATACATGGAATTTGGCACAAATAGGATCTATGTAATGTAACATGAGATTTGGTATATATATAACATGTAAATAATTTGGCATAAACATGTATTATGAACTTGGGCAACTGACATTTATTGTAATAAAAAGATTATAGTTTGGGATAACTGCATCATGAATCATTGATTTGGGTTTATTGGGTATAAAACTTGATACATGTAATTTTGGCTAGAACTTGATATGGTAAAATGGCATAAAATTGGCATACATGTAAAACGTAATAAATTGAACATATGTAAATTTGGTACGAATTGGCCATATGTAAATTTACATGTAATCTAGAACTTGGGCATATGTTAATTATGTAAAATTTGGAGTTGAAATATATATATAATAATTTATGACTTAGTAGAGGTTTAATATGAACGCGCCTAAGTTGGGTTTTGGGTAATTGGCATGTATTGTAAATAAAAGGTTATAACTTGGCATAACCTTATAGTGAATTATGATAATAATTTGGGAATACGTTTTGGGGCAAAAACATGAATTATGTACATTTCTATATGTTAAACACATGAACTGATATTGGGGTTTTTGGGTGGAATACGACCATTAATGAACCTTTGACACGAGGTTAGACTCAGTTTATGGTGTAAATCTGCCCGGGACCGCCCGACAAATCTAGTAGTCACAAAGTGTCAGTCTAATGTGAGAGGTCGAAGGCCAAATTGTAAGCGTAACTGTTTATGACACGAGGATAGACCCAGTTTGTGGTGTAAATCTGCCCGGAACCGCCCGGCAAATCCAGTGGCCACAAAATGCACGGTCTAATGTGAGAGGTCATGATTCGTTCGTCATAATGAATGAATTAAGGAATACTAACCATAATAAGACGTGGGTATGGTTAGAGGGTTAGGTGGGATGACATGGAAATTTGACATATAAATGTGGACCTAACCGGTATGAGTTAGGAACATGTAAAACTTATAAGTGTAGGCTCAACCAACATAACTGTTAATCAGACCAATGGGTGGGTTAAGTAATATGACTAGACTAATGACACTTAACCAATATGATATGAATGGGTGGGTTAAGTGACGTGGCTAGGCTAATGACACTTAACCGTTATAACATGACTAGCGGATGGGTTGGGCTAACTTGAATAGGTTGATTGTAACAACCCGCATTCTACGCATCGGAGGATCGTAGAATATTTATTTCTTTCCCATATGAAGTTCTATGGTCATGTAACTTTGGGAAACAACTATTAGAGTCATTTCCAATGTTCATGATTTTTGCTAATTTTTAAATGACCATTTTGCCACTAGCTGATCTTGTTTCGGCCATAACTTTTGATTGGAAAGGAATTTTGACCTGAAACCACTTCCATTAGATTCGTTTGATGGATTACTTTCCGTAGAGTGGTCACATGTGAAAAACTGACTTACCGTTTGGGAGATATGGCTGAAATAAGGTTTGGAAGGTGAAAAACTGCTTAACCGGGCCAAATAGGGTGATTAGTGAATATGCCCATAACCCATTTCGGGATTAGGGTTATGGGGAGGCTGAAATGAGTTAGAAATTCATTCCATTTCAGTTTTCTAGCCTCCACTTACCTCTTAGAAACCCTAAAAATGGCCTCCAACCTCTAAATCACCTCCAAATCATCTTCTAATCAAGGATTAAGCTTAGCAACATCAAATCAAGGGAGATCAACACCAAATCAACATTAGAGCTGCTGTTTAGCATTGGAATTCGCACCAAATTATAGATTTATTTCAGATCTAAGTTTTATTTGTGGCTAATGTGAGTGATTTGCATAGTTCCTCACTAAATATGGTTAATTAAGGGTAATTAGGGGTAATTAGCGAATTTATATGTTAATAAATTCTGGAAAAAATATTCATAAATTCTTAAACACCATTTTAGACCTCTGTTAGAAGTTTGGATTGATTTGGTTAAGTTTTGCTTAAACATGCTTAAGGGAAAAATATGAGGTTTTGGCTATGTTTGATCCATTTTATCCTATCATATTGTTGTTTTGGTGTTTGTGGTCTATCCCATATGTTGCTATGACTATTTGACATGATTTATGATTGCATTATAAAGTTAGAATGGTTGAAAACGCCGTCGAGAGGCGAAAATAGCTTGCTGAAATGGTGTAGGTTTTCTTCGGGTCGAGTTAGGCCGACCAGGGGAGGGTTTTGACCGACCGACCCGAGCTCACGACCGACCCCAATAGAAGGAGGACATCACGACCGACCCTGTATGAAGTGTTCGACCGACCAGGGGAGACTGATCAGGCTGGGAAAGACCGACCACTATGCGATGTTTGACCGACCGACCCGAGCTCACGACCGACCCCAATAGAAGGAGAACATCACGACCGACCCTGTATGAAGTGTTCGACCGACCAGGGGAGACCGATCAGGTTGGGAAAGACCGACCACTATGCGATGTTCGACCGACCCCATACGATGATGAAGTACGACCGACCAGGGATGATGAAGTACGACCGACCAGGGATGGTGAAGTACGACCGATCAGGAAGGGTGGAGTGTTCGACCGACCAAGGGGAAATACTGATCGACCAGGGTAGAGATGAAAACCGACCAGAATGAGAGGTGCTTGACCGACCCGAACAGGTGAAGACCAAAAACCCGAGATGTAAAGGTAGTCCAAATGGAAGTTAGAGCTCAGGATCCAGTTGGGAACCAATGAGTTCACTTCATGATTGGGCTTTGCTGCGGGACGTGTGCTAAGGAGTTGTCGACGTTCATAACTTCGATTCACCACTGAAATGGATGATGGGCTACTTATCAGTGCAGTAGAGTCATTATGACTCGAGGGGCAAGGTGATGGTAGCAAGACTACGTTATCAGTGCAGTAGAGTCATTATGACTTAAGGGGCAAAGTGATGCGTAGTAAGACTATGAGCCAGTGCAGTGGGGTCATTGTGACTCCATGGGGCAGAGTGGACATAGTAAAGGATTAGTGAGGCTATGAGCCAGTGCAGTGGGGTCATTGCGACTCCATTGGGCAAAGTGGACATAGCAAAGGATTAGTGGCTATGTATCAGTGCAGTGAAGCCATTTATGACTTCATAGGGCAAAGTGATCATGGCAAGGTATGTTGGGTGATCGAAGTGGTGAATATCGTATGCTTCATGCACTGAGTGAGAGATGTGAGGATGGTTGCTATGTTTGATTATTTGCCATCACTATGATGTGCACACCCCCACCCCCGTAATCTCTACACTATTTGAAATGGCACCTTAGAGTGTTGTACAGTATGTAGTGCTAACTCTTTGGTTGCAGGTCCAGGTTCAGGTATGTTTTAGTCTACCTATTATTGTTCTGTTTAGATGCTTATCGCTCATACCAGGCTTTATGTCTGATCCAGAGTTTTATGTCTCTTCTTATTACTCTGGGTGCTCACACGAGCAGACTAGAGACAGGTTAGCTGGTGATGCACGAGTAGCTGATTCGGAGACGAGCAGGAGGCTCCTACTATGATATCTACATATATTCTCCCTGTGTCGTTGGTGGTCACTACTTGGGCATTAGTAGTGTACCTTCTTCATCTTGCTCTTGTTTTAGAGACAGTATTTTAAAAGTTGTAATAAGCTGTATTTTGGATTTCCGCTGCTATGATGCTTAGTTCTGGTTTTCAGCTTATGCACTGTCTCACCTGTTTTATGGAAAGTATGTTGCTATTATATTTTGTTCTATGTGCTGTGAGACATTTTACAGGTTCCTTGTTGATTCTTCGTCTTCTTTCCTTTCTTTGGCGACTGTCCCGTGCTAACTGGACATGTGTACAGCGCACTTATGGAGTAAATGTCGGTTGGTGCGGGGCGGGCCGTCACATTTGGTATCAAAGCAAGGTTGCGTAGTTAACCTAGGGAAAGACACTAGGGAGAGATAGTACGTATATGAGAGTGCGTATTTGTGATTACTTTGGTTTTCAAAAACTATATATATATATACATACTATTAGTAGTATAAGAATGAAGTCGTACTGCACTAGCACCACTATGGGGTCGTTAATCATTTTCTCTTTACAGATTGAACAATGAGTAGAGACACCAGGGGTGCTGGTAGAGGGACCAACCATGGGAATGCTCCTGACATGAGGGCAATGTTCACCAACTTCATGAGGGAGATGCTTAGGGATGTTCAAGGGGCAGTTCCCAATCTCGGAAATGGTGGTGGTCCAGTAGTGCAGGCGCCTAGGGTCGATTTCGCCAAGTTGTGCAAGGATTACACTAATCCATGTGGGAAGCCGTTCCACGGAACGGAGTCGGCCACAGATGTTCAGGTTTGGTTGGATAGCTATGATCGTATCTTCGATGACTTGGGTATCGAGGATGCGATGAAGAGAAGGCTAGCGTCTCGTCAGCTGCAAAGGCGAGCGATGAATTGGTGGAATGCCATTAGAACAGCTACTCCAGAAGATCAGGTTACTTGGGATCAGTTCAAGGCTCGCTTTAGCGAGAAGTTCATTCCAGCTGCCCAGAAGTCAGTGTTGTTTAAGAGATTCTTGGAACTCAAACAGAATCGTAGGGCAGTCTCTGACTATATTGCTGAGTTCGACACTTTGTCGAAGTATGGACTATCTCTTATCGATACTCCTGAGAAGAAGAATGAGAAGTTCATTACTGGTTTGGATGGGTACTTGGGGGAAAGGCTTATCAACCACATCGATGAGACTTTTGAATCGATTGTGGGGAAAGCTTTGAGATTAGAGAGTCTTTACCCTAAGCCAAAGACTGAGGCTGCATCTGCAGAAGGGCCAAAGCCGCAAGCAAGCGGTGGAGGCAAGAATAACACTCAGAATAAGAGGAAACAGAACCAATCTAAGGATGGCCAGAAAAAGAGTAAGAAAGATGTTGAGTGCTTCAGCTGTGGTAAGAAAGGCCATTATGCTAAATAATGTCAGGCCAAGCCAGCGGAAAGGAAGTGCTACAACTGTGGCCAAGTGGGGCATCATAAGGATAAGTGTCCACAACCTCTTAAGGAGAAGCAGATTGTGAAAGCATATGCTATCGATGATGTTCCTTCTTCGTCGAATGCCCCAACTGCGGCGGAGAAAGGAAAGAATGTCGTCATTCAAGGTATGCTTTCTATTTATGATGTACCAGTTCGAGTTTTGTTTGATACTGGGGCTTCCCGTTCCTTCATATCTAGTGACCTGGTAGATAGGTTGGGACTGGAACCCGAGATAGTCGATAGACCGTTGGTTGTGACGAACCCGATTGGTGGTTCGACTAACCTTAGTATGATTTGCCGAAATTTTGTCTTATCGAGTCATGGATGTATGTTTGTTTGTGATTGCTTTGTTTTGGGCTTTACTGGGTATGGCATTATATTGGGAGTCGATTGGCTCCAAAGATACGGGGTGGTGGTAGACTGTGAGGGCCTTTTGGTGACAGTGAGGGGGATGATGGGCGGAGAGTAGTGTTTGGCAGTCTACCTAGTGATGGGGTAATGGCTAGTTTTATAAATTCCCTCGACATCCTGCATGATGAGTTGTCAGATGTGCCCGTGGTTGGCCAGTATCTGGACGTCTTCGAGGAGGTGACCGGGCTTCCACCACACTGAGAGATTGAGTTCCGTATTGATTTAGTGAAAGATGCCAGACCTATAGTGATGCCACTTCGTCGTATGGCACCAAGGGAGCAGCGAGAGCTCGGGGTGCAAGTCAGCAATCTTTTGAAGAAGGGATTTATTAGAAGAAGTGTCTCCGAGTGGGGAGCACCAGTTGTGTTTGTCACTAAGGCAGATGGTTCCCTTCATTTGTGTGTGGACTATCGCGAGTTGAATAAGGTGACGAGGAAGAATAAGTATCCTCTACCACGGATAGATGATTTGTTTGATCAACTAGAAGGAGCAAGAGTGTTCTCCCAGTTGGACCTCGCGACAGGATTTCATCAGCTCCGAGTAGCGGATGAGAGTGTTCCGAAAACGACATTTAGGACGCCGTCTGGATTCTATGAGTGGTTGGTTATGCCATTTGGGTTGACCAATGCACCAGCATATTTCGTGGATCTTATGAATCGAGTATTCAGAGATCAGTTGAATAAGTTTGTTCTTGTGTTCGTAGACGATATCCTTGTTTACTCGAGGACAGAGGAGGAACACAAGGGATATTTGAGGATAGTGATGGAGGTGTTGAGGAAACACCAATTGAAAGCGAATTTTTCTAAGTGTCACTTCTGGAGGAGGGAAGTGAGATTCTTGGGCCATGTTGTTTCAGAAAATGGTATTGCCGTGGACCCTGCGAAGGTGGCTACGGTACAGGATTGGCCTACGCCCAAGAATGCAACAGACGTAAGAAGTTTCTTGGGGTTAGCTGGATATTATCGTAAGTTTATCCGGGACTTCTCCAAGAGAGTGGCACCGTTGACTCAGTTGACTAAGAAGAATCAGGCCTTCGTCTGGGACGGAGTGTGTGATAATGCATTCAAAAGTCTAAAAGAAAAGTTGACGCGTGCGCCAGTGTTAGTCATTCCTAAAGGGAATGAAGAGATGACGGTATACACGGATGCTTGTGGTACCGGACTAGGTGCAGTGTTGATGCAAGGTGGTAGGGTTGTAGCTTATGCTAGTCGACAACTAAAGCCGCATGAGAAAAGGTATCCTACTCACGACTTGGAACTAGCAGCGATCGTGTTTGCGCTGAAGATGTGGAGACATTATCTCCTGGGAGAAAGATTTGAGTTGTTTACCGATCATGAATCGTTAAAGTATCTCTTCTCTCAGTCTGAATCTCCGTCAGCAGAGATGGTTAGAGTTCTGGGCTTCGTATGATTTTGATATCGCATACACACCTGGGAAAGGTAATGCGGTAGCCGATGCCTTGAGTAGGAGACATGCCAGTTTAGGGGCTATGTTTCTTGAATGGAAGCAACTGGAGTATATCGCAGGGTTTGATTTCATACCAAAGTGCGAATTGGATCCAGAAATGCTAGCTAGTTTGACGATCAGACCCACTTTGATAGAGCGGATTGGTTCCAGTCAGAGGGACGATCCTAATCTATTGGAAATCATCTCCAAGTTAGAGATGAATATCGACGGTGAGGAGATGAATTTGTATGGACTTGATCGAGATGGATGGCTTAGAAAGAATGGCAGACTAGTTGTACCCAACGTGTATGGTTTGAGAGATGAAGTGCTTAGGGAATGTCATCACTCAAAACTGACTATACACCCCGGTGGTGATAAGATGTATCGAGACATGAGTCAGACTTACTACTGGGAAGGGATGAAAAAAGATGTTGGGAAGTTTATATCCAAATGCATGAATTGCCAGCTAGTTAAAGCCGAGCAAAAGAAGCCTAGTGGTTTCTTGCAACCATTAGAAATTCCCGAATGGAAATGGGAGCAAGTCTCGATGGATTTCATTGATGGTTTACCAAGGACCAGATCGGGATATGATAGCATTTGGGTAATTGTGGATCGACTGACTAAGAGTGCAAGATTTATACCAGTCAAATCGACCAGAACGACAACTAAGTTAGCAGAATTGTATATGAAGTGGGTAGTGAGATTTCATGGAGTACCTAAAAGCATTGTGAGTGACCGAGACCCGTTGTTCACTAGTGGGTTTTGGAAGAGCTTACAAGAGGCTCTAGGATCAGAATTACATCTCAGTACCGCATATCATCCTCAGACCGACGGTCAGACGGAGAGGGTGAATCGCATATTGGAAGATCTCTTGAGAGCTTGTATATTGGATTTTGGTGGATCATGGGATGACCATTTGCATCTAGTAGAGTTTGCATATAATAATAGCTACCAATCCAGTATCGGTATGGCTCCATATGAAGCTTTGTACGGAAGACCGTGCAACTCACCATCATGTTGGATAGAGACTGGCAAGAAGTTTATGCTTGGACCAGATGTGGTGAGGGAAACTTCAGATAAGATTAAGATCATTCAACAACGAATGAAAGCTGCCCAAGATAGGCAGAAGAGTTATGCTGATAAGAGGAGAAGAGACTTAAAATTCTCCGTTGGTGACTTGGTGTTTGTCAAGATTTCTCCATTGAAGAGCGTGATACGATTTGGCAGGAGAGGCAAGTTGGCACCAAGATTTGTTGGCCCATTCCCAGTTCTCGAACAAGTTGGGAATTTGGCGTATAGAGCTGACTTACCAGAAAAGATGGCGGGAGTTCACAACGTATTTCATGTTTCCCAACTAAGGAAGTTCGTACACGACCCAGATATGACTATTTCACCTGACCAGTAAGAGGACTTCGAAGTAGAACCCGAGGCAGTTGGGAACCGCAAGCCAATTCGTATTGTCGAGCACGATACGAAGCAACTTCGAAGGAAGGCAGTGAAGCTAGTCAAGGTTCAGTGGGGCGAGAACGAGAATGACTGTACTTGGGAGACAGAGGAGAGCATTAGGAAGACACATCCAGAACTCTTCGCTTGGTAAGATTTACTTTGCGATTTAGTTATTTCGCATGCTAGGATAGACTTGTTTTGCTTGTTTTGCATGTTTGATTGTTGTTTTATGGCTGATAGGCATGCGGGACTCTTATGTATGTTTTGGTAAGGGAATTTCGGGGGCGAAATTTCTTAAGGGGGGGGGGGGGGGAGAATGTAACAACCTGCATTCTACGCATCGGAGGATCGTAGAATATTTATTTCTTTCCCATATGAAGTTGTATGATCATGTAACTTTGGGAAACAACTATTAGAGTCATTTCCCATGTTCATGATTTTTGCCAATTTTTAAATGACCATTTTGCCCCTAGCTGATCTTGTTTCGGCCATAACTTTTGATTGGAAAGGAATTTTGACCTGAAACCACTTCCATTAGATTCGTTTGACGGTTTACCTTTCCGTAAAGTGGTCACATGTGAAAAACGGACTTACCGTTTGGGAGATATGACTGGAATAAGGTTTGGAAGGTGAAAAACTGCTTAACCGGGCCAAATAGGGTGATTAGTGAATAGGCCCATAACCCATTTCGGGATTAGGGTTATGGGGAGGCTGAAATGAGTTAGAAATTCATTCCATTTCAGTTTTCTAGCCTCCACTTACCTCTTAGAAACCCTAAAAATGGCCTCCAACCTCTAAATCACCTCCAAATCATCTTCTAATCAAGGATTAAGCTTAGCAACATCAAATCAAGCGAGATCAAAACCAAATCAACATTAGAGCTGCTGTTTAGCATTGGAATTCGCACCAAATTAGAGATTTATTTCAGATCTAAGTTTTATTTGTGGCTAAGGTGAGTGATTTGCATAGTTCCTCACTAAATATGGTTAATTAAGGGTAATTAGCGAATTTATATGTTAATAAATTCTGTAAAAAATATTCATAAATTCTTAAACACCATTTTAGACCTCTATTAGAAGTTTGGATTGATTTGGTTAAGTTTTGCTAATCATATCATAGTTCTGCTTAAACATGCTTAAAGGAAAAATATGAGGTTTTGGCTATGTTTGATCCATTTTATCCTATCATATTGTTGTTTTGGTGTTTGTGGTCTATCCCATATGTTGCTATGACTATTTGACATGATTTATGATTGCATTATAAAGTTAGAATGGTTGAAAACGCCGTCGAGAGGCGAAAATAACTTGTTGAAATGGTGCAGGTTTTCTTCGGGTCGAGTTAGACCGACCAGGGGAGGGTTTTGACCGACCGACCCGAGCTCACGACTGACCCCAATAGAAGGAGGACATCACGACCGACCCTGTATGAAGTGTTCGACCGACCAGGGGATACCGATCAGGTTGGGAAAGCCGACCACTATGCGATGTTTGACCGACCGACCGACCCAAGCTCACGACCGACCCTAATAGAAGGAGGACATCACGACCGACCCTGTATGAAGTGTTCGACAGACCAGGGGAGACCGATCAGGTTGGGAAAGACCGACCACTATGCGATGTTCGACCGACCCCATACGATGATGAAGTACGACCTACCAGGGATGATGAAGTACGACCGACCAGGGATGGTGAAGTACGACCGATCAGGAAGGGTGGAGTGTTCGACCGACCAAGGGGAAATACCGATCGACCAAGGTAGAGATGAAAACCGACCAGAATGAGAGGTGCTTGACCGACCGACCCGAACAGGTGAAGACCAAAAACCCGAGATGCAAAGGTAGTCCAAATGGAAGTTAGAGCTCAGGATCCAGTTGGGAACCAATGAGTTCACTTCATGATTGGACTTTGCTGCGGGACGTGTGCTCAGGAGTTGTCGACGTTCATAACTTCGATTCACCACTGAAATGGATGATGGGCTACTTATCAGTGCAGTAGAGTCATTATGACTCGAGGGGCACGGTGATGGTAGTAAGACTACGTTATCAGTGTAGTAGAGTCATTATGACTTGAGGGGAAAAGTGATGCGTAGTAAGACTATGAGCCAGTGCAGTGGGGTCATTGTGACTCCATGGGGCAGAGTGGACATAGTAAAGGATTAGTGAGGCTATGAGCCAGTGCAGTGGGGTCATTGCGACTCCATGGGGCAAAGTGGACATAGCAAAGGATTAGTGGCTATGTATCAGTGCAGTGAAGCCATTTATGACTTCATGGGGCAAAGTGATCATAGCGAGGTATGTTGGGTGATCGAAGTGGTGAATATCGTACGCTGTATGCATTGAGTGAGAGATGTGAGGATGGTTGCTATGTTTGATTGTTTGCCATCACTATGACATGCACACCCCCACCCCCGTAATCTCTACACTATTTGAAATGGCACCTTAGAGTGTTGTACAGTATGTAGTGCTAACTCTTTGGTTGCAGGTCCAGGTTCAGGTATGTTTTAGTCTACCTGTTATTGTTCTGTTTAGATGCTTATCGCTCATACCAGGCTTTATGTCTGACCCAGAGTTTTATGTCTCTTCTTATTACTATGGGTGCTCACACGAGCAGACTAGAGACAGGCTAGCTGGTGATGCACGAGTAGTTGATTCGGAGACGAGCAGGAGGCTCCTACGTATAATATCTACATATATTATCCCTGTGTCGTTGGTGGTCACTACTTGGGCATTAGTAGTGTACCTTCTTCATCTTGCTTTTGCTTTAGAGACAGTATTTTAAAAGTTGTAGTAAGCTGTATTTTGGATTTCCGCTGCTATGATGCTTAGTTCTAGTTTTCAGCTTATGCACTGTCTCGCCTGTTTTATGTCAAGTATGTTGTTATTATATTTTGTTCTATGCGCTCTGAGACATTCTACAGGTTCCTTGTTGATTCTTCGTCTTCTTTCCTTTCTTTGGCGACTGTCCCGTGCTAACTGGACATGTGTACAGCGCACTTATGGAGTAAATGTCGGTTGGTGCGGGGCGGGCCGTCACATTGATAACACTCAATCGATATAACCTGATGCGTGGTAGGGTTAGTAAACACACGAGGGTAACACTTAACCATTATAATATGACTGGTGGATGGGGTTAAGTTAACATGCACTTAACCAATATAACGTGATGCGTGGTAAGGTTAAGTAACAACAGAGGGTAACACTTAACCGTCACAACATGATAAATAAGTGGGCTAAGTCAATATACACTTAACCAATATGACATGACATGCGGTGGGGTTAAGTTAACACAAGGGAGAACACTTAGCCAGTATAACAAGGCTTGCGGTAGTGTTAAGTAACACAAGGAACAACACTTAACCAATGTAACATGATGTGTGGTAGGGTTAAGTAAAACAAGAGAAAACACTTAACCAACTTAACGTGATGGACAGAGAGGGTTAAGTACATATCCGGTTGGTGGGTAATATTAGTAAATATAGGCCTACAAACTTAACCAGTAGGAAACCCTAGTAACGGGGACCCATTTCAGCAGTAACCCACTAGATGTATCATGGTACCCTGGAACTAGGCAGGGTGGGGCACGATTACTGGGCTGATTGTAAGCGGTCAAAGCGACGGCGGTGGGTGCACAGTGTGGTTCTAACGGAGTGCGGGCGTGCACGCAACTCCGGAGCAGAAAAACAGGGCACTGGAGGGCACCAGTAGTATACCCTATGCATTCTAGAATTGTGTCGGGCCGCCACCATGGGACTGGATACACCCCATGGTGGGACCAGCATATGTATCAACAATCATTGGGGGCCGTATGATACACGTAGGTAGCATAATCCCTAGGTTGGACCTAGGTGGCATAAACCCTAAATCCGAGAAGCGTTCAATGGGTAGCATAATCCCTAGGTTGGACCTAGGTGGCATAAACCCTAAATTCGAGAAGCGTTCAATAGGTAGCATAATCCCTAGGTTGGACCTAGGTGGCATAAATCCTGGTTGAATCTAGGAAGCGTTCGATAGAAAACCCTAGATTAGATCTAGGTAATAAATAATAGATGTACACATGAAAGCAACCTTAATTTCAGGGATTGGGATCACGTTATGATTTTATCATTTTATATAGATTACTAGTTGGGACACTAGTTAGGTGGTGCAGAGCAAATAGATATCATTTTAATGGTGAAGCAGATAAATCTTGCGATGCTTGATAGAAATCTTGCGAAACTATACTTAGTTCATCTTGAATGGGAACCTTGCAATGTTATACTTGATTCATCGTGCCTGTAGCTTACCTTGTCATCATGCTTATGTTTACTTTCAGTTTATTCATGCCATATTATCTTCACCTGTTTTTATGCTGAAAGCCACTAGGACTTACTCAGTCTTTATGACTGACCCGGTTTGTTTCGCCTCTTTTTCTTCCGTCCCCCCCTCCCCCCCCCCCCCCCAGGTTCACAGGGTGGAAATATATCTTAGTTCGGATCTTACCAAGCTCCAAGGCTCTTTCATGTGCTGCTTGGATCTCTCTTGGCTATGGCTTGCTTTGCTCTATTGGGGAATACTATAATTTATTTTTATGCTTCATTGTTTTTTAGCAAGACAGATATTTTAGCTATGTAATTGGGTACTGGAAGTTGATGGGCTTTTAGTGTAAACAATTATATTTAATAAATGATTTGAAGTACTTTCCGCTGTTTTATATATGTCTGTCTTGTAATATTCTATTCCAGTACCCATAATACTCCATTGAAGTTAAGGCATTCCCTTTGTGAGTGACCTTAACGGATGTGGGGTGTTACAAATTCTGGATTTTGGTTTCGTTCAGACCCAGAATGGACTTGTATGGATTGTGTGTCTGAAATTGTAATTAACTTCATAACAACTGATTTCTATTAAATATATATATATGTTTGGTGGTAGATGATTTATTCTCTTGCTTAACACCCTTGTCTGAGATGTACGAGCTTAGAGGTTATATATGGATAGACATCAGTTATGTGTTGTGAATTGACAATGTGGCATACTTAAGTTATGAGCTAGTGTTGATCAAAGCATGGCTTATTGAAGCGTGGCTTTGTATATAACGAAATTTTGGCAAGCCTCACACCCTAGAAATGGCCAAAACAGGAAAGATGCAGCAAGCTTAAGGGTAGTCATTTCTTCTAGATAAAAAGTGTACCAGGTATGGAGCCTAGGTATTACTTATGTGGTGACTTCTACTTATGTGGATGTTGATATTGCGAGGCCTCGGTGAAAGGTTGGTAACGACCGGGAAGTGGCATACTCAGGCGTGCTCTAAGTTACCTAGTTATAAAGGTAACTCGGCCTTGTATTGGAAGAGAGCCCGTTTGGTTCTCGAGGCATCCCTCTAGAGGCGTACCCATTGGTTCGGTAATGAAGTTCTTTTGCATGGTCATTTGTTGGAAATTCATTATCCATTATAAGCTTTTACGATTTCTGTTGTATAGCCTACTGGTTACCAGAAGGAATATGTCAGCATAGTGGGATGGGGAATTATGTTGGCTAAGACTGATACATTTATTTGCGAAATTGATTTTCATACTATGGACTAATAATAATTTGAAAATTGGTTTCTGCGTATCAAGCATGTTTGACTATCATAAGGAGAAACCTTGCCTATGTGTGCATTTACATTGTGTGTATGTCACGGGACCTTATGTTAGTTTCATTTCCTAAAAATCATTGCGAATTTTATTGCAAGTAACAAATATATTGAGTTCTCACATAAGTCCCACGACTGTCCTGGAGTTTATTTGTTTTCCTACAAAACTCTAGGTGCCCAAAATTTTCCACACGGGCAGCCTAGTGTCAGGTTTAATAGATGTGTTTGGAGTACGTCTTGGAGCCTTTTCTACTATGTCTTTGCTTTGGTGGAGTTGCTATTGCTATCGAGCATCTTTAGTTGTTTCTGTGAAGCGTTTGGTTTTTGTGGGCGTCAGTGATTTGGAGCTATCCAGGTGAAGATGAAGTTTGGTTCTAGATTTACCTTGATTAGTTGCTTCTGCTGTCTCTGTGTTATCTTGTTATTGTAAATAGTGTTGTACCTTGATGTTGTATCTATTGTAAACTCTGATATGATCTCATGTTATATAAATGAGAAGTTGTTTTATTTCATTACGATTGTTCTAATGTGTTATATCCCCAGACAACTAGGAATCCGACATTTGAATACAAGTAGGTATTAAATGTCGATTTTCGAAGTTCGAAATTCCGGGTAGTCAGATTTTCTATAATCTTCAAAAAATAAGAATCTGTATCCAGCAATTCAGAGAGCAAGTCAAAGAGAAAGTCAAACCCCATCACTTCAATTCTCGTGGTAGTCAAAAGATTTCTCCCTCAGCTTAATGCACCAACAAATTATTTGTAACCCTTGATTAAAGATTTACAACAAATGTGAACTGTTGCAGATAAGCAATCCATGACGCATGTCTAGCTGCTACTTTGTCTTGACCTCGGAGATGCTTTAATACTTCATGATCCGTGTACAAAATGAATTCTTTATGAAAAAGATAACGTCTTCAATGCTTGATAGCTTGAACCATGTAATAGAATTCAACATCATAGGTGTTTATCTTATCTTTGCCCCTAACAATTTCTTACTGAAATAAGCAATAGATCTCCCATTTTGACTTAACACTCCTCCAATTCCAACTTTTGAAGCATCATATGAAGTTCGAATGGTAGATGGAGATCTGAAAGCACTAGAATAGGTGATGAAGTTAACAGACTTTTAATATGCTCAAGAGCATGTTCTGCTTACTCCGTCCAAACAAATTGTTTGCCTTTTGTAACACCCCGCATTTTTAGGTATAATTAAAAATGAAGTAAAATATATGAAAATATGCTTAGGATACGTAAATAATGGTGATGCATAAGGAGAATTAATTAATACATGGAAGAGAAGAAAAATTAGTTCGATAATGGCGTATGTTACGGAAAAGATAGTAAAATAAGGATAACTAATTAAAGAATCAGGAATTAGGTAAAATGTACATCACTAGTGCGTTCCTCTCAAAAAACTACGTGAAATAGTGTCCGAGTTTTCGAAAATCGGAGTCCGTATGACCAAGATATGGCCAAAACAAGATTCAGAAGGTAACAAGTATTAGTGTAGAGAAGTGTAAAGAAAATAGCTTATATCATTCTGTTCTTCTGTTATATCTGCTACACTTGTTACAGTTATCTCTCATCCAGTTTTATGTTCATGTCATGTTATTATTACCTGTTCATAACTGAAAATCACTGGACTTGCCAGACTTTATGTCTGACCCTTGTTGTTTCACCTCTTTTCTTCCGTCCCCCCCCCTCCCCCCCCCCCCCAAGGTTTTCTAAGGAGGGAATACTCTAGCTAGATCCGGATTTCTTCTGCTTGAAGTGCTTAAAGTATGGCTTGTCTTCTTCTGTGGGGATTATGATTTTAAACTATGCTTTCTGAAGGCTTTTGTACAAGACTGATATTTTGTACTTGAATTCTGAGATTTGAAAGGATGTAGCCATACTGATTTCTGTTTCCGCTGTAATAAAGTTAAAAAAATTCAAGTACTGTTTTTATCTGTCTTGTAAGTTTCTGTTCTGCTTACTAAAATGCTCCACCAAAGTTAAGGCATTCCCATTGCGAGTGTCCTTAACGAAGGTGGGGTGTTACACTTGGTATCAGAGCTGAAGGTTACCAGATTAGGTAAAAGTTTTTGAAAAACTATTTTCAAAAAGGGTTTTGAAAGGAAGTATTTTCAAAAAAAAAATGAATCTTATTTTGAAAAACATGATCCCCAAGAGCCATATATCTTTCCTTCAGTCCTTTTTGTATTGAATCTTTCCTTTTTTTTCGTTTCAGCATGTCTGAAGCATCTGAGATACCAGAGGGTGTTCATGTACCCGGTTGGTTTCGTCAATATCTTGAGGCTAGGACCGCCGCCGCAGGTCTAGCAAATGATCCCCCTCCTCCTCCGCTCCCTCCTCGTGCAATTGCTTTCTAAAAAATATGTAGAGATTTTAGGGTCATGGGTGGAAAGGATTTCAAGGGAACTGAATCATTCGTCGAAGCGAGGAACTGGCTCAAAGAAACTGATGATCTATTCGTTATCTTCGAGGTGGACGATAGGCAGAATGTATAGTTGGCGGTATGGCTGCTCAAAGACGAAGCTTCCTACTGGTGGGAAGTCACTAATGCCGAGAGGCCGGTTGAGACATGGATGGATTTCAGAACAAGGTTTGAAACAAAATTTCTCTCGCAAGCTAAACGGAGTTTACAACTGGAAAAGTTCTTATCTCTTAAGCAAGGAAGTATGACGGTCAAGGAATACGTCAACCAGTTCAACCAACTAGCTAGGTTCGGATTGGATTTAGTCAACACTCAACATAAAAAGGCTCTCCGCTTTGTTAAAGGATTGAACGAGCCATTGCACAGCCTAGCCATGACCTACGTACCCATGGGAGCGACTTACGAGAAATTGGTGGACATGGCACTACTGCACGAGGAAGACAAGGGCCCGAAAGAGACAAAGAAGGAAGAACCACAGAATAAGAAAGCTTGGCCCAAAAAGGAAACACAAAAGAAGGATGAGAAGTCTGGAGATAAGAAGGGGAAAAAGTGCTTTACTTGTGGATGCTCGACTCATCTGAACAAGGATTGCAGAAAAAGGAAGGGCGCTAGCTTCAACTGTGGGGAGATGGGACACTTCACTAGGGACTGTCCGAAGAGACGAGGACAATGAGGGCAGGCGAACACTCTTGAGGCTAGTGGCTAGGATAGAAGTAGGAAAATTCCTATAGTCGGTTTAATTTCTTTATCTGATTATGGAGTTAAGACTCTTTCTGATTCTGGTATTTTGATTTTGTAATCGATACTCTGCACTTTAATACTAGTATTATTTCTGATTCCGCTGTAGACTCAAACCCGTAAGGGTTATGATAAATCTGTTTGTGATAGATTGGGTTTTGAGAGATATCTGTGTTAGGCGCCAAGTATGACGCATACATTCTGAGGTTTTGTGGGATATGATTTTATCATGCTTAGCTTCCTAAGAATCATTAGGGAACCTGATCTGTATCAGTAGTCTATAAATATCTGAATAATTCTGATTTCCAGTTTTGACATTGGTTAAATAAGGTAATCCTCTGAGTGTCAATCTGATATTGATTTCGGTCTTTGGGGTTGATACTTAGGGGAATTATTTTCTCAATCAATGTCTAATGGGAACCAAGTCTTCGTTCTATCTGTACTCGCTCCATCATTCGACTGTATCCTATCGATTGAATCTTCGAACTTTAGAAAACTAATGGGTGTAAACATGTGTTTGAGACATGTTATGTTTGATGGTTGCAAGTGGATGCAAGTGGTTGCTAGTGGTTGCCCGTGGATGCATATACACACACTAGGCACTAGATCGGCTCGAAAACACTCTCATACTGCATATGGATGTGTGAGCATTTTCAATTTTTGTGGATGCAAAATGATTGACTCAGCACATGGATGTTGCATATGACTGAATGGTTGTGCACTCATATAGAAATGATATGTATCGAGTAGGAAAATTGCATACATGTTGGACTCATGGCACTGGCATAATTCGCATTAAGGAGGTCAACTGAATCAGTGGACCGCCTGATCTTTGTATTAGACAAGGAACATATACACACACTTCTTGCATATGTTCATACAGCATTAGAAATCTCTTAAGGACAATGAATGCCTGTGATTGGTGATTGAGTAGATGGATGATTGGATGGTAGGACACATTCTTCTTAACTTGAAGATTTCGGGGACGAAATCCTTTAAGGAGGGGAGAATGTAACACCCTGCATTTTTAGGTATTATTAAAAATGAAGTAAAATATATGAAAATATGCTTAGGATACGTAAATAATGGTGATGCATAAGGAGAATTAATTAATACATGGAAGAGAAGAAAAATTAGTTCGATAATGGCGTATGTTACGGAAAAGATAGTAAAATAAGGATAACTAATTAAAGAATCAGGAAATAGGTAAAATGTACATCACCAGTGCGTTCCTCTCGAAAAAATACGTGAAATAGTGTCTGAGTTTTCGAAAATCGGAGTTCGTATGACCAAGATATGGCCAAAACAAGATTCAGAAGGTTTCGGTCAGCTCAGAACTGGGCAGGTCGACCCGGGGGTCGACCTGGGAGTCGACCTCCCCCATGGGGGGCGACTATAGTGTCGACCCCCCTGCAGGTCGACGTGCTCGGCCTGTTTTGGTCCAGAACGCATTTTTGAAGCCCTAGGACGATTTTTGATGGTCCGGATTGGTTTTAGGGTTAATCTGATGGCTGAAATGAGTTCCTACACCTACACCTTAAGACCTAGCCTCCTCTACACACAATTCTATTCTCCTTTTTCTCTGCCTCTGTTCTAAATAAAAATGGCGTCATTACTCTGCTGAAATCAAAACTAGAAGCTAATCAACATCAACCTAAGCAATTCAATTCAAATTAGAGATTAAAGCTTCTGCGACAATTCTGCAACAACTAAAGTTCTTTCTTTAATCCAATCAAGGCAAGTGCAGTTATTTTCCGATATAAACGTTAATTCAGATTATGACATGAATTATAAATCTGAATCTGAGGTTATATCTGTTCTGTTCTCTTTGGATCTATCTTATTTTGTATCTTTTCCTCTTTCTGTTCTATAGCCAGGCTACTACGAGCCTGAGCCAATCTCATAAGAGATTAACCTACGCTAAAATATTTGGAACTGTAAAATGAATGATGCATGATTTGGGCATGATCAATAGGTGACTGATTTGAGGAAAGAACATGGACTGTAGCTAGAACATAAATTTGAGACATATGACTGGACATGTTATATTTATAACATAAATGGCAATTGAACATATGACTTGAGTTAAAGAGAATATGGCTTAGGTATAAAGATTTACATGAGATCTTTGGAATATATGACATGCATAATAGTCGATAACTATATTTGGTATAATTTATATATGGATCTTCTGTACTATGCAAGTTTAATAAAAAACAATTGAAACATATGATATATGGTAAATTATGACCATAATTTATGCTATGTAAATTTAATGCAAACATAGGGTGTATGATAATATTGTGAATCAAGACTATTATTTATGCATGTGAACTTAGGCAAGATTTATAATTAGGCAAGATATGAAACTTTAAGAAATGATTAAATCTATTATATTTGCCTAATCTGCTAGTTCTGTTACATTGCTTAATCTGCTAGTTCTGTTATATTGCTTAATCTGCTAGTTCTGCTCTACTGCCTAGTCTGCTAGATTTGTTCATCTGCCAAATCTGTCATCTGCTAAGTCTGTTGAAAATGCTAAATCTGCTAGTTTTCTTAATCTGCTAAGTCGCCTAATCTGAGAAATATTTTATCTGCTATATCTGTTGAGTTGATATAATTAGTCCGCTATTGACATAATCTGAATTGGCTATAGTTATGAATAATTGACATGTATATTAGGCATGGGTATAAATGGGAAATCATTAATTAATTGGCCGTAAAAATAAACATGGCTAACTCGAGGTTAGAATGAGTTTGCGACATAATTCTGCCCGGAACCGCCCGGCATATTCCAGTGTTCGCAAACAATAGGTTCTAATGTGAGAAGTTAGTCATAACGTGCTTGAAAACCCGAGGTTAGACTCAGTTTGCGATAGAAACCTGCCCGGAACCAATCGGCCTAACCAGTAGCCGCAAACTATCAGTCTAATGTGAGAGGTTTGGGCATTAATATTTAATAATGGAAATCTAAGATAATTATGATGTCTAAAATGTGTTGGGAAGGTTAAACCAATTGGACCAATGAATCTGATAAACCCGTTTCGTGAATCCGTAGGCCCAATACAAAGTTAGATAATCTGTAACCAGTTAATCTGTAAGTCTGTTAATCTGTAACCAGTTAATCTGTAAGCCTGTTAATCTGAACATCTGATCCGTTAGTCTGAAAACCTGTTAACTTGATTGTCTGATCTGTGAACTAGTTAATTTAAATTTTGTATGTCTGAAACTTGTAGAAATCTGTTAGTCTGGGGACACAAGGTTAGGAGGGGAATCACTTGTGTCATCTGTTGTTTGGGACCCATATTAGTCAGTAACCCTTTCTGGTATCAAAACTTTAACCCAACAGTAGGTAGGGTCCAGGCACGCTTACTGAACTAATTATAAGCGGTTCATTCTGATAATGGCGAGGGGTGTTGATGGTGCGTTCCAACCGGGTCATGTGCGTGCATGGATCCCGGTCTGCCTCTGAGGATGTAAGACGCCGTGACATCTGTAAATAGGTCTATGCCAATTGGTTGTCACTTTAGGGAGTGATACACCCTACTGTAGGGCCGATACAGGATATTTATGTATTAGGGAGTCGATCGCTTGGGGTAGGGTTTTAGGGTACACTTAGTTCTGTCTGTTTCTGTTGGTACCGTCTGTTTCTATTGGGTAGTAACACCTGTCTGTTTCTACGTGGTACCGTCTGTTCGGGTGGTAAAGGCCCATTACTAGTGTACACCTAATTCTACATTTTGTTTCCGTAGGGATTAATCTGCTTCTGTCTGTTTCTGATCGGGTGGTAAAGGCCCATTATTAGCGTTCTGTTTCTGTTAAATTATTCTGTACCCGCTTCTGTTTCAGCTTAGACATTAGGGTGACACCTAATCCTGTTAAACTAGTATTAGTGCAGAGAAGTGTAAAGAAAATAGCTTATATCATTTTGTTCTTCTGTTATATCTGCTACACTTGTTACAGTTATCTCTCATCCAGTTTTATGTTCATGTCATGTTATTATTATCTGTTCATAACTGAAAATCACTGGACTTGCCAGACTTTATGTCTGACCCTTGTTGTTTCGCCACTTTTCTTCCGTTTCCCCCCCCAGGTTTTCTAAGGAGGGAATACTCTAGCTAGATCCGGATTTCTTCTGCTTGAAGTGCTTAAAGTATGGCTTGTCTTCTTCTGTGGGGATTATGATTTTAAACTATGCTTTCTGAAGGCTTTTGTACAAGACTGATATTTTGTACTTGAATTCTGAGATTTGAAAGGATGTAACCATACTGATTTCTGTTTCCGCTGTAATAAAGTTAAAAAATTTCAAGTATTGTTTTTATCTGTCTTGTAAGTTTCTATTCTGTTTACTAAAATGCTCCACCAAAGTTAAGGCATTCCCCTTGCGAGTGTCCTTAACGAAGGTGGGGTGTTACACCTTTCATGCAATCTGTCACAGGAGCCATAATGCTACCGAAATGTGGAATGAATCGCCAGTAAAAAGACACCAAACCATGAAAACTATGCACTTCCATAATTGTCTTTGGCTTTGGCTAATCTCTGATTGCTCATACTTTTCTCTGTTCAACCTGCAAAACCTTTTCGTAACAACATATCCCAAAAATAGTACACTTGGAGTCATGAACGTACATTTCTTTGTCGCTATATAAAATTGTTCTTGTCGTAGGGTGATCAAAGCTGCACATAAATGTTGTAGATGTTCTTCCGGACTAGCATTGTAGATAAGAATGTCATTGGAGTAAACAACCACAAACTTTCCAATATAAGGCCTGAAAATCTGATTCATCACTCATGAAGGTACTTGGTGCATTGGATAACCCGAAAGGCATAATGAGCCATTCATATAACCCCTCACGAGTCTTAAAAGCAGTTTTACACTCATCGCCTGGTCTGATTCTGATTTAATGGTATCCACTTTTCAAATCAATCTTTGAGAAAATAATGGAACCACTAATCTGATGTAGCAAGTCATCCAGTCGTGGAATAGGAAATCGATATCTCACTATGATCTTATTAAGAGTTCGTCTGTCTGTGCAAATCCTCCATGAACCATCTTTCTTTGGAACTAGTAATGCAAGCATGGATCAAGGACTTAGGCTTTCTCGAACATGGATTGACTTAGTAATTCCTCCACTTGTCGTCATAATTCTTCGCGTTCTTTAGGACTCGTTCAATAGTGTGGTCTATGAGGTGAAACAGTACTTGGGTCCAAATCAATTTGACGTTGAATGTCTTTAAGTGACGGTAAACCTTCTGGCAGCTCATTTGGAAACACATCTTCGAATTCATAAAGCAATGGCTTTACTAGCTCAAGAATTTCAGCATTTTCTGCAGAATTGAATCCCACTAGCAAATATACCTCACCATCTTTTTCCACATCGTCTACAAAGTCTTCCAATGAAAGTAAACTAACAGTCTCATCTTTCTGATCTAGTTTTGCTTCACTTTGAATAAGCCTCTTTGGAACTAGTGTGATTTTAGTGCCTTTGAATATGAAACTACAGTTGTTTGTGCGTCCATCATGTTGCACAACCTTGTCATATTGCCATGGCCTCCCCAACAAAAGATGACATACATATATATTCACAACATCACACCAAATTTCATCTTTATATTTTAGGCCAATAGAAAAAGGAATAAAAGCTCATTTAGAAACTTTTACCTCTCCTCCTTTCTTTAACCATGCTAGCTTGTAAGGTCGATGGTGCTTTTTTGTTTTAATTCCAAGCTTTTGAATAGCCTCCTCTGAAATGATATTGTTACAGCTTCCTGCATCAATCACGAATTGAAACACTTTTCCTAAAATAGTGCATATGGATTGAAAAATGTTGCTTCGTAACCATTCTGATTCGTCATTTGATTTTAGAGTTAGACAAATTCTCTTTATCATCAAATTATGTCCTTCGTCACCAGTCACAATCTCTTCTGGCTCAATGTCAAACCGCGGTGGAGTTAAAATATCTAACTCTACTTCTTCATTGCAAGCTTCACTTTCATCTGCGACTGTAGTTCTTTTTTTAGGCTTTGTGCATTCCTGACTTTTCTGACCCGATTCTTGGCAATTAAAACATTTCTTATTACTTCCTTCTTTTGCTTTGGTAGGATTTGGAATAGTAGGTTTACAGCTGGAACACTACTATCAACACTCTTACTCTGACTTTTAGAAATCGAATAACTACTTCCTCGTCTTCCTATCCCATGCAAGAGCTCTCTGATACGCCTCAGCAACAGATTTCGAGTAAAACATATTAACCATATCCTGAATTTGAACCAGAAGTCCTGCAACATACCTTACGGCCAACTGTTCTTCAGTCTCTGATATATCATTAAGGGCAATTAGCTGGAAAAAATCTTCTATGTAATCATTAAATGAATGGGTGCCTTGCCATAATTATGCAATCGTTGACACATTAACGACTGATAGATATAAGGCAAAAATGTAGCTCTCATTAACTTCTTCATCTTTTCCATGTAACCACTTTTGATTTTTCCATCCTTGCTCGAGTCTAAATCATTCTTTCTAAATGTCCAATACCATCATCAATTCTAGCATTAAGACATTTCTCCATTTGATTTGCATCTTCCTGACCATAAAATCTTCAACATTACAATTTCTATTTGCACATCTTAGCGGCATTTTAATTTGATTTGAAAACAAACGCTCAGTCTTGCTTAAACAATGAAATGATAAAACGTAACTTCGAAACCACCCTACTATAGAAATCACTTTGTTGTTGGAGTAACTATCAATTTCGATGTCGCAACCACTTGCTTTCGTAACCAAGTCACTGTCGCAAATGATTCACTGTCACACTGATTCACTGTCGCACTGATTCGGACTCAATTAAAAACAATGATGAACAACACTCTTGGATGCAATATCAGCTTTGTACCAATCCTTGAAACAATCACAATCTATACCGGAAAATCAAGGAACCACTTCTCAATTCTCATGATAACAATCCACTTATAATCTAATCTTCAACACAACACTTCGTATCTCATAAAACCAAACTAAACAACAGTAGCACTTTAGAATTACTATCGATCAATAATCTTCATGGGAACTCGAATCAACGATGATCTCTAAATTGATGACCAAAAACGAATTTCGAACCGAAACTGATAATGATCTGATGCAATGTCAACCAATGAATCGCTTTAGCTCTGATACCAAACTGACATAACATAAGACTTATAACTTTTGAATTGATATTCGAAACGATGATGAATTCACAACAAATCATAGTCACCGATAAAACTGATACACTCCAATACCGAAGTACAAAGATAATTTCCAATTCAGTTGATCACACATGATGCCGAAAGGTACAGTAAGACACAATTTTCGTTGATCCCAAAGATGCTGGAAACGTGATCACCAAATCTCCGATGATCCGTTGATGCCAGAAAGATGATCATCCAAGTCGTTGATCCACAAATGGATACCATAAGTGGGGATGGAGAAACAAAGCTCCCAATAATGTCGGACGACAATATTTCAATTAAACAAATTCAACTCCTTTGTATAATGACACTCTTGGCCTATTTATAGGCTTAAGACAAATAGGCCGACACCGACACCGACACTACAACACTTATTACGATACCGAAACAAACACACATATAGGTTCGACATCGAAAGTAAACAACAAACAACAACACTTAGAAATAAAAGTATTGACGCCGAAAGGAAATAAAAGCCAAGTAGACCACTCTGCTATAATCAATACTGGTAGTGAATGATCTTATTCTGAAAGCCGAAAGAAAATCATGTTTTGATTATGGCCGAAGCCGAATGCTTCCAAGGAACTTTAATATAGAAGCCGATAATGGAAACAAAAGAAACCACAAAGTTGGTGATTTTGATATCGATAACAACATCTTCGAAAGCCGATAACGATAACAGGAAAATAGAATAATGGTTTAGATAGAGTTGATGACTCCGATACCGGCACCTCTACTAGTTCGAGACTGAAACCACGATAGCATGTGCTGCATCAAATGGCCTAAAAAGACCGTGCTATGTTTAGTTAGAGATCAATTTGTTATTAAATAACATTTTAATATAATTAATGATATATTATAAAGATAATATTGTATTTGATTATATAATTAATACTTAAAAGGAATTAAAATAAAAATAAAAATATAAAAGATGTATGCCAACTGTTTTATGCTTGTGGGTGTATGTGTATATAATATTTTGAGATCATACTATAATATATAAATTTTTAGTCTATAGGATAAAGTCTTTAATCGATCACATTTTGGAGAAATTCTTAACAATCAGTATTTAGTTAATAAACACTTTTATCAAAATTTTACTTAACAAAATTGTTTCAAGAATAAGATATTGATCCATCAACTAAACTAATGCATGTACTGCTCTTCATAAGACAAATGATGATTTAGTTTTGACCATGGGGGAATGCCAAGTGGTTATGTACTATAGTTTCTTGGAAAATCTAGCATGACTATTCATGAAGCATTTATTAATTATTGTTTCTAATCAAATGGAAGATCTTACAAGACATTGTGTTATAATTTTTTGGCCTTATAGTATTGTGAATCTTATATTTAGGATCATATTTTGATTATTATAACAACCCAAATTTTAATGAATAGTGATTAATTAACAAATTAAAGAATAAATTGTAAAATAATGGGAATTAGTCAACGAGGAATGCGTCATTGAGTCTGTTGTGATTTTCTGGTTCAGATAGACATTTGGTTTGCGTAAAACAGACTTAAAGAAGGAGTTATGTCATTTTTAAATTTGAGGAGTAACGTGCAAAATAAAATTGTAAATAAGAATTCATTTCTAGTAGGAGATAAAGTGGATGTCGTATTTTAACCATTGCGAAGATCTTTTCAAGACGTCAGTTTTGGTATATATAATTTTAATATATTTGGAGTTATGGTTTAGAAAATATTGACTTTGTAAATTTAAAAGAAACACGCATAAAACCAATAATTTTCAATGTTCTAATTTATGAACAAAAACTGTGTTAGGTTGAGCAATCAAGCATGCACTTTTTAGACTAGACATCGTGAGTTCGATTCCTACCAATAACATAATTTTAAAATCTAAGAAGACCAAACAAAAAGATTCATGTGTGTATATACATATACAAATAAAAGATTACACACATGTATATATGTATATGCATATATACATATATATATATATGTATATGTACATGTATGTATGTATGTGTGTGTGTGTTTGTGTATTTACGTGCATACATATTTGTATATGTATGTATGTATATATATATATATGTATATGTCAGTGTGTGTGTATTTATGTGCATGTATATTTATATACATATGTAAGTGTGTATATATATATATATATATTTAACGATGATAAGTAATGTTCTAATTTAAAAAGAGTATGATCGTATTGATTCTATAAATGGTACGCGTTTGAAATTAAAAATAAACGTGCGTTGAAAAGGGAAGAAAATTAATGCGTAGGGAATAAAATAGCAAATAATAATGCTTGAAATATTGTGTAAGTATACATAAATAAATTTCAAAGCATACGTGCATATTAATTGCACGTTTGAATTTGGAATTTAAACGCATGACAAAACCTGAAAAGAATATAATAAAAATAAAAAAAACAAATAAATACAACTCTTGAGTGTGTGTGTATGCATATATATATATATATATATATATATATATATATATATATATATATATGGGATATATGTTGTAATGCATTAATTTCGTAATGTTATGAATTAATCGCACGTTGATTGCATAAACAATGTATTTATTGCACAATATTTAACATGTTTTTCAAATCCTATATATACATATGCATGTGTATGTGTGTGTGTGTGTGTCTCTCTCTCTACACACACACACACACACACACACATATATATATATATATACATATATATATATAAATACATATATATATATATACATATATATAGGCGGGAGTTCCCGTGCAATATAATGATTGAGTTGCGAAAACTTCTGTATTGGTATCCAACATCTGAACTGAATTATTTTTGGTTAAAGAATCTCTTTCTAGTTGCTCTGGAATAATTAGGAGATTCTCTGGAAGAGATACAGGGTTTTGCTTTTGTTAGCAACATGCTATTGGATGGTGGTCCCACTTATGGGGTCAAATCAATATGTTCTAAGAAGAAATATTTGAATAAAAATCTCATCGAAATAGAATTAAAGTTTTGTCTTGTCTATTTTATCTTATGTACTTCTACTATATACATATTGCAATTTTATCTATATGAAGCCCATATTAATATTAGTGTACAATACTAGCTAACGTGGTAGAAAGAACTATATATCATAGTTCTTTCTACCACACTAGCTTAGATACATAATAAGCTACTTCTGTTCTGATTCCAACTCAGCACAATCATTTCATTTAAGACTTACAGTTTGAATTCTTTTCTTTCATTTCTTGAATCATTGAAACATATTGATTCATTTATCGGGGAGGGGGGTGCATCTAGGGTTAGTAACGATTAATAAGTTAAAGCGGAACTCCCCCATATATATATATATATATATATATATATATATATATATTGTAAGGAACATTCTTGCAATTAACTAATATGAATTTGAATTTCTATAAATATGTGTATATAGAGAGGTGTTTAAGTACATATATCATGAAGAATTAATTACGCACGGTAGAAGTTAATTGGACGTTGATTGACACATAGGTCAATCAATAGGTTAAATAGAGAGTTATTTCCTATAATAATTAGTGGTGCTAATTTAAAAAGTTTTCATTGACTTAGCCAATTTTCAAACCTTAGATCTGACGTGTCTTGGTTGGTTTAGATTAAAAATCTAATATCCAGTAGTCAATGTTATTCTTCTCCAACTATAAATAAGCCTCTAGCCCTCCTCATTCTACGCACCTTCTTTATTTTGTGCCTCCACTACATCGTTTCTCCTCCATATAAAAATATGATTTTTGAATAAAATTTGTTGTGCGCATCTTTTAGGGAGAGGATTGTTTATATTCTCAAAATTTCTATCGGGTTCATTGGAAAAGCTAATTTCAGTGAGATTTTCGTGATTATCTATATTTTTGACAAGTTAAAGAGAAGTATGTATAATAGTAGTTTTAGGTATTCTCAGATCTGAAGTTTTCGTAGTCTATTTACAGTTTGTTTTCAGATTTAGTTTGTCTCTATTTTCTTTCTCAATTACTTCTGTCTATTCCTACAATTTCTATTCAAATTTTCTATAAATTGTCATGTCCGGTCTTTTTTCCCATTTTCTATTTCTAGTTTTTTTGTAGTTTGTCTTCGTTACGCTGAAATATTCATAAAAGACATGAATATGATTAAATCAGGCATGAACTTATATGCCAAATAACTTGCAATAGATTATTTTTCTTTTTTATTCTACGTTTGGATTGGAGAATAAAATTAATTGAATTAAAATAATCAAATTGAGGCTAGAATGGATATGTTGAAAACTGCAATTAAAATGGAATAATTTGATTAAATTTGATTTAGACTGAACCACATTCTCAAATTTAAAAATTCTTTAAAATGAATTTATGTACGTTTATGTGTGCGAAGATATGTGATATGTATGGTAATTACCATGTTAAGTAGTTAAATATCATTACAATACCACATAATTTCATGCAGTTCGCCAAACCGTACCCAATAATTGATTATCGATTTTTTTGGTACCATTTTGATTGATAGCAGTTGGTAAGTAACTGGTTATATGGTGAAAATGTCGAGCCCCAATAAGAACAGTGCCAAAACTGGTCGAGACATTTAGCAACTCATCCTTATCAAAGCCTATATTGATGCCATAACACAAAAATAAGTTATATTGTAGTTTTAGAAACATTGCTTCCTTAAACCACTTCAAATGCTCAAAATATACGTTGTTCCATTTAAAATGTCGAATCCACGCTCAAGTAGGGTGAGCTCGGGCGTGGGTTGACAATTTGAATAGGGCAACACCTCATTGTTAAATTGTAGTGGCGCTAGAAAATGAGATTGTTGGAGAATGGAGTTTTGATGACAACAACCTTATTTCAATATTAATTTATTATAAAATATATACTTACACTTTCATCTAGAATATATATATATATATATACATATATATACATATGCAAGATTTATATAAAGGAATTGTTACTAAAGACTGTACAGTTTAAAGATGGTAGAGATTCAAAATTTAGAAATGATTCATGACTCATGAGTATTCAAGATTTCAAGAGCTCAAGAATTCATGACAAATATAGTAATAGAGTCTAGATTATGTAAGACTCTGAATATCACTCCAGGTTCAAATTCAAATTCTGTTTTTCAATTTTTGATTTCAAATTTTGTTTTCAAATTCAATCTTCAATCTCTATCTTCTCTATTTTATTTTCTTTTGATCTTAAACTCAAGTTTTACAAATTTTATATTTATACTTTTATATACTTTATATTTATATAGTTTTAACTCTATAATTTTATAAATATGTTTATATAGTTTATATTTATGTTTTCATATGATTTTCTACTTTATGATATTCATTTATAACACTATGTTTTGATTCAAGAATTTCCAGAATTATATATGTCAAAACACTCGAAAATGCTCAAAATTCAATTTTAAAACATGATATATCGACATATATTTATATAAATGTCGACATATAACTGTCATTTTTTCAAAATTGAAAGAAGTGTCTTTTCACTATTTGTGATGGTTTAGAAACATTGCAACCTTTCAAATGTTATAAATAAGGGCTGATTTCGAATTTTATTATCATTCTTCTTCTCCATCTTCATCTCCTTTCTTTACACCATTATATATTCTCATTTTTATGATTTTTACACTTATACTTTGCCGAATTCAACTCTATTTTCATTAAACTTCTTCTCTTCTCATTCTCTAGTCACTACTCTCTGAATTAAAGTGTTATTGAAGAGTTATAAGGATGTTGTGATTGTTTGGGTAGTATTTGTAATCGATGGTATCCCTTGTAGCCGTGAAATCAAGGAAAGGTAATCGGTGGTATCCCTTGTAGCCGTGAAATCAAGGAAGATATACTTGATCAAATGTGTGTGTGGAATCGGTGGTATCCTTTGTAGCCATGAAATCAAGGAGGATTGTAATTGGACATTAATATAGTAATAAAAATCTGTGCAATCCAGAATTGCGTGGGACTGGACGTAGGAGCAATGTCGAACCAGTATAAAATCCAGTGTGTTCTTTTCTTTTCTATATTTGATTTTTGATTATCTTTGTGTTTGTGTTTGGTTATGTGTCTGTGATTGTTATTGTGGTGTTTGATTCATATAATAGATCATATAAGTGTTAGATATTGTTTAAATTCTCAAAAACACTATTCACCCCCCTCTAGTGTTTGTTTTGCCTTAACGATCCATTCCGCAATCCCTAACAATTGGTATCAAAGCAAGGTCTTTCAAAAAGTTCATAATCTGATTTTTGAAAATTTTTAAATGGAAAATTTTGAAATAATTGTTAACACTAGTTTTAATTCATGTATTGCATTAGTATTAGATGAGTCTGCATTCAATCTTATTGAAAAATCAAGTTACTATGATTTGATTTTTTGAAATTTGAAATTTTTGAGATTTTTGATATTTGGATATGTTACAAAACCATCATGATATTGTGGTTTAAAATTGTAGATTAGTTAGTTTGAAAAGTCATTCGATTATTTGAAAAGTTATTTGTTTATTTGAATAGTTGTGTTGCTTTATAGGAAACGATGTGTTATATGGCTATTGGATACTCAAACTCTGAAAAGATGGGTCAAGTGGCAGTTGAAAAATCAAATTCTGAAATGGTGTGTTACATGGCTGTTGAGAATTCAAAAATCTTATGAGCACATGGTAGAAATAAAAAAGAGGAGAAGAGTAATGATGGTTAGTGAAAAGACAACAAGGAGAAATGGATATATATATATATATAATGTAAATCAACAATGAAATGGGTACCGGATCAATTTAAAACTTTGGATTTTCATCTATAACTTATCTTCATGTTGTACTTCTCTTCATTTGCTTCATAATGCCGCTGGTTTCATGTGAATCTATCAAGAATTGACTAAGTAATGATCAAATAAAATTTTGGTGATCAAAGAGAGAAGGAAACCAAAACTGTCGACAATTATCTTCAAATTGCATCCACAGGTTAGACTATTTTGGGCCTATTTATAATGGTTGAAGTGTCATTTAATTCAAATTCAAAATCGAAATTTTGGTGCCAAGTTGGTTGTACTACTAAATCTTCAAGATCTTTCGCATACGGTCTTCAAATTCAGCAAATGAGTATATTATTCTGATCAGAAAAACGAGCCTGTCGCAATAAAGTAGATCTCATTGTCAAATTCTGAAAGATGGGAACGCACGGTTCATAACAATGGAAGGAAACAAAATGGAAGATTGCAAAAGGAGGTATGCCTTAATTAATTTTTAAATTTTTTGGTTGAATGGATGTTTTGTTTGCTTTGTTTTGTTTTGAATTTGAAATTTAAAACTTTAAAATTCAAACTTGAAATTAAAATTAAAATTTGAATTTTGAAATTCAAAATAATAATAAAACAATAATTAGAAAAATAATAAAATAATTTTTTGATGATTGTTCGGATTAATATTAATTCAGGAAATAATAAAACCTGAAATATAAATCGATAATATAATCAAAACAACATGTCTTTTAAATTTCTGCATGTATATTAACATACATAGAAGGGCATGTCGACATATGTACCAATAAATTCAAATTTTGAACTTTCAAACTTTCCTCTATCTTTTCAATAAGAAAATGTTAGTTCAAACTCTAGTTATTAACTTTATTTATATAATTATTTTCTTGTTTCAAAATATATATATGATTTTATGTCTTAAATATGTAGTTTAAATATAAGAAGTTATAGTTTTATAAGTTAATTTATATCCAGATTTCATAATTTTGTTATGACTATTGACTTCTTTTTATAGTTTTAACATATAAATGGTTCCTTAGCAAATTAATATATTTTGATTTTAAAAGCTTAAATTTCAAATTGATTTGTATCAAAAGATTGATTTATATTTCATAATAACTTAAATTTTAAGTCCTTTTTAAAAATTTTATATACACACACACACATAATTATGAATATATGTTTATAGTTTACTTCATATGATAAAATTATATATTCACTTTGTTTACTGTATTATAGTTCAAAAAGCACTCTACTATAATTATATAACTCTATTTTTCTCATAAAATTATTTTGAATATTTTGCCACTTATCATGAATATATTTTTAATAATCATATATACTATTAATTCAATCTCTTTTATAAGTCTAGAATCGTTAAATTGTGATGTTCCCTTTAACTCGAGGTCTGGGTTGCTTTCTATTCATGTGAGTGCCAACAACCAGGAGAGGAAGGATCGGTTGGGTTTGTTTGACGAAGAGGGGTTGTTTCTTGAAGATGAAAGGGTGGATTCAGTTTGGTTTTTTCAGCGTACAGACCCAATGTTCTTCGACCCAGATGTTTTGAGTTGCTTGAGTAGTTGGGATGGCTCTATGTTTTTTGATTGTATCTCCTTCATTAATGTGAAGGTCAAGGATCTAGTGATAGGGATTGATTCAGTAGCTATGGAGGGTTATGATGTTGTTGGTGATACGGAGGATTCTCCTTCTAGATTATGTATAGAGGAGGGGTTAGAATAGTTTGTGGCTGAGGATGTGGAACTGTCGAACAGTTTCGGGTTATTGGATAATTTTGATGTTAAGGCGACTTCCAGGTTGGAAGGGATCAGTGGTGATTCAGAGTTTCTGAAGAGGACTATGCTGAAGAACCCCACGTTGAAGAGGAAAGGATTTAAAATGGGAAGAATTAAGCTAGGAAGAAAAGGTAAAATGATGGATTTATGCTTTTCTAATCACAAGCAAGATGAGTAGATGACTTGTCCTTTGGTGAGCGAGGGTATGGGGAAGTCTTGTTGTGGGTTCTATTAGAGAGGAAGTGGTTAAAGGAGACAGCATGTTTTCTTGTGATTGCGATGAGGTAGCTTTGGCTAGGGGAAGTGTGATTGGCTTTTTGGGTTATATGGATGGAGCTCTAACCAGTTCTTCCTTTGATAGCAACATTGCGGTGGTTAGTGAGGGGTCTGGAGTGCGTGTTTCTTTGTCGGACTGTGTTGATTTGAGAGGCTTTTTGCTTTTGTTGGATAAGGATGCATGTTATGTGATTTTGAGGGAGGCGGGCGTGAGTCTTCTATGCATGTTTATGAGGACTTGTTTCAGTGTGACTCATCGGGAGAGCGATTTGTTTGATCTGTTGTTTGCTGCTTGTGATGGTTTTAGTTCATTGGTTAGTGATGGATTGATTGTGGTCAGCGGTGGTCTTTCACATGATAGTGTTGGTTCCACTTCTTCGGCTAGGAGGGGGAGACATAGAAGAGTTGTTCCTAGTTCTGGATTGGTTCGTCGCAGCGCTAGGATCAGATATAGATCCTCTTTTTCTCGTGGTAAGTCCCCGAGCCCGAATGTTAGTAGTAGCAATTTGGGTTTGGGCTCAGGTATGACTCCTGTTTATGGTAGTGATCATTCTCCTTATGCTTTGGGTAGCCTTTCGACTAGTCAGTTACTTCAACTCACTAACGATAGTGCTTTTTTATTTACTGATGTTGAGTTAGATGCGGAGTACATTAGGAGTACGGAATTAGAGAGAGTTAACTCCTTGAGTCGATGAGGATCATTAGCTGGAATATTAGGGGTCTAAATAATCCGAAAAAATGTGCTAAGGTTAGGGCCTTTTTTTTAGAGATTTTCATATTGATATTGCTTTGCTTCAGGAGACTAAAATCAAGAACCCCGATTTTATTTTCTATGCGAGTTTAGATGGGCCCCTCTTTGGTAATTGGGCTTGTCTTTCGGTTATAGGCAGTGCTGGAGGGCTTATGATTGGTTGGAAAGATAATCAGTTTAGACTGGTGTAGGAGTTTCCTAAGTTATATTCTTTGCACATCATTTTAGCCTCTCTTGTAGATAATTCTTTGTTGGGCATTTCTAATGTGTATGGTCCTCATACAAAAATTGAGAGGAGGTTATTGTGGGCTGAATGTTCTGTGTTAAGAAATTCTATCCCCAATCAATGGATTGTAGGGGGAGAATTCAATGTCACTAGGTTTTTAGGGGAGAGATCACCTTAGGAAGGTAATTTCTTTAATATGGAGGAATTCAATGATTTCATTTTAGATAATAATTCGATTGAGATTCCTCTGAATAATAGATCGTTCACTTGGTCCAACGTCAGAGATAGTCCTTCTTTTGCCTCATTGGATAGATTTATTATTAGTATTGAGATGGATGATAGATTCTCTATTTGTAGAGTTAAGGATTTGCCTATTTTTATATTCTGATCATTGTCCTATTATGCCTTCGTACGATTCGAATATTTTTATTAGCAACAGTTTCAAATTTGAAAAGATGTGGCTTTTGGATTCTAGTTTTTTTAATCTTGTTTTGGTTAAGTGGAATTCTTTATTTCACTTTAATAATCTGTATAGAGGCAATTCTGCGAAGATTTTTGTTGCTAAGCTTGGTAAGTTAAGATTTTTTCTCAAGTGGTGGAATAAGTTCATTTGTGGGAGTGTTAGAGTTAAGAAAGATAAGATTTTGTGTGAGATGTTAGATTTAGACAAGGTTAGTGAGTCCAAGATTCTTAATCCCAATGAGAGGGATAGACTTTGCAACCTTAGAAATGATCTCAAGCTGATATTAGAGAAAGAAGAGATCATGTAGAATCAAAGATCCCTAGTTCAATGGATTAAGGAGGGGGATAATAACACGAAGTTCTTTCATAGTGTGGCTAATAAGAGGAGGCGTGATAATTTGATTCATTCTATTTTATTAATGATGTGGAGGTGACCGTTCAGAAGGAATTAAATGAGGCTTTTACTAAGTATTATAAGCAGATTCTCGGAACTAGGATAAAGAGAAGGATAAATGTTTGATGGAATGACATTTTTATGCCGGCCATAAAGTTGAGCTAGCTGATTTAGACAGACCTTTCTCTGAACGGGAGATTTGGAAGGCTATCTGTGATATGCCTAGTGACAAAGCTCCTGAGCCTGATGGTTTTTCTATTCTTTTTTATAAGCAGTTTTGGGAGGTTCTGAAATTTGATTTTATTAATATTTTTAATGAATTTTATAGTGGTGATTTTCGTTTAGGTAGTTTTAACTTTGCTAATGTTATCCTTATTCATAAGAGAGAGGGTGCTAATTCTCCAAAGGATTTCAGGCCTATTTCCTTAATTAATTGTTCGGTCAAGATTATTTCCAAAGTCCTAGCTAACAAGCTTAGTGTTAAGATGAACGATCTTATTGATTGTTCACAAATGGCCTTTATCAAGGGTAGAAACATAGTGGACGGAGTGGCCGCTGTGCAGGAGTATATTAATGTCTGTTGTAAAAATAATTTTTCTTGTGCAATTTTGAAGTTAGATTTTGAGAAGGCAATTGACTCTGTTGATTGGGATTTTCTCTGTAAGTTATGTCTTGCTAAGGGTTTTAGTGTTAGATGGATCAACTGGATCATGCTCTTGCTTAGGTCTGGTTGCTCTAGTATTGTTGTTAATGGGGTTGTGGGCAAGAAGATCCAATCTAAGAGAGGTCTTAAACAAGGTGAACCCTTTCACCTTTCCTGTTTAATTTAGCGGCCGATGTTTTCTCTAGAATTATCAAGAGAGCTGGGAGATTAGGTGTCTTAGGTAGTGTTGGTAATGCGGAATTTAATAATGAATTATCTATTCTTCAATTTGCAGATGATACATTATTATTTTCCTCGCATGTGCCTAAGCATATTATTGCTCTTAAGTTTACTCTTTATTGTTTTGAGATGTTATCTGAACTCAGAATCAATTTCGACAAGAGTGCTGTTATGGTCCTTAATGATTTTGACAATGTTGAGTCTTTGGTTGCTAGCACCTTGAATTGTTCTATCATGAAATTCCCTTTTGATTATCTGGGTTTTAAGATTAGGCCTTCGAAGCTTAAGAAGGATGATTGTTTAGTTATTTTTGATAAGATCAATAATAGATTATCGAGTTGGAATAACAGATTTCTGTCTAGAGCAGGTAGATTAAATCTTGTTAATCCGGTGTTATCCGCTATTCCTACTTATTGGATGGTCGTTCATTGTTTTCCTCAATGGGTTATTGAGAAAATTGACCGAATCAGGCGGAATTATCTTTGGAGTGGTGTTCCTATTTGTAGAAGTTATAAATGCTTAGTTAACTGGGAGGTGTGTTGTAAGCCCAAGAAAGATGGGGGTCTGGGGATCATTAATCTTTATAATTTTAATTCTTCCTTGTTAGCCAAATGGTTATGGAGATTTAGGTGCCCTGATGTGTCGGCTACTTGGAAAACTATTATTTCCAAATTTTATTATTCTGGAGGAGAGTTTATTATTGGGTCTGGATTTAGTTGGACTATAAGATTATCTTATTTTTGGAAGTCTGTTATGTATTATTTTGACTTATTCAAGTTAGGTTGTAAGGTGACTGTTCATTCTGATAATCTTACTTACTTTTGGCATGATGCTTGGATTTCTAGTGTGCCGCTTAAAATTAAATTTAGTGAGCTTTTTATTAATTGTGGCTTTAAGAATGCCTTAATTGCAGATGTTTATAGAAGGGATATAGATCCCTGTGGGAGTTTTCCTTTGATAATATTTTAGATGGGGGTTTGTTAAGGCAGTTAGCCTTACTAAAATCTAAGTTAGCCTTGTATCATTTGGATGAGAATGGTGATTCTTTTAATTGGGGTCTAGATAAGAGTTTAGTTTACTCTGTTAATTCTATGTACAATTTTATTAATTTTTCTGGTGTTTCTTTGCTCCCTTTTAAGTTTATTTGGAATTCTAATTCCTCTCCTAAAGCTAAGTTTCTTTTGTGGTTGATTATTCATAAGAAGCTTAATACGGTTGAGCTTATAAAGAAGAAGAATATTATTTTTGATGTTAAGTGTTGTTTTTGTAGTCTTTTGGATGAAGATGTTGATCATTTATTTTTCTCTTGCAATTTTAACAATTATATTTTAACTATGGTTTTAAGGATTTTTGTTTTTGGTTGTTTTAATTCTTTTAGTAGCTGTGTTGAGTATTGGGATCGTTGTAGATTTGTTTATAATTCTAGATAGAGATATGTGTTGGATTCTTTAGTAATTATCATCAGTTGGTTTATATGGTTGTAGAGGAATCAAAGATTTTTTTTTCATTGTATTTCAGTGTCCGCTAATAATTTAATCATTATGACAGTTAATTACTATCTGGATTGAATGTCCAACTGACGCTTTATGTTTTTTGGTGATTCGCATTTCGGTTGTTTTTTGCTTAAGGTTAGGTTTAATTTGAGTTTATTTATTAGAATCAATAGTAATTTTAGAGGTGATAGATCTCGCATTTGTTGTTAATTTCTATTTTTTGGCATTGCTTGTTTGTCTCTTTTTCTTTTTTATTTCTTCTTCACATATATGTATGGATATATATATATATATATATATATATATACACACACACATATATACTCATATATATATATATATATGTGTGTGTGATGGGTACTTATGGTTTGCCTAGTTTCTTTCAGATTTCAGGTTGTTGACTATTGTTGTAGAGCTTTGTGGATTGTTGTCTGGATTGGTGATTGGCATTAGCTCTGGAGTTCTTTTGTTCTTGGTTTCGGAGAGTTTTTGGGGTTGTACTGCTTTATTTTTGTTGTTTTCGCTTGGAGAGACTGGTTTATTGTATTGGAGTATATATACTTCACTATCGGGTGGTGGCTTTGCCGGAACTCGATATTGGAGTATGATGGGCAGTGATTTTTCCGGAGCTCGTCTATCTACTATCCTTTACATTCTTTGAGTCGTGTTTTGTTTTTCTTTGTCTCCTTTTGTTCTATAGTAGGGTATTGTAGTTTTTCATTGTTTTATATTATATATGTGTGCTCTCTTCTTTTTAGAAGATCACACATTTTTGTTTTCAAAAAAATTTATAATATATATATATGCATAATAGTTAGATATTACTTTAAGTATCTTTTACAGAAATACATATCATCATCAAATCCTATTACCATAATATCATTGCACATCTTATTTCATATCACATGTCATTATTATAAATTACAGAACATTCCAAATTAAAATCATTCACGTCATAAGTTTCATTTCATTTAATATATCATTTTTATTGCATTGCATATGGCATACATTATAACCAGTATACTGCACACACTACATTACATATTAACCTTTAACTCCACATATAACAAGTATACTATATGGGAAATTGTTGTCTTAGAAATACATAGGATTATTAAACACATAACAATTTACTTTGTCTTGATTAATTTGATTGACTTATTTGGCTTGATTGAATTGGTTGGCTTGATTGAATTTGTTGGCTTGATTGAATTGATTGACTTGATTTGTTTGACTTGAATAACTTGACTGACTTACTTGACATGGTGAATTTTATTAGTGGTTAATAGGTGTGTTAGAAATATATTTATGCATTTGTAGTTGATAGGAGCTTTATAGGTTTTAGGATAAATAAAAGTTACAAAAATTGTTTGGTTTTACGTTTGAATTTATGTTTTGTGACAAAAAAACTTAAATTGATTTATTGTTTGGAGTAAATTGCTTTACTTATATCATAACTTTAAGGATATCTTACCAGAGTGATTTTTCACTTTAGAGTAAAGTCCTTTTATAGTTCTAAGGGAATCATAGTTTAGGATAGGCTTAGTCTTATATTAGATTAAGGGGGAGTTTTAGAGTTTCTAAGGATTAGTTGAAGGTTCAAAAATGCTTTGGTTGATTTAATTGTTTAGATTGTTTGTTTGAATTGCTTGATTGTTTAATTTGCTTGTTTAGACTGATTGGTTTATTATCCTTCTATTTAGTTTATTAGACTAGTGTAGTCATAGATTTAAAGGAAGTTATATAAATTTATAGAGAGTTATTGATTAAGGGAGGGTTATAGATTTATGAGGAGTTATATATATACTTAGGATATTATATAGGCATAAATTTAGGGGGAGTATTTTACTTTAGGAGTTATAAAGATAGATATTGTAACGTCTCGCATTTTTATCGGTTTGTATTTGAATATTTAAATCAGTTTAAATATTGAATTCATAATATAAGTGGATTTATATATTAATTAAAACGAAGTTGAACGTATAAAATATATATTAAATATAGTCGAGCCCGTCGCGATAGTTCGTAATTTAACGTTCTGAACTTCAACTAAGTGTACAGGAACCGTTATTAGTCGAATTTCTTCGAAAAAAGAAATGTTGGAATCTATTGAACTGTATTTTTCTAATAGAAGTGAAAAATCAAGATTTCGGATTTTATATCGTAAGTTATGCCCAAATTAAATATTCAGAAAAAGCAGCGGCATATTCGTTTATGACCATAACAGTTATTTAAATATCGGATTCGAATTTGGATAAGATTCTTTTGAGACATAGTTATAATTTAATTTTTAGAATTTTACTGTAATTTTTATTTTGTAAAATAAGCTACTTTTTATTGGAGTATTTGCACCCTATACCGGCATTTTAGGGTTTCACAATATGAGTTAACCTATCGATATTATTATATTTTTGGGATCGTGGCACCTCATTGGGCACGACTGTATTTTTATTTCTATTCATAGCGGTCCATAAATGAATGACTTAATGACAATGAAATTATATACATGAATACACGGCTCAAAACTAATACTGTGTTTTCATACAATTCAACCATCTAGGTATATAAATCGTTTGGCCTACCATTAGCCAATGTATATAATTTGAGTGCCATTCTTCCATTTCATATGAGACAAGGGATTGATTTTTATATATATTTCAACATCAAATTTTGTGCAACCATTCCCTAAATCACACCTTACTTCTTAATAAATGAAACCTCAGCGAAGTGTCTTCCCATCAAAATCCTACTCCTTAGCTACTAAGCTATCAAAGCTAATTGAAATGAACGTTGTACATTTCCTATTCCTTAGCTACCAAGAAACTAAGCTCATATTTTAAATATATATATATACACACACACACATATATATATATATATACATACATACATACATATCTCCAATGCATAGTACATACAGTCCTATATTTCAATATTCAACCGCTATGAAATAAAAACAGGGCTACCTATATCCTATCGTGTACGAAGTTTGGTCACCAAGTATACTTGGCCATAAAGTAATCTCACTTATATAAAAACGGAAATACACTGTTTTCCGCATTCCCTTCATTTCATCGCGTCTTCAAATGAACACACCACCATCTTCAAATATAAAGATCAATATTAATCGCATACACCTAGAAATATACAGCATAAGTGAGAAAGCACGTTCTGACGCAAAAGGGGGAGCGTGAAGTTACTGTAATGGTTGCAGGAGTTTGTCGAATGCAAGGTAGAAGGCGCATTCGATTTTAGGGAAATTAACAAGTAGATTTTATATGCGGGGAGGGAGGATTAATGGTGAAGTTTTTGTGGCGGTAGGTGAGTATAGTTATCGGTGGGTTTTCTTTTGGTGTTTGCTGTGCGGAGTGGGAGGCAGGGTTTGATGGACGAGACCGCGAACTGGGTGTTAGGTGTATAAAGATGGAGTGGATCATGTGTTTACATGTGGACTGGAATGGATGGGTAGGGGTATGGAACTGTGAAGCATGCAATTTCATTACCGGAAAGTGGAAGTGGAGTATGAACATAAGGGTGAAGACACATGAAATTTGGAGTATGGCACTGGTAACAAGTGTATGGAAGTTGGTGGCTGACGTGGGAATTTGACGCGAACTGAAATGAGGTGGTTGCAAAAAATCAAAGGGAGAAAAAGGAAATAAAGCAAGGCGCGAGGAGGGCGTGTTGATGTTGGATAGGTGGTCTTGTGAAGCTTGGTGTTAAGTAGGAAGGTTTCAGCGTAAAGAAGAAAATGGAAAATAATTGTGTCACTCATTTGTTTGTACAGCAGCGAGTAGGGTTGTATATCGGACAGGACAGTCCGTTGTCTAGTTCTATCCGAAGCTATAAGGTGTCCGGTCTGTGTCCGTCCGATTCTCTTATAGGACAGAGCTTGGACACACTAATGTTCAGTGTGATCCAAAATGTTTGATGTTTTTCTATTGTCCAAGGCTATATTGGACAGGACAGTCCGTAGTCCGGCTCGGTCCGAGGCTATATGATGTCTGGTCCGTGTCCGTCTGAATTCTTATAGGATAGAGCTTGGACACACCTCCGTTCGGTCCGGTCCGACCCGTTTACACCCTAGTAACGAACTAGGCTCCGATTTTCCCATCATGTGATTATTTATTTGTTGAACACGGATTAGCAGTGCGTTTGTCGTAGGAAATGGGAACTATACACGGTGATATACATAACTAGTTAGGGACGCAGCAGTGTCAAGGAGGAAGGGGCAAATGGGAGCAGCGTTGACGGTCTGGAGATTTATGTGATGTGGAAGGAGAAACACGTGAGGGGAGTTTTCGGCCATGGTTCGTGAAATACAAGATCTTCTTGCGGTCGTGGGTGATTGAAAAGAGTGATGATGGTGTACTGTTAATCGTGGATGCGTTTTTCATAAGGTGGTCGAAGCATGAAGTAAATGGGTGGGGCTTAATGAATCATAGTAGAGACCTGAAGACGAGTGACAAAAAGGGACGGTCATGGTTCATAAGTTCTATTGTGGATTACGGACGATGGATCGAGAATGGATCAAGATCGACAAATGATAAAGGAACCGGGTTCAAAGTAAATACGGTGAGGAGATCATATTGCGAGATGGATCGGGTATGGAGCAAAATAAGTGTATGAGGGCCGAGCTTAAAGAAAATTTCTATGAGCCGTTCGTCGTGCTGGAATCGTACGGAAGCTGGCGACGCTATGAAATCGATTTGGAGCAATTGAAGCACGTTTGAATTTATGGCAGAATTGAACGCCTAGGTTAATCAACTGAAGCAAATCGTTATTTAATGGTTAACGCGCAAAGGTAAGTAAATTCACTAACTCTGATCTATTTTAAATTATTATAATTATATTTTAATATTGGTTGAATGTTGTGTGATGGTCGTTTAGGTAGATTACAATTAAATTGGCTGAAATATATATATCGTTGCATATGTACACGTCATTGGTTGGATACTGATTTCATCGATTATGATATTCCCTAGTATGGAATTAGTGTTAATTATGTTAACTAACATCTGTGGATGCGGGAAACCGGTTGGAGGAATCCAACCGGATTCCCCAGTATTTATATGTACTGTTTGTTTTTATATGCACTGTTTGAACCCAAATGACATTTAAACCCTGTGTGGGTATTGATGTTGAATGGAAATTCAACGTTATTTTGATAAACGATATTGATTAAGAAAGTGGCAACAGTCGACCATAAACCCAATTTTTGTTAAGAAGTTAAATTGGTCGTCAAGCAAATCATTGAAGTTAAATTATAAAAATTATATTTTTATAATTTAAATGATGTTTAAAATTATAATAGAAGTTCTATTATAAACATTTTATAGTTCGTTTTATAAATTAAATATAAACGATTGTTTGACTTTTAAATAAAGTTTATAAAGCTATAATTATCCAACGAGTTAATATTTTTGGATAATTATTTGTAAACAAAAAATTTAGAAATAATTAGATTAATTATATTAATCTAATGGTAAGAAGTATTTAAAATCAGTTAACGAATTAACTGATGGTTTGAAGTTGATTTGAAAATCGAGTATTTGATAAATTGATTTTCAACTAATCTAATGGTAATGACTTAGCGAGAAATGGATCAAAATTAATAAGATTTCTTATTAATTACTTTTCTATTAATGAAGTTTAAATGATTTTTGAACTAAGTACAATTAGTTATTATTTATTTAAGCAACCAATCTGTTATGGAGTAAACTGTTTACTTCAGTAACGATGAAGTAAATTATTATTTAATTATTTTAATTAAAGCAATTGTTTCTTAAACGGAACTCATTTAAGATGGGATTAAGTTTGTAACGAGATGTTTTACTTGAATTAGATAATTAGAATGAAAGAGAATTAACAGAAGACGAAGAGTGTTAAAGAGTTTTGGTAAACAGAAGACGAAGAGTGTTAAAGAGTTTTGGTAAAGGAATTATAAATGGAGTTATATAACAAGATTGAAGTGAAGAGTTAATATTTAATATAAATAGCCATAAACAACAGAGATTTCAAAGTAAGAATATGGTGTTATAAAACTATATTGTAAAATAAAACGAGAAATACAATTTAATTAAGATTATAAATAATAAGGATTTAGAGTTACAGACTTATATCTATTCTAAGATAAGAACGTTGTCAGTCAAGGTCTGAGAGGTAAATAAAATACCCCAACTTGAACGATTTCACTATTATCAAGGAATGGTGTTGGTTTGTAATGGAAAGAGATGTCGAGATTAGTTATAAAGTGGAATATAGCAGCGTATTGCAACTATTTGAACTATCATGATAAAATAACGTTGTTAACTAGGCTTAAGCGTGACTGTGATGTCGAGATTAGTTATAAAGAGGAATATTAAAACATATTGCAAGTTTTTGAACTGTACCGATAAATTAACGTTGTTGACCAAGCTTAAGCTTGATTTTTATATATAACACTATTAGGAATTGGAACTATAATTCGACGATGTCGAATATATTAAAGTAAATTATTTTTAGGAATTATAATCTGATAGGATAGTTAATTTTTAGTTTAAACCAATAGATTAGAATAAGGATATGTAATCAATATTTAGTTATAAACTTGATATTGATAAGAAGTTGACTTAAAAACAGAGTTTGTAAAGTGGAATGGGAATATAAAATTATGAAAGAGATTTCAGTAAACAAGATAAGGGTATTTATTACTTAAATAAAGTGTTATTTGATAAAGGTGTTCAGATTTCTATAATAGGGAAGATATTCACATTTTAAAGTGAATAATGTTTTAAAAAGTGAATGTTGGCAGATTGAAATATTATAATGAAATAAGAAATATTTTTCCAATGTAGATAGGGTATGTTATCCAAGTGTAGAAAATAAAGAATGTAAAAAGAATGGAAATGTTTTCGAACGTAAATAACGTATATTTTCTGGAACATAGGAGAATAAGAGTTTATAATAACTGGGAATTTTTTCCAAGAAGTGTGAAAAATGATAAAATGGGGTTTGAGAAATATCGGGTAAGATATGGGAATTTGAATAATGAAATGAATGTTAAATAAAAAGTGCCCGTGTTGTGTAATGTTTAGTTGTACATTTGAATGAATGTTTGTTCTACTTCGATAGTTAAATAAATGACTGACGAAGTGCTTTAAAATCGTTGTCAATACGGAGAGACCGGTTGGATTTATTATCTGAAAACCACTCCGTATAGGCATAAGTGTTGCAAATTTGATTATGCTGAAGACAATTGAAGGCAGAGTGAAATGTAAGGGTCGTTCTGTTCCAAAATGGTGCTTTCTGTTTGTCCAGTCTCAGGACAACTTGTATGGACGAGTGTCTGACAGAGTAAACCTAATAAATCATGTACGGTTGATCTCTTAAAGGTATTACGTCTGGTGGCGGAGGAATTCATTCCTCTTAGCTTTTTACACCCGTGATATTTTTGGAAATCGATTAGTGAATTGATGGGTTTGACGATGTGGCATTCAAAGTGAACGGTGATCAGATATTCTGAAGATAGACGTAGCCTCTAGCCTCACAGCTGGGAAATGACAGAAATCGGGCGGGCAGCATGGCTAGCTGGGTCATACCCAAGCAGGGTGTATTGTCACCGATCTAGAGAAAAATTCATATTTGTTCTTCTTTTCGATTCTGTATCTTCGGATTTCGGTTGGATGGCCAACAACCGTGGGTGACAATATATTCGATACACTCAAGCTAAATGAGTGGTCGGGTTGCAAGACGTTCTTGTTGAACCCAGGTGTATACCCTCTAGAGTACACTGATCGGAAGGTGATCCCATTCCTTGTCTGATGGAATCCAATCTTCAATAAGCGCCATGCAGTTTTTGATTTTATACTATATATGCGGAGCGTGAGATGCAAGCGTTCTGCTATTTGGTTATTTACTTGATTAGACATTATTATAATATCACTGGAATTTGATATCAAGTATTTTGAGTTATAGTAAGGTAAAAACCATCCATGTTTATGTGTGGGATGGTCTTACTATTATCCTTTTCTTTCAAAATGGTTTTAAAGGTTAATCAATATGGTTGGAGTTTACTCACACCAGTCCCATGACTAACCCAGAGTTTATTTTGTGTGTTTTCTCTAAACTCTTGGGTGCCCAAATTTGTACGGGCGGTCAGGTGTTTAGGCTTTGCAGATTCACTTGGAGGAGCTTAAAGCAGGAAGCTTCACTGCTATTTATTAGAGATTATTTCCGCTGTGATGTATATGAGTTATATTCTAATATGGTATGTATATACAAATTCAGATTTGTATTTCAAAGTGTTATATAATATATTCTGTTCATTCCGCTATGAGTTTCGTATTTACTTTGATTCTGTTCAGTGTGTTCTTCTTCTTCTTCTTCTTCTTCTATTCTATTATTTCTATCTTTCATATCTCATCTTCTAATTTCTTCTATTAAAGATCTGTATTTTCGTGCACTTTGAGTTGAATGTGTAGGATATTAGTCAGCTCAAATTGATACGGATTTCCGAGCCTTTACAGTTGGTATCAAAACTGAAGGTTAAGTGATTACCTTGGCTCTGTGGCATGACTCGATGCAGATGGGGTTAGTAATACCCTAGATTGAGTACATATATGAGTGTGTATTTGTAAATTAGTATAAAAACTGTTTTATATCGTGTTGATTGATTTGATGAGTGGCATATAAATTCCAGATCGACGCGTTTAGCTAACGTGGTCGATAGGGATTTATAAACGCTTGGATAGAGAAATTCGACATGGTATTGTTTCAAAAAGCTGGTAAATGAAATAATTTTACCCGAAATATATTTTAATATAAAAAGAAGTATATAACTTGATATTATTATAATATAGTGGACGTGTGATCATTATTATGATCGAATAAAATTATAATTGAGTTGGTTATGAAAGTAACCAATCGGAATTCGTATAGGTATAATATATATAAATCAGATAAATTGAATCTGAAGATAAACTAGAATTGGAGTTAAAACTTTATAAAATTGGGAAGTTATTGTAAATAGATTAAATATGAGAATTTAAAATCCTGAGAAATTTGAAAATGTTTTTCCAAGTATTTTGAAATATATTTTGAAGCAAATTTCAAAATGGAAGTAGTAAAAATAAGTTTTGAAAGATATAGTATTGAACTCATTCGATTACTGGGAAATAAATTCTGATGATGAAGTCGACCATTATCGGTGTTCATTTTCGAGTTGTTAAGTGACAGATTTCTACCAAAGATTTTATTTTAGATTGTCTGAGGAATAAGTTGTTCAAGAATTCAAAAGTTTTGAATTTCTATTATTATATATATATACATAAATATATGTATGATTTCAAACTGATTTGAAAAGGAAAAAAATCCCAGGAATTTAAACTCTGAAATTTAAATTTAACTTATAAAGTTGAATTCGAGCTAGTTAAGTGGAAATCGTATTGGAATAGAATATAACTTGATGAAGTAACTGAAGTTGTGAAATAAGATTTTGGAATGGAACTTAACGTGGTGATGAAATTGAATTATTAAATAAGAAGTTGGAGTTGAGGTTAGAACTAGAGTTGAAATGGAATTTGGTTTGGATTATAAGCAAATGATGGATTAGTGAATAAATTGATTTAAGATCAGTTGGAAATGCTTGGATATATACTGGTTTGATAGCAAATGGCAGAGATAGAGTTGAATGCTCGACAAAAAGGTACATGTTTAAATTTATATGGAGTATGAGATTTTTGAGTTCCTTTGGCAAGCCGCATGGCTGTTTTATTTTCTTTTTGATTGGAGAAGGCCTAGAATGGTGAGTTGTAGTTGTACCGATTGAGCCGTGCAAAAGAGATGCTGGCAAAATTTACCGAAAATTTAGAGTGTTGGAAAATTTTCAGAATTTTTGAAAATTTTCGTTAATAGGAATAACTTAATATTTTAATGGAAATAAATTAATTCAGTTGAAACTGAAGATAAAAAGTAAAACAAACATTTTTAACCAGGTTATAATAGAGTTCATAAGCATTCTTCCTACCTTTGTAATTTCGGGGACGAAATTCTTTTAAGGGGGATGGAATGTAACGTCCCGCATTTTTATCGGTTTGTAATTGAATATTAAATAAGTTTAAATATTGAATTCGTAATACAAGTGGATTTATATATTAATTAAAATGAAGTTCAGCATATAAAAATATATATTAAATATAACCGAGCCCGTAATATCTCGGTAGTTTGTAATTTTAACTGAGTGTACAGGACCCGTTATTAGCCGGATATCTTCGAAACGAGAAACGTTGGAATCTATTGAACTATATTTTTCTAATAGAAGTGAAAAGTCGAGATTTCAGATTTTATATCGTAAGTTATGCCCAAATTAAATATTCAGAAAAAGCAGCGGCATATTCGTTTATGACCATAACATTTATTTAAATATATTTAAATATAGGATTCGAATTTGGATAAGATTCTTTTGAGACATAGCTATAATTTAACTTTTAAAATTTTACTGCAATTTTTATTTCGTAAAATAAGCTACTTTTTATTTGGAGTATTTTGCACCCAATACCAGCATTTTGGGGTTCACAATATGAGTTAACCTACCGATATTATCATGTTTTTGGGATTGTGTCACCTCACTGGACACGACTGTATTTTTATTTCTGTTCATAACGGTCCATAAAAGAACAACTTAATGACAATGAAATTATATACATGAATACACAGCTCAAAACTAATACTGTGTTTTCATACAATTCAACCATCTATGTATATAAATCGTTTGGCCTACCATTAGCCAATGTATATAATTTGAGTGCCATTCTTCCATTTCATATGAGACAAGGGATTGATTTTTATATATATTTCAACATCAAATTTTGTGCAGTCATTCCCTAAATCACGCCTTACTTCTTAATAAATGAAACACCAGCGAAGTGTCTTCCCATCAAAATCCTACTCCTTAGCTACTAAGTTGTCAAAGCTAATTGAAATGAACGCTGTACATTTCCTATTCCTTAACTACCAAGAAACTAAGCTCATATTTTAAATAAATATATATATATACATATCTCCTATGCACAGTACGTACCATCCTATATTTCAATATTCAACCGCTATGAAATAAAAACAGGACTACCTATATCCTATCGTGTACGAAGTTTGGTCACCAAGTATATTTGGCCGTAAAGTAATCTCACTTAGATAAACACGAAAACACATTATTTTCTGCATTCCCTTCATTTCATCGCGTCTTCAAATGAACACACCCCCATCTTCAAATATAAAGAACAAAATTAATCGTATACACCTAGAAATATACTGCATAAGTGAGAAAGCACGTTCTGACGCAAAAGGGGGAGCGTGAACTTACTATAATGGTTGTAGGAGTTTGTCAACCGCAAGGTAGAAGGCGCGTTCGAGTTTAGGGAAATTAATACGTAGATTTTATATGCGAGGAAGGAGGATTAATGGTGAAGTTTTTGTGTCGATTGGTGAGTATAGTTACCGGTGGGTTTTCATTTGGCGTTTTCTGTGCGGAGTGGGAAGCAGGGCTTGATGGAGGAGATCACGAGTTGGGTGTTAGGTGTATAAAGATGGAGTGGAGCATGCATTTACGTGTGGACTGGAATGGACGGGTAGTGTAACAACCCGCACCTCCGTTCACGCAAGATATTGTCCCCAACTTAGCCACCGTATAGGTGTGGGGTTTTGTTCCTCAAAAGGCCTCGGCTAAGTTTCAAGATCCGCCACCACATGGCGTTGCCACACAGGCTGAGCCAACCTCATTACTAACACCGATATTGTCCTTACTTTGCCACCTCTTAGGTGTAGGATTTTCCATCACTAGGCCTCGGCGTTAGTAAGAAATGAGATCTACTATATAAGTACCCACTTCACACAGGCTTCCACGATGTGGGACTTAGGGGTGTTACATTCTCCCCTCCTACAGAGCCCAACGTCCCCGTTGGCTCACAAACACCTCACCCAGGCGCTGCAGTCCATACAGGAGCCACAATTCCGGCTGGGTATTGGCTCTGATACCACTGTAACAGCCCGCACCTCCGTTCACGCAAGATATTGTCCCCAACTTAGACACCGTATAGGTGTGGGGTTTTGTTCCTCAAAAGGCCTCGGCTAAGTTTCGAGATCCGCCACCACATGGCGTTGCCACACAGGCTGAGCCAACCTCATTACTAACACCGATATTGTCCGTACTTTGCCACCTCTTAGGTGTAGGATTTTCCATCACTAGGCCTCGGCGTTAGTAAGAGACGAGATCTACTATATAAGTACCCACTTCACACAGGCTTCCACGATGTGGGACTTAGGGGTGTTACAGGTAGGGGTATGGAACTGTGAAGCAAGCAAGTTCATTACTGGAAAGTGGAAGTGGAGTATGAACATAAGGGTGAACACGCATGAAATTTGGAGTATGGCACTGGTAACAAGTGTATGGACGTTGGCGGCTGACATGGGAATTTGATGCGAATTGAAATGAGGTGGTTGCGAAAAATCAAAGGGAGAAAAATCAAATAAAGCAAGGTGCGAGGAGGGAGTGTTGATGTTGGGTAGGTGGTCTTGCGAAGCATGGTGTTAAGCAGGAAGGTTTCAGCGCAAAGAAGAAAATGGAAAATAATTGTGTCACTCATTTGTTTGTACAGCGGCGAGTAGGACTGTAAATCGGACAGGATAGTCTGTTGTCTGGCTCGGTCCGAAGCTATAAGGTGTCCAGTCCATGTCCGTCCGATTCTCTTATAGGACAGAGCTTGGACACACTATTGTTCTGTCTAATCCAAAATGTTTGATGTTTTTCTATTATCCAAGGCTATATCGGACATGGCAGTCCGTTGTCCGGCTCGGTCTGAGGCTATATGATGTCTGATCCATGTCCGTCTGAATTCTTATAGGATAGATCTTTGACACACCTCCGTCCGGTCCGGTCCGACCCGTTTACACCCCTAGCATCGAGCTAGGCTCCAATTTTCCCATCACGTGATTAGTTATTTGCTGAAAAAAGCTCAGCAATGTTTTGTCATAGGAAATGGTAACTGTACACGGTGATATACATAAATGGTTAGGGACGCAACAGTTTTAAGGAGGAAGGGGCAAATGGGAGCAGTGTTGACGGTTTGGAGATTTATGTGATGTGGAAGGAGAAACACGTGAGGGGAGTTTACGGTCATGGTTCGAGAAATACAGGATCTTCTTGCGGTCATGGGTGATTGAAAAGAGTGATGATGGTGTACTGTTAATCATGGACGTGTTTTTCATAAGATGGTCAGAGCATGAAGTAAAAGGGTGGGACTTTATGAATCATAATAGAGACCTGAAGACGAGTGACAAAAAGGGACGGTCATAGTTCATAAGTTCTATTGTGGATTACGGACGATGGATCGAGAATGGATCAAGATCGGCAAATGATGAAGAAACCGGGTTCAAAGTAAATACGGTGAGGAGATGATATTGCGAGATGGATCGGGTATTGTAATAACCCGGAAATTCTGGGCCAGTTTAAAAATTTTATTTTGGCAATTTTAATGAATTTTGAATATTTAAAATGAATTATTTTAAATAATATCGACGATAAATTTATTTTGAATAGGATTTAGAACGTATATATTATATACATCGTCGTTAGAATATAAATATTTATATATAATTATAAATAGAATTGAAAATGGCGCGGTAGTTCGATAATTCGATTTCAAACTTCAATTGAACATACCGGGTGCAAAACAATTCGGATTTTAGTGAAACCAAAAACATTAGGATCTAATTGATGATATCTTTCCAACGAATCCAGAAAATCAAAATTTCATAGCGGGAATCAAAAGATATGTCCAGTTGAAAATTCTGAAAAGTCGCTATGGAATTCAGGCCCTTAAAATTAGACATTTTGCAAACGACCTCGGATTTCGACGAAACCACTTTTGTTGGATCCGGGATGTCAAATTATTGCTAGATTCCAAATTTCATAATTTTTCGAATCAATATGTGAGCGTGGCAAAGGAAAACGCGTTTGACCAGTTTCAGTTGATTTTAATCGACTGGAAAATGGCCATTTTTCCAACGGTCTCAGAATTCGACGAAACTAGTTTTGTTAGGACCGTATCGTCAATACGAAGCTAGAAAATATTTTTATGGAATTTTTAGAGTTAGTATGTGACCCCAGTAAATTGAAATGCGCATTCAAATTCAATATATAGAGTTATATGTTGGTTTTGACGAAAACTGATCGAAACGATCGAATCAACCTACGATACATATACCATTGTGTTCGGAATGGGGGTGAAACGCTATGGACGACAGGCGGTGGGCCTCGTTTAGAGGTCGTATGTAAAAGTCAACCTTTTGAAAAATAAAATAATTAAATAAAAAAAAATAAAAAAAAGAGAAAAACCTTTCTCTCCCCTTTAAACCCGTTGGCCCCCCCTTTGTTTGATTCATCAATCAGAAAAAAAAAGGAGAACCCTCGATCGACAGCCCCCCCCCATCGTTCGCAGCCTCCCCCCCCCCCCCCCCCGCGATTGACTGCCAACGCCTCACGCCCCCTTCCTCCTGCAATCGAGCACCGCGATGAACCCCCCTTGCTCTCGCGACGCAGCGCCCCCGCCACCATAAGTCGACCGCAACCACCACCTCCGCCCAGCCAACCCCCCTCCCCTCTCTCCCGATGAAGCCCCTTACAGTAAGTTTTCTTGATTTAATTTTTATTGATTTTAAAAAACTGATTTTAATTGATTTTAAAAAAAAAAACTGATTTTTTTTATTGATTTTCAAAACGGATTTTTAGTGATAAAAGGTTTGATATATATCGTAGTAAATAAACCTTTTATATAGGTTAAAAATATGATTTTTCATAGAAGAAGAATACGTTTTTTAATTAGGAAAAAAATCATCTTTATTATTGAAAAGGAGAAATCTTTATATAGAGAATGACGATGTAAAAATAGAATTTTTATCCATATAGCGTGATTATAAAAATTCAATTTCTATATGTTGAATAGCATAGTAAAAATTCGATTTGTATATATTGAATAGCATAGTAAAAATTCGATTTTTATATATTGAATAGCATAGTGAAAATTTGATTTTTATATATTGAATAGCATAGTAAAAATTCGATTTTTATATATTGAATAGCATAGTAAAAATTCGATTTTTACATATGTAGAGAATACGGGAAACGAAGGTGACAAAAAGGCGAGAACGATGAAGATTTCTCTAAATGAAGAGTCGTGGTATTGGATAGCTTTCGGTGAGAATTTCTCACTCTTCAATTTCTTTTCTAGTTATATATATACTAGGATGCAGACGGTGTTTAGTAGCACCCGACACAATCGTCCACAGACCATGGACTTGTTTGTTTGATTGCAAAAATTAGTTAGAGTATTTGATTGAAATTTGATTGTTTGGTGGAATGGAATGGATTGATTGATGTGTGAATGGCGTGGGCCTTCACTAGACCGGGGATAAGCTAGGCCTCGTCCTGTTTCTGGTATCGTGTCGTTATGCCGCCAAAATTTTCTAAAATATGTTAGAAAAATAAAATATCATTTTATTGAAAGAATGAACTGAATAGAAATTCATATGTTGAAACAAAATGTTTTATCGTTAAAAATATAATTTTTAACGTGAATATGAATAAATGAATATTCATTTACAAACCGGACAGTTTGCTTATGTACACCTATTTGAAGGACAATGATTGGGATGATAAATTTTACACATCGCCCAACTGCACAAACAAAATCTGTGTTTGATTGTTTAAAAACCCCACACGGGTGTTGGGATGAAATTTGAAGTTCACTCATCCTGATTGATTAAATATGTCGATCGATTGATTGACAGGCTGTTATAAGCGTTAGATATCTATATTTGATGCTTATACAGTGTAGTGCACTTTGGATGATGATTGATTATTTATCGTTGCTATTACATACATGTGTTGACCGTACTCATCCGTTGAGATTAGTCATGTGTTGAACGAAATATTTTAATAATAAAATTTACATCTTTATCAATATAAAATAAAGGTTCATGTGTTGACCGTACTCATCCGTTGAGATTAGTCATGTGTTGAACGAAATATTTTAATAATAAAATTTACATCTTTATCAATATAAAATAAAGGTTCATGTGTTGACCGTACTCATCCGTTGAGATTAGTCATGTGTTGAACGAAATATTTGAAGTAGAAATATTTGAAACGAAATATTTGAAGTAGAAATATTTGAAACGAAATATTTGAAGTAGAAATATTTGAAAACGAAATATTTGAAACAGAAATGTTTGAAAAGGAAATATTTGAAATAAAATATTTAAAAATAGAAGTATATGAAGCCGCGTTGATTAGATTGACACCATTTTGACGTGAACGATATTTATATCGATTTTATTCATTTTAAAATGAATATTGAAAAGTGATTTAGAAATCGAATATTTTGAAATGAAATTTGAATTGAATCGAATAGAAAACCAATTTGAATTGAATCGAATAGAAAACCAAATGAAATTTGAATTGAATTGAATATAAAACCAATTCGAATTGAATTGAAAACGAATTCGAATTGAATCGGAAACGAATTGAAATGAATTCAAATTGAATTGAAATTTGAATTGAATAGAAATGAATTTTAAAACGAATTTATAAGGAAAAATTCAATTTTGATTTGAATTTGAAATGGAAGTTGAAAATGTTTTTGAAACGAATTTAAAACGATTTATAAAATTCGTTTTAAATAGTAATCGACGAAATATATATTATATATATAATATAATGGCCTGAATAGAACGTGTTGCGCCGCGGCAGTTCGTGAATTTCGACCATTTATTTCAAACGGACATTATGGGAGATCCGACCGTCGGATTCTCCTAAAACCGGAACCGTTGGGTTCGTATCAAAAAAAGCTTTCTAACGAATATTAGAAATTTGAAATCTAACTGTTGGATTTGGAGATACGTCCAAACCAAATTTTAAAAAGGTCGCTGTAAGTGCAGTTCGATGGCCGTTGATGGAAATCGACTGTACGAGCCTTGATAAAATTATTAAAATTATCAATAATTTGTGTAAAATCATAAGAAATGATTTGGGAAAAATTGGGGTGAAAAACTCCATATTTGAAAGGATACAAATAGATTTTTATCGAAATGAACTAGTTTTGAACTAAAATTAAACCAGTTTATTTTTAAATAAATAAACTGGATTTGGAATGGGTTTTAGACAGAATTGATTTGTGGGTTTATCGTGAACGGTGTTTTAAATAACATTTGTTCTTTAACCCAATAATAAATAGAATGTGATTTGGGTTTGTCGTGAACTGTGTTTTAAATAACACTAGTTCTTTAACCCAGTAAAAGGAGTTTTAATGAATCTGCAATTAGATTGAAATGTGAATTGATAATCTAAATTATCAAATTTAGAAATTGAGTGAGAATGGAGTATCACCAGTTTTGCTCCAAAGAGATAGTTAAATCTTTAATTAGATTTGAACGTGAAATGGTAATTAATTTTACCGATAACACTGTGGTGTTAGATATGGAGTATTACCAGTTTTGCTTCATGGGATGAATAGGTTGGGATTGGGAAATAAAATAAATAATTACTTCGGTGTGGTTCGCTAATCTCGACTAGTTTGAAAAACCATAATTTGGTTTGAAATGACATCCAAAGGAAGATTAAAGGATAAATTTTAAAGAATTTATCTTGGATAAAATTAATGGGAACCTTTCCCTAAGAATATAAAATTAAGAAACTAGTTGTAGGTTAGTTAAGAAGAATGGTTTCCTGGATATTGATCTGATGTTGGTTTCGGTCTTCGGGGTTAATATTTGGGGAATTGCTGTCTTTCTAATTTGCGGTTAGTGACTAATGAATTGGAATGAGGCGTATGTTGTGTTTGTGTAACATTTGTTTTTAATATACGCGGGTTGTTCGGAAAGGCCGGGTTTATACCCATTCTGAATAACCAATTCGACGATATGTCGAAGATGAAGACGGTGGTTGAAGACCGGAAGTCTTCACATCGTTTGGGTAATTACTAACGATCCTGATTGGGCTGTACACCCAAGAGGATGGAAATAGTTGGTGGTCGTCCAGACGTACTTGGAGATGGATGGATATGCGAGGAAAGTGCCTCCGGTTTCGTTCAGACCCAGAACGAACTTGTAAATGGATTGTTTGTTTGACATTGGATTTTATTCTGTGTTGATTGATTTCTGTTAAATATATATCTGTTTGGCGGCGGAGAATTTATTCTCTTGCTTAACGCCCTTCTCTGAGACGTACGAGCTTAGAGGTTATATATCGATAAATATCAATCGCATGGCATGAACTGCCTGTGTGGCACGCTGAGTTGCATGGATCAAGGCTTCTGTTGAAAAGCAAAGTTGTAATAACCCGGAAAATCTGAGCCAGTTTAAAATTTTTATTTTTGCAATTTTAATGAATTTAGAATATTTAAAATGAGTTATTTTAAATAATATCGACGAGAAATTTATTTTGAATTGAATTCAACGTATATATCTATATACGTCGTCATTAGAATATAAATAATTATATATAATTATAAAAGGAATTCGAAAATGGCGCGGGGTGCAAAACAATCCGGATTTTAGTGAAACCAAAAATATTAGAATCTAATTGAGAATATCTTTCCAACGAATCCGACAGATCAAGATTTCATAGCGGGAATCAAAAGATATGTCCAGTTGAAAATTCTGAATAGTCGCTATGGAATTCAGGCCCTTAAAAATAGACATTTTGCAAACGACCTCGGTTTTCGACGAAACCACTTTTGTTGGATCCGGGATGTCAAATTATTGCTAGATTCCAAAATTCATAATATTCTGGATTAATATGTGAGTGTGGCACACTTAAACGCGGTTGACCAGTTTCAGTTGATTTTAATCGACTGGAAAATGGCCATTTTTCCCACGGTCTCAGAATTCGACGATACTAGTTTTGTTAGGACCGTATCGTCAATACGAAGCTAGAAAATATTTTTCTGCAATTTTTAAAGTTCGTATGTGGCCTCGGTAAATTAAAATGTGCGTTCAAATTGAATATATACTGATTTATATTTTAAATTTGATGAAAACTGATCGTAACAACCAAATTGGCTTACGAAACATATCCCATTGTGTTCGGAATCAGGGTAATTAGCTAGGGGCGACAGTCGTTGGACCCGATTTGGAGGTCGATTTAAAAAGCAACTTTTTAGAGAAATTAATTAATTAATTAATATATATTAATATATAATACCTCCCACCCCCAATTCTCTTTCTTCGATCAATTCAGCAGAAGAAAATAAAAAAAAGGGGGGAAAAACTCTCGTCGATGGCGGCCGCCCTCCACCCTCGCCGTCGCCCGCCCTGACAGCCGCCACCATTCGTTCACCGCACCCCCTTCCCTCTGCGAACAACCACCGCGACCCCCCCCCCCCCTCTTCGCATCGAGCGACGCGAGAACACCCAGCTCCCCCCTGAAACCCAAAGCCGCCACCACCGCACACGAGACCAACGCGCCGCTTCAGGTGGCACACTTAAATGGTACTTCGGCGCAACATGGTGGACGCAGTTCTAAACCCTAGGAAGTCAACGCGGGTGTTTTCCGGTTCCTGGAATACAAAGAAGATGGGGTGCAGGGTAATTTACGGTGAGTTTTTCTTTGGTATTTATTTCAGTTTTAAAGATCTAAATAAGTAGGAAAATTCCAGTTTAATTTTTTTTAAATACATAGTTTAAAAACAGTGTTGTTTTTAAAATATGAATACACTGTTGAAAAGTCAGTTTTTAAAAAAAAATATAAAGTATTGAATTCTATTTTCAGATTTTATTCACACTGATTTATTTCCAGTTTTAAAAATATATATTCACATGGTTTTCGAAAAATAAAATATAAAGAGCATTCGTTCTTGAAAAATATAAAGAGCATTCGTTCTTGAAAAATAAAAATAGTATTTGTTCTTTAAAAATAAAATTAGTACTGTTTTGAAAATAAAAGTAGAACTGTTTTGGGAAGTAAAAATAGATTTGCTTTTAAAATAAAATTACCTCTCTTTTTGAAAATGTAAATAGCATTTCCTTTTGTAAAGAAAAATATATACCTTGTTAAGAGAAAAAAAAAACTTTGTAAAGTAGTGATTTTTGAACATGAAAGATATGATTTCTATAAAATAGCATTGAAGATAAAAATGGCCTAGTTATAGGAAGATAAAATATGAATGTACTTTATGTAGAAAAATATGAATACACTTTGTGCAGAAAAACATGAATATACTTTGTGAAGAAAAATATAATTTTCCATATAGAAAGTAGCGAAGAAAAATATGTTTTTTTTAATATTGACTACGTGAAACAGATTTCGTTGGAGTCACGATGAAGGTTTTCTACATAAGAAGAGTCGTGGCGTTTGGTTTAGCTAGTCGGTGAGAACTTCTCACTCAAAATCTCTTTCTCTAGTTATATATATACTAGGATGCAGACGGTGCTTAGTAGCACCCAACACAATCGTCCACAGACCATGGACTTGTTTGATTGGTTGTGTAGTTGGTTAGTCTAATTGGTTTGAATTGAATTGTTTGGTGAAATGGAATGGATTTGATTGATGTGTGAATGGCGTGGGCCTTCACTAGATCGGGGATAAGGCTAGGCCTCGTCCCGTTTCTAGTATCGTGCCGTTATGCCGTCGAATTTTTTTAAAATATGTTAGAAAAATAAAAATATCATTTTTATTGTGTAAATGAACTGAATAGAAATTCAAGTGTTGAAATAAATATTTTTGACGTTAAAAATATAATTTTTAACGTGAATGTGAATAAATAAATATTCATTTACAAACCGGACGGTTTGTTTATGTACACCTATTTGACTGATATTGATTGGGATGATAAATTTTACACATCGCCCAACTGCACAAATAAAATCTGTGTTTGATTGTTTGAAACCCCACACGGGTGTTGGGATGAAATTTGAAGTTCACTCATCCTGATTGATTAAATATGTCGATCGATTGATTGACAGGCTGTTATAAGCGTAAGATATCTATATTTGATGCTTATACAGTGTAGTACACTTTGGTTGATGGTTGATTATTTTTCAATGCTATTATATACATGTGTTGTATGGAATCCATATAATTAACGTTATATGGTGATTGATTGGGCCTCATTCCAATCGGGAAAATAAGGAATATTATAAAAGAAAATTCATGTGTTGAATATAAAAATAGTCATGTGTTGACGATGTTCATGTGTTGAGTGAAATATTTTATACAATGAAATTTACATCTTTATCATTTAAAATTAGAACTACTTCCCAGTAGAAGTCTAATTAAAAATCAAACGATAGATACCATAGTTTTATAAAATATTTTACATAACAAAAATAGTGATGTGTTGACAGTACTCATGTGTTGAGATTAGTCAGGTGTTGGAAGAAATATAGATTCATGTGTTGAATGGAATAAATATTCATTTGTTGAATAGAATAACGGATTTATTGAAAAATATAAAGCCGTGTTGATTAGAGTTGCGCTATTTTGACGTGAACGATATTTATATCGATTATATTCATTTTTATAATGAATATAGAAAAGAAGTGATTTCAAAATATAACGTTTTGAAAATATTATCATTTATATAGTAATGATATAAAATATTCAGTTTTGATTAGAAATTGAAATAGTGTTGAAATGATTTTGAAACGAAGTTAAAACGATTTATAAAATACGTTTTAAAAGGAAATTGACGAAATATATATAATATATAATATATATATATTATATATATATAATGGCCTGAATAGAACGCGCCGCTCCGCGGCAGTTCGTAAATTTCGACCATTGACTTCGAATTGACGTTGCGGGAGATCCGACTGTCGGATTCTCCTAAAACCGGAACCGTTGGGTTCGTATCGAAAAGAGCTTTCCAATGAATATTAGAAATTTGAAATCTAACGGTTGGATTTGGAATTATGTCCAAATCAAATTTGAAAAAGGTCGATGTAAGTGCAGTCCGATGGCCGTTGTTGGAAATCGACTGTACGGGCCTTGATAAAATTATTAAAAATATTAATAATTTGTGAAAAATCATAATATGTGAATTGGAAATAACTGGGATGAAGAATTCCACATTTGAAATGATAAAAATAGATTTTTGTCGAAATGAACTAGTTTTGAACTAGAATTAAAAATCAATTTATTTGTGAAATAAATAAATTGAATTTGAAAGTGATTTTAAAAATAATCAATATTCCCAATACGTGGATTGGACTGGAGTTGAATCGAAATTATCTTCAGGATATTTCGATGTTGGATTTCGTGACTATACATATATTGTTATGGGAATTTGAAAGATATATTTTATATCGTTATTGCCAATACGATATATGTTGGTTTCAGAATTTGATATTGAATATAAGCCGATATATTTTCTATTCAGAGCCTTGTATTTAATATCAAATGTGATTTGGGTTTGTCGTGAATCGTGTTTTAGAAGACATTGGTTCTTTAACCCAGTTAAAGACATAATATTGATTTTTGAGAAGATTAAAACTAAATGGAGTTTTAATGAATCTTTAATTAGATTAAAAAGTGAATTGATAATTTAAATTATCAAATCTGAAAAGTGATCGAGAGTGGAGTATCACCAGCTTTGCTCCAAAGCGATAGTTAAATCTTTAATTAGATTTGAACGTGAAATGGTAATTAATTTTACCGATAACACCGTGGTGTTAGATATGGAGTATCACCAGTTTTGCTCCATGGGATATATAGGTTGGGATTGGGAAATAAAACAAATAATTACTTCGGTGTGGTTCGCTAATCCCGACTAGTTTGAAATGATATCCAAAGGAAGATTATAGGATAAATTTAGAAGAATTTATCTTGGATAAAATTAATGGGAACATTTCCCTAAGAATGTGATTTTGTGAATAAAAGAATATTCTGAATTGGAATGAGGCGTTCGTTGTGTTTGTGTAACATTTGTTTATCATATACGTGGGTTATTCAGGAAGGCCGGGTTATACCCATTCTGAATAACCGATTCGACGAGATGTCGAAGATGAAGACGGTGGTTGAAGACCGGAAGTCTTCACATCGTTTGGGTGATTACTGATGATCTTGATTGGGCTGTACACCCAGGATGAGGGAATCAGTTGGTGATCGTCCAGACGTACCTGGAGATGGATGGATATGCGAGGAAAAAGCCTCCGGTTTCGTTCAGACCCAGAACGAACTTGTAAATGGATTGTGTGTCTGACACTGGATTTTATTCTGTGTTGATTGATCTCTATTAAATATACATCTGTTTGGCGGCGGAGAATTTATTCTCTTGCTTAACGCCCTTCTCTGAGACGTACGAGCTCAGAGGTTGTATATCGATGGACATCAGTCGCATGGAGTGAATTGCCAGTGTGGCATGCGTAAGTGGCAATTGATCAAGGCTTCTGTTAAAAAGCAAAGTCTTGTGGTTGATGATCAAAGCACGGCCTGTGTGGCGTAGCTTTGTGTATAACGTGAATTCGCGAGCCTCACACCTCGGTATGAGTCAAAAACGGGAGACGGACCGCTGGGAGAGCACGATGTTTCTTTCTAGCTAGGGTGGTGTCAGTGACCTACCAGCCCTGACATTTATATACTTTTCACCTGTGTGGTTGTTGGATATGAGGCGCCTCAGATATAGGTCTGTAAGGACCGGGAAACATGTGTTCAGGAATTGCCAATCCTCAAAAGTAAGAGAGGACCGGCCCAGCCGATTCCAAGGATCATAGTGGGGTCCTGAGGCATTTGCTAGAGTGTCTCGAACGCGGAGAGGAGCTTGTCCCTTGCCTCGACTCATGATGGAATCCAATTTCCAATACATGTGTTTCGGTTTTATTTGTAGAACCTAGTATGGCGACATAGTGGTATGGGTCATTCATGCCGCCTATGATTTATATTTATGATTGAAATTGTTTTGACACTATACACCTATAATGGTATCAAATAATGTGTTTTAAACGTATCAAGCATGATTTGGTTGTTATAAGGTAAAAACCCTATCCTCCGGCTTGTGTTGCATTGTGTGATGGGACCTGGGTCTTATAACAGCTTCATTTTTCTTTATTTAGCATTGCGCTGTTTGTTTTATGCACTGGTATTCTTGGGAGGAAACCCGTTCCGTGTTATATGGCGTGGTCCCTTGATGTACCTAACTTTAAAACCAATATTAACAACTGTTTTAGTTCTCACACCAGTCACATGACTGACCTAGAGTTTATTGTTTTAACCTAAACTCTGGGTGCCCCTATTTTCCACACGGGCAGCTAGTAGTTTTGGTTTTGCAGATTTATATTCACAGGGTCCTGATTTACAGCTGGAACGATGCTCGGAAAGCTCTGTATCCGTGTATCACTTCTAGTTGTGATTTTGTATTTTTTCCGCTGCTATGTAATTTATTGTAATCTCTGATATTTATCGAATGTAATTTATTCAATTATACTCTGTATATTCTTGTATCTGATGGAATTGTTGTAATATACAATGAAATGTTCTTCCGTATGCGTTCTATTTTGTCTTGTCCTCAATTCTATCTGTGGTTTCCTTCACGGGGAAGTTCGGGTCGTCTCAGTTTGGTATCAGAGCTTTGGTTTACAGAGCTCGAGAACAAGACGCATTAGAACCATACGAAAGAACTCATCAGATATTGGATTAGAAATATCCAATTAGAATGACTCGTTAGAGATAGGATCAATAGTATCCTAGAACGAGTGTGAAGAGTATATTTTTCAAATGAAACAATTTTGTTTTGAAAATTTAAACCATTTTATACGTATTTGATTATTTATTTATTTTGAATATGGACAATCTAGTATATAAAGGTTTTGCATATACGCGTCATGAACGTATATTCAAAGTTTTAATATATTAGATAGATATAGAATCACATTCTAGTTGCCCGGGAATGATTCTGATAATGCTGCAGCGTTACCAGTATTTATTTTCGAGTGACGAAGGTATGATTTTCTATATATTTCCACTAGGCTGGTGTGAGAACCAAAACTTATATAGATAGACACATTGTTGTGAATTGGCATCAAAAACATGATTTTCTGTATATGTATCAAAATTATGAATTTGAAACTCTAATTCACTAATTGATTGATGTTTGTGTTGTTTGTTTATTTGTTTGATAATTTTGAACCATTTATGCCAACTTGTATCAAATATTGAACTATATTGAAAATTGGTCGCATTTGCTTGCATATACATATACTTACATTGAACAGGTCATAGCAAGGAGGCTAGAGCAGAGAATAAAATTTGTTTGCCCGACAAATAGGTACATGTTTACTACATAATTTACTGTTTTGTTTGGGTGATGATGATTTTATGAGCCTATTGGCTAGCCGCTTGGCTTTTTCTTTTTCTTTTTGAGATCTGAAGGACCGGGGAAGCTATTTGAAATTCCCCGATGCAGGGGAGGTTATGGCGAAATTTTTCGAAAATTTAGGGTGTTAGCCAAATTTTTGAAGAATTTGAAAATTCTCAGAAACTGAAAAGTTGGAGAAGGCAAGCCAGATCGAACGTAGAGTTGATTGATCAAACCACTTTCGACTTTGTTCCTTTTCGGGGACGAAAAGTTTTAAGTGGGGGAGATTGTAATAACCCGGAAAATCTGAGCCAGTTTAAAATTTTTATTTTTGCAATTTTAATGAATTTAGAATATTTAAAATGAGTTATTTTAAATAATATCGACGAGAAATTTATTTTGAATTGAATTCTACGTATATATCTATATACGTCGTCGTTAGAATATAAATAATTATATATAATTATAAAAGGAATTGAAAATGGTGCGGTAGTTCGATAATTCGATTTTCAAACTTCAATTGAATGTACCGGGTGCAAAACAATCCGGATTTTAGTGAAACCAAAAATATTAGAATCTAATTGAGAATATCTTTCCAACGAATCCGACAGATCAAGATTTCATAGCGGGAATCAAAAGATATGTCCAGTTGAAAATTCTGAATAGTCGCTATGGAATTCAGGCCCTTAAAAATAGACATTTTGCAAACGACCTCGGTTTTCGACGAAACCACTTTTGTTGGATCCGGGATGTCAAATTATTGCTAGATTCCAAAATTCATAATATTCTGGATTAATATGTGAGTGTGGCACACTTAAACGCGGTTGACCAGTTTCAGTTGATTTTAATCGACTGGAAAATGGCCATTTTTCCCACGGTCTCAGAATTCGACGATACTAGTTTTGTTAGGACCGTATCGTCAATACGAAGCTAGAAAATATTTTTCTGCAATTTTTAAAGTTCGTATGTGGCCTCGGTAAATTAAAATGTGCGTTCAAATTGAATATATACTGATTTATATTTTAAATTTGATGAAAACTGATCGTAACAACCAAATTGGCTTACGAAACATATCCCATTGTGTTCGGAATCAGGGTAATTAGCTAGGGGCGACAGTCATTGGACCCGATTTGGAGGTCGATTAAAAAGCAACTTTTTAGAGAAATTAATTAATTAATTAATTAATATATATTAATATATAATACCTCCCACCCCCAATTCTCTTTCTTCGATCAATTCAGCAGAAGAAAATAAAAAAAGGGGGGAAAAACTCTCGTCGATGGCGGCCGCCCTCCACCCTCGCCGTCGCCCGCCCTGACAGCCGCCACCATTCGTTCACCGCACCCCCTTCCCTCTGCGAACAACCACCGCGACCCCCCCCCTCTTCGCATCGAGCGACGCGAGAACACCCAGCTCCCCCCTGAAACCCAAAGCCGCCACCACCGCACACGAGACCAACGCGCCGCTTCAGGTGGCACACTTAAATGGTACTTCGGCGCAACATGGTGGACGCAGTTCTAAACCCTAGGAAGTCAACGCGGGTGTTTTCCGGTTCCTGGAATACAAAGAAGATGGGGTGCAGGGTAATTTACGGTGAGTTTTTCTTTGGTATTTATTTCAGTTTTAAAGATCTAAATAAGTAGGAAAATTCCAGTTTAATTTTTTTTAAATACATAGTTTAAAAACAGTGTTGTTTTTAAAATATGAATACACTGTTGAAAAGTCAGTTTTTAAAAAAATATATAAAGTATTGAATTCTATTTTCAGATTTTATTCACACTGATTTATTTCCAGTTTTAAAAATATATATTCACATGGTTTTCGAAAAATAAAATATAAAGAGCATTCGTTCTTGAAAAATATAAAGAGCATTCGTTCTTGAAAAATAAAAATAGTATTTGTTCTTTAAAAATAAAATTAGTACTGTTTTGAAAATAAAAGTAGAACTGTTTTGGGAAGTAAAAATAGATTTGCTTTTAAAATAAAATTACCTCTCTTTTTGAAAATGTAAATAGCATTTCCTTTTGTAAAGAAAAATATATACCTTGTTAAGAGAAAAAAAAAACTTTGTAAAGTAGTGATTTTTGAACATGAAAGATATGATTTCTATAAAATAGCATTGAAGATAAAAATGGCCTAGTTATAGGAAGATAAAATATGAATGTACTTTATGTAGAAAAATATGAATACACTATGTGCAGAAAAACATGAATATACTTTGTGAAGAAAAATATAATTTTCCATATAGAAAGTAGCGAAGAAAAATATGTTTTTTTTAATATTGACTACGTGAAACAGATTTCGTTGGAGTCACGATGAAGGTTTTCTACATAAGAAGAGTCGTGGCGTTTGGTTTAGCTAGTCGGTGAGAACTTCTCACTCAAAATCTCTTTCTCTAGTTATATATATACTAGGATGCAGACGGTGCTTAGTAGCACCCGACACAATCGTCCACAGACCATGGACTTGTTTGATTGGTTGTGTAGTTGGTTAGTCTAATTGGTTTGAATTGAATTGTTTGGTGAAATGGAATGGATTTGATTGATGTGTGAATGGCGTGGGCCTTCACTAGATCGGGGATAAGGCTAGGCCTCGTCCCGTTTCTAGTATCGTGCCGTTATGCCGTCGAAATTTTTTAAAATATGTTAGAAAAATAAAAATATCATTTTTATTGTGTAAATGAACTGAATAGAAATTCAAGTGTTGAAATAAATATTTTTGACGTTAAAAATATAATTTTTATCGTGAATGTGAATAAATAAATATTCATTTACAAACCGGACGGTTTGTTTATGTACACCTATTTGACTGATATTGATTGGGATGATAAATTTTACACATCGCCCAACTGCACAAATAAAATCTGTGTTTGATTGTTTGAAACCCCACACGGGTGTTGGGATGAAATTTGAAGTTCACTCATCCTGATTGATTAAATATGTCGATCGATTGATTGACAGGCTGTTATAAGCGTAAGATATCTATATTTGATGCTTATACAGTGTAGTACACTTTGGTTGATGGTTGATTATTTTTCAATGCTATTATATACATGTGTTGTATGGAATCCATATAATTAACGTTATATGGTGATTGATTGGGCCTCATTCCAATCGGGAAAATAAGGAATATTATAAAAGAAAATTCATGTGTTGAATATAAAAATAGTCATGTGTTGACGATGTTCATGTGTTGAGTGAAATATTTTATACAATGAAATTTACATCTTTATCATTTAAAATTAGAACTACTTCCCAGTAGAAGTCTAATTAAAAATCAAACGATAGATACCATAGTTTTATAAAATATTTTACATAACAAAAATAGTGATGTGTTGACAGTACTCATGTGTTGAGATTAGTCAGGTGTTGGAAGAAATATAGATTCATGTGTTGAATGGAATAAATATTCATTTGTTGAATAGAATAACGGATTTATTGAAAAATATAAAGCCGTGTTGATTAGAGTTGCGCTATTTTGACGTGAACGATATTTATATCGATTATATTCATTTTTATAATGAATATAGAAAAGAAGTGATTTCAAAATATAACGTTTTGAAAATATTATCATTTATATAGTAATGATATAAAATATTCAGTTTTGATTAGAAATTGAAATAGTGTTGAAATGATTTTGAAACGAAGTTAAAACGATTTATAAAATACGTTTTAAAAGGAAATTGACGAAATATATATAATATATAATATATATATATATATTATATATATATAATGGCCTGAATAGAACGCGCCGCTCCGCGGCAGTTCGTAAATTTCGACCATTGACTTCGAATTGACGTTGCGGGAGATCCGACTGTCGGATTCTCCTAAAACCGGAACCGTTGGGTTCGTATCGAAAAGAGCTTTCCAATGAATATTAGAAATTTGAAATCTAACGGTTGGATTTGGAATTATGTCCAAATCAAATTTGAAAAAGGTCGATGTAAGTGCAGTCCGATGGCCGTTGTTGGAAATCGACTGTACGGGCCTTGATAAAATTATTAAAAATATTAATAATTTGTGAAAAATCATAATATGTGAATTGGAAATAACTGGGATGAAGAATTCCACATTTGAAATGATAAAAATAGATTTTTGTCGAAATGAACTAGTTTTGAACTAGAATTAAAAATCAATTTATTTGTGAAATAAATAAATTGAATTTGAAAGTGATTTTAAAAATAATCAATATTCCCAATACGTGGATTGGACTGGAGTTGAATCGAAATTATCTTCGGGATATTTCGATGTTGGATTTCGTGACTATACATATATTGTTATGGGAATTTGAAAGATATATTTTATATCGTTATTGCCAATACGATATATGTTGGTTTCAGAATTTGATATTGAATATAAGCCGATATATTTTCTATTCAGAGCCTTGTATTTAATATCAAATGTGATTTGGGTTTGTCGTGAATCGTGTTTTAGAAGACATTGGTTCTTTAACCCAGTTAAAGACATAATATTGATTTTTGAGAAGATTAAAACTAAATGGAGTTTTAATGAATCTTTAATTAGATTAAAAAGTGAATTGATAATTTAAATTATCAAATCTGAAAAGTGATCGAGAGTGGAGTATCACCAGCTTTGCTCCAAAGCGATAGTTAAATCTTTAATTAGATTTGAACGTGAAATGGTAATTAATTTTACCGATAACACCGTGGTGTTAGATATGGAGTATCACCAGTTTTGCTCCATGGGATATATAGGTTGGGATTAGGAAATAAAACAAATAACTACTTCGGTGTGGTTCGCTAATCCCGACTAGTTTGAAATGATATCCAAAGGAAGATTATAGGATAAATTTAGAAGAATTTATCTTGGATAAAATTAATGGGAACATTTCCCTAAGAATGTGATTTTGTGAATAAAAGAATATTCTGAATTGGAATGAGGCGTTCGTTGTGTTTGTGTAACATTTGTTTATCATATACGTGGGTTATTCAGGAAGGCCGGGTTATACCCATTCTGAATAACCGATTCGACGAGATGTCGAAGATGAAGACGGTGGTTGAAGACCGGAAGTCTTCACATCGTTTGGGTGATTACTGATGATCTTGATTGGGCTGTACACCCAGGATGAGGGAATCAGTTGGTGATCGTCCAGACGTACCTGGAGATGGATGGATATGCGAGGAAAGTGCCTCCGGTTTCGTTCAGACCCAGAACGAACTTGTAAATGGATTGTGTGTCTGACACTGGATTTTATTCTGTGTTGATTGATCTCTATTAAATATACATCTGTTTGGCGGCGGAGAATTTATTCTCTTGCTTAACGCCCTTCTCTGAGACGTACGAGCTCAGAGGTTGTATATCGATGGACATCAGTCGCATGGAGTGAATTGCCAGTGTGGCATGCGTAAGTGGCAATTGATCAACGCTTCTGTTAAAAAGCAAAGTCTTGTGGTTGATGATCAAAGCACGGCCTGTGTGGCGTAGCTTTGTGTATAACGTGAATTCGCGAGCCTCACACCTCGGTATGAGTCAAAAACGGGAGACGGACCGCTGGGAGAGCACGACGTTTCTTTCTAGCTAGGGTGGTGTCAGTGACCTACCAGCCCTGACATTTATATACTTTTCACCTGTGTGGTTGTTGGATATGAGGCGCCTCAGATATAGGTCTGTAAGGACCGGGAAACATGTGTTCAGGAATTGCCAATCCTCAAAAGTAAGAGAGGACCGGCCCAGCCGATTCCAAGGATCATAGTGGGGTCCTGAGGCATTTGCTAGAGTGTCTCGAACGCGGAGAGGAGCTTGTCCCTTGCCTCGACTCATGATGGAATCCAATTTCCAATACATGTGTTTCGGTTTTATTTGTAGAACCTAGTATGGCGACATAGTGGTATGGGTCATTCATGCCGCCTATGATTTATATTTATGATTGAAATTGTTTTGACACTATACACCTATAATGGTATCAAATAATGTGTTTTAAACGTATCAAGCATGATTTGGTTGTTATAAGGTAAAAACCCTATCCTCCGGCTTGGGTTGCATTATGTGATGGGACCTGGGTCTTATAACAGCTTCATTTTTCTTAATTTAGCATTGCGCTGTTTGTTTTATGCACTGGTATTCTTGGGAGGAAACCCGTTCCGTGTTATATGGCGTGGTCCCTTGATTTACCTAACTTTAAAACCAATATTAACAACTGTTTTAGTTCTCACACCAGTCACATGACTGACCTAGAGTTTATTGTTTTAACCTAAACTCTGGGTGCCCCTATTTTCCACACGGGCAGCTAGTAGTTTTGGTTTTGCAGATTTATATTCACAGGGTCCTGATTTACAGCTGGAACGATGCTCGGAAAGCTCTGTATCCGTGTATCACTTCTAGTTGTGATTTTGTATTTTTTCCGCTGCTATGTAATTTATTGTAATCTCTGATATTTATCGAATGTAATTTATTCAATTATACTCTGTATATTCTTGTATCTGATGGAATTGTTGTAATATACAATGAAATGTTCTTCCGTATGCGTTCTATTTTGTCTTGTCCTCAATTCTATCCGTGGTTTCCTTCACGGGGAAGTTCGGGTCGTCTCAGTTTGGTATCAGAGCTTTGGTTTACAGAGCTCGAGAACAAGACGCATTAGAACCATACGAAAGAACTCATCAGATATTGGATTAGAAATATCCAATTAGAATGACTCGTTAGAGATAGGATCAATAGTATCCTAGAACGAGTGTGAAGAGTATATTTTTCAAATGAAACAATTTTGTTTTGAAAATTTAAACCATTTTATACGTATTTGATTATTTATTTATTTTGAATATGGACAATCTAGTATATAAAGGTTTTGCATATACGCGTCATGAACGTATATTCAAAGTTTTAATATATTAGATAGATATAGAATCACATTCTAGTTGCCCGGGAATGATTCTGATAATGCTGCAGCGTTACCAGTATTTATTTTCGAGTGACGAAGGTATGATTTTCTATATATTTCCACTAGGCTGGTGTGAGAACCAAAACTTATATAGATAGACACATTGTTGTGAATTGGCATCAAAAACATGATTTTCTGTATATGTATCAAAATTATGAATTTGAAACTCTAATTCACTAATTGATTGATGTTTGTGTTGTTTGTTTATTTGTTTGATAATTTTGAACCATTTATGCCAACTTGTATCAAATATTGAACTATATTGAAAATTGGTCGCATTTGCTTGCATATACATATACTTACATTGAACAGGTCATAGCAAGGAGGCTAGAGCAGAGAATAAAATTTGTTTGCCCGACAAATAGGTACATGTTTACTACATAATTTACTGTTTTGTTTGGGTGATGATGATTTTATGAGCCTATTGGCTAGCCGCTTGGCTTTTTCTTTTTCTTTTTGAGATCTGAAGGACCGGGGAAGCTATTTGAAATTCCCCGATGCAGGGGAGGTTATGGCGAAATTTTTCGAAAATTTAGGGTGTTAGCCAAATTTTTGAAGAATTTGAAAATTCTCAGAAACTGAAAAGTTGGAGAAGGCAAGCCAGATCGAACGTAGAGTTGATTGATCAAACCACTTTCGACTTTGTTCCTTTTCGGGGACGAAAAGTTTTAAGTGGGGGAGATTGTAATAACCCGGAAAATCTGAGCCAGTTTAAAATTTTTATTTTTGCAATTTTAATGAATTTAGAATATTTAAAATGAGTTATTTTAAATAATATCGACGAGAAATTTATTTTGAATTGAATTCTACGTATATATCTATATACGTCGTCGTTAGAATATAAATAATTATATATAATTATAAAAGGAATTGAAAATGGCGCGGTAGTTTGATAATTCGATTTTCAAACTTCAATTGAATGTACCGGGTGCAAAACAATCCGGATTTTAGTGAAACCAAAAATATTAGAATCTAATTGAGAATATCTTTCCAACGAATCCGACAGATCAAGATTTAATAGCGGGAATCAAAAGATATGTCCAGTTGAAAATTCTGAATAGTCGCTATGGAATTCAGGCCCTTAAAAATAGACATTTTGCAAACGACCTCGGTTTTCGACGAAACCACTTTTGTTGGATCCGGGATGTCAAATTATTGCTAGATTCCAAAATTCATAATATTCTGGATTAATATGTGAGTGTGGCACACTTAAACGCGGTTGACCAGTTTCAGTTGATTTTAATCGACTGGAAAATGGCCATTTTTCCCACGGTCTCAGAATTCGACGATACTAGTTTTGTTAGGACCGTATCGTCAATACGAAGCTAGAAAATATTTTTCTGCAATTTTTAAAGTTCGTATGTGGCCTCGGTAAATTAAAATGTGCGTTCAAATTGAATATATACTGATTTATATTTTAAATTTGATGAAAACTGATCGTAACAACCAAATTGGCTTACGAAACATATCCCATTGTGTTCGAAATCAGGGTAATTAGCTAGGGGTGACAGTCGTTGGACCCGATTTGGAGGTCGATTTAAAAAGCAACTTTTTAGAGAAATTAATTAATTAATTAATATATATTAATATATAATACCTCCCACCCCTAATTCTCTTTCTTCGATCAATTCAGCAGAAGAAAATAAAAAAAAAAGGGGGAAAAACTCTCGTCGATGGCGGCCGCCCTCCACCCTCGCCGTCGCTCGCCCTGACAGCCGCCACCATCCGTTCACCGCACCCCCTTCCCTCTGCGAACAACCACCGCGACCCCCCCCCCTCTTCGCATCGAGCGACGCGAGAACACCCAGCTCCCCCCTGAAACCCAAAGCCGCCACCACCGCACACGAGACCAACGCGCCGCTTCAGGTGGCACACTTAAATGGTACTTCGGCGCAACATGGTGGACGCAGTTCTAAACCCTAGGAAGTCAACGCGGGTGTTTTCCGGTTCCTGGAATACAAAGAAGATGGGGTGCAGGGTAATTTACGGTGAGTTTTTCTTTGGTATTTATTTCAGTTTTAAAGATCTAAATAAGTAGGAAAATTCCAGTTTAATTTTTTTTAAATACATAGTTTAAAAACAGTGTTGTTTTTAAAATATGAATACACTGTTGAAAAGTCAGTTTTTAAAAAAAAATATAAAGTATTGAATTCTATTTTCAGATTTTATTCACACTGATTTATTTCCAGTTTTAAAAATATATATTCACATGGTTTTCGAAAAATAAAATATAAAGAGCATTCGTTCTTGAAAAATATAAAGAGCATTCGTTCTTGAAAAATAAAAATAGTATTTGTTCTTTAAAAATAAAATTAGTACTGTTTTGAAAATAAAAGTAGAACTGTTTTGGGAAGTAAAAATAGATTTGCTTTTAAAATAAAATTACCTCTCTTTTTGAAAATGTAAATAGCATTTCCTTTTGTAAAGAAAAATATATACCTTGTTAAGAGAAAAAAAAACTTTGTAAAGTAGTGATTTTTGAACATGAAAGATATGATTTCTATAAAATAGCATTGAAGATAAAAATGGCCTAGTTATAGGAAGATAAAATATGAATGTACTTTATGTAGAAAAATATGAATACGCTTTGTGCAGAAAAACATGAATATACTTTGTGAAGAAAAATATAATTTTCCATATAGAAAGTAGCGAAGAAAAATATGTTTTTTTTAATATTGACTACGTGAAACAGATTTCGTTGGAGTCACGATGAAGGTTTTCTACATAAGAAGAGTCGTGGCGTTTGGTTTAGCTAGTCGGTGAGAACTTCTCACTCAAAATCTCTTTCTCTAGTTATATATATACTAGGATGCAGACGGTGCTTAGTAGCACCCGACACAATCGTCTACAGACCATGGACTTGTTTGATTGGTTGTGTAGTTGGTTAGTCTAATTGGTTTGAATTGAATTGTTTGGTGAAATGGAATGGATTTGATTGATGTGTGAATGGCGTGGGCCTTCACTAGATCGGGGATAAGGCTAGGCCTCGTCCCGTTTCTAGTATCGTGCCGTTATGCCGTCGAAATTTTTTAAAATATGTTAGAAAAATAAAAATATCATTTTTATTGTGTAAATGAACTGAATAGAAATTCAAGTGTTGAAATAAATATTTTTGACGTTAAAAATATAATTTTTAACGTGAATGTGAATAAATAAATATTCATTTACAAACCGGACGGTTTGTTTATGTACACCTATTTGACTGATATTGATTGGGATGATAAATTTTACACATCGCCCAACTGCACAAATAAAATCTGTGTTTGATTGTTTGAAACCCCACACGGGTGTTGGGATGAAATTTGAAGTTCACTCATCCTGATTGATTAAATATGTCGATCGATTGATTGACAGGCTGTTATAAGCGTAAGATATCTATATTTGATGCTTATACAGTGTAGTACACTTTGGTTGATGGTTGATTATTTTTCAATGCTATTATATACATGTGTTGTATGGAATCCATATAATTAACGTTATATGGTGATTGATTGGGCCTCATTCCAATCGGGAAAATAAGGAATATTATAAAAGAAAATTCATGTGTTGAATATAAAAATAGTCATGTGTTGACGATGTTCATGTGTTGAGTGAAATATTTTATACAATGAAATTTACATCTTTATCATTTAAAATTAGAACTACTTCCCAGTAGAAGTCTAATTAAAAATCAAACGATAGATACCATAGTTTTATAAAATATTTTACATAACAAAAATAGTGATGTGTTGACAGTACTCATGTGTTGAGATTAGTCAGGTGTTGGAAGAAATATAGATTCATGTGTTGAATGGAATAAATATCCATTTGTTGAATAGAATAACGGATTTATTGAAAAATATAAAGCCGTGTTGATTAGAGTTGCGCTATTTTGACGTGAACGATATTTATATCGATTATATTCATTTTTATAATGAATATAGAAAAGAAGTGATTTCAAAATATAACGTTTTGAAAATATTATCATTTATATAGTAATGATATAAAATATTCAGTTTTGATTAGAAATTGAAATAGTGTTGAAATGATTTTGAAACGAAGTTAAAACGATTTATAAAATACGTTTTAAAAGGAAATTGACGAAATATATATAATATATAATATATATATATATATTATATATATAATGGCCTGAATAGAACGCGCCGCTCCGCGGCAGTTCGTAAATTTCAACCATTGACTTCGAATTGACGTTGCGGGAGATCCGACCGTCGGATTCTCCTAAAACCGGAACCGTTGGGTTCGTATCGAAAAGAGCTTTCCAATGAATATTAGAAATTTGAAATCTAACGGTTGGATTTGGAATTATGTCCAAATCAAATTTGAAAAAGGTCGATGTAAGTGCAGTCCGATGGCCGTTGTTGGAAATCGACTGTACGGGCCTTGATAAAATTATTAAAAATATTAATAATTTGTGAAAAATCATAATATGTGAATTGGAAAGAACTGGGATGAAGAATTCCACATTTGAAATGATAAAAATAGATTTTTGTCGAAATGAACTAGTTTTGAACTAGAATTAAAAATCAATTTATTTGTGAAATAAATAAATTGAATTTGAAAGTGATTTTAAAAATAATCAATATTCCCAATACGTGGATTGGACTGGAGTTGAATCGAAATTATCTTCGGGATATTTCGATGTTGGATTTCGTGAATATACAGATATTGTTATGGGAATTTGAAAGATATATTTTATATCGTTATTGCCAATACGATATATGTTGGTTTCAGAATTTGATATTGAATATAAGCCGATATATTTTCTATTCAGAGCCTTGTATTTAATATCAAATGTGATTTGGGTTTGTCGTGAATCGTGTTTTAGAAGACATTGGTTCTTTAACCCAGTTAAAGACATAATATTGATTTTTGAGAAGATTGAAACTAAATGGAGTTTTAATGAATCTTTAATTAGATTAAAAAGTGAATTGATAATTTAAATTATCAAATCTGAAAAGTGATCGAGAGTGGAGATGGATGGATATGCGAGGAAAGTGCCTCCGGTTTCGTTCAGACCCAGAACGAACTTGTAAATGGATTGTGTGTCTGACACTGGATTTTATTCTGTGTTGATTGATCTCTATTGAATATACATCTGTTTGGCGGCGGAGAATTTATTCTCTTGCTTAATGCCCTTCTCTGAGACGTACGAGCTCAGAGGTTGTATATCGATGGACATCAGTCGCATGGAGTGAATTGCCAGTGTGGCATGCGTAAGTGGCAATTGATCAAGGCTTCTGTTGAAAAGCAAAGTCTTGTGGTTGATGATCAAAGCACGGCCTGTGTGGCGTAGCTTTGTGTATAACGTGAATTCGCGAGCCTCACACCTCGGTATGAGTCAAAAACGGGAGACGGACCGCTGGGAGAGCACGACGTTTCTTTCTAGCTAGGGTGGTGTCAGTGACCTACCAGCCCTGACATTTATATACTTTTCACCTGTGTGGTTGTTGGATATGAGGCGCCTCGGATATAGGTCTGTAAGGACCGGGAAACGTGTGTTCAGGAATTGCCAATCCTCAAAAGTAAGAGAGGACCGGCCCAGCCGATTCCAAGGATCATAGTGGGGTCCTAAGGCATTTGCTAGAGTGTCTCGAACGCGGAGAGGAGCTTGCCCCTTGCCTCGACTCATGATGTAATCCAATTTCCAATACGTGTGTTTCGGTTTTATTTGTAGAACCTAGTATGGCGACATAGTGGTATGGGTCATTCATGCCGCCTATGATTGATATTTATGATTGAAATTGTTTTGACACTATACACCTATAATAGTATCAAATAATGTGTTTTAAACGTATCAAACATGATTTGGTTGTTATAAGGTAAAAACCCTATCCTCCGGCTTGTGTTGCATTGTGTGATGGGACCTGGGTCTTATAACAGCTTCATTTTTCTTTATTTAGCATTGCGTTGTTTGTTTTATGCACTGGTATTCTTGGGAGGAAACCCGTTCCGTGTTATATGGCGTGGTCCCTTGATTTACCTAACTTTAAAACCAATATTAACAACTGTTTTAGTTCTCACACCAGTCACATGACTGACCTGGAGTTTATTGTTTTAACCTAAACTCTGGGTGCCCCTATTTTCCACACGGGCAGCTAGTAGTTTTGGTTTTGCAGATTTATATTCACAGGGTCCTGATTTACAGCTGGAACGATGCTCGGAAAGCTCTATATCCGTCTATCACTTCTAGTTGTGATTTTGTATTTTTTTTCCGCTGCTATGTAATTTATTGTAATCTCTGATATTTATCGAATGTAATTTATTCAATTATACTCTGTATATTCTTGTATCTGATGGAATTGTTGTAATATACAATGAAATGTTCTTCCGTATGCATTCTATTTTGTCTTGTCCTCAATTCTATCCGTGCTTTCCTTCACGGGGAAGTTCAGGTCGTCTCAAAAGTCTTGTGGTTGATGATCAAAGCACGGCCTACGTGGCAGCTTTGTGTATAACGTGAATTCACGAGCCTCACACCTCGGTATGAGTCAAAAACGGGATACGGACTGCAGGGAAAGCACGACGTTACTTTCTAGCTTTGGTGGTGTCAGTGACTTACCAGCCCTGACATTTATATACTTTTCACCTATGTGGTTGTTGGATGAGGCGCCTCGATTTTAGGTCTGTAAGGACCGGGAAACGTGTGTTCAGGCATAACTAATCCTCTAACGTAAGTGAGGACCGGCCCTGAAGCATCCAGGATTGCCCAGAGTGTGTAGTCCTGAGACATTTGCTAGAGTGTCTCGAACGCAGAGAGGAGCTTGCCCCTTGCCTCGACTCATGACGGAAATCCAATTTCCAATACGTGTATTGCGGTTTTAATTGTAGAACTAGTATGGCGACATGATATATGGTACCCATGCCGTTTATGATTTATATTTATGATTGAAATTGTTTTGACACTATACACTTATTATAGTATCAAATTATTCGTTTTAAACGTACCAAGCATGTTTGGCTATTATAAGGGAAAACCCTATCCTCCGGCTTGTGTTGCATTGTGTGATGGGACCTGGGTTTTATAATAGCTTCATTTTTCGAAAAAGCATTGCGCTGTTTATTCTATGCACTGGTATTCTTGGGAGGAAACCCGTTCCGTGTTATACGGCGTGGTCCCTTGAATTACTCTCTTTTAAAGTAAAGTTTTAAATAACTGTTTTAGTTCTCACACCAGTCACATGACTGACCTGGAGTTTATTGTTTTAACCTAAATTCTGGGTGCCCCTATTTTCCGCACGGGCAGCTAGCAGTTTTGGTTTTGCAGATTTATATTCACAGGATCCGGGTTTACAGCTGGAATGATATCCGGAAAGCTCTATATCCGTATATCACCTTCAGTTGTGCTTTGTATTATTTTCCGCTGCTATGTAATTTATTGTAATCTCTGATATTTATCGAATGTAATTTATTCGTTTATACTCTGTATATTCTTGTATCTGATGGAATTGTTGTAATAGCAATGAAATGTTCTTCTGCTTGTGTTCTGATTTGTCCTGTTCTCAAACGATCAGGGGTTTCGAACGGTCTAGATCGGTTTAACGACTGATTCAGATCGAGCGAAATTCCCGGCCGTCACATTTGGTATCAGAGCTTTGGTTTACAGAGCTCGAGAACAAGACACATTAGAACCATACGAAAGAATTCATCAGATATTGGATTAGTAATATCCAATTAGAATGACTCGTTAGAGATAGGATCAGTAGTATCCTAGAACGAGTGTGAAGAGTATATTTTTTTCAAATGAAAACAATTTTGTTTTTGAAATTTAAATCGCTTTATACGTATTTGATTATTTATTTATTTTAAATATGGACAATCCGATATATAAAGATTTTGCATATACGCGTCATGAACGTATATTCGAAGTTTTAATATACCGGGTAGATATAGAACCGCACTCTAGTAGCCCGACAATGTTTTGATGGTGGTTCGAAACATCATCAGCATTTATTTTCGAGTGACGAAGGTGTGATATCTATATATTTCCATTAGACTAGTGTGAGAACCAAAACTTATATAGCTAGAACACATTGTTGTGAATTGGTATCAAAAACAAGATTTTCAGTATATATATCAAAATTATGAATTTGAAACGTTAATCCACTAATTGATTGATGTTTGTGTTGTTTGATTATTGTTGCCTAGTGGAATTTTGAACCATTATGCCTAATTACATCAAATATTGAATTGTATTGAAAACTGGTTGCATTTACTTGCATATACATATACTTACATTTAACAGGTCATAGCAAGGAGGCTAGAGCCGAAGAATAAAATTTGTTTGCCCGACAAATAGGTACATGTTTACTATAATTTACTGTTTTGTTTGGGTGATGATGATTTTATGAGCCTATTGGCTAGCCGCTTGGCCTTTTCTTTTTCTTTTTGAGATCAAAAGGCCTATATGGAAATTTCGGGATTTTCCCGTGGCTCCCGGTGCAGGGGAGGTTATGGCGAAATTTTTCGAAAATTTAGGGTGTTGGCCAAATTTTTGAAATTTTTAAAAATTCTCAGAAACTGAAAAGTTGGAGAATGGAAGCCAGATCGAACGTAGATTTGATTAATCAAACCACTTTCGACTTCGTTCCTTTTCGGGGACGAAAAGTTTTAAGTGGGGGAGATTGTAATAACCCGGAAATTCTGGGCCAGTTTAAAATTTTTATTTTGGCAATTTTAATGAATTTTGAATATTTAAAATGAATTATTTTAAATAATATCGACGAGAAATTTATTTTGAATAGTATTTAGAACGTATATATTATATACGTCGTCGTTAGAATATAAATATTTATATATAATTTGAAAATGGCGCGGTAGTTCGATAATTCGATTTCAAACTTCAATTGAACTACCGGGTGCAAAACAATCCGGATTTTAGTGAAACCAAAAACATTAGGATCTAATTGATGATATCTTTCCAACGAAATCGGAAAATCAAAATTTCATAGCAGGAATCAAAAGATATGTCATGTTGAAAATTCTGAAAAGTCGCTATGGAATTCAGGCCCTTAAAATTAGACATTTTGCAAACGACCTCGGATTTCGACGAAACCACTTTTGTTGGATCCGGGATGTCAAATTATTGCTAGATTCCAAATTTCATAATTTTTCGAATCAATATGTGAGCGTGGCAAAGGAAAACGCATTTGACCAGTTTCAGTTGATTTTAATCGACTGGAAAATGGCCATTTTTCCAACGGTCTCAGAATTCGACGAAACTAGTTTTTTAGGACCGTATCGTCAATACGAAGCTAGAAAATATTTTTATGGAATTTTTAGAGTTAGTATGTGACCCCAGTAAATTGAAATGCGCGTTCAAATTCAATATATAGAGTTATATGTTGGTTTTGACGAAAACTGATCGAAATGATCGAATCAACCTACGATACATATCCCATTGTGTTCGGAATGGGTGTGAAACGCTATGGACGACAGGCGGTGGGCCTCGTTTAGAGGTCGTATGTAAAAATCAACCTTTTGAAAAATAAAATAATAAAATAATAATAAAAAAAAGAGAAAAACCTTTCTCTCCCCTTTAAACCCGTTGCCCCCCCCTTTGTTTCGATTCATCAATCAGAAAAAAAAGGAGAACCCTCGATCGACAGCCCCCCCCCCCCCCATCGTTCGCCCGCCGCCGCCCCCCCCGATTGACCGCCGACGCCTCACGCCCCCTTCCTACTACAATCAAGCACCGCGATGAACCCCCCTTGCTCTCGCGACGCAGCGCCCCCGCCACCAGAAGTCGACCGCAACCACCACCTCCGCCTCTGCCCAGTCAACCCCCCCCCCCCTGCGCCCCTCTCTCCCGATGAAGCCCCTTACAGTAAGTTTTCTTGATTTGATTTTTTATTGATTTTAAAAAATTGATTTTAATTGATTTTAAAAAAAACTGATTTTTTTTATTGATTTTCAAAACGGATTTTTAGTGACAAAAGGTTCGATATATATCATAGTAAATAAACCTTTTATATAGGTTAAAAATATGATTTTTCATAGAAGAAGAATACGTTTTTTAATTAGGAAAAAATATCATCTTTATTGTTGAAAAGGAGAAATCTTTATATAGAGAATGACGATGTAAAAATAGAATTTTTATCCATATAGCGTGATTATAAAAATTCAATTTCTATATATTGAATAGCATAGTAAAAATTCGATTTTTATATATTGAATAGCATAGTAAAAATTTGATTTTTATATATTGAATAACATAGTAAAAATTTGATTTTTATATATTGAATAGCATAGTAAAAATTCGATTTTTATATATTGAATAGCATAGTAAAAATTCGATTTTTATATATTGAATAGCATAGTAAAAATTCGATTTTTATATATTGAATAGCATAGTAAAAATTCGATTTTTATATATTGAATAGCATAGTAAAAATTCGATTTTTACATATGTAGAGAATACGGGAAACGAAGGTGACAAAAAGGCGAGAACGATGAAGATTTCTCTAAATGAAGAGTCGTGGTATTGGATAGCTTTCGGTGAGAATTTCTCACTCTTCAGTTTCTTTTCTAGTTATATATATACTAGGATGCAGACGGTGTTTAGTAGCACCCGACACAATCGTCCACAGACCATGGACTTGTTTGTTTGATTGCAAAAATTAGTTAGAGTATTTGATTGAAATTTGATTGTTTGGTGGAATGGAATGGATTGATTGATGTGTGAATGGCGTGGGCCTTCACTAGACCGGGGATAAGGCTAGGCCTCGTCCCGTTTCTGGTATCGTGCCGTTATGCCGCCAAAATTTTCTAAAATATGTTAGAAAAATAAAATATCATTTTATTGAAAGAATGAACTGAATAGAAATTCATATGTTGAAATAAAATGTTTTATCGTTAAAAATATAATTTTTAACGTAAATATGAATAAATGAATATTCATTTACAAACCGGACAGTTTGCTTATGTACACCTATTTGAAGGACATTGATTGGGATGATAAATTTTACACATCGCCCAACTGCACAAACAAAATCTGTGTTAGATTGTTTGAAAACCCCACACGGGTGTTGGGATGAAATTTGAAGTTCACTCATCCTGATTGATTAAATATGTCGATCGATTGATTGACAGGCTGTTATAAGCGTTAGATATCTATATTTGATGCTTATACAGTGTAGTGCACTTTGGATGATGGTTGATTATTTATCGTTGCTATTATATACATGTGTTGACCGTACTCATCCGTTGAGATTAGTCATGTGTTGAACGAAATATTTTAATAATAAAATTTACATTTTTGTCAATATAAAATAAAGGTTCATGTGTTGACCGTACTCATCCGTTGAGATTAGTCATGTGTTGAACGAAATATTTTAATAATAAAATTTACATCTTTATCAATATAAAATAAAGGTTCATGTGTTGACCGTACTCATCCGTTGAGATTAGTCATGTGTTGAACGAAATATTTGAAGTAGAAATATTTGAAACGAAATATTTGAAGTAGAAATATTTGAAACGAAATCTTTGAAGTAGAAATATTTGAAAACGAAATATTTGAAACAGAAATGTTTGAAAAGGAAATATTTGAAATAGAATATTTGAAAATAGAAATATATGAAGCCGTGTTGATTAGATTGACGCCATTTTGGCGTGAACGATATTTATATCGATTTTATTCATTTTAAAATGAATATTGAAAAGTGATTTCGAAATCGAATATTTTGAAATGAAATTTGAATTGAATCGAATAGAAAACCAATTTGAATTGAATCGAATAGAAAACCAAATGAAATTTGAATTGAATTGAATATAAAACCAATTCGAATTGAATTGAAAACGAATTCGAATTGAATTGGAAACGAATTGAAATGAATTCAAATTGAATTGAAATTTGAATTGAATAGAAATGAATTTTAAAACGAATTTATAAGGAAAAATTCAATTTTGATTTGAATTTGAAATGGAAGTTGAAAATGTTTTTGAAACAAATTTAAAACGATTTATAAAATTCGTTTTAAATAGTAATCGACGAAATATATATTATATATATTATATATATAATATAATGGCCTGAATAGAACGTGCCGCGCAGCGGCAGTTCGTGAATTTCGACCATTTATTTCAAACGGACATTACGGGAGATCCGACCGTCGGATTCTCCTAAAACCAGAACCGTTGGGTTCGTATCGAAAAGAGCTTTCTAACGAATATTAGAAATTTGATATCTAACGGTTGGATTTGGAGATACGTCCAAATCAAATTTGAAAAAGGTCGCTGTAAGTGCAGTTCGATGGCCGTTGATGGAAATCGACTGTACGGGCCTTGATAAAATTATTAAAAATATCAATAATTTGTGTAAAATCATAAGAAATGATTTGGGAAAAATTGGGGTGAAAAACTCCATATTTGAAAGGATACAAATAGATTTTTATCGAAATGAACTAGTTTTGAACTAAAATTAAACCCGTTTATTTTTAAATAAATAAACTGGATTTGGAATGGGTTTTAGACAAAATTGATTTGTGGGTTTATCGTGAACGGTGTTTTAAATAACATTTGTTCTTTAACCCGATAATAAATAGAATGTGATTTGGGTTTGTCATGAAGTGTGTTTTAAATAACACTAGTTCTTTAACCCAGTAAAAGGAGTTTTAATGAATCTGCAATTAGATTGAAATGTGAATTGATAATCTAAATTATCAAATTTAGAAATTGAGCGAGAATGGAGTATCACCAGTTTTGCTCCAAAGCGATAGTTAAATCTTTAATTAGATTTGAACGTGAAATGGTATTTAATTTTACCGATAACACTATGGTGTTAGATATGGAGTATTACCAGTTTTGCTTCATGGGATGAATAGGTTGGGATTGGGAAATAAAATAAATAATTACTTCGGTGTGGTTCGCTAATCTCGACTAGTTTGAAAACCCATAATTTGGTTTGAAATGACATCCAAAGGAAGATTAAAGGATAAATTTTAAAGAATTTATCTTGGATAAAATTAATGGGAACCTTTCCCTAAGAATATAAAATTAAGAAACTAGCTGTAGGTTAGTTAAGAAGAATGGTTTCCTGGATATTGATCTGATGTTGGTTTCGGCCTTCGGGGTTAATATTTGGGGAATTGCTCTCTTGCTAATTTGCGGTTAGTGACTAATGAATTGGAATGAGGCGTATGTTGTGTTTGTGTTACATTTGTTTTTAATATACGCGGGTTGTTCGGAAAGGCCGGGTTTATACCCATTCTGAATAACCGATTCGACGATATGTCGAAGATGAAGACGGTGGTTGAAGACCGGAAGTCTTCACATCGTTTGGGTAATTACTAACGATCCTGATTGGGCTGTACACCCAAGAGGATGGAAATAGTTGGTGGTCGTCCAGACGTACTTGGAGATGGATGGATATGCGAGGAAAGTGCCTCCGGTTTCGTTCAGACCCAGAACGAACTTGTAAATGGATTGTGTGTTTGACATTGGATTTTATTCTGTGTTGATTGATTTCTGTTAAATATATATCTGTTTGGCGGCGGAGAATTTATTCTCTTGCTTAACGCCCTTCTCTGAGACGTACGAGCTTAGAGGTTATGTATCGATAGATATCAATCGCATGACATGAACTGCCTGTGTGGCACGCTGAGTTGCATGGATCAAGGCTTCTGTTGAAAAGCAAAGTCTTGTGGTTGATGATTAAAGCACGGCCTACGTGGCAGCTTTGTGTATAACGTGAATTCGCGAGCCTCACACCTCGGTATGAGTCAAAAACGGGATACGGACTGCAGGGAGAGCACAACGTTTCTTTCTAGCTTTGGTGGTGTCAGTGACTTACCAGCCCTGACATTTATATACTTTTCACCTATGTGGTTGTTGGATGAGGCGCCTCGATTTTAGGTCTGTAAGGACCAGGAAACGTGTGTTCAGGCATAACTAATCCTCTAACGTAACTGAGGACCGGCCCTGAAGCATCCAGGATTGCCCAGAGTGTGTAGTCCTGAGACATTTGCTAGAGTGTCTCGAACGCGGAGAGGAGCTTGCCCCTTGCCTCGACTCATGACGGAAATCCAATTTCCAATACGTGTATTGCGGTTTTAATTGTAGAACTAGTATGGCGACATGATATATGGTACCCATGCCGTCTATGATTTATATTTATGATTGAAATTGTTTTGACACTATACACTTATTATAGTATCAAATTATTCGTTTTAAACGTACCAAGCATGTTTGGCTATTATAAGGGAAAACCCTATCCTACGGCTTGCGTTGCATTGTGTGATGGGACCTGGGTCTTATAATAGCTTCATTTTTCGAAAAAGCATTGCGCTGTTTATTCTATGCACTGGTATTCTTGGGAGGAAACCCGTTCCGTGTTATACGGCGTGGTCCCTTGAATTACTCACTTTTAAAGTAAAGTTTTAAATAACTGTTTTAGTTCTCACACCAGTCACATGACTGACTTGGAGTTTATTGTTTTAACCTAAACTCTGGGTGCCCCTATTTTCCGCACGGGCAGCTAGTAGTTTTGGTTTTGCAGATTTATATTCACAGGATCCTGGTTTACAACTGGAATGATATCCGGAAAGCTCTGTATCTGTATATCACCTTCAGTTGTGCTTTGTATTATTTTCCGCTGCTATGTAATTTATTGTAATCTCTGATATTTATCGAATGTAATTTATTCGTTTATACTCTGTATATTCTTGTATCTGATGGAATTGTTGTAATAGCAATGAAATGTTCTTCTGTTTGTGTTCTGATTTGTCCTGTTCTCAAACGATCAGGGGTTTCGAACGGTCTAGATCGGTTTAACGACTGATTCGGATCGAGCGAAATTCCCGGCCGTCACAGGTATGGAGCAAAATAAATGTATAAGGGCCGAGTTTAAAGAAAAGTTCTACGAACCATTCGTCATGCTGGAATCGTACGGAAGCTGGCGACGCTATGAAATCGGTTTGGAGCAATTTGAAGCACGTTTGAATTAATGGCAGAATTGAACGCCTGGGTTAATCAACTGACGCAAATCGTTATTTAACGGTTAATGCGCAAAGGTAAGTAAATTCACTAACTCTGATCTATTTTAAATTATTATAATTATATTTTAATATTGGTTGAATGCTGTGTGATGGTCAGGTAGATTACAATTAAATTGGCTGAAATATATATATATATATATATATATATATCCTTACATATGTACACGTCATTGGTTGGATATTGATTCCATCGATAATGATATTCCCTAGTATGCAATTAGTGTTAATTGTGTTGACTAAAATCTGTGGATGCGGGAAACCGGTTGGAGGAATCCAACAGGAATCCTCAATATTTATATGTACTGTTTGTTTTTATATGCACTGTTTGAACCCAAATGACATTTAAACCCTATGGGGATATTGATGTTGAATGGAAATTCAACATTATTTTGATAAACGATATCGATTAAGAAAGTGGCAACAGTCGACCATAAACCCAATTTTTGTTAAGAAGTTAAATTGGCCGTCAAGCAAATCAATGAAGTTAAATTATAAAAATTATATTTTTATAATTAAAACGATGTTTAAAATTATAATAGAAGTTCTATTATAAACATTTTATAGTTCGTTTTATAAATTAAATATAAACGATTCTTTGACTTTTAAATAAAGTTTATAAAGCTTTAATTATCCTACGAGTTAATATTTTTGGATAATTATTTGTAAACAAACAATTTAGAAATAATTAGATTAATTATATTAATCTAATGGTAAGAAGTATTTAAAATCAGTTAACGAATTAACTGATGGTTTGAAGTTGATTTGAAAATTGAGTATTTGATAAATTGATTTTCAACTAATCTAATGCTAATGACTTAGCAAGAAATGGATCAAAATTAATAAGATTTTTTATTAATTACTTTTCCATTAATGAAGTTTAAATGATTTTTGAACTAAGTACAATTAGTTATTATTTATTTAAGCAACCAATCTGATATGGAGTAAACTGTTTACTTCAGTAACGATGAAGTAAATTACTATTTAATTATTTTAATTAAGGTAATTGTTTCTTAAACGGAATTCATTTAAGTATTAAGTTTGTAATGAGATGTTTTACTTGAATTAGATAATTCGAATAAAAGAGAATTAACAAAAGACGAAGAGTGTTAAAGAGTTTTGGGTAAAGCAATTATAAATGGGGTTGTATAAAAAGATTGAAGTGAAGGGTTAATATTTAATATAAATAGCCATAATTAACAGAGATTTCAGAGTAAGTATATGGCGTTATAAAACTATATTGTAAAATGAAACAAGAAATACAGTTTGGTTAAGATTAGAAATAATAAGGAGTTTAGAATTACAGACTTATATCTATTCTAAGATAAGAACGTTGTCAGTCAAGGTCTGAGAGGTAAACAAAATACCCCAACTTGAACGATTTCACTATTATCGAGGAATGGTGTTGGTTTGTAATGGAAAGAGATGTCGAGATTAGTTATAAAGTGGAATATAGCAGCGTATTGCAAGTATTTGAACGATCACGATAAAATAACGTTGTTGACTAGGCTTAAGCGTGTCTCTGATGTCGAGATTAGTTATAAAGAGGAATATTACATCGTATTGCAAGTTTTTGAACTGTAACGATAAAGTAACGTTGTTGACCAAGCTTAAGCTTGATTTTTATATATAACACTATTAGGAATTAGAACTATAATTCAACGATGTCGAAAGTATTAAAGTAAATTATTTTTAGGAATTATAATCTGATAGGATAGTTAATTTTTAGTTTAAACCAATAGATTAGAATAAGGACATGTAATCAATATCTAGTTATAAACTTGACACTGACAATAAGTTGGCTTAGAAACAGAGTTTATAAAGTGGAATGGGAATATAAAATTATGAAAGAGATTTCTATAAACAAGATAAGGGTATTTATTACTTGAATAAAGAGTTATTTGATAAAGGTGTTCAGATTTCTATAATAGGGATGATATTCACATTTTAAAGTGAATAATGTTTTAAAAAGTGAACGTTGGAAGATTAAAATATTTATAATGAAATTGGAAATATTTTTCCAATGTAGATAGGGTATATTATCCAAGTGTAGAAAATAAAGAATGTAAAAGGAATGGAAATGTTTTCGAACGTAAATAACGTATATTTTCTGGAACATGGGAGAATAAGAGTTTATAATAACTGGGAATGTTTTTCCAAAAAGTGTGAAAAAGGTTAAAACGGGGTTTGAGAAATATCAGGAAAGATATGGGAATTTGAATAATGAAATGAATTTTAAATAAAAAGTGCCCGTGTTGTGTAATGTTTAGTTGTACATTTGAATGAATGTTTGTTTTACTTCGATAGTTAAATAACCGACTATCCAAGTGCTTTGACCATCATTGTCAATACGGAGAGACCGGTTGGATTTATTATCCGAAAACCACTCCATATAGGTATAAGCGCTGCAAATTTGATTATGCTAATGACAATTGAAGGCGGAGTGAAATGCAAGGGTCATTCTATTCCAAAATGGTGCTTTCTATTTGTCCAGTCCCAGGACAACTTGTATGGACGAGTGTCTGACAAAGTAAACCTAATAAATCACGTACGGTTGATCTCTTAAAGGTATTACGTCTGGTGATGGAGGAATTCATTCCTCTTTGCTTTTTATACCCGTGATATTTTTGGAAATCGATTAGTGAATTGACGGGTTTGACGATGCGGCATTCAAAGTGAATGGTGATCAAATATTCTGAAGATAGACGTAGCCTCTAGCCTCACAGCCGGGAAATGACAGAAATCGAGCGAGCGACATGGCTAGTTGGGTCATACCCAAGCAGTGTGTATTGTCACCGATCTAGAGAAAAATTAATATTTGTTCTTCTTTTCGATTATGTATCTTCGGATTTCGGTTGGATGGCCAACATCCGTGGGTGACAATATATTCGATACACTCAAGCTAAATGAGTGGTCGGTCATGTGTGGCCGGGTTGTAAGATGTTCTTGTTGAACTCATGTGTATACCCTCTAGAGTACACTGATCGGAAGGTGATCCCATACCTTGTCTGATGGAATCCAATCTCTAATAAGCGCCATGCGGTTTTTGATTTTATACTATATATGTGGAGCGTGAGATGCAAGCGTTCTGCTATTTGGTTATTTACTTGATTAGACATTATTATAATATCACTGGAATTTGATATCAAGTATTTTGGCTTATAGTAAGGTAAAAACCGTCCATGTTTATGTGTGGGCTGGTCTTACTATTATCCTTTTCTTTCAAAACGATTTTAAAGGTTAATCAATATGGTTGGAGTTTACTCACACCGGTCCCATGACTGACCCAGAATTTATTTTGTGTGTTTTCCCTAAACTCATGGGTGCCCAAATTTGTCCGGGCAGTTAAGTGTTCAGGCTTTGCAGATTCACTTGGAAGAGCTCAAAACAGGAAGCTTCACCGCTATTATCAGAGATTATTTCCGCTGTGATGTATATGAGTTATATTCTGATATGGTATGTATATATAAATTCAGATTTGTATTTCAAAGTGTTATATAATATATTTTGTTCATTCCACTATGATTTTCATATTTACTCTGATTCTGTTCAGTGTGTTCTTCTTCTTCTATTAGTTCTATCTTTCCTATCTCATCCTCTAGTTTCTTCTATTAAAGATCTATATTTTCATGCACTTTGAGTTGAATGTGTAGGATATTAGTCAACTCAAATTGGTACGGATTTCCGGGCCTTTACAGATATAGGATTTAGGGGGAGTATTTTTAGAATTTCTTTTTGATAATGCCAACGAGGGATAATTTATAAAATATAGAATTAGTTTGTAAGATTCATATAAACAGAGGGAGTATTAGAAGGATCATCATCAACATGTATGATATTTTATAAACTAAGGTTGTCATCATCAAAAAGGGGGAGATTGTTGGAGAATGGAGTTTTGATGGCAACAACCTTATTTCAATATTAATTGATTAGAAAATATATACTAACACTTTTATCTAGAATATACATATATACATATGCATGATTTATATACACGAATTATTATCGAAGACTATATAGTTTAAAGATAGTAGAGATTCAGAATTCAGAGATGATTCAAGACTCATGAGTATTCAAGATTTCAAGAGTTCAAGAAAAATATAGTAATAGAGTCTAGATTATGTAAGACTCTGAATAACACTCCAGGTTCAAATTCAAATTCAAAATCTATTTTTTAATTTCTGATTTCAAATTTTGTTTTCAAATTCTATCTTCAATCTCTATTTTATTTTATTTTTGATTTTGAGCTCAAGTTTTATATCTATACTTTTATATACTTTATATTTATATAGTTTTAACTCTATAATTTTATAAGTATGTTTATATAGTTCATATTTATGTTTTCATATAATTTTCTACTTTATAATAATCATTTATAACACTATGTTTTAATTAAAGAATTTCCGGAATTATATATATATGTGCATATATATATATATATATATATATATATATATATATATATATCAAAACACTTGAAAATGCTCAAGATTCAATTTTAAGACATGATATGTCGACATACATTTTTATACATATCGACATATAACTGTCATTTTTTCAAAATTGAAAGGAAGTGGTTTTTCACTATTTGTGACGGTTCATGTAACATCCCATATTTTGTGTATAGTTAAATTTTGATTTAAAATAAATAAAATGGAATAATACTGGGAAAAATCAAATTTTGTTGATTTTTAATGATCATTGTTGAGTTGAAAATAAACAGTCCTTTTGGTTGAGTGATAGTTAAAAATGTTGTAATGTGAAGTTTAATGTTTTTATAACAAATTAAATTTTGAGTTGTTTAGGTTTAAGATTGGAATTCAAATTTAATTGGTAAAAGGTGAATGTGAGTGGTTTAATTTATAATTGAATTCAAATTTAAATTCAAATAATCAAAATTGGGAACTTAAACTTGTGAAATCGATGTATAAAATTTATTTAAGTTGAAATTTGATTAAAATGGAATTTTATTAGTATATAATTTGAATTAAAACAGTTAAATGAATATTTGAATATTTTATTAATTTATTTAACTGTTTTGGCAATTGTCTCGGAATCCGACGAAACCAGTCTCATCAGAATCGGAACGGTGAATTATGATAGGATTTCATTTTGCGTTACAATCGGGTTTGTAATTTGATCGTACGAGAGAAAATGTGAAAGAAGATCACTATAATATGATAATTGTTTGTTCTAATAGTGGACCTTATATATACATATATAAACAGAATCCATTTCCACCCATCAGCCTATTTTCACTAAGTCTACTTCCTCCATCTTTTTCCTCTAATGGCTGAAATATTTCATGAACCGTAGATCAATAAAATTTCAAGCTTGAAAATAAAATCTCCTCAAGCCATAGCATATTATATATCAAATCGAAGAGCTCGACGATATGAAGCTACGGGAGCCATCTATTTCAACATGCAGTGCATGGATGGGTCAGAATTCTCGGTCAAACCTACTAATTTTTGAAATTTTAGGGTTGATTTTGGGGCTTTTAAATCTAGGGCTTAATTGGAGAAACGGGGATCTGGGTTTTGTAGCTCTCGTTGATTGGAGTTGATTGATGGTGGTTTTGGTTGCTACCGTCAAGTGGTTAGTCGGAATTTGATCGTCAAAGGGCTAAAAACGTTTTCGTTCATCACTGTTGCCAGCGAGGAGGTGGCCACCGGAAGCGATGGCGCAGGCATAGGGAGGTGCAGTTCTCGATGATCTTCGCAATGGAGGTGGTCTCGGTTGTTATAGTGGCCGGAGATGGAAGGTATCGGTGGTCAAAATTCGGGATCGAATGGGTTTTCCATGGCATTACCGTTCACGCACGAGAATGGTGTTGAGCGGGGAGTGTGATGACGTGTCAGGGGGTGTTTGGGTGAGAATTTAGTTTTAATTATTTTATATATTTCAAAATTCAAAAGGTAAAACATTGATAACTTTTTCATATTAACTCGGATTTGGACGCGGTTGGGTGCGTTGGGATCGTGGCAAGATTGCGGACGATCTGAAGCTAGTTTGGTTGCAGTTGGAGACTGTGAAATTTTGGGATTTGGTTGGACGTCCGATCCACTCAAGACCCAAAGGTGAGTGATTTTTCCACTCACGATGATCTGAATTGCTCCTATATTTATTAAATGAATTATGAAATAAATTTGATTGCATGGTTGTGTTTGATTGTTGATGTGTTGTTTAAAATTTGACATGCAAGTGTGTTACCATGCAAATTTAGGTCAATGATTAGTTATTTAATTAAATTTAAATTTCTAGTTGGAAATTCGAACCTTTGCTAAATCCTGAAACAGTTTAATGATGATCAGTTGAATGGAATGGTTGTGATGGATGTTTGGTTGAAATTTATTTCTGAATTGATATTGACACTGCTAATGTTCCATATTTTAGTATATTGTGTTGCATGTTTATTGTGACGATAAATCCCATTTACCCTTGATGTTACGGGCATCGAATAAACCAAGATTTATCAATTTAAAATAAATTAAGAACACAGAGTGAAATGATAAATCTCTGTGACCCTGATTTGGATTGAAATGATAGATCCATCCCTGAAATATCGAAAAATTAAAATCACTTAGCCATAGAATAGAAAATTATATATGGACATCGGTTGGTTAAATGATTTTTAAATATTCGAAATACTATTCGATGGAAATTTTATTTAAAGTAAACATGTCGATGTTTCGATAAATTATATTTTCCTTTAAACCTGAACTTTAAATGATTTTGAAATGGTTAAGGAAATTATCCCAAAATGAATTGGAAGTTTTAAATTGGAATGTGAATATGATTTGGGATTATCTCAATAATTGGGTAGACTCGAATTTAATAAATTCGTATTGAATTTAATTTTTGAATAAAGTTGATCGAGGATACTCGGAGTTGCTTTAAAACTTAATATGAATATGGTTTAAATCCTTTAAATGGAAAGATGGGTTTGAAATGGTGTTTGTAACAAGATAGTGGGCTATGAACTTCATGGAGACTGGAGTTTAGATTCAAGTATTTGAAGTTCGGAAGAAAGAAACGATTATAGTTAAAGAATTTTATTGTACATATTTACACTGTTTGATTTCAAATAACTATCCCTTTCTTAAAAATTTATTTATTAAACCTTTACCTATAAAACTATGTTGTTATAACTAAATTTTCCTTATATTTTTTTTCTTAAACTAATTAGTAAAACTTTTTAATTATGTATATATATAGCGTTTTAATTTATCTTATTTTATTCTAACTATTATATTCTATATATATATATATATTTATATATATTTTACATAAAGATTCCTTATAAGCACCTATTTTCTTAGGTATACTTTATAAATTGTAAATTACTTCCGTATGGAAATGTTTGGATTTAAACCATTGGTTCAAATGGAGTTGAGAATGTTATATATTCTATTTGAATATGAATCAATTGTAAATATGGAAACATAAATTATATTCTACTCGAATATGAAGGGATTTCTTAAGGGATTGAAGTGAGTTGAATGAAATATATATTCTATTTGAATATGAATGGATTTCCGACCATAAATCGATTTTTAAAATAATTACGATTTGATATGAAATATATTCTACTCGAATATAAATCGATTTTTGAAGTATTATACGATTATAATATATGGATTTGGAAATATATTCTAGTTGGGATATAATCGGATTTGGGAATGATTAAAATATGTTGATATGAAATTATATTCTATTTTGAATATAAATTTGGGTTCGAAACAAAGTATGATATTTTGATATGAAAGCGGACCCTTGTGAAAAGTAAAAGAATCGACCGATGTGGAAAATATAAACGTTGGTTGTTAAAGAGACCGGAGTCGACAAATGGCATACTCTCTGTCAGTGTCGATACCACTTTCACAACTGTGAACTTTATGACGTATCCAGAATGGTAGATGATGACTTGGAGGCGATTATTTAAATCGAAGAAGATGAACGATGACGAAATAGCCCTGACCTTCGGGTCAGAATTGAAATGACTAAAACAGGAGCTATACCGTGACTAATTGAGGTAGTACCTTTGATCGGACACACTTCTCCGATACTATTTCTATGACTATGATGATGATTTGGACCCTTTTGATTTGGGAGTGTGTTCCGAGGTGGGCGGTAGTGGCTGCTATGCGTTACCACCGGCCCGGGAGTGCAATTGGTAGAATCCTACCCTGGGCATTGCCTCGAGTGCCTTGTTATATTTATCCATATCGAGCCCCATACGATTTTGATTTAGCATTGCTTTCTATGGAGTGCCCTCTGATAACACAAGTACGGTGAATTTACGGTACTGTATAGACTGTTGGTGCCTATAAACAGATAAGGGTAATATGGTAATCCCGCTTACGCTATTTTTATGATATTTACTTTACTGGATAGACACTATCATAATAGCGTATTTTACTATGTATGTATTAGTTTAACGGATCCTCGAGAGGTGGAAAAATCGTGTAACATCTCTTGAGTTACTGCACCCATGACACTCAAATTTGTTTCGTATTTTAATTTGACTAATATGAGAATGATTTAGTGCTGATCCGAGTGTTTGTTGTGTTTTCTTTTTATGCAATACGCTCGGGTCAGCTGAAGTTTGCAGTTAGCGAAGTTCCTTTGCCTTGGAGATCAAAGACGAAGATTTGGTATACATCTATTACATATATATACATATGTATTTTTCCGATACACTTTGTTCCACTGTCATGTTATGTAAATTTGTATGTGTGTAACTCTGATAACCATTGTATGTTATAGCCAAATGTATATATTTCAATTGCTTTTAAATTGTTAGTTATTTATTATATGTTATCCTTCCGCTGTGAGATTTTGTGATTGTTTTCCCTTCTTTCCTTCTTGTTCTTCTTTTCCCCAATAACTACCTGTATTTGTGATTTGTTTGGGTCGACATGTGTGGCTTATTGTAGATTTGAACGGTCAAAAATGTGGGTCGTCACAGTTCAGAAACGTTGCAACCTTTCAAATGTTATAAATAGGGGCTGATTTCGAATTTTATTATCATTCTTCTTCTCCATCTTCATCTCCTTTTTTTACACCATTATACCTTCTTATTTTTATTATTTCTACATTTATACTCTGCCGAATTCAATTCTATTTTCATTAAACTTCTTCACTTCTCACTCTCTACTCATTACTCTCTGAATCAAAGTGTTATTGAAGAATTATAGGGTTGCTGTAATTGTTTGGGTAGTGTTTGTACTCGGTGTTATCCCTTGTAGCCGTGAAATCAAGCAAGGGTAATCGGTGGTATCCCTTGTAGCCGTGAAATCAAGGAGGATATACTTGATCAAGTGTGTGTGTGTGAAATCGGTGGTATCCCTTGTAGCCGTGAAATCATGGAGGATTGTAATTGGATATTGATATATTAATAAAACTCTGCGCAATCCAGCGTTGCGTGGAACTGAACGTAGGAGCAATTCCGAATCAATATAAAATTTGGTGTGTTCTTTCGTTTTCTGCATTTTATTTTTGTTTATCTTTGTGCTTGTGTTTGATTCTGTGTCTGTGATTGTTATTGTAGTGTTTGATTCATATAGTAGATCATATAAGTGTTAGATTTTGTTTAAATTCACAAAAACGCTATTCATCCCTCCCTTTAGTGTTAGATTTGCCTGAATGATCCATTTCGCAATCTCTAACAGAGATTCAAACCCCTACTTAAGGTCAAAATGGGATTTTGAACCTCGATTATTTTTCTAAAAAAGAAAATGGGGTTTAAAACCCTACTTAACCAAAAAAATATTACCACAATAAACGGGGTAATGTAACCCATTTATAAGTTAAACGGTGAAATGAATCCTGCTTTAATCTATAAATGGGATTTATTTACCCTTTTTTTCTGCAAATTATATTTTTGTAAAAGAAAAAAGAACATGCAAACCCGCATTCGTTACTCATTCTTTACTGGAGCGGAGAAGTGGGAGTTTGCGCTATTTTTTTTCCCTCCTTAAATCCCTACTGAGTGCTGCAAATGTTCATATAGTTGTATTTATAGTATGCATTTATAGTACCAAATAAAAACATCCTTATTAACAGTTGTCTTGAAAGTGCAGACTTTTGATTTGAATGTAAAATTTACGAAAACGTTAACTTTTGATCTGACCATAATTTTGAAAAATTACTCTTACATATTCAATCTTAAAATATCACTTTAAAATATGATCTAATACTGAAAACTTATTACACGTTCAAAATTGGAATTTTACAGATGTTAGCAAATTTTAATATTACTTTTAAAAAAAACTAGTAAAGGAACATTCTATACAACATTGTTATTTACTAATTAACAACGTAAATAAAAATAAAAATTAGCATACATATTGCAATTTAAAAATAAAAATTCAAACTAATTACAATAATTCTAGTACAAATACAACTATGTATTTATGGAATCATTTTCCTAGATTGTGCTATACAGTTTCTAAAAACATAATTTACGCGTTAAAGTATGGATCATTATTACGCGTATCACCTGAACTGCACTTAGCATTTATTCGTGGATAGATTTCACTAGGGCTGTTATGGTTGAACCGTTCAACCGTCAAACCGTACTAATTGTTTACATGTTTACCGTCTACTACGGCAACGGTTGTGGATTTTGATAACCGCGGTAAAACATACCAATCGCACATGATTTTTTTGTAGCATTTCATAAAAAAAAAATTTGTTTTTTAATAACTTAAGCCAGAGAAATGACATATATATAAATTATTTGCGTTTTTATTTATAGACAACATGCACGTGGATGACTTGTTTCATAGATAAACAAATTGATTTTTATGAAAAAAAACTAGAATTTGAATTGTTTTTGGATAACAATGTAAATTTACCGTAATGGTTGCAGTAACGGTTGTAAAATTTGTTAACCGTCAACAGCCGTAATCGTACCACGTTGCTATTAATAATTTTTATTTATTTATTTATTTATTTATTTATTTATTATTACGTGAATTGCCCATCCACCAACAAAGACTATTTGCCCCAAACACTCAGCATCATCCCTTTTTTGATGATCTTCAACAAAACTTTACTTTCCACCAACAAAATAACTTTGAAATTAAAACATCGTTAATATCAAAAATCTTTGCACTTTGAACGCAGTATTTCATACTAGTAAACAAATCAAAACATGATTGCATAAACGTGGACACGTTAATTGCAATCGCGGTCTTAACAACGAAGTTAGCACTGAAACTGCTTACAGTTGCTCGTATATTATGAATTCCAAATTATGTAGCAATCATTTAGTACGTAGCACCAGCGTAGTACAGAGAACTAGAGAAGTAAACACAAAGAAGCATCCTTGGCGCACTTTCATGGTGTACTTGATGTTCAGTAGCTAAAGCTACTACATCACTTGTTTCGCTAAGGCCATTTGCCGCTTTCAAAATATCTTTTCTAAAAAAAACGCATTCCCCCTCTACAATAAATCCCCTTCAAATACTTTTTCCAAATAACTCTGCCGTTCAAAATCAAACGGACCCTAAGGTCATTTGCAACGAAGGATCGGTTGACTTTATTTAGTTGGATTGCTTTGACAATCCTACTGATTGCCAAAGCAACCTTGCTTTGAAAGTGGAGCTTAACCGATTTATTTCAAACCGGCTAAACCTAGCTGGTTTAAATAAGCCAATTAAGAGTGATTTCACTTTTTCTTGACAACTTATTTTAAATCGGCTAAGGGAAAAATGGATTGTAATTCAATGGACATTTGCAATCAACGTAAGAAGTCATAGCCAACATAAAATAAACCGGTTATAACTCTTTTCTTTCTTTTCCGCTTGGGAAATGATTTTGATTGAGTCATCGTGAATCGACCATTCCCAAGCGAATGCTCTAACCATTTCATCAACGTTTCAGACGCAGGAATTTAAATAAATTTCAACAAAATCTGCTTAAAACCTATAAAGACAGCATTAAAACAAGATCGTACATTCGACCCTCGTCTAGGAGGAATCATTCATGCAAATGGGACAAAAACTAAGGAAAAATATGAAGATCAAAACCACATCAATAATTAACAGAAGTTAGTCAATCACAACTTCAATGCACACACTAATACGTTATTTTCAAAACATCACCAACTCAGACCAAGATTTTCCCAACCACACCAACTCAAGCAACAACTACAATTATAAGAAGAAAAAAATAAAACCAGAATTTACCTAAGTCCCTTTTATTACAAAATAAACCTTCTTCACTTCCTTCAACCACACAAAAAACAAACTATTTCTTATCATATTGCTTTCAACTTTTCAGCTGCTTTACCACCAAAATAACCATTAAACCAAATCACCATACTAATTATTTCATATATATAATCACCCTACTACTAATATCACTAAGTTTCAATCAGTAAGTCCACTCTTGTGGAAGTTTGCTTTCAGTTGCATTTGCTGCAATTGTCCCTGGATAATTCCTCCTTATTCTATCATTCAACATATAACCACCTGCTGTGATACAAAATTAATAAACCAAAATAAAAACCACAAAAGATTAAAAGCTAATTCTATTGCAGCACTAGAAAATGATGAATAACCCTTCATTTCATAACAATAATAAAAATTATATTTTTTTTAGTGTTCTTACCTAGTACACTAAGAAACCACACAAAATAACGAGGTACTTGAAAAACTACGCAATTAACCCGTAATAGAGTAAATTTTGGTTTTTATAAATTTAACGTGTACTCAACAGAATATGGGGTTTATAGGTTTTTAAACTGAAGGGGCTACTAAGCAAATTCATGAGTTTGTACCTAAAATTCTATGTTGCGCTGTACTCAATCAATCAGAACCCCTAAATTTCACTTTTTTGTAATTAAACCTTTGGACTAAATTGCAAAAAAGTGAAAATCAGAAGTTCTTAATTGATTGAGGTATAAAGGATTTGGATAGAGATGATTTTCTCTCCAAGTTTATGTGTTGGAAGTTTATGTGTTGGAATAGAATTTGCCAAGATTAAGTCATCGTTAACAAAAAATTACCATTCTCATAGCCATATAATTCGTGACTTCGTGAATTGAAGTCCAGTTCATCAACGTTCAGGTTCAACGCCTGTACTACTCTTGCAGGAAGGAAAACATTAGGGCTAGCCGCTGTTTATTTTTTCAAAAAAGAAAAAATATTGATAGGTAATTTAATGAAAAAGACCCGACAATTAAAAAAAAATTACAGTGCCAAGCACCTGGCTTCTTGCGTGGTTCAAAAGGGGTGCCAGTCCGACGAGGCAAGAAAACCCCAGTCCCGATAGACTGTCGTCTTGCCCCACCGTTGAGCAAAACGTCCGCCCTGTCATCGCCTTGCGTCTGCTTCTGAACCGACGGCCACAGCAGACTCGATGGTTGACAGCCGTTCACGGCGTTGCAGACGGCGGCGGCGGCGATCCTCTTTTTCCTCTCCAGGGCTGCTAAATAAAACTGCTGTTGCTGTCTCAACAGTTGCAGTCTCCTCAGCTGGTAAAACTGCACAAAACACCAACTAAACTAAAATTTTCACAAAATACACGAATATCCTTCGTAAACGAAGGTGGCTAGCTTACTCGAGCAGCCTGAAGTCGTTGCTGGATCAACTCCTGATTTGAAGCGGAACCCATCAGCTGATTCTCTCGGAATCGCAGCATGTCTACTCGATTCGAAGCTTTGTACAGCAAATCCATAGCTTCGTCTCTTGATTTCAGAAGAGGAGTCGAAGGCGGAGATGAAACAAGCGAGGCACCTTCAGGGCTTCCGTTGCCGCTGTTGAAAGACCAACTACCGGCGCCGGAGAGAGTAGACTGCGGTGAAGTCGCCAACACAGAGCTCTGTTAAATTAGTAGACGTCGATATAAAATAATAGGTTTGAAACCCATGTCAAAAATACAGTTAACAATTAACCTTGTCGTTTTCGAAGAAGGATTGGCGCATGAGATTGTTTGTAATGGAAGCAACCGATAACGATTCATTTTCTTCGTTGTAGCCGGAGAAAAGATCATCGGAGAGGAAGTCGGCCGGGAGGAAGAACTCCGCTTCACTGACAGAATGGGGGTTCGCCATTGAAATTGAAGAAGGAAAGAGTAAAGTGTGGAGTAATGGAAGCAGAAAAATAGGAAGAAAGAGGTAGCATGCTGTAGGCTTTATCAGAGTGAGACAGGATATATTATTTGATTTTTAATCAAATATACCTCTTATTATTTTTATTTTATTAGATTGCTTAAAAGGTTAGGCAACGAGAGTAAAGAAATAGATAGATGTTTAATAATTGAGGAGAAACAGAAATCCCTCGTTTGACCGTCGGATTGCTCACCGATTTGTGGGAGGTGCGTACATTTGTATAGGTTTATTCCTGCCATTTGTTTGTTTCTTGTTGTATTAATTATAAATTTGGCTTCGGTTGGAAGATATGGTTTCAAATACGACGCTCTTGGAAGGCAGGTTTTTCTTGAAATGGAAACAAAAAACGGATGCATTTAAACTTGAACCCTAGACGAGTGGTTGTTTTCAGGTACAGACCCATTCCCTACTGTTTATTTGGGCATGCAAACAGGTCCGATCACTGCAAAACTAGGCCCTTATGTTTTATCATTTGAATGTAGCATTTACTTTTACTTTCACGTCAATGCAATTCACTTTAAATGTAACGCTTTGAATGTGAATGCATTTCCATTTTAGATGTTTCTTTAAAAGCTAAAATGCAATTCTTATGTCCAAAAAGTTGAACATACACTGCATGTGGCTTTTGAACGTAAATTAGCGTGTTTGAATCATTTTCCGTGTGTTACTTAAAAATTTCGTTTAGACAAACAAGCCGACATTTGAAGTGCAATCGAGACTGCATGCAGAGATGTTGGAACGTAATGTTACAATGATTAATGCAGAAAAGGAAATGTATAAAGTAAATGATATTGAAAGACTACAATGGTTCGGGCTGAAAGTCCGAACATCAATTGTTAATTCTTTCTTCAGTTACTCTTATATAGCTACAGAGCTTGTCATATATGTCTAGACATGTCGGTCGTTAATAAGCTTGAGAACAAAGCTCTAATCGGCACTCTGGCCGAGTTGGTAGAGTACTTAATTGAATTATGATAGGCAAAGTCTTAGGTTCGAGACCCGCAGTTACCAATTTTCTAGGGTGACTATCTCGGTGGTGCAAAGACGTTGAAAACCGGTTATACACCACCTGTGGGGTTTACTAAGACTTACAAGCTTTGTCTTGAATTACGTCTTAGGTTCCACATGAAAAAAAAACCGGTAAAGTGTCTCATCTCTTTTGCACAATTATCTCGCTCTAACCTGATACATCAACTGGTGTTTCTCAACTTGATTGAGTAGTAAGTTTGATAAACTGATACATGCTTTTGGAATTAAAAATTTCGAATGCTTAATCCCTAGTGGAAAACCGTGCTTCTAATATTGAAACAATAAACCAAGACACTTTTCTTATGGTATTTTTCATGTAACACATGCCCCTTCAAAGTTCACCTTGTATGGTTAATATGAGGTGGAGTTTAGAAAGGACGGGGTATAATTACGTTTGGCATTCGGCTTATTTGTTCCGTTCAAACCATGACGTGATTCCGAATTTTCGAAAGAAGTAGTGCCTTGTGGATTACTAGGGGCATTGCTGCATCGAGACAACTTATATAGGTTCGTCTTTACTTTGGTAAAAACATGAAGCTTGACCCTTATCGAATGGCTTTCGACAAATACTTTGGAATTTAACCTCACCTAGAGAATTTTGATAAATGCTTTGAAAACTAACCTCATATAGAAAGTTTTGATAAATACATTGAAATCTGATCTTATTTAGAAAGTTCAGGAAAGCTAGAGGTTTAGAAAAATACTTTGAAATCTTTATGTCTACTAGCAAAAATACTCTTATATCATGCTCCGATCATCTAATGTAGCATCCCTAATTTTTAGTAAGACATATCCAAGAAATTCAATTTGATATGAAATAGAATAATACAGAAAGATAAAGAGATGAGATTTGACAAATAAAACAGGTAAGCCTTTGTAACTAATCAATTGAATTAATGTAAAGAATAAGCTTATGGGATTGATTAAAGTGAGATACAGTAATTAAGTCTTCCATACCATTACCTTTCATTCTCATATTATATCTTTCATTACAAACACAATTACGTGTTATTCAATAGGAGGCAGGACATTACAACATCAATGGGGAAGAAAAAACTAAGGGAAACTTAGGAACAAAGCAAACCAAGCTTCATTAATTTTTTTACTTATTCATCTATTTTAAGGTGCATAATATAACCATTTGTAAAAAAATTATTGTGTTTATTCAATTATGGTAATAGCAGAATTGTATGTTGTTTGGATGGTTGCTGTTGTTTGGAAGGTGCGTAATATACCCATATATATTTGTTTCAAATTTATTTAGTTAGGAATTTAGTCAAAAGTCTTGGGTTTTGGATAGAAACCTATTTCTGCATCTTCAAAAGTCTTAGGTTGTTCTCCTCAGCCCTAACTCCCTTATTCTTCTCTTCACCATCCTTGTGTAACATGTTAACAAGTCTCTCGAAAGATGCCTCCATCGCACGGAAATTCTTACGAAGCTTGAGAGAAAATTAGCCGTAAGTGGAACTACTACGGCTATAGATGGAGGTTGGGCACTTCCTTGCACTTCGACATGTGCCGTAGTTTTAACACGCCTACGGAACAATGCCGCAATGGGGACACCCTTCGGGAAATCGGTTCCCCGGACATGCTGAAAAGAAAAGGAAAAAGGACTTAAGCGGAGAATCGAGAGATATTTTATATTGCTTTAGGGAATATGTTTTTCAAAAATAGACTTTTCTTTTCAAAATGCTTTCTTTTAAAACCTTTTTGAAAACAATTTTCAAAATCTTTTATCCGATTTAGTTACCTTCATCTCTGATGCCAAATGTGACACCCCACGTCCGTTAATGTAACTCTTTATCAAAATGCATTAAGTTTCGTGAAGCGTTATAGGTAAACAGAAGCATCACAAGACAGATATACAATAACAGCGAAAATTTAAACTTTATTAAACAGAAAACATAGTGGTTCAAAATCAAGTTACATCATAAGTTTGAAATACAAAAAACCCATTACAACTTCTGTCTTGTACTGAAATCATCAGAGTACAATAATATAAAAAGCATAGTCCCCAAAATAACCATATCAGAGAAGACATGAAATCAAAGCGGTATATCTAAGAAGCTCCAAGCATAATGAAAGAGAGAATCCTAATCAAGCCTGAGTATTCCCACCTTGAGAACTTGGGGAGAAGGAAGAGAGAGAAAAGAAAACAAAACGGGTCAGGCATAAAGTCTGGCGAGTCCAGTTACTTTTAGCATATAAATAAAAAAAAGCATGATGACATGCATATAAACTGAATGAGAGAAATAATAATATCATAAGGCAGGTATAACAGGATAACAGAACTGGATATGTTGTGCTTCTTAAGTACTTAACTCTGCACCAATACTAGTATAACAGAAACAAGATGGTCCCAACAAAAAAATATAATGGTAGTTTTAGGTGTACTCTAATATCGGGTTTTACCCCAACCAGAATTAACTGGTACCTAAACAGAAATAACGGGTGTTATCCCAAACAAAAATATAGGTACCCCACAGAAATAGACAGGACTAGTTGTACCATAATTACTACCCCTAATCGATCAGCTCCCTATCCTGTAAATACCCTGTGTCGGCCCCATAGGAGGGTGTATTACTTCCTAAAGTGGCAACCTACAGAAGGACACAGACCTATTTACTAGTGCTACAGCAGTTTATTTTCCCAGAGCAAGCCGTACTCATGCACGCACATGAGTCCGTTGGAACGTGCTAGTACACACTTCCTCGCAGATGATCCTCTTACAATCAGCTCAATAAGCGTGCCCTGACCCCTACCAAGTGTGGGTTCCCCCTTTAGTACCAGAATAGGTTACTGACTAATATGGGTCCCACACAACAGATGACACAACCAAGCCTTACAGATCTTATGTCCCCAATTAACTAGAATTTTGATAGGCTATGCCTAACAGATTTAACAGATTCGCATAACCCCTACAGATTTACAGGTTAAGCTTTACAAGTTAATGGGTCCATATAACTCCAACAGATGTAACTGGTTAAGTTTTGTAGATTAACAGGTACGTATAACCCCTACAGATTTAACAGGTTTACTTAACCTCACAGATTTAATAGGTTTACTTAACCCCACAGATTTAACAGGTTTACTTAACCCCATAGATTTAACGGATTTCCAGATTTACAGACTACTTAATTTATAATTAAGTACAACTTAACTTATTTTATAAGTTATCTCGTTCCCCTATCGTTTATTATAACCTAAGTTATAATTACCACTTGTCCCTAAGACAAGCCTACCTATTATCTTTCCTTCTTTGCATTCGGGTTTATTCATAATAGGTTATTATCATTCCCCATTCATGTATGTTAATGCACTAGACCTCTCACATTAAGTTGACCACTTGTGGATGCTGGATATGTCGGGCGGTTCCGGGCAGACTTCTACCACAAGTCGTATTTAACTTCGTACCTTAGCATCGTTACGTGTACATTTACGCACTCGACCCCTCACATTAGATTAACCTCTTGTGGAATCTGGATTTACCGGGCGGTTCCGGGCAGACTTCTACCATAAGTGTAATCTAACCTCATGTCTAAGTTCGGTTATAGTGTCTAACTACTGTAAATTTAGGCATATTCATTCTTAAACAATTATTCATGCTCATCGTAGGTTTTTCAATTACAATATTCAATTTTAATGGATTAAACAGACTTCACAGATTCTTTACAGCTCCATTAACATGTTTCGCTTAATCTTAAATTAAGCCTACAGATTTATATGTCCCAAACCACAAGTCATAATTTAGAGTAGAAATCGTGCCTAAATTTTTTAGTCCAATTTCACAATATAGTTTATGCCCCCAAATTCCAATCGTAATTCAAAGTACAAGTTATGCCCTTAAATTACCATTTCCAATTATTCTCAATTTAACCCAATTTCGTTCGTACGTATATTTCAGCGATATCGGCCTAGGCTCGAAGGTAGTCTGGCTATAAAAATAAAAAGGGAGTGAGAGAGAAGAACATAATAGGCATAAAACCAAAAGTAACAGAAATGAGCATATGATACCAGAAATAGGCATATAAGAACAGATCTGATGAACATAAATAGGCATATAAGAGCAGGTCTGATGAATAGAAATAGGCATATAAGAACAGATCTGATGAACATGTAATAACAGGACTAATTAGGCATAGGTTTAGATCCAGATTTATAAACATGTCAGGATTACTTGTTAAATGTTTATATGTAAAAATAACATGAACTCATAGAGGCTGGATCTAAAGAACAAAGAACAATTAGGCTAAAGATGTAGAAGAAATTCTTGAATGCGTATAAGCTGTTGTTGAAGGAAATAGGCTAACTCAATCTAAGGTGGTGAAGCATCTCATTGTGTCCATTGTTTTTGGTGTGTAAAAACAATAGAAATGGGGTCCTACTTATAGCCTAAACAGACCGAACCAAGCTAAGAAATCGTTCCACGTTCGAGAACGAGAAGCTACCCAGATCCTTATAGGGGTCGACCACCCCTTTACTGTGACGACCCCGGGGTCGACCCATGGGTCGACCCCAAGCACCCTGGGTCGACCCCTAGAATGGGTTGGTTTCGTTACTGGCCCTTCCCGCTCACTATTTTGAATTATTATTTTTTGAATATTATGATTTGTTTGTATATATATAATTCCCTGTGCGTATACAAAATTCTAGGCTTAATAACTTCTTCATACGATGTCTGTTTTAGGCGAACTCGGAGTCTATCTTAAGTAGAATTCCGAGACGAACGCAATGGTGAAGTCCGTTTTACTTAATTCCCAATATTTAATTAAGTATTCTTTAATTTATCATTCTAATGTTCTTTAAAATTACGGGGTGTTACATTCTCCCATAATTAAAGGATTTCATCCCCAAAATCTCTAGGTTAAGAGGAATGTATATCCTCCATCATCCATCTACTCGTTCGCCAATCACAGGCATCCATTGTCCTTAAAAAAAATATAACCCATATATGAACACATGCAAAGGAGTGTGTATATGTCCCTATGCTAATGCGCAAGATCAGGCGGTCTACTAATTCACTCGACCTCCTCAATGCAATTCATGTTCCTGCCATGAGTCCAACATGTATGCAAATAGTCCTAACATATCATGTAAATGCTATATGCGTGCACAATCATCCATCCAAATGCAAAATCCGTATGACGATTCACCCATTTTCATCCATAAAAAGAAAAAAATGCACACGCATCCATATGCAGCATGAGGGTGACTGAGCCGATCTAGTGCCTAATGTGTGTGTATATGCATCCACGAGCAACCACTAGCAAACACTTGCATTCAGTTGCATCCATCAAACATAACATGTTTCAAACACATTCCATGGGATTTCTACCTAAAGGTCGAAGATTCGACTGATAGTATACACACGAATGACATAAGCAAGTATGAATAAAAGCTTGGAAAAAGAAGTTAAGAACATGTCCCAAAAAGGAAAGGGTATGAAGCGCGATTCTTGACTTCGGTCTCCCAAGTCGCATCCTCGAAGTCTTCTCCCCATTGCACTTTTATTAAATTAACCTCCCTGGTGCACAGTTACTTAACCTTTGATCCAAGTATATGGGTAGGAACTCGTCTAATTATCGCCTCCAGTTCTACCTCTACTTCCTCAAGCATGCTCGGCTCAACTACCCCTGCTGTATCGGGCAGACACTTCCATAAATAAGAAATGAGGAAAACATCATGAATATTCACCCATAAGCGAAGTGAGCTGTACGCCTTACTTGTAAAGACGACCGGAGCACCCCATTCTGATATGCTTCGCCTAACCAACGCCTTTTCAAGTAGCTCCCCTACTTGCTTGCTGAGCCCTCTCCTTCCTCTCGGAGCCATATGGCACACAGGCAACGCAACTGGCTTTGCATTGTCCACTAAGTATATACGGAAATCAATCTCGCGCCTCAGAGGTAAACCCCAAACCTCCTCAAAAACATCAGGATACTCACAGACTATAGGTACAGATTGTAGATCATCGATAAATGCATCAAGCGACTCAAGGAAACTAAGCATGACAGACCCTTTAGGGTCACAAGAAATCCTGAGGGTCCTCCCATGGCAAGTCAAAAGTCTAACGATCCTCCACTCACAATCCAGATTGGCACCATACATGGCTAGCCAATCCATCCCTAGAATCAAACCATAGCCCATGAAACCAAGCACATATGCGTCGCATTCAAACTCGACGCCCAACACAGATATTCTCAAACCCCAACAAATCATAGACAAATGAGTTGTACCTCCAATGGGGTTTGAGACAACAATGGGATCTAAAACCATACTAGTACCAAGGTGTAGAGAATCAACCACAGAATCAGATATAAAAGAATGTGAAGAGCCAGAATCAAAAAGAGTTCTAACAGGATGATTGGAAAGATAAATCAAACCTCCAATAGAAAATTTCCTACCTCTATCCGGTACACCGGTCACGAGAGCATGCACCTGCCCTCCAGAAGATCCTGCCCTTTGGCCTTGTCCTTGCTTCTTCGGGCACTTCCTAGAATAGTGTCTAACCTCTCCATACTGGAAACAAGCATTCTTCCTTCTTTTGCCGTCTTTGATCAATTGACCCACGTGCCCACAACTATGACATTTCCTCTTATCTCGGGCTTTGTCATTCTTCCGCCTTTCTTTTGTTGTTGTTGTTCTTTCTTGGGCCACCCTTTTTCTCATCCTTGGGTTATGCTCCTCAGCCCTAGCTCCCTTATTCTCATCTTCACCATCCTTGTGTAACATGTTAACAAGTCTCTCGAAAGCTGCCCCCATCGCACAAAAATCCTTATGAAGCTTGAGGGAAAATTAGCCGCAGGTAGAACTAATGTGGCTATAGATGGAGGCTGGGCACTTCCATGTCCTTCGACATGTGCCGTAGTTTTAGGATGCCTACGGAACCATGCCGCAATGGGGACACCCTTCTAGAAGAATCAGTTTCCCAGACATGCTGAAAAGAAAAGGAAAAAGGATTTAAGCGGAGAATCGAGAGATATTTTATATGGATTTGTGAAATATTTTTTCAAAAAAATATTTTCTTTTGAAAATGCTTTCTTTTAAAACCTTTTTGAAAACAATTTTCAAAATATTTTATCCGATCTAGTAACCTTCAGCTCTGATACAAAATATGACACCCCACGTCCGTTAACGTCACTCTTTATCAGAACGCATTTAGTTTCGTGAAGCGTTATAGGTAAACAGAACAGAAACATTACAAGACAAATATAAAATAACTGCGGAAATTTAAACTTTATTAAACAAAAAACATAGTGCTTCAAAATCAAGTTACATCCTAAGTCTGAAATACAGAAAACCCACAACAACTTCTGTCTTGTATTGAAATCATCAGAGTACAATAATATAAAAAGCATAGTACCTAAAAAAACCATATCATAGAGGACATGAAACTGAAGCGGTACATCTAAGCAGCTCCAAGAAGAATGAAAGAAAGAATCCGAATTAAGCCTGAGTATTCCCACCCTGAGAACTTGGGGGGGGAGGGGGTGAGGAAGAGAGAGAAAAGGATACAAAATGGGTCAGACATAAAATCTGGCAAGTCCAGTTACTTTTAGCATATAAATAAGTAAAAGCATTAGGATAGGCATATAAACTGAATGAGAGAGATAATAGTATCATAAGGCAGGTATAACAGGATAACAGAACTAAGTATGTTGAGCCTCTTAAGTACTTTTCTCTGCACAAATACTAGTATAACAGAAATAAAATAGTCCCAACAAAAAAAATGGTAGTTTTAGCTGTACTCTTGTAGCAGGTTTTACTCCAAACAGAATTAACCAGTACCTAAACAAAAATAACGGGGGTGTTAACAAAACAAAAATACAGGTACCCCACGAGAAACAGACAGGACTAGCTGCACCCTAATTACTTCCCCCCAATCGATCAGCTTCCTATCCCATAAATACCCTGTGTCGGCCCCATAGTAGGGTGTATTACTTCCTAAAGTGGCAACCTATAGAAGGACGCATACCTATTTACTAGTGCTACAGCAGCTTATTTTCCCAGAGCAAGCCGTACTCATGCACGCACGAGTCCGTTGGAACGCGCCAGTACACACCTCCTTCTAGATGAACCACTTACAATCAGCTCATTAAGCATGCCCTGACCCCTTACTAGTGCGGGGTCCCCCTTTAATACTAGAATAGGTCACTAACTAATATGGGTCCTACACAACAGATGACACAAGCCAACCCTTATAGATCTTGTGTCCCCAATTAACTAGGATTTTGACAGGTTATGCCTAACTGATTTAACAGATTTGCATTACCCCCTACAATTTGTGGGTTAAACTTTACAAGTTAACAAGACCATATAACTCCAACATATGTATTCGATTAAATTTTGTAGATTAATAGGTTCATATAACCCCCACAGATTTAACAGGTTTACTTAACCCTACAGATTTAACAAGTTTACTTAACCCCACAGATTTAACACGTTTACTTAACTACACATATTTAACGGGTTTACTTAACCCCACAGATTTAATGGGTTGCCAGATTTACAGACTACTTAATTTATAATTAAGTACAACTTAACTTATTTCATAAGTTATCCCCTTCCACTATCGTTTATTATAACCTAAGTTATAATTACCACTTGTCCCTAGGACAAGCCTACCTATTATCTCTCCTTTTTCGCATTCGGGTTTATTCATAATAGATTATTATCATTCCCCATTCATGTATGTTAATGCACCATACCTCTCACATTAAGTTGACCACTTGTGGATGTTGGATATCCCGCGCGGTTCCGGGCAGACTTCTACCACAAGTCGAACTTAACCTCGTGTCTTAGCACCGTTACATGTACATTTATGCACTCGACCCCTCACATTAGATTAACCACTTGTGGAAGCTGGATTTGTCGGGCGGTTCCAGGCAGATTTCTACAACAAGTGTAATCTAACCTCATGTCTAAGTGCGGTTACAGTTTCTAACTACTATAAATCTAGGCATATTAATTCTAAAACAATTATTCATGCTCATCGTAGGTTTTCAATTACAATATTCAATTTCAACGGATTAAACAGGCTACATAGATTCTTTACAGTTCCATTAACATGTTTCACTTAATCTTAAATTAAGCCTACAGATTTATATGTCCCAAACCACAAGTCATAATTTATAGTAGAAATCATGCCCCAAATTTTTAGTCCAATTTCATAATATAGTTTATGCCCCCAATTTCCAATCGTGATTCAAAGTAAAAGTTATGCCACTAAATTACCATTTCCAATCATTCCCAATTTAACCCAATTTCGTTCGTACTTATATTTCAGCGATTTCGGCCTAGGCTCGAAGGTAGCTTGGCAATGAAAATAAAAGGAGAATGAGAGAGAGAGAAGAACAAAATAGGCATAAAACCAAAAGTAACAGAAATGGGCATATGATAGCATAAATAGGCATATAAGAACAAATCTGATGAACAAAAATAGGCATATAAGAACAGATTCGATGAACATGTAATAACAGGACTAATTAGGCATAGGTTTAGATCTAGATTTATTAACATGTCAGGATTACTTGTTAAATGATTATATCTAAAAATAGCATGAACTCATAGAGGCTGGATCTAAAGAGCAAAAAACACTGAGGCTGAAGCTGTAGAAGAAATTCTTGAATGCGTATAAGCTGTTGTTGAAAGAAATAGGCTAACTCAATCTAAGCTGGGGCAGCTTCTCATTGTCTCCATTGCTTTTGGTGTGTAAAAATAATAGAAATGGGATCCTACTTATAGCCTAAAGCCAAGAACCAAGCTAAGAAATCAGTCCACATTCGAGAACGAGAATCTGCCAAGATCCGTATAGGGGTCGACCCCTCCTTTACTGTGTCGACCCCGGGGTCGACCCATGGGTCGACCCCTAGAATGGGCCGGTTTCGTTACTGGCCCTTCCCGCTCACTATTTGGAAAAAAAATCGAATATTCTGATTTGTTTGTATATATATAATTCTCTTGCGTGTATACAAACTTCTAAGCTTAATAACTTCTTCATACGATGTCCGCTTCAGGCAAACTCGGAGTCTATCTTAAGATGAATTCTGAGACGAACGCAATGGTGCAGTCCATTTTATTTAATTCCAATATTTAATTAAGTATTCTTTAATTCATCATTCTAATGTTCTTTAAAATTACAGGGTGTTACATTCTCCCTTAATCAATGGATTTCATCCCCGAAATCTCTAAGTTAAGAGGAATGTATATCCTAACATCCATCATCCATCTACTCATTCACCAATCACAAGCATCCATTGTCCTTAAAGATTTCTAATGCTTATATGAACACATGCAAAGGTGTGTGGATATTTCCCTATGCTAATGCGAAAGATCAGGCGGTTTACTGGTTCAGTCGACCTCCTCAATGCAATTCATGTTCATGCCATGAGTCCAACATGTATGCAAATAATCCTAATATATCATGTACATGCTATATGCGTGCACAATCATCCATCCAAATGCAACATCCATATGACGATTCATCCATTTTCACCCATAAAAAGAAAAAAAATGCATATGCATTCATATGCAGTATGAGAGTGATTGAGCTGAGCTAGTGCCTAATGTGTGTGTATATGCATCCACGAGCAACCACTAGCAAACACTTACATCCATTTGCATCCATCAAACAAAACATGTTTCAAACACATGTTTACATCCATGGGATTTCTACCTAAAGGTCGAAGATTCAATCGATAGGATACACATGAATGATAGAAGCAAGTACGAATAAAAGCTTGGAAAAAGAATTTAAGATCATAGTCCCGAAATGGAAAGGATATGAAGCGCGATTCTTGTCTTCGGTATCCCAAGTCGCATCCTCGATGTCTTCTCCCCGTTGCACTTTTATTAACTTAACCTCCCTATTGCGCAGTTTCTTAACCTATGATCCAAGTATACGGGTAGGAACTCGTCTAATTGTCGCCTCCAGTTCAACCTCTACTTCCTCAAGCGTACTCGGCTCAACTACCTCTGCTGTATCGGGCAGACACTTCCATAAATAAGAAATGAGGAAAACATCATGAATATTCACCCATAAGCGAAGTGAGCTGTACGCCTTACTTGTAAAGACGACCGGAGCACCCCATTCTGATATGCTTCGCCTAACCAACACCTTTTCAAGTAGCTCCCCTACTTGCTTGCTGAGCCCTCTCCTTCCTCTCGGAGCCATATGGCACACAGGCAACGCAACTGGCTTTGCATTGTCCAACAAGTATATACGGAAATCAATCTCGCACCTCGGAGGTAATCCCCAAACCACCTCAAAAACATCAGGATACTCACAGAATACTGGTACAGATTATAGATCACCGATAGATGCATCAAGCGGCTCTAGGAAACTAAGCATGACAGACCCTTTAGGGTCACAAGAAATCTCGAGGGTCCTCCCATGGCAAGTCAAAAGTCTAACGATCCTCCTCTCACAATCCAGAATGGCACCATACATGGGTAGCCAATCCATCCCTAGAATCAAACCATTGCCCATGAAACCAAGCACATAGGCATCGCATTCAAACTCGATGCCCAACACAGATATTCTCAAACCCCGACAAATCATAGACAAATGCGCCGTACCCCCAATGAGGTTTGAGACAACAACGGGATCCGAAATAATACAAGTACTAAGGTGTAAAGACTCAACCACAAATCAGATATAAAAGAATGTGAAGAGCTAGAATCAAAAAGAGTTCTAACAGGATGATTGGAAAGAGAAAAAGATAAATCAAACCTCCAACGGAAACTTTCCTACCTCTATCCGGTACACCGGCCACGAGAGCATGCACCTGCCCTCTAGAAGATCTTGCTTTTTGGCCTTGTCCTTGCTTCTTCGGGCACTCCCAAGAATAGTGTTCGACCTCTTCACAATGGAAACAAGCATTCTTCCTTCTTTTGCGGTCTTTGATCAAATGACCCACACGCCCACAACTATGACATTTCCTCTTATCTCGGGCTTTGTCATTCTTTCCGCACTTCTTTTGTTGTTGTTGTTCTTTCTTGGGCCACCCATTTTCTCATCCTTGGGCTGTGCTCCTCAGCCCTAACTCCCTAATTCTCCTCTTTACCATCCTTGTGTAACATGTTAAAAAGTCTCTCGAAAGCTGAACCCATCACACAGAAATCCTTATGAAGCTTGAGAGAAAATTAGCCATAGGTGGAACTTCTGCAGCTATAGATGGAAGTTGGGCACTTCCTTACCCTTCAACATGTGCCGAAGTTTTAGGATGCCTATGGAACCATGCCGCAATGGGGACACCCTCCGGGAAGAATCGCTTCCCCAGACATGCTGAAAAGAAAAGGAAAAAGGATTCAAGCGGAGAATCGAGAGATACTTTATATAGCTTTTGGTAATATGTTTTTCAAAAACAGAATTTTCTTTTGAAATTGCTTTCTTTTAAAACCTTTTTGAAAACAATTTTCAAAATGTTTTATCCAATCTGGTAACCTTCAGCTCTAATACCAAATGTGACACCCCATGTCCGTTAGCGTCACTCTTTATCAGAATGCATTTAGTTTCGTGAAGCGTTATAGGTAAACAGAAATAGAAACATCACAAGATAGATATAAAATAACTGCGGAAATTTAAACTTTATTAAACAGAAAACATAGTGGTTCAAAATCCAGTTACACCATAAGTCTGTTATACAGAAAACCCATAACAGCTCCTGTTTTGTACTGAAATCATCATAGTGCAATAATATAAAAAGCACAGTCCCTAAAATAATCATATCATAGAAGACATGAAACCAAATCGGCACATCTAAGCAACTCCAAGCAGAATGAAAGAGAGAATCCTAATCAAGCCTGAGTATTCCCACCTTGAGAACCTAAGGGGGGAGGAAGATAGAGAGACAAGGAAACAAAATGGGTCAGACATAAGTCTGGCGAGTCCAGTTACTTTTAGCATATAAATAAGTAAAAGCATCATGACAGGCATATAAACTGAATGAGAGAGATAATAATATCATAAGGCAGGTATAACATGATAACATAACTGGATATGTTGCGCTTCTTAAGTACTTTTCTTTGCAACAATACTAGTATAACAGAAATAAGATGGTCCCAACAAAAAAATATAATGGTAGTTTTAGGTGTACTCCAGTAGTGGGTTTTACCCTCACCAGAAATAACTGGTACCTAAAAAGAAATAACTGGTGTTAACCCAAACAAAAATACAGGTACCCCACAGAAATAGACAGGACTAGCTGTACCCTAATTACTACCCTCCAATCGATCAGCTCCCTATCCCGTAAATACCATGTATCGGCCCCATAGTAGGGTGTATTACTTACTAAAGTGGCAACCTACAGAAGAACACAGACCTATTTACTGGTGCTACAACGGTTTATTTTCCTAGAGCAAGACGTACTCATGCACGCACATGAATCCGTTGGAACGCACCCGTACACACCTCCTCCCAGATGAACCTCTTACAATTAGCTCAGTAAGCGTGCCCTGACCTGTACCTAGTGCGGGGTCCCCTTTAATATCAGAATAGGTTACTGACTAATATGGGTCCCATACAACAGATGACACAACCAACCCTTATAGATCTTGTATCCCTAATTGACTAGGATTTTGACAGCTTATGCCTAACAGATTTAACAAATTCGCATAACCCTCTACAGATTTACGGGTTAACTTTACAAGTTAACGGGTCCATATAACTCCAACAGATGTAATCAGTTAAGTTTTCTAGATTAACAGGTTCGTATAACCCCTACAGATTTAATAGGTTTACTTAACCCCACGTATTTAACAGGTTTACTTATCCCCACAAATTTAAAAAGTTTACTTAACCCCATAGATTTTACGGGTTTACTTAACTCTACAGATTTAACGGGTTTCCAGATTTATAGACTACTTAATTTATAATTAAGTACAACTTATTTTATTTCATAAGTTATCTCCTTCCTCTATCGTTTATTATAACCTAAGTTATAATTACCACTTGTCCCTAGGACAAGCCTACCTATTATCTTTCCTTTTCACATTTGGGTTTATTCATAATAGGTTATTATCATTCCACATTCATGTATGTTAATGCACCAGACCGTTCACATTAAGTTGACCACTTGTGGATGCTGGATATGTCGGGCTGTTCCGGGTATACTTCTACCACGAGTCGAACTTAACCTCTTGTCTTAGCACCGTTACATGTACATTTACACACTCGACCCCTCAAAATAGATTAATCACTAGTGGACGCTGGATTTGTCGCGCGGTTTCGGGCAGACTTCTACCACAAGTGTAATCTAACCATGTGTCTAAGTGCGGTTACAGTTTCTAACTACTGTAAATCTAGGCATATTCATTCTTAGACAACTATTCATGCTCATGGTAGGCTTTTCAATTACAGTATTCAATTTTAACGGATTAAACAGGCTTCACAGATTCTTTACAGTTCCATTAACATGTTTCGCTTAATCTTAAATTAAACCTATAGATTATATGTCCCAAACCACAAGTCATAATTTACAGTAGAAATCATGACCCAGTTTTTTAGAGTTATTTCACAATATAGTTTATGCCCCACAAATTCCAATCGTGATTCAAATTACAAGTTATACCCCTAAATTACCATTTCCAATCATTCCCAGTTTAACCTAATTTCGTTCGTACGCATATTTCAGCGATATCGGCCTAGGCTCGAAGGTAGCCTGACTATAAAAGTAAAAAGGGAATGCGAGAGAGAGAGAGAGAAGAATAGAATAGTAATAAAACCAAAAGTAATAGAAATTGGCATATGATAGAAAAATTAGGCATATAAGAACAGATCTGATGAACAGAAATAGGCATACAAGAACAGATCTGATGAACAAAAATAGGCATATAAGAACATATCCGACGAACATGTAATAACGGGACTAATTAGGCATAGGTTTAGATCCAGATTTATAAACATGTCAGGATTACTTGTTAAATGTTTATATCTAAAAATAACATGAATTCACAGAGGCTGGATCTAAAGAACAGAGAACAATTAGGCTGAAGCTGTAGAAGAAATTCTTGAATGCATATAAGCCGTTGTTGAAAGAAATAGGCTAACTCAATCTAAGCTAGGACAGCATCTCATTGTCTCCATTGTTTTTGGTGTGTAAAAAAAATAGAAATGGTGTCCTATTTATAGCCTAAAGGAAACAAACCAAGCCAAGAAATCGATCTACGTTTGAGAACGAGAATCTTCCCAGATCCGTATAGGGGTCGACCCCCCCTTTACTGTGTCGACCCCGGGGTCAACCCCAAACACCCTGGGTTGACCCAGCAGGTTCTCGGGTCGACCCCTAGAGTGGGTCGGTTTCGTTACTGGCCCTTCCCGCTCGCTGTTTGGATTTTTATTTTTTGAATATTCTAATTTATTTGTATATATATATATAATTCTCTTGTGTGTATACAAATTTCTAGGCTTAATAACTTCTTCATACGATGTCTGTTTCACGCAAACTCGTAGTATAACTTAAGCAGATTTCTGAGACGAGCGCAATGGTACAGTCCGTTTTACTTAATTCCTAATATTTAATTAAGTATTCTTTAATTTATCGGTCTAATGTTCTTTAAAATTACGGGGTGTTACATAAATAGCCAAGGTAACATCTTCATTAGGTGTGGAAAATTTGTCATTGTTCTTCATTATCTTTCTCCTCAAATTGTTTAGCCATTAGGTATTCTCTACCACTTTCTCAATAAGGTTATTGGTTCAAGTTGTGTTTGTTCATAATGATTGTTGATATCAATTATAAATAATTTTTTATTGGTGAATAAATAAAGATGGTGGTTGGGTGGAATATCGGGAGTTCGTATTTCGGATATTTGCTTGTGATGTTGTTTATTTTCAATCAAATTCATCTTTAAGTGATTGGGTGAAAAAGGTCCTATTTTTCTGGGTGTTTTGCCAAACTTCCGCTACGCACAAAACCCCAACATGGTTTACTAGTGATAACAAGCTTTATCTTGAGTGATGTCTTAAGTTCCACACAAAAAAAAAACTCAGTAAAGTATCTCATCTCTTTCGCACAATTATCTCGCTCTGACCTGATACGTCAATTGATGTTTCTCAACTTTATTGAGTAGTAATATGGGTTGTGTTTGATACACTGACACATGCTTTTGGAATTAAAAATTTTCGAAGGCTTAATCCCTAGTGGAAAACTGTGCTTCAAATATTATAACAATAAACCAAGACAATTTTCTTGTGGAATTTATGATGTAAAACATGCCCTTCAAAGTATACCTTGTATGGTTAATATGACGTGGAGTTTGGAAAGGACGGGGTATGATTACATTTGGCGTTTGGCTTTTTTGTTCCGTTCGAAGCATGAAGTTATCCCGAATTTTCGAAAGAAGTAGTACTTTATGGATTCCTTGGAGGTTGCTTCATCGAGACGACTTATAAGGTTCATCTTTACTTTGGTAACAACATGAAGCTTGACCCTTATCTAATGGCTTTCGGCAAGTACTTTGAGATTTAACCTCACCAAAGAGAATTTTGATAAATACTTTGAAAACAAACCTCATATAGAAAGTTTCGGTAAATACATTGAAATCTATTCTTATTCTGAAAGTTCGGGAAAAGGATTTGATAACTAACTTCATCTTGAGGTTTAGAAAAATACTTTTAAATCTTTATGTCTACTAGCAAAAATACTCTTATATCATGCTCCGATCATCTAATGTAGCATCCCTAATTTTTAGTAAGACATATCCAGGAAATTCAATTTGATATGAAATAGAATAATATAGAAAGATAAAGAGATGAGATATGATAAATAAAATGGGTAAGCCTTTGTAACTAATCAATTGAATTAATGTAAAGAATAAGCTTATGGGAATGGTTAAAGTGAGATACAGTAATTAAGTCTTCCATACCATTACCTTTCATTCTCATATTCTATCTTTCATTACAAACACAATTACATGTTATTCAATAGGAGGCAGGACATTACAACATCAATGGGGAAGAAAAAACTAAGCGAAACTTAGGAACAAAGCAAACCAAGCTACATCCATTTTTTACTTATTCATCCATTTTAAGGTGCATAATATACTCATCCATATTTTTTACCGTTTGTATTCAATTATGGTAATAGGAGTTGTTTAGATGGTTGTTGTTGTTGTTGTTTTGATAGAACAATAACAAATATATATTTGTTTCAAATTTATTTAGTTAAGGCTTTAGTCAAAAGTCTTAGGTTTTGGATAGAAACTTATGTTTTACATCTTCAAAAGCTTTGAAAATTTAATATGATATGCTTAAAATGATTTAGAGTGGGTTTTAAATTCCGTAATTTCTGGTTACTTATGAATACTTTTTGAATTTCCTATAGAGGAAATATGGTCTAAGTCATTTTTAAATCATTCAAATGATGACTAAAAAAATATAGAATCAAATTTTTTGTTATTCTCAAATTTCTATAATTTTTTTGGAATTTTTCTCTATTGAAAATGATTTAATATAAAAAAAATCCAAAAAGATTAAGGGAGATTATTAATTAAGGTTTTAAATTAGATAATCTAATATGCTTTAGCCTTTGGATAGACCCTTACATGATTTGTGAAAAGAAAATGCAAATTTTTATATCTGCCAATAAGACTTTTGAAAAATATGAAGATTTGGTTTAAAAAATTCACTTTATTTAAAAAGCAATTGGTTTTTCAACTATAACACCCTGCATTTTTATAATATTAATTCAATTAAATAATTACAGAAAACGATGAATTAAAAATGAACGTTTATGGAATTGTCAGAATTTGGCTTTGGAACATGTACCATTGCGTTCGTTACATTTTTCTGATAAATTCACATATACAATATATTCCAAATGGAGTTCTTACGGCAAATTTACTAATGAGCGAAGCTTAGCGTCGAAAGATATTTGTATGTAAATGTGCGCAAATATAATTTATATATTTTAAGTTATGTATGTACATAAATTCTCTGAAAATGATCATTTGAAATTGAAATTGAAATAAATGGACAGTTAGAAAGAGGAAAGTAATTGACATTATATCGAAACGTTCATATTAATTGACAGCGCATCATAATATAATTAATGTCAAAACAATTTGCAAAAGTAACGCGCAATATAAATGCGTGTTACAAATGGTACAAAATATGCAATAAAAGGAAGTTTGAAATCATGTTAATTAAGTAGCGTTTTAATTTAGAATAGATATGTGCATGCTAATATATTAATGGTGCGCTATTGAAATGGAATTATTAGACATCAAAAATGGCGTGTTACATAATAGAAATGTAACAATCTTGAATTTTGGAACCTATTTAAAATTTATTTTTAATTGATTCTAAGCAAAATTAAATATTTTAAATGATTTATTTTGAGAATAAATGACTTATAATTTATTTAAAACAAAGATTGAATGTATAAATTTAAAATTTTATTAAAACAAACTCGTAACGTCGCGATAGTTTGAAAATTCAGTTTTGAATTTCAATTAAATATACATAATTCATTATAAGTCAGATTTCAATAAAATAAGACACGTCTGTTTAATAATATCCTTTTAATGAATGTAAGAAATTGAGATTTCATTTTATAAATTGTAAGCTATGTCCAAATTAAAATTTCAAATCGCCGATACGAATTTTTTTAATATTTTAATATTATTTAAGCCCTTAAAAATAGTCATTTTACAAACAACTTCTGTTTTCGAGGAAACCAATTTAGTTAGATCCAAAACGTCAAATTATTGTCAGAATTGAAATTTCATGTCAATTGGAATTCATATGTAAGTATAGTAAAAATAAACATGCGTTCAAATACAGTTATAATTCAATAAGCTAGAAAAAAGACCATTTTTCAAATGGTCTCCAAATTGGATGTAAATTTTGTTAGAACGATAATAGTAAAACATAGTGAGATTTCAAATTTCGTAATTTTTCGAGTGAGTATATGGTCCTGGTTAATTAAAACGTACGTTCAAATTCAACATTTAACATTATATTTTTAATTTTGATAAAAAATGATCAAAATAGTCGAATCAGCTTATGAAACATATCCCATTATGTACGGAACATATCCCATTGTGTCCGGAATGGGGTATTTGGCTAGGGCCGACAGTCGTCGAGAATTGTTTGGAGTTTGGAACGTTAAACAAGTAATGTTTGAATTTAATATTACTAAATGTATATTATATAACCCTATATATTCAAAACCCTAATTTGCGGTCAAACTGAATTCCATGGTCAACCCTAATTTCCACCATCACCACATTTTTAATGATCGAAATGCTCTAATCTTAAACCCTTAATCACACACGAAATATCACGAATTAGAAGAAGATTTTTATACAAATATTGTAGAGAGTTTCGTGGGCTTCGAATCCATATGGCGATGATCAGATATGGGAGTATGTTTTATTTGAATTTGGGGATTTAAAGTGCGGATTTCGACCGAGTTTTTTTGGTTTAGAGGGAGGGACCGAGTTCGACCATCTTCGTGGCGCTGGGTGGAGGCGGCAAGGGCTCGGCTATGGTGACCTTGGATGATCGGCCGACAATCCGACGTGGCATGCGCAGGTGGATATAAGGATCAAAGATAGGTTCGTTTTCGTGTGTGTTTCCTGGAAAAATTACGGGAACAAAGAGAAAGGTTTAAAAATAATAATTAAGTTAATTATATTGACTAATTAGTTTATTAATTATATTGAAGTATTAAATGTTTGAACACTTGTAACTTCTCCAAACGAAAACAGAATTTGACAAACTTTGGTGCGTTGGAATCATCTCAATGAGATATACACAATGGAACCAATTTGGACAGAAAAGGAAGTAGTTGGAAATTTTGATTAAATTAAACACTTTTTTTAATGTAATTAAAACAATTGTTATTAAACGATTTTAGAACCGATCAAAGTGAGAACTCTCTCACTCAACTAATTTGTATAGTTATTTTATTTATAACTGAATATATATTGATTGCCTATGCGGATTTATATAGGATTTAATTATCACAAATTGTTATATGGTATATGATAGCTCACATCACAGTTGTTTGCAAACTAGATGAATGAATGGATGATTGTTGTTGTTATGATTTGAATGTGATTTTGAAATAATTAACATGTTGAAAACAATGTTAGATTATTTGTGGTAGTTGAATTATATTCAAACATCCGTTTACAAGTTGAATGGCTTGTTTATGTCCACCCATTTAAGTAATTTTGATTGGAATGAATAATAATTTATTAATTGATTATTTTTTAGTTGAAAACCCCCACATGGGTCTTGGGATGATAATTAATTCACACATCTCCCTTGTATTTAGTTATATGTCAACCGGTTAATTAACAGACTGTTATAAGCGTTATTTAATCATTTAATGCTTATACAGTTGTAGATGCACTCTGGATGTTTAATAGTTGTTTATAACTATTGTTGAATACATGTGATGTATGAAATCCATATAACTAAATTTATATGTTAATCGATTGAGTTTTATTCCAATTCGGAAATAATGAATATTTTAATAAAATATTCAGTAAAGAATCAAAATATGATTTTGATGTCCGATTTTGGATGGACCCGAAAATATTGAAATATGAAGCCGAGTTAAGTAAATAAATTCCATTTTAACTCGAATGGATTTTTATGTCAATTTTATTCATTTTTATAGTGAATGTTGGGAAAATGAATTTCAAAATTTGGTATTTCGAAAACATTATAATTTTAACATTATAATAATATTGGATGTTCAATTTTATTTAATATTAAAGTGGAAGTTGAAATCATCTCAAAAGAGATTACAAATGAGATTATAAACGTTTTATAAAATACGTTTTGAGTAGAAATGGACGAAAATTATTATATATAATATAATGGCTTAATGTGAAGATATTTGATTTTGAAGTAAAATGATTAAAATAAAATTTCAAATGGTAGTTGAAAGTATTTTAGATACTTTATAAAATATTTTGGAAAGCGATTCGATTTTATTTTTAATTATAAATTGACTTCGGACTTGAATAGGACGTGTCGCGCAGCGATAGTTCGCGAACATCAACCCGTAACTTTGAATTGACATAACGAGAGATCCGACCATCGGATTCTCCTGAAACCGGAACCGTTTAGTTCGTATCGAAAAGATCTTTCAAATGAATAAAAGATATTTAAAATCCAACAATTAGATTTTAAAATATGTCCAACTCGGTTTTGGAAAAGGTAATTATGGATGCAGTTCGGTGGCCGATATTGGAAATCAACTGTAGTGGCCTTAATAAATTTATTAAAAATATTAATAAATTATGATAAATCATAGTAAATGATTTGAAAAGATTTTGGATGAAATATTCAAAGTTTGTAAAGATAAAAGATATTTTTATATGAATAAGTTGTTTACCAATTTGAGAAAAGAATATAAAGAAGTTGAAATGGTTATAATACAACCAAAGTTTACCAGTATATAAATATAAATGGATTTGAATGGAAATAATCTTCGGATATTTCGATATTGTATTCCATAATTATATGGATATCGTTGAGGAATTTGGAAGATATAGATATCATTATTCCCAATACGATATCTGTTGGTTTTAGAATCTAATGTTGAATATAAGACGATATAATTTCTATTCAGAGCCTTGTATTTAATATCAAATTGGATTTTGGGTTGTGAATGGTGTCTTAAATAACACTGTTCTGAAATGCAGTCGAGAAAGGAATAAATCTTTTAATTAAGATTAACGAAGTTTTTCAATTAATAAATATAATTGGAATTAAGTGGAATTTGATTTTAGGTTCACTATGAACGATGTTTTAAATAACATTAGTTCTTAAGCCTAATTAATAGTGAAGTTATGATTTGGAATTTATAAATCTTTTAATTAAGATTTAATGGAATTTTTCCAAAGAGAAGTTTTTCGATTTAATAAATTAAATTGTAATTGAGTGGAATTCGATTTAATAATAATCGAGATAAGTTTCTGTGAAGGAAGAACGTTACTATTTATGGAATTTAAAAGGCTTTGTCATTATCTCATTTATAGTATTAGTCTGACATGAAAATTTATATCGATTACGATTGATCTGATTTTCGTGAAGATTCCATATTAATGGAAGTTGATTTTGGGTTTATTGTGAATGATGTTTTTAAATGACATTAGTTCTTTAATCCAGTTAAAGACAAGATTAATTTCCTAAAATTGAGTAACCATTAAATAATGATTTCGAAGATTAAAACTAAGTTGGAGTTTTAATGAATCTTAATTAGATTGAAATGCGAATGGGGTCATTAAATTTACCAAATTCGAGAAGTGTTCGAGAATGGAGTACCACCAGTTTTACTCCATCCGATAGATAAATCTTTAATTAGAATTGGAGCTTTAAATGGTAATTAAATTTATCGATAACACAATGGATGTTAGATATGGAGTGTTACCATTTTTGCTCCATGGGATGAACAAGTTGGGGTTGAAATAATAAAATAAATGATTACTTCGGTAAGACTCGATAATCCCGACTAGTTTTATATACCTTAATCTGTATCATACGGTGAAAAGATATTATAAAATCTTTTGAAATGATTTCCAAGGAATGGATTAAACAATAAGTTTAAAAGAGATAATCTTTGATAAAATTAATGGGAACCTTTCCCAAAGAAGAATATTTGCATGAAAGAGTATTCTGGATTGGAATGAGGCATATGATGTGTTTTTATATCACTTGATTATAAGATACGCGAGTTATTCGGAAAGACCGGGTTTAACCCATTTTGAATAACTAGTACGACGATTAAAAGTCGAAGATTTGAAGATGGTGTGTAACACCCTACCTCCGTTAAGGTCACTCACAAAGGGAATGCCTTAACTTCAGTGGAGAGTTTTAGGTAAGAGATGCAGATAAATTACAAGACAGATAAATAAAGTAGCGGGAAATAATAAATTTTTACTTCATTGATAAAATAGCTTGTACAAAGATTGTTTCCAATTTCAAAACAACAACACTTAGTATAACAAAGCACCTGTCTTGTTTTAACAAAGTAAAGAAGCATAAACTGAGAGTAATATTCCCTAAATAAGCAGTAGCCAGCCATAGCAATAAAGCAATGAGTCCAAAGCAAAACATCACAATTTTCGAGCTTGGAAATAAAACTGAGCTAAGTCCCTCCCTGCTAACCTGGGGGGAGGGGGGAACGGAAGAAAAGAAGACGAAAGAAAATGGGGTCAAACATAAGTCTGGTAAGTCCAGTTATATTTCAGCATGTAAACAAGAAAAGGACTATGACATGAACAAATTGAGCTTAGAACTATACCATAATGATAGGATAAGCATAAGGTATTATGAAGCAAGATAAACTAAACGTGCTGATAACTGAATGCGCTCCTACTCTTTCTCTGCATCGCTACTACCCTGTTATTCTAATTTCTATATCTCTGCACCACCTAACTAGTGTCCCAACTAGTGATCTATATAAAATGATCATATGATAACGTGATCCCAATCCCCTAAATTGTGGTTGCCTTCAGGTGTACATCTATTATGGGGATTCCATTTATTACCCAGATGTAATCTAGGGTTTTCTATTGAGCGCTTCTTAGATTCAACCAGGGTTTACGCGACCTAGGTCCAACTAGGGATTATGCTACCTGCGTGTGTCATATGACCCCCGCTTGATTGTAGATACCTGTGCTAGCCCCACCATAAGGTGTATCAAGTCCAATGGTGGCGACCCGACATGATTCAAGAGTGCACAGTGTATACTACTGATGCCCAGTGCCTGCTTTTTCTGCTACGGAGTGCGTGCACGTCCACACTCCATTAGAACCTACACTGCTGCACCAACTGCCGTCTTTTTGACCGCTTATAATCAGCCCAGTAATCGTGCCTCACCCTGCCTAGTTTCAGGGTACCATGATACGCCTATGTGGGTTACTGCTGAAATGGGTCCCCGTTACTAGGGTTTCCTACTGGTTAAGTTTGTGGGCCTATATATAAAGATATTACCCACCTACCCGTGATGTACTAAACCCACCGATTCAAGCATGTTTATTAATGGTTAAGTTTGTGGGCCTATATTTACTAATATTACCCACCAACCCGATATGTACTTAACCCTCTCAATGATTCAAGTATGTTTATTTAACGGTTAAGTTCGTGGGCCTATATATACTAATATTACCCACCAACCCGATATGTACTTAACCATCTCCGTCCATTCATCATGCCATGTTGGTTAAGTGTTTCTTCATTCATGTTAACTTAACCCACGTACTTGTCATGTTACTCTGGTTAAGTGTTGCCTTCTTGTGTTAACTTAACCCTACCACAAATTAAGTTATGTTGGTTAAGTGTTCCTATTAACTTAACCTTAGTCATTCATCTTATATTGGTTAAGTGTTCCTTTTAACTTAACCTAACTCACGTTATATTGGTCAAGTGTTCCTATTAACTTAACCTAACCCACTTGTCTAATTAACATGTTATTATGGTTAAGTGTTCGAAATTTACTTAACCTCAACCACTTGTCTAATTAACATGTTATTATGGTTAAGTGTTCTAAATTTACTTAACCCTACCAACCTTGACTTGCTTGTTCTTTAGCTTTAATTTATTTATTAAAGCACCAACCACTCACATTAGACAGGTATTGTTGCGGTCACTGGATGTGCCGGCCGGTTCCGGGCAGGTTTACACCGCAACTCAGTCTAACCTCGGGTCCTTTTTTGGCTCAATGCTCTAACCACCCACATTAGATAGGTGTTGTTACGGTTGCTGGATTTGCCGGGCAGTTCCGGGCAGTCTTATACCATAACTTAATCTAACCTCGGGTTAGGCATATTCATCTTTTCTAAATTTACATATTTATCCTTTAATGTTTATATGTAAATTTGTCAATAATTTATTGTCATGGCCCACTTTCCCTTTTTAAATCATATACATAATTTTTAGTATATAAATTATACAATTTCATGGCCTTAACCATTTACATGTTCATGGGCCCACCCACGTCATTAACATGTTATAATTTTATGCCCATCCCAACGTTGCCCCGCTTATACGTTCGCATTAACCACATAAAGTCGTTGGGCCCGCATATTAGCCAAATTTATAAACGAGATAAAGAAGGGAACATGCATATCATAGGTTCTATCAACATATATCATGAAATTTGGCATAAAACATTATTTATATAATTTACCATGTCACATGAACTTGCATATAATTTAGACGTAGATAAACATAAGCCTAAACATGTTAATATGTAGATCTAGGCATGTGTGGACATAACTTCAAATATAAACTAGCACATGACATAATTATGACATGTTCATTCCCAAAGTATGTATAATCTTGACATTAACATATAGGTGTAAACTAGATCTAACCATGTGAACTTGCATTGAATATGATCTAAATAAATTTAGATCTAACACACAAGGTTGTGGATCTAATTGTACAAGGTTGTAGATCTTAAATATGTAATTATGTGTGAACACTAACTTGCCTAAGACTTGCATTGTAACATAACCAAATAGGTTCTTATAAATCTTGTGTGGTCATGTACTTATGAATTAACATAGATCTACTAATCACATATATGTGAACTTGTATACAACTTGCATGAATTCTTCTCTACAGTCATGATAGAGACATATATGAATAAACTTGACTTAGCATGAACATGTGAATTCATTTTTAAACTAGATCTATTAATAATAGTTGCGAGAATTAGCATCGATCTAAGTTGCACAACCATGAACATATGTAGATTAACATAGATCTAAATTACATAACCATGAACATGTATAGATTAACATAGATCTAAATTACATAACTATGAACATGTATAAATTAACATAGATCTAAATTACATAACTATGAACATGTATAGATTAACATAGATCTAAATTACATAACTATGAACATGTATAGATTAACATAGATCTAAACATAGATCTAAATTACATAACTATGAACATGTATAGATTAACATAGATCTAAATTACATAACTATGAACATGTATAGATTAACATAAATCTAAATTACAAAACTATGAACATGTATAGATTAACATAGATCTAAATTACATAACTATGAACATGTATAGATTAACATAGATCTAAATTACATAACTATGAACATGTATAGATTAACATAGATCTAAATTACATACATAACATAGGGAAATCACCACATAATGGTTTCATGTATAAACACATAACATGATAATATTAAGCCCCAATGATTTTATCACAAGAATAGACACGAATCAATTAATAACAAGGCTTCGTTCTAATATCAATTTCTTACAAGTCATAAGTTCCAATTGATGTTAAAATCGGAGATATAACTGCACTTACAATCTAAAGGCAAATCAATCAAATAGCTTTCTTTTTGTTGTAGTCTAATTGCTCTCTTAATTTGGCTTGATTTGATCTTTGATTCTTGCTTTTATGTTAAATGGAGTCGGTGGCTACTCTAGGTTCTCCATGGCAGCATGGCGGCTCCTGTTCTATTTTTTTTGTGATTTTAGGTTGTGAATTAGGTTGCTTTTATAGAATTTCAATTGATTAAGAGCCGTCGGATTAACCTAGAGTCAATCCGAACCATCCGGTCAAGATAGAATAACACCTCAGCCCTAGTGACTCAGCACAGTGTCAAGAATGACTCAGCAAATGTATTAAATGTTCATTTTTTTACATAAATGACACATTGGTTTCCTAACATATCATAACAAAAGAACATTTTTATTTAAAACAAAACATTATCTAAATAAACATTTCTAGCTAAAATGCCAATTTAAATCAAACATTCCATAATGAAATGGTATTTTCATTCTAATGTTACATTTTAACTAATGTGACATATTTATTCTAATGAAGCACTTCTAACTTAAAAATGATATTTTAATCTAAATATACATTTCTTAACAAAATGTTATCCTAATGTTAACATAACAAAAGTGATATTCTAATGTATGAGAATTTTTCAAACAATGAATATTTCATTTACATATATACAATAGAAATATGGATTTCATTGTATGCACAAATTTGACAAACATGAATGTACACAATTCAGTTCAGTTATTCAACGTAGTCACAAACAATCAATTAAGATTTCATACAACATCAACATGAAATTTATATGGTATAAATATAAATTTCACACCGCGATTAATAATTAATTTTAATTTAAAATAGAGATCTCACTTTACTGTATACATTTATTTCCCATATACAAATATCTATTTATACATGCATAAATCTTTCTTTTTATCTATTTTCCCAATTACCCATTTTCACATTAAACCACTTTTTTGAACTGCGTTCACACTAAGCCATTTTTAAGTCATTCCCCTGAACAAAAATATGGCGCTGGTGGGGATCAAACTTTATACCCCTTGTATGCAAGTCACATGTTCCAACCAAATGAGCTACTAAGTCTTTTGCTTGCAACCTTTGGAACAATGCTAAAAATTATTCTTTTCTCATTCCTCTTTTTTTTTTTCATGTTTTGCTGCAATATTTAATTTAAGGATATCTTTTTCATACGGAGTTCAATTTACGTAAATTCGGACTCTATCTCAAGCAGAATTCCGAGACGAATGCAATGGCGCAACCCGTTTCACCTAATTCTTCTTCTTCTAAAAATTAATTATACCTTGATTTGTGAAACTTAATGTTACAGAATTATGGGGTGTTACATTCTCCCCCCTTAAAGGATTTCGTCCCCGAAATCTTCAAGTTAGGAAGAATGTGCCCCACCATCCAATCATCCATCTACTCAACCATTCAATCACAGGCATTCATTGTCCTTAAAAATATTTCTAATACTTTCATGTTCATATGCATAGTGTGTGTGTATATGTCCTTATCTAATGCAAAATCAGGCGGTTTACTAATTCACTTGACCTCCTTAATGCGAATTATGTCAGTGTCATGCGTCCAATATGTATGCAATCCTAATGATACATATCATTTCTATATGAGTGCACAACCATTCACTCAAATGCAACGTCCATATGATGACACATCAAGTTCAATCCATAAACAAATACATATATGCAAATGCAATATGAAAGTGACTGAGCCGATCTAGTGCCTAATGTGTGTGTATGCGTCCACGAGCAACCACTAGCAACCACTTGCAACCATCAATCATAACATGTTTCAAATACATGTTTACATCCATTGGCTTCTACCTAAGGATCGAAGATATGACCTAGAGGATATATCTAAAAAAAATGGAAACAAGTATGCATAAAGTTCCTAGAAAAAGAGATCAAGGATATACCCTCAAGAAAAAAGGTATGATGCGCGTGTCTTATCTTCAGTCTCCCACGTCGCGTCTCCTTGAGCTTCACTCCACTGTACCTTAACTAATTAATCTTCGCTATTGCGAAGCTTCTTGACCTCCATTTCCAAAACCCACTAGTAAAGATAGGACTTCGATCACTTACTATGCTAGAGGGTATCTAATGTAGTCGAACTATCTTTCCAAGACAAATAGATGTTAACATTGATACCAAGTGTATATACTAAGATGATTAGAGGTCTCTCCTCTACTTAGCTTATCCATCATGTTACAATTCTGAGGGTCTAAAGCTAAAGGTTGCTGTGTACTTTTTACCTCTCTTAAGGTCAGTCTTTTACCTACCTAGGGCACCTGCCACAACTACTCATCTCTCACCTTTACCCTCCTTGTGTAACATGTTGACAGGTCTCTAGAAAGCTACCTCCATTGCACGAAGAACCCTATAAAGCTTGGAAGAAAATTAGCCGCAGGTGAAACTACTGTGGCTATAGATGGAGGTTGGGAACTTCTTCGCCCTTTGACCGGTGTCGTAGTCTCTTCAAGCCTACGAAACCATGCTGCGATGAGGTTACCTCCCAGAAAGCCAGGAGCCCCGGAGACTCAGGAAAGAAGGAAACAAGGATTCAAACAGAGGATCAAAAGATAGTGCGTATGACTTTGGGGAATATGCCTTTAAAACAAAACTTTTCTTTTGAAAATGCTTCTTTTAAAACCGTTTTGAAAATAGTTTTTCAAATCTTTTGTCTGATCCGGTAACCTTTGGCTCTGATACCAAGTGTAACACCTCACCTCCGTTAAGGTCACTCACAAAGGGAATGCCTTAACTTCGGAGGAGAGTTTTAGGTAAGAGATGCAGATAAATTACAAGACAGATAAATAAAGCAGCGGGAAATAATAAAATTTTACTTCATTGATAAAACAGCTTGTACAAAGATTGTTTCCAATTTCAAAACAACAACACTTAGTATAACAAAGCACCTGTCTTGTTTTAACAAAGTAAAGAAGCATAAAATGAGAGTAATATTCCCAAAATAAGCAGTAGCCAGTCATAGCAATAAAGCAACGAGTCCAAAGCAAAACATCACAATCTTCGAGCTTGGAAAGAAAACTGAGCTAAGTCCCTCCCTGCTAACCTTGGGGGGGGGGGACGGAAGAAAAGAAGACGAAAGTAAACGGGGTCAGACATAAGTCTGGTAAGTCCAGTTATATTTCAGCATGTAAATAAGAAAAGGGCTATGACATGAACAAATTGAGCTTAGAACTATACCATAATGATAGGATAAGCATAAGGTATTATGAAGCAAGATAAACTAAACGTGCTGATAACTGAATGCGCTCCTACTCTTTCTCTGCTTCGCTACTACCCTGTTATACTAATTTCTATATCACTGCACCACCTAACTAGTGTCCCAACTAGTGATCTATATAAAATGATCATATGATAACGTGATCCCAATCCCCGAAATTGTGGTTGCCTTCAGGTGTACATCTATTATGGGGATTCCATTTATTACCTAGATCTAATCTAGGGTTTTCTATCGGGCGCTTCCTAGATTCAACCAGGGTTTACGCGACCTAGGTCCAACTAGGGATTATGCTACCTGCGTGTGTCATACGACCCCCGCTTGATTGTAGATACCTGTACTGGCCCTACCATAGGGTGTATCAAGTCCTATGGTGGCGACTCGACACGATTCAAGAGTGCACAGTGTATACTACTGATGCCCAGTGCCTGCTTTTTCTGCTCCGGAGTGTGTGCACGCCCACACTCCGTTAGAACCTACACTGCTGCACCAACCGCCTTCGTTTTGACTACTTATAATCAGCCCAGTAATCATGCCCCACCCTGCCTAGTTTCAGGGTACCATGATACGCCTATGTGGGTTACTGCTGAAATGGGTCCCCGTTACTAGGGTTTCCTACTGATTAAGTTTGTGGGCCTATATATACAGATATTACCCACCTACTCGTGATGTACTTAACCCACCGATTCAAGCATGTTTATTAATGGTTAAGTTTGTGGGCCTATATTTACTAATATTACCCACCAACTCGATATGTACTTAACCCTCTCACTGATTCAAGTATGTTTATTTAACGGTTAAGTTCGTGGGCCTATATATACTAATATTACCCACCAACCCGATATGTACTTAACCCTCTCCGTCCATTTATCATGCCATGTTGGTTAAGTGTTTCTTCATTCATGTTAACTTAACCCACGTACTTGTCATGTTACTCTGGTTAAGTGTTGCCTTCTAGTGTTAACTTAACCCTACAACAAATTAAGTTATGTTGGTTAAGTGTTCCTATTAACTTAACCTTGGTCATTCATCTTATATTGGTTAAGTGTTCCCTTTAACTTAACCTAACTCACGTTATATTGGTCAAGTGTTCCTATTAACTTAACCTAACCCACTTGTCTAATTAACATGTTATTATGGCTAAGTGTTCTAAATTTACTTAACCTCAACCACTTGTTTAATTAACATGTTATTATGGTTAAGTGTTCTAAATTTACTTAACCCTACCAACCCTGACTTGCTTGTTCTTTAGCTTTAATTTATTTATTAAAGCACCAACCACTCACATTAGACAGGTATTGTTGCGGTCACTGGATGTGCTGGTCGGTTCCAGGCAGGTTTACACCGCAACTCAGTCTAACCTCGGGTCCTTTTTGGGCTCAATGCTCTAACCACCCACATTAGATAGGTATTGTTATGATTGCTGGATTTGCCGGGCGGTTCCGGGCAGTCTTATACCGTAACTCAATCTAACCTCGGGTTAGGCATATTCGTCTTTTCTAAATTTACATATTTATCCTTTAATGTTTATATGTAAATTTGTCAATAATTTATTGTCCTGGCCCACTTTCCCTTTTTAAATCATATACATAATTTTTAGTATATAAATTATACCATTTCATGGCCTTAACCATTTACATGGTCATGGGCCCACCCACGTCATTAACATGTTATAATTTTATGCCCATCCCAACGTTTCCCCGCTTATACGTTCGCATTAACCACATAAAGTCATTGGGCCCACATATTAGCCCAATTTATAAACGAGATAAAGAAGGGAACATGCGTAACATAGATTCTATCAACATATATCATGAAATTTGGCATAAAACATTATTTATATAATTTACCATCTCACATGAGCTTGCATATAATTTAGACTTAGATAAACATAAACCTAAACATGTTAGTATGTAGATCTAGGCATGTGTGGGCATAACTTCAAATATAAACTAGCACATGACATAATTATGACATGTCCATTCCCAACGTATGTATAATATTGACATTAACATATAGGTGTGAACTAGATCTAACCATGTAAACTTGCATTGAATATGATCTAAATAAATTTAGATCTAACACACAAGGTTGTGGATCTAATTGTACAAGGTTGTAGATCTTAAACATGTAATTATGCGTGAACACTAACTTGCCAAAGACTTGCATTGTAACATAACCAAAAATGGTTCTTATAAATCTTGTGTGATCATGTACATGTGAATTAACATAGATCTACTAATCACATATATGTGAACTAGTATACAACTTGCAGGAATTCTTCTCTACAGTCATGATAGAGACATATATGAATAAACTTGACTTAGCATGAACATGTGAATTCATTTTTAAACTAGATCTATTAATCATAGTTGCAAGAATTAGCATCGATCTAAGTTGCACAACCATGAACATATGTAGATTAACATAGATCTAAATTACATAACCATGAACATGTATAGATTAACATAGATCTAAATTACATAACTATGAACATGTATAGATTAACATAGATCTAAATTACATAACTATGAACGTGTATAGATTAACATAGATCTGAATTACATAACTATGAACATGTATAGATTAACATAGATCTAAATTACATAACTATGAACATGTATAGATTAACATAGATCTAAATTACATAACTATGAACATGTATAGATTAACATAGATCTAAATTACATAACTATGAACATGTATAAATTAACATAGATCTAAATTACATACATAACATAGGGAAATCACCACATAATGGTTTCATGTATAAACACACAACATGATAATATTAGTCCCCAATGATTTCATCACAAGAATAAACATGAATCAATTAATAACAAGGCTTCGTTCTAATATCAATTTCTTACAAGTCATAAGTTCCAGTTGATGTTTAAATCGGAGATATAACTGCAATTACAATCTAAAGGCAAATCAATCAAATAGCTTTCTTTTTGTTGTAGTATAATTGCTCTCTTAATTTGGCTTGATTTGATCTTTGATTCTTGCTTTTAAGTTGAATGGAGACGGTGGCTACTCTAGGTTCTCCATGGCAGCATGGCGGCTCCTGTTCTGATTTTTGTGTGATTTTAGGTTGTGAATTAGGTTGCTTTTATAGAATTTCAATTGATTAAGAGCCGTCGGATTAACCTAGAGTTAATCCGAACCATCCGGTCAAGATAGAATAACACCTCAGCCCTAGTGACTCAACACAGTGTCAAGAATGACTCAGCAAATGTATTAAATGTTCATTTTTTTACATAAATGACACATTGGTTTCCTAACATATCATAACAAAAGGACATTTTTATTTAAAACAAAACATTATCTAAATAAACATTTCTAGCTAAAATGCCAATTTAAATCTAATAAAACATTCCATAATGAAATGGTATTTTCATCCTAATGTTACATTTTAACTAATATGACATATTTATTCTAATGAAGCACTTCTAACTTAAAAATGACATTTTAATCTAAATATACATTTCTTAACAAAATGTTATCCTAATGTTAACATAATAAAAGTTATATTCTAATGTATGAGAATTTTTCAAACAATGAATATTTCATTTACATATATACAATAGAAATATGGATTTCATTGTATGCACAAATTTGACAAACATGAATGTACACAATTCAGTTCAGTTATTCAACGTAGTCATAAACAATCAATTAAGATTTCATACAACATCAACATGAAATTTATATGGTATAAATATAAATTTCACACCGCGATTAATAATTAATTTTAATTTAAAATAGAGATCTCACTTTACTGTATACATTTATTTCCCATATACAAATATTTATTTATACATGCATAAATCTTTCTTTTTATCTATTTTCCCAATTACCCATTTTCACACTAAACCACTTTTTTGAACTGCGTTCACACTAAGCCATTTTTAAGCCATTCCCCTAAAATAAAAATATGGAGTTGGTGGGGATCGAACTCTGTAACCCTTGCATGCAAGTCACATGTTCCAACCAAATGAGCTACTAAGTCTTTTGCTTACAACCCTTAGAACAATGCTAAACATTATTCTTTTCTCATTCCTTTTTTTTTCATGTTTTGCTGCAATATTTAATTTAAGGATATCTTTTTCGTATGGAGTCCAATTTACGCAAATTCGGACTCTATCTCAAGCAGAATTTCGAGACGAACGCAATGGCGCAACCCGTTTCACCTAATTCTTCTTTTTCTAAAAATCAATTATACCTTGATTTGTGAAACTTAATGTTACAAAATTACGGGGTGTTACATGGTGGTTGAAGACTGGAGATCTTCACATCGTTTGGATTATTGCTGATGTCTCGCTTGGGAGGTACACTCATGATGAGGTAATAAATGGTGGTCGCGAAGGCCTTTCTCTTGTATTGGACATATGGGATGAGGAATAAGGTGTCTCCGGTTTCGTTCAGACCTAGAACGAACTTGCAAATGGATTGTGTGTCTAACATCATAATTTGTGCTATATTAATTGATCTCTACTAAATATATATCTGTTTGGTGGCCGAGAATTTATTCTCTTTGCTTAACACCCTTCTCTAACACGTACAACTCAGAGGTTATATATTGGTGGATATCAGTTATATGGCATGAAGTGACAATGTGGCATTCTGAGATGCATGGATCAAAGCTTTTGTTAAAAATCAAGGGTTTGTGGATGATGATCAAAGCGTGGCTTTGATATAGCATAGTTTTGTGTATAGCGTTAATTTGCGAGCTGCACACCCCGGTATGAAACAGAAACTGGATAAAGGACAACAGGGAGGACATGCGTTTCCTTCTAGCAAGGAGTAATGTCATGGTATGGAGCCCAGACATTTTACTTATATGGATGATGGATAGCAAGGTACCTCGGATATATGGCGATAAAAAATCTCTTAATGGTCGACATACAGACAAAGATTGCGGTCCAATTGGATCAGGAAATGTATTGTTCAGGAATTTCTAATCCGTAAACGTAAGAGCGGACCGGCCTTGCATGCTCCAAGCGTTCACCTAAGTCTGGGTCCTGGACATCTTGCTAGAGGTTCTCCGAATCGAATGAGGAAGATCCCTTGCCTCGATTCATAGATGGAAACCCAATTTCCAATACGCGACTTTTGATTTTAGTTGTAAACTTATATGGCGACATAGTAGGATAGGGTACTATGTCGTCTTCGATTGATACCTTTATATTCAAAGTTTTTTCTGCACTAGGCACAAATAATAATACAAAATAAAATTTTGCATATCAAGCATGTTTGGCTATTATAAGGTAAAATTCTATCCTCTGGTTTGTGTTGCATTGTGTGATGGGACCTGAGTCTTATAATAGCTTCATTTTTCTTTTTAGCATTGCATTATTTGTTTTATGATATTCTTGGGAGAAAACTCATTCCATGTCATACGGCGTGGTCCCTTGATTTACCTACCATTAAAATAAAGTTTATAACAGTTTAAGTTCTCATAGTAGTCCAATAACTGAGTCGGAGTTTAATGTTTTCCGCCTATACTCTGGGTGCCTATATTTTCCACACAGGCAGCTAGTAGTTTTGGTTTTGCAGATATTTCTCTTCACATGATCCTGGATTACGGTTGGAGCTATACTCTAGAATGCTTTGTATCCGTGTATTTCTTTCAGCTATGGTAGTTGATGTTTTCCGCTGCTTTATAATTTGTTAATCTCTGATATTTTCCCGCTGTATATTATTTAATTATACTCTGATATCTTGTACTTCGATGTAAGTTGTTGTAATAGCAATGAAATGTTCTCTTGTTCTGTGTTCTTACGCATCGTGTTCACAAAGCAATCCGTCTTCTTATTCGGTTTAGGTCGGCCAGGATTCCGGGCCGTCTTAAGAAATAAATGTTAAAGCTATCGTTCAATGAATTAAAAAGGGAATAAACACATAGAAAGTTAAAACGGGAAAAATTATATGTGCACATTAATTTCGCGTTTGAAATTTAAAGAGGATAAGGCTAAAGAGAAAGGAAAGAAATTAATTTATAACGTTAAGAAGATAATCAGGAAAGAAATGATCACCGTATAAAACAATCAATATATGTTCATTTTGAACGTGTACGGGTCAACCCATAATAGCTCTTGGGTCGACCAAGTGGCGACCTAACGGGGTCTGGGTCGACCCTGTTGGATCTAGATTAATTCAAGAGGGGAGAATAGGGTTTATTGGATTTTTACGAGATATTAAAAAATCGTAGCAAAGATTGTAGTAAAGAAAATAAATGCCGAAAACAAATAACAAAGATTTTACCCAATTTCGGCAATCCCAGTCGACTGTTGCATCCCTAAGATTTCTACTAGGTATTAAAACAGATCCCGCTTACAAAACCCTGTAAACTCGCAAACCCTGCTCCGACTCTAATCCTACGCTCAAAACTCTGGGATGATCTTTATCCCCAAGATCAGATTTTTTTTCCCCAATTACAAACCCTTAATCCATAAACCCTACTGTAAATCTTATAGCTAGTAAGCTCTAGTTTTGCAAACAAACTAGAAAACCCCTAGTTTTATAGGTAAACTAGAAAACCGTTTGGATCAGTTACAAAAGGAATAAAAAAACAATAAAATAAAAAGTAGAAACGAAACACTCCCTTAAATAAAATCAGTTGTCCCTTCTTTCTTTATTTCTCTTCAAATGTTTTGCCCTTAAAACAATGTCGACCGATCAATAATTAGGGTCCTTCTTCCAAATCATATCACGATTACGAAAATGGATGCTTTGGAAATTTTCTCTGAAGCTCGAATCCTTGTTGCTTGTTCTTCGATTGATTTGGCCCTTCTTGCGATCAAAATGTTGTGAGTAACTTCTGATTTTGATTCCTTTTTGCTCTTGAATTTTTTGTGGTTTCGATCGAATTGCCAGAGATGAAGTAGGTGTTTATTCTGAGCTGTTTATTTGAATTCTCGAATCTTCTGAAGGTCATAACTCCTTCATACGGAATCCAATTTACGCAAACTCGGACTCTATCTCAAGCAGAATTCCGAGATGAACGCAATGGCATAACCCGTTCCCTTGATTCTCACATTTGTAATTAATTATTCTTTAATTCATTATTTTTATGTTTACAGAAAATACGGGGTGTTACATTCTCCCCTCCTTAAAGGATTTCGTCCCCGAAATCTTCGAGTCAAGGAGAACGTATATCCTACCATCCAATCGTCCATCTACTCATCCATCAAACACAGGCGTCCATTGTCCTTAAAAAGACTTCTAATGCTTCATGATCATATACATAGTGTGTGTACATGTCCTTATCTAATGCAAAATCAGGCGGTCTACTGATTCAGTTGACCTCCTTAATGCAAGTCATGTTGGTGCCATGAGTCCATTATGTATGCAATCATCCCTAATCATACTTTCTACATGATTGCACAATCATTCATATGAATGCAACATCCACATGATAACACATCAAGTTTCAATCATATACAAGTACATATATGCATATGCAATATGAAATTGACTGAGCCGATCTAACTCCTAATGTGTGTATATGCATCCACGGGCAACCACTAGCAATCACTTGCAACCACTTGCAACCATCAATCATAACATGTTTCAAATACATGTTTACATCCATTGGTTTCTACGTAAGGATCAAGAACAGTACTGAGGAAAAAGTTAGATACGAGCATGAACAAACTTAAGGAAAAAGAGATCAAAGATGTACCTTCAAAAAGAAAAGGGTAGGCTGCACATATCTTGGCCTCAGTGTCTCTAGTCGTGTCTTCCTCAGCATCACTCCATTGAACTTTAACAAGTTTGACTTCACGGTTGTGCAGATTTTTGACTTATGTACCCAAGATACGAGTTGGAACTCTTCTCATAGTCGCCTCTCGTTCTACTTCTACTTCCTCTAATATACTTGGTTCCACCACTTCCGCAGACTCATGTAAGCACTTCCGTAGGTGAGAAACGTGAAAGACATTATGAACTCCAGCCAATCTTTCGGGAAGCTCTACTCTGTAAGCCATCTTTCCAATCTTTTCAATGATAGGAAACGGCCCTACAAATCTTAGTGCCAACTTTCCTGCGGATCCGAAGCAAACGACGTTCCTCAAAGGAGATACTTTTAGGAAAACCCTGTCTCCAACCTCAAACTCAAGGTCGGTTCTTCTTTTATCTGCGTAGGACTTCTGTCTATCTTGGGCCTTCTTCATTCTTCTTCGTATCAAGTCCACTTTCTCTGAAGTTTCTCTAATCATATCTGGTCCAAGTATGAGCTTGTCTGTAGCCTCCCACCAACAAGTTGTTGATCGACATGGTCTTCCATATAAAGCTTCGAAGGGTGCCATGCCTATGGTGGCTTGGTAGCTATTGTTGTAGGAAAACTCCACCAAAGGAAGATGATCCTCCCATGTTCCTCCAAAGTCAGGAATGCATAATCTCAAGAGGTCTTCTAATACTCTGTTCACCCTTTCCGTCTGACCATCGGTTTGGGGGTGATAGGCCGTGCTTAAGCATAGCTGTATGCCTACAGCCTCTTGTAAGCTCTTCCAAAACTCACTCGTAAAGATAGGATCTCAGTCACTTATAATGCTGGAGGGTATCCCATGGAGTCGAACTATCTCTTTAAGATAAATGGATGCTAAAGATGAGGCAGTCCTTCTACTTTTAACGGGTATAAAGTGAGCGCTTTTTGTGAGCCTGACCAATATTACCCAAATACTGGTATTGCCCCTTCTTGACCTAGGCAGCCCATCAGTAAAGTCCATTGAAATGCTATCCCATTTCCACTGCGGGACCTCTAGAGGATGAAGCAAATCACCAGGCTTCTTTTGCTCCGCCTTGACTTGCTGGCATATCAAGCACTTAGCGACGAACTCAGCTACATCACCCTTCATGCCATTCCAAAAGAAAGCCCTTTTTAGATCCTTATACACCATGTCTCCGCCTGGGTGTATGGTCAGCTTGGAATGGTGTGCCTCTTCGAGAACCTTCTTCACCAAATCCCTTGCTTGTGGGACGCATAGCCTTCCATCCCGCCTTAACTAACCGTTATCATCGATGGAGTATCTATTGAGGTGACTGGAAGTCTCACCCATAATTAGCTTATCCATCACATCAACTAGCTAAGGGTCTTCACGTTGCGCGGTTCCTATTGAGTCCAGAAGAGTAGGCCACACTTCTTGCGATGCCAACAAACCAGTCACATGGTCGATGGAGGGTCTAAAGTCAAAGTTGGCTATGTATTCCAAGCTCTGCCTTTCTACAAAGAGAGGGCTTAAGGTCAGCTTCTTTCTACTTAAGGCATCTGCTACTACATTGTCCTTGCCAAGGGGTATAGGAAATCTCGAAATCGTAGGATGCCAAGAATTCCATCCACCTTTGTTGCCTCAAGTTAAGATCTTTCTGCGAGAAAAGGTACTTCAACGATTTATGGTCAGTATACAATTCAAACTTCTCACCTAGGAGATAGTGGCGTCAAGACTTAAGCGAAAAGACGATGGCAACCAACTCTAGATCGTGGATTGGGTAGTTTATCTCATGTACTTTCAATTGTCTGCCTCCATAAGCTACTACCTTCCCTTCTTGCATCAAGACAGCACCTAGTCCCATACCACATGCATCCGTGTATACGGTAAACATCTTGCTCCCATCCGGCAATGTCAGAACTGGGGCTGTTGTTAGAGCCCTCTTCAATCGTTGGAAAGCAACATCGCAATCCAAATCCCAATTGAAAGTTAGGTTATTCTTCGTCAACCTTGTAAATGGAGCTGAGATTTTTGCAAAATCTTTGATGAATTTTCGGTAAAAGCCCGCTAGCCCGAGGAAGCTTCGGACTTCGGTCGCATTCCGTGGAACCTTCCAATCTTGCACCGCAACTACTTTTGCGGGGTCCACGGCTAACCCTTCCTTGGATACCACATGTCCAAGAAATCTCACTTCTTCTCTCCAAAAATGACATTTGGAGAATTCGACTTTCAGCTGATGTACTCGAAGAGTATCCATGACTTCTTTTAAATGTTGAGCATGCTCTTCCTCACTCTTTGAGAAAATCAAAATGTCATCTACGAAGACCACCACAAACTTATTGAGGAACTCCCTGAACACCCTGCTCATTAAGTCAACGAAATAAGCCGTGCGTTTGTCAAGCCGAAAGGCATGACATGCCACTCGAAGAAACCATTCGGGGTTCTGAACGCGGTCTTATCAATACTGTCTTCAGCCACCCTAAGCTGATGAAACCCGGTAGCTAAATCTAGTTGGGAGAAAACCGATGCACCTACAAGCTGGTCGAACAAGTCATCTATTCTTGGAAGTGGGTGCCTATTCTTCTTGGTCAGCTTGTTTAGCTCCCTATAATCCATGCATAGGCGGAGCGAACCATCCGCTTTAGTTGTGAACACTACTGGAGCAACCCATTCAGAAATACTCCACCGTATAAACCTCTTCTCAAGCAACTCTTTAACCTGCTTGCTGAGTTCTTTCCTCTCCCACGGAGCCATTTGTCTAACGGGTAAAGCAACGGGTTTTGCATTATCAACGAGGTATATGCAGAAGTCTATCTCCCGCTTTGGAGGTAAACCCTTCACCTCTTTAAACACATCCGAGTATTCACGGACTACTCTAACCGACTGCAAGTTCTCAACAGACGCATCAAGATATTCTAAATAGCTAAGCATAACAGAGTTCCTGGGATTACAAGATATTTCGAGAGTGTTACTGAGGCGACTCATGAGTCTAACCACTTTTTTTTCACAATCGAGGATGGCACCATTACTGGATAGCCAATCCATGCCTAGAATCAACCCATAGCCCGTGAAGCCCAAAACATAGGCATTACATCTAAACCCCACACCTAGTATAGAAATTTCCAAATCCAAACAAATCATTGACAAATGAGTTGAGCCCCCAATTGGATTTAAAATAACCAAGGGATCCTCTACTAAACTAGTGTCTAGGTGCAAAGATTTAACTAAAGCAGCAGATATAAAATAGTGCGATGCGCCAGAATCAAAGAGTGTACGAACAGGGTGATCAAAAAGATAAACTAAACTCTCAATAGAAACCTTTCTACCTCATTCTTGCGGAGGTGCCATGAGAGCGTGAACCTGCCCTCCAGAAGTAGATCCAACTCTCTGCTCTTGCCCTTGCTTTCTTGGACAGTCCCTAGCCATGTGTCCTGCCTCGCCGCAATGGAAACAACCACCCATCTTCCTCTTCTTCTTTCTGCAGTCCTTAACCAGATGTCCAGGAATGCCACAAAAATTACACTTCCTCTTGTCATGGGGATTGTTGTTCTTCCCGCCCTTCTTGTAATCTGTCTTCTTGCTCTGTGATCCTTCCACTTTCTTATCTTGAGGTACTTCCACCTTTGTTTCTTTCTTGCCAACCTTATCGTCCTCTTGTAACAGTGCCATGTCCACCAGTCTCTCATAAGTTGCACCCATAGGTATATGGGACATAGCTACGCTGTGCAGTGGCTCATTCAATCCTTTAACAAAACGGAGAGCCTTCTTATGTGGAGTGTTCACTAACTCCAATCCGAACCTAGCCAGCTGGTTGAATTGGTTAACGTATTCCTTGACCGACATACTCCCCTATTTGAGAGCTAAGAACTTCTCCATTTGTAGGCTTCGTTCAGCTTATGAGAGGAACTTCATTTCAAACCTTATTCTGAAATCCATCCAAGTTTCAATTGGTCTTTCAGCGTTAGTAACTTCCCACCAATAGTAAGCTTCGTCTTTGAGCAACCGTACCTCCAACTGTATCTTCTGCTTATCATCCACTTCGAAGATATCAAACAAATCCTCAGTTTCTTTCAGCTAGTTTCTTGCTTCCACGAAGGATTCATTTCCACTGAAGTTCTTTCCACCCATGGCTCGAAAGTACCTACATATTTTTGAGAAAGCATTTGCACGCGGAGGAGGAGGAACCGCAGCAGCTGGGGGAGGAGGAACGTCTGCTGGGCCTGCGGCATTAGCCCTAGCCTCTAGGTACCTTCTGAACCAACCAAGTACCGACACGCCCTCTGAAAGGTTAAGATCCCCAGACATGCTGAAACGAAAAAGGAAAGATTCAAAACAAAGGATAGAAAGATAGTGCATATGGCTTTGGGGGATTATGTCTTTTTAAAATAAAACACTTTTTCTTGAAAATTGCTTCTTTAAACTTTTTTTTTTGAAAAACAGTTTTCAAATTTTTTTATCTGATCTGGTAAACCTTTGCTCTGATACCAAGTGAAACACCCCACCTCTGTTAAGGTCACTCACAAAGGGAATGCCTTAATTTTGGTGGATCATTATAGGTAAAAGACACAGATAATTTACAAGACAGACATATATAAGCAGCTGAAAAATAAATTTATTTCATTCGTGGTTCATAACAAAAACATTACAGTAAAATGTCTCAAAACAACTTCCAAATCATTACATCAGAATCTATGTCTTGATTATAACATAAAGAAGCATAAAAAAAATAAAACTGCATAAATCCCAAAGTAGTAGTGTGTCCAAAGCCATAGCCAAAGGTAAGAGGTTCCAAGCTAAACATCACAGTGTCTTCAGGCTTGGAAAGATGAACGGTCCAAATTAAGCTGAGCTATTCCCTCCTTGGGTACCTGAAGGGGGGAACATAAGAAAAGAGTGCGAAAGAAAATGGGTCAGACATAAGTCTGGTAATTCCAGTGATTATTCAGCATGTAAACTGATAAGAGAACCATGACTTGAATAAGTTGGGCACAAGACAATAACAAGGAAATAAGGTAACATAGGATAAGGTAAGATAAACAGGGCAAAATAAACAAGGCAAGATAAACTAATCATACTATCGCACTCATGTCCATATTCTCTACACCTACTAGATATTTCAACCATCATCATGAGTTCAAACCCAATGACCCCCTTTATCGATCGGCTCCTACTCGCACGCATTTACCACTTGTGTCATACGGCCCCGCTCGATTGTAGATACCTGTGCTGGTCCCACCATGGGGTGTATTAGATCAAATGGTGGCAACTTGACATGATTCAAGATGCACGGTGTATAACTACTGATGCCCAGTGCCTGCTTTTTCCACTCCGGAGTACATGTACGCCCGTACTCCGTCGGAACCTACACTGACGCACCAATCGCCATCGTTTTGACCGCTTATAATCAGCCCAGTAATCGTGCCCCACCCTGCCTAGTTCAGGGTACCATGATACAACTATGTGGGTTGATGCTGAAATGGGTCCCTGTTACTAGGGTTTTCTAATCAACATGTTAAATTGGTTAAGTGTTCAAGTTAACCTAACCCCACCCATTAGTTTAGTTAACATGTTGTATTGGTTAAGTGTTGCCTTAATTAACTTAACCCTACCATTCCTGACTTAGCTTTAACTTATTCATTAAAGCACCAACCACTCACATTAGACAGTTATTGTTGCGGTTACTGGATGTGTCGGTCGGGTCCGGGCAGTTTTACACCGCAACTCGGTCTAACCTCGGGTTCTTTTGGGCTCGATGCACTAACCTCCCACATTAGATATATATTGTTACAGTTCTGGATGTGCCGGGCGGTTCCGGGCAGTCTTACACCGTAACTCAATCTAACCTCGGGTTAGGCATATTCGTCTTTTCTAAATTTACACATTTACCTCTTTATATTTATATGTAAATTATTGTCATTCAAGTCAAGCCCCGCTTTCTTTTTTAAATCAAGTTCATAATTTTTAGGTATACAAATTTATACCACTTTATGCCATAAAACATTTACATGTATATGAGCCAAATATGCCAATTATATGTAATTTCATATTTTTCCCCAATGTTACCCCCGTTAAACGTTCGGATAAATCACATAAAATGTTAGGTTTGATACATAGCCTAACTTATACACAAAAAGGGAAAAAGAGGAGCATGTAACAATTCCAACATCATAAAAATATGGATCTAACTACACATGTATCATATGAACTTGGCATAGAACAATATACATTCAATTATGAACTTGCAAATTTAGATCTGCTCAACATGAATCATGAAGTAGGGGTTTTACATAGAACTACATAAACTTAAAATTTGGCATGTAGTTGCGAACTTGCAAATTAGTTGGATAAATTTAACATGAACCTAATAATATTAGCATGTAGTTTAGGTCATATATGTGATCTTGGTTGAACTTCCATAAACATAACAAAATTCCCAAATTGTCATACAACATATATGTGTCATTACCAAATCGTACAACTTGAAATGTCATCGACAAATTATACAATATGATATCCATCGCCAAATTATACAATATGGTATGCCATCGCCAAATTACACAATATGATATTCCATCGCCAAACTATAATATGTCATCACCAATTTATGTCATCGCCAAAATATACAACATAATATGTCATCGCTAAATTACACAACATATATGTCATTGGCAAATTACACAACATATGGATCCATTGCAAAACATTTAACTTTTGCCATCAAATTACATTAGGCATAGATTTACATTAGGCATAGATTTACATTAGGCGATGTTCTACATCCATTTATTTTAGTTATGATTCTAATATCATTTAGGTCTAAATGATAACTGGACTTACAAAAAGGAGACTAGTCTTGTGTTCTGGGATCTGTATTCTGAATTTGAATAGCTCTCCTTTGTTGTACATGTTGAATTCTCTTAGTTGAATTAGATTTGATTTGCAATTCCTACTTGCTTCCTAGTTGAATGAGAATGGCGGCTACTCTAGGTTGAGTGTTGACAGCATGACGGTCTTAGGAATATTTTTGTGTGGCTTAGGATTTAGATTTAGGTTACTTATATAGAAGTTTAATTTAATAGGAACCGTTAGATCAACCAGAGTAAATCAAAGCCATTCAAATCTAAGAGAACCAACCAGATCCTGCCACGCAAGTCCTAATGACACAACAATTCGTCACACAGAGGAACACGTCAGATTTCAGGTCTGACCCAAGGGGGAGGTCGACCCCCTGGTCGACCTGTATGGGGGGAGGTCGACCCCCTGGTCGACCTGGCCTTGGGCGGGAAAATTCCAGCCCAACCCGCTTCTGCTTCTTATTTTGAATTTTGATTTTTCTGGACTTTATTCTGAGCTATTTATTTGAATTCTTGAATCTTCTAAAGGTCATAACTCCTTCACACGGAATCCAATTTACGCAAACTCGGACTCTATCTCAAGCAGAATTACGAGACGAACACAATGGCGTAACCCATTTCCCTTGATTCTCACATTTGTAATTAATTATTCTTTAGTAAGTTATTTTAATGTTTACAGAAAATACGGGGTGTTACATAAGGCAAGTATGACAAGGTAAACAGGATAAACTAAACAGAGCATATATATGTATAGCGCTTCTCTAATATTTTTCTCTTTCCCTGCACAGATACTAGTATCACTAGAATAGGATGATCCCCAACAAATATAAGATGGTAGATTTAGGCGTACTTCTAGTGAGAGATTTTACCCCATACAATAACAGGCAGCCCAACTGAACATACCAGAGTTACCCCTAAGGAGAATAACAGGATCCTAAACTTACCAGAGTCTACATGTACCCTAATCACTACCCCAATCGATCATCTCCCTACTCCGTAGATGCCCCGTGATGGCCTCACAGTAGGATGTATCACTTCCTAAAGTGGCAACCCTTCATTTCCCGGATGTGCACAACCATATCTACGGATGCCACAGCGTCTTATCTTCCCGAGCAGGCGGACCCATGCACGCACATGAGCCCGATAGAATGCGCCGTCAGACATCGTCCCCTCTTTTGGATCTCTTACAATCAGCCTAGTAAGCATGCCCCGACTCCGACCTAGTTTGGAGTACTCGTTTGATACCTATATATGGGTTAATGATTGAAATGGGTCCTACACACAAGATGATACAAGATTCCCCCACAGCTTGCATCCCCACTACTAGGATTTCCATAGGTTATGCAATACCAGTGTAAAATGATTGCATAATAAGCAAGTTTACTTAACCCCTAATCCAGTTAACATGTAATTCTAGGCATTTCATTCTTTAACAATTATCCTTATTTCATTATATGTTTTCATGCCCTTATTCCAGTCATATTCATCATGTACCATATGCCCCAAAATTAAGATCTTTAATCGTAGTTTGGTTTATGCCCCAAATCCATGTCCATGTATTTAATACAAGTTATGCCCAAATTTTCCAATACAAGTTATGCCCTAATTCTAACGTTTTCCCTTCGTTTCCAATTTCACGCGTTCGCATATTTCTGCGGTATGCCTAGGCTCGAAGGTAGCTTGGCTGTAAAATAAAAAGGGAAAAGAAGAAGGGAAGAGAGAAGAAATAAACGTAATAATAAGATTGACATATGAGGGCAGAGATAAGCATAGCAACTAATAAATATATAGTGACAAAATCGAGCATAATGGCAAGATATGCATAAAGAAACAGATCTGATGAACATGTTATAATAGAATTGATTTGGCACAATGTCATGATTGTAAACAGGCATGATGAGATCTAATCAGTGAACTAGATGTACAAATAATGGCATATCTGACATGATAAATAGGCATAGGCTTAGATCCAATTCATAGTCATGTCAAAATAACTTAGATACCCAGGTTATGGCAGATCTGATGTGATTCAATTAGTCACAGGCTTAGATCCAATTCGTATCATGAAAAGATTAACTTTAAAGTATTCATATCTAAAAAATAACGTAGATTCACAGAGAATGGATCCAAGAAACAGGGGAATAATTGCAGATGTTGAATCACATATCTCTGAACTTGAATTACTTGATTGTTGAAGAAGAATAAGCTATTTTAAACTAGGCAGAGGCAACATCTAGTTCTCCATTGTTTTTGGTGTGTAAAAACAAGAGAAATGAGGCCCTATTTATAGCCTAAAGCCAACGAATCTAGCCAAGAATTCAATCCACATACGCAGAAATGTATTTAGCCCGGATCTTGGGAGTGTCGACATGGGTGTCGACAAACCCCTTATGGTGTCGACCCATGGGTCGACACCCCTAGGGTATGTCGACCCCCAATGGGTCCATTTCCCTCCCTGACTTCCCGCTTCTGATTTTGAATTATTTTGAATGGTTTTGACTTGGTTATGGGTATATATATCTTATGCATATACAAACTTCAGACCTTAATAACTTCATGCGATGTCCGTTTTACACAAACCAAGTGTCTGTTTTGACCAGAATTCCGAGACAAATGAAATGGCGCAGTCCTTTCAGTTAATACTGAATATTTAATTAAGTATTCTTTAGTTTACCATCTTTAGTGCTGTTAAAATTATTAGGTGTTACAATATATATATATATGTATATGTGTATATATATATATATGTTTATGCCAAGTTCCATAATACTAAACTTATATGAATTAGAATAGAGAGAGATTAAGAATAGGATTGGAGGAATAGAAGAAATCCTTAACCTTTTCTTTTATTTCTCTCTAGAACTTAGTAATGGAAGAGAGGCAGCATGGGGGGCAGGGATTGAGAATGATTAGGGCTTCATTGTGTGATAGGAGGGGCTATATATAGTTTCCCGTCTGAGCATAGACCGTTGGATTACTTAGAGTTAATTCAAGCCTTTTATTCATATATGTCCCTCTAAAAAACCTAACAAACTAGATTTATTGGGCTGTCCAGCCACCACCAGGCGGTCGACCGACGGTCGACACCCTTAAGGAGGGGCGGTAAACCCCTTGGGGAATGGAATTCCCAATAAAGAAGCGTTGATGAGTTGTTTATTTTAATTAATACATTCCTTAATATCTTAATCTTATTCCATATATACAATATACTTTGTCCCCATGATCTTATATTCAATTCAAATTTAAAATTCTCCCTCTTTATTTTGAATTTATCTTGGACATATATATATTATCCATTTAATTATATATATTTATATTTTGCGTTTACTTCCCAAATTCATTTGTTCGTGACTTCTTCATACATCGACCGTGTTCAGCATATTATATATGAAAACGATTTAGAATTTCTCCAAGAATCCAAATAAAAGAATTTCGTAATTCTTAAAACTACAAAATCACATTTTCCAGCCGTACTATTTAATTGCTCATTTTTAATTAATTATTTATTACTAATACTTATGAATTTTATGGGATGTTACAAGGTCTTTCCACAAATTTGTGTCTTTTCCATTCGCAAATTCACGAGTAAAGTTCATTGCAAGTTCATCTCTAAATCTTAGAATAGCTTTCCAGTTTGGTGAAGCATTAATATCCATTGTCGTTTACCAAAAATTGCCTTTAATGTAACGTTGTCTCATCCACTAGCCCATAGGCATTACTCGTTTTGATTTTCCGGCCTTGTTTGAGAATGAAAATCGTACATACATACATACATACATATATATATATATACATATATATACATGCACACACACACGAAGTAATAAAGATAAATAGCTTGCAACTACGGATTTTAATTGATGTGTATTATGGAAATAAATTTTTGTACATTTCCACCAATCAATTTAATAAATTGTGTGAAATATTTCCTGTAATAATAAAAATGTACAAGACGGTGAATAAAGAAATGTTACAACTGTAATAACCCGGAAAATCTGGGCCAGTTTAAAATTTTTATTTTGGCAATTTTGGCGGATTTTGATTATTTAAAATAGATTATTTTAAATAATATCGACGAGAAATTTATTTTGAATAGAATTCGACGTATATATTATACGCGTCGTCGTTAGAATATAAATAATTATATATAATTATAAAATAGAATTGAAAATGGCGTGGTAGTTCGATAATTCGATTTCAAACTTCAATTGAATGTACCGGGTGCAAAACAATCCGGATTTTAGTGAAACCAAAAATAATAGGATCTATATGATGATATCTTTCCAACGAATCCGATAAATCGAAATTTCATAGCGGGAATCAAAAGATATGTCCAGTTGAAAATTCTGAATAGTCGCTATGGAATTCAGGCCCTTAAAAATGGACATTTTGCAAATGACCTCGGATTTCGACGAAACCACTTTTGTTGGATCCGCAGTGTAAAATTATTGCTAGATTCCAAATTTCATAATTTATCGAATCAATATGTGAGCGTGGCAAAGGAAAACGCGTTTGACCAGTTTCAGTTGATTTTAATCGACTGGAAAATGGCCATTTTTCCAACGGTCTCAGAATTCGACGAAACTAGTTTTGATAGGACCGTATCGTCAATTCGAAGCTAGAAAATATTTTTCTGGAATTTTTCTAGTTAGTATGTGGCCCCAGTAATTTGAAATGTACGTTTAAAATTCAATATAGCGATTTAAACGTAAATTAAACGGAAACTGATTCAAATGGTCGAATCAACCTACGATACATATCCCATTGTGTTCGGAATGGGGGTAAAACGCTATAGACGACAGGCGGTGGGCCTCGTTTCGAGGTCGTAAGTGAAAGTCAACTTTTTACAAAATAAAATAATAATAAAATAAATAAAAAAAATAATAAAAACCCCCCTTCCTATATCTTTATGGCCCCCCCTTCTCGTTATCATTTCTGAATGAGGGAAAAGAAAAAAAAAAGAAATCGAAATCGCGTCGATGCCCCCGCCGCCGCCGGTGGCAGAGCCACCACCACCGCGATCCCCTCCGCTTCTCCCCCCCATCGCCAGTTCAAACACCCAATCCCTGATGCTCGCGTGCCCTAGCACCCTGGAACCCGCCGCTACATCCACCGTGGCCCCCATACCATCGTCGCAGGTCGCCGACCACATCCCCCTCCGACTCTCTCTCTGACCGCCTCCCCTCTCTTCTCCTTCTCCGACCATTCCCAAAACCTCCATCCATTCGAGAACGCCCAGCCCTTTACTGCTCCGATCCGCGCCACCAGACCCCCCTAGCCCTCGTCTCCAGCCCTCCTTCTCTCTCCAGACCGAACCCTAGCTCCTCCGCCATCTCCAGTCCACGCTGACAACTTCCACCACCTCCTGAAGTGTGAAAATAGTAAGAGTTTATTTTATTTTTATTTTTCATTTTACTTAGGGTAATTAGTTTTAAAGTTAGAAAAATTAGTTTTGTATATAAATAACAAATAAAAATTGGTTTTTTTATTATTAATTTATTTATTAGTATACATGGTAATATAAGTGAGATTTTTAAAAGCGTAAAGGTGAGATTTTTAAAAGTGTAAAAGCAAGATTTCTAAAAGTGAAAAGATCGGATTTATATATATATATATAGTATAGAAAAATTAGATTTTTATTCATATGAAAGAGGGGTAAAAATAAGATTTTCATTCATAGGGAGTAGCGATAAAAATATAAATTTTAGATATAATAGAGAAAGAAAGTGATTCGATTTTTAACAATAAAAGATTTGATTTTTAATATGATTTTTATATTTTTAAAGTATTAAAAATATAATCTTTACTATATAGAAATATTAAAAATATGATTTTTATATTTTTAAAGTATTAAAAATATAATCTTTATAGGATAGAGAATATAAAAATATCATCTTTGTATATGTAGCGAAATAAAAATCTGATTTTTATTTTATATACGTTGAAGTAAAGTGATGATTTTTATAATGATGAAATCTATATTTTTGAAAAGGCGAAATCTTTATATAGAGAATAGCGTTATAAAAATAGAATTTTTATCTATATATTAGCGGTAAGGAAATATGATTTTTATATATTGAATAGCATAGTAAAAATTTGATTTTTAAATATATGAAGTGATTATAAAAATATGATTTTTAAATTGAAAGTGAATAAATAAAAATGTAATTTTTATTTTAAAGACATCGAAATATAAAAATGTGTGATTTTTATATATGTAGTGACTACGGGCAACGAAGATGAAGAAGATGGGATAACGAAGAAGATTTCTATTAATGAAGTGTCGTGAAGTTGGATAGCTATTGGTGAGAACTTCTCACCTCTCAATTTCTTTTTCTAGTTATATATATATATATATACTAGGATGCAGACGGTGCTTAGTAGCACCCGACACCCGTCATCCACAGACCATGGATGGCTTGTTTGTTAAATTGTTTGGTTGTGTAGTTGGTTAGTCTAATTGGTTTGAATTGAATTATTGGGTGAATTGAAATTGATTTGATTGATGTGTGAATGGCGTGGGCCTTCACTAGACCGGGGATAAGGCTAGGCCTCGTCCCGTTTCTAGTATTGTGCCGTTATGCCGCCGAAATTTTCTAAAATATGTTAGAAAAATAAAAATATCATTTTTATTGTGTAAATGAACTGAATAGAAATTCAAGTGTTGAAATAAATATTTTTGACGTTAAAAATATAATTTTTAACGTGAAAATGAATAAATAAATATTTATAAACAAATCGGCCGATTTGTTTATTTACACTGATTTGACTGATATTGATTGGGTTGATAAATTTTACACATCGCCCAACTGCACAAACAAAAATGTGTGTTTGTTGATTTGAAACCCCACACGGGTGTTGGGATGATATTTGGTGTACACTAATCCCAATTATTTAATTATTGTCGATCAATTGGTTGACAGACTGTGTAAGCGTCGATTATTTATATTTGATGCTTATGCAGTTGTGTAGTGCACTTTGGTTGATGGTTGATTATTTTTCAATGCTATTATATACATGTGTTGTATGGAATCCATATAATTAACGTTATATGGTGATTGATTGGGCCTCATTCCAATCGGGGAAAACAATGAATATTATAAAAGAAAATTCATGTGTTGAATATAAAAATAGTCATGTGTTGACGATGATCATGTGTTGAAACTATCCATGTGTTGAGTAAAATATTTTAAATAAAATAAATTACATCTTTATCACATTTAAAATTAGAACTACTTCCCAGTAGAAGTCTAATTAAAAATCAAACGATAGATACCATAGTTTTATAAAATATTTTACATAACAAAAATAGTGATGTGTTGACAGTACTCATGTGTTGAGATTAGTCGTGTGTTGAAAGAAATATAGATTCATGTGTTGAATGGGATAAATATTCATTTGTTGGATAGAATATAGAAGTTTTGAAAATATAAATCCGTGTTGATTAGAGATGCGTTTTTTTGACGCGAACGATATTTATATCGATTTTATTCGTTGTATAATGAATATTGAAAAGTGATTTCGAAATTAAATATTTTGAAATTGAAATTTCGAAATGAATTGAATTGAAAACGATTTCGAAATGAATTGAATTGAAAACGATTTCGAAATGAATTGAATTGAAAACGATTTCGAAATGAATTGAATTGAAAACGATTTCGAAATGAATTGAATTGAAAACGATTTCGAAATGAATTGAATTGAAAACGATTTCGAAATGAATTGAATTGAAAACGATTTCGAAATGAATTGAATTGAAAACGATTTCGAATTGAATTGAATTGAAAACGAATTCAAATTGAATTGAAAGTGAATTGAAATGAATTCAAATTGAATTAAAATTTGAATTGAATAGAAATGAATTTTAAAATGGATTTATAAAGAAGAATTTAATTTTGATTTGAATTGAATATAGAAGTTGAATTGTTTCAGAAACGAATTTAAAACGAGTTATAAAATTCGTTTTAAATGGAAATCGACGAAATATATATTATATATATAATATAATGGCCTGAATAGAACGTGCCGCGCCGCGGCAGTTCGTGAATTTCGACCATTTATTTCAAACGGACATTGCGGGAGATCCGACCGTCGGATTCTCCTAAAACCGGAACCGTTGGGTTCGTATCGAAAAGAGCTTTCCAATGAATGTTAGGAATTTGAAATCTAACGGTTGTATTTGGAATTATGTCCAAATCAATTTCAGAAAAGGTCGCTGTAAGTGCAGTTCGATGGCCGTTGATGGAAATCGACTGTACGGGCCTTGATAAAATTATTAAAAATATCTATAATTTGTGCAAAATTATAATATGTGAATTGGAAAGAATTGGGCTGGAAAATTCCACATTTGAATAGGTAAAAATAGATTTCTATCGAAATGAACTAGTTTTGAACTAGAATTAAAATCAATTTATTTTTGAAATAAATAAATTGAATTTGAAAGTGATTTTGAAAATAATCAATATTTCCAATACGTGAATTGGACTGGAGTTGAATCGAAATTATCTTCGGAATATTTCGATGTTGGATTTCGTGACTATACAGATATTGTTATGGGAATTTGAAAGATATATTTTATATCATTATTTCCAATACGATATTTGTTGGTTTCAGAATTTGATATTGAATATAAGCCGGTATATTTTCTATTCAGAGCCTTGTATTTAATATCAAATGTGATTTGGGTTTATCGTGAATCGTGTTTTAGATAACATTGGTTCTTTAACCCAGTTAAAGGCAAGATATCGATTTCTGAAAAGATTAAAACTAAGTGGAGTTTTAATGAATCTTTAATTAGATTAAAATGTGAATTGATAATTTAAATTATCAAATCTGAAAAGTGATCGAGAGTGGAGTATCACCAGTTTTGCTCCAAAGCGATAGTTAAATCTTTAATTAGATTTGAACGTGAAATGGTAATTAATTTTACCGATAACACCGTGGTGTTAGATATGGAGTATCACCAGTTTTGCTCCATGGGATATATAGGTTGGGATTGGGAAATAAAATAAATAAATAATTACTTCGGTGTGGTTCGCTAATCCCGACTAGTTTGAAATGATATCCAGAGGAGGATTAAAGAATAAATTTAGTAGAATTTATCTTTGATAAAATTAATGGGAACCTTTCCCTAAGAATGTGATTTTGTGAACAAAAGAATATTCTGTATTGGAATGAGGCGTTCGTTGTGTTTGTGTAACATTTGTTTATCATATACGTGGGTTATTCAGGAAGGCCTGGTTATACCCATTCTGAATAACCGATTCGACGAGATGTCGAAGATGAAGACGGTGGTCGAAGACCGGAAGTCTCCACATCGTTTGGGTGATTACTGATGATCTTGATTGGGCTGTACACCCAAGATGAGGGAACCAGTCGGTGATCGTCCAGACGTACTTGGAGATGGATGGATATGCGAGGAAAGTGCCTCCGGTTTCGTTCAGACCCAGAACGAACTTGTAAATGGATTGTGTGTCTGACATTGGATTTTATTCTGTGTTAATTGATCTCTATTAAATATACATCTGTTTGGCGGCGGAGAATTTATTCTCTTGCTTAACGCCCTTCTCTGAGACGTACGAGCTCAGAGGTTGTATATCGATGGACATCAGTCGCATGGAGTGAATTGCCAATGTGGCATGCGTAAGTGGAAATTGATCAGGGCTTCTGTTGAAAAGCAAAGTCTTGTGGTTGATGATCAAAGCACGGCCTGTGTGGCATAGCTTTGTGTATAACGTGAATTCGCGAGCCTCACACCTCGGTATGAGTCAAAAACGGGATACGGACCCAAGGAGTGCACGACGTTTCTTTCTAGCTAGGGTGGTGTCAGTGACCTACCAGCCTTGACATTTATATACTTTTCACCTGTGTGGTTGTTGGATATGAGGCGCCTCGGATATAGGTCTGTAAGGACCGGGAAACGTGTGTTCAGGAATAACTAATCCTCAAAAGTAAGAGAGGACCCTCCTTGGAGGTTCCAAAGGATCAGAGTGGGGTCCTGAGGCATTTGCTAGAGTGTCTCGAACGCGGAGAGGAGCTTGCCCCTTGCCTCGGCTCATGACGGAATCCAATTTCCAATACGTGATATTGCGGTTTTAATTGTAGAACTAGTATGGCGACATGATAGATGGTACCCATGCCGCCTATGATTGATATTTATGATTTGAATTGTTTTGACACTATACACTTATAATAGTATCAAATAATGTGATTTAAACGTATCAAGCATGCTTTGGCTGTTATAAGGGAAAACCCTATCCTCCGGCTTGCGTTGCATTATGTGATGGGACCTGGGTCTTATAACAGCTTCATTTTTCTTTATTTAGCATTGCGCTGTTTGTTCTATGCACTGGTATTCTTGGGAGGAAACCCGTTCCGTGTTATACGGCGTGGTCCCTTGATTTACCTGACTTTAAAACCAATATTAATAACTGTTTTAGTTCTCACACCAGTCACATGACTGACCTGGAGTTTATTGTTTTAACCTAAACTCTGGGTGCCCCTACTTTCCACACGGGCAGCTAGTAGTTTTGGTTTTGCAGATTTATATCCACAGGGTCCTGATTTATAGCTGGAACGATGCTCGGAAAGCTCTGTATCCGTGTATCACTTTCAGTTGTGTTTTGTATTATTTTCCGCTGCTATGTAATTTATTGTAATCTCTGATATTTGTTGAATGTAATTTATTCATTTATACTCTGTATATACTTGTATCTGATGGAATTGTTGTAATAACAATGAAATGTTCTTCCGTCTGCGTCCTTTTGTGTGTTGTTCTCAAAGTATTCGTGCTTTCCTTCGCGGGGAAGTTACGGGTTCTTTCAACAACAGTAAAGGTTCACTTAAATAATAAGGAACCTAGTGAAAATGGGACGAACGGGGAATATAACCTATTATAATTAATTATATGAATGATAATGTAATATAATACGTAGCTTGTCCTAGGGACAAGTGGAATTATAACGTTGGTTATAATTAATGGTGAAAACAAAAATTATTATTAAATCTTAGTTAAGGGAACTAAGTTAATAAGCAAACCCACATCAACGGTTATGGTAACGATATTACATGAGATTATAATTAAATGAGAAAGAATAAAGTAGTCTTATTATTTGTAAACTTATAATTTGGAGAATTAAGTTTAATGAATGTAATAATAATAAGCGGGAGTTCGTTTCGGCAGTATGGGCTAATTGGGGAAAATAAGTGGCTCATAAATATGGTCCGTTCCAGCAGCGTGGGGCTGATTGGGGAAAATAAGCGGCCAAATATAAGCTAATAAACCAGTAACTTGAATAAAAAACGAATGTGTAAATAATCAAGTTAATTAGCAATGTAATAAGTTAAATAAAGCCCGTGATTAAAAGATTAAACATATGATCTAATAACGCGATGGCATGATGCGCTTGGATCAGTCCATACATATGGAGATGAAGAACCCAACGGGGTAGATCATCACGGTGTTTGGTGACACAAGGAAAGCATATCCAAATGATTATTCTATGGGATTAAAGGGAAGCACAGGGCTTTTGTAGGACATGGTAGGGTACTCTGAGATGGCCCTCCGAGGAACAACTGGATGAAGCCATCGCTCGGATGTAGGTCCGTTGTACCATCTAGAGTATACCTTGACTACAATTATGGTGTAGCAGTTAGAAGGTTGCGGTAGATGGCGTTGGGTGAATCAATAGTTTGCCTCACTCTGGGAGGAGGTGGCCATGACCAAATTAAGGATAGTAATCATCGGATACATGTCATCGGCATTCGGTGGGATGTGGAAAAACTAAGAGCTAAACCATCAAACCAATGATCTTTCACTATCGGGACATTGGTCGAGGGAAACGCCAAATTGGATGTTAGATTGATTGATAGGGGCATATCATTAGCTCTTGATATAGTCTTCCATTTTTTGAGGGAGGAGCCAGGGTAGGGCCATATCCACCGTGAAAAGAGACATACCATATGTGGATATTTGTAATGTAGGCCTAACGAAGCTGTCCTTTACATATATCAAAAGCTCCTGACCAAGTTCTGTGCATTGAATGCAAACTTATTACATGATTCGTGTTATAATAGGCAATGCATTCGTGCGAGGTTCTAGATACATGCACTGGGTGGTGTATTGTAGACGTTAGAGTATTACTCTGTATCGAGACGTGGTTCGACCAAGGAGTTCGGATATGAGGATCCGTATGCTTATGTGGCATAGCGAGGGTGATTCTGTGCAATTACATGGCGTAATTGTTGACCAACATTTTGGCAAAAGCTGTCGTGGTTCAACAAACTGAAGCCCAATGACAAGAAGCTCACTCTTCAACATCGGTCGATAGAACAGAAAGTCCAGAAAAGATTCGAACCGAGCCAGACTCCTCCGAGCAGCGACATCTCGTACCCCGACATAATCGCTCTCCCGGACCGAAAGAGTCAAGCACTTCCTCAAAATTCGGATCGATCAGCTATCTCCAGATCTATGCGGAAATATTCAGCCGAGTTAATTCAATATTCGGCCCGATTCTTAAGGCATTAAAGGCAGTCAACCACTTCCGGACAAAGCTCTACTTTTGACACACCTCATCTCGAGTTCCATGTAAGACACAATTTTTGAGGATACTATTAATCAATAGTAGACCAGGTCCCACCGCTGCGACTACTTCAAATGATCACGAGTTCCGCAAAAGAGGCAAGCCACGTGGCCGCCCACTCAGCCTACTTCTTCACCTATAAATACCTCCAAGCTCAAAATGAAAAAGACCTTCTTCCGGACGCTCTTTTCTCCACTTAAGGCTTTCGATTCCAATCCCCTCTTGAAAGTCTTCCTTAAAATAGCCAATCTTCTCTCATTCTTCAAATAGAAAAAGTGTTATACTTGTAATAAAAAAATATATACATATAAAGTGGACATAGGCACCATGTTTTCCGAACCACTATAAAAAGTCTTGCGTGTCCCCTGTTTTCTTTTCTTTACTACATTCTGTGATTGTTATTCGTATGCTCTCCACACGATTGGGGGTTGACCGACACTAGTGACCCACTTTGACGTCAACATTAATGATGGAGATTTATATATGTGGTTCAGCGTGGGATGGAGGTTGTGCATGATTCCATGGTGTAACAGTGGAGACCGTAGGAGGAGGGTACTATGGGAGAGTACCTTGAGATGTTGGGCATAGTTGCATATATATTATATTATGTTTAATCTACCGAGGAGTAGATGAGTGCAACGTGTGCATAGAACCTAGAGTGTTGTCAACCCGAATAACCTAATAATTAAGAAAATGCAACTGAATGGTATATGTAGGGTTATTTCAGAATGCATAATTTGTCATCTCATCAGAACATGTGTTCAGACCTCCTCCTCATAATATATTCGTAGGCTAGATTTATGACAGATATTTGTTAGCCTTTGGATACTTTTTAGGCATTGTCATTATTTTGGTAAGGCTATATTTGATTATTATATTTTATCCATTCCACTGTAAGATGTTTTATCGAGCTCCGATATGTTTATTATCACTGTCCTTTCTGCAAAATACCAGATAAGCCAACTCGAGTTTTAGTGGTTTCAAATTCATAATTTTTGGAAAATCCGGAGTCTTTGGAATTTGGGTTATTACATCAACTAATTATGGTTTCATCCTGACTTTTATTTGTTTTGCATGGCCTTGTTTCACTTCAAAATTATGAAACACATAATATTAACTAAGGCAGTATGGCATGTTCCCTTGATGACGAAGTCAAAGTGGGATAGTGCAAACTAATTATTTGTTTTAATCTGAGGAGCCGCTTTTTTAAGCCAACTTTTATTTTGTATATTTTGAAGAACTTTGCTTTGTTTCGAAGCCATAAATAATTCCATCTCTTTTTAACTTGGTTTCAATCGGATGATGCCACTTTGTTTCATTTTGAAGCCATCTAGGCAGGAACAATCCCACCTTTTGTTTTATTTCACCTCAAACCAAGTCAAATAGGCTAAGAAGAAACAAAGCCACCTTTTGTTTTATTTTGCTTCAAACCAAGTCAAGTCTTCCGAGCAGGAAGCACTTCTTTTGTTTTGTTTCAAACTAAGATGGATATGTAGAGCTCATGCAATTGTTTCGGTTCACGTAAAATAAATAAGCAGGTGTGAGGCACACTTTTGTTGTTTCGGTTCGAAAGGCTCGAAGCACTACTTCATATAAGCTTGATAAATGGGTGCAAAACACTCATTTCCTTTGTTTTTCTAAATCACATTATGTGCAACACTTGTAAAAATATACCCTAAATAAACATAGATAATTAAATTAAGTACAAAATAATAAATTAACAAAATATCATTAGGATGAAAATTAGAATTACGGAAAATTGTGAATTGGGCCACGAAAGTATTACTATTGCGTTCGTGGCAAGATTTTGATGCGTTTTCATATTTTATTTACTGAAAATGGAGCCATTATGCAAAAGTCATTAATAAATTAAGTTCTGGTTTGAATTTCAAATAGATATATATAGAACCGTGGGGTATATTAATTGGATAAGAACGAAAAAGAATATTCCTTTTGAATTCAAACTTGTGTGTATATATCTGTATACAATGGGGACAAGAATAATGAACATAAGGAAATTAATTAATCACAATTAATAAGAATTAACTAAAAAGTAACTTACATGACACAATTGCCTCTTGGGCTCGACCCAGAATAGGGGTCGACCACCCCTCTAAGAGAGGTGTCTACCGCCCTTCTATGGGGGTGTCGACCGCCCTTAAGAGATTTTGGTGGAGGTGGCTTGTTTTTATAGGGACTTATATATAAAGTGCAAACAACAAACTATCCATATTAAATTTAATTGATCTAACAGTTTGTATACAAATTATATATAACACCCAACTAGAGGGGAATAAAGAAGAGGTTATATTAGTGAAGCACATTTAATGGCGGCTGGAAATTCTTCTTTTTCTTGGAATGGTTCTCGTTCTTTTTTCCCGATCTCTCAATCTCTTCAGCCTAGATTACATCGAAATGTAAAGGGGATAAAGGCGAATTATTCAGATCGGTCTTTTACGTCTAAATTTCATTCTGTTCGTTGTTTTAAATGTGGAATTTTCGGACATATGGCGAGGAATTGCACAACTCAAATCAATGCAAAGGTTGGGGGCAATTCTACAATAAATGATGTGAGTGCTAAAGGATTCAATATATGCTTGAATGAGAGGTCGTTTTCTCCCAGATCGGAGAGTTGTTCGGGTAATGATCATGTACAAATTATGCATCATCAAGTCTTGGGTTCTGGTCTGGTTCTCTTAAAGAATTATATTAGCCTTCATAAACAGATTCAAATTGTCAAGAAATGTCAAGAAGCAGGAATGGGAGAAAACAGTTTCTTTAGACCTTCATACGAGAATGGCGCCAAGTTAAATCTGTATATGATGTGTTTTGGCAAAACTTGGAATCCAAATGCAAGGAAATACGAAGTCAAGGATGGGTCTTTGTTTAATGAAATACCAAAGGAGATGTTGAATTTTGTCAGCGATTCAATTACAGAAGCGCACAAAATTATCTTGACTAACAAAGGTAGTGTTGATGATCTGCCGATAATGAACCCCGATGCCTGCATAGTTAATTTCTATAATCCAGAAGGGAAATTAGGGCTTCATCAAGATAAAGATGAGAGTCAAGATAGTTTGATGGCTGGACTTCCTGTGGTCTCCTTCTCCATCGGAGATACGGTAGAGTTTGTTTATAGGGAGGAGAAGGGGGACGGTATATTAAAAAATATTATGTTGGAATCAGGTGATGTATTAATCTTTGGGGGTAAATCCAGGGGTATTTTTCATGGCATTGCTAGAATACTAAAGGATACAGCCCCGATATCGCTTATTGAACAGACAAATATGAAGCCGGGACGGATTAACCTCACCTTCAGGCAATGCGAGTTAGAGAGAATGAGAAACCAGGATAAAGATCATGATAGTTCATCAGGTAATACTGTTTATCACACATTATCCTACGCTGATATGGTAAGGAAACCAAATACAGTTTCGGTTTGGAACTCCATTATAGGTAAAAATCCTTCCTTTATTAAAAAGGGCAAACTTAGATGCTGCTTTAATTGTGGTGAATCTTCACATATAGCAAAAGTTTGTCGAAACGGAATTAGATGCTTTATCTGTGGAGGTATAGGACATCGGAAGTTCAACTGTAAATCGAATCATAGTGGAAAAACTGTATTGGAGTTAATGCAGTACAACTGTTTGAGAATTTGCCAAATCATTACTTCACTATCGGATATCTATATTTCTGATTTTTCTGAAAGCAATAATGATGGAGCATATATGCTATTACTGTTGGGTTGGCATCTTGAAGGAATTGTGGATGGTATTTTGTGGAATGAGCAGGTTAATAAAACTGTTATTTTCCCACCTTTTCCAAGTCCATTAAATAGAAGGGATCATGCCATCGCATTTGGTTTGAACTTCTTAAAGTTTCGTAATTGGTACGCTGAATCATTATCAACAAATAAGAGGAAAGTTGAATTGATATTGAATGAGTTGTTGAAGCATTTCGACTTCATAAATACTACTATTAACTGTGATAATAGGATATGTACTTTCCAGAATCCAGTAAATTCTGAAGCTCCTTTATCTGATGATTTAATATCAGATGAGGTACAGGTGAAAGAGACTTTGCTTAACGGTGTTATGGAGAAGTTCAGCGAGGAAGAGTTAATGGGTTCAGTAGATAATGGAAGGGATTGGTGGCGCATAGATCCGTTGCTTAATGATCCTGAGGTAATGTTTTGTAGAGGACTCAGTGATAAGCAATGGTTTGCGACTGGTATGGGCAATAAGGTAGTAAGAGAGAGAGAATGGATGTCAGGTGATGATCTTATAGACATGAGTGGATTCACTAATGTGGTGATGCTCCTACAGTTAGCCCTTCTCAAGTGAATGATTGTAATTGGAAAGTGGCGGAAGATGTTGAGTTGTGGAATAGCTTTGACTGTTTAGAAGAGGGTGAAGCTCATCATTATGACTCAACGACCGATACAGTAGCAGCTTCAAGCAATATGATGTCTTATACCTCTTCAAAGAAAAAAAGATTCAAAAGATTTAAAATGGGGAAAGTTAAAATTGCGAAGCACTCCAATAGGACAGTTGTATATGATGTCAACATTTTGACCTTACTGTTGTCAAAGTGGAGAAAATCTAAATTGCGAATCATTATTAAAGAACTGTTGAATATGGTGGACAAGACTGTAAATGCAACTGATGAACCGGTCTGTCTTGGTTCAGTAGAGGGGGACATGTAGCTTTATGATGGTTTAAGGGGACGGTTGGTTGGACATGATGGTAGAAGTGTCCACAGGGGAGGATCTGATGTGGGTGGTTATTTGTTTTTACTGGAAAACAATGTTGATTCGGTGTTGATCAGTATGTTGGATGAGAGCATTTTCCTCCAGTTGCCGAGACAAGTTTATGGTGTTGCTCCTTTGGTATATGTAATGCCTCATTCGGTGAAGGTTTTTAATGTTGATTGCTGTGACACTATTATTTTGTCAAGGCCAAATGTTGGATTGAGTGTGCATAGTGAGGAGTGGGATCGAGGCAGAGAAGTTTCCATTTCTACATCGATGAGGAGGGGTAGAAGATGTGGGTTTACTTCTGAGTTTGATACGAGCGGCTTGAGATTGATGGGGCCTAGTGATATTGATAGACAGTGTAGTGATACGCCTTCTTCTTCGGTCAGGAGGGGGAGACGTAAGAGAGTTATTCCCAGTTCTGGAGTTATCCGTCGTAGTGCAAGGATCAGATCTAGCTCCTCTTCTATCCGAGGTAGGTCCCAGAGTTCGATTGCTAGTTGTAGCACATCGGATATGGGCTCAGGTATGATCTCTGTTTATGGTAGCGATTATTCTCCGTATGCTTTGAGTTGTATGTCGATTAGTCAGTTATCTCAGCTTGCCAGAGATACGGCCTTTATTTTTTCTGATATTGAGATTGATGCTGAGTACATTAGGAGTAGGGAATTAGAGAGAGTTTCCTCCTTGAGTAGATGAGGATCGTTAGTTGGAATATTAGGGGTTTAAATAAACCTAAAAAATGTGCTAAGGTTAAGACTTTTTTTTGTAGATCATCATATTGACATTGTATTGTTACAAGAGACTAAAATTGAAAGCCCTGACTATAATTTTTATGCGAGATTAGGAGGATCCCTTTTTCGCAATTGGGCATGCCTACCGGCAATTGGTACTGCAGGAGGTCTCATGATAGGGTGGAAAGATAGTCAATATAGACTTGTACAGGAATTTACTAAATCACATTCACTACATGTTATTTTAACTTCACTTAATGATAATTCCTTATTGGGTATCACTAATGTATATGGCCCACATACTAAGGTCGAGAGGAGACGACTGTGGGATGAATGTTCGGACTTTAGAAACCTTATCCCAAATCTTTGGATTATGGGAGGGGACTTTAACGTTACTAGATTTCTAGGGGAGAGATCTCCTTGTGAAGGGGACTACTCCGACATGGAGGAATTTAATGAATTTATTCTTACTAATAATTTGATAGAGATTCCTCTCAACAATAGATCATTTACTTGGTCCAATGTTAGAGACAGTCCGTCTTATGCACTGTTAGATAGATTTTTTATAAGTACGGAAGTAGAGGAGAGATTTCCAATTTGTAATGTAAAGGGACTACCATTATTATATTCGGATCATTGCCCTTTAATCCTCACTTGTGATTCGAATACCTTAATTAGCAATAGTTTTAAATTTGAAAAGATGTGGCTATTAGACATCAGTTTTATAAAACTGGTTACTGTTAAGTGGAATTCATTATTCTATTTTAATAATCTGTATAATGGCAATTCTGCAAAGATTTTCGTTTCAAAATTAGGTAAGTTAAGATTTTTTCTTAAGAGGTGGAATAAATTTGTTTTTGGTAGTGTTAGAGTTAAGAAAGATAAAATTTTATGTGAGATGTTAGACTTAGACAAGTTGAATGAGACAAGATCGCTTAATTTAGTAGAGAGAGATATACTTTTAAATCTTAGAAAGGATTTTAATATAATATTAGAAAAGGAAGAAACTATGTGGAGGCAAAGATCCAGAGTTCAGTGGATCAAAGAGGGGGATAATAATACAAAATTTTTCCATAGTATGGCAAACAAGAGAAGACGAGATAATTTGATTCATTCCATTTTTATTAATGATAGAGAACTGATAGTCCAGCGAGACTTAAACGAAGCTTTCACTAGTTATTATAAGCAAATTTTTGGGACTAGGATTAAAAGAAGAGTCAACGTCAACTGGAAAGACATCTATCCCAATGATGTTAAGGAGGAGGTAGTAGATTTAGATAAGCCTTTCTCAGAGCAGGAGATTTGGAAGGCTATTTGTGATATGCCTAGTGACAAAGCTCCAGGGCCTGACGGTTTCTCTGTACTTTTCTATAAACAATTTTGGGAAGTTTTGAAATTTGACGTTATTAAATTATTTAATGATTTTTACAATGGTCAGTTGTGTCTAGGTAATTTCAATTTTGCTAATGTAATTCTTATCAAAAAAAGAGAGGATGCCAAATTTTTAAAAGATTTTAGACCTATCTCTTTAATTAACGTTTCTGTTAAGATTATTTCTAAAGTTTTAGCAAATAGGCTTAGTAGAAAGATGAATGTACTCATAGATAATTCACAAACGGCTTTTATTAAAGGTAGAAAAATTGGGGAGGGAGTAGTAGCCGTTCAAGAGTACATTAATTTATGTGTTAAAAATAATTTTACATGTGCTATTTTGAAATTAGATTTTGAAAAGGCGTTTGACTCTATTGACTGGGATTTCATTTGTGAGTTAAGTCTTGCAAGAGGATTTAGTATTAGATGGATAAATTGGATTATGCTGTTACTTAGGTCAGGTAGTTCTAGTATTATTGTAAATGGGGTTATTGGAAAGAAGATACAATCTAAGAGGGGACTTAGGCAGGGAGATCCCCTGTCTCCGTTACTTTTCAATTTAGCGGTAGATGTCTTTTCTAGAATAATTAAGAGGGCGGGGAGATTAGGGGTCCTAGGAAATGTAGGTAATGAGAATTTTAACAATGAAGTATCTATACTTCAATTTGCGGATGACACTTTACTATTTTCTTCTCATTTACCAAAACACATTATCGCTCTAAAATTTATCCTTTACTGTTTTGAGATGTTATCTGGCCTTAAGATAAATTTTGACAAGAGATCAATTATGGTTATTAATGATTTTGATAATGTAGAATCTAGGGTTGCAAGTACCTTAAATTGCTCAGTTATGAAATTTCCTTTTGATTATTTAGGTTTTAAAATTAGGCCTTCAAAACTTAAGAAGGAAGACTGGTTAATCATCATTGATAAGATTAATAATAGACTATCAAGTTGGAATAATAGATTTTTGTCAAGAGCAGGTAGACTAGTTTTAGTTAATTCGGTGTTATCAGCTATTCCTGTTTATTGGATGTCGATTCATAGATTTCCTAAATGGGTTATTGAAAGAATTGATAGAATAAGACGTAATTATTTATGGAGTGGGGAAAGAGATTCTATTAACAGAGGTGTTAAATGTTTAGTGAATTGGGAAGTGTGTTGTAAATCTAAGAAAGATGGGGGACTGGGGATCATTAACTTATATAATTTTAATTCGTCTCTTTTAGCTAAATGGTTGTGGAGGTATAGGAATCCTGAAGTGTCGTCAACATGGAAGGTTATTGTGTCAAAATTTTATTATTCAGAAGGTGAGTTTATTGTTGAAAATAGTTGTAGTTGGTATAATAGGTTATCTTATTTTTGGAAATCAATATTAAAGTGTTTTGAGTTTTTTAATATAGGTTACAAGGTGATTGTCCACTCAGGGAATATTACTTACTTTTGGCATGATAGATGGATCTCTCGATTACCACTTAAAGAGGAATTTAGTGAACTTTTTAATAACTGTAGTTTTAAAAATGCATTGATTAAAGATATTTACAGAAGTGATTTGGATCCCCCATGGGATTTTTCTTTTAATAATTTATTAGATGGTGTAATGATAAGACAATTTGCTCTATTAAAAGCTAAATTATCATTATATCACATTGATGCGTGTAATGATACTATTAGTTGGGAAATGGACAAAAGTCAAGTGTTCACTGTCAAGTCCATGTATAACTTTATAAATTTCTCTGGTATAGCATGTAGATCCTATAAGTGTATTTGGAAATAAAATTCTCCTCCTAAAGCTAAATTTTTAATGTGGTTAATTGTTCATAAGAAGCTAAATACTGTTGAACATTTAAAGAAGAAAAACTTTAATATTGATGCAAAGTGTTATTTTTGTAATATATTGAATGAGGATGTAGATCACCTATTCTTCACTTGTAATTTCACTAATTATGTTTTTAATATGGTACTGAGATTATTTGTTTTTGATCATCCTAATTTATATAGTGGATGCTTAGAATATTGGGAATCTCTGAGATTAGTTTATAATGCTCGTAAGAGATATGTTTTTGACTCTTTGATCATTATCATATGTTGGTATATATGGTTGGAAAGAAACCAAAGATCTTTTAATTCTATTACTGTTTCCATGGATAATTTAGTTATTAAGATAGTTTATTTTTGTTTAGACTGGATGTCTAATCCAAATTACAAATTGTTTGGAAAAATATGCTTTAAGAATTTTCTGACCAAGGTTAGATTAAATTTGACTCTTTTCATTATAATCAACAGTTTTTTCCGTAATAGATTTCGTATTAGTTATTAGTCTCTGGTCTTACAGTTTCCATGCGTCTTCACTTTACATATATGTATGGTATATATATAGATATGTATATATATATATATATATATATGCTTTACAAGCTATATATATATGTGTATCCATACATATATATTTCCATATATATATATATATATGTTGTATTAAATTACTAATAGTTTTTGGAGTTTATTGCAGTAACAGGTTGTTGATCTAAAGGTTGTACTAGGGTATAGCTATTTGGATGGGTAGCGGAGCTTAGAAGTTTACTGATGGGATTGAAGATTTGCTTTTCAGTTGTGGACAGTTAGTCTTATTGCTAGAGATTTGTTGTAGTTACACTTTATTATTGTCATTTTTCTTTCTTATTCACAGAGAGTTTGGGATATTGTATTGGAGTAGATATACTTCAATATCGGGTGGTGGCCTTGCCGGAATTCGATATTGGAGTAGATGGGTGGTGGTTTATCCGGAACTCATCTATCTACGATCCTTTACATTCTCAGTGATATGTCGGTTGTATTTTTTTATGTTTTTAGTCGAACTTTGTACTATTGGTTTTTTTTATTATATATATGTGTGCTCTCTTCTTCACAGAAGATCACACATTTTTGTTTCAAAAAAATATATAACACCCAACTAGCTGTTAGGGAATGCAGAATGGATCGTTAAGGCAAAACAAACACCAGAGGGGGTGAATAGTGTTTATGAGAATTTAAACAAAAACAAAAACTTATGTGAGTAACAGAAAGAATCAAACACTACAAACACAATCACAGATATAGATTCAAACATAGAAGAAAAATAGATAGAAATAAGAATGTAGAAAAGGAAAGAATACACCAGATTTTATAATGGCTCGAATTTCTCCTACATCCAGTCCCACACAATGCTGGATTGCGCAGAGTTTTATTACTATTCGAATAGTCAAGTACAACCTCCTTGATTTCACGGCTACAAGGGATACCACCGATTCCTATTTCCTTGGTTTCACGGCTACAAGGAAAACATCGATTTCTACTTCCTTGGTTTCACGACTACAAGGAACACACCGATTCCTAACTCAGTCAACCCAAGCAATTACAAACAGCCCTATAACTCTTCAATAGCATTTGATTCCGAGAGAGATGAGAAGAGAGTGTAGAGAGAAGAAGTTTGATCAAAACAGGATTGAATTCAGCAGAGTATAAGTGTATAAATCATAATAATGATTAAGAATATTTTGAAATGAAAGAGAGTGAAAGTGGAGAAGAAGATATGTTTAAAAAATCGAATTCAAGCCATTTTTATAGAGTGTGAAAGGTTGCAATGTTTTTGAAACGTTTCAAATAGTGAAAAGACACTTCCTTTCAAATTTGAATTTCTGACAGTTATATGTCGACATAGTGTTTATGCCATGTCGACATACTCTAGTTTATTTTTGAATTTTAAAACATTTTTCAAGTGATTTGATATAAATACAATTCTGGAAATTGTTGAATAAAAATATAGCGTTGTAAATTAATTTTATAAGGTAGGAAAACATATGAAAGCATAAACTTAAACTGTATAAACATATTTATAAAATTATAAGGTTTTAAACTATATAAATATAAAGTATAAGAATATAAATGTATAAAACTTAAGTTTGAAAAACAAAGATAAATAAGAAAGGAAAAATTGAAAAGATAAAGAAATAAAATAGAGAGAATTGAGGAGAAAATTTAAAAATCAGAATTTGAATATTGAACCTGGAGTGCTATTTATAGTCTTACATATTCTAGACTCTATAACTATATTAATCTTGAACTCTTAAAATCTTGAATACGCATGAGTCTTGATACTTCTCTGAATTCTGGTTCTCTATTATCTTTAAACTGTACAATCTTTAGTAATATTCCTGTATATAATTTATGCATATATGTGTATATATATATATTCTATACAAAAAGTGATACTATATATGTTATAATTAATGATAATTGAAATAAGGTTGTTGTCATCAAAACTCCATTCTCCAACACTAGCCTCTCTCAAACCCTAATCTATTTTCTTCTTGCGCCTCCATTCTGCCATTATAATTACAGAGAAAAGTATAGGTTTTCTTCTAAATCCTTAATTAATATTTTTTTTCTTATCTATTTTGATTTAGGATTACATTTTGATTTTATATTATGGAACTCAAAGATTTATATATAAGACTATTCTCTTGATTCTTATATATAGATTAACAAGAATTGGAGAACTTTTTGTATGAGGGATTGGATCCAAAAGCAAACACCGTTTAGATTCCCAATATGTTATCCTCCATAACACTGTGAGTGGAAATGACATCAATTTGCTATTTTCTTGGTTTTATAGTGTGAATTTGGATCTATATGCCTAAGGGAATTTGGAACTACACAAAAATGTAATATTAAACATCCTCCAAATTCCCTATATTTTAATTGCTCGTAGAAATGATCAATCTAGTCTTGCGAACGTACTCCCCAGGCGGGGTACTTAACGCTTTAGCCGAGATGAATGAATTTTTTACCATAATTTTATTTTCTTTTACATGAAATTTACCAATCAGGAAAAATATTCATAAGGGCACTCCTGATGGATTGAAGACCATATCAACAGGTTTTCCATCTTGCAAGACAATTGGCTGAATCCCGTGAAACCATTTCAATAGAAGTTCATTGATATCTTCTTTTTATAAAGCAAATCGACTTGACACCAAAGAAAAGTTCGACCCAATGCTTTATTTCTATCCCTGTTGATCCAGATTCAACACAAGACCTAGGACCCAACCTGATAAATATCTTATCGGAAACTTAAAACGAAGAAAAAAAATAAGAAAAAAATTCGATAAAAAAAAGGCAAGTAACTTGATTATTTTTAGACAATAGTAGATTGAAACAACGTTCGTAAGGAGTCCTATTGAACCCAAGAAATGTGTTAGAAAAGAATAGAGATTTATTCCTATAGAGCATCTATTAACTAGAAAATTAAATCATGAACATAAAAAAATTCTTATCTTTTGTGATCTAAGAAACTAAAAAAGGAAAAGAATAGCGATTTATTCCTATAGAGCGTCTATTAACAAGAAAATCAAATCATAAATATCGATAGATTCTTGTCTTTTGTGATCTTAGAAACTAAAAAAGGAAATAAAAACCTCGCTTTCTAAAATAGTTCATGACTCTATTTCAATAATAACAATATATATGTGTATATGTAAACCCCAAAACACAAGTTGATACCTAGATACCGAGACGGGTCTCTTCCACAAGTACCCATCACGGGCATCCTTCTATTCTATGTTCTATAGACTTGCATGTTACAACTAAGAGTCGGGATATTCGACATAGTGTGAATATTCCTCCCAAAAATTTGATTTTAGTGCAAAATAATCAATATATAGAATGCGGGTATTTTCTATAATAAAAAAAGGCAAACATTCGAGTTTCATGAAAAAAGCCCTTTATCGGATTTGAACCGGTGACTTACTCCTTACCATGGCGTTACTCTACCACTGAGTTAAAAGAGCCTGCTCAATTCATGACTTAACCATTTTCCCTTATGAGTCTACTACATACCAAATTCCATCAATCAAATCACTTTTTCGAGAAATACGAGACATCGAAGTCATCAATCAAATCTCCCCAAGTAGGATTACGTACGACCAATCGGTTAATAGCCGACCACTTTACCATTGAGCTACTGTCGTCAGCTCGTACTGTAAGGTGTTGGGTTAAGTCTCACAACGAGCACAACCCTCATGTTTAGTTTCCACCATTGAGTGTGGAACCCTGAACAGACTGCCAGTGATAAGCTGAAGGAAGGTGAGGATGACGTCGAGTCATCATTCCGCTTTAAGGGGTTGGTTCACAGGTACAACTTTTAAAACTTCATGGTATACTCATGGATTGGCCGGTTTCTATTTGGAAGGTGAAAAATTGACGTGTACGGCCGAGGTAGGATCTTTATATGGATACAGAGGGATGATATATGATAAACTCACTAGTAAGCACAATAGTTACGCAGGTTAAACTAAGCTATAGAGATGTATCACAAATAAAATAAAGTGTAGTAAGTAAAGACACCAGGAATTTTATACTGGTTCGGACTTCCCGCCCTACGTCCAGTCCTGAAGCTCCTCTTCAGAATTCACTATCACGGCCTCTCTTGACCCTAAGGAATAGGTCTCCACATACCCGAGCACCAACAAGGATGTCCATGCCTGAGCACCCACACAGGATTTCACATTTTACTAGTGTTTTGACTTTGGAATGTGTTCTCTAATCAACACGGAATAGTCACGATGAAGTACACCCTTCCTATAATCTTATCCTCAAGTATTTGAAGTGTTTGTGATGATTGAAGGATGTATGTTGCTTACTGAATCAAGAGATTTGAAATAATATCAAAGATTTAACAAGTAACTTAAATTTAGGAGAGCTTTAGAATGCAATGAGTATAGAAGTGCAAATCAGAAATTAGAGAGAATATGTGAGAATCAATCGTTTGGAAAACATGTTTGTAGTGCTTATATAATTATAGAAGAGTAGCATTCTTTCATAAAAAGTTTTAGCACAAAGTTGTATCCATTTATGTTCATAACTGAAGAGGAATCTCTTCATGAAAGAAGGCGACTCTTCATAAATAAGACTGTTAATATCTGATCAGTCGACTGGTAGAAATGGCATCAGTCGACTGGTTAGTTTCCTACCAGTTGATTGGTTACAGAACCAGTCTAGTATCAGCTGGTTTGTTAAGCATATATATATATATATATATATAAATAAACTAAATATTCATGCATTCATGTTATACTTTGAGGATAGATTTTAACATAATTCTAACATGACTCAATACTTATATATATATATAAGTAATCGAGCACAAATAAGAGAAAATGATCATAGATAGCTTTCAAAGAGCATACGAGACTGTTTATTGTACGTCCAATAGAGATACCGAAATAGCCTTCCCTTTGTTGTAGTGTACCTGCAAAAAATATGATGTATATACTTTGGTACCCACTTGTTTCGTTTGGGTCCAGGGGTTAGATGAAAGGTAACCATACCCAAGGGAGTTTAATGGAACCTTTAAAGATAAAATTTTCATTATTAACTATAGATTCAAAATAATTATCAATATATTTTTATCTGTTTTTCTAATTTACAGGAACCCAAATACTTAAATAACTTCTACTTGTATTTCTTTTCGTATTTCTAGATCTATTATACAGATCTCTAGTCATAGAATTATTTGAATTTCTAGAATAATTGTATCTTGGATGTGCATTAGTACTAGCAGTGATATTCTTATTGTACATAAAAGCATATCTAGTACTATTCCTATGATTATATCCTAAACCACTTTTGTCATGTAATGGTCGAGATCTAGATAAAATCATATTTAAATCATTTTGACCTTTATTAAATTTCGCGAACTTATTCATACATTTATCAAATTTGATTCCAAAGTCGCGATTGACATTTTCAACAGAAATTTTGTTATCATCAATTTCCTTATTTAATTCAGAATTCTTTTTAAAGTACCATTCTCAGTTTTGAGACCAAAAGTTTGAGATTCTGAATTATCTAAAGAAGATTGTAATTTTTCAAAATTTTCTTTTGAGTAAGACAATTCATTTTGCAACATATTATGATTAACCTTTGAAAACTCACATTCTTTTGATAATTCTAGATTCTTTTCAATTATAGCTCCATTTTCTTTTTTAAGAGCCGAAATCAAAGAACTAGAATTATTTAAAGAATCTTCTAATAATTTATTTCTATTTTGCAAAAGATCAATTTCCTTTAAAAGAACATTGTTTTTATCTTTTAGTCGCTCATTTTCTTGTTGAAGGAAATCTTTTTGAGAAACAAGCTCTTCTAAGGTATTTTCAAAACATTTGGCTTGTTTTACTAAATATTTGTTTTCTTCTTTTAATTTGGAATTTTCTTGCTCACAATTTTTTGACTTAGCTGATATGATTGTATTGAGTTTACCCAAAGTTTTAAAATCTTTCAATAATTTTTCATGGTCTAACAAAAGATCTTTATATAATGAATCTAGACATACCGATTGTGATCTGACTTTAGCCATTTGACATTTGCTTCCTTGCTCTCTTGATTCCGCTTTGTTTCTTTTCCATTTTCTAATCCCTTGACTAGACTTCTTTATTGCCATTTGTTCTAGGATCTTGTTACAATCTCTAGAAGGCCAGGCTCTGATACCAAATGAAAAGTCGACGTGTACGACTTAGGCATGATCTTTATATGGATGTAGCGGAATGATATATGATAAACTAACCAGTAAGCTACAATAGTTACGCAAGGAAAACTAAGCTATAGAGATATATCACAAATAAAATAAAGTGTAGTAAGCAAAGACACCAGGAATTTTATACTGGTTCAGACTTCCCGCCCTACGTCCAGTCCCGAAGCTCCTCTTCGAAATTCACTATCACGCCCTCTCTTAACTCGGAGGAATAGGTCTCAATACACCAGAGCACCAACAAGGATGTCCATGCCTGAGCACCTACATAGGACTTCACAATTTACCAGTGTTTTGACTTTTGAATGTGCTCTTTAATCAACACGGAACAGTCACGATCAAGTACACCCTTCCTATAATCTTATCCTCAAGTATATAAAGTGTTTGTGAAGATTGAAGGGAGTATGTTGCTTTTTGAATTAAGAGATTTGAAATAATATCAAAGATCCAACAAGTAACTTGAATTAAGGAGAGCTTTAGAATGCAATGACTATAGAAGTGCAAATCAGAAATTATAGAGAATATGTGAGAATTGGTCATTTGGAAAACATGTTTGTAGTGCTTATATAATTGTAGAAGAGTAGCATTCTTTCATAAAATTTTCAGCAAAGAGTTGTATCCATTTCTGTTCATAATTGAAGAGGAATTTCTTCACGAATGATGGTGACTCTTCATAAATAAGACTGTTAATCTATGATCAGTCAACTGGTAGAAATGTCATCAGTCGACTAGTTAAGAATGAAATTTATATATATTCGAATATGCTTCAGCAACTAGCCGTTATTTGACTTCTGGTTTGTGACCAGTCGATTGGTTAGTTTCCTACTAGTCGACTGGTTACAGAACCAGTCCAGTATCAGCTGGTTTGTTGAGCGCACATATATATATATATATATATATATATATATATATATATAAACTAAATATTTGTGCATTCGTGTTATACTTTGAGGATAGATTTTAACATAATTCTAACACGACTCAATACTTATATATTTATATATAAACTTAGCTCCTTGACATGATTTCCATTGCTCTTCTCTTTTGTTGTCATTAATCGAAATTCTCGTGAATCAACAGAAGGTTGCAATTTCTTAACTGCTGCGAACTGAAAAAATTAGGTGTTGTCATAGTATCAGCTAAGTGCACGTGCTGGAGATAAGCAAACTCGAACCGCTGAATAGATTCCATTTTGAGATATTTGAAAAAGCACTATCTCGTTGAAAGGTTAAATTTTTTTGGATTAAATCTTCCGATTAATGTTAATAAATATAAGTAAAGGATCTATAACATAAGTGCATTTCCAATCGTAACTAGATCTTCAATTTTTGTCCCCTACCGATGCATTTTGACATCCCATAGCTTCGGAAGATCGCTTAGCCCCATTCATCTTCGGTGTAAGAGCGCTCGATCAATGAGCCATTATGCAAATATTTCTTTAATCTTGGATATAGTGTCACCATTTGTTCTAATTTTTCTATAAAAAGAAAACTTTTTTTCATTTAGTATTTTACAAATGTGATTGAGTGTATGGGTTGAAATAAAGATATTTAACTGAATTCTAAATTCAAAACAATTTTTGGGTTATGAAGGGATTTACTTGGAGAAATAGAAGGAAAACTATCACACGTGAAACGGTTCTCTATTGATTCAAACCAAACGCTGTACCTATGCCGCACAAGCAACCACTTTAGATGATATTTGTACTGTAGTAGATCAAGGTATGCAATGAGCAGAAGATATGATAAAAGGTCATGGTCTTGGAAAAAGTTCCTTTTTTGGCTCTCTCTTCAGCCCTATGTCTCTTATCCCTAGGGGGTTTGTTCCTATAAGTCTCCTGCTCCTGGCGAACTAATTCATAATATACCGGCTAGTTAAACCTTTACTATGGCTCTATGGCAGATGTAAATGGTTCGAGTCCGCTTATCTCCAGCCTGTGCACTTAGTTGGATCAAATTATTAAGCTTATTTGGATATTGAAAATTTATCTGTAAGAACTCTGTCTATTAGGGGAAACTCAAGTAGATATAGAAACTTAGATGGATCAAATTTTTAAGGAATAATCAGTTGTGGCACGTTCACTAAAAAAAACATTTGTAATGGCAATGATATTATGGAGAAAGAGATGGCTTTTCCCGGATGAAATGAAATATTTGATTCATTCTTCATTTCGTAAGTTGTTTCTACATCGGTTTTGTAACAACCCAAATTCCGACAGACCGATTTTTTTTTCAAAATTCTAATCTATCGAAACTCGTGTTGGTTTGCTCTGGTATCCTACAAAAAAGACAGAGACATAAAATATGTCAGAGCTCAGAAAATATCTCACAGCGGAATGGATAAAATATAATATAATCAAAGTATAGACTTACTTTATTAATCGTACTGCCTAAGCAGTATCCAAAGCTATTATGTTCTCTGCCACAAATCTAACCTGCGAGTATATTATGAGGAGGGGGTCAGAACACAAGTTCTGGTGACTGGATTTCAACTATACACTTTGGATAATCCTGCGTATATCGTTCAATCACATTTTCTTATTTATTAGGATACTTGGTTTAACAGTTCCCAAGGCTTACACACATGTCGTACTCATTTACTTCCCAGTGGTTTAACCTAATACACTATATATTTAGCTATCCCTAATATTGAGGTACACCCCCATGGTACCCACTCGCACGGTCTCCACCGTAATGCCACATAAATGAACGCATACCCTCATCCAACATCGGAGGGACGTACGGATCTCTACAAAACAGTGTTACATTCCGCATATATCTGTTATTACTATGCTACGTAGCGTACGGACTGTCACCTTTGATCGAATCAGATTCCATATCGGAGTAGTGCCCTCAAGTCTGCGATACACCACCCAGAACAGACATGCACGTATCTAGACTTTCCCACGTACGTATTATCAATCGTATTCGATGCCTTAACCGCACATAATGTGCACCGATTTCCATGCCAGGGCTATACAAGAAACGCAGAACTCGGTTGGGAGCTTTTCCATATCTGTACAGGCCCGTATTTAAGAGCCTCTAAATACGGATATTCCTAGGGTCTGTTTTTCATGGTGGTTATGGACCCACCTCGGCCCTTCCCTCAACTAGTAAAGATTACAAGAGCTAAGGGACTTTTCCCGAACAAACAATCTAAACATCTAGTTGGCATCTCCCCTCAACCACCGTACCCCGATAGTGAAAGGTGAGTGGTCTATTTGGGTTTAGCTCTAGTCTTTTCGCATCCCACTGGTTGCCGTTGACATGTACCCAACGATCTAATATCTTTGTTGGTCCTGACCTATGCCTCTCCATTGAGGCGACCGCCGAATCACCTTAGTGTCACCACGTCACATCGTTCTAACTACAAAGCTACTTTTGCAGTCAAGGCCCACCCACCGGTAGTAACACGCAGACCCAACCTCTGCGAGCACAGCCTAAACATCTGCCACCGCACAGAGGACTACCAGGAGCACCTTATGTATCTCAGGAAGTCGCGTGCTTCCCCTTCCAGTCCTTCGGAGCTGACAGAATAATCAGATGAACGTGCGCTCCCCGCCTTATGACACCACGGTGATCTACCTCGTCGGGTTATTCACCCTCAAGCGTGCAGATTGGTCCAAGCGCCTTATTTAATATGTTATTAGACCCTACGTCTAAATATTCTTTTATGCACTTGCCTTACCTTATAAGGTTTCCATTTAACTTGGTTATTCCCATTCACATTGAATTCTTAATCAAGTTACCAAGTTCCTCCCACTTATTAATTTCAGTCATATAACTTAATCCATTTAAGTTTATTAATAAACCCACATCATGTTATTCTCTTGATTGTGATCCAAGGTCTGTAATCCACAATCTCTTTATACTCTTGTTTGATTTCACAGTTACAATAACATGTTCTACTTAATATGTAATTAAGTATATCTCTATTTACATGTTTTCTGTTTAACATGTCACTTATCATTTATGATTAAACATAACTAATTTCATTTCATAAGTTTGCCTCATTCTTTCTTATTTAATCATAATTACACCTTATACAGTCACTACAACTTATTGTTGTTTACTTATTAACTTATTTCCCTTAACTAAGGTTTACTAATAAGTCTTCTTTCCATTTATTATAACCTACGTTATAATTTTCTCTTGTCCCTAGGACAAGCCTTAACATATTATTCTTTTCAGCATATTTCAAATTTCCAAGTTTTCAAATTACTTAATTTATAATTAAGTAAAACTTCTTGCAATTCATAAATTTTCCCCCTTTTCTCTTCTTATTGCAAACAATGGGTTTAGGTTTCCCCATTTACTGATTACTTAATTTACAATTAAGTGCCACTTATCTCATTTCACCAGTTTTCTCATTTCCTTACTAGTTTATTATAACCTAAGTTATAATCTTCACTTGTCCCTAGGACAAGTCTCTCTATTATACAACTTTCTCATTATGTAATTAATTTATAACTGGTTATTATCATTCCCCGTTTATTCCCATTTCCTTTTACTGTTGTAATTACCTCATTATGTAATTAATTTATAATTGGTTATTATCATTCCCCGTTTATTCCCATTTCCTTTTGCTGTTGTAATTACCTTTCAATTCCATTTATTTCCATTAATTATAATTAATTCCATTTATCAATCCTGCTATTTACATATATATATATATAAGTTTATGTACTAAACCTTTCACATTAAGCCTAGACTTATGGATGCTAGATTTGCCGGGCAATTCTGGGCAGACTTCTTCCAGAAGTTGATTTGACCTCGTGTCTTAGCACCGCTACATGTTTTATTTATGAACTTATACCCCTTACATTAGATTTACCACTTGTGGATGCTGGATATGCCCAGCGGTTCCGGGCAGACTTCTAACATAAGTGTAATCTAACCTCGTGTCTAAGCGCAGTTATAGTTTCATATTTACTGTACATTTTCTATATAGTCTAGGCATGTCCATTCTTTTAAGTTTATATTTACATGTCATCATATTAAGCCCATTTTTTGTTGCATGTTCTCTCTAACATATAATAAATTCTATTTTAACATGTAATCATTTAATCATATAATTGTTCAATTCAAACAAACTAACATGTAATTTTCTCAATTTCTACCGTTAATGGTCCAGGTACATAAATGTCACAAGTTAACATGGAGTTCAAACAGCAACAATCGCTACACATATTTTGACAAGTTTATATTTCAGCATATAAATTTTCCAACATATTAATATCTTAACATATTAATATTCCAACATGTCATATTCGTCACTTTAACCTTTTTACCATTTGTTTAAACATTTCAACATGTCATAATAACATTTCAATACTTTTAATTATTCTAGCCAATTCACATTGTATAATAACGGGGAATGTTAAACGATAATATATCATTATCAAAAATGATATAACTTAAATCCAATCACCTCATTTACTTTCCAAATCCTGGATCTGGTCCAGATCTAGCATTCCATGGTTTTCCCCTAATCGGATTCAGAGCCTAACAACCATGGATTCATAATTTTTTTTACTAAAAGAAAAAGGGAAGAAAGAGGAAGAAAATTGAATGGAACAGATCTAGAAAATTACCTCACTTCGCATTTGATTATGAACACCTTTTTATTAACGTCAATTCTTTTCCTCCAGATCTTGATTTAGAATTTTTCCTAAACTAATAATCTTAATTTTCTTAAGAGATTTGAGGAGGAGGAAGAATGGCAGAGCTTAGATGTTGTCCTAGAGAGTGTGATATTTAGGCTAGGCTCTATTAGCCTATTTATAGGTGTTCATATTCTTATCATACACGCAGTGCTGAGTCAGCAACGAACCTTGTTAAGAAAACAGTCCAGATTCGAGGACAAATCTAGCCAGATCTAGGGTGGGGTTGACCCCTAGGTCGACCCTTCATGGGTCCCACGAAATATTTTGGCGCAGAAGTTTGAATTTCGAATTTCGAATTTTTTGGCATTTAATTAACTATTATATTCACATGTAATCCTTTCATTCGTATACAATTCTTCTAACGATCATTTTACGCGTATATATATATATGCACAACTTATGTTTGTTTTTCAAAATTCAAACGGTGTTGCACCGTTTTTTGATTCTTACCATGTTTCATTGATTCCAGCCTTATCTTGAATTTTATCTCTTGTATACATATATTTCTGCACATATATACGTATATATTCTCACATATATATACATATATTCTTTATTTCCTTATATGAGCTGTAACAACCCAGAAAATCAGAACCAATTTAAAATTTTTATTTTAACAATTTTAATGGATTTTTAATATTTAAAATAATTTATTTTAAATAATAACGATGAAAAATTTATTTAAATTAAAGTTAGAACGAATATATTTATTTTAATTATAAAAGGAGTTAGAAATAGCGCGGTAGTTAGAAAATTTGATTTTGAAATTTGACTTAATGTACAGGATTCAAAATAAAGAGGATTTCAGTAAAACCAAAAATATTTAAATCTATTTAATAATATCTTTCCAACGAATCTGAAAAATTGAAATTTCATAACGGGAATCAAAAGTTATCCCCAGTTTAAAATTCAGCATAGTCGCTATGGAATTTATATATACATATATTAATATAATAAATAGCCATTTTCCAAACAACCTCCATTTTCGATGAAACCTCTTTTGTTGGATCCGGAATGTCAAATTATTGCTAGATTCCAATTTTCATAATTTTTGGAATTAATATGTGAGTGTGGCAAAAGAAAACGTGTTTTGTCAATTTCAATTCAAATTTCGATCGACCAGAAAATGGCTATTTTTCAAACCTCGTCTCCAAATTCAATAAAATTAGTTTTGTTAGTTCTGTATCATCAAAACATTGCCAGATATAATTTTTCTGGAATTTTCGTGGTCAGTATGTGGCCCCGATAATTTAAAATGTACGTTAAAAATTCAATATATTGATTTATATTTTAATTTCGATAAAAACCTATCGAAAATGTCTAATTGGGTTACCAAACATATTCCATTGTGTCCAGAATGAGGGTATTTAGCTGGGGCCGATGGTCGTTGGGTTTGATTTGGAGTTCATTGCGATAGAAGAATAATAAATGGATTATTCTTGAATTAAATAAATAAAATAAAAATAAAAATACTTATAGTACAAATACACCATATTTCCTCTAAACCCTAATTCACTTTACCCAGACCGCCGTATACATGTTTTCGATGGCCACTTCTCTCCGATTTTGAATCGTTAAAAATTTCTAATCCAATCAATAAAACACAAGAAATCCAAAAGCAAATTGAAAGAGATTTCTGTCCTCTTTAGTTATATATGGATTTGATGAACTGAAATCGCCTAAGCAGTTCGATTTTGGAGCTCGAAGAGGGCTACTTCACAGTGGTTTTCCGGCGCCGTCACAGGAGTTGAACGCGGTTTATGGTGGAGGGACGGTTCACGGCGGCGGTCCTTGTGGTAGTTGCTGATCGGACTCCGGCGCCCTGGATTTACGTGCGTAGGAGGAGGGTTCGAGTGATGGATGGGTTCTTTGACCTGAAGCGTGCTAGCAGATGAAAGGGGAGGATTAACGTAAGGGTAATCAAAAGGATTAGCGACTAATCCTGGGGTTAACTTAATGAAGGTAGTTAATTTGATTTTAAATTCAATTAACATGTTAATTAGAATATAAATACATTGTAAAAAAATAAAAATAATAAACATTGTTTTGAATAACAAATTAAACATTGTTTTGTAATAATAAAATAAACATTGTTTTGAATAACAAAATAAACAATGTTTTGTAAAAAGAAAAGGACATTATTTTAAATATAAAAAGAAAAAGACATGTTTTTATAATGAAATAACAATGTTTTTGTAAATGAAATAACAATGCCATTGAAAATAAAATATACAATGTTTTGAAAATATAATATACATTGTTTTAATCATATAGATATGCATTGTTTTCATCATATAATTAATTTGCATTGTTCTGATCATAAAATTAGCATTGCTTGTAAGCATTAAATTAGCATTATTTTAAAAAAAATATAGAATGATTTTTAATATAAAATATCATTGTTTTTAAAGGAAACATAACATTGTTTTTAAAGGGGAAAGATAACATTGTTTTTAAAAGAAAACATATCATTGTTTTTAAAAGAAAACATATCATTGTTTATAGAAAATAACATGGTTTTGATTATAGATAACTTTAATAGGAATGTATTTTTATCATGACACAGTTTTAAATAAAAATATGATTTTTTTTTTTAAAATAGAATAAAATAACATGGTTTTAAAATGAAATGGCATTGTTTTAAATATAAATAACATTAAATAAAAATGTGATCTTTATTTAAATAGCTTTGAAATAAAAATATGATTTTAATATATATATATATAGCGTTATAAAAATATGATTTTTAATATATATACTGCGTGAAATAGATTGCGATGGAACTAACGGGAAGCAGAACGCAATTCAAATCGTTTGCTAAAGAATGATGGTGTGGAAACCAAAGGTGAGAACTCCTCACTAAAATTTCTGCATAGTTTATTATTTATTTTCATAACTGAAAAATATATAGAATTGCCAGTGTAGATTTATATCAGTTTTAATCATTATAAAATGTATACAGTGCTTGTTAGATCACTTCCCTCGTACACAAACCATGGACGATTTAAATTGACTGTATTGTGTGTTGTTCGTGTTGTTGAAATGTTTAACACATTAAAAATGTTAATATTAATGTGATAGTGAAATTAAATTATAAATATTCATTTATAATTTGAATAGTGAAAATTGGTTAAATTTATTTACCAATGATTTATTTAAACAAACTGTTGTTGGTTGGAAACCCCACACGGGCATTGGGATGATATTTGACATACGTTATTCCCAATATTTAATTATATGTCAATCGATGGATTGACAGGCTGTGATGGGTGTTATTTATTTATTTATTTATTTATTTTAATGCTCATACAGTTGTAAATTTCACTTTGGATGTGATTGGATTGGTTGATGATTATTTGTAACACCCCGTATTTTCTATTAATGTTATAGTAATGAATCAAAGAATATTTAATTATAAATGCGAGAATCAAGGGAAATGGGTTACGCCATTGCGTTCGTCTCGAAATTCTGCTTGAGATAGAGTCCTAATTTGCGTAAAACGGACACCGTATGAAGGAGATATGGTCAAACAAAGAAAACAGAAGAAAGAAAAAAAATATAATTGCACTGGCGCACTTGGGAAGTGCGCCAGTACAAAAATACACTGGCGCACTTGCTAAGTGCGCCCAGGCCGAGCAGAAATCCTACACAGCTTTCTGGTGTGATCTGATTCATACTGTGAGTCATTGCTGAGTCCTTTCTGACTCCTTGCTGAGTCATTAGAGCTGAGGTGTCACTCTATCCTGATTGAATGGTTATGGTTAACCCTAGAATCATCCGACGGCTCAAATTAAATTAAAATTCTATATAAACAACCCAATGCTCAAACCTGAAAATCACACAAAAATAATCCTAGAACTATCATGCTGTCAGTAGAGAACTTGGAGTAGCCGTCACCAATTCAAAGACAAGATAAAAACCTGAATCAAAATAAAATTAAAGTAATCAAATTCAACGATCTACATCAAAGGCGAGCTCACCAATTTCAAGATTCATAATTCAGAAACTAAGAATTCCTTTTTAGTTTGTAAGTTTGTTATTACGTAGATTTAAACGTTCTTTTAATTGAAATCATGACATGTTGTAATTCAAATATAGAATGATGCCTATGTATAAGATAAATAAAGTTTGATTCTCAAACTACCGTTGCGAATTGATCATATGTTTGTGATGATGAGCGTACTATATTGAAAGTTATTGGAATCTATTATGATTGGGTATTGGATTTATTATGCCAACTGAATGGTGAAACATGTCATGTTATAATTTGGTGATTACTTGCAAGTTTATGATCTAAAACACATGCCTGTACGTTAGATCAACACTCATGTATATTTAGATCCATGTTAAGTTGAATCTATTTATGTTGCAAGATTTGATTTGTAGCTCTTTTATGTTTAACACATAAGTCATCATGCTAATTTGTGATTCGAATATGTTTACAATAGTTCTCTTATGTTTAACACACATAGGTCATCATGCTACGTTGTGATTCGAATATGTTTATAATAGTTCTCTTATGTTTAACACACACAAGTTAATATGCTAAGTTGTGATTTAAATTTGTGTTTGTATGTTAAACCTCCATGCTAGACCTATATCAAGTTTACATGATAATTAGATCCAACTTAGTCACGAGTTCACCTTTACATGACAAGTTTAATTTGTGTAGTTCTATGTAAATTCATATGCTATGATTCATGTTAATTGGATCTAAATTTGCAAGTTCACTATCCTATTCCAAATCTATATGTCACATATTTTTATGCTGATAGAATATTTCATGTTCTTCGCTTTTCTCTTTTGTGGTTATAAGTTAGGCTAAAATATCGAGCCTAACATTCCTTGTAATTTTGCGAACGTACAAATGGGGGATATCGTCGGGGGTAAATATGAAATTATATGTAATTGGAATGTTTGGCACATGCCAATGATTAGTGGCATTTAAATGATATAATTTTTATATACCAAAGATTATGAATATGATTTAGGGGAAAAGTGGGCCATGACAATAATTGATTTATAATTTACTTATAAGTATGAAGGATAAACATGAAAATTACATGGCATAGATTTGGTATATTTGATATACCATTTATTGTGAGCATAATCAAAGGATAATTATGGCATGATTAAATTAAGATTAATTTACATAAAGAACTGGACATATATAGAAAATATGTGAATTCAGAAAAGACGAATATGCCTAACCCGAGGTTAGACTGAGTTGTGGTGTAAATCTGCCGAGAACCGACCGGCATATCCAGTGACCACAACAAGACCTGTCTAATGTGGGTGGTTGGTGCATCAAGCCCAAAAGAACCCGAGGTTAGACTGAGTTGTGGTGTAAACCTGCCCGGAACCGACCGGCACATCCAGTGACCACAACAATACCTGTCTAATGTGAGAGGTTGGTGCTTTAATTAATGAATTAAAGCTCATAAATAATCAAGCTAGGATTGATAGGGTTAAGTAATTGAGGAAACACTTAACCATTATAACATGTTAACTAGACAAGTGGGTAAGGTTAAGTAAATGTTTAACCGTTATAACATGTTAACTAGACTAGAAGGTGAGGTTAAGTAAATTTAGAACACTTAACCATAATAACATGTTAATTAGGCAAGTGGGTGAGGTTAAATAAATTTAGAACACTTAACCGTAATAACATGTTAACTAGGCAAGTGGGTGAGGTTAAGTAAAATTAGAACACTTAACCATTATAACATGTTAACTAGGCAAGTGGGTGAGGTTAAGTAAATTTAGAACACTTAACCGTTGTAACATGTTAATTAAGCAGATGATAGGGTTAAGTTAACTAAGGTAACACTTAACCAAAATATATAATGAAATGTGGTGGGGTTAAGTAATACAAGAGGAAAACACTTAACCAATTATATAACATGATGTATGGGAAGGGTTAAGTTAACACGAGAGGGCAACACTTAACCAATATAACATGAATGGAGGTAGGGTCAAGTCAACACCAGAAGGAAACACTTAACCAACATGACGTGACAGGTGGATGGGTTAAGTTAACTTGAATTGATTAATGACACTTGACCAGTATAACTTGATAAGCTAATGGGGTTAAGTTAAATGGGAAATACTTAACCAATATAACGTGATGACTGAACAGGGTTAAGTTAATAAATCACACTTAACCAATCCAACAAGATAAGCGAGAAAGGTTAAGTTAATAAGAACCACTTAACCAACACGACTTGACGAGTAGGAGGTTAAGTACACGTTGGGTTGGTGCGTAATATTAGTAAATATAGGCCCACAAAGCTTAACCATTAAATAAACATGCTTGAATCTGTGGGAAGGTTAAGTACACGTCGGGTTGGTGGGTAATATTAGTAAATATAGGCCCACAAAGCTTAACCATTATATAAACATGCTTGGATCGATGGGAGGGTTAAGTACATCTCGTGTAGGTGGGTAATATTAGTACATATAGGCCCACAAACTTAACCGTTAAGAAAACATGCTAGAATCGGTGGGAGGGTTAAGAACATCTCGTGTAGGTGGGTAATATTTGTATATATAGGCCCACAAACTTAACTAGCAGGAAACCCTAGTAACGGGGACCCATTTCAGCAGTAACCCACATAGATGTATCATGGTAGCCTGAAACTAGGCAGGGTGGGGCACGATTACTGGACTGATTATAAGCGGTCAAAGATAACGGCAGGGGGTACGTCAGTGTAGGTTCCGACGGTTTACGGGCGTGCATGTAACAACCCATAAAATCTGAACCAGTTTGAAAATTTTAAATTGGCTATTTTAGTGGATGTTAAACAATTAAAATGAATATTTTAAATAATAACGACGAAAAGTGAGTTTGAATCGATGTTTGAAAATAAATATAATTAATTTTAATTATAAACAAGGCCTGAAATGGCGCGATAGTTTCAAAATTTGAATTCAAACTTTGACTGACTGTACCGGGTGCAAAATAAAACGGATTTTAGTGAAACCAAAAATATTTAAATCTGTTAGTGAATATCTTTCTAACGAATTAGAAAAATCGAAGTTTCATAGCGGGAAGCAAAAGTTATGGCCTAATGAATTTTCAGAAAGGTCACTATAGAGTTTATATAGCCCGTGAAAATGGCCATTTTGCTAACGACCTCAGAATTCGACGAAACCACTTTTGTTGGATCCGGGGTGTCAAATTATTACTAGGCTTCAAATTTCATAATTTTTGAAGTTAGTATGTGAGCGTGGCGAAAGAAAATGTGTTTGGTGAATTTCTATTAAATTGGATCGACCAAAAAAGAGCCATTTTTCAAACGGTCTCGGAATTCGACGAAACTAGTTTTATTGGGACCGTATCGTCAAAACATAGCTGGATTTATTTTTCTGGAATTTTTAGAATCGGTATGTGGCCCCGGCAAATTGGAATGTACGTTCAAATTAAATATTAAATGTTTTATATTTTAATTTGAAGCAAAACTGACTCAAACAGTCGAATGGGCCTACGAAACATATCCCATTGTGTTCGGAATGGGGGTATTTAGCTAGGGGCGACAGTCGTTGGGTTTGGATTGGAGTTCGTGTGTGGAAGAGGGTATTTTTGAAATTAAAGAAATTAAAAATAATTATTTAAAACCCCGGCCAATCACATTTCTCCACTTCATCATCTCTCTCCCCGACCCTCCTGCGCACGAAGCGGAAAAGCCTCACCACCTTCTTTCCTCCGTAACTCCTCCTCCATGCAATAAAAACTCATGGTCCTTTGGAGATTTTTGTAGAGCACAGCCCCCTCTTCAAATCCATACAACACTCACCTTCTCTCGTGCTGCGTAGCTCGAGATCCGAGCCTGGAAAGATCGCCGGCGTCGAGGCTGATTCCTCCACCACTGCTGCTGCGATCGGAGCGCCACCACTAGGTGCGGCAACCCCTCTCCAAGCCCTTCGACGCAGTAGACCCTAATCGATGTGTAACTTCACGGTTTGGTCAAGAATTGAAGACCTAGTTTCGAAGGTTCAAGGCAGGTAACGGGTTTGTTTACTGAAGCTGATTTCAACAGTTTAAAAGTGTCGCAAAACTTGATTTTCGTATAAAAATCATATCTTTTTCGTTTCTTGTCGAAATTCAGTGAAACAAGAGACATCGGGACCGTGAGGACGCCTTCTACATTCTAGAAGAGACCGGATATTTTTCTGAGCCTTCTACAATTTTTGGCAACGCGAAAAGCAATGTGAGATTTCTGAATTATAAACGATATGGAATCAACGATGTATAAATTATATAGTCGAAGTATGAGTTATATAAGCGTTGTACACCACATGTATAAGCGTTGTATAAGTTGTATGTTCAATGTATAAGTTATATATGCGTTGTATAAATGATATGTGCATTGAAATGAATTGAAGTGATATTGAAATGAAATTGAAATATAGTTATATACGTATATATATATATATATATATATACTCCCCTCGTCCACAGACCATGAATGATATATATTGGTTGTGATATTGTTTGGATTATTGGTTGATGTGAGAATTTGGTGAATATTATGATTGGTTGATTTGAAATAAATGATTGTGGTTGAAATCCCAATAGGATTAGTATATGGGAAAATTCGTCTGCATACGAACTAGATATTGAAAATCCCCATTGTAAAAAGCTGCGAGGCTTTAAGGTAGAGCGAGGAGTCGTACTAGGGACGGTCCCGGTTTTAACTACCCTACCGTTATGCTGTCGAAATTTTCTGAAATATTTCTGTGTTTGATTTAAATTTGAATGTTGAAATTAAATTCATGTGTTGAATGTTGAAACTAAATTCATATTTTGAATAGAAATTCATGTGTTGAATTAAATTCATGTGTTGAATGGAATTCATGTATTGAATAAATTCTTTGAAAGATAAAAATAACATTTTTATCATATATATAGATTATATAAAATACCAGTGTTTTAAATAAATTGTTTTACAATAAAAATAACATTTTTACCTTATATAGAAACCATATAAAATAATCGTGTTTTGAAATAAATTGTTTTACAGTAAAAATCACATTTTTATTATAAATATAAACTATAGAAAATATTCATGTGTTGAATAGAAATTCATGTGTTGAATGAAGCTCATATGTTGAGTAAATTTGTTTGAAAGATAAAAATCACATTTTTATTATATATATGAACTATAGAAAATATTCATGTGTTGAGTAAAGAACTAGAACGATAAAAATCAAATTTTTATCGTATGTGTGAAGTCGAAAACATTCATGTGTTGAATATATAGATCGAACAATAAAATCTACATTTTTATTGTGAATATGAAGTGTTAAAAATGGTGACGTGTGGAAATAAATATCTGTGGGATAAAAATATCATTTTTATCAAATATATAAAATGAATATGGTTTTGAAATCGAAGAATGAATTATATTTATATATATAAATATAAATAAAATAAATCGAATAACGAAGCTGTAGTTCGTGTTTTGAAACCGTGATTTCAAACGATTAGTGCAGGAGATCCGACCATCGGATTTTCCCGAAACCGAAACCGTTGGGTTCGCCTTGGAAATATCTTTCCAACGACATCCACTTTGTGAAGATCCAACGGTTGGATTGTCTGGAATGTTTAAATCAAATCTGAAGAAAAACAGCGCCAGAATCGATTATATATATATATATATATATATATATATATAATTATATTAAATCGAATAATGACGCTGCAGTTCGTATTTTGAAATCGAAACTTCAAACGAGTGTACCGGGAGATCCGACCGTCGGATTTTCCCGAAACTGAAACCGTTGGATTCGTTTTGAAAAGATCTTTCTAATGATATAAAATTTGTGAAGATCCAACGGTTAGATTTTCAGATTTGTGTAAATCAAATCTGAAGAAAAACAGCGCCACAGCCGCGTTATGGCCTGAAGCGTCGTTTGAATGAATTGGCTATTTTTAAATAAATAAAAATAGCGATAAATCGTTATAAAATATTATAAACGATATGGAATGGAAAATAAACCGAATTTACCCGGTTTATTATATATTTGATGGTTGAATGTGTTTGGCGTGAAAATTACATTTAAAAACAGAATTATTGGTGTCGAATAATTTCACCATTGAAATGAATTGATTTAAATTCTAGAAATACGTGAATTATTTGAAAAGGCCGAGTTAAATCGCATTTCAAATAATTGATTGGCGATAAGAAGTCGATGATGAAGACGGTGGTTGAAGACCGGAGATCTTCACCTCGGTTGGATGATAACTGACGTCTTGACTGGGAGGCATCCCGAAATATAGATAATAAGTGGTGATCGTCCAGACGTGCTTGGAGATCGATGGATATGTGAGGTATATGGTGCCTCTGGTTTCGTTCAGACCCAGAATGAACTTGTAAATGAACTGTGTGTCTGACATTGGATTTTGTTCTGTGCTGATTGATCTGTATTAAATATATTTCTGTTTGGCGGTGGAGAATTTATTCTCTTGCTTAACGCCCTTCTCTGAGACGTACGAGCTCAGAGGTTATATCGATACAAATCAATCGCATAGAGTGAATTGCCTGTGTGGCATGCCTAAGTGGCAAATGATCGAGGCTTCTGTTGAAAAGCAAAGTCTTGAGGTTGATGATCAAAGCACGGCCTGTGTGGCATAGCTTTGTGTATAACGTGAATTCGCGAGCCTCACACCCCTGTATGAACCAGAAACGGGAGAGGACATCAGGGAGGGCATGCGTTTCCTTCTAGCTAGAGGTGGTGTCAGTGCATAAACTGGCTGACATTTATATTATTTTCACCTGTGTGGTTGTTGCTGTTGCGAGGCGCCTCGGATATATCAATGACTATGTGAAGCCGATGGAGTCATTCGTTGGCTCATTTACGCCCCAAAGGGTGGGTAAACGCAGTGTTCAGGCATTTTAATCCACATCGGTGGACCGGCCCTGACGATCCAAGGGTCACTCGAGCTCTGATCCTGTGGCTCTGGCTAGAGAGTCATGAAGTCGGTAAGGACTATCTTTTTCCTTGGTTCGTGACGGAAATCCAATTTCCAAATACGTGACTGCGGTTTTGATTGTATACCTATATATGGCGACATAGTGGTATGGGGGCATTAATGTCGTCTATGATTGATACTTATGATTTGAAATTGTTTTTGAAACATATAAACACCAGTAATAATATCAAATGATTTGTTTTGCTCGTATCAAGCATATTTTGGCCATTATAAGGTAAAACTCTATCCTCCGGTTTGCGTTGCATTGTGTGATGGGAACTGAGTCTTATAATGGCTTCATTTTTATAAAAAGCATTGCGATGTTTAAAAGGTTTACTTGTTTTAAAGCACGCGCAATCACTGGAGTAAACCCGTTCCGCGAAAGTGGCGTGGTCCTATGATTTGCCTTGTGATTATTGGTTAACCAGTGTAGTAGATTTCTCATACCAGTCCCATGACTGACTCGTAGTTTGTTTCACTTGCAAACTCGGGTGCTCCTCTTTCTACACGGGTAGCCTTGTATTCAGGTTTTAGCAGGCTCTTTCTGGATAGCTGGAGATGAAGACGGATTCTATCACTTATCTCTTTTTATGTTGTTCAGCTTCTATTGTACATATTATGTTTGTTTTCCGCTGTAGACATTTATGTATAGATGAACTGTATTTGTACTAAGTATGATCCTGTATACTGTGTAACTCTGATGATTATGTTTATCCAGTGTATTATTTGTTCATTATCTGGTGTATTTATTTATTTATTTCTTTTCTGTTATTATCTGTTTTTGTGTTATATTCCAAAGATTACCCTTGACACCATCGCACGGGGTTTTGGGGTCGTCACATCATGGTATCAGAGCTTTGGTTAAGCTTAGTTCTGGAATATAACATATTAACGAATTCGTCAGAAATAGAACCAGTGGTGTTCTAGGACGAATAACTCATTACAGATAGGATCAGTAATATCCTAGTATGTGTATAGCAGAATGAAATACACCCCAATAGACACATTTACATTTGAAGTATATGTCTCTATGTTTTGAAATATCTTTTCTGTTGACCTGACACTTGGTCTGATATTTGCAGAAGTACTGGAAAATGAGTGTCAAAAACTGAAGAAATGCAGAACCAGATCTAGAGGCTCTATTTAAGAGATATCGAAATCTGGGTGGAGCACAATTCTCGGGCAATGAATCGATTATTCAAACTCAAGCTTGGATGAGTTCAACTGAAAGAATTTTTGAGCGTTTCCAACTGAGAGATGATCAGAAAAGATTAGTGGTGTCTTGGGTGCTCAAAGAAGAAGCTTTAATCTGGTGGGAAACAATCATTAAGGATAATCCAGAAGGTGATATCACCTGGGATAGATTCAAAGAGATTTTCAGTGAAAGATTTACTCCTCAAGAAGAAACTGAGCGGTTATGTGATGAATTCTACTATTTGATACAAGGAGATATGAATATCCCAGAATATCATAAGAAGTTCAACGAACTTTCTCATTTTGACCCTCATCTAATTCAAAATCCAAAGAGGAAGAATCTGAGATTTATCAACGGGCTTCAAAGAAAGTACCAAAGTAAAGTGATGGGGCATGTGAAGCTTCCTTTTTCTGAAATGATATACATGGCTTATCAGTATGAAGATCTCCATAAGAATGGTCTATTAAACGAAGAAGAGGAAGTCAGTCCTAGTAACAAAGAGGAGTCTGAGACTGATAGTCCTAAGGCCAGTACGATGCCTGAGGTCAGTAAGAAGCCCCAAGCCAAGAGGAAAAGGGCTAAATCTGAGAAGGAACCAGTAACGACTGCTGTATGCTCTAACTGCAATAAGCAAGGACATTTCTCGATAAGATGCAGAGCCTTAAAGAAACATGAGAAGTTTCAAGAGAACAGAAAGTGTAATCGATGTCATCAGTCTGGTCACCTTTCGAAGGCCTGCTCGCTATTCAGGAAACCTGAAGCGGTACATGTAAATGAAGTGGCAGAAACTTCAACACCCTCAGCTAGTCAGGGAAGGTATGATGTTTTGGAAGGCACGCTTACTGTCAAAAACATTCCAGTTAAAGTACTGTTTGATACAGGCGCGTCACGAAGCTTTATTGCAAAGAATGCAGTCAAGAAGTTGGATTTGAAATTGAAAAAGTTCAAGGAACCCATCACTGTCCATAATCCGGTTGTGGGTTCTCTTGATCTTAGTTGGATTTGTGTGGTGCCTATCTCTTTTTCCTGTTATAAGTTCCCTACCATCTCTATCGTCATGATTTTGACTGAATTCGATCTTATTTTGGGATTGGATTGTTAACCAAATATGAAACAGAGGTTAAATGCGCCGAGAGAGTGGTCAGGGAAAAGATTAAATCAGGGAATTATATCACCATACCATGCGAAGGTCCAAATTCCGATAGAAAGGACTTTGATCAGCTCTTGATGTTTCCCCTGCTCAAATAGAAAATATCCCTGCGGTCACAAAGAATATTCCAGACCTCATAAAAGATATTCCTGTCGTAAAGAATTATACTGATGTGTTCGAAGAAGTTGTTAGCTTACCTCTGAAGAGAGAGATTGATTTCAAGATCGCTCCAGTTCCGAATGCTAGGCCAGTAGTGCACGCTATTCGGAGAATGACTCTAAAGGAGAAAGAAGAGTTAGATAATCAAACTCGACAGCTTGTATGGAAGGGTCTGATCAGGCCTAGTTTCTCTGATTGGGGAGCAGCAGTGGTGTTTGTCCCAAAGTCAGACGGTACTCTTCGACTATGTGTGGATTATCGTGACTTGAACAAGCAGACATTAAAGAACAAATATCCATTGCCGCGGATAGATGATTTGCTGGATCGATTGAATGGTGCACAAGTATTCTCAAGGATGGACCTAGCTACAGGCTTCCATCAGCTTCGTATTGCCGAAGAGTGTGTTCCAATGACAGCATTCAGAGGTCCCGATTTATTCTATGAGTGGTTAGTAATGCCGTTCGGCTTATGTAACGCTCCAGCTTATTTTGTCGATTTGATGAATAGAGTGTTCAGAGAAGTCTTGAATAAATTTGTTCTGGTTTTCATTGATGATATTCTCATCTTCTCTAAGTCAAAAGCTGAACACGAAAAACATTTGGAACAATTGTTAGAAATTTTGCGAAAAAATGTCTTGAAGGCCAAACTTTCCAAATGTATATTCTGGCAAGAAGAAGTCAAGTTTCTTGGCCACGTTGTATCAAAAGAGGGAATTGCTGTGGATTCAGGTAAGATCACCGCTATTCAAAATTGGAAACAGCCTAGTACTCCCACAGAAGTTTGAAGTTTTCTTGGATTGGCTAGTTATTATCGGAAGTTCGTTAAAGATTTTTCGAAGATATCTAGTTCTTTGACAAAGCTTACAAAGAAGCACGCAAAATTCAAGTGGACTCCCGAATGTGAGGAGGCTTTTCAGAAGCTAAAACTAAGATTAACAACTGCTCCAGTGTTAACGATTATCGATGGCAATCAAGACCTGAAAGTCTGGACAGATGCCTCTTGAGAAGGCCTTGGGGCAGTGTTAATGCAAAGAGGTCAGGTGGTTGCTTATGCTACCCGTCAGCTGAAACCGCATGAGAAGAATTACGTAACTCATGATCTTGAGTTGTTGGCTATCGTATTTGCTTTAAAAATCTGGAGGCACTATCTTTTGGGTGAGAAATTCGAGCTATATACAGATCATCAGTCGCTAAAGTATCTGTTCACCCAGAAAGACTTGAATCTGAGGCAGCAACGTTGGCTAGAATTTCTTGCAGCATACGATTTTGAGATTTTGTACACTCCAGGGAAAGCCAATGTTGTGGCCGATGCGCTGAGTCGAAAGAATGCAATAATCGCCAGTTTTATTAATACGACTTCCTTGATTTACAAAATATCTATTCTTCAGAAAGACGATAATTTTATTAAGGATATGATTAGAAGGATTCAAAAAGGCGAACCCTCGGGTTTTCAAATTGATAACGATGGGATCCTGAGATTGAGAGGAAGGATTTGTGTTCCTGACATCCCCGAGCTCAAAAGAGAAGTGTTAGACGAATGTCACAAGTCCAAGCTGAGTATGCATCCAGGTGTGGGCAAAATGTATAACGATCTCAAGCGAACATTCTGGTGGAAGGCTATGAAAAGGGACGTTTCTATATATGTTAGCAGGTGTCCAACTTGTCAACTAGTTAAAAGCGACCAACAGAAACTTGCCGGATTGTTGCAACCGCTGGATATTCCAGGTTGGAAGTGGGAACATATTTCCATGGACTTCATAGATGGTTTGCCCAGAACCAGGAAAGGAAATGACAGTATTTGGGTGATCGTAGATCGCTTCACGAAAACCGCCCATTTCATACCTGTCAGATCCAATAGAACTGCTCAGAGTCTAGCACAGAAATATTTCAAAGAAATTGTTAGGCTACATGGAGTGTCGATCAGTATAGTTAGTGATAGAGATCCAATATTTACTAGCAAATTCTGGGAGGTATTTCAAGTAGAACTGGGGACAAAACTGAATCTAAGCACCGCTTATCATCCTCAGACAGATGGTCAGACTGAGAGGGTGAATCGTATTCTAGAAGATTTATTGCGGGCTTGTGTTCTTGATTTTGGTGGATCATGGGAAGGCCATTTGCATTTGGCTGAGTTTTCATACAACAACAGCTACCAAGCGAGCCTGACAATGTCACCATTCGAAGCATTATATGGTAGACCGTGGCGATCATCTGCTTGTTGGGTTGAACCTGGTAATAGGCTTGTATTGGGACCAGATATGATTCGCGAAGCCGCGGATAAAGTCGATTTCATTAAGAAACGATTGCTAGCAGCTCAAAGCCGACAGAAGAGCTATGCAGACTCGAGAAGGAGGGATTTAGCATTTACTGTTGGTGACTATGTGTATCTAAGGGTTTCTCCGATGAGAGGAGTGATTTGATTTGGCAAAACTGGGAAGTTGGCGCCCAGATTTATTGGTCCATTCCCTATACTTGAACGGATTGGGACTCTCGCTTATAGAGTTCAATTGCCAGATTGGTTGCCTGGAGTGCACGATGTATTTCACGTATCTCAACTCGAAAGCATGTTCATGATCCAGACTAGATCATGGAAGAAGCAGCACAGAGGGATATAGAAATTACTCCAGAATTGGCTGTGAGAAGAGAGCCGATAAAGATTATTGGCAAAGAAACCAAAGAACTGAGGAACAAGAAGGTTCACTTAGTCAAGTGCAATGGAGTGGAGATCCGCGAGATTGTACTTGGGAAACTGAGGAAAGTATTATGAAAGCCTATCCCAAGTGCAGGGTGGATATCTCTGATTGACTCTGGTGCAAGGTCCATTTACCATATTTTGAAATTTCCATTATGTTCTCTACTTTGTCGTTGTTTTCTTTCCATGGATGTTAAATTTTTAATCATATAATTTGAATGATTTTATAAGAGTATGTGAATTAATAAGTATATTTTTGAAAGTTAACAAACAAATCGATTGCTGGTTGTGTTGTTTGATTTTTGGTTGTTTAAGTAGAATTTTGAACCATTTAGCCAAATTGAACAAATATTGAACTGAATTGAAAATAGATAGAAATATATACATGTGCATTATATATGTGTGAACAGGTTATGGATGAACAACTAAGCAAAGGAATAAAATTGTTTGCCCGACAAATAGGTACACATTTATTGTATTTCTTGGGATTTGATGATTTTATGAGCCGATTGGCTAGCCGCTTGGCTTTTCCTTTTTCTTTTGGATTGGTGAGGACCATGGGAGGCTATTTGAAATATCCCGAAGTCCCCCGTACAAAGGAGGTTATGGCGAAATTTTTCGAAAATTTAGAGTGCTAGCCAAATTTTTGAAGAATTTGAAAATTCTTAGAAACTGAAAAGTTGAAGAATGGAAGCCAGATTGAAAGTAGAGTTGATAAATTAATCCACTTTCGACTTTGTTCCTTTTCGGGGACGAAAAGTTTTAAGTGGGGGAGATCGTAACAACCCGGAAAATCTGAACCAGTTTGAAAATTTTAAATTAACTATTTTAGTGGATTTTAAACATTTAAAATAAATATTTTAAATAATAACGACGAAAAGTGAGTTTGAATCGATGTTTGAAAATAAATATAATTAATTTTAATTATAAACAAGGTCTGAAATGGCGCGGTAGTTTCAAAAATTGAATTCAAAATTTGACTGACTGTACCAGGTGCAAAATAAAACGGATTTTAGTGAAACCAAAAATATTTAAATCTGTTAGTGAATATCTTTCTAACGAATCAGAAAAATTGAAGTTTTATAGCGAGAAGAAAAAGTTATGGCCAAATGAATTTTTAGAAAGGTCGCTATAGAGTTTATATAGCCCGTGAAAATGGCCATTTTGCAAACGACCTCAGAATTCGACGAAACCACTTTTGTTGGATCCGAGATGTCAAATTATTGCTAGGTTTCAAATTTCAAATTTTTTGAAGTTAGTATGTGAGCGTGGCGAAAGAAAATGTGTTTGGTGAATTTCTATTAAATTGGATCGACCAAAAAAAGGGCCATTTTTCAAACGGTCTCGGAATTCGACGAAATTAGTTTTGTTGGGACTGTATCGTCAAAACATAGCTGGATTTATTTTTCTGGAATTTTTAGAATCAGTATGTGGCCCCGACAAATTGAATTGTACGTTCAAATTAAATATTGAATGTTTTATATTAAAATTTGAAGCAAAACTGACTCAAACAGTCGAATGGGCCTACGAAACATATCCCATTGTGTTCGGAGTGGGGGTATTTAGCTAGGGGCGACAGTCATTGGGTTTGGATTGGAGTTCGTGTGTGGAAGAGGGTATTTTCGAAATTAAAGAAATTAAAAATAATTATTTAAAACCCCGGCCAATCACATTTCTCCACTTCATCGTCTCTCTTCCCGACCCTCCTGCGCATGAACCGGAAAAGCCTCACCACCTTCTCTCCTCCATAACTCCTCCTCCACGCAACAAAACCTCATGGTCCTTTGGAGATTTTTGTAGAGCACAGCCCCCTCTTCAAATCCATACAACACTCACCTTCTCGCATGCTGCGTAGCTCGAGATCCGAGCCTGGAAAGATCGCCGGCGTCGAGGATGATTCCTCCACCACCGCTCCTGCGATCAGAGCGCCACCACTAGGCGCGGCAACCCCTCTCCAAGCCCTTCGACATAGTAGACCCAGATCGACGTATAACTTCACGGTTTGGTCAAGAATTGAAGACCTAGTTTTGAAGGCTCAAGGAAGGTAACGGGTTTGTTTACTGAAGCCGATTTCAACAGTTTAAAAGTGTCGCAAAACTTGATTTTCGTACAAAAATCATATCTTTTTCGTTTCTTGTCGAAACTCAATGAAACAAGAGACACCGGGACCGTGAGGACGTCTTCTACATTCTAGAAGAGACCGGATATTTTTCTGAGCCTTCTACAATTTTTGGCAACGCGAAAAGCAATGTGAGATTTCTGAATTATAAACGATATGGAATCAACGATGTATAAATTATATAGTCGAAGTATGAGTTATATAAGCGTTGTACACCACATGTATAAGCGTTGTATAAGTTGTATGTTCGATGTATAAGTTATGTTTGCGTTGTATAAATGATATGTGTGTTGAAATGAATTGAAGTGATATTAAAATGAAATCGAAATATAGTTATATACGTATATCTATATATATATACTCCCCTCGTCAACAGACCATGGACGATATATATTGGTCGTGATATTGTTTGGATTATTGGTTGATGTGAGAATTTGGTGAATATCATGATTGGTTGATTTGAAATAAATGATTGTGGTTGAAATCCCAATAGGATTAGTATATGGAAAAATTCGTCTGCGTACGAACTAGATATTGAAAATCCCCATTGTCAAAAGCTGCGAGGCTTTAAGGTAGAGCGAGGAGCCGTACTAGGGACGGCCCCGGTTTTAACTACCCCGTCGTTATGCTGCCGAAATTTTCTGAAATATTTCTGTGTTTGATTTAAATTTGAATGTTGAAATTAAATTCATGTGTTGAATGTTGAAACTAAATTCATCTGTTGAATAGAAATTCACGTGTTGAATGGAATTCGTGTATTGAATAAATTCTTTGAAAGATAAAAACAACATTTTTATCATATATATAGATTATATAAAATACCAGTGTTTTAAATAAATTGTTTTACAATAAAAATAACATTTTTACCTTATATAGAAGCTATATAAAATAATCGTGTTTTGAAATAAGTTGTTTTACAATAAAAATCAAATTTTTATTATAAATATAAACTATAGAAAATATTCATGTGTTGAATGAAGCTCATGTGTTGAGTAAATTTGTTTGAAAGATAAAAATCACATTTTTATTATATATATGAACTATAGAAAATATTCATGTGTTGAATAAAGAACTAGAACGATAAAAATCAAATTTTTATCGTATGTGTGAAGTCGAAAACATTCATGTATTGAATATATAGATCGAACAATAAAATCTACATTTTTATTGTGAATATGAAGTGTTAAAAATGGTGATGTGTTGAAATAAATATCTGTGGGATAAAAATATCATTTTTATCAAATATATAAAATGAATATGGTTTTGAAATCGAAGAATGAATTATATTTATACATATAAATATAAATATAAATAAAATAAATCGAATAACGAAGCTGCAGTTCGTGTTTTGAAACCGTGATTTCAAACGATTAGTGCGGGAGATCCGACCATTGGATTTTCCCGAAACCGAAACCGTTGGGTTCGCCTTGGAAATATCTTCCCAACGACATCCACTTTGTGAAGATCCAACGGTTGGATTGTCTGGAATGTTTAAATCAAATCTGAAGAAAAACAGCGCCAGAATTGATTATATTTATATATATATAAATATAATTAAATTAAATCGAATAACGATGCTGTAGTTCGTATTTTGAAATCGAAACTTCAAACGAGTGTACCGGGAGATCCGACCGTCGGATTTTCCCGAAACTGAAACCGTTGGATTCGTTTTGAAAAGATCTTTCTAATGATATAAAATTTGTGAAGATCCAAAGGTTAGATTTTCAGATATGTGTAAATCAAATCTGAAGAAAAACAGCCTCACGGCCGCGTTATGGCCTGAAGCGTCGTTTGAATGAATTGGCTAATTTTAAATAAATAAAAATAGCGATAAATCGTTATAAAATATTATAAACGATATAGAATGGAAAATAAACCGAATTTACCCGGTTTATTATATATTTGATGGTTGAATGTGTTTGGCGTGAAAATTACATTTAAAAACAGAATTATTGGTGTCGAATAATTTAACCATTGAAATGAATTGATTTAAATTCTAGAAATACGTGAATTATTTGAAAAGGCCGAGTTAAATCTCATTTCAAATAATTGATCGGTGATAAGAAGTCGATGACGAAGACGGTGGTTGAAGACCGGAGATCTTCACCTCGGTTGGATGATAACTGACGTCTTAATTGGGAGGCATCCCGAAATATAGATAATAAGTGGTGATCGTCCAGACGTGCTTGGAGATCGATGGATATGCGAGGTATATGGTGCCTCCGGTTTCGTTCAGACCCAGAACGAACTTGTAAATGGACTGTCTGTCTGACATTGGATTTTGTTCTGTGCTGATTAATCTCTATAAAATATATATCTGTTTGGCGGCGGAGAATTTATTCTTTTGCTTAACGCCCTTCTCTGAGACGTACGAGCTCAGAGGTTATATATCGATAGAAATCAGTCGCATAGAGTGAATTGCCTATGTGGCATGCCTAAGTGGCAAATGATCGAGGCTTCTGTTGAAAAGCAAAGTCTTGAGGTTGATGATCAAAGCACGGCCTATGTGGCATAGCTTTGTGTATAACGTGAATTCGCGAGCCTCACACCCCGGTATGAACCAGAAACGGGAGAGGACATCAGGGAGGGCATGCGTTTCATTCTAGCTAGAGGTGGTGTCAGTGCTTAAACTGGCTGACATTTATATTATTTTCACCTGTGTGGTTGTTGTTGTTACGAGGCGCCTCGGATATATCGGTGACTATGTGATGCCGATGGAGTCATTCGTTGGCTCATTTACGCCCCAAAGGGTGGGGAAACGCAGTGTTCAGGCATTTTAATCCACATTGGTGGACCGGCCCTGACGATCCAAGGGTCACTCGAGCTCTGATCCTGTGGCTCGGGCTAGAGAGTCGCGAAGTCGGTAAGGACTATCTTTTGCCTTGGTTCATGACGGAAATCCAATTTCCGAATACGTGACTGTGCGATTTTGATTGTATACCTATATATGGCGACATAGTGGTATGAGGCATTAATGTCGTCTATGATTGATACTTATGATTTGAAATTGTTTTTGAAACATATAAACACTAGTAATAATATCAAATGATTTGTTTTGCTCGTATCAAGCATATTTTGGCCATTATAATGTAAAACTCTATCCTCTGGTTTGCATTGCATTATGTGATGGGAACTGATTCTTATAATGGCTTCATTTTTATAAAAAGCATTGCGATGTTTAAAAGGTTTACTTGTTTTAAAGCATGGGCAATCACTGGAGTAAACCCGTTCCGCGAAAGTGGCATGGCCTATGATTTGCCTTGTGATTATTGGTTAACCAGTGTAGTAGATTTCTCATACCAGTCCCATGACTGACTTGTAGTTTGTTTCACTTGCAAACTCGGGTGCCGCTCTTTCTACACGGGCAGCCTTGTATTCAGGTTTTAGCAGGCTCTTTCTAGATAGCTGGAGATGAAGACGGATTCTGTCACTTATCTCTTTTTATGCTGTTCAGCTCCTATTGTACATATTATGTTTGTTTTCCGCTGTAGACATTTATGTATAGCTGAACTGTATTTGTACTAAGTATGATCCTGTATACTGTGTAACTCTGATGATTATGTTTATCCAGTGTATTATTTGTTCATTATCTGGTGTATTTATTTATTTCTGTTCTGTTATTATCTGTTTCTGTGTTATATTCCAAAGATTACCCTTGACACCGTCGCACATGATTTTGGGGTCGTCATAGTGGACTTACTCCGAAGAGGGAAAAAGCAGGCATTGGGTACCAGTAGTTATACGTTGTGCATTTTGTATCGTGTTGGGTCGCTATCATAAGGATTGATACACCTTATGGTGGGGCCAGCACAGGGTATCTACATGCAAGAGAGGTCCAATTGACATAGACACATGGAACATGAATTCAAGTAGGGAGCCGATCGATAAGGTAGTAAGGGTACATCTAACATGTTCATGGCAGTTAGGCTGATTGAGGTGGAATCCTCATGATAGATGTACACCTGAAGGCTACCACAATTACGGGGGTTGGGATCACGATTATTGTACTATACAGATTACTAGTTGAGACACTAGTTAGGTGGTGCAGAGATTATAGTAATGGGTGGGATCACATGTTCAACCTATCTTGTCTTATATTAGTGTATTGTCTTACATTCTGTTACTCCTGTCACGATCTCTTTTCCTTGTTTAAATGCTAGTAATCACTGAACTTACAAGACTTATTGTATGACCTGTTTTCTCTCGTCTACTTTTCTTCCGTTCCCCCCAGGTAGTCAGGGAGGGAATAGCTCAGGTTTGTTTGGACCGTTACTCTTTCCAAGCTTGAAGACTCTTTGACGTGTTTCCGTGGACTATCTCTTCTACTGCTATGGATGGCTCATGATTTATTTGGGGATATCATTTTATGCTTCTTTATTTTTGTTAAACAAGACATGATACTTTGGTATTGTAAAACAATCTTTGTACAAGCTGTTTATCAATGAAATAAAGTTTTATTTATTTGTTGCTGCTTTAATTGTCTGTCTTGCAATTTATCTGCATCTTTTACCTATAATGCTCCACCGAAATTAAAGCATTCCCTTTGTGAGTAACCTTAACGGAGGTGGGGTGTTTCACTTGGTATCAGAGCCGAAGGTTACCGGATCAGATAAAAGATTTGAAAAATTATTTTCAAAACAGTTTTAAAAGAAGCATTTTCAAAAGAAAAGTTTAATTTTAAAGGCATATTTCCCAAAGCCATATGCACTATCTTTTGACCCTCTGCTAGAATCCGTGTTTCCTTCTTTCTTGAGTCTCCGGGGCTCCTGGCTTTCTGGTAGGTAACCTTATCGCGGCATGGTTCCGTAGGCTTGAAGAGACTACGACACCTGTCAAAGGGAAAATAAGTGCCTAACTTCCGTCTGTAGCCGTAATTTTCTTTCTAGCTTTGTACGTTTTTCGTGCGATGGAGGCAGTTTTTGAGAGACTTGTCAACATGTTACATAAGGATGGTAATGGGGGAGTTTGGCTAAGGAGCACAACACAAGGATGAAGAACTAATGGATATGGACTTGGTTCACAAAGGAGGGTAGGAAAGAATAGTAAAACCTAAAACAAGAGGAAATGTCTTTATTTTGGTATAACGGGTCGTATAATTAAGGGCAAGGGCAAGAACAAGGGACAGGATTTTCCGGAAGGCAAGTGCATGCTCTCACCGCCAACATACTTGAGAGAGAGGAAGTAAGATTTCTGTTGAAGAGTTTTTCCTTTTTGATTACCCTGTTAGTACTCCTTCTGATTTTAGCGCTTCACGTTCGTATATATCTTCTTCTATAGTTGAGTCTCTGCACCCTAGATATTGTATAGTAGAGGATCCCATTATAGTCTCAAATCCAATTGTTGGTTCGGCTCACTTATCTTTGACTTGTGAGGATTTGAGAATAGCTATGTTTATGCTTATGTTTTTGGGCTATGGGTTGATTCTAGGCATTGATTGGTTAGCTAGTAATTGTTTAACAAGGGTAGTTAGACTTTCGACTTGCCTCGGGAATACCCTTGAGATTTCGTACGATCCTAAGGGATCAGTTTGTCTTAGCTACCTAGAATCACTTTATTTATCTATCGATGATTTTCAATCCGTTGGGGTAGTCCATGAGTACGCAAGATGTTTTGATTAGGGTAGGGGTTTTCAACCTAAAACTCGAGACAGACTTCCACATGTATCTAGATGACACTGCAAAGCCAGTTATGCGATCAACGAAAATTCTGGAGCAAGATTGGCGGGGATAGCCAAAGTCGGTAAACTGTTCAATGGTTTGATTGTTTTATTAGTATCATCTCACATAGATCGTCCAAATTCGAAGGAGGTATCCTTGGGTGCTTGTCTGATATTGGTTTAGGCCTTTGGGGTTTGTACTTGAGGGATGTCGAGTTCGACTAGGATGGTTTGCGTGAGAAATAAATGGTTGGGGATGGAACCCTAAGTAAGACTGACCTTAAGAGAGGTAAAAAGTACTAGCAACCTTTAGCTTTAGACCCTCAGAATTGTGACATGATGGATAAGCTAAGTAGAAGAGAGACCTCTAATCATATACACTTGGTATCGTGGTTAACATCTGTTTATCTTGGAAAGATAGTTCGACAACATTGGATACCCTCTAGCATAGTAAGTGATCGAGGTTCTATCTTCACTAGTGGTTTTGGAAATGGAAGTCAAGAAGCTTCGCAATCGTGAAGTTAAATTAGTTAAGGTACAGTGGAGTGAAGCTCAAGAAGATGCGACTTAGAAGACTAAAGACTAGATATGCGCATCTTACCCTTTTTGAAGGTATATCCTTGATTCCTCTTTTTCTGAAAAATCTATTCGCATGCTAGTCTTTAGCTTTTAAGTATATCCTCTCGGTCCTATCCTCGATCCTTAGGTAGAAGCCAATGGATGTAAACATGTGTTTGAGATACGTTATGTTTGGTGGATGCAAGTGGTTGCAAGTGTTGGCTAGTGGTTGCTTGTGGATGCATATACACACATTAGGCACTAGATCGGCTCAGTCACTTTCATATTGCATATGCATGAGTGAATTTTTATATGAATGAATTGAAACTTGATGTGTTATCATATGAATGTTGCATTTGTATGAATGATTGTGCACTCATGTAGAAGTTATAAAGTACGATTAGAAATTATTGCATTTATAATGGACTCATGGCACTGACATAATTTGCAATAAGGAGGTCAACTGCATTAGTAGACCGCCTGATTTTGCAATAGATAAGGACATGTACACACACTATGCATATGAGCATGAAGCATTAGAAATGTTTTAAGGACAATGGATGCTTGTGATTGAATGGTTGAGTAGATGGGTGATTGGATGGTAGGACATAAGTTCTTCTCTACTTGAAGATTTCGGGGACGAAATCCTAAAAGGAGGGGAGAATGTAACACCCCGTATTTACTGTTAATGTTATAGTAACGAATCAAATAATATTTAACTATAAATGCGAGAATCAAGGGAAACGGGTTACACCATTGCGTTCGTCTCGAAATTCTACTTGAGATAGAGTCCAAGTTTGCGTAAAACGGACACCGTATGAAGGAGATATGGACAAACAAAGAAAACAGAAGAAAGAAAAAAAATATAATTGCACTGGCGCACTTAGGAAGTGCGCCAGTACAAAAATACACTGGCGCACTTGCCAAGTGCACCCAGGCCGAGCAGAAAGCCTACACAGCTTTCTGGTGTGATCCGATCCATACTGTGAGTCATTGCCGAGTCCTTTCTGACTCCTTGCTGAGTCATTAGGACTGAGGTGTCACCCTATCCTGATTGAATGGTTATGGTTAACCCTAGAACCATCCGATGGCTCAAATTAAATTGAAATTCTATATAAACAACCCAATGCTCAAACCTGAAAATCACACAAAAATAATCCTAGAACTATCATGCCGTCAGTAGAGAACTTGGAGTAGCCGTCACCAATTCAAAGACAAGATAAAAACCTGAATCAAAATCAAATTAAAGTAATCAAATTCAACGATCTACATCAAAGGCGAGCTCACCAATTTCAGAATTCAGAATTCAGAAACCAAGAATTCCTTTTTAGTTTGTAAGTTGGTTATTACATAGACTTAAACGTTCTTTTAATTGAAATCATGACATGTTGTAATTCGAATATAAAATGATGCCTATGTATAAGATAAATAAAGTTTGATTCTCAAACTACCGTTGCGAATTGATCATATGTTTGTGATGATGAGCGTACTATATTGAAAGTTATTGGAATCTATTATGATTGGGTATTGGATTTATTATGCCAACTGAATGGTGAAACATGTCATGTTATAATTTGGTGATTACTTGCAAGTTTATGATCTAAAACACATGCTTATATGTTAGATCAACACTCATGTATATTTAGATCCATGTTAAGTTGAATCTATTTATGTTGCAAGATTTGATTTGTAGCTCTCTTATGTTTAACACACATAAGTCATCATGCTAAGTTGTGATTCGAATATGTTTACAATAGTTCTCTTATGTTTAACACACATAAGTCATCATGCTACGTTGTGATTCGAATATGTTTATAATAGTTCTCTTATGTTTAACACACATAAGTTAATATGCTAAGTTGTGATTTAAATTTGTGTTTGTATGTTAACCCTCCATGCTAGACCTATATCAAGTTTACATGATAATTAGATCCAACTTAGTCACGAGTTTACCTTTACATGACAAGTTTAATTTGTGTAGTTCTATGTAAATTCATATGTTATGATTCATGTTAATCGGATCTAAATTTGCAAGTTCACTATCCTATGCCAAATCTATATGTCACATATTTTTACGCTGATAGAATATTTCATATTCTTCGCTTTTCCCTTTTGTGGTTATAAGTTAGGCTAAAATATCGAGCCTAACATTCCTTGTAATTTTGCGAACGTACAAACGGGGGATATCGTTGGAATAAATATGAAATTATATGTAATTGGCATGTTTGTCACATGCCAATGATTAGTGGCATTTAAATGGTATAATTTTTATATACCAAAGATTATGAATATGATTTAGGGGAAAAGTGGTCCATGACAATAATTGATTTATAATTTACTTATTAGTATAAAGTATAAACATGAAATTACATGGCATAGATTTGGTATATTTGATATATTTGATATACCATTTATTGTGAGCATAATCAAAGGATAATTATGGCATGATTAAATTAAGATTAATTTACATAAAGAATTAGACAATATATAGAAAATATGTGAATTTAGAAAAGGCGAATATGCCTAACCCGAGGTTAGACTGAGTTGTGGTGTAAATCTGGCCGGAACCGACCAGCATATCCAGTGACCACAACAAGACCTGTCTAATGTGGGTGGTTAGTGCATCCAGCCCAAAAGAACCCGAGGTTAGGCTGAGTTGTGGTGTTAACCTGCCCGGAACCGACCGACACATCCAGTGACCACAACAATACCTGTCTAATGTGAGAGGTTGGTGCTTTAATTAATGAATTCAAGCTCATAAATAATCAAGCCAGGATTGATAGGGTTAAGTAATTGAGGAAACACTTAACCATTATAACATGTTAACTAGACAAGTGGGTAAGGTTAAGTAAATGTTTAACCGTTATAACATGTTAACTAGACTAGAAGGCGAGGTTAAGTAAATTTAGAACACTTAACCGTAATAACATATTAATTAGGCAAGTGGGTGAGGGTAAGTAAATTTAGAACACTTAACCGTAATAACATGTTAACTGGGCAAGTGGGTGAGGTTAAGTAAAATTAGAACACTTAACCATTATAACATGTTAACTAGGCAAGTGGGTGAGGTTAAGTAAATTTAGAACACTTAACCGTTGTAACATGTTAATTAAGCAGATGATAGGGTTAAGTTAACTAAGGTAACACTTAACCAAAATATATAATGACATGTGGTGGGGTTAAGTAATACAAGAGGAAAACACTTAACCAATTATATAACATGATGTATGGGAAGGGTTAAGTTAACACGAGAGGGAAACACTTAACCAATATAACATGAATTGAGGTAGGGTCAAGTCAACACCAGAAGGAAACACTTAACCAACATGACGTGACGGGTGGATGGGTTAAGTTAACTTGAATTGATTAATGACACTTGACCAGTATAACTTGATAAGCTAATGGGGTTAAGTTAAATGGGAAATACTTAACCAATATAACCTGTTAACTGAACAGGGTTAAGTTAATAAATCACAATTAACCAATCCAACAAGATAAGCGAGAAAGGTTAAGTTAATAAGAACCACTTAACCAACACGACTTGACGAGTAGGAGGTTAAGTACACGTCGGGTTGGTGGGTAATATTAGTAAATATAGGCCCACAAAGCTTAACCATTAAATAAACATGCTTGAATCTGTGGGAAGGTTAAGTACACGTCGGGTTGGTGGGTAATATTAGTAAATATAGGCCCACAAAGCTTAACCATTATATAAACATGCTTGGATCGATGGGAGGGTTAAGTACATCTCGTGTAGGTGGGTAATATTAGTACATATAGGCCCACAAACTTAACCGTTAAGAAAACATGCTAGAATCGGCGGGAGGATTAAGTACATCTCGTGTAGGTGGGTAATATTTGTATATATAGGCCCACAAACTTAACCAGCAGGAAACCCTAGTAACGGGGACCCATTTCAGCAGTAACCCACATAGATGTATCATGGTACCCTGAAATAGGCAGAGTGGGGCACGATTACTGGGCTGATTATAAGCGGTCAAAGATAACGACAAGGGGTACGTCAGTGTAGGTTCCGACAGTTTACAGGTGTGCACGTACTCCGGAGTGGGAAAAAGCAGGCACTGGGTACCAGTAGTTATACACTGTGCATCTTGTATCGTGTCAGGTTGCTATCATAAGGATTGATACACGTTATGGTGGGGCCAACACAGGGTATCTACACGCAAGAGAGGGCCGATTGACACAGACACATGGAACATGAATACAAGTTGGGAGCCGATCGATAGGGTAGTAAGGGTACGTCTAACATGTTCATGGCAATTAGGCTGATTGAGGTGGAATCCTCATGATAGATGTACACCTGACGGCTACCACAATTACGGGGGTTGGGATCACGATTATCATATTATACAGATTACTAGTTGAGACACTAGTTAGGTGGTGCAGAGATTATAGTAGTGGGTGCGATCGCATGTTCAACTTATCTTGTCTTATATTAGGGTATTGTCCTATGTTCTGTTACTCCTGTCATGATCTCTTTTCCTTGTTTAAATGCTAGTAATCACTGAACTTACCAGACTTATTGTCTGACCTGTTTTCTCTCGTCTTCTTTTCTTTCGTTTCCCCCCCTCAGGTAGTCAGGGAGGGAATAGCTCAGGTTTGTTTGGACCGTTACTCTTTCCAAACTTGAAGACTCTTTGAAGTGTTGCCGTGGACTCTCTCTTCTACTACTATGGCTGGCTCATGCTTTATTTGGGGAAATCATTTTATGCTTCTTTATTTTTGTTAAACAAGACAGGTACTTTGGTATTGTAAAACAATCTTTGTACAAGCTGTTTATCAATGAAATAAAGTTTTATTTATTTGTCGCTGCTTTAATTGTCTGTCTTGCAATTTATCTGCATCTTTTACCTATAATGCTCCACCGAAATTAAGGCATTCCCTTTGTGAGTGACCTTAACGGAGGTGGGGTGTTTCATTATTTGTCATTATTGTTGCATACTTGCGATGTATGAAATACATATAACTGAAATTATATGGTAATTGATTGAGTCGCATTCCGGTTCAGAAATAAATAATGTTTTATAATAAATAATGTTTTGAAATAATAATGTTTTATAATAAATAATGTTTTATAATAAATAATGTTTTAAAATAAATAATGTTTTATAATAAATAATGTTTTATAAATAATGTTGAATAAAATATCATTTTAGAATTAAATATCATTTTAGAATAAAATATCATTTTAGAATTAAATATCATTTTAGAATAAAATAACATTTTAGAATGAAATAGCATTTTAGAAGAAAATACCATAAAATATCAATTTAGAATGAAAGATCATTTTAGAACAAAATAACATTTTTAATGATAAAGACATTTTTATGTAAAGACATTTTATAATGTAAAGAATCATTATAAATGTAAAAGAATCATTTTAATGTAAAAGAATCATTTTAATATAAAAGAACATTTTTAATGTAAATTATATAAAATAACATTTTTATATAAAAGAACATTTTTAATGTAAATAATGTAAAAGGACATTTTTATATGAAAGAACATTTTTAATGTAAATAATGTAAAGGAACATTTTTAATGTAACAGATCATTTTAATATAAAGAATATTTTAAATAACGAATATTTTAAAATAACGAATATTTTAAAATTATATTAAGTGAAGCATAAAATCATGTTTCGATGGCCATTTTTAGATGGACACAAAAATATAAAAATATGAAGCCGGGTTAAGTATAGAAATGCCATTTTAACCCAAATGGGTTTATCGATCGATTTATTTCATTTTATTATGAATATAGAAAAGAAGAAATTTCAAAATCTAATTATTTGAAAATATTATCATTTTAATATGATAAAGATATAGGTATTCAATTTTTATTTAAAATTGAAAAAGAAGTTGGAATCATTTTGAAATGAAATTATAAATATTTTATAAACACGTTTTAAATGGAAATCAGCGAAATATATGTAATATTATATATATATATATATATATATATATATATATTTATTTAATGGCCTGAATAGAACGAGCCGCGCAGCGACCGTTCGCGAATTTCGACCAATAACTTCAAATTGGCGTAACGGGAGATCCGACCGTCAGATTCTCCTAAAACCGGAACCGTTGGGTTCGTATCGAAAGGAGAGTTCCAATGAATATAAGATATTTGAAATCTAATAGCTAGATTTTAAAATATGTCCAAATCAAATTTGAAAAAGGTCGTTATGGATGTAGTTCGGTGGCCGTTATTGGAAACCGACTGTACGGGCCTTGATAAAATTAATAAAAATATGGAAAAATTATGTAAAATCATAATAAGTGATTTGGAAAGTTTTGGTTGTAAATTTCCATATTTGAAAAGATAAAAATATATTTTTATCGAAATGAACTAGCTATTAACTAGAATGAAACTCCAATTAATTAATATCTAATTGGAATTAAAGAGAATAAATTGGATTTTGGGTTGTCGTGAATGGTGTCTTTAATAACATTGTTCTTAAACCCCGATTAGAAAAGAATAAATCTTTTAAATAAGATTTAATGAAGTTTTACAATTAATATTTAATTGGAATTGAATAAAATATAATTTTGGAATTTATAAATCTTTTAATTAAGGTTATCAGAGTTTCCAATTATATTTAGTAATTGGAATAAAATAAAATGTGAATTGGGTTTATTGTGAACTGTGTTTTTAATGACATTTGTTCTTTAACCCAATTAACAGTGAAAATATAATTTGAAATTTATAAATCTTTTAATAAGATTTAAAAGGAAATTTTCTAAAGTAAAGTTTTCCAATTTAATATATTAATTTGGAATTGAATAGAATTCGATTTAATAATAATCGAGATGAGCTTCTGCGAATGAAGACCGTTTCTATATATGGAATTTAAAAGGATTTGTCGTTATTCCATTTATATTATCAGTCTGATACGGGAATTTATATCAATTATATATTGATCTAATTTCTGTGAAAATTCCATTTTGATGGAAGATGATTTTGGGTTTATCGTGAACAATGTTTTAAATAACATTGGTTATTTAACCTAGTTTACGACAAGATTAATTTCTTAAATCTGGATAATCATTTAGTAATGATTTTTGAGATTAAAAATGAACTAGAGTTTTAATGAATCTTTAATTAGATTAAAAATGTGAATATTTTATTAAAAAGAATATTCTGAATTGGAATGAGGCGTATGATGTGTTTTTTTGCACTTGATTATAAAATACACGAATTATTCGGAAAGACCGGGTTTAACCCATTCTAAATAATTTCTACGACGACTAAGATTCGAAGATGAAGATAGTGGTTGAAGATCGGAGATCTTTACATCGTTTGGATGATTAGTGATGTCTTGATTGGGCCGTACACTCAAGACAATGTAATAAGTGGTGATCGTCCAAACGTACTTGGAGATCGACGGATATGCGAGCACCTCTCTCCTGTATTGGACAAATGGGACAAGGAATAAGGAGCCTCTGGTTTCGTTCAGACCCAGAACGGACTTGTAAATGGATAGTATGTCTGACATTGTATTCCTTTATGCTATATTCGTTGATCTCGGCTAAATATATCTCTGTTTGGTGGCGGAGAATTTATTCTCTTGCTTAACACTCTTCTCTGAGACATACGAGCTTAGAGGTTATATATAGGCAGAAATCAATGGTATGTTATGGATTGACAATGTGGCATGCCAAGATGGAAATGATCAAGGCTTTTGTTGAAAAGTAGAGTCTTGTGGATGATGATCAAAGCACAGCTTTAATTAGCATAGCTTTGTGTATAGTGTTACTTTGCAAGCTTCACACCCTGGTATGAACCAGAAACGGGAGAGGACAGCAAGGAGGGCATTGCGTTTCTTTCTAACTAGGAGGGGTGTCAGGGTTTCGCAAGCCCGGACATTTTACTCATATGGATTTTGCTTATTATTAACTGGTGGATAGAGAGGCGCCTCAGATATTATTATGGTCGACATTACTGACCAGATTTTACGCCTCATAGGGCGGGGAAACGCATGCTTAGGAATTATGAATCCACCATCGCACTTAGTGTGGACTGGCCTTGCATGTTACCTAGGTGCAGTTGCGACTGAATCCTGAGGCTCGGGCTAGAGAGTCTCGAAATCAGTAAGGACGGCCCCTTGCCTTGGTTCATAGATGGAAATCCAACTTCTAATACGACATCATGCGGTTTTGATAGTAGAACTAGTATGGCGACATGATATATGGTACCCATGTTGTATACGATTGATAAATTTATATTCGAAGTTGTTTTTAAACACTATGCACTTATAATAATATCAAAATGATTTTTTTTAGCGTATCAAGCATGTTTGGCTATTATAAGGGAAAACTCTATCCTTCGGCTTGCGTTGCATTGTGTGATGGGACCTGAGTCTTATAGTAGCTTCATTTTTCCATAAAGCATTGTGTTGTTTTATTCTCACACCAGTCCCATGACTGACCTGGAGTTTATTGTTTTAACCTAAATTCTGGGTGCCCATATTTTCCACACGGGCAGCTAGTAGTTTTGGTTTTGTAGATATTATATTCACAGGATCTTGGTTTACAGCTGAAGCGATATTCGGAACGCTCTGTATCCGTGTATTTCTTTCAGTTGTATTTTGTATTATTTTCCGTTGCTATTTAAAATGTAATTTAAATCTCTGATATTGTATTTCTATTGTGTAATAATTATTCATACTCTGTTATATTCTTGTACTCTGATGTAAATGGTTGTAATAAGCAATGAAATGTTCTTCTGTTTGTGTTCTGATTTGTCATGTTCTCAATTCAATCTGTACTTTCCTTTACGGGGAAGTTTGGGTCGTTTCATTTTGGTATCAGAGCTTTGGTTTACAGAGCTTGAGAACAAGACACACTAGAACCAAACAAAAGAATTCATTAGAGAATGGATTAGTAATATCCAATGAGAATAACTCGTTAGAGATGGGTTCAGTGGTATCCTAAAACGAGTGTGAAGAGTATTAATTAAAAAAAAAAAGAAAAAAAATAGACAAATTTAGTTTTGAAATTTTGATCTTAACATACGTATTTGAGTATATTATTTTATTTTATTTTGGACGATCGAGTACATAATGTTTTTGAATATACGCGTAATTAACAGATAATCAAAGTTTTAATATACTGGATAGATATAGAATCACACTCTAGTTGCCCGGAGATGATTCTGATGATCGATATATCATCACCAGTATTTGTTTTCAAATTGCGAAACTGGTATATCTATATATTTCCATTGACTGGTATGAGAATCAAAATATATATAGGGTTTATTGTTGTGACTTGGCATCAAAAATATGTTTTTTGACTATATATAAAAGTTAAATATATTTGAAAAGTTAATCACCTAATTGATTGCTTGTTGTGATGTTGATAATTAGTTTAACTAATTAAAATATTAGAATGATAAATTTAGCTAAACCGAATTTAATATTGAACTGAGTTGAAAATTGATTAGAATTGAAAATTGATTAGAATTGAAAATTGATTAGAATTGAAAATTGAGTTGGTCAATTAAACAACTTCCAGCTCCGTTCCTTTTCGAGGACAAAAAGAATTTAAGTGGGGGAGATTGTAACAACCCGGAAAATCAGAACCAATTTAAAAATTTTATTTTAACAATTTTAATGGATTTTTAATATTTAAAATAATTTATTTTAAATAATAACGACGAAAAATTTATTTAAATCAAAGTTAGAACGAATATATTTATTTTAATTAAAAAAGGAGTTAGAAATAGAGCGGTAGTTTGAAAATTTGAATTTGAACTTTGACTAGATGTACAGGATTCAAAATAAAGCGGATTTCAATAAAACAAAAAATATTTAAATCTGTTTAAATATATCTTTTAAACGAATCTGAAAAATTGAAATTTCATAATGGGAATCAAAAGTTATGCCCAGTTTAAAATTCAGGATAGTCGCTATGGAATTTATATATATTTTAATATAATAAATAGCCATTTTGCGAACGACCTCCGTTTTCGACGAAATCACTTTTGTTGGATCCAGAATGTCAAATTTTTGCTAGATTCCAATTTTCATAATTTTTGGAATTAATATGTGAGCGTGACAAAAGAAAACGTGTTTTGTCAATTTCAGTCAAATTTGGATTGACCAGAAAATGACCATTTTTCAAACGGTCTCCAAATTCAACGAAATTAGTTTTGTTAGGACCGTATCGTCAAAACATAACCAGATATAATTTTTCTGAAATTTTCGGGGTCAATATGTGGCCCCGGTAATTTAAAATGCACGTTAAAAATTCAATATATTGATTTATATTTTAATTTTGAGAAAAAACTATCGAAACAGTCGAATTGGCTTACCAGACAGATTCCATTGTGTCCGAAATGGGAGTATTTAGCTAGGGGCAACGGTCGTTGGGTTTGATTTGGAGTTCATTGCGATAGACAAATAATAAATGGATTATTCTTGAATTATATAAATAAAATAAAAATAAAAATACGTATAGTATAAATACACCGTATCTCCTCCAAACCCTAATTCACTTTACCCAGGCTGCTGTATACATGATTTTGATGGCCACTACTATCCGATTTTGAATCGTTAAAAATTTCTAATCCAATCAATAAAACACAAGAAATCCAAAAGCAAATTGAAAGAGATTTCTGTCCTCTTAATTATATACAGATTTGATGAACTAAAATGCCTGAGCAGTTCGATTTTGGAGTTGGAAGAGGGTGACTTCACAATGGTTTTCTGGCGCCATCACAAAGCCGAGTTGAACGCGGTTTAGGGTGGAGGGACGGTTCACGGCGGTGGTCCTTGTGGTAGTTGCTGATCGGACTCCAGCGACCTGGATTTGCGTGCATAGAAGGAGGGCTCGAGTGATGGATGGGTTCTTTGACCTGAAGCATATTAGCAGATGAAAGGGGAGGATTAACGCAAGGGTAATCAAAAGGATCAGCGACTAATCCTGGGGTTAACTTAATGAAGGTAGTCAATTTGATTTTAAATTTAATTAACATGTTAATTAGAATATAAATACATTGTAAAAAACATTGTTTTGAATAACAAATTAAACTTTGTTTTGTAATAACAAAATAAACACTGTTTTGAATAACAAAATAAATAATGTTTTGTAAAAAGAAAAAGACATTGTTTTAAATATAAAAAGAAAACGACATGTTTTTATAAATGAAATAACAATGTTTTTGTAAATGAAATAACAATGTCATTGAAAATAAAATATACAATGTTTTGAAAATAAAATATACATTGTTTTAATCATATAGATGCATTGTTTTAATCATATAATTTGCATTGTTGTGATCATAAAATTAGCATTGTTTGCAAGAATTAAATTAGCATTACTTTTAAAAATATATGTAGAATGATTTTCAATATAAAATATCATTGTTTTTAAAAGGAAACATAACATTGTTTTTAAAGGGGAAAGATAACATTGTTTTTAAAAGAAAACATATCATTGTTTTTAAAAGAAAACATAGCATTGTTTATAGAAAATAACATGGTTTTAATTATAAATAACTTTAATAGGAATGTGATTTTTATCATGACATAGTTTTAAATATAAATATGATTTTATTTTTTAAAATAAAATAAAATAGCATGGTTTTAAAATGAAATGGAATTGTTTTAAATATAAATAACATCAAATAAAAATGTGATTTTTATTTAACTAGCTTTGAAATAAAAAATATGATTTTAATATATATATATAGCATTATAAAAATATGATTTTTAATATATATACCGCGTGAAACAGATTGCGATGGAACTGACGGGAAGCAGAACAGAATCCGAATCGTCCGTTAAAGAATGACAGAGTGGAAACCAAAGGTGAGAACTCCTCACTAAAATTTCTGCACAGTTTTTTATTTATTTTCATAACTGAAAAATATATAGAATTGCCAGTGTAGATTTATATCAGTTTTAATCATTATAAACTGTATACAGTGCTAGTTAGAACACTTCCCTCATCCACAAACCATGGACGGTTTAAATTGACTGTATTATGTGTTGTTTGTGTTGTTGAAATGTTTAACACATTAAAAATGTTAATATTAATTTGATAGTAAAATAAAATTATAAATATTCATTTATAATTTGAATAGTGAAAATGGGTTAAATTTATTAACCAATGATTTATTTAAACAAATTATTGTTGGTTGAAAACCCCACACGGGTATTGGGATAATATTTGACATACATTATTCCCAATATTTAATTATATGTCAATCGGTGGATTGACAGGCTGTGATGAGCGTTATTTATTTATTTTAATGCTCACACAGTTGTAAATTTCACTCTGGATGTGATTGGATTGGTTGATGATTATTTATCATTATTGTTGCATACCTGCGATGTATAAAATCTATATAACTGAAATTATATGGTAATTAATTGAGTCGCATTTCGGTTCAGAAATAAATAATGTTTTATAATAAATAGTGTTTTGAAATAAATAATGTTTTATAATAAATAATGTTTTAAAATAAATAATGTTTTATAATAAATAATGTTTTATGAATAATGTTGAATAAAATATCATTTTAGAATTAAATATCATTTTAGAATAAAATATCATTTTAGAATAAAATATCATTTTAGAATTAAATTTCATTTAAGAATAAAATTTCATTTTAGAATGAAATACCATTTTAGAGAAAATACCATAAAATATCATTTTAGAATGAAAGATCATTTTAGAACAAAATAACATTTTCAATGATAAAGACATTTTTATGTAAAGACATTTTATAATGTAAAGAATCATTATAAATGTAAAAGAATAGTTTTATTGTAAAAGAATCATTTTAATATAAAAGAACATTTTTAATGTAAATTATATAAAAGAACATTTTTAATGTAAATAATGTAAAAGGACATTTTTAATGTAAATAATGTAAAGGAACATTTTTAATGTGACAGATCATTTTATTATAAAGAATATTTTTAAATAATGAATATTTCAAAATAATATTCAGTGAAGCATAAAATTATGATTTCGATGGCCGTTTTTAGATGGACACAAAAATATAAAAATATGAAGCCGAGTTAAGTACAGAAACGCCATTTTAACCTGAACGGGTTTATCGATCGATTTATTTCATTTTATTATGAATATACAAAAGAATTAATTTCAAACGTGAATTGGGTTTACTGTGAACTGTGTTTTTAATGATATTTGTTCGTCAACCCAATTAATAGTGAAAATATAATTTGGAATTTATAAATCTTTTATTAAGATTTAAATGGAAAATTTCCAAAGTAAAGTTTTCCAATTTAATATATTAAATTGGAATTGAATATAATTCGATTTAATAATAATCGAGATGAGCTTCTGTGAATGAAGGCCGTTACTATATATGGAATTTAAAGGTCTTTGCCATTATTCCATTTATATTATCAGTCTGATACGGGAATTTATATCAATTATATATTGATCTAATTTCTGTGAAGATTCCATTTTGATGAAAGATGATTTTGGGTTTATCGTGAACAATGTTTTAAATAACATTAGTTCTTTAACCCAGTTAAAGACAAGATTAGTTTCTAAAATCTGGATAATCATTAAATAATGATTTTTGAGATTAAAACCAAACTAGAGTTTTAATGAATCTCTAATTAGATTAAAAATGTGAATATTTTATTAAAAAGAATATTCTGAATTGGAATGAGGCGTATGATATTTTTTTGCACTTGATTATAAAATACGCGAATTATTCAGAAAAACCGGGTTTACAAATTCTGAATAATTTCTACGACGATTAAGAGTCAAAGATGAAGCCGGTGGTTGAAGACCGGAGATCTTCATCGCATCGTTTGGATGATTACTGATGTCTTGATTTGGCCGTACACCCAAGACAAGGTAATAAGTGGTGATCGTCCAAACATACTTGGAGATCGACGGATATGCGAGGACCTCTCTCCTTTATTGGGCATATGGGACAAGGAATAAGGTTCCCCTGGTTTCGTTCAGACCTAGAACGGATTTGTAAATGGATAGTATGCCTGACATTGTATTCCTTTATGCTATATTCGTTGATCTCGGCTAAATATATCTCTGTTTGGTGGCGGAGAATTTATTCTCTTGCTTAACACTCTTCTCTGAGACATACGAGCTTAGAGGTTATATATAGGCAGAAATCAATGGTATGGTATGGAGTGACAATGTGGCATGCCAAGATGGAAATGATCAAGGCTTTTGTTGAAAAGCAGAGTCTTGTGGATGATGATCAAAGCACAACTTTAATTAGCATAGCTTTTTGTATAGCGTTACTTCGTGATCTTCACACCCCGGTATGAACTAGAAACGGGAAAGGACAGCAGGGAGGGCATTGCGTTCCTTTCTAGCTAGGAGGGGTGTCAAGGTTTTGCAAGTCCGGACATTTTACTCATGTGGATATTGCTTATTATTACTTGATGGATCGAGAGGCGCCTCGGATATTGTTATGGTTGACATTACTGACTAGATTTTACGCCCCAAAGGGTGGGGAAACGCATGCTTAGGAATTATGAATCCACCGTCGCACTTAGTGTGCACCGGCCCTGCATGTTACCTAGGTGCAGTTGCGACCGAATCCCGAGGCTCGGGCTAGAGAGTCTTGAAATCGGTAAGGACGGCCCTTTGCCTTGGTTCATAGATGGAAATCCAACTTCTAATACGATATCATGTGGTTTTGATTGTAGAACTAGTATGACGAAATGATATATGGTACCCATGCCGTCTATAATTGTTACATTTATATTCGAAGTTGTTTTTAAACACTATGCACTTATAATAATATCAAAATGATTTGTTTTTAGCGTATCAAGCATGTTTGGCTATTATAAGGGAAAACTCTATCCTTCGGCTTGCATTGCATTGTGTGATGGGACCTGAGTCTTATAATAGCTTCATTTTTCCAAAAAGCATTGCGTTGTTTTATTCTAAACTAAGATTCATGTGGATTAGACTCGTTCCGTGTTATACGGCGTGGTCCCATGATATCCCCACTTTAAAATTTAGATTAATAATTGTTTTAGTTCTCACACCAGTCCCATGACTGACCTGGAGTTTATTGTTTTAACCTAAACTCTGGGTGCCCGTATTTTCCACATGGGCAGCTAGTAATTTTGGTTTTGTAGATATTATATTCACAGGATCCTGGTTTACAGCTGAAACGATATTCAAAAAGCTCTGTATCTGTATTTCTTTCAGTTGGATTTTGTAATGTTTTTCCACTGCTATTTAAAATGTAATTTAAATCTCTGATATTGTATTTCTATTGTGTAATAATTATTCATACTCTGTTATATTCTTGTACTCTGACGTAAATGGTTGTAATAAGCAATGAAATGCTCTTCTGTTTGTGTTCTGACTTGTCCTTTTCTCAATTCAAGCCGTACTTTCCTTTACGGGGAAGTCTGAGTTGTTTCTTGAGCGTTCTTATCCTTACAAATTTTGAGTTTTTATGCGTACACATATTGATATGTTCAGTTAGCCTTCTCCAAAACAAAGATAAAAATTATGTCGTCGTTGAGGTTCGAACCCCTGACCTCTATTCAGTAAATCCAATGTCTTAACCAACTGAGCTATGATGACTTTTGTTAATAAGTTTAGAAATAATGGTAGTCATTGTTCTCCTTCTTTTACCTTATTTTTATGTTTTGTTACAATACTTTATTTAAAGGTATCTCTTTCATCTTAAATCAGTTTTCTGCAATCCATAGGTCTAAATTGACCAGAAAATCGTCACGAACACAATGACGCTAATCTCGTGGCCAAATTCTGGAAGCTCTTCAAAATTTTCGTTTCTTAAATGTTTATGTTTGTGCATATATATATGCATTATTTAATTCTTTAATTGTCATAAAATGCGGGGTGTTACATTCTCCCACCCTTTGAAAATTTCGTCCCCGAAATTTGATAAGGGTAAAACCAATTAACCCCTCGCATAATATACATCCATCATGTGTGCATCCAATTTTTGCAAAAATTTTGCAAAGTGAAATACAACATAATAATACGTGTATGCCTAAGCAGTACCTCATATACGTATGTAATTTTTTTCAAAAATCCTTTTAAAACACGATGCTCACATCCTATGTATACTGGCAGTTCTACATGAATGCAATATTTTGAAAATCAAAAATGCTTTTTATCCAAATTTTCCCACACTCTTACTAAGCAAGAGCGTAGTTCATCCAATTTTTGCATCCAAAACCCTACCGAGCAACTTTATATTTCGAATTTCAGAAAAATCTAATTTTCTAAATTCGATTTCTTATGTTACAAAAAGGTGGAAAACGGAAAATTTCACATCTTCCATTTTTCTTTTATATACCTTTTTCCAACCGTACTTAGATTTTATGTAACTGTCTATAAAGATCCCCTATTTTCCTATCCAAGCACAGGCCACATAAGAAAATTTTCTTTGTTTTTTCCTTATTCGTCTTTTCTCATAATTTATCATGTTTGTTGCTTTACTGAATTGGTTGTTTCCTTTTTATTTGTACCATTTCTCTTTTCTTGGCTTATTTAATCATCTGATCTAAGTTTTGGTTTTCAAATAAGCCTTCTAGTCTTCCGAGTAAAGCAGGAAAACTGACACTCTACACCGCTACTACTAAGGGCCAAGAATCTCAAGACTATGTCCCCCTCAGACAGAAAAGTCCAAACCATCGGATCCACGACAGGTTTGGTTGTTTCTCTAGCTACCTAACAAGAAAAATAACAAAACGATCCCAACAGAAATGCAATAACGGGTTGTACCCCTAACATGAAAATTAGCAACTTACTTGCCCTTTTACTACCTAATAGTCACCACTAGTCCTAGCTGTGTACCAACAATCATTTCAGGCAACACCCTAGGCTTTTCAATGCTTACGTATTCTACGGGAACTTACCATTATTCCAAGATAATTCTCGTTATTTACTTCATAGCCTCAAAACTTTCCCATCTTCCCTAGGCACCAATCCTTACCTACTCCATACTTTTAAAACACGGTTCGACCTTTCATTAAATTTTTCTTCCAAAGATTAAAAGTGTCAAAACTTTATTTTCCTCATGAAAACTTACTTTTGCCAAACCATAAAACATGTCATATATATAAAAATGTAAATCATTTTTTTTCAAATCACAAAAACTAGGGTAGATAAGGACAACTATTTCTTAATCAGGTTTATAACTTGTTCTTACCTATAAGGTCGGTTCAGTTACTTCCTACAAGGTGCAAACATTTAGTCTACAACTTATTTTGTCCATCTAACAAAATTTTCTCTTTCAAACAATTTATCAAAATGATTGCCAAAAGAATAGAGACTTCAAAACTTTCTTTATTAAAAATTCTTGTATGAAATATAACAAGAAAACTAGCGGGCTATACATGCTCTATAATATGCATCTTTTACTGAGAGAATTTTACTTTAGACAAAGTTTTCGCAAGAAATCACTATTTACAAAATATAACCTATTTTACTTTAAAACTCAATATGTGTACTTTACATATTTAAAACTATAGCTTTTAAGATTAAAACTTGAAAAACCATAAACCATTTTCCCAAAACTTTTATAATTTTAGGTTCTTAAGAGTTAATAACGGGGTTAGACTCAAAGCGGTTTCCAATTTTTCTAGGCTTTCCTAGACACTGCCAAAATCTCTAAACTATATATATATATATATATATATATATTCCTAATCCATCCATCTCTTTTTAACCTTTTCCAATTTATAAGGTTTTACTGCCAAACCCACTAGCCCAAAATACTAATCATATGGGATTCACCTTCTTCCCATACAAAGTACAATGTACACTTTCCACCTAAATCACCTAAGGGTCTCAAATTTTCATATTCATTCCTTTAGTGTACAAAACAAACATCCCATTTCTTACCATATTATATTATTTCTATTTAGTGGATTTCTCTGTAGATCTAGGTATATATATATATATTTATATTTTTAAAAATACAAATACGTTCACTCACTATTTATACAGGAACCCAAACCTAACCTCTGATACTAGATGTAACAACCCGAATTTCGACAAACCGATTTTTTTTTTTTCAAATTCTTATCTATCGAAACTCGTGTTGCTTTGCTCTGGTATCCCGCAGAAAAGACAGAGACATAAAATATGTTAGAGCTCAAAAAATATCTCCCAGCAGAATGGATAAAATATAATATAATCAAAGTATAGCCATACCGTATTAATCATACTGCCTAACCAATATCCAAATCTATTATGTCTCTTCCACAGATCTAACCTGCGAGTAAGTTATGAGGAGGGGGTCTGAACACAAGTTCTGGTGACTAAATTTAAACTATACACTTTGGATAATCCTACATATACCGTTCAATCACATTTTCTTATTTATTAGGTTACTTGGGTTAACAATACTCAAGGCTTACACACATGTCGTACTCATTTACTTCCTAGTGGTTTAACCTAATACAGTATATATGTAGCTACCTCCAATATTGAGGTACACCCCATGGTACCCCACTCGCACGGTCTCAACCGTAATGCCACATAAATGAACGCAGTCCCTTATCCTATGCCGTAGTGACGTACGGATCTCTACACAATAATGTTACGTTCTGTGTATATCTGTTATTACTATGCTACGTAGCATACGGACTGCCACCTTTAATCGAATCATATTCCATACCAGAGTAATGCCCTCAAGTCTACGATACACCACCCAGAGCAGACATTTATGTATCTAGACTTTCCTATGTACGTATTGTCAATCGTATTCGATGCCTTAACCGCACATAATGTGCACCGAGTTCCGTGGCAGGGCTATACAAGAAACGCGGAACTCGGTCGGGAGCTTTTCCATATTTGTACAAACCCGTCTTTAAGAGCCTCTAAATACAGAAATTCCTAGGGTCTATTTTTCATGGTGGCTATGGCCCCACCTCGGCCCCTCCTCAACTAGTAAAGACTACAAGAGCTAAGCGACTTGCCCCCAACAAATAATCTAAACATCTAGTTGGCATCTCCCCTCAACCACCGTACCCCGATAGTGAAAGGTGAATGGTCTATTGGATTTAGTTCTAGTCTAAACATCTACTATGTTTGTTGGTCCTAACCTCTGCCTCCCCGTTGAGGCGACCGCCGAATCACCCTCGTGTCACCACGTCACGTCATTCTGACTACAAAGCTACTTTTGCAGTCAAGGCCCACCTACCTGGTAGTAACGCGCAGACCCAACCTCTGCAAGCACAGTCTAAACATCTGCCACCGCACAGAGGACTACCAAGAGCACCTTACGTATCTCAGGAAGCCGCGTGCTTCCCCTTCCAGTCCATCGGAGACGACATAATAATCAGATGAACATGCGTTCCCCTCGTGCCTTATAACACCATGATGATCTACCCTGTCGGGTTATTCACCCTCAAACGTGCAGACTGGTCCAAGTGCCTTATTTAATACGTTGTTAGACCCTATGTCTAAATATTCTTTTATGCGCTTGCCTAACCTCATCAGGTTTCCATTTAACTTGGTTATTCCCATTCCTATTCACATTGAATTCTTAATCAAGTTACCAAGTTCCTCTCGCTTATTAATTTCAGTCATATAGCTTAATCCATTTAAGTTTATTAATAAGCCCACAACATGTTATTCTTTAGATTGTGATCCAAGGTCTGTAATCCATAATCTCTTTATACTCTTGTTTGATTTCACAGTTATAATAACATGTTCTACTTAATATGTAATTAAAGTATATCTCTATTTACATGTTTTCTGTTTAACATGTCACTTATCATTTACGATTAAACATAACTAATTTTATTTCATAAGTTTGCCTCATTATTTCTTATTTAATCATAATTCCATCTTATACAGTCACTATAACTTATTGTTGTGTAATTATTAACTTAGTTCTCTTAACTAAGGTTTACTAATAAGTCTTCTTTCCAATTATTATAACATATGTTATAATTTCCTCTTGTCCCTAGGACAAGCCTTAACATATTATTCTTATCAGCATATTTCAGAATTACAAGTTTTCAAACTACGAAATTTATAATTAAGTACAATTTCTTGCAATTCATAAATTTCCCCCCTTTTCTCTACTTATTACGAACAACTAGTTTCAGGTTTCCCCATTTACTGATTACTTAATTTAAAATTAAGTTCCACTTATCTCATTTCACTAGTTATCTCATTTCCTTACTAGATTATTATAACCTAAGTTATAATCTTCACTTGTCCCTAGGACAAGTCTACCTATTATACAACATTCTCATTAATGTAATTAATTTATAATAGGCTATTATCATTCCCCGTTTATTCCCATTTCCTTTTACTGTTGTAATTATCTTTCAATTCCATTTATTCCCAATAATTATAATTAATGCCATTTATCAATCCTTCTATTTACATATATATATTTATGTACTAGACCTCTCACATTAATCCTACACTTGTGGATGCTGGATTTACTGGGCGGTTCTGGGAAAACTTCTTCCACAAATTGATTTAACCTTGTTTCTTATCATCGTTACATGTTTTATTTATGCACTTAGACCCCTCACATTAGATATGCCACTTGTGGTTGCTAGATATGCCCGGCAGTTCCGGGCAGACTTCTACCACAAGTATAATCTAACCTAATGTCTAAGCACGATTACAGTTTCCTATTTACTGTAAATTTTCTATATAGTCTAGGCATGTCCATTCTTTCAAGTTTATATTTTACATGTCATCATATTAAGCCCATTTTATGTTGCATGTTCTCTCTAACATACAATAAATTCTATTTTAACATGTAATCATTCAATCATGTAATTGTTCAATTCAAACAAACTAACATGTAATTTTCTCAATTTCTGCCGTTAATGGTCCAAGTACATAAATGTCACAAGTTAACACGGAATTGAAACAACAACAATCGCTACACATATTTTGACAAGTTTATATTTTAGCATATAAATTTTCCAAAATATCAATATCTTAGCATATTAATATTCCAACATGTCATATTCGTCACTTTAATCATTTTACCATATGTTTAAACATTTCAAGATGTCATAATAACATTTCAATACTTTTAGTTATTCTAGCCAATTCACATTGTACAATAACGGGGAATGTTAAACAATAAAATATCATAATCAAAAATGATATAACTTAAATCCACTTACCTCATTTGCTTTCTAAATCCTGGTTCTGGTCCAGATCTAGCATTCCATGGTTTTCCCCTAATTGGATCTAGAACCTAAGAACCATGGATTCATAAATTTTTTTAATAAAAGAAAAAGGGAAAAAAGAGGAAGAAAATTGAATAGACCAGATCTAGAAAATTACCTCACTTCACGTTCGATTCTGAACACCTTTTTGTTAACGTCAATTCTTTTCCCCTAGATCTTGATTTAGAATTTTTCCTAAAATAATAATCTTAATTTTCTTAAGAGATTTGAGAAGGAGGAAGAATGGCAGAGCTTAGACGTTGTCTCAGAGAATGTGAGATTTAGGTTAGGCTCTACTAGCCTATTTATAGGTGTTCGAAATCTTATCGTACATGCAGCACTAGGTTAGCAATGAAACTTGTTAAGAAAGTAGTCCAGATTCATAGACGAATCTAGCCAGATCTTGGGTGGGGTCGACCCCTGGGTTGACCCCTCTATGAGTGGGTCGACCCTCCATAAGTCCCATGAGATATTTTGGTGTAGAAGTTTGAATTTCGATTTTTGAATTTACTGGAATTTAATTAACTGCTATATTCACATTCTTCTAATGATCATTTTACATGTATATATATACGCACAACTTATGTTTGGTTTTCAAAATTGCAACAGTGTTGCACCGTTTTTTTTATTCTTGCCATATTTCATTGATTCCAGCCATATCTTGAATTTTATCTCTTGTATACATATATTTCTGCACATATACACATATATTCTCTCATATATACACACACACTCTTTATTTCCTTATATGTGCGTTCTTATCGTTACAAATTTTGAATTTGTATGCATACACATATTTGTATGTTCAGTTGGCCTTTTCTAAAACAAAGATAAAAATTATGTCGCCGCCGAGATTCGAACCCACGACATCTATGCTGTAAATCCAATGTCTTAACCAACTGAGCTATGATGTCTTTTTTTAATAAGTTTAGAAACAATAGTAGTCATTGTTCTTCTTCTTTTACTGTATTTTCATATTTTGTTACAATACTTCATTTAAAGGTATCTCTTTCATTTTAAATCATTTTTCTGCAATCCATAGGTCTAAATTGACCAGAAAATCTCCACGAACGCAATGACGCTAATCCTATGGCCAAATTCTGGAAGCTCTTCAAAAATTTCTTTTCTTAAATGTTTATGTATGTGCATATTTATGCATTATTTAATTCTTTAATTGTCATAAAATGTTGGATGTTACAGCTTTCTTTCATTTCTGAGGTTTCTTTCAGTTTATAATTTTTCTTTAGATAAATAATTTATCTCTTTAAGTTTTATTTCTGTCAGAGGGCAATATGAATGTTATACCATGTTCTATATTGACTGCCTCCATGATGTTGTTTCTAGCAAACACCGCTGTTTTTAGTTTTGGATCTTCCAAACCATTAAAAGAATAGAAAGTAGAAGAGCCCAGATTTCAAATGAACAAATTCAAACTCGGAAAGGATCTTTTTGATTCTCGAAGAATAGGTGGCAAAGGGATTGATAGTTGTTGGTGATTGACTTTTTCGATCGCAAACACCTTGGTTCTGTAGGAGCACAAGCTAGATAACAAAAAACTGCCGAATTGGCCTATTTCCCATGCGTACCAATTGAAGTTTTTTGAATTTTTATCAAAAGGAACAAATTCATTTGGATTTATCCAATTGAGATGTATTTGTGGTTTTGTGTTATTGTAATGATAAAAAGAGGAAATGATGCTTGTATATAATTATATATATTGTTCTTATTACTTTTTATTCTACTTCACGTAAATCCTTATGTTTAATTTTATGCAATAGGCTAAGGTTTGGATAAATATGTACATCTAATAGGTTTGAATCTCTAACTTTTAAAATGAAGTATTCGAATGTATTATTTACAATATGTCTAAATATTAAGGTTTTATGTGTAAATAATGTAAGAAAGGAATCTATTCAAAATAGGAATTATAAATATATATACATATTTGATGTATATAGTTTTGTTTATCTTTTATAATTGCAATAATCAAAACTTAGGTTGCAAGTTTATATGTTGATGTGATTGTTTTTCCTATTTTATTATCATAAGTTAATATGTACATTTATGTTGTGGTTGAGGAAAATAGGGGAAAATGACTTGTACACCTGTAATAATTTAATGGGGTTGACATTTCAGAAATGTGGTAATGGCGCTCACCTCGTTCGCTTAATTTGCGTTTATATTTATATATATATCTATAATGCAATCAACATATATTAATGCGTAATAATTGCACAATAAGGATTTAAATTAGGAATAGAATTTGAATGTCCCTATAGGAATTTGTATGTTTGTATGTGTGTGAGTTAATGGATTAATTAATATTAATGACACATAGCCAGGAGGTTACCGTTACTTGTAGTAGAAGTCTGTCCGGAACCGACCAGCATATCCAACATCTAATGGTAAATCTTGTTAATGTGAGAGGTCTGGGTGCCATGAGCCATTATAATTAGTACATTGTGATGCAAGGTTAAGCCTAACTTGTAGTAAAAGCCTGCCCGGAACCTCCCGACAAATCCAGCATCTACAAGTGGTAGGCTTAATGTGAGATGTCTAGTGTGTGTGTGTATATATATATATGTGTGTGTGTGTGAAGTAGGCCTGCCTTGAGAAGGTATTAAGTGGTTGATCTACCAATTGGTTTGGTATTAAGTGATTAGGAAATTAGGCCTCTTCTGATGTTCATTCTTTAGAAAGACTGAAGTCATTGGGCCTGCCCTAATAAAGATCTTAAACGGTCATTGGGTCCTCCTTACTCTAAATTGGTATTAAATGGTCCTAGTAGACGAAAACATGTGTAGGGTGAATCTCCAAGTAATGTCCGCTTCTTATCTAGGGGCTAGAGAGGGCTGACCTAGGGATGAATTATGTATGCATGGCCTAAGGAACCACCGTCTAAAGGAAGTATTAAGTGCCTAGGAGTTCACCCGTAGGGACATCTAGATAGTAACAAGAGGGTTCATTATGGGGTTCTTCTTATAAGAAGCCGTGTACCTAACCCAAAGCGTGGTAGTAAGTAGCCATTACTATTTCTCTCCCTACAAGAGAGTTATCATTTATAACAATTAACATTAAAACGGGGTCTTAAGTGGCTTGAGGTCAGCCATTGGGTATTAATGACCAGACAGATGTCTTCTGTAAATAAATATGGTATTAAGTGACCATATGAGGTATCCGCCCTCAAATTGGCTTTGGGGCATTAAGTGACTTTTGGGATGTCCGCCTCATATATTTATTTGTGTGTATGCTTGTTTTCATAGACGTATCATGAAGGATTTATACTACCAAATATAGGAGATAGTTATTTCTGAAAACTTATGTGATTTTCATTCACCGGTACTTTACACCTCTTAACATATAAACATGATAGTAGGTGGGCATGCTTGGTTCAATGACACCTTGGAGATGGAGCCTGACGATGGAGGATCCATATCTGTTAGGCATTATTTATTGAAGTATTATTATTATATCAGGATAATTAATGTTGATGTATCTATTATTGCATGAGACCCGTTGTAACCAACATCTATGATGGTTTTAATTAAAGGTACTTCTATTTTAAATTATTATATTTTATCCCTTCCGTTGTGTGAGATTCTTATTTCGCTTTAGTACGCTCGATTATATCTGCTATACCATTTCCTTATAGGAACCAACGATCCGTTTAGAATAACTCTAAGTTTTCATTGGCCTTTTTGGGTCGAAATTTCGGCCTACTCTGGACAGGTTGTTACATTATGTTAGGGAAGTGGAAGTGAGACTAGGCTTCAAAAGCTCAAAGTCGTTTCTTCAAATCCAGTGTCTATGCTACGCGTGAAGCATTATTTTATTGTCTTACCCTAGGTATGGGGTTTCAACACAGGTTAAAACACGACGGACTTTGCTTCAACCCAATGTTGTTTTATAAGAATGGTAGGTAACCAAAGTATGTTGTTTCAGATCCATTGTTTTTCTTTGAAGGGACGAAGCCATACACCTAGGCTATATATTATTATTTTGAGTCAATGGGATACCATTTTTTAACACATGTTATATGATTTCACCTATTAAGCGTATGTTAATCGAGGACACCACCACGGGTTAAGTTATTGCAAGAAGCAATAAAGGTAAATAAATTCTTGGGTTATAAGATTAAAATAGGAAAACGAAGGGTTTATAGTTAACCAATGAGAAAAACTATATATTGTGAGATGGATAGTCCACATGATACCTGATTTGTATAATATTCCGAATTTGGCAGATTATCAGTTCATAGCCATCCTTAGAAAACTATGGGTGTGTGATGGGTATTCCACATCTAATAGATGGGTAATCCACGTATTAAAATAAATAAATCAAAAGGATAGGTAATCCAAATGTTAGGGGATGGGAAATCTCCATAATTTTATGATGAATAATTATTTAAATCTATGATGTGTAATCATTTTAAGTATGATGGGAAATCATTTTAAATGTGGTGGGTTATAATATTAATTCTAATATGATTAGTCACTTGAATTTGATGGGTATTCATAGTAGTATTAGGACGGGTGTTAGACTCGTTTTAGTACAAACAAGCCCAACACCTAAATGAGTATAATCACATATCGCAAATCAGAATCAATAATCCACAGCTATTGATTCAATCATAGAATAATCAGAAAAGTTAATATAATCCATAGAGAATGCATATTTTTTATTGTTGTTTGGCAGACTCTTACTTGTGTCCATTTGCAGAAATCTTTATTTACACTGTTGATTACAAGTACAATTAGTTGTTTGAATGAATGAAGAGGATATAAGGTGTTTTCTCAAAGGAATGGAAAAACTTACATATGGAGAAGAAACAAGATCTCTTTCTAGAGCATATGGAGGTCCATTTTCAAATATATAGGATGACATATCAGTCTGCAATCGCGTAGGGTGTCCTACGCATGACCCTGTTCTGGGAGTGGGGCATAGATCACCCCAATTCATAAGGGTCGGTACTAATCCCTCAAGACGGTTAGGTACCGACCCCTAGGGTTACATCCATTTTCGGTGTGACCTTGGGAGAGGTCCTTCTTCGATGCTCCTTGGTTATATTTGCTTTGTTATTCAGTTTGGATTTTTTTTTAAGTTATGGACGTAGTATCATTGATATTTGATGTTTGATTTTTTGCGATTCAGATTCATACTGATCTCCATCTTTCTCGAAGTCTTTTTCAGTCTTACCAAATTTCAAAGTGTTGTTAAAATGATTCCATCTTTTCATAGCTCTAAGTACACATCCGTACTTGATTCTTAATTGATCTAACCGTCCCTCTAGGCTGCCCTCCTTGATAGTTGTGAAGTTCAAGTACCCAAGTTCATCATGTAACAACATTATAAAAGGTAGGTTAAAATTTACCTTAAAACATATCTTTTAGTGGAAGATGTGTTTAGTATAATTCAACATCTGTAATCTCTGGATATTTCATGAATTTTGCGGATGTTCAGGGCCGATAGTCAAATCCACAATTTCATTGAATCATTTATGTGTCCAATAGTTGTTCCAAGCTAAAATATAAATCCATGGCCTCATCATGTCAATCCCAAGTATTTGCGAATTCTTGGGTCGACCTTCGATCACTCTAGACCCTTGGCAAGCATAATCCGTACCCAATGATTATTTCCTTCTCATGCCAAACATCATCCATATCTAATGATCCTAGCCTTGTCGGGCATTTACTGAGTGTAATCTGCATATGAAGATCACGGTCTTCTCATGCCAAGCGTAATCCATAGTTGGTAATCCTAGCCTCGTCGGGTTCTTGTCAAGCACTTGATGATAGGTAACCTCATCGGGCTCTTGCTAAGCAATGTTGTACTTGATGATTTGTAGCCCTATGGAGTTCTTGCCGAACACTTTTGTACTTGAGGATTATAGCCTCACTGAACTCTTTCCAAGCACTATTGTACTTGATGATTTGTTGCCTCACTTGGCTCGTGCTAGGCGCTATTGTACTTAATGATCTGGGTCGAGCCATCCCATGTGTAGAGCAGCCCAGTCCTTGCCAAGTTTTATTCACACTTGACGATCTTGGTCGAGACATTGAATGCACAGAATACCTGATCCTTTGCAAGCGTTGTCCACACTTGATGATCCCGATTTAGCCATGTCATACATGGAAAAAACCGACCCGTATTAAGCGTTATCCACACTTGACGACCCAAACATTACGAGGATCTTCCTAATCACGATTGCACTCAACATTCCCGATGAAGTTATCCTATGTTCGTGACCATCCGACCCTCACCAAGCATTATCCATGCTTGACGATCCTAATCGATTCAGCCCGTGCGAGGAGCGAACCAACCCTTGACATGCATTATTCACACTTGATGATCCTTAATAGATAACTTTGGTAATTTCTTGATAAAATTGCCTATCTGTTGTCGTGTGCAATCCATATTTGACAATCCATTAGATTATTAAAGTTGAAATTCAGTTACTGGTTTCATATTGGATAGCATGAACAATACTCACCAAATAATTTTATTAAAGTTCAAATATTTTTTGTTACATCTAAAAACGTTGGTTTATCACCATTACTCAACTTGCCTAGGGATCTCACTAGTTCTCGTACAAGTGTAAGTGGATTTTTCATTTTTATCACAAGTTTATTAGAACAAAAAATAACTAGAATGGTTTATCACAAGCTAATAGCATGCCTAGGGATCAAGTCATGATCCCATCCCATGTAGGTAATCCAACTTAGTCGTTTATGGTATAATTTCTGTTTTGTCGTTTGATGATGATCCCTTACCTCGAATTGGATCTGCTCTGATCCTACATATTTGATGGCTTCGCTAGTTCCATCACCGCGACTCTATTTGGGACATATTGGGTAGTTTTCCTTTCCTAACTAGCTCTTCAACCTTATCTTTTAAATGTTTATATTTGTATGTATCATGTCTTTAATGTCATGGAGCAAACAATATTTCCCAGAATTTTCCTCCTGCATTGTGGCTTCCCTACTTGCCGACTTTTGATACGAAAGGCGATCTTAAGTGTCTAGGTATATCCTTTCCAAGCTATTATTTAATCTTGCATAAGAAGAGAATCTCGGTCCTCACCATGCCCTTTTTGGTTGGCCGTAATTATCACTACTCTTCCTTTTCCTTTATCTTTTTTAGAGTTAGACGGTCCTTCGTCCTTTATAGCATTTACTTCCAAGGCTACACGATCTGCTATCATATCTTTTTGTCATAAGAATCGACCAACCTCATGATAGAACCCCCAACGGGAGATGTCATTCCAAAGATATTTTAAAGTCTAAATTATCCAAAAATCTTGATTTAACTGTCATTAGAACCATTGATGGATCCGGTCGGTTCCCCAATGATACATTGCATTAAATCAAGGCAAGAAACTCTAGAGAATTTTTTCGGTCTTTTTCTTTATTGTCATCAGAATCATAACGTTTTTGGGTCGAGTGATCTGGACCATAAACTATCTCACGAATTTGTCCACCAACTCCGACCATGTCCATGTAGCTTGATTTCTAGGCTGCCAAAACCATGGTGTTGCAATATCAAATATGTACAATAGGAAGCATTTCATTAAGATTTCTTTATGTTTCCTTAGTCCTCCCTAATGTCTCATGTACTGCATCTTATGAATAGTTGGATCTATTCATCCATCGTAAGCCTCCAGCATTGGGAGTTTGAAGTATAGTGTACTCTTAAAGTTCTTGATGTTCACAGTAAATGAAATGCGATGTATGATATCCACATCACTATTTTCTAATTTATCTCTCATAGCCTAATAGATAATGTCTACTAGTAAATGGTTACAGTTTGGTAATGTCCTTTAACCAGTATTCTGAATTCCTACCATTTGAACATCCGTACTTATTTTAGGTTTTCCTCCCCAATTTCCCTTTGAACTACGGGCATGACACAAAAGTTTAAGAGATTTCTACTGACCCCTTGGGGGTTCAATTCTGATATGATCCCTTTGTGTAGGGTTTTCACCATGTTGATTTACATTGTCGACACTATCCAAGCCAACTGCTCTAATCCCTAAATCCCAGACTCCAAGTTAAAAAAGGGTTGTTTGAAATTTTGTCTGAACCATGCCTTGAGTTTGAGAAGGATTTGGTTTGATCCCTTGGGAGTGGTCCAGACTGGCCCAGATCTCTACTCAAGATGTCGGTCTTAGTTTTATTTCCTTGTGTTCCTACTTCATTTCCAGTACCTAGGTTCTAGTTTCTAGCTCCATTATCTTGTTTAATCCTTTTGAAGAAATTAGCCATCATTCTTCTTATCTCGTTTATGTGTCCTTTTACTAGACCAACCTATCATTAGCTGGTCTACAAGATTTTCCATATCTATCATATAGCAAGTTTACCAGACCAACCTATCATATAGCTGGCATACTTTGCTTCATGATTTATGTGTGGAGCTCAAGAAATCAGCCTTCAGTCGTTCATCTACAATTGCATGTCATGTCATTTCGACGATAGGATACAACTTGTTGTACTCTACAATGCTACACTACTCCATTTAGCTATATGGTGCTTGCTGCACCCTGTGTACTAGCATCTGTACTAGGTCTTTATTTGGTACCTTGTAATGAAATATGGATTCTATGCACCGTTTATTGTTTATTGTATGAATTTTTGATTCCCTGCATGGAGCTATTATTGTACTCTAGTTAGCTAAGGCTAGATCCAATACTGTAAGCCTATAAGGTAGAGTGGACAAAACACTATATACTTAGCGGTGGACGGTGCACCTTAAAAATCATACTAGTTGATTGTCTACTAACGATAACTTATACGATACTATAATTTTTTATTATTAGTTATAATAAAAGGTGTTTGCGGTCAGCTTTGCCAAAAAAAGATTGCCACCATTGAAACTACTTGACTCCCTCCGTGTCTAGTATCCTTTGTATGAGCTTCAGCCATCTTTTTTTATAGCCATTGTTACCCATTTCCAAGTTCAAATATGAATTCCTAAGCTTTAGATTCAATTTTCACCCTTCCAATTGCCCGTGCTATTAGGCTTTTTTTGGAAAAAATAAGCATAATACCAAATTGAGTATAATCATAGATCACTAATATAAACAAATACCCATAACTCTAGATTTAATCATAGAATAATAAGAAAAAGCAGTAGAATTCACGAAGAACATATAGTTTTTACAGTGGTTTGGCAAACTCAATCTTACGTACTCTTGTGGTACTCTTTATTTATATTGTTCATTACAAGTATAATTAATTGTTTGACTGAATGAAGTGGATAGAAGGTATTATTGTCTCTATGAAATGGCAGAACTTTCGTATACAAAAGAAAGAAAGACACTTTTTCATAGCATATAGAGTTCTACTTATATATGAAGAAGGCGAGATCATCTTAGAATTGCGTAGGTAGGCTCACCAAAGTAGGACGACCAGGTGCCAGGAGTGGGGGTATGAATCACTCTATTTCATCGGAGTCAATATAGACCCCAAAGAATGCATCCATCTTGGGTGCAAACCTAAGGGAGGTCCTTCTCTGATGCTCTTTTGGTCGTATGTTCTTGTTTCTTCGATTTGGCTTCTAATTTTAGATTTATGGACATTATTATGTTAATATATGAAGTTTCAATTTCTGCACTCTAGATCCATATCGATCCCTGTCTTTTCCATAGTCTTTTATAGACTTATTCGATTTTAAAGTGTTATTCAAGTGAACCCATATTTTTATAGATTCATGTATGCGTCATATTGATTCTTGCGCAATCCGACCATCTCTCAAGGTTGTCCTTCTTAATGTTCATGAAGTCCAAGTATCTAAGATCATTGTGTAACATTGTTCTAAAAAGGTGGGTTAATAATAGGTAGTCAGAAATAACAGGGTTGGGAATCCATTATAAGTTGAATACCTGAACATAATTTGTGATTGTTCTAACCATTGTGAGCGTTGTAGCACAGGACTGGTTCACATATTCTCAGTATACTAGTATACCCATTCTGTTAAGCGACATGATCTCACTATATATCTATTTGGTTTGATACGGTAGGTTATTATTCATAGTAGTCTCTCGTCTGACTTGAAGTTTTTGTATTTCCATTTAAACTCTCAGTGCTCATTTGAGTAGATTGAGAATTAGAGATCTGCTTGTATCAGATTAGAGTATAAACTTCCAGAGACATGCAAGAGGCATTTCTAACTATTTAGGATTTTTTATTCTTTTTTTCATTTGATGGATGTGAAAGCAAAGTTGTATTATTTCTTGATATATAAATACTTTAATCAACCAAACAGGCATTTTAAAATGCCACTCTTACGGACATTTCGGAACTATTATATTCTATTAACGTGGATATGTATGGGAATATGTAATGGAAAACATTAATGAACGAAATGTGTTTAGTGATTTTTCATATTCCTGTATCCTTTGATACTTTGAGCTAACAACGGATCTCATTTTACAACCTAAGAGTAATACTATTGATGATTGCAATATTAATAATGCTTATTTATGGGCTATAAAATAGCGGATGTTACAAGTAGCATAGGTTTATGCAAACATAAAAGATTTTTGGAAGTTAAAAGAGTTTTGAAAGTAAAATCCAAAAGGATAAGAGAATAAGTTTATGGTTGGAATTACGAAATAATAACATACTTGTGTTTGCTATATAACACCCTAGGAATTTATAATAACAATAAGATTAATAAAGAAATGGATTAAATAAGAAACGAACTAAAAAGTCAAATTTCTATAGATGTTGGATTTTTGCTACGAAAACTTCACCAATGTGTCCATGGTGATTATTTGGACAATTTTCATATTTAGATTATTAAGATCCAAACTATAACACAGAGGTTATGAGCAAATAAGATTTAAAAATTCAAAATCTAATTATAAATAAAGTAAAAAAAAGAAGTTCAGGAAAGCAACATCAGGGGACAATCGCCTTTGGTGGTCAACCGCCCTCCAGGGATGGTCGACCCATAAGGAGTGCATCTAGCCATTATTTTGGCTAGGTACATAATAGATTCGAAATAGAAATTTAGGCTACTTCGTAGTGTTTTAACTGACCTTTTTATATGAGTATATTAGAATCCGAAATTGAGGTGAGTAGCCAAATGTAAACTAAAATTAAATCTAAAGTTAAATTTAGATCTAAAAGTTAATATAATAGTTAGGGTTGTAGATATGTCGTTGCTGCATTAGATTAAATTAGTGAATCTTGTGGCCACGGATTCTCCACTTAACCTATAATTAAAGGACTAGACCTAACCCCAAATCACATTATCATTCTTCTCCTTCCTCCATTTTCTAGTCAATTTCTCCCACTAAAATTTTAGAGGCGAAGAATAAGTTGTAACTTTTAAAAGGGAATATCAATTAAAATTTTATTAAAGAAAGCTAGGGCAAGGAGAACCTTCATGGGCTTAAGGATAAAGATTAGTACTTTAGGTGAGTGAAGAGTTCATTGTTTTATGAATTAGGAAGATTAATGTAATATCCTTAGAAATGTTTTTTTCTTCTTGAAAGAAGTTTTTTTTATTTAACTTGTAAATATAGTACACCAAATTAATACAACGCAAACAAACTTAAAGTACACCACACGTACAATACTATGCAACCCTTAAACAAATCAGTCTACCTAAACCATCCCTAAACACCAAATAAAGTACATAGAAGATATCCCATAGTTTCAGGCTATGCCCATATACCAAACCTATTTTGCCTTTCTGTGCGCAAGTTAGGCAATATGAGAGTATGTTGACCATTTCCACCCATAGGTTGTTTCTCCACGTGTATGGCAGAGAAACTATATCATTTTATTTTTAAAATAAAACACTCGTTAGACCGTTTACTTACGTGCCCTCTTCTAATTCCCGCATGTCACATGACTTCATTGTCAAGTTCACCGTCTTTTGCAAGAAACGCGATTCAATATGAATACTGCATCAATTCTCCATTGACATCTAGCGTAGATCCATCCCATACCTCAATTCGTTAGTGTTGGAGAGCATGGCTCAGCAAAATCCATCATGTATTGCCAGTTATACCCCGTGAATGCAATCGTCAAATCTTACACGATGCTGCTGATATAGGTAGTCAATTGGGTTCTGTATTAGGCAGCAGCAAAACTTCATCGAGTTCATCTATAGGGACATCCGATCAAGACGGTGAAGTATCGCTGTATACCTTCGTCATTTTTGTATGTTGACTAGCATACCTAGAAATTTTCAAAGCTGAGTGCCTTTTCGTTGTTTCTAAGAACAGATTCAAATCAACAATCATACTATAGTAACTTCTTGCAATGATAACCAAAATTGCAACATCTATGCTACGAAATAACAATGATCATCGAGTTTTCAATTATCCACGTTTGCAGTCACATTGCCACCTTATTCCAAGCACGTGACTATAAAACTACATGGCGAAGTGTATCACACCATGTCAGCAATCTCCATATCTTCTTCTTCCTGATCAACGTGTTAGAACCTCCACTTTTGTACTATATTTTGATTACGACAACTATACATTGATGACATTATTGACTGACATCTTTTACAGGAAAAAGGAGAAGAATATAGTCTAAATACATGAAGATTCGACAAGAAGATATGTTGATATATTTAGCATGACGTCGAATTAGCATTTGGATGCTTAATATTGTTGAAATCTCTCCAATAGTGTGTGTGTGTGTGTATAACTATAAAATCTATTTTCAAAAAGGGTGGAATACACATGCGAACTCTTGTGCAACAGACATCTGAATTAAAATTTCAGACATTTGACTATTGAGTATTCAAATATTCAGGTTTAAATATTCAGACTTCTGGAATTTTAATTCAGACGTCTGAACAAGCAAACTTGTGCACACCTATTTTTAAATAATAGCTTTTTTTGATTTTTGAATTATAAATTCAGAAGCCTGAACCGAAAGGTTGGGACTTTTAAAAGAGCCATAACTCTTTAATCCAAGAGTTATGACTATATCTTTTGATTAAGTCTTTTCATGAACAATTGTAACCTTTTATTTATTATAAATACACTTCAGAATCATTTGTTTCAATCACCGAACTTTATTGAATTATCTATTCTTTGGTTCTGAACTATTTTCTATTATACACTCGCTTGTGCTCTCAAAAATTCGTTAATTTGTGATTATAAATCACTTTCCTTCTCTATTCTTCACTTGGTTTCAAATATATACAAAGAAGAAGATTATAGGAAGGGTGTACATAAATTGTGACTAATCCGTGTTATTAAGAACACATACATAGTCAATCACTACATTTTTATTTGTGAAGTCCTATTCTACTACTTACGCAAGAAGTCCTCTTCGGCTGTTGATGTGAAATCCTGTTTTGCTGCTCAGGTCCCTGTTCTGCTGCTTAGGTGTTGTAATACATGTTCCTTCGTAGGATGTTGATTGGGGAAATACTAGGAGTCAGGATTGGAAATAGAACGGTGCTCCGAACCAGTATAAAAATTCCTGGTGTTCTTTACTTTACTTACTGCATTCATATTTATTATCTGTGACATAATCTCTAAGTTCTTATCTCATTAAATAATTACTTGCATATATCAAGAATAATATATCACACTATTAGAACTTTCGCATATACACATATTTCCATATTACTTGATCGTGATCATTCTTTTCATTTGGTATCAGAGCAGGTTATCTTATAACCGTAAAACTGTTATTTGATATCTCGATAATATGGAAAATAACACTAACACCAACACTAACATAAGTTTCACAGAAGGTCAATCCACTGCATGACCTCCAATTTTTAATGGCATGAACTATAATTATTGAGCTACACGAATGAGAATATATGTGCAAGCAAATGGTTTTGGTTCGTGGAATATTACTCAAAAAGAATATCCCTACTACTAATTACTTTGAATGATCATCCATTGAGAAAACAGATGCTACTGCAAATGCTAAAGCAACGAATATGTTGCATTGTGCCTTGGATAGAAATGAGTTTAACTGTATTTGTATGTGCAATACTGCATATGAAATATGACAAACACTCAAAGTAACTTACGAAGGGACTAACAAGGTTAAACAAAGCAAGATATCTATGCTTAAAAGTCAATTTCAGAATTTTAGGATGAATGAAAACAAATCTATTAATGACATATACTCTATATTTCAAGATATTTATATTCATTACTTGGCTTAGGAGAAAAATTCTTTGATTTTGTTATAGTATCGAAAATCCTAAACTCTTTAATGGAAGACTGGGAAAGAAAGGTCTTGGAAACTGAAGTAGGTGATGATCTTTCAACCATAAAACTAGAAAAGTTAATTGGAAGCCTAATGTAATTTGAAGTGAATTTTCAAGCAAAAAGAGTTTTGCACTACATAAAAAGAATATAGCCTTTCATGCAAAAAAAGAAGAATCAGATTCATATGAAGAAGACCTAGCTTTTATTGCCAATAACTTTAGAAATTTTTTGAAATATAAGAAAGGAAACAGAAACAATTGAAAGAAATATTTCAACAACAACAAATCTTATTCATCAGTAATTGAGTGCTTTCGTTGTCACAAAAAAGGACATTTTCAAAAAGACTATCAACAATGGATGTAACACCCCACACTTTTCTAAGCTCAAATTTCGACAAAAATCGAAACTTGAACAACATCCAAGCATGGAGCATGTATATCTTTTACCTGCAATAAATGGGCATGAGCATAATCAGAGTACGATATGAAAATTCACAGCGGAAACAAAATAGGATTAACTAGTATTAACTCAAGTAACAATCTTTCTCAAAGTAAGTCACTTTGCCAATACCGAGCATGAAGAGAATGAGAAACGAAAGCCAAACTTAGATACCTATGAGTACCCGACCTCCTCTAGTTAACCAGAGTGGTTGTAATGCAAAGGGGGGGGGGGGGTCAGAACAACAAAATTCTGGGGAAGAGGAAATGTAAAACACATATTATAATACACAGATGTATCCCGTTTGGTTCAACCAAGATATATGCATACCAAGGTTAGCGCTTCTAGCCAAACCTTGTAGTTGATTTCACACGAATCAGAATATCCTTCCCAAGGTAGACTTCCTCAAAATATAATACCAAGATAGAATGTTTACACATATATTTGTGAAGCCTTTATACCAGAACATGGCCGGTTATTTAATCAGGGAAAGATCCCTGATGTGATGACCCAAATTTCCAGTACCCTTTGAGCTGATCGAACAACATGTAACACCCCGTGTATTCTATAGCTGTGAAATTAACAAATTAAAGTATAATTAATTCGAAATCAAAGAACTAAGGGAAACAGGTTACGCCATTGCGTTCTTCTTGAAATTCTGCTTGAGATAGAGTCTGAGTTTGCGTAAATTGGACTCCGTATGAAAAAGATATCCTTAAATTAAAAATTGCAGCAAAACATGGAAAAAGAGGAATGAGAAAAGAATAATGTTTAGCATTGTTCTAACTTTTGTAAGCAAAAGACTTAGTAGCTCATTTGGTTGGAACACATGACTTGCATACAAGAGGTACAGAGTTCGATCCCCGCCAGCGCCTTATTTTTGTTTTAGGGGAATGGCTTAAAATAGCCTAGTGTGAATGCAGTTCAAAAAGTGGTTTAGTGTGAAAATGGGTAATTGGGAAGATAGATAAAAAGAAAAAAAAAGAAATATATATATATATATACACATATACGTATACATATATATATATATATATATATGACATGTACGTATCATGAGGCGTATGTTGCGCATTTTTGCCTGCCAAGAATTGTTTTTTTATAAGTGGCCTTCTCTAATTGGATTCATGACAAATTAAAGGAAAGAAATATTTAACATATTCGTACATATGTGCATTTATGTCATAAACATACAAATTAAATAAAGATGTGTGGATGCAAGCAGTGAAAAGAAAGGTTTATGCATAATATTTGTATGCAGTAAATGGGGATTTTCAAAGAGGAAGAATATGAATAGGTTAGACTTAATTTTCTATTAATAGGAATGTCATTTATAAACCTGCAATTGACATCAATGTGGCACTGAATAAGAAAAATATGGTATGTGATATTATTTTGTGAACATAACATGCAAGCATATTAATATGACAAATATTTATCTGGCATTTAATTTAAAGATATGTCAATAGGGCATTGATTTGAAAACATGCTATTAACATTTATCTGTACATGTTAATTTGAGAAATATATAAATATGTTGAGAAATATATAAATATGCTAATTTACAATGAAAAGGATACATTAATATTGTCATTCTTGTTAATTGACATGTATATATGAATAATTAATGTATACGGTAAAAGGAAAGATGTATCTATTAAATACGTATTTATGTTTGATGGATTGGCAATAAATAATGAATGTTGATAATGTACATTAAGGGAGTAATTATGGCATAAGTGTGTTAGGAATTATTTATATATAGAATTTGTCCTAAATGAGAAATGTGTACATTGTAGGAAATATATATATATATATGCTAAAACATGGAATTGCATGTAATTGGCCTCTTTTGAAATTGATGGCCTTGATTTACCCTAGCATCATCGGACGGCTCAAATTAACTTGCAACTCTATAAAAATGACCCTAGACTCTACCTAGGTTTCTTACACAATTCTCTAGCCTCCATTGCTCTCTTCTTCTAATAAAAATAAAAATAAAAATGGCGTCGCTGCTCTGCTGGAATTAAAACTAGAAGATAATCAACATCAACCTAAGCAACTCAATTCAAACTAGAGATTAAAGTTTCTGCAAAGATTCTACAACAAGTTAAAGTTCTTTCTTTAATCCAATCAAGGCAAGTACAGTTATTCTCCGCTATAAACGTTAATTATAATTTTGATATGCATTTAAATCTGAGTTTGAGGTTGTATTCTCTTCTGTTAGATCTGTTTTCTGTGACTGTTCTATATTCCTTTCTTCTTTTCTGTTTCTATAGCCAGGCTACCACGAGCCTGTGCCTAATCTCATAAGAGATGAACGTATGAACGCAAGTTTTGGGATGAATGATGAGAAATTTGACAAAACCAAATTGAATGTATGACTTTAGGACTGAGGCATAAAATATATTGGACATATGACTTGGGATTGGATGCATAAATTTGACTATGAACATAAAATTTATGCATGTTGTATGCATAGTTATGTTGTAATTTAGACCTGTAATTAATTAGAAAAAAATAAGTATATGTTATAAACTAGTTTTAGACCTATGCATATTTTGTGATAAAAGAAGAAGAGGAACCACTGTAAAGATTACATATGATTTGAGGCTTTGGACAAAATGCATATAAAAAGGCAAGATCTGATTTTTAGAGGATATGGTTTAAAGATTTATATTATTGGGGATAGTTTGCATAATGATTCATGACATGAAAAGAAGGAAGATATGGAAACTTAAGATTTACTTTAATTATGATATCTATTATTGTAATTACACCTAAATAGGGATTTTTGGATATATGACATGCATTGAAATTAATGGTTATATTTGGTATAATTTATATGTGAATCTGCTGTAAAATGCTAGTTTAACACAAATTGGAACATATGTTATATGGCAAATTATGTCCATATTCTGCGAGTATATGTTGTGAATCATGACAATTATGTAGGCATATGAATTTAGGCTAATTTATGACTAGGCAAGGCATGTAAATAGAACCATTGGAAATATTAAATTTGCTAAATCTGCTAATTTGCCAAGTTGCCTAAACTGCTAGTTTTGTTATATTGCCTAGACTGCTAATTAGATTGAAATGCCTAATCTGTTAAATTTGTCGGTTGAAATGCCTAACCTGTTATATGCAAAATTCTGCTAAGTTGCTAAATCTGTAAAATCCGTTAATTCATATAAAATCTGTTATCTGCTATGTTGATATAATCATTCTGTTATTGATATAATCTGAATTGGCATATATATTGGATGTGTGCATAAACGGTAAATAATTAATTAATTGGCCGCAAAGATGAACATGGCTAACTCGAGGTTAGAATGAGTTTGCGGCGTAAATCTGCCCGGAACCGCCCGGCACATCCAGTGGCCGCAAACAATAGGTTCTAATGTGAGAAGTTAGTCATAACATGCATAAGACACGAGGTTAGGTCTGGCTTGTGGCAGAAGTCTGCCCGGAACCGCCCGGCATATCCAGCGGCCACAAGCTACCGACCTAATGTGAGAGGTCTGTGCATTAATAATTAATTAATGCAAATCTAAGATAAGAATGACGTCTAAAACGTGTTGGGGAAAATAGGGTTAAACCAATGGGGTTAATAGATGTAGTAAAACCCGTCCATGAATCTGTAGGCCCAATACAAAGTTAGACAAATCTGAAAAGTCTGTACATCTGACCCGTTAGTCTGAAAACTTGTTAACTAAATTTGTGAATTAGTAAATCTGAATTCTGTATGTCTGAACTTGTAAACAAGTTAATCTGAAATCTGTTAGTCTGGGGACACAAGGTTAGGAGGGGAATTACTTGTGTCATCTGTTGTTTGGGACCCATATTAGTCAGTAACCCTTTCTGGTATCAAAACTTTGACCCAACAATAGGTAGGGTCCGGGCACGCTTACTGAACTAATTATAAGTGGTTCATTCTGATAATGGCGAGGGGTGTTGATGGTGCGTTCCAACCGGGTCATGTGCGTGCATGGATCCCGGTCTGCCTCTGAGGATGTAAGACGCCGTGACATCTGTAAATAGGTCTGTGCCAATCGGTTGTCACTTTAGGGAGTGATACACCCTACTGTGGGGCCGACACAGGATATTTATGTATTAGGGAGCCGATCGCTTGGGGTAGGGTTTTAGGGTACGCTTAGTTCTGTCTGTTTCTGTTGGTACCGTCTGTTTCTGTTGGGTGGTAACACCTGTCTGTTTCTGTGTGGTACCGTCTGTTCGGGTGGTAAAGGCCCATTACTAGTGTACACCTAATTCCACATTCTGTTTCCATAGGGATAAATTTGTTTCTTCTTCTGTCTGTTTCTGATCGGGTAGTAAAGGCCCATTATTAGCATTCTGTTTCTGTTAAAGTATTCTGTACCCGTTCCTGCTTCAATTTAGACATTAGGGTGACACCTAATTCTGTTATACTAGTATGAGTGCAGGGAAGTGTAAAACAATAGTTTATATCATTCTGTTTTTCTGTTATATCTGCTACACCTGTTATAGTTATCTCACATCCAGTTTTATGTTCATATCATATTATTATTATCTGTTCATATGCTGAAAATCACTGGACTTGCCAGACTTTTTGTCTGACCCTTGTTGTTTCGCCTTCTTTCTTCCGTCCCCCCCAGGTTATCCAAGGAGGGAAATACTTTAGCTTGATCCGGATTTCTCTTTGCTTGAAGTGCTTAAAGTATGGCTTGGCTCTGTATAGCTTCCATTCCATGGGGATTATGATTTTAAACTATGCATTTTGAAGGCTTTTGTACAAGACTGATATTTTGTACTTGAATTCTGAAATTGAAAGGATGTAACCATACTAATTTCTGTTTCCGCTGTAATAAAGTTAAAAATTTTCAAGTACTGTTTTATCTGTCTTGTAAGTTTCTGTTCTGTTTACTAAAATGCTCCACCAAAGTTAAGGCATTCCCTTTGTGAGTGACCTTAACGGAGGTGGGGTGTTACACTTGGTATCAGAGCAAAAGGTTACCGGATTTGATAAAGAATTTTTGAAAACTATTTTCAAAAAGGTTTTGAAAAGGAAGTATTTTCAAAAGTAAAGCTTATTTTGAAAAACATAGTCCCCTAAGCCATATATCTATCTTTTGATCCTCTGCTTGAATCCTTGTTTCCTTCTTTCTTGAGTCTCTGGGGCTCCCAGTTTTCTGGGAGGTAACCTCATCGAAGGGCAAAGTAGTGCCCGACTTCCATCAATAGCTGTAGTAGTTTCACCTGCGGCTAGTTTTCTTTAGAGCTTTGAAGGATTTTTCCGGGCGATGGAGGCAGCTTTCGAGGGATTGGTCAGCATGTTACACAAGGATAGTAAAGATGAGAATGATGAGGTTTGGCTAAGGAGCACAACCCAAAGGTGAGAAACTCATATAGACTTAGTTCACAATGGAGGCAAAAGGGAAACACAAAAGAAGGAAGGAAAGTTTGAAGATAAGGAGGAGGAAAGTGTTTTACTTATGGAAGCTCGACTCATCTGAATAAGGATTACCGAAAGAGGAAGGGGAGGGCGCTTGCTTCAACTGTGGGGAGATGGGACACTTCACTAGGGACTGCCCGAAGAGACGAGGACAAGGAGGGCAGGCGAACACTCTTGAGGCTAGTGGCTAGGATAGAAATAGGAAAATTTCTATAGTAGGTTTAATTTCTTTATCTGATTATGGAGTTAAGACTTTTTCTGATTCTGGTATTTTGATTTTGTAGTCGATACTCTGCACTTTAATACTAGTATTATTTCTGAATTCCGCTGTAGACTCAAACCCATAAGGGTTATGGATCTTCTGTTTGGGACTGGGGTTTGAGGGATATCTGTGTTAGGCGTCAAGTATGACGCATACATTCTGAGTTTTCGTGGGGTATGATTTTATCATGCTTAGCTTCCTAAGAATCATTAGGGAACCCGATCTGTGCCAGTAGTCTGTAAATATCTAAATACTTTTTTATAGGATTTCCAGTTTCGACATTGTCTAAAGAAGGTACTCCTCTGGGTGTCAATTTGATGTTGGTTTCGGTCTTTGGGGCCGATACTTAGGACCCATGTCTAATGGGAACCAAATTTTCGTTCTATCTGTACTCGCTTCCATCATTCGACTGTATCCTATCGATCGAATATTTGAACTTTAGGTAGAAACTAATGGGTGTAAACATGTGTTTGAGACATGTTATGTTTGATGGTTGCAAGTGGATGCAAGTGGTTGCTAGTGGTTGCTCGTGGATGCATATACACACACTAGGCATTAGATCGGCTCGAAAGCACTTTCATACTGCATATGGATGTGTGAGCATTTTTAAATTTTTATGGATGCAAAATGGTTGAATCAGCATATGGATGTTGCATATGAATGAGCAGTTGTGCACTCATATAGAAATGATATGTCTCAAGTAGGAAAATTTGCATACATATTGGACTCATGGCACTAACATGATTTGCATTAAGGAGGTCGACTGAATCAGTGGGCCGCCTGATTTTGCATTAGATATGGACATGAACACACACTGTGCATTTAAACATGAAAGCATTAGAAGTCTATAAGGACAATGGATGCTTGTGGATGATGGTTGAGTAGATGGGTGATTGGATGGTAGGACACATTCTTCTTAACTTGAAAATTTCGGGGACGAAATCCTTTTAAGTGGGGGAGAATGTAACACCCCGTGTATTCTATAGCTGTGAAATTAACAAATTAAAGTATAATTAATTCAAAATCAAAGAACTAAGGGAAACAGGTTACGCCATTGCGTTCTTCTTGAAATTCTGCTTGAGATAGAGTCTGAGTTTGCGTAAATTGGACTCCGTATGAAAAAGATATCCTTAAATTAAAAATTGCAGCAAAACATGGAAAAAGAGGAATGAGAAAAGAATAATGTTTAGCATTGTTCTAACTTTTGTAAGCAAAATACTTAGTAGCTCATTTGGTTGGAACACATGACTTGCATACAAGAGGTACAGAGTTCGATCCCCGCCAGCGCCTTATTTTTGTTTTAAGGGAATGGCTTAAAATAGCCTAGTGTGAATGCAGTTCAAAAAGTGGTTTAGTGTGAAAATGGGTAATTGGGAAGATAGATAAAAAGAAAAAAAAAAGAAATATATATATATATATATATATATACATATACGTATACATACATATATATATATGACATGTACGTATCATGAGGCGTATGTTGCGCATTTTTGCCTGCCAAGAATTGTTTTTTTATAAGTGGCCTTCTCTAATTGGATTCATGACAAATTAAAGAAAAGAAATATTTAACATATTCGTACATATGTGCATTTATGTCATAAACATACAAATTAAATAAAGATGTGTGGATGCAAGCAGTGAAAAGAAAGGTTTATGCATAATATTTGTATGCAGTAAATGGGGATTTTCAAAGAGGAAGAATATGAATAGGTTAGACTTAATTTTCTATTAATAGGAATGTCATTTATAAACCTGCAATTGACATCAATGTGGCACTGAATAAGAAAAATATGGTATGTGATATTATTTTGTGAACATAACATGCAAGCATATTAATATGACAAATATTTATCTGGCATTTAATTTAAAGATATGTCAATAGGGCATTGATTTGAAAACATGCTATTAACATTTATCTGTACATGTTAATTTGAGAAATATATAAATATGTTGAGAAATATATAAATATGCTAATTTACAATGAAAAGGATACATTAATATTGTCATTCTTGTTAATTGACATGTATATATGAATAATTAATGTATACGGTAAAAGGAAAGATGTATCTATTAAATACGTATTTATGTTTGATGGATTGGCAATAAATAATGAATGTTGATAATGTACATTAAGGGAGTAATTATGGCATAAGTGTGTTAGGAATTATTTATATATAGAATTTGTCCTAAATGAGAAATGTGTACATTGTAGGAAATATATATATATATATGCTAAAACATGGAATTGCATGTAATTGGCCTCTTTTGAAATTGATGGCCTTGATTTACCCTAGCATCATCGGACGGCTCAAATTAACTTGCAACTCTATAAAAATGACCCTAGACTCTACCTAGGTTTCTTACACAATTCTCTAGCCTCCATTGCTCTCTTCTTCTAATAAAAATAAAAATAAAAATGGCGTCGCTGCTCTACTGGAATTAAAACTAGAAGATAATCAACATCAACCTAAGCAACTCAATTCAAACTAGAGATTAAAGTTTTTGCAAAGATTCTACAACAAGTTAAAGTTCTTTCTTTAATCCAATCAAGGCAAGTACAGTTATTCTCCGCTATAAACGTTAATTATAATTTTGATATGCATTTAAATCTGAGTTTGAGGTTGTATTCTCTTCTGTTAGATCTGTTTTCTGTGACTGTTCTATATTCCTTTCTTCTTTTCTGTTTCTATAGCCAGGCTACCACGAGCCTGTGCCTAATCTCATAAGAGATGAACGTATGAACGCAAGTTTTGGGATGAATGATGAGAAATTTGACAAAACCAAATTGAATGTATGACTTTAGGACTGAGGCATAAAATATATTGGACATATGACTTGGGATTGGATGCATAAATTTGACTATGAACATAAAATTTATGCATGTTGTATGCATAGTTATGTTGTAATTTAGACCTGTAATTAATTAGAAAAAAATAAGCATATGTTATAAACTAGTTTTAGACCTATGCATATTTTGTGATAAAAGAAGAAGAGGAACCACTGTAAAGATTACATATGATTTGAGGCTTTGGGCAAAATGCATATAAAAAGGCAAGATCTGATTTTTAGAGGATATGGTTTAAAGATTTATATTATTGGGGATAGTTTGCATAATGATTCATGACATGAAAAGAAGGAAGATATGGAAACTTAAGATTTACTTTAATTAGGATATCTATTATTGTAATTACACCTAAATAGGGATTTTTGGATATATGACATGCATTGAAATTAATGGTTATATTTGGTATAATTTATATGTGAATCTGCTGTAAAATGCTAGTTTAACAAAAATTGGAACATATGTTATATGGCAAATTATGTCCATATTCTGCGAGTATATGTTGTGAATCATGACAATTATGTAGGCATATGAATTTAGGCTAATTTATGACTAGGCAAGGCAGGTAAATAGAACCTTTGGAAATATTAAATTTGCTAAATCTGCTAATTTGCCAAGTTGCCTAAACTGCTAGTTTTGTTATATTGCCTAGACTGCTAATTAGATTGAAATGCCTAATCTGTTAAATTTGTCGGTTGAAATGCCTAACCTGTTATATGCAAAATTCTGCTAAGTTGCTAAATCTGTAAAATCCGTTAATTCATATAAAATCTGTTATCTGCTATGTTGATATAATCATTCTGTTATTGATATAATCTGAATTGGCATATATATTGGATGTGTGCATAAACGGTAAATAATTAATTAATTGGCCGCAAAGATGAACATGGCTAACTCGAGGTTAGAATGAGTTTGCGGCGTAAATCTGCCCGGAACCGCCCGGCACATCCAGTGGCCGCAAACAATAGGTTCTAATGTGAGAAGTTAGTCATAACATGCGTAAGACACGAGGTTAGGTCTGGCTTGTGGCAGAAGTCTGCCCGGAACCGCCCGGCATATCCAGCGGCCACAAGCTACCGACCTAATGTGAGAGGTCTGTGCATTAATAATTAATTAATGCAAATCTAAGATAAGAATGACGTCTAAAACGTGTTGGGGAAAATAGGGTTAAACCAATGGGGTTAATAGATGTAGTAAAACCCGTCCATGAATCTGTAGGCCCAATACAAAGTTAAACAAATCTGAAAAGTCTGTACATCTGACCCGTTAGTCTGAAAACTTGTTAACTAAATTTGTGAATTAGTAAATCTGAATTCTGTATGTCTGAACTTGTAAACAAGTTAATCTGAAATCTGTTAGTCTGGGGACACAAGGTTAGGAGGGGAATTACTTGTGTCATCTGTTGTTTGGGACCCATATTAGTCAGTAACCCTTTCTGGTATCAAAACTTTGACCCAACAGTAGGTAGGGTCCGGGCACGCTTACTGAACTAATTATAAGTGGTTCATTCTGATAATGGCGAGGGGTGTTGATGGTGCGTTCCAACCGGGTCATGTGCGTGCATGGATCCCGGTCTGCCTCTGAGGATGTAAGACGCCGTGACATCTGTAAATAGGTCTGTGCCAATCGGTTGTCACTTTAGGGAGTGATACACCCTACTGTGGGGCCGACACAGGATATTTATGTATTAGGGAGCCGATCGCTTGGGGTAGGGTTTTAGGGTATGCTTAGTTCTGTCTGTTTCTGTTGGTACCGTCTGTTTCTGTTGGGTGGTAACACCTGTTTGTTTCTGTGTGGTACCGTCTGTTCGGGTGGTAAAGGCCCATTACTAGTGTACACCTAATTCCACATTCTGTTTCCATAGGGATAAATCTGTTTCTTCTTCTGTCTGTTTCTGATCGGGTAGTAAAGGCCCATTATTAGCATTCTGTTTCTGTTAAAGTATTCTGTACCCGTTCCTGCTTCAATTTAGACATTAGGGTGACACCTAATTCTGTTATACTAGTATGAGTGCAGGGAAGTGTAAAACAATAGTTTATATCATTCTGTTTTTCTGTTATATCTGCTACACCTGTTATAGTTATCTCACATCCAGTTTTATGTTCATATCATATTATTATTATCTGTTCATATGCTGAAAATCACTGGACTTGCCAGACTTTTTGTCTGACCCTTGTTGTTTCGCCTTCTTTCTTCCGTCCCCCCAGGTTATCCAAGGAGGGAAATACTTTAGCTTGATCCGGATTTCTCTTTGCTTGAAGTGCTTAAAGTATGGCTTGGCTCTGTATAGCTTCCGTTCCATGGGGATTATGATTTTAAACTATGCATTTTGAAGGCTTTTGTACAAGACTGATATTTTGTACTTGAATTCTGAAATTGAAAGGAGGTAACCATACTAATTTCTGTTTCCGCTGTAATAAAGTTTAAAATTTTCAAGTACTGTTTTATCTGTCTTGTAAGTTTCTGTTCTGTTTACTAAAATGCTCCACCAAAGTTAAGGCATTCCCTTTGTGAGTGACCTTAACGGAGGTGGGGTGTTACACAACACCAATCCAACCCAAATTGTACTGGAAACCCAGATGTCAATAGAAAGAAATTAGACGATGAGATAAGAAAGAAATATTAGAAAAAAAGAAGAAGAAGAATCAACACTACATAGAGTCTTACATTGCAGTGGAACAAAATATAATATAGTAATAACTTTTATTGAGAGCATGTAAAATACTTACAAATCATCAGAGTACATCACATCTGGACAGTTATAATAATCTGTTCTCATATTCAACACACAGCGGAACAATAACTGTATAACATCATACGTCTGAACTCTTCCAGCACTTCTTCTGAACTTCGTATTATCCAATGACCTGAAACTGTACAACCCGGTCTAAACCAAGCATTACAAATATCGGGTCAGTCGGGTGAACCGGAATGAGAAAACTCGCACAGTTTAAGGGGGATCATCCAACTTGATTTTAATGTTAAAAGTCCTTTCGAAGAAAAGGATAATCGTAAGACCAAATCCACATATAAATACGGACGGCTTTTAACTTACGATAACCCAAAACAGTTTTGAAAATCAATACTTTTCTGATATTATGATAGTGTCTAAATACAAATAAATTGCAATCTAGCGGAACCTTGCATCTCACGCTCCACATATATAGTATACAATCAAAACCGCAGGTGCCTATTCGAGATTGGATTCCGACTATGACAAGGTATGGAACCATCTGCCGATAGTGTATCTCTAGAGGCGAATACACTGGGTTCAACAAGAACGTCTTGCAAACCGGCCCACACATGACCGACCACTCATTTCGTTTGAGTATATCAGCAACGGTTGGGATCAGCAATCGTTTCCTGAAAAAGGAACAACATCGATAGATTAAAAAAGAAAAAAAGAATTTCTCTAGATCGGTGATTATACACCCTAATGGGTGCGACACACATAGCCATGTTGCCTGCCCGATTTTTGTCATTTCCCAGTTGTGAGGCTTGAGGTTATAATTGACTTTTGGAACATCTGGCCACCATTTACTTTGAATGCCACATCGTCAGATCCACCAGACATCACTAATTGACGTCCACAAAAATACTCTAGTAGTTAAGCTAAGAGAAGTGCCCCTCTCCGCCTCCAACTATAGTAGAAATCAACGTACGTAACCCCTTTGAAAATACTCTATCAGACATCCGTCCATACAAGTTGTCCAGGGGTTAGATAAACCGAAGGCACCCGCCTACTGCATCCTAGAAATCACCCTATGGATCAATAGCGAGTAGTCCTTGAAATCCATAGATGTCAACTACGACTGGATCACGTCAGAATATCTCTAGCTGCAGACCAGAGAATATTCGACAAATAATCCTTTCGCTTTTGAAGATCCACGGTCTTCAATTGCTTCATCTCGATTAGCTTCTGAATATCTTCAACGTTTACGTATTTGCTGGTTGGAATGGTTTTCGAATATAATTTCGATTCTGGCCTTTTAATACCAACAATCGACTTGGCTAGATTTTGATAGTCGGTGTTTTAACTATCAAAATAAACAATCACCATCCACAGAAAATAAAATGGATTCACTGGTTCAGTATACAGCATCACTTGGCCACTTTAGTCAAAACATTTGTTATTCTTTATGGTTATATTTTCACATCATTGCAATAATTAGTATAAATTTTATTTAATCAAAATAGTTTACCTAACAATTGTTACAAATTCTATTTTCAAAACTCTTACTTTATTTACCAATTCCATTTGTAAAATCATTAGCGAAAATATAATTTGTTGTCTCAAATTAAGTACATCAGTTCGTTATAACTGTCTTACTTCCTTAGCCATGTCAGACCGACTTATCATTTATATTGAAATATTATAAATTCTAATGCTATTAACTTCTTATTTAGATTCTTCGTTTAACATTTCGAATTTTGAAACAAACCTCATCTTTGATTAATCATTCCAAACTTTGGAATATCATTTAACTCCTAAATCTTTCAACATTTAGAATACCGCTTTTTAAATTTTCATTTCCAAGTTATCCAACTTATAATTCTTCGAATTATATTTTATAATATCCTTTACAAAAATATACTTCTTTAATTCCCTCAATTACCCTTGTTTCTAAACTAATATCATCCTTGGATAATCATGAAGTCGTTCAAGTTGGGGTATTTTATTTACCTCTCAGACCTTGAGTCGACAACATTATTATCTTTAAAATAGATAGAAGCTTATAAACGAATCCCAAATTCCAGTAATTAACCCAAGGTTCCTTTAACTATAGAGTTTCTTTTCATGGCCACTTATCCTCGGTTTGTCCAATTAAAAATCATTTCATAACTAAACATTTATCTCTAGATCATATCATTATATCTTCACTTTTATAATTAGATTTAATCCACTTAAGCTTCAGTTCGATTTCAACTCCTGTTAAACTTGTTTAAAACTTTCCTTTTATAGAATCTTTTCTGTAAATAAATCCAAAATCTAACTCATACAAATATGAGTAAACTTGTTAAATATCCCTTTTAATTGTAAATAATATCCTAAGATTACCTTTGACTTTATTAATTGAGTTCTGGTTACCCAATCATTTCCTTAAATAATAATTAACCTAAATTTCTTTTCATTTGAAAAGTTTACTTTATCATTAACTACTAATTAAATAGTTAATTCCCTTCAAAAAGTTATTTTAAAATAATTAACTTTAATAATAATTAACAATTCAAAAATTGTTTCTAATCATTAATTCTCGTTCAAGTAGTTGATCGGTCATCTCAAAACAAGGTTCATCCGTTAACCAATTCTATTAGCCCTTCTTTTAATCAATAACTTTATTTAATTTAATTAACAATCTAATTAAATTAAATCATCTCAGTTAAAAATAAATAAATTCAACCCTAAACCATTTGGTAAGTTTCTGCCCACTTATTTAGAAAACTCATTATCCCGCAAATCTTGCTTTATATATTCGTCTTTGTAATTACAAGGTAAAATAATTATTTATTTCCTTTAATAATTTTATTTAAAAATAATTTATAGAAAATAGATTTCAAATCTATCCTTAGATATAAAACAAATTTTGTAACTTTCTTTCAATTGATTTATCTGACGGTAAATCAATTTCTATAAAATGATTCATTTACATGCCATTTGCCGAGAATTACTCAACCAATATACTCTATTGGTTAATATCAAACCAGTGATGAATTTTGGTTTAGCATCCAACAATCTATCAAATTGATTAATAGTTTATATAAACAACATATTTGGGGAATCCGGTTGGATCCTTCCAACCTGTCTTTCCCTGCATCACAATGGGTTACCTCAAATCCAATACGACAGTATATTTATCGCGGTACTTATAAATAAACAGTTTAACAATAATCAACAATCAATTAACAACATCCAATCAAGCACCAAATTATTTATTTAATACGTTTATATTATTATAAACATAATCAACAAGGTAAGTTACCTCATTTGGAATCTTATCGTTAAAATAATGATTTAATTTGATTAAATTAAAAAAGCTTAATTTAATCAATGAATATTTAAAAATATTTAGCATATATGCAACCAGTCACCAAATCATCAATCATCAGCAAACATTGAATACAAAATAAAAAACCAGTTTATATAAAATATAAACGGAATAAACTGAGTGAGTTGAACTCACCTTGGGTTTCCACTTATCGTCAAACTCGTTTGATTCAATTAAAAACTCCAGCTGCTTCCATCTCCGTCCAATTCAGTTCCAAAATATTACCTCCACTGATATAGGTCCACTGCTCCGTATTTGTCTTATTCTGTGTACGTATGACACAACTTAAATTTTAATACGGTATTCGGGTTTTGATATTATTAAACTTAAATTTAATATTAACGTTATATATTTTAAATGCGGGCGTTCATAACGATTCAGGCATGTTTAAAATAAAACTGGACATGTATACATGGATAAGGCGTGTTGCTAAAACTAACATACCATGTTAATATTAGGAATATTAAAATACATTGATTGTATTTTGAATAACCGGAGTTATGCATGTTCATGTTAAATACAACTATCTCTAGGCAAATGCATATATTTGATTAAATATTTGTAATCACCATTAACCCGACATATTAGTGTACTTCAAAAATATGAAATATATTTGGGAACCTAAATATAATTACTTCTAAGTTTATAATTTGTTATCAAATTAGGATCCGTTACAGTTTAATAACCAGGTTTAATAATAAATATGCACGTTAAAACTTCCCTACCTACTACAAACTTGGCCATGTTGCGGTTCGCTATAAAATTCAATACTATTATATCTCTCATATTATAATATATGTAAACCCAAACAACTTGCATTTAGTTTAGTATCATGATCAGGCATTTCGGAAACAGGTCACATTATAATTAAATTGGGTCACGTGTACTAACACCATTATGTGAATTACTTGGGTCAGGTATGTGTAAAATCACGTTAATATCATGCATATTAATTTATAAATATATTATGCACGCTAATAACAAATTAGGCATGTTATAAAGGATAAGAAGCGATCAAATTATACCCAAAAGAAAATCCGCTGTACCCCACTGTTCATTTTCATTTTCTTTTTTGTATTGCACCGTTTCCACACAGCATTGCTTCTTCCGCCATCCGCGATGGTCAACCATTCTTCCCACACCACACTGCTCTTCCTCCACTCATGGTAATGTATCTTCACTGCGCATAGTAACTCCCCCATTGATCCTTACTTCACACACCCCTTCGCCAGTTCAATCTTCCCATAGTTTTTCCCTTCTTCCATCTCTTCACAATATGCTGGAAGCCGCATGTATTCACCTTCCTTTTTTCGAAACTACCCTTCCAGGCTTCACCAATCCACTTCACGCGTCCGCAACTCCCCTGCCAACCAGATCATCTTCTCCCCGACTTGCCTGCTTCTTTTCACCATGCACACTTCTGTATGTAACAACAACTCACATTTCTCTCAATACTGTTTCCCATGCACGAGACCACACTATATCCCCCACCCCGTTTTACCAAAATGTTCCCAAACTCCATGCTTTTCAAACCTCACTCTTCTTTTGTTCTCCACTGTTGCACCGTATCTTGCCCAGCATATGTTCCTTCCTGGTCGTCCCCTCAAAAGATGAGATCACCTAAGCCCGCACCCTTCGACCAACGTCGGTTCAAAATTTCCCCCAACATTAGACCATCAGAGTCCACCCCCAGTCACCCGATGTGCCGACTGCCCTCGACTTCGCCAGAAAATGGAAGCTCAGCCAACCACCCTTCGCTGTACAGTAGATCAGCACGGTTTTCAAAGCCCAGCTCCTTTGAACCCATTTGAAAACCCATGCATCTCGCTGTTCTTCCACTCCTTTGTTCATGCATCCCCTCCTGTCGAACTCTGCATCTCACTTCTTTTTAAATGAGGTTATTTCTTTTATATTTTTCCTTTGAACGCCATTGAGAACTAGATCGGGTTTTTATTTCGCTGTTGAAAAAATTAAGGCATCCTATTTTATTCCAGGAGGCAAAAAAGAATTGGAGGCTTTTGGTTATGTTTTCTGCTGCCAGCGCGCACGTATATATAGGGAGAAAGGGAATGCAGATGGAAACAACGTCTTGTCGGTGGTAGGTCTGCATCTATGTTATAATGTAGCATGAAGGTGGGAATGGTCCAACATGGGTTAGCATGCACATGTATCGTCAAGTGAAAGATAGAAGAGAGGGAAGGGGTTAGCTCAGTTTTCTATTGTGTAGATAGGATGACTAGTAGTCTGCGTTGCATGCAATTGTCCATTGAAAGAAAAGAGATGTTTGATTGATAAGGTAAGGCGTTTATAAAACAAAAGTAGTCTATGAGTAGCTGTATATCTTTGGGTCTACATGGTGAAAAAGAAATCAGTGTGTTTTGATTCAGAATAAGGTGCCGTATCTTGGTTTCATTAATTTGAATTGGACAAAACATGCTTTGAAAAGAAGCAAAGAGCGTAGGTTGTCGCTTCACTGCATTTTGATTAGAAAATAAGGTAAGGTACGATATATTTTTATACGGTACAATAAATTCAAAGTGGTTATTTAAATCTACTGGCATTTTCTAATATTTATGTTAAACGTTCAATAACCATACCGACAAAATTCTAAAATGGACGTACCGCTATGACTAAATGTTACGGTTGCAATAAAACTAATTTCCTTGGAAATGGACTCCGTTTGCAAAATCAGCGTTATTTAAATTTATCGGTTCACCCTAAATATCGCTCACCGTTAAAACAACTCTGATTGGCTCCAAACTGGAAATGTAGCAATAATTAATTGTATGTATTCCAAAAAAAATCCGTTTCTTTGAAAACGGAGGTCGTCAGAAAAGAAAACTATTTTTAAAGCCTAAAATATATCGATAAAATTAATTAATATTACCGAATCGATATTTATACCAATTTAAATATAAAAATTAAAATGGTGGAAAAATCTGGGATGTCACTTTCTTCCCCTCTTAAAAGAATTTCGTCCCCGAAATTACATGGTAAAAGAAGAATTCTCCGAACCAGCTATTTTTGAAATAATTACTTTTGAATTATTACAAAATTAAATTTAAACTCTAAAAGATTTTCGAAATTTTCGCCAGCATCTCCTCTGCACGGCTCGACTAGAACAACTACGACTCGCCACTCCGGTCTGACTTCTCCAAAAGAAAACCAAAATCCAAATGGCTACCCAACTCGGGGTGTAAAATCAATCACCAAGCAATAATATCAATGTTTACCTATTTGTCGGGAAAATCAACTCCAATTTTGAAGCAAATCAACTAACTGCTCTCCATCTTCCAATCTGTATAATCATATAAACTCCACAGCCATTTGGAATCTACAATTAACTCAATTACGATGCAAATAACAATCCAGAGTTAAACGATTCAGCTCATTTCCAATTTATTATACTGGAATTTTAGTTTCAATTCATTTAACTCCTTTGTCGATCTGTTTATTCAACCAACTCAACAAACAACCGAATTTTTTGAATTATATTCAGTCACTAATACATACTCGTCTACATATATTAATAACAATCGATTAATATATAATTTATTTCCATTATTATCTATTCCAATTCATATATTGGAAAATTATGGTTATACTAAAACCATTTTAATTCTTTACTCAAGTTGGTAACAAATTATTCTGATAAAAATATCTTTTATCTTTACAAACTTCGAATATTTCATCCAAAATCATTTCAAATTATTTATGATTTTACATAACTTATTCATATTTTTTAGATTTTTAATAAGTGCCTTACAGTCGGTTTTCAATATCGGCCACCGAACTGTATCCATAGCAATCTTTTTCAAAACTAATTTGGACACATTTTAAAATCTAACCATTAGATTTCAAAACTCTTATTATCATTCGAAAGCTCTTTCTGATACGAACCTAATGGTTCTAGTTTTAGGAGAATCCGACGGTCGGATCTCCCGTTACGTCCGTTCAAATTCGATGGTTGAAATTCACGAACGGTCGCTGTGCGATACGTTCTATTCAAACCATTTAAATATATAATATATTTCATCGATTTTCTATTTCCCAAATTTTTGTTATTCAATTTCATTTCTAGGTTAATTCTCATCTCCATATTGAATTAACCAGTTGGTTTATGATCAATTTAAATTCTATCCAACTATCCAATACAATTGACTAATCAGTTCAATTTTACTTTATAATTCGATTTGAATTCCAATCAAATCAAGCAAACAATCAACCAACCAATATTACTATACTATAGAAAATTATCTCATTTTTCTATAAAAATATATTTTAGGCAAAATTATTCCATTTACCCCCTTTATAAAACAATATCGTGTCAGTTGCCAGTTTAATATGGTTTTCCAACACTTGAACCGATTAATCAACACAATACAAAATATTTTATATAAAATATATATATACGTTCTCTCATATATATATATATATACCCAAACTCAATCTAGGGTGTTACTAAATCTATCTCTACTGAGTTACACCACAGAGCCAAGTTTACTACTCAACCAATAGCTCTAATATCAACTGTGACGACCCAAATTTCCGGTACCCTTTGAGCTGATCGAACAATACCAATCCAACCCAAATTGTACTGGAAACCCAGATGTCAATAGAAAGAAATTAGACGATGAGATAAGAAAGAAAGAAATATTAGAATAGAAGAAGAAGAAGAGCCAACACTACATAGAGTCTTACATCGCAGCGGAATAAAATATAATATAGAGAGCTTGTAAAATACTTACAAATCATCAGAGTACATCACATCTGGACAGTTATAATAACCTGTTCTCATATTCAACACAAAATGGAATAATAACTGTATAACATCATATGCCTGAACTCTTCCAGCACGTCTTCTGAACTTCGTATTATCCAAATGACCTGAACCTGTACAGCCCGGTCTAACCCAAGCATTACAAATACCAGGTCAGCCGGGTGAACCAGAATGAGAAAAACTCGCATAGTTTAAGGGGGATCATCCAACTTGATTTTAATGTTAAAAATCCTTTCGAAGAAAAGGATAATCGTAAAACCAAATCCACACATAAATACAGACGGTTTTTACCTTATGATAATCCAAAATAGTTTTGAAAATCAATACTTTTCTAATATTATAACAGTGTCTAAATACAAATAAATAGCAATCTAGCGGAACGCTTGCATCTCACGCTCCACATATATAGCATACAATCAAAACCGCAGGCGCCTATTGGAGATTGGATTCCGACTATGACAAGGTATGGAACCACCTGCCGATAGTGTATCTCTAGAGGCGAATACTCTGGGTTCAACAAGAACGTCTTGCAACCCGGCCCGCACATGACTGACCACTCATTTCGCTTGAGTGTATCGAATGTATATCACCAACGGTTGGGATCAGCAACCGTTTCCTGAAAAAGGAACAACATCGATAGACTAAAGAAAAAAAAAGAATTTCTCTAGATCGGTGATTATACACCCTAATGGGTGCGACCCACTAGACATGTTGCCTGCCCGATTTTTGTCATTTCCCAGTTGTGAGGCTTGAGGTTATAATCGACTTTTGGAACATCTGGCCACCATTTACTTTGAATGGCACATCGTCAGATCCATCAGATATCACTAATTGAAGTCCACAAAAATACTCTAGTAGTTAAGCTAAAAGAAGTGCCCCTCTCCACCTCCAACTATAGTACGTTTGAAGAAATCAACGTACGTAACCCCTTTGAAAATACTCTGTCAGGCATCCATCCATACAAGTTGTCCCGGGGTGGACAAATCGAAGGCACCCTCCTACTACATCCTAGGAATCACCCTATGGATCAATAGCGAGTGGTCCTTAAAATCCATAGATTTCAACTACGTCTGAATGACGTCAGAATATCTCTAGCTGCAGACAAGAGAATGTTCGACAAATAATCCTTTCGCTTTTGAAGATCCACGCTCTTCAATTGCTTCATCTAGATAAGCTTCTGAATATCTTCAACGTTTACGTATTTGCTGGTCGGAATGGTTTTCGAATATAATTTCGATCCTGGTCTTTCCATACCAACAATCGACTTGGCTAGATTTTGATAGTTGGTGTTTTGACTATCAAAATAAACAATCACCATCCATAGAAAATAAAATGGATTCACTGGTTCAGTATACAGCTTCACTTGGCCTCTTTAGTCAAAACAATTGTTATTCTTTATGGTTATATTTTCACATCATTGCAATAATTAGTATTAATTTTTATTTAATCAAAATAGTTTACCTAACAATTATTACAAATTCTATTTTCAAAACTCTTACTTTATTTACCAATTCCATTTGTAAAATCATTAGCGACAATATAATTTGTTGTCTCAAATTAAGTACATCAGTTCGTTATCTCAAATCAAGTACATCAGTTCGTTATAACTATCTTACTTCCTTAGCCATGTCTGACCGACTTATCATTTATATTGAAATATTATAAATTCTAATGCCATTAACTTCTTATTTAGATTCTTCGTTTAACATTTCGAACTTCAAAATAAACCTCATCTTTGATTAATCATTCTGAACTTCGGAATATCATTTAACTCCTAAATCTTTCAACATTTGGAATACCGCTTTTTAAATTCTCATTTCCAAGTTACCCAACTTATAATTCTTCGAATTATATTTTATAATATCCTTTACAAAAATATACTTCTTTAATTCCCTCAACTACCCTTGTTTCTAAACTAATATCATCCTTGGATAATCATGAAGTCGTTCAAGTTGGAGTATTTTATTTACCTCTCAGACCTTGAGTTGACAACATTCTTATCTTCTAAATAGATAGAAGTTTATAAACGAATCCCAAATTCCAGTAATTGACCCAAGGTTCCATTAACTATAGAGTTTCTTTTCATGGCCACTTATCTTCGTTTTGTCCAATTAAAATTCATTTCATAACTAAACATTTATCTTTAGATCATATCGTTATATCTTCACTTTTATAATTAGATTCAATCCACTTAAGCTTCAATTCAATTTCAACTCCTATTAAACTTGTTTAAAACTTTGCTTTTATAGAATCTTTTCCGTAAATAAATCCAAAATCTAACTCATAAAAATATGAGTAAACTTATCAAATATCCCTTTTAATTGTAAATAATATCCTAAGATTACCTTTGACTTTATTAATCGAGTTCTGGTTACCCAATCATTTCCTTAAATAATAATTAACCTTGATTTCTTTTCATTTGAAAAGTTTACTTTATCATTAAATATTAATTAAATAATTGATTCCCTTCAAAAAGTTATTATAAAATAATTAACTTTAATAATAATTAACAATTCAAAAATTGTTTCTAATCATTAATTCTCGTTCAAGTAGTTGACTCGGTCATCTCAAAACAAGGTTCATCCGTTAACCAATTCTATTAGCCCTTCTTTTAATCAATAACTTTATTTAATTTAATTAACAATCTAATTAAATTAAATCATCTCAGTTAAAAATAAATAAATTCAACCCTTAACCATTTGGTTAATTTCTGCCCACTTGTTTAGAAAACTCATTATCCCACAAATCTTGCTTTATATATTCGTCTTTGTAATTACAAGGTAAAATAATTATTTATTTCCTTTAAAAATTTATTTAAAAGTAAACTATATAAAATAGATTTCAAATATATCCTTAGATATAAAAAAAATTATAACTTTCTTTCAATTGATTTATCTGACGGTAAATCAATTTCTATAAAACGATTCATTTACAGGCCATCTGCCGAGAATTGCTCAACCAATATACCCTATTAGTTAATATCCAACTAGTGACGAATTTTAGTTCAACATCGAACAATCAATCAAATTGATTAACAGTTTATATAAACAACATATTTTAGGAATCCGGTTGGATCCCTCCAACCTGTCTTTCCCTACATCACAATGGGTTACCTCAAATCCAATATGACATTATATTTATCGCGGTACTCATAAATAAACAGTTTAATAATAATCAACAATCAATTAACAACATCCAATCAAGCACCAAATTATTTATTTAATACGTTTATATTATTATAAACATAACCAACAAGGTAAGTTACCTCGTTTGGAATCTTATCGATAAAATAACGATTTAATTTGGATAAATTAAACAAACGCTTAATTTAATCAGCGAATATTTAAAAATCTTCAACATATATGCCACCAATCACCAAATCATCAACCATCAGCAAAGATTGAATACTAAATAAAACACAGCTTATATAAAATATAAAATGGGATAAACTGAGTGAGTTGAACTCACCTTGGGTTTCCACTTATCGTCAAACTCGTTTGATTCAATTAAAAACTCCAACCGCTTCCATCTCCGTCCAATGCAGTTCCAAAATATTACATCCACTGATATGGGTCCACTGCTCCGTATTTGTATGATTCTGTGTACGTATGACACAACTTAGATTTTAATATGGTATTCGGGTTTTAATATTATTAAACTTAAATTTAATATTAATGTTATATATATTTTAAATGCGGGCGCTCATAAGGATTCAGGCATGTTTAATATAAAACTGGACACGTATACATGGATAAGGCGTATTGCTAAAACTAACATACCATGTTAATATTAGGCATATTAAAATACATTGATTGTATTTTGAATAACCAGAGTTATGCATGTTCATGTTAAATACAACTATCTCTAGGCAAATGCATATATTTGATTAAATATTTGTAATCACCATTAACCCGACATATTAGTGTACTTCAAAAATATGAAATATATCTGGAAACCTAAATATAATTACTTCTAAGTTTATAATTTATTATCAAATTAGGATCCGTTACATTATAATAACCAGGTTTAATAATAAATATGCACGTTAAAACTTCCCTACCTACTACAAACTTGGCCATGTTGCGGTTCGCTGTAAAATTCAATACTATTATATCTCTCATATTATAATATATGTAAACCCAAACAACTTGCATTTAGTTTAGTATCATGATCAGGCATTTCAGAAACAGGTCACGTTATAATTGAATTGGGTCACGTGTACTAACACTATTATGTGAATTACTTGGGTCAGGTATGTGTAAAATCACGTTAATATCAGGCATATTAATTTATAAATATATTATGCACGCTAATAACAAATCAGGCATGTTATAAAGGATAAGAAGCGATCAAATTATACCCAAAAGAAAATCCGCTGTACCCACCGTTCATTTTCCTTTCTTCTTTGTATTACACCGTTTCCATACAGCATTGCTTCTTCCGCCATCCGCGATGGCCGACCATTCTTCCCACACCACACTGCTCTTCCTTCACTCACGACAATATATCTTCACTGCGCACAGTAACTTCCCCGTTGATTTGCACTTCACACACCCCTTCGCCTGTTCCATCTTCCCATAGTTTTTCCCTTCCATCATCTCTTCACAACATGCTGAAAGTCGCATGTTTTCACCTTCCTTTTTTTGAAACTACACTTCCAGGCTTCACCAATCCACTTCACGAGTCCGCGACTCCCCCTGCCAATAAGATAATCTTCTCCCCGATTTGCCTGCTTCTTTTCACCATAAACACTTCTATATGTAACAACAACACACAAATCTCTCACTACTGTTTCCCATGCACGGGATCGCACTGTTTCCCCCTCCCCATTGTACCAAAATGTTCCCAAACTCCATGCTTTTCAAACCTCACTCTTATTTTGTTCTCCACTGTTGCACCATATCTTACCCAGCGTATGTTCCTTCCCGGCCATCCCCTCCAAAGATGAGATCACCTGAGCCCGCACCCTTCGACCAACGTCGGTTCAAAATTTCCCCCACCATAAGAACATCGGAGTCCACCCCAGTCACCCGACGTGCCCACTACGCTCGACTTCACCAACAAATGGAAGCTCAGTAAACCACCCTTCGGTGTATAGTATATCAGCACGGTTTTCAAAGCCAAGCTCCTCTGAACCCATTTGAAAACCTATGCACCTCGTTGTTCTTCCACTCCTTTGTTCACGCAGTCCCTCCTGTCGAACTCTGCATCTCACTTCTTTTTAAATGAGGTTATTTCTTTTATATTTTTCATTTGAACGACATTGAGAACTAGATCGAGTTTTTATTTCGCTGTTGAAAAAATTAAGGCACTCGGTTTTATTCCAGTAGACAAAAAGAGAATTGGAGGCTTTTGGTTATGTTTTCTACTGCCAGCGTGCACGTAAATATAGGGAGAAAGGGAATGTAGATGGAAACAACGTCTTGTCGGTGGTAGGTCTGCATCTATGCTTTAATGTAGGATGAAGGTGGGAATGGTCCAGCATGGGTTGGCATGCATAGGTATTGTCAAGTGAAAGATAGAAGAGATGGAAGGGGTTAGCTATGTTTTCTATTGTGTAGGTAGGATGACCAGTAGTCTGCGTTGCATGCAAATGTCCATTGAAAGAAAAGAGACGTTTGATTGATAAGGTAAGGAGTTTATAAAACAAAAGTAGTCTATAGGTAGTTGTATATCTTTGGGTCTGCGTGGTGAAAAAGAAATCAGTGTGTTTTGATTCAGAATAGGGTGCCGTATCTTGGTTTCATTAATTTGAATTGGACAAAACATGCTTTGAAAAGAAGAAAAGAGCGTAGGCTGTCACTTCACTGCATTTTGATTAGAAAATAAGATAAGGTATGATATATTTTTATGCGATACAATAAATTCTAAGTGGTTATTTAAATCTACCGGCATTTTCTGATATTTACGTTAAACGTTCAATAACCATACCGAAAAAATTCTACAATGGACGTACCGCTATGACTAAATGTTACGGTTGCAATAAAACTAATTTCCTTGGAAACAGACTCCGTTTGCAAAAACAACGCTATTTAAATTTATCGGTTCACCCTAAATATCGCTCACCGATAAAACAACTCCGATTGGATCCAAACTGGAAATGTAGCAATAATTAATTGTACATATTCAAAAAAAATCCGTTTCTTCGACAACGGAGTTCGTTAGAAAAGAAAACTATTTTAAAGCCTAAAATATATCGATAAAATTAATTAATATTACCGAATCGATATTTAAACCGATTTAAATATTAAAATTAAAATGGCCGAAAAATCTAGGATGTTACACCTGATTACGGAGTTTCTATATATGTATATCTCTTCATTCACTCATCCTTTATCATTTAATGTCTCACTATCAGTGATAGATAGGGTTGATTCTCCCTGATCGTGTAGGAACCTAGGCGGGTCTATTAGTCACTTATTATTCATCGACAATTTATGTAACGGTAACATAAACTAGAGGGAATTAGCTATGGGCCCTACTAGTTAAGGTATCCGTCATCCACGCATATACCCTTGCCCGCGTAAGGTACAAGATGGTATTTTATCGCTCGCTATAAGCTAACATCATTTCATAATCTCCTTTGTCTCTTAATACTTCCTGTAGGATAGGTAGCCATATCTGACATTTTTAGTTTCCGGGTTTGGGTAGGCCCTACACACACGCAATTTAAGACCCCTACACTGAAAGACTTACGCCCAGGTGGACTACTCAACCCAAGCCACTTAAGACCGAAGGAAGCGAACTATACACGAAGATTTTTAAATTTGCACCCTATTAGCCTTCAATACCTTTCCCTACTGGGATAAAGTGGGCTACATTATTAAGTCATTCCCGTTTAGTTTCTTTTTACAGAAATATTGTACGAACGATTAATCATCATCATGGGTTATTATGCTTAATAATGTTTCACATCACTAACTTACTAAGTCCAATTCTAACTTTAAATTATAAGTTCAAATTGTGAATTAGGAAAGTTATATCCTCCTTAACCTAGGATATTTATTTAATTATTTTCCTAATCGGACTTACTATTTTAAACAACAATTAATACCCATTAATACCCTTTGTACACTATTTACTTCTGTCCATAAGTTTATTGCCATTTATGACCATAACGATTATGTTTTCCTAAGGCAAGCATACATGGGTATCCTTATTTTATCAGTCCCGAAGTATCTATTTGTTGTACCCCAATAGACAGTTACTATTCTTATTGATATATTTATTTGTTGCCTGTTATATATATATATATATATATATATATATATATATATATGTATGTATGTATGTGCACCAGATCTCTCACATTAAGTTGACCACTTGTGGATGCTGGATTTGTCGGTTGGTTCCGGGCAGACTTCTACCATAAGCTGAACTTAACCTTGTGCCTAAGTACACTTATATTTACGTATTAGACCCCTCAAATTAAGCTGACTACCTATAGATGCTGGTGTAACAACTCAGAAAATCAGAACCAATTTAAATTTTTTATTTTGGCAATTTTAATGGATTTTGAATTTTTAAAATGACTTATTTTAAATAATAACCACTATAAATTTATTTTGAATAGAATTAGAACATATAATTTATTTAAATCGAAATTAGAATATAAAAATTTATTTTAATTATAAAAGGAATTGGAAATGGCACGGTAGTTTGAAAATTCAATTATAAATTTCAAATGAATGTACAGGATTCAAAATAAACCGGATTTTGGTGAAACCAAAAATATTTGAATCTGTATGAAAATGTCTTTCCAATGAAACTAAAAAATCCAAATTTCTTAGCGGGAATAAAAAGTTATGTCCTGTTGAAGATTCAGAATAGTCGCTATGGAAATATAGCCCTTAAAAATAGCGATTTGGCAAACGACCTCCGTTTTCAACAAGGCCACTTTTGTTGGATCTAGAATGTCAAATTATTGTTAGATTCCAATTTTCATAATTTTTCAAACGGTCTCCAAATTCGACGAAATTAGTTTTGTTAGGACCGTATCATCAAAACATAGCCAGATTTATTTTTCTGGAATATTTGGAGTCTGTATGTGGCACTAGTAAATTGAAATGTACGTTTGAATTGAATATATATAGATTTATATTTTAATTTAAATGGAAATTGATCGTAGTAGTCGAATTGGGTTACGAAACATATCCCATTGTGTGTATAATGTGGGTATTTGGTTAGGGGCGACAGTCGCTGAGATTCGTTTGGAGTTCATATGAAAACCCTACCTTTTAGAATTAAATAATATTATTTAAATATTATATATAATTAAAGAAAACCCTATCCTCCTTCAGCTGCCGGCCCTAATCCATTTGAAGGCCAAAACACTCCAAAACATTTTCATAAATCGCACTCAAAACGAACGAAATTGAAAGATGATTTTGACACAAAAATTGGAGTAGAGATCGAGAGCTTTAAAGTGGTACGAGTTTGATGGAGGTTAGCGCATTATGGAACTCGATTTTTGGCCTAGAACAACCGGACTTTGTACGCAAATCGAGGGAGCCAGGGGCGTTCGATCGGACAGCGGCTCCGGAAGGTGAAAGGCGGCGCCAAGGCACGTCAGGTGAGGGGCTCCGATCATTCTCCAACGAGCTACAGTGTCAGGCGCCAGCGATTTAGGGTTTGGAGCATGGTTTGACGTCTTCTGAGCGATTAAAGGGAGAAGGAGGTTAATTTCTAATTAATTAACTAACTAATTTTAAAATGTCATTAACGGAAATACCATCTTATCTTTTCCGTACGAGGTCCAAATCACACGAAACTGGATCCGTTGCGATCGTGGGGACGAGAGCTTCATAACAAGACTAACCGAGTCCAATTTGGAGCATGTTAGAATTTTGGGCAAATTCAAATCCAAATTGTTCAGAAATTCAGATAAAAACCGACGGAGTGGATCCCAATGTGAGAACTTCTCACTAAAATTATTTCGTAAAGTTATTTATTTTGTAACTGCATATATGAACTGCTCCCTGTCGTCCATAGACCATGGACGACTGGTTTGATTGTATTATGTTGTGGAAATGGACTGTATTGTGATTGTTGATTGTATTGTGATGAATAAAATATTTGAATAATAAAAATATCATTTTTATTGTACATATAATCTGCATAAATTATTCATGTGATGAATAAAATACTTGTATAATAAAATACCATTTTTATTGTATATATAAGCTGTATAAATTATTCATGTGATGAATAAAATATTTGAATAATAAAAATATCATTTTTATTGTACATATAATCTGCATAAATTATTCATGTGATGAATAAAATACTTGTATAATAAAATACCATTTTTATTGTATATATAAGCTGTATAAATTATTCATGTGATGAATAAAATATTTGAATAATAAAAATATCATTTTTATTGCATATATGTGTTGAAACAAAATATTCATTTACTAATCGGATGATTTGTTTATGTACACCCATTTGGCTGATATGGATTGGGACGTTATATTTTACACATTGCCCAACTGCACAAATAATAACCAGCATTTGTTGTCTAAAAACCCCACATGGGTATTGGGATGATATTTGATATACACTAATCCCAATAATTAGTGATATGTTAGTCGATGAGTTGACAGGCTGTGATGAGCGTTATTTATTTATTTTTAGCACTTATACAGTTGTGTAATGCACTCTGGATGATAGTTAACTATGTTTGATTATTGTTGTGTACATGTGTGTATGAAATCAATACAAATAAAATTATATGGTAATTGACTGTGTCTGATTCCAGTTCAGAATTAACGTATATTTTAAAATAATATTCAATGAATATTGAAATGTGAAGCAGTGTTCCGTAGTTAAACACCATTTTAACAGGAACGAGAATTTTGTCGATTTTATTCATTTTATAATGAATATCGAAAAGTGATTTCAAAATTCGATATTTTGAAAATATTTTCATTTTAATATTAAAATGATATGGAATATTCAAATTTGATTTGAAATTTGAATTAAAATTAAATCGTTTTAAAATGAATTTAAAACGAATTTACGAAGGAATATTCAAATTTGATTTGAAATTTGAAATGAAATTTGAAATGAAATTAAATCGTTTTAAGATGAATTTAAAACGAATTTATTATGGAATATTCAAATTTGATTTAAAATTTGAAATGGAATTGGAATCGTTTTAAAATGAATTTAAAACGAATTTATTATGGAATATTCAAATTTGATGTGAAATTTGAAATGAAGCTGAAATCGAATTTAAAACGATTTATAAAATACGTTTCAAATGGAAATCGACGAAATATATATAACGTATATATTATATATATTAAATGGCCTGAATAGAACGCGTCGCGCCACGACCATTAGCGAATTTCGACCACTGATTTCGAATCGACGTTACAGGAGATCCAATCGCCGAATTCTCTCCTAAAACCGGAACCATTGGGTTCGTATCGAAAAGAGATTTATAAGAATACAAGAAATTAGAAATCTAACGGTTGGATTAGGAATTATGTCCAAATAAAATTTGGAAAAGGTCGGTGTAAGTGCAGTACGATGGTCGTTTATGGAAATCGACTGTACGGGCCTTGATAAAATTATTAAAAATAGCAATAATTTGTGTAAAATAATAATAAATGATTTGGAAAGAATTGGAATGAAAAAATCCATATTTGAAAAGATAAAAACATATTTTATCGAAATGAACTAGTTATTAACTAGAATTATAATCCAATTATTTTTAAATAAATAAATCGGATTTGAAATGGTTTTAAAAATAACCAAAATTTCCAATATATGAATTGGAATGGATTTGAATCGAAATTTTCTTCGGAATATTTCGATATTGGGTTCCGTGATTATATGGACATTGTGGAGGAATTTGGAAGATATATATATATATATATCGTTATTCCCAATAAGATATTCGTTGGGTTCAGAATTTGAAGTTGAATATAAGCCGATATATTTTCTATTCAGGGCCTTGTATTTAATATCAAATGGGATTTTGGATTTGTCGTGAACAGTATCTTCACTAAACCTGTTCTTAAACCTAGATGAGAAAAGATTAAATCTTTTTATTAAGATTTAATGAAGTTTACCAATTAATTAACATTTAATTAGAATTGAATTAAAATTGGTTTTTGGGTTTATCGTGAACGGTGTTTTAGATAACACTTGTTCTTTAACCCGATCAACAATGGAATGAGATTTTTGGTTTGTCGTGAATGGTATCTTTAATAATACTGTTCTTAAACCCAATGGAGTTAAGGAAATTAGAAACTAACTGGAGATTAGCTAAGTTGAATGGTTTCCTGGGTATTGATCTGATGTTGGTTTCGGCCTTCGGGATTAATACTTAGGGAATTGATCTCTTACTAATATACGGTTAGAGACTGATGGGATGGGGTCTTCAGTAACACTGTTCTTAAACCCTGTGTGAAAAGAATAAATCTTTTAATTAAGATGTAGAGAAGAATTACCAATTAATTAACATTTAATTGGATTTGAAATGGAATGTGAATTGGGTTTATTGTGAACTGTGTTTTAACGACATTCGTTCTTTAACCCGATTCACAGTGAAATATGATTTGGAATTTATAAATCTTTTAATTAAGATTTAGGGGAAATTTCCAAAGAAAAGTTTTCTAGTTTAATAAAATAAAGTGGAATGGAATGGAATTCGATTCGGTAATAATCGAAGTGAACTTCTGTGGAGGAAGGCTATTACTATATATGGAATTTAAGAAGCTTTGCCGTTACTCCATTTATATTATTGGTTGGATATGGAAGTTTATATGGATTATATATATGTATATTGATTTGTTTTCCGTGAAGATTCCATTGTTAATGGAATGTGATTTTGGGTTTATCGTAAACTGTGTTTTAAAGGACATTAGTTCTTTAACCCAGTTAAAGATAAGATTAATTTCTTTACTTTGAATAATCATTAAGTAATGATTTTTGGAAATTAAAACTAAATTAGAGTTTTAATGAATCTTTAAATAGATTGAAAGGTGAATTCGATAACTAAAAATATCAAATTCGAGAAATGATCGAGAATGGAGTACCACCAGTTTTACTCCAAGCGATAATTAAATCTTTAATTAGATTTGAACGTGAAATGGTAATTGAATTTACCGATAACACTGTTTTGTTAGATATGAAGTATTACCAGTTTTACTTCATGGGATGAATAGGTTGAGATTGGGAAATTAAACAAATGATTACTTCGGTAAGGTTCGCTAAACCCAACTAGTTTGGATAAACCATAATTTGGTTTGAATTGATATCCAAAGGAAGATTAAAGAATAAATATAAATTTTTTATCTTTGATAGAATTAATGGGAACCTTTCCAAAAGGATATGAATATTTAAATAAAAGAATATTCAAAATTGGAATGGGGCGTATGTTGTGCTTTTATAGCACTTGTTTATTATATGCCCGAGTTATTCAGATTGACCGAGTTTATCCCATTCTGAATAACTGAATCGGCGATGAGTCGACGATGAAGACAGTGGTTGAAGACCGGAGGTCTTCACATCATTTGGATGATTACTGATGTCTTGATTGGGCTATACACCCAAGACAAGGTAATAAGTGGTGATCGTCCAGACATACTTGGAGATCGACCGAATATGGGAGGACCTCTCTCCTGTATTAGATATATGGGACAAGGAATAAGGTGCCTCCGGTTTCGTTCAGGCCCGGAACGGACTTGTATGGATGTGTGTCTGACATTGGATTTCATTCTGCGTGATTGATGGACATCAGTTGCATGGCATGAATTGCCAGTGTGGCATGCTACGATGCAAATGATCAAGGCTTCTGTTGAAAAGCAGATTTTTGTGGTTGATGATCAAAGCACGGCTTTGATATAGCATAGCTTTGTGAAGAGCGTTAATTTGCGAGCCTCGCACCCCGGTGTGAACCAGAAACGGGAGAGGATCTCAGGGAGGGCATGCGTTTTCTTATAGCTAGGAGTGGTGTTTGGGTTTTGCATGCCTAAATGTTTCACTTATGTGAAGATTCCATTGTTAATGGAATGTGATTTTGGGTTTATCGTGAACTATGTTTTAAAGGACATTAGTTCTTTAACCCAATTAAAGATAAGATTAATTTATTAACTTTGAATAATCATTAAGTAATGATTTTTGGAAATTAAAATTGGATTAGAGTTTTAATGAATCTTTAAATAGATTGAAAGGTGAATTTGATAACTAAAATTATCAAATTCGGGTAATGATCGAGAATGGAGTACCACAGTTTTACTCCAGGCGATAGTTAAATCTTTAATTAGATTTGAACGTGAAATGGTAATTGAATTTACCGATAACACCGTGGTATTAGATATAAAGTATTACCAGTTTTACTTCATGGGATGAATAGGTTGGGATTGGGAAATTAAACAAATGATTACTTCGGTAAAGTTCGCTAATCCCAACTAGTTTGGATAAACCATAATTTGGTTTGAATTGATATCCAAAGGAAGGCTAAGAATAAATTTAAAGAATTTATCTTTGATAGAATTAATGGGAACCTTTCCCAATGGATATGAATAGTTAAATAAAAGAATATTCAGAATTGGAATGGGGCATATGTTGTGTTTTTATAGCACTTGTTTATTATATACGCGAGTTATTCAGATTGACCGGGTTTTTCCCATTCTGAATAATTGAATCCGTGATGAGTCGACGATGAAGAGGTGGTTGAAGACGGGAGGCCTTCACATCGTTTGGATGATTACTGATGTCTTGATTGGGCTGTACACCCAAGACAAGGTAATAAGTGGTGATCGTCCAGACATACTTGGAGATCGACCGGATATGCGAGCACCTCTCTCCTGTATTGGACATATGAGACGAGGAATAAGGTGCCTCCAGTTTTGTTCAGGCCCTGAACGGACTTGTATGGATGTGTGTCTGACATTGGACTTCATTCTGTGTGATTGATGAACATCAGTTGCATGGCGTGAATTCCAGTGTGGCATGCTAAGATGCAAATGATCAAGGCTTCTGTTGAAAAGCAGAGTCTTGTGGTTGATGATCAAAGCTTGGCTTTAATATATCATAGCTTTGTGTAGAGCGTTAATTCGCGAGCCTCGCACCCTGGTGTGAACCATAAATGGGAGAGGATCTCAGGGAGGGCATGCGTTTTCTTATAGCTAGGAGTGGTGCCTGGGTTTTGCATGTGTAACACCCCGAAAATTCTATAACTGTGAAATTCATGAATTAAAGTATAATCAAATTCAAATCAAAGAACTAAGGGACACGGGATACGCCATTGCGTTCGTCTCGGAAAAATACGTGAAATAGAGTCCGAGTTTTCGAAAAACGGAGTCCGTATGAAGAAGATATGGCCTTCGGAAGTTTTGAATTAAATTTAAAATTCAAACAGAATTAAATAATTAAATATTCCGAAGTGGGGCCCATTGGGCCAGGGTGGAAGAACACCCGCCTGGGCCACCCAGGTCGACTGGGCTGTCGACCTGGGCTACCCATGTCGACAGGGCTGTCGACAGCCCTGTCGACAGGGGTATCGACCTGGTCGAGCCCAGTCAACCTGGCTGGCCAGGTCGGTGTGTGGTCGAATTTCTGTGGTCTGCTTTGTCATTAGGGCTAGGTGGCGGGTTTTCATTGGTCTCTCTTCCTAATGGATGGCTACGATCTAACCTAGCAACATCAATGGTCCTAACCAATTCCTAACCTCTATATAAACAACCCTAGACTAAACCCTAATCTATTCATTCAAATTAAGAGCATAGCCGCCATGTTGCTGAGGAACGACTAAGAGTAGCCGCCAACTAGAGGGAGAATTAGGAAGAAAGTTCTAAAGCCTAAAGCAATTCAAGCAACCTAAAGCTAATCAATTCAACAAAGGAATCGTGTCTCTTAATTAGAGAATTCGCCGCAACCATTGTAAGTAGAGTATTACTTTGGTATAATAATCAACTGTGTTGATGTGTATGCTTGAATTATGGCAATGGAAGTAATTCATGTTTGTGCAAAATTATGTTATTCATTATAAAGAACTACATGCGGTAGTTCTATGCAAATATACGTTTGGAATATTGCGCAAATTATGTAATCTATGTTGAAGCTACATGTATGTAGTTGAGTGAAATTTATGCAAGTTTGGGCTTTGTTATTATGTCGTCATGATGTATACTTTGTGCATAAATTGTTTTGCAAGCAATTGAGACAAGTTTGGTTGTTATAGCTCATATGAAACTATGTTGGAATTTTGACACCATAATTCATGTATTAAGTCATGCTTATGAATATGGCTAGACTATGAATGATATTTGGCATAATTGAAATCTATGATTAAGTCTATCTTGTTTAAAAGAATTATATGATGACATATGTGAGACATGGCTAGGTTAGACTCAAAAATCCCTTTTTGCAAGTTTAAAGCAAACACCATGATTAGGAATATTTATGCATAAGTATATTTATACCATCGTTATGTGATTAGACTTAAACCATGATTAAGTCGAACTATACTTTTGTGTTAGTAACAAAGTATCCCCTTTGTAAACATGTAGAAAACCTTATGAACATGACTTGTTTATGTTTATGCCATGAACAAATTGAACTTTACCTATGCCATGCTTATGTTTGACATTATGCCATGTTTATGCTAGAAGCATTTATGCCATGCTTATGTTTGACATTATGCCATGCTTATGCTAGAAGCATTTATGCCATGCTTATGTTTGACATTATGCTATGCTTATGCTAGGAATATTCATGACATGCTTATGTTTGACATTATGCCTAAACAAGAATATAGGTTCATGTTGTAGTTAAACCTATGCAAGTTCACATGCTTTGATTCATGTCACCTATGTTACCACTATGCAAGTACACCAATATCTATTTTGTATTTCCAACGTCGTATTGCAAGTTCATGCGCTCACCTTCCCCTCTTTGTGTATACGCCATAAGCCTCCCCTTTCGCATGGCTAAATTGGGCTTTAAAAGGCTAAGCCCAATATATATGAACGGACGTGTAAAACGGGGGAAAACAACGTTGGGTTAAAATGAATTAATGAATGAAAATATAAAATAGAAGGGCCCAAATTCAAGTATGGGTTGGGCCCGTGATTGGTGTAACCTTTACACCATTAACTTAATAATGGGCCGCAAATATTTACATATAAATAAAGAAGAATGACAAGATATGTAAATGTAGAACATACGATGTGTTTAACCCGAGGTTGGATTGAGTTGTGATGTAAACCTGCCCGGAACCGCCCGGCTGTCCAGTAGTCACAACAATACCTATCCAATGTGGGAGGTTAAACATGGAGCCCAGCAAGGACCCGAGGTTAGACTGAGTTGTGGCGTAAGACTGCCCGGAACCAACCGGCAACAGGCAGCCACAACAATACCTGTCTAATGTGAGAGGTCAGGGCCTTAATAAGACAATTAAGGCTGAGTCAGGATTGTTAGGATTAAGTGAACTAAAGACTTAATCAAAATGGAACATGCTAAACTAAACAGACTGGTGGGGTTAGGTAGGGAACACTTAACCAACTTAGCATGTTGGCTAGAGATAGAAAACCTAGTAACGAGGGACCCTTTTCAGCAGTAACCCTAAAAGGTGTATCAGGATACCCTGAAACTAGGCAGGGTGGGGCACGATTACTGGGCTGATTGTAAGAGGTCAAAGCGACGGAGGTGGTGTAGCAGTGTAGGTTCTAACGGAGTGCGGGCGTGCACACACTCCGGCGCAGAAAAATAAGGCACTGGACACCAGTAGCATACCTGTGCACTCTAAGGTTGTGTCGGGTTGCCACTATGGGACTTGATACACCCCATGGCGGGACCAGCATAGGTAACTACAGACATCGGGGGCCGTAAGACACATGTAACTATGCGAGTAGGAGCCGATCATCATTGAAATGGATCACATCACCCTGATTATGGGGTGCAAATTGGAAACTAGTTTATATGGGTTCAGAGATTAACATGGGGTACGATAGTATATTCGACCCTAGATAACTTAACCAAGTTCATAGTGTTTGCCCACTTCCTGTTTTACTTATCATACCCAGTTCTTTATTCATAAACAAAGTAGTACTAGACTTACTCAGGCTTTATGTCTGACCCTATTTTTCTTTCGTCTTCTTTCTTCCGTTCCCCTCCCCCCCCCCCCCAGGTCCTCAGGGAGGGAACACAGCAGCTTGACCAGCCTCAACATCCAGCTTGAAGAAGAAAAATGTATTGCTTGGACTTTCCTGTTTTGAACTATGGCTTTGGACAATCCACTAAGGGGCTTTTGCAGTTTATCTATGTTTTATTTATGCTTCTTTAAATAATGTACTCAAGACAGATTATGAAAGTGTTATGTTATGTTTTTGGAAAGGATGTTGTTGTAACACGTATTTGACTTAATGAAATAAAGTTTGTTGTTCTTCCGCTGTTTTACAAATATGTGTTCTCATATCTGTCTTGTATATCTGTGACTTGTACTTATAAACCTCCACCAAAATTAGGGCATTCCCTTTGAGAGTGACCCTAACGGAGGTGGGGTGTTTCACTTGGTATCAGAGCATAGGTTTACCAGATAAGATAAAAAGTTTTGAAAAATTATTTTCAAAAAGGAAATTTAAAGAAGCATTTTTAAAAAAGAAAAATATTATTTTATTTTTAGAAGGCAAAGTCCACTCCCCAAAGCCATAGGAACTATCTCTTATCCTTCGTTTTGAATCTATCCTTTTTGTTTCAGCATGTCCCAAGAACTTAACTTGCCGGAAGGGGTGCCAATACCTGGTTGGTTTAGACGGTTCTTAGAAGCAAGGGCCACTCAGCCAGGTCCTACCATTCCTCCTCCCCCAGCTGAAGGGAATCATCCAGCTGCAGCGGCACCTTTTCCTCCACCTCCTCCTCGGGGAAACGCATTCGCTAAGATATGTAAAGATTTTAAAGCCATGGGAGGAAGGGATTTCCATGGAACTGAGTCCTTCGTGGCAGCCAGAAATTGGCTGAAAGAAACTGAAGACCTATTCATCATCTTTGAGGTAGAAGATAGACAAAAAGTACAGTTGGCAGTGTGGCTATTGAAGGGTGAGGCTTCCTACTGGTGGGAAGTCACTAATGCTGAAAGACCAGTGGAGACATGGGAGGACTTTAGGGCAAGGTTTGAGACCAAATTTCTCTCAGATGCAGAAAGGAGTTTGCAGTTAGAAAAATTCCTATTTCTTAAACAAGGGGACAAGACAGTCAGAGAGTATGTGAATCAGTTTGATGAGCTGGCTAGGTTTGGGCTTGACCTAGTCAACACCCCGCACAAGAAGGCTCTCCGTTTCGTCAAAGGGTTAAATGAGCCATTACACAGTTTGGCCATGACCCATATACCCATGGGAGCCACGTATGAAAGATTGGTGCAAATGGCATTGCTGAATGAGGAGGATTAGGGCAAGAAGGAGACAAAGGCAGAAAGCTCTCAAGGGAAGAAAGAGGGTTTGCAGCCTAAGAAGGCGGACTTTAAGAAAGGCGGAAAAGGCAACAAAGAGAAGAGGAAGTGTAATTTCTGTGGCAAAGTGGGGCACTTAGTAAAGGACTGCTGGAAAAAGAAGGCCAAGGAGAATGGTGGGTGCTTTTCTTGCGGTCAGACAGGCCACAGGGCTAAGGACTGCCCAAGGAAACGAGGACAGGGGCAGGGCGCTGGATCCACCCCAGGGGCACAGGTTCATGTGCTAGAAGCGCCACCGTTGCAACAGCGAGGTATAAATACTTCTGTAGAAAGTATAGTTTATCTTTATGATCACCCCGTTCGCACTTTGTTTGATTCTGGCGCATCACACTCCTTTATCTCGTCTGCTTTAGTAGAATCTCTGCACCTAAAAACTAGTATGGTAGAGGACCCCTTAATTGTTTCAAACCCAATTGGGGGCCCAGCTCATTTGTCTATGATCTGTATGGGATTGAAAATTTCCATTCTAAGTGTAGAATTTCAATGTAGTGCCTTTGTTTTGGGCTTTTCGGGGTATGGTTTGATTTTGGGTATGGATTGGCTATCCAGTAATGGGGCCATCCTTGATTGTGAGAAAAGGGTTGTTAGGCTCCTAACCCAGCTCGGTAATACTTTGGAAATTTCTTGTAATCCCTCGTATGCGGTTATGCTTAGTTATCTTGAATCGCTAGATGCCTCTGTTGAAAATTTGAAATCAGTTAGAGTGGTCCGGGAATATCCGGATGTCTTTGAAGAGGTGAAGGGCTTGCCTCCGAAGCGGGAAATAGACTTCCGCATATATCTTGTAGATAATGCAAAGCCCGTTGCGTTGCCCGTTAGACATATGGCTCCACGAGAAAGGAAAGAGCTTAGTAAACAGATTAAAGAGCTTCTAGAAAAAGGGTTCATTAGGAGGAGCATTTCAGAATGGGGCGCTCCGGTGGTGTTCGCTACAAAGGCGGATGGTTCACTCCGTCTATGTGTTGACTATAGGGAGCTCAACAAGCTAACGAAAAAGAATAGGCACCCTCTCCCTAGAATTGACGATTTATTTGACCAGCTTGTAGGAGCGTCTGTTTTCTCCCAACTCGATTTAGCAACCGGTTTTCATCAGCTAAGGGTGGCTGAAGATAGCATCGATAAAACGGCGTTCAGAACCCCAGACGGTTTCTTTGAATGGCTTGTCATGCCTTTCGGCTTGACAAATGCACCTGCTTACTTCGTGGACCTGATGAGTAGGGTATTTAGAGATTTCCTCAACAAATTCGTAGTGGTCTTCGTAGATGATATCCTTATCTTCTCAAAGAGTGAAGAGGAACATGCTCAGCACTTAAGGGCAATCTTGGAAACTTTGCGAGTCCATCAACTAAAAGCCAAGTTCTCCAAATGCCACTTTTGGAGAGAAGAGGTGAGGTTCCTTGGGCACATAGTATCCAAACAAGGGTTAGCGGTGGACCCCGCTAAGGTAGTGGCGGTACAAGATTGGAAGACGCCAAGGAATGCAACTGAGGTCCGAAGCTTTCTAGGACTAGCAGGTTTCTATCGAAAATTTATAAGGGATTTTGCAAAAATCTCAGCTCCGCTCACGAAATTGACCAAGAAGAATCTAGTGTTCAATTGGGATTTGGATTGCGAGTTTGCTTTCCAACGACTGAAAAGGGCTCTCACAACAGCCCCAGTTTTGACGCTGCCGGATGGAAGCAAGATGTTCACTGTTTATACGGATGCATGTGGGACAGGGCTAGGCGCCGTCTTAATGCAAGAAGGAAGGGTAGTAGCTTACGGCGGGAGGCAGTTGAAGGTGCACGAAAAGAACTACCCAACCCACGATCTTGAGTTAGCCGCCATCGTCTTTGCACTCAAGTCTTGGCGACACTATCTCCTAGGTGAGAAGTTCGAACTTTACACTGACCATAAATCGTTGAAATATCTTTTCTCGCAGAAAGATCTTAACTTGAGGCAACAAAGATGGATGGAGTTTCTTGCCTCGTACGATTTCGAAATCTCCTATACTCCGGGCAAAGGCAACGTAGTGGCAGACGCGTTGAGCCGAAAGAAATTGACCCTAAGCCCATTGTTTGTTGAAAGACAAAGCCTAGAGTTTATAGCCAGCTTCGACTTTAGGCCCTCCTCCGATTTCGTACCGGGCTTGCTAGCATCTCTCGAAGTACGGCCAACTTTAGTGGATTCAGTAGGGACAGCACAACGCGAAGACCCTCAACTTGTGGAAATAATTGATATGCTAATTAGGGGTGAGACTTCAAGTCACCTCAACAGATACTCCATCAACGATTAGGGTTTGCTAAGGCGAGACGGAAGACTATGCGTCCCACAGACAAACGATTTAATAAAGAAGGTTCTCGAGGAAGCACATCACTCCAAGATGACGATACACCCAGGCGGGGATAAAATGTACAAAGACATAAAAAGGACTTTCTTTTGGAATGGCATGAAAAAGGACGTGGCAGAATTTGTTTCTAAATGTATAGTGTGCCAACAGGTTAAGGCGGAACAGAAAAAGCCTGGCGGATTATTACATCCTCTGGAGGTCCCGCAGTGGAAGTGGGATAGCATCTCAATGGACTTCATTGATGGGCTGCCTAGGTCTAGGAGAGGCAACACTAGCATTTGGGTAATAGTGGATAGGCTTACTAAAAGCGCCCACTTTTTACCTGTCAAAAGTAAGAGAACTGCCTCATCCCTAGCATCACTTTACCTCAAGGAAATTGTTCGACTCCATGGAATACCATCTAGCATTGTTAGTGACCGAGACCCCATCTTCACCAGTGAGTTTTGGCGGAGTCTGCAAGAAGCAGTAGGAACGCAGTTATGCTTAAGCACGGCCTATCATCCCCAAACCGACGGCCAAACGGAGAGAGTGAACAGAGTTTTGGAAGACCTCTTAAGGCTATGCGTCCTTGACTTCGGAGGGACATGGGAAGACCACCTTCCTTTGGTGGAATTTGCCTACAACAACAGCTATCAAGCAACCATAGGAATGGCGCCCTTCGAAGCCTTATATGGAAGACCGTGCCGATCGCCCACTTGTTGGTGGGAGTCCACGGATAAGCTTATACTTGGACCAGACATGATCCGAGAGACTACAGAGAAAGTAGACTTAATACGAAGAAGGATGAAGACGGCCCAAGACAGACAAAAGTCCTACGCCGACAAGAGGAGGACCGACCTTGAGTTCGAAGTTGGAGACAGAGTTTTTCTCAAGGTATCACCGCTAAGGAACATTGTTCGTTTTGGAACCACAGGAAAGCTAGCACCAAGATTCGTAGGGCCATTCCCTATTATCGAGAGGATTGGGAAAATGGCCTATAGATTAGAGCTACCCGAGAAGTTGGCTGGAGTCCACAACGTTTTTCACGTTTCACATCTCCGAAAATGTCTTCATGAGTCCGCTAAAGTGGTAGAGCCAAATATCCTCGAAGAGGCCGAAGTGGAGCGCGAAGCAACCATACGAAAAGTTCCAACCCGCATCTTAGGAACGGAAGTGAAGAAGCTACGCAACTGCGAAGTCAAGCTCGTCAAAGTTCAGTGGAGCGACGCCGAGGGAGACGCGACTTGGGAGACTGAAGCTAAAATCCGTACAGCCTACCCTTTTCTGTTCGAGGGTACATCCTTGATCCTTCATTTTCCTTAAGTTGCGCTTTTATCTATCTTTTTAGGTATATTTCCTCGACCTTATCTTGTAGATAGAATCTTTTTTGGATGGAAACATGTAGTTGAAACATGTTATGTATGAATGGTTGCAAGTGGTTGCAAGTGATTGCTAGTGGTTGCTCGTGGTTGCATATACACACACAATCTAGGTTTTAGATCGGCTCAGTCACTTCATATTGCATATGCATATATGTTTGTATTCGTATATGGTTGAACTTTAATGTATTGTCATGTGGATGTTGCATTTGTATTGAATGATTGTGCACTCATGTAGAATCAAGAATAGGGGAATTTGCATACATAATGGATTCATGGCACTTACATAATTCGCATTAAGGAGGTCAACTGAATCAGTAGACCGCCTGATTTTGCATTAGATAAGTACATGTACACACACACTTCGCATATGATCATGAAGCATTAGAAGTCTTTTAAGGACAATGGATGCTCGTGCTTGATGGATGAGTAGATGGATGATTGGATGTTAGGATATACATTCCTCCTAACTTGAAGATTTCGGGGACGAAATCCTTTTAAGTGGGGGAGAATGTAACACCCCGAAAATTCTATAACTGTGAAATTCATGAATTAAAGTATAATCAAATTCAAATCAAAGAACTAAGGGACACGGGATACGCCATTGCGTTCGTCTCGGAAAAATACGCGAAATAGAGTCCGAGTTTTCGAAAAACGGAGTCCGTATGAAGAAGATATGGCCTTCGGAAGTTTTGAATTAAATTTAAAATTCAAACAGAATTAAATAATTAAATATTCCGAAGTGGGGCCCATTGGGCCAGGGTGGAAGAACACCCGCCTGGGCCACCCAGGTCGACTGGGCTGTCGACCTGGGCTACCCATGTCGACAGGGCTGTCGACAGCCCTGTCGACAGGGGTATCGACCTGGTCGAGCCCAGTCAACCTGGCTGGCCAGGTCGGTGTGTGGTCGAATTTCTGTGGTCTGCTTTGTCATTAGGGCTAGGTGGCGGGTTTTCATTGGTCTCTCTTCCTAATGGATGGCTACGATCTAACCTAGCAACATCAATGGTCCTAACCAATTCCTAACCTCTATATAAACAACCCTAGACTAAACCCTAATCTATTCATTCAAATTAAGAGCATAGCCGCCATGTTGCTGAGGAACGACTAAGAGTAGCCGCCAACTAGAGGGAGAATTAGGAAGAAAGTTCTAAAGCCTAAAGCAATTCAAGCAACCTAAAGCTAATCAATTCAACAAAGGAATCGTGTCTCTTAATTAGAGAATTCGCCGCAACCATTGTAAGTAGAGTATTACTTTGGTATAATAAACAACTGTGTTGATGTGTATGCTTGAATTGTGGCAATGGAAGTAATTCATGTTTGTGCAAAATTATGTTATTCATTATAAAGAACTACATGCGGTAGTTCTATGCAAATATACGTTTGGAATATTGCGCAAATTATGTAATCTATGTTGAAGCTACATGTATGTAGTTGAGTGAAATTTATGCAAGTTTGGGCTTTGTTATTATGTCGTCATGATGTATACTTTGTGCATAAATCGTTTTGCAAGCAATTGAGACAAGTTTGGTTGTTATAGCTCATATGAAACTATGTTGGAATTTTGACACCATAATTCATGTATTAAGTCATGCTTATGAATATGGCTAGACTATGAATGATATTTGGCATAATTGAAATCTATGATTAAGTCTATCTTGTTTAAAAGAATTATATGATGACATATGTGAGACATGGCTAGGTTAGACTCAAAAATCCCTTTTTGCAAGTTTAAAGCAAACACCATGATTAGGAATATTTATGCATAAGTATATTTATACCATCGTTATGTGATTAGACTTAAACCATGATTAAGTCGAACTATGCTTTTGTGTTAGTAACAAAGTATCCCCTTTGTAAACATGTAGAAAACCTTATGAACATGACTTGTTTATGTTTATGCCATGAACAAATTGAACTTTACCTATGCCATGCTTATGTTTGACATTATGCCATGTTTATGCTAGAAGCATTTATGCCATGCTTATGTTTGACATTATGCCATGCTTATGCTAGAAGCATTTATGCCATGCTTATGTTTGACATTATGCTATGCTTATGCTAGGAATATTCATGACATGCTTATGTTTGACATTATGCCTAAACAAGAATATAGGTTCATGTTGTAGTTAAACCTATGCAAGTTCACATGCTTTGATTCATGTCACCTATGTTACCACTATGCAAGTACACCAATATCTATTTTGTATTTCCAACGTCGTATTGCAAGTTCATGCGCTCACCTTCCCCTCTTTGTGTATACGCCATAAGCCTCCCCTTTCGCATGGCTAAATTGGGCTTTAAAAGGCTAAGCCCAATATATATGAACGGACGTGTAAAACGGGGGAAAACAACGTTGGGTTAAAATGAATTAATGAATGAAAATATAAAATAGAAGGGCCCAAATTCAAGTATGGGTTGGGCCCGTGATTGGTGTAACCTTTACACCATTAACTTAATAATGGGCCGCAAATATTTACATATAAATAAAGAAGAATGACAAGATATGTAAATGTAGAACATACGATGTGTTTAACCCGAGGTTGGATTGAGTTGTGATGTAAACCTGCCCGGAACCGCCCGGCTGTCCAGTAGTCACAACAATACCTATCCAATGTGGGAGGTTAAACATGGAGCCCAGCAAGGACCCGAGGTTAGACTGAGTTGTGGCGTAAGACTGCCCGGAACCAACCGGCAACAGGCAGCCACAACAATACCTGTCTAATGTGAGAGGTCAGGGCCTTAATAAGACAATTAAGGCTGAGTCAGGATTGTTAGGATTAAGTGAACTAAAGACTTAATCAAAATGGAACATGCTAAACTAAACAGACTGGTGGGGTTAGGTAGGGAACACTTAACCAACTTAGCATGTTGGCTAGAGATAGAAAACCTAGTAACGAGGGACCCTTTTCAGCAGTAACCCTAAAAGGTGTATCAGGATACCCTGAAACTAGGCAGGGTGGGGCACGATTACTGGGCTGATTGTAAGAGGTCAAAGCGACGGAGGTGGTGTAGCAGTGTAGGTTCTAACGGAGTGCGGGCGTGCACACACTCCGGCGCAGAAAAATAAGGCACTGGACACCAGTAGCATACCTATGCACTCTAAGGTTGTGTCGGGTTGCCACTATGGGACTTGATACACCCCATGGCGGGACCAGCATAGGTAACTACAGACATCGGGGGCCGTAAGACACATGTAACTATGCGAGTAGGAGCCGATCATCATTGAAATGGATCACATCACCCTGATTATGGGGTGCAAATTGGAAACTAGTTTATATGGGTTCAGAGATTAACATGGGGTACGATAGTATATTCGACCCTAGATAACTTAACCAAGTTCATAGTGTTTGCCCACTTCCTGTTTTACTTATCATACCCAGTTCTTTATTCATAAACAAAGTAGTACTAGACTTACTCAGGCTTTATGTCTGACCCTATTTTTCTTTCGTCTTCTTTCTTCCGTTCCCCCCCCCCCCCAGGTCCTCAGGGAGGGAACACAGCAGCTTGACCAGCCTCAACATCCAGCTTGAAGAAGAAAAATGTATTGCTTGGACTTTCCTGTTTTGAACTATGGCTTTGGACAATCCACTAAGGGGCTTTTGCAGTTTATCTATGTTTTATTTATGCTTCTTTAAATAATGTACTCAAGACAGATTATGAAAGTGTTATGTTATGTTTTTGGAAAGGATGTTGTTGTAACACGTATTTGACTTAATGAAATAAAGTTTGTTGTTCTTCCGCTGTTTTACAAATATGTGTTCTCATATCTGTCTTGTATATCTGTGACTTGTACTTATAAACCTCCACCAAAATTAGGGCATTCCCTTTGAGAGTGACCCTAACGGAGGTGGGGTGTTTCATCATGCCTAAATGTTTTACTTATGTGGATGACGGATAGCGAGGCGCCTCAAAAATATATCGGCACTGCGGGGCCGATGGATGGTATGGTCTTTATACGGACCAGATTGACGCCCCATAGAGCGAGAAAACATAGTATTCAGGTATTTTAATCCACATCGAGTGGACCGACACTGACGATCCAAGGGCCCATCTGAGTCTGGGTCCTGAGACACAGGCTAGAGCGTCTCGAAGCGGTAAGGACGATCCCTTGCCTTGGTTCACAGATGGAAATCCAACTACCAATACGTGAAATTTCGGTTTTGATTGTAGAGCCTAGTATCAGCGACATAGTAGCATGGGATGCTATGTCATCTATGATTGATACATTTATGTTTGAAGCTGTTTTCATACACTTTACACTATAATAGTATCAAAATGATTTGTTTTAAAGAAACCAAGCATGTTTGGCTATTATAAGGTAAAACTCTATCCTCCGGCTTGCATTACATTGTGTGATGGGACCTGAGTCTTATAATTGCTTCATTTTTCCAAAAAGCATTGCGTTGTTTTGTTATATGTACTGGTGTTCTTGGGAGGAAACCCATTCTGTGTTATACGGCGTGGTCCCTTGATATATCTGATTTTAAAGTAAAGTTTTAAATAACTGTTTTAGTTCTCATACCAGTCACATAACTGACCTGGAGTTTATTGTTTTAACCTAAACTCTTGGTGCCCCTATTTTCCATACGGGTAGCTAGTAGTTTTGGTTTTGCAGATTTATATTCACAGGATCCTGATTTACAGCTGGAGTGATATTCGGAAAGCTTTGTATCTGTATATTCCCTTCAGTTGTGTGTTGTATTATTTTCCGTTGCATTGTAACTTGTAAATCTCTGATATTTTTCTGGTGTATAATATTCATTCATACTCTGTTATATTCTTGTATTCTGATGGAGTTGTTGTAATAAGCGATGAACTGTTCTTCTGATTATGTTCTGATTTGTCGTGCTCTCCACTCAATCTGGGTTTTCCTTCGCGGGGAAGTTTGGGTTGTCTCGGCTGGTTTGTTGGGGGGTTTCGGGAAGAGTTCTACCACAAGTTGAGCTTAACCTCATGTCTAAATGTGGTTAAAATTCAAATTTCTTAATTGAGGTTTACAAAATCCTAATCAATTTAGGAATTGTAACCATTACCTTATTATATTCACTTTTTCCCCAATCAAACATTGGTCACAGTTGTTATTTATTGATTTGCGACCTTTTTTTATAGCAATTAATTATATTGATTGTTATAATGGTCACCACAAATATATTAATTCAATATGGATTACATTTAGATGCATAATTCCATAATTGTAAATAGTTCAAACATTCAATACAATGCATATTTTACTGTTTTACGTAGATTTAGACAGATAATGTATATATTTATATTTATATTTTCACGCGGTTAATGTATTTTTTCTTTATTATAATTTTAATTATATTAATAATTTGGTTTAATCAATAACCAAACATTCCTTTTTGCATCCAATCTTGTCAAAAGGTTCCGGATCTTTCAAACAGACCGTTAGCTATAATTATTGTAAAATTTGCCTAATTTATGGAATTGACATATTTTCAAATCACAAGAAATGCACGTTAATGTATATATTGGAATAGTTGATGCAAACTACGCACAAATATGTATATGTATATTTATATGTACATTTTAACCACTTTTCCCTTTTTCAATCTTTTTGTCATATTTATTGTGAATTCAAAATAATGTCTTTTTGTTAAAAAAGAAGGAAAACGAAATATTTACAACACCTAAGCCAAAACATAACAATATGAATACAAAAAGGCATATTTCTTTTAAAATTACGATCACATAATTCACCATTATATCTTTTTATCCAAATTCACATAATTTATCATTCAACACTAAAACTAGAGATCTGGAATATAACTACATCTAAATGGCGTTTAATTGGACAGATTTTCCAGATTTACAGTGTTTTGCAACAATCACAATATATTTTACAACATAATAGAAGGAAATATATAGAGACAAATTTAAGAATCCTACAATTAACATCATTCCGAACCAGAATTCACAATTTACAAGTTTTAACAATGTTTACAACTAGATCTGATAGGTGTCAATTCAATTACAACAATATTATGAACAGATCTGATGAATATATGCATATATTTTGAGATCTAATTCAAATGAGATAAATAGTCATTATAATTATATATGTAAATTTCCCACTCACTTGAAAGCACCCAAATCCAAAGTTTGAATAATGTTTAGGCGTACAATTCCCAATTTCTTATAAATCTACAATTTATCTGAAAAAGGGGATACTTTCAGATCTGTAGATATGTAAGAAAATAGGAAGAGAGGAGAGAATCTGATTTGGGGCGTCAATTCACATTCTTTTCCATTGAATCCGATATTCCTCTCAATTCTATATGATTTGTTGTATACGAATATGTTTTTAATTAAGAAATTAGATTTGAAGAGGGAGGAAAAATGGCAGAGCTTCGTTGTTGCTTACAGATTTGTGTGGAAAAGAATGAGGCCTTACCCCTTTATTTATAGGAGTGAATTTGTCTTGAACCGTTAGATTCATTTTAATTTATATCCGTCCATTTGTTTAATAATATATTATAACATAACTTCTTAACCTTAGCCGTCACTAGGCGTTCTGGCGCCCAGTGGGTCGATCGCTGGGGTCGCCAACTGCACAGCGAGGCTGGTTAAATTAAGTATATAATATGTAATTATTCTAATATATTTATTTTCCATCTGTTATCGTATTTCATCCATAACTTTTTCATTTGGACTCTGTTCGCAAAACTCCAAACATGATAGTTGACCAGAATTCCGGGAGAACACATAGGTTAAAGTTTCTTGGTCAAATTCCATCATTTGCACAAATTATTATTTTTGAAATTCTAATATTTAATTCCTATGGCCAAAAATTCCGGGTTGTTACAAAGGAAGAAAGAATATCGCAACAAAAATAGAAAGGAGAAATAAAAAAGACGAGCATTTTCATTAACATGGGATGACTCAGATTTTCATCTTCAAAAAGTGATAGTGAAAGTTATACCGAATAAGTTAACGTGTGCTCCATGGCCAAATATAACGAGGTTAGTGATTTTACTTTAGAAGATATGCTAGAAATAAATTCGGAACTATTAGAATCTAGAAATAATTTCAAAAGAAAATATGAACAAGCTAGTGTGGATCAGAAAAGACATAATTCGAAAGAAATACGCTAAAATATGAAAAGGAGATATTAGAGGATGAAATTAGAAAACTTAAAGATTCTCTTTCTAATGCAAATTCTTAACTTTCCTTATTGAGCCAAATTTTTTTGGAAATCATCAGTTAAAAACTAAGATTAAATTAATAGAGTTTGATAATTCTAGCCTAAAAATCAAGCTAGATGATATTACAAAGAATGTTTATAATTTTAACAAGGGAAGAGAGAATTTATCTAAAATTATGGAAAATTCTCAACCTGCAACTAGTAAAAAAGGTATTAGGTTACACAAAGAAGGCTGGTACTAGAAAGAAAATGAATCAAAAGGATAAAATTAGCAATTTAAAACCTAGTACAAGAAAACCAGTTTCTAAAACCATAAATATATGGGTTCCTAAAACAAATAACTTTTTGATTAGGAATAAATATATAAAATCATTCTTAAAAACTATACACAAAAATAAGGGTTATATTTCTAAATGGAATATCAAACCCTATTGGGCTTGGTTTCCTAAGACCTAACTCTTCGGACCCTAATGAAGGAAGTGGGTACCAATGTCATTACATATTATTTGCAGGTACCACTCAAGAAAAGAGGAATACAGATACTCGATAGTGGTTGATCAAAGCATATAACAAGAGACAAAGAGATGCTGACAAATATTATCTACTTAAAAGGAGGAACTGTCACATTTGGAGATAATTCCAAAGGCTATATTGTAATAACCCGGAAATCTGGGCTAATTTAAAAAATTTATTTTGGCAATTTTAGCGAATTTTGATTATTTAAAATGAATTATTTTAAATAATATCGACGAGAAATTTATTTTGAATAGAATTCGAACGAATATATTTATATCGATCGTCGATAGAATATATATATTTATTTATATTTATAAAAGGAATTGAAAATGGCGCGGTAGTTCGATAATTTGATTTCAAACTTCAAATGGATGTACAGGATTCAAAATAAACCGGATTTTAGCGAAACCAAAAATAATAGAATCTAATTGAGAATATCTTTCCAACGAATCCGGGAAATCAAAATTTCATAGCGGGAATCAAAAGATATGTCCAGTTGAAAATTCTGAATAGTCGCTATGGAATTCAGGCCCTTAAAAAAGAAAATTTTGCAAACGACCTCGGATTTTGACGAAACCACTTTTGTTGGATCCGTGTTGTCAAGTTATTGCTAGATTCCAATTTTCAAAATTTTTCGAATCAATATGTGAGCGTGGCAAAGGAAAACGTGTTTGACCAGTTTCAGTTGATTTTAATCGACTGGAAAATGGCCATTTTTCAAACGGTCTCAGAATTCAATGAAACTAGTTTTGTTAGGACCGTATCGTCAATATGAAGCTAGAAAATATTTTTCTGGAATTTTTCGAGTTAGTATGTGACCCCAGTAAATTGAAATGCATGTTCAAATTCAATATATAGAGTTATATGTTGATTTTGACGAAAACTGATCGAAACAGTCGAATCAGCTTACGATACACATCCCATTGTGCTCGGAATAGGGGTAATTAGCTATGGACGACAGGCCGTGGGCCTCGTTTTGAGTTCAAATTAAAAAGTCAACTTTTGAAATTAAAAATAATAAATTAAACCCTCTCTCTCCCTATACACTCCAGCCCCCCCCCCCCCCCCGTTCGATTAATTTCAAACAAAAAAAACCGCACCGATCTCAGCCGGCGCCGCTCCTGGAGGCGCCGCCCCGCCTGCGCACCCCCTCCCCCCCGACGACGCGTCCTTCTTCCTCCTCCCTCTCCTCCATCTCTCCTCCCTCCGCTCGAAGTAAAACCGCCCAAATCCAAAGCCCTAACCCCGAAACCCCCAAATCAGCGCCACCCACCGCCTTCACAAGCCGAGCGCCGCCCCGTTGCACCTTCCCCGACCCAGTGCGACACCCCACGCCCTTCGTCCGACCACCTTAGCAACCGTGGGCCCCTGTCCGACCATAAACCCTAAAAAAACAGTGAGTTTTCCTAGTTTATTTACATACATTATTTTTAGTTTTATTATTATATGAATAACGATTAAAGATATGATTTTTATGTATACCATACGATAATAAAAATACAATTTTTATGTAGAACATGTCTTTGAATAGGAATGTAACCTTACGAAGCGATCTTTAGTCTAGTAAAGAAGTGATTTTTAAAACATGAAGTTCATATTTTCATATAGGAAAGTTATGGTTTTGGTTATCATAAAGATTTGATTTTTATAGATTGAATAGCAAAGAAAAAATTCGATTTTTATATATTGAATAACATAGAAAAAATTCGATGTATGCTTGTTTGTTTGATTTTGATGTGTAGTTGATTGTGTGATGTGATGTGAAATGAAATAAAATATTTTATAGTGGAAAATATTTTATAGTTAAAAATAGAATTTTTAACGTGTATATGAAATGAAATAAATTAATATAAACAAATCGAACGATTTGTTTATATACACACATTTGACTGATATTGATTGGGACGATAAATTTTACACATCGCCCAACTGCACAAATAAAATCTGTGTTTGATTGTTTGAAACCCCACACGGGTATTGGGATGATATTTGACGTACACTAATCCCGATTGTTTAGTTGTATGTCGATCGTTTGAATGACAAACTATTATAAGCGTTGAATATTTATATTTGATGCTTATACAGTGTAGAATGCACTTTGGATGATGGTTGATTGTTCATCGTTGTTATTGTATACATGTGTTGTAGAAAATCCATATAATTAACATTATATGGTAATTGATTGGGCCTCATTCCATATTTGAAAAAGGAATATTTGAAAAAGGAATATTTGAAAAGAAATATTTGAAATAGAAATATTTGAAATAGAAATATTTGAAATAGAAATATGTGAAATAGAATATTTGGAAATAGAAATATATGAAGCCGTGTTGATTAGATTGACGCCATTTTGACGTGAACGACATTTATATCAATTTTATTCATTTTATAATGAATATCGAAAGTGATTTCAAAATCTGAAAAGAATTAGAATTTGAATTGAAAGTGAATAGAAATGAATTCGAATTGAAAGTGAATAGAAATGAATTCGAATTGAAAGTGAATAGAAATGAATTCGAATTGAAATTGAATAGAAATGAATTCGAATTGAAATTGAGAGAAATTGAAAATGAACTGAAATTAAATTAAAAATCGATTTGAATTGAAATCAATTTGAAATGAATTTAAATCGAATTTATAAGGAAAAATTCAATTTTGATTTGAATTTGAAAAGAAGTTGAAATCGTTTTGAAAACGAATTTAAAATGATTTATATATTATGTTTTAAAAGGAAATCGACAAAGTATATTTTATATATATAATATAATGGCCTGAATAGAACGCGCCGCGCCGCGGCAGTTCGTGAATTTCGACCATTGACTTCGAACGGATATTACGGGAGATCCGACCGTCGGATTCTCCTAAAACCGGAACCGTTGGGTTCGAATCGAAAAGAGCTTTCTAACGAATATTAGAAATTTGAAATCTAACGGTTGGATTTGGAATTATGTCCAAATCAAATTTGGAAAAGGTCGTTGTAAGTGCAGTTCGATGGCCGTTGATGGAAATCGACTGTACGGGCCTTGATAAAATTATTAAAAATAGTAATAATTTGTGTAAAATCAAAAGAAATGATTTGGGAAGAATTGGGATGAAAAACTCCATATTTGAAAAGATAAAAATAGATTTTTATCGAAATGAACTAGTTTTGAACTAGAATTATAATTTATTTATTTTTAAAGTAAATAAATTGAATTTGAAAAGGGTTTTAAAAGTAACCAGAATTTCCAATAACTGAATTGGAATGGATTTGAATCGAAATTGTCTTTGGATTATTTCGATGTTGGATTTCAGGATTATACAGATGTTATGGAAATTTGAAAGATATATATTTATATCGTTATTTCTAATACGACATTTGTTAGTCATAGAATTTGATATTAAATATAAGCCGATATATTTTCTATTCAGAGCCTTGTATTTAATATCAAATGTGATTTGGGTTTGTCGTGAATGGTGTCTTTATTAACACTGTTCTTGAACCCAGTCGAGAAAAAGATTAAATCTTTTTATTCAGATTTAATGAAGTGTACCAATTAAATAGTATTTAATTGGAATTGAATTGGTATTGATTTTTGGGTTTATCGTGAACAGTGTTTTATATAACACTTGTTCTTTAACCCGATAATTAATGGAATGTGATTTTGGATTTATCGTGAACCGTGTTTTAAATGACGCTGATTCTTTAACCCAGTTAAAGATTAAAACTATGTGGAGTTTTAATGAATCTTTAATTAGATTAAAAAGATCGAGAATGGAGTATCACCAGTTTTGCTCCTGGCGATAGTTAAATCTTTAATTAGATTTGAACGTGAAATGGTAATTGAATTTACCGATAACACCGTGGTGTTAGATATGAAATATGACCAGTTTTACTTCATGGAATGAATAGGTTGGGATTGGGAAATAAAATAAATGATTACTTCGGTGTGGTTCGCTAATCCCAATTAGTTTGAATTGATATTCAAAGAAGATTAAAGAATAAATTTAAAGAATTTATCTTTGATAAAATTAATGGGAACCTTTCCCAAAGTATAAGAATATTTGAATAAAAGAATATTCTGAATTGGAATGAGGCGTATGTTGTGTTTGTGTAACATGTGTTTATTATATACGCGAGTTATTCAGAAAGACCGGGTTTATCCCATTCTGAATAACTAATACGACGTGGTGTCGAAGATGAAGACGGTGGTTGAAGACCGGAGGTCTTCACGTCATTTGGATAATTACTGATGATCTTGATTGGGCCGTACACCCAAGGGGAGGGAATCAGTTGGTGATCGTCCAGACGTACTTGGAGATCGATGGATATGCGGTGTACTAGGTGCCTCCGGTTTCGTTCAGACCCAGAACGAACGTGAAAATGGATTGTGTGTCTGACATTGGATTTTAGTCTGTGTGGTTGATTTCTATTAAATATATATCTGTTTGGCGGCGGAGAATTTATTCTCTTGCTTAACGCCCTTCTCTGAGACGTACGAGCTCAGGGGTTATATATTGATGGATATCAAACGCATGGAGTGAATTGCCTGTGTGGCATGCCTAAGTGGCAATTGATCAAGACTTATGTTGAAAAGCAAAGTCTTGTGGTGATGATCAAAGCACGGCCTGTGTGGCATAGCTTTGTGTAGCGTGGATTCGCGAGCCTCACACCCCGGTTGTGAACCAAAAACGGGAGAAGGATCCAGGGAGGGCATGCGTTTCCTTCTAGCTAGAAGTGGCGTCAGTAGTTTTACACGCCCTGACGAATTTGACTTATGTGGTTGTTGCTGTTGCGAGGCGCCTCGGATACATCGGTCGATCCGGGACCGATGGAGTCATTGGACTCATTGACACCCCAAAGGGTGGGGAAACACAGTGTTTAGGAATTTTAATCCACATCGGTGGACCGCCCCTGTGGCTCCTAAGGGTCACTCGAGCTCTGATCCTGAGACACGGGCTAGAGCGTCTCGAATCGGTGAGGACTATCTTTTGCCTCGGTTTATAGATGGAGATCCAACTTCCAAATACGTGACATTTGCGGTTTTGATTGTAGAGCCTAGTATGGCGACATGATATATGGTACCCATGCCGTCTAGGATTGATACATTTATATTTGAAGTTGTTTTGACACTATACACTTATTATAGTATCAAATGATTTGTTTTAAACGTATCAAGCATGCTTTGGCTATTATAAGAAAAACCCTATCCTCCGGTTTGTGTTGCATTGTGTGATGGGACCTGGGTCTTATAATGGATTCATTTTTCTTTATTTAGCCTTGCGCTGTTTGTTTTATGCACTGGTATTCTTGGGAGGAAACCCGTTCCGTGTTATATGGCGTGGTCCCTTGATTTGCCTAACTTTAAAAATAAAGATTAATAACTGTTTTAGTTCTCACACCAGTCACATGACTGACCTAGAGTTTATTGTTTTAACCTAAACTCTGGGTGCCCTTATTTTCGACACGGGCAGCTAGTAGTTTTGGTTTTGCAGATTTATATTCACAGGATCCTGGTTTACAGCTGGAATGATATCCGGAAAGCTTTGTATCCGTATATCTCTTCTAGTTATGTATTGTATTATTTTCCGCTGCTATGTAATGTATTGTAATCTCTAATATTTTCTGTTGTATAATATTTGTTTATACTCTGTATATTCTTGTATTCTGATGGAATTGTTGTAATAAACAATGAAATGTTCTTCCTTCCGCGTTCTATTTTGTCGTGTTCTCAAAACAATTCGTTCTTTCTCTTCTCTTCGGAGACCGGGGAAGTTCGGGTCGCTTCATCTGGTATCAGAGCTTTGGTTTACAAAGCTCGAGAACAAGACACATTAGAACCGTACGAAAGAATTCATCAGAAATTGGATTAGCAATATCCAATAAGAATGACTCGTTAGAGATGGGATCAGTAGTATCCTAGAACGAGTGTGAAGAGTATATTTTTGAAATGAAAACAATTTTTGTTTTGAAAATTCAATTATACGTATTTGAATATTTATTTATATTGAATTTGGACAATCCAGTATATAAAGATTTTGCATATACGTCTGATCCACGGGTATTCAAAGTTTTAATATACTGGATAGATATAGAATCACTCTAGTCGCCCGGAGATGATTCTGATGATGCCGCGGCGTCATCAGCATTTATATTCGAGTGTCGAAGGTGAGATATCTATATATTTCCATTGACTGGTGTGAGAACCAATATTAGATAGGGCCTATTGTTGTGATTTGGCATCAAAAATGTGATTTTTTGACTATATATAAAAGTTATGAATTAGAAAAGCTAATCAACTAATTGATTGATGGTTGTGTTGTTTGATTACTGTTTTGATTAATTGAAATTTTAACCATATAGCCAATTTGATCAAATAGTGAGTTGTATTGGAAATTTGGTCGCATTTGCTTGCATATACATGTACTTTCATTGAACAGGTCATAGCAAGGAGGCTAGAGCAGAGAAATAAAATTGTTTGCCCGACAAATTGGTACATGTTTATCATAATTTACTGTTTTGTTTGGGTGATGATGATTTTATGAGCCGATTGGCTTTTTCTTTTTCTTTTTGAGATCAGAAGGCCTGTATGGCAATTTCGGGATTTTCCCGTGCTCCCAGTGCAGGGAAGGTTATGGCGAATTTTTTTGAAAATTTAGGGTGTTAGCCAAATTTTTGAAAAATTTGAAAAGTTCTTATAAACTGAAAAGTTGAAGAACTTAAGCCGTAGTGAAAATAAAGAAAGTTGAGTTGGTATTTAAAACAACTTTCGGCTTCGTTCCTTTTCGGGGACGAAAAGTTTTAAGTGGTGGAGATTGTAATAACCCGGAAATTTGGGCCAATTTAAATTTTTTATTTTGGCAATTTTAGCAAATTTTGATTATTTAAAATGAATTATTTTAAATAATATCGACGAGAAATTTATTTTGAATAGAATTCGAATGAATATATTAATATCGATCGTCGATAGAATATATATATATATTTATTTATATTTATAAAAGGAATTGAAAATGGCGCGGTAGTTCGATAATTCGATTTCAAACTTCAAATGGATGTACAGGATTCAAAATAAATCGGATTTTAGAGAAACCAAAAATAATAGAATCTAATTGAGAATATCTTTCCAACGAATCTGGGAAATCAAAATTTCATAGCGGGAATCAAAAGATATGTCCAGTTGAAAATTCTGAATAGTCGCTATGGAATTCAGGCCCTTAAAAAAGGAAATTTTGCAAACGACCTCGGATTTCGATGAAACCACTTTTGTTGGATCTGTGTTGTCAAGTTATTGCTAGATTCCAATTTTCTTAATTTTTCGAATCAATATGTGAGCGTGGCAAAGGAAAACGTGTTTGACCAGTTTCAGTTGATTTTAATCGACTGGAAAATGGCCATTTTTCAAACGGTCTCAGAATTCGACGAAACTAGTTTTGTTAGGACCGTATCGTCAATACGAAGCTAGAAAATATTTTTCTGGAATTTTTCGAGTTAGTATGTGACCCCAGTAAATTGAAATGCGCGTTCAAATTCAATATATAGAGTTATATGTTGATTTTGACGAAAACTGATCGAAATAGTCGAATCAGCTTACGATACACATCCCATTGTGTTCAGAATAGGGGTAATTAGCTATGGACGACAGCGGTGGGCCTCGTTTCGAGTTCGAATTAAAAAGTCAACTTTTGAAATTAAAAATAATAAAATAATAAATTAAACCCTCTCTCTCCCTATACCCTCCAGCCCCCTCCCCTCCCCCCCCCCCCCCCGTTCGGTTAATTTCAAAAAAAAAAACGCACCAATCTCAGCCGTCGCCGACCCGCCTGCGCACCCCCCCAAACAACGCGTCCTTCTTCCCCCTCCCTTTCCTCCATCTCTCCTCCCTTCGCTCGAAGTAAAACCGCCCAAATCCAAAGCCCTAACCCCGAAACCCCCAAATCAGCGCCGCCCACCGCCTTCACAAGCTGAGCGCCGCCCTGATGCACCTTCCCCGACCCAGTGCGACACCCCACGCCCTTCGTCCGACCACCTCAGCAACCGTGGGCCCCTCTCCAACCATAAACCCTAAAAAACAGTGAGTTTTCCTAGTTTATTTACATACATTATTTTCAGTTTTATTATTATATGAATAACGATTAAAGATATGATTTTTATGTATACCATACGATAATAAAAATACAATTTTTATGTAGAAGATGTCTTTGAATAGGAATGTAACCTTACGAAGCGATCTTTAGTCTAGTAAAGAAGTGATTTTTAAAACATGAAGTTCATATTTTCATATAGGAAAGTTATGGTTTTGGTTATCATAAAGATTTGATTTTTATAGATTGAATAGCAAAGAAAAAATTCGATTTTTATATATTGAATAACATAGAAAAAATTCGATTTTTATATATTGAATAACATAGTAAAAATTCGATTTTTATAGATTGAATAACAAAGAAAAAATTCGATTTTTATATATTGAATAACATAGTAAAATTCGATTTTTATATATTGAATAACATAGTAAAAATTCGATTTTTATAGATTGAATAGCAAAGAAAAAATTCGATTTTTATATATTGAATAACATAGTAAAAATTCGATTTTTATATATTGAATAGCAAAGTAAAAAATTCGATTTTTACATATGTAGAGAATACGGGCAAAGAAAGTGACAAGAGGCAAGAACGACAAAGATTTCTACATATAAAGAGTCGAGGCGTTTGGATTAGCTAATCTGTGAGAACTTCTCACCTTTAATTTTATTTTTCTAGTTATAAATATATACTATGATGCAGACGGTGTTTAGTAGCACGCGACACCCGTCGTCCACAGACCATGGACGGCTTGTATGCTTGTTTGTTTGATTTTGATGTGTAGTTGATTGTGTGATGTGATGTGAAACGAAATAAAATATTTTATAGTGGAAAATATTTTATAGTTAAAAATAGAATTTTTAACGTGTATATGAAATGAAATAAATTAATATAAACAAATCGAACGATTTGTTTATATACACACATTTGACTGATATTGATTGGGACGATAAATTTTACATATCGCCCAACTGCACAAATAAAATCTGTGTTTGATTGTTTGAAACCCCACACGGGTATTGAGATGATATTTGACGTACACTAATCCCGATTGTTTAGTTGTATGTCGATCGATTGATTGACAGACTGTTATAAGCGTTGAATATTTATATTTGATGCTTATACAGTGTAGAATGCACTTTGGATGATGGTTGATTGTTCATCGTTGTTATTGTATACATGTGTTGTAGAAAATCCATATAATTAACATTATATGGTAATTTATTGGGCCTCATTCCATACTTGAAAAAGAAATATTTGAAAAAGGAATATTTGAAAAGAAATATTTGAAATAGAAATATTTGAAATAGAAATATTTGAAATAGAAATATGTGAAATAGAATATTTGGAAATAGAAATATATGAAGCCGTGTTGATTAGATTGACGCCATTTTGACGTGAACGACATTTATATCAATTTTATTCATTATATAATGAATATCGAAAGTGATTTCAAAATCTAATATTTTGAAAAGAATTAGAATTCGAATTGAAAGTGAATAGAAATGAATTCGAATTGAAAGTGAATAGAAATGAATTCGAATTGAAAGTGAATAGAAATGAATTCGAATTGAAATTAAATAGAAATGAATTCGAATTGAAATTGAATGAAATTGAAAACGAACTGAAATTAAATTAAAAATCGATTTGAATTGAAATCAATTTGAAATGAATTTAAATCGAATTTATAAGGAAAAATTCAATTTTGATTTGAATTTGAAAAGAAGTTGAAATCGTTTTGAAAACGAATTTAAAACGATTTATATAATACGTTTTAAAAGGAAATCGACGAAGTATATATTATATATATATAATATAATGGCCTGAATAGAACGCGCCGCGCCGCGGCAGTTCGTGAATTTCGACCATTGACTTCGAACGGATATTACGGGAGATCCGACCGTCGGATTCTCCTAAAACCGGAACCGTTGGGTTCGAATCGAAAAGAGCTTTCTAACGAATATTAGAAATTTGAAATCTAACGGTTGGATTTGGAATTATGTCCAAATCAAATTTGGAAAAGGTCGCTGTAATTACAGTTCGATGGCCGTTGATGGAAATCGACTGTACGGGCCTTGATAAAATTATTAAAAATAGCAATAATTTGTGTAAAATCATAAGAAATGATTTGGGAAGAATTGGGATGAAAAACTCCATATTTGAAAAGATAAAAATAGATTTTTATCGAAACGAACTAGTTTTGAACTAGAATTATACTTTATTTATTTTTAAAGTAAATAAATTGAATTTGAAAAGGGTTTTAAAAGTAACCAGAATTTCCAATATTTGAATTGGAATGGATTTGAATCGAAATTGTCTTTGGATTATTTCGATGTTGGATTTCAGGATTATACAGATGTTATGGAAATTTGAAAGATATATATTTATATCGTTATTTCCAATACGACATTTGTTAGTCGTAGAATTTGATATTGAATATAAGCCGATATATTTTCTATTCAGAGCCTTGTAATTAATATCAAATGTGATTTGGGTTTGTCGTGAATGGTGTCTTTATTAACACTTTTCTTGAACCCAGTTGAGAAAAAGATTAAATCTTTTTATTCAGATTTAATGAAGTGTATCAATTAAATAGTATTTAATTGGAATTGAATTGGTATCGATTTTTGGGTTTATCGTGAACAGTGTTTTATATAACACTTGTTCTTTAACCTGATAATTAATGGAATGTGATTTTGGATTTATCATGAACCGTGTTTAAAATGACGCTGATTCTTTAACCCAGTTAAAGAATAAAACTAAGTGGAGTTTTAATGAATCTTTAATTAGATTGAAAAGATCGAGAATGGAGTATCACCAGTGTTGCTCCTGGCGATAGTTAAATCTTTAATTAGATTTGAACGTGAAATGGTAATTGAATTTACCGATAACACCGTGGTGTTAGATATGAAGTATGACCAGTTTTACTTCATGGGATGAATAGGTTGGGATTGGGAAATAAAATAAATGATTACTTCGGTGGGGTTCGCTAATCCCAATTAGTTTGAATTGATATTCAAAGAAGATTAAAGAATAAATTTAAAGAATTTATCTTTGATAAAATTAATGGGAACCTTTCCCAAAGTATAAGAATATTTGAATAAAAGAATATTTTGAATTGGAATGAGGCGTATGTTGTGTTTGTGTAACACATGTTTATCATATACGCGAGTAATTCAAAAAGACCGGGTTTATCCCATTCTGAATAACTAATTCGACGTGGTGTCGAAGATGAAGACGGTGGTTGAAGACCGGAGGTCTTCACGTCGTTTGGATAATTACTGATGATCTTGATTGGGCCGTACACCCAAGAGGAGGGAATCAGTTGGTGATCGTCCAGACGTACTTGGAGATCGATGGATATGCGGGGTACTAGGTGCCTCCGGTTTCGTTCAGACCCAGAACGAACGTGAAAATGGATTGTGTGTCTGACATTGGATTTTAGTCTTTGTGGTTGATTTCTATTAAATATATATCTATTTGGCAGCGGAGAATTTATTCTCTTGCTTAACGCCCTTCTCTGAGACGTACGAGCTCAGGGGTTATATATTGATAGATATCAAACGCATGGAGTGAATTGCCTGTGTGCCATGCCTAAGTGGCAATTGATCAAGACTTCTGTTGAAAAGCAAAGTCTTGTGGTGATGATCAAAGCACGGCTTGTGTGGCATAGCTTTGTGTAGTGTGGATTCGCGAGCCTCACACCTCGGTTGTGAACCAAAAACGGGAGAAGGATCCAGGGAGGGCATGCGTTTCCTTCTAGCTAGAAGTGGCGTCAGTGGTTTTACACGCCCTGACGAGTTTGACTTATGTTGTTGTTGCTGTTGCGAGGCGCCTCAGATACATTGGTCGATCCGGGACCGATGGAGTCATTGTGAGCATTGACGCCCCAAAGGGTGGGGAAACACAGTGTTTAGGAATTTTAATCCACATCGGTGGACCGGCCCTGTGGCTCCTAAGGGTCACTCGAGCTCTGATCCTGAGACACAGGCTAGAGCGTCTCGAATCGGTGAGGTCTATCTTTTGCCTCGGTTTATAGATGGAGATCCAACTTCCAAATACGTGACATTTGCGGTTTTGATTGTAGAGCCTAGTATGGCGACATGATATATGGTACCCATGCCGTCTAGGATTAATACATTTATATTTGAAGTTGTTTTGACACTATACACTTATTATAGTATCAAATGATTTGTTTTAAACGTATCAAGCATGCTTTGGCTATTATAAGGAAAAACCCTATCCTCCGGTTTGTGTTGCATTGTGTGATGGGACCTGGGTCTTATAATGGCTTCAGTTTTCTTTATTTAGCATTGCGCTGTTTGTTTTATGCACTGGTATTCTTGGGAGGAAACCCGTTCCGTGTTATACTGCGTGGTCCCTTGATTTGCCTAACTTTAAAAATAAAGATTAATAACTGTTTTAGTTCTCACACCAGTCACATGACTGACCTGGAGTTTATTGTTTTAACCTAAACTCTGGGTGCCCTTATTTTCGACACGGGCAGCTAGTAGTTTTGGTTTTGCAGATTTATATTCACAGGATCCTGGTTTACAGCTGGAATGATATCCAGAAAGCTTTGTATCCGTATATCTCTTCTAGTTGTGTATTGTATTATTTTCCGCTGATATGTAATTTATTGTAATCTCTGATATTTTCTGTTGTATAATATTTGTTTATACCCTGTATATTCTTTTATTCTGATGGAATTGTTGTAATAAACAATGAAATGTTCTTCCGTCCGCGTTCTATTTTGTCGTGTTCTCAAAACAATTCGTTCTTTCTCTTCTCTTCGGAGACCGGGGAAGTTCGGGTCGCTTCATATATCATCGGCAAAGGCGGCATGAGCAATTACTGTACATCTAATTTATCTTTATTGCTGATGTTTTGTTAGTTAAAAACTTAAACATAACTTGCTTAGTATTAATCAATTATGTGATAAAGGTTTCAAAATATCGTTTTCTAAAAGTAAGTGTAGTATTTCACATAAAAATAAAAATATTATTTTTGAAGGAAATAAAGATAAAAACATTTATTCTAAATATGAAAATAAATAATAATATGAATTTGAGTGTATTAGCCAAAGAAAATGATCCTTCATTGTGGCATACAAGTTTTTGTTATAAAAAAATTAAAACAACAATTATAATTTTGAAAAAAGAAATCGTAAAAGTTTTACCATAAATGAAATTTAAAGTTAATAATCTATGTGACTCTTATCAACTAGGAAAATTAATGAAATCTTCGTTTAAATCTAAAATGGTCATTTCAGCATTACAACCATTAGAACAACTACATATGGATCTACTTGGGCCACACAAGTTCAATCCATAAATCATAACAGATATGTGTTTGTAATAGTCGATGATTTTTCTAGGTACACTTGAACGATATTTAAAAAAAAATGAAAGTGATACTTTTGAAAATTTTAATTTTTTTATTAAACGAATTCATAATTTAAAGGGATATAAAATAAAAAACATTAGAAGTGATCACAGAGGAGAATTTGTAATTGAAATATTTGAACGATATTGGAAAAGGAAAAGCATTTTTCATATTTTTCTTTTCCTAGAACTCCTCAACAAAATGTAGTTGTAGAACAAATAACAAAACTCTACATGAATGCTCTAGAACATTATTAAACGGTAGTACGTTAGCAAAACATTTCTGAGCAAAAGATATTTCAGTAGCCTAATATGTTTTGAATTGTGTTTATTTCGGCCACTTACAAAAAATATACCATACAAACTATTTAACGGTATAAAACCAAATATTTCATATTCTAAAATTTTCGGATCAATGTTTTGTTTTAAATACTAAAGATCAACCTAGAAAATTCCATTCAAAATCCGATAAAGAATATTTTTAGGATATTTAGAACGAAGTAAGGCTCATCGTATTTTTAATAAAAGAATAAATAAAATCGAAGAAACACTTCTTGTTTTGTTTGAAGAAAACTTTATTCAAAATTCATATAACAATGAGATTTTGAAAAATAAAAGTTCTAAAGATGTGATAACATTATTTATGATTTTAGAGAAGATGAAAACATTATTTATAACAATAATAATGAAAATATCATTGAAAATCAAGATATAACCAAAAATAATAAAAAAATGAAAATATTACTAACGAAAATGAAAATAATATTTAGAATTCTAAAGAAGATGAAAACATTGTTCAAAATAATAATGAATTAAGATCTCCACCAAGAATATCTAGGGATCATCTAGTTCAAAATATTATTGGAGAAATTAATTCAAATGTAAGAACTAGAAATAAATTAAATTTAGTAAGTCACGTAGCATTTTTTCCAATATAGAACCTAAAAATGCAAAAGAGGCTTCTATTACTGAAAATTGGATTATAACTATTGTAACACCCCGTATTTTAACAAAAATTAAAGATGATAAATTAAAGAATAATTAATTTAATATTCAAAATTAAGTGAAACGGACTGTGCCATTGCGTTCGCCCCGGAATTTTGGTCAAAATAGACACATGGTTTGCGTAAAACGAATACCGTATGAAGAAGTTATTAAAGTTCGAAGTTTGTATACGCATAAGAAGAATATATATGAATAAAATAAGTCAACAAATTCAAAATAGCTCGAAATCACAGAAATTAGGGGAGCGGGAATTTTCCACCCAAGGGTGTCGACCCCTGGGTCGACCCCATAGGGGGGTTCGACCCCACTGCGGCAGATTTGGGCAGATTAGGGTTTCGTGACAGCTATATATGTAGCCTCATTTTTCTTGTTTCTCCACACCAAAAATAATGGAGAACTAGATGCTGCCTTTTCCCAGATTAAATCATGCCTTTTCTTCTTCAGCAATCAACTAAAGTTTAGAGATCTGTGATTCAACATCTGCAACCTTTCTTCTACTTTTCTTGGATCCAATCACAGTGAGTCTATGTTAATTTTAGATCTAAATATTTAAAAATTAAATCTTGACATGACTATAACTTGGATATATGCCTATGACCATTTGAATCATATCAGATCTGCTATAACCTGTTTATCTAAGTTATTCTGACATGACTATGAACTAGATCTAAGCTTATACTTATTTACTATGTCAGATCTGCCTTTATTTATAGATCTAATTCACTGTTTATATCACATCATGCCTGTTCCTATTATGTTTGTGGCTAAATCAGATTTGTTATTAGTTGGTTATCTAATTCACTGTTTAGATCTTATCATGCCTGTTTATGACGTCCCTATTATGTTAGAATCAAATCCATTGTCACATGTTCATCAGATTTGCACCTATATGCTTATCTTGTCATTATGCCACTATATGTTTTTGCCTATTTCTGCCATTATATGTCGATCATGTTAGTATTATCATTTCTATCCTCTTCCCTTCATCTTTTCCCTTTTATTTTTATAGCCAGGCTACCTTCGAGCCTAGGCATGCCGCTGAAATATGAGAACGCGATAAATTGGGAATGAGGGGAAAAACGGTAAAATTTGGGGCATAACTTGTAATTGGACATTTAGGCATAACTTGAATGAAATATATGAACATGAATTTTGGGCATAAATCAACTTGTGATTAAAGACCTTAATTTGGGGTATATAGTTCATTTTGAACATAACTTGGGAAAGGGACATGAAAACGTATAATAACATAGGAATAATTAGTTAATAATGGAAATGCCTAGAATTACAGTAATTAGAAACTGTAACCACACTTAGACACGAGGTTGGATTACACATGTAGTGGAAGTCTGCCCAGAACCGACCGGCATATCTAGCGACCACAAGTGGTGAATCTAATGTGAGGGGTCTAAGTGCATAAACATGAGACATGCTAAGACACGAGGTTAAGTCTGACTTGTGGAAGAAGTCTGCCCGGAACCGACCGGCATATCCAGCATCCACAAGTGGTAGGCTTAATGTGGGAGGTCTAGCACATTATAACCATAAATGAATATGGTAATGAATTGGAATACTTAACCTAGTTTAATCCATAAGGATTGTTTGAACGTATAACTTGAGTAGGGGTTAAGTAAACATGTTTGAAATAGTGTGTGGGTTAAGTAAATCTTGGGTGGGACGGTAATATTTATATATATAAGCCCAAAAAATTAACCTGTGGGGTTATGCAATACTTTACTCTGGTATGGAAGAACCTGTGGAAAACCTAGTGGGGATGCAAACGTAGGGGGAAGCTTGTACCATCTTGTGTGTGGGACCCGTTTCAGTCAGTACCCCATATATAGGTATCAAACGAGTACTCCGAACTAGGTATGAGTCGGGGCATGCTTACTGGGCTGATTTTAAGAGATCCAAACGTGGGGGTCGGTGTGGGAGGTGCATTCCGACGGGGTTAAGTGTGTGCATGGGTCCAGCAGAAGAGATTTAAACACTGTGACACTTGTAGATATGGTTGTGCACATCCTTAAAACGAAGGGTTGCCACTTTAGGGAGTGATACAACCTACTGTGGGGGCCAGCATAGGGTATTTACAAAGTAAGGAGCTGATCGATAAGGGTAGTAATTAGGGTACATCTGGACTCTGGTATGGTTGGGGAGCCCGTTAATACCCTTAAGGGTAACTTCGATATGTTTGGGCTGCCTGTTGATTGTATGGGGTGAAAACCTCTCACTGGAAGTAAACCTAAGTCTACCATCTTATACTTGTTGGGGATCATGTTGTTATTAAGACACTAGTATTGGTGCAGAGAAATCATTAGAGAAGCGCGGTATAATCTATCATGTTTGTCATGTTTACCTTGTCATACCTACCTACTATGATGTTATCTCTCTTATCCACTTTATATACCTATCATGATACTTCTACCTATATGTATGCTAAAAGTAACTGGACTCGCCAGACTTTATATCTAACCCATTTTGTTTTGTCTCCTTTCTCTTTCATTCCCCCCAGGTTCTCAAGGTGGGAATACTCAAGCTTGATCCAGATTCTGTGTGCATTCTGCTTGGAGCTTCTTAGAAATATTGTTCAAGTTCTTATCTCTTCCACTATGGCTTATGTTTTGGGGATTATGCTTCTTTTATTATTGTACTCTGATGTTTTAAAGTACAAGATAGAAATTTTAACGATGTACTAGGTTTTATGTTTTTCAGACATATGATGTAAGCATGTTTTGAACCAAGATGCTTTATGATTAATAAAGTTTTAAATTTCTCTGCTATTTTAAATCTGTCTTGTAATGTTTCTATTTATGTTTACCTATAATGCTTCACGAAACTTAATGCATTCTCTTAATGAGTGACATTAACGGACGTGGGGTGTCACACTTAGTATCAGAGCTAAAGGTTACCAGATCGGATAAATTTTTGAAAATTATTTTCAAAAAGGTTTTAAAAGAAAGCATTTTCAAAAGAAAAGTCTATTTTGAAAAACATATTCCCCAAAGCCATATGTAATATCTTTCGATCCTTTTTCTGAATCCCTTTCCTTTTCTTTTCAGCATGTTTGGGGAACCTAATATTCCTGAGGACGTTACGATACCAGGCTGGTTCCGTGGGCATATAGAGGCCACGACGTCTGCCAGTGTTCAAGCTGACGTTCCTCCCCTAGCTGCACCTGTCGTTCCTCCTCCTCCATCTCCGCATGTAGATAATTTCTCAGATCTGCAAAGCTTTCTCTGCTATGCGAGGATAGCCATTCCATGGAACTGAGGCGTCCGTAGAGGCAAGGAATTGGCTCAAAGAGACAGAGGATCTGTTTGGAATTTTCGAAGTGGATGATCGTAGGAAGATTCAGTACGCTGCCTGGCTACTGAAAGATGAAGCTTCATTCTGGTGGGAAGTGACGCAAGCAGGGCGTCCATTGGAGACTTAGGGTGATTTTTGGCAAAGATTTGAAATGAAGTCTCTTTCTCAAGCTGAGAAATGCATGCAAATGGAAAGATTTATGGCACTCAAGCAAGGAGGCACGATTGTCAAAGAGTATGTTAACAAATTCAACCAACTAGCGAGGTTTGGATTGGAGCTAGTGGATACTCTGCATAAGAAAGTTTTTCTATTTGCTAGAGGACCGAATGAACCCGTTTGTCGGTTAGCTATGTCTCATATTCCGATCGGAGCAACTTTTAAAAGGCTCGCTGATATTGCCTTGATGCATGAGGAAGATAAAGCTGAAAGAAAGAAGTTAACGTTGAGGAAACATAAAACAAGAAAGTATGTCACAAGAAGGGACAACGACAACAACAAAAGAAAGGAAGAAAGAATGACAAGGCTAAGGATAAGAGAAAGTGCCATAATTGCGGACGCGAGGGTCATTTGATCAAGGATTGCAAAAGAAGGAAGAATTCTTGCTTCAGTTATGGAGAGGTCGGAAACTTTTCTAAGGAGTGGCCAAAGAAGCAGGGACAAAGTCAAATGGCAGGAGCTTCTAGAGGGAAAGTGCATGCTTTCGCGATCAGTGCTCCAAATCAAGGTAGGAAAGTTTCCGTGGAAGGTTTGATTTCTCTTTCCAATCATCCTATTAGTCCTCTTTTTGATTCAGGTGCTTCGCATTTATTTATATCTGATTCTGTGGTCGAGTCTCTGCACCTTAATACTAGTATGGTAGTGGATCCCATTTTTGTCTCAAACCCCATTGGTGGTTCGGCTCATTTGTCCATGATTTGTCGGGGTTTGAGAATATCTGTGTTAGGCATCGAGTTTGAGTGCGATGCATATGTGCTCGGTTTTATGTGTTATGGTTCGATTCTAGGGATGGATTTGCTAGCCATATATGGTGCCATTATGGATTGTGAGAGGAGGCTCCTTAGACTTTTGACTTGCCATTGGTGGACCCTCAAGATTTCTTGTGATCCTAAGGGCTTTGTCATGCTTAGTTTACTAGAGTCTCTTGACGCATCTATTGATGATCTGCGATCTATACCAGTAGTCCGTGAGTATTCTGATGTTTTTGAGGGGATTTGGGGCTTACCTCCGAGGCGGGAGATCGATTATCATATATACTTGGTAGACAATATAAAGCCATTTGCATTACCTGTGTGCCATATGGCTCCAAGGGAAAGAAGGGAGCTTAGTAAGCAAGCAGGGGATCTACTTGGGAAAGGGTTTATTAGGTGAAGCATATCTGAATGGGTGCTCCGATGGTATTCACAACTAAGGCGGATGGTTCGCTCCGCTTATGTGTAGACTATATAGTGATGAACAAACTTACCAAGAAGAACATGCACCCGCTCCCGAGGATAGATGATTATCAATTTTCTCTCAGTTAGACATTGCCATGAGGTTTCATCAGTTGCGGGTGGCCGAGGAAAGTATAGGCAAGACTGCTTTTAGGACTCCAGGTGGTTTCTTCGAATGGCTCGTTATGCCTTTTGGGTTGATGAGTGCACCCGCCTATTTTGTTGATCTGATAAGTAGGGTGGTTCAGGAGTTTCTAAATAAGTTCATCGTGGTCTTTGTTGATGATATCTTGATCTTCTCAAAAAGAGAGGAAGAGCATGCCCAACATTTGAGAGAGGTTTTGAAAACTCTCTGAGTGCACCAGCTTAAGGCAAAGTTCTCCAAATGTCATTTTTGGAGAAAAGAGGTGAGATTTCTAGTGTATCTGGTCTCTAAAGATGGGAAGCAGTAGATTCTGCAAAGGTAGTTGCAGTTCAAGATTGGAAAATTCCTAAGAATGCAACAGAAGTGAGAAGCTTTCTTGAATTGGCAGGCTATTATAGGAAGTTCATTAAGGACTTCGCAAAGATATCATCCCCACTCACCAGGCTGACGAAGAAGAATTTGACCTTTTCGTGGGATATGTATTGTGATGTTGCTTTCTAATGATTGAAGATGTCTCTGACAACAACCCCAGTTTTGACCTTTCCCGACAGAAACAAAGTGTTTACAGTTTACACTGATGCATGTGGTGCAGGGCCTGGTGCGGTTCTAATGCAAGAGGGATGGGTATATGTTATGGGGGTAGACAACTAAGGGTTCATGAGAAGAACTACCCTACCCTTGACTTAGAGCTAATTCCATAGTATTCGCGCTTATGACATGGCGTCATTATTTGCTTGGAGAGAAGTTCGAGTTGTACACCAATCATAAATCTCTCAAGTACTTGTTCTCGCAGAAGGATCTTAATTTAAGGCAACAAAGGTGGATGGAGTTCCCAGCATCTTATGACTTCGAGATTGCTTATACCCCTGGCAAGGGTAATGTGGTAACAGACGCACTGAGTAGGCAAAGGATGGCCATAAGTCCTCTGTTTGTGTAATGGAAAAGGTTGGAGTTTATATCGAATTTTGATTTTAGACCCTCCATCGAGTTTTTTCCTGGCTTATTTGCATTACTTGAGGTGCGACCTACTCTTATGGATCAGATAGGAGCTTCGCAGCGAAAGGATCCACATATTTTAGACATCTTGGATAGACTCTGTAAATGGGAGACTTCTAGTCACCTCAGTAGATATTCCTTAGATGATAAAGGTCCGTTGTGACGAGATGAGAGGCTTTGTGTTCCCCAAATTGGGAGTCTTTTGAAGACGATCCTAGAGGAAGCCCATCATTCTAAGATGACTATTCATCCAGATGGCGATAAGATGTATAGATATATGAAGAGGGTTTTCTTTTGGGTTGGGATGAAGAAAGATGTGGCGGAGTTTGTTTCTCAATGTTTGGTTTGCCAGCAAGTTAAAGCTAAGCAAAAGAAGCCCGATGGTTTACTTCATCCTTTGGAGGTCCCGCAGCGGAAGTGGGAGAGCGTCTCTATTGATTTCATAGATGGTTTGCCTAGATCGAAGAAAGGCAACACCATCATTTGGGTTTTAGTAGACAGACTTACTAAGAGCGCTCATTTCATCTCAGTTAAGAGTAAGAGGACGGCATCATGGTTGGCAACAGTTTACGTTCGTGAGATAATCCATCTTCATGGAGTACCTTCTAGCATCACAAGTAACCATGACCCCATTTTCACCAGTGAATTTTGGAGGAGCCTGCAAGAAGCATTAGGTACACAGTTCTGTTTGAGCACCGCTTATCACCCTCAGACCGATGGACAGACAGAAAGGGTGAACAGAGTTCTCGAGGATCAAGCTAGTATCAGCATGGTACCCTTCGAAGCATTGTACGGACGACCCTGTAGATCAACAACTTGTTGGTGGGGATCTACAAAAAGACTTCTACTTGGATTGAATATAGGTGGAGAGACGTCCGAAAAGATTGATCTTATCCGCAGACGAATGAAGACAACCCATGATAGGTAGAAGTCCTACGCAGATAAGAGAAGGACTGACATTGAGTTTGAGGTGGGAGACATGGTTTTCATTAAGGTTTCACCTTTAAGGAATGTGGTTCGCTTTGTATCTATAGGGAAATTGGCACCAAGATTCGTTGGACCATATTCCATAATAGAAAGGATTGGCCAAATAGCCTATAGAGTAAATCTACTAGAGAGACTGTCCGGTGTTCATGATGTTTTCCACGTTTCTCATTTGCGGAAGTGCTTGCATGATACTGTAGAAGTAGTCGAGCCGAGTATATTGGAAGAAGTAGAGGTGGAATGGGAGGCGATAGTTAGGCGAATTCCTACCCGTATTCTTGGATCAGAAGTTAAGAAGCCATGCAAAAGAGAAGTCAAGTTAATGAAGGTTCAATGGGGAGACAACCCAGAGGATGCAACTTGGGAGATCGAAGACAAGATTCGTGCTTCGTACCGTTTTCTTTTCGAGGGTACGTTCTTAACTTCCTTTCCAAAGTTTTGTTTATGCTTGTTTCTATCATTTAAGTATATCCTATCGATCGAATTTTTCGACCTCTAGGTTGGAAACCCATGGATGCAAACATGTTATGTTTGATGGATACAAGTGGATGTATGTGTTTTCTTATGATTGCTTGTAGGTGCATACACACACATCAGGCACTAGATCGGCCCAATCACTCTCATACTGCATATGGATGTGTGTGCATTTTTGTTCTTTTAATGAATGAATGTGGATGTATCATCATATAGATGTTGCATTTGGATGGATGATTATGCACGCCTATAGAACTTACATGTTATAATAGGATTATTTGCATACATTTTGGATTCATGGCACTAACGTACATCGCATTAAGTAGGTCGACTGAATCAATAGACCGCCTGAAATTTTGCATTAGTATAAGGACATATACACACACCTTTGCATATGTTCATATAATTATTAGAAGCCTTTAAGGACAATGGATGCTCGTGATTGATGGATGAGTAGATGGGTGATGGATGGTAGGATATACATTCTTCTTAACTTTGAGATTTCGGGGACGAAATCCTTTGAGTAAGGGAGAATGTAACACCCCGTATTTTAACAACACTTAAATATGATAAACTAAAATAACTAATTTAACATTCAGAATTATGTGAAATCAACTGCGCTATTGCGTTTGTCTAGGAATTTTGGTCAAAATAGACACCTGGTTTGCGTAAAACGGACACCATATGAAGAAGTTATTAAGGTTTGAAGTCTGTATACACATAAGAAGAATATATATGAATAACATAAGTCCAGAAATTCAAAACAGTTCAAAATCGCAGAAATTAGGGCGGCGGAAAAATTCCCACCAAGGGGTGTCGACCACATCAAGGGGGTGTTGACCCCTGGTTCGACCCCGTAAGGGGGGTCGACCCTCTGCAGCAGATCTGGGCAGATTAGGGTTTCGTGACAGCTATATATATGGCCTCATTTTTCTTGTTTCTCCACACCAAAAATAATGGAGAACTAGATGCTGCTTCTGCCCAGATTAAATCAAGCCTTTTCTTCTTCACCAATCAACTAGAGTTTAGAGATCTGTGATTCAACATATGCAATCTGTCTTTTGCTTTTCTTAGATCCAATCACAGTGAGTCTATGTTAATTTTATATCTACATATTTAAAAAGTAAATCTTGACATGACAATAACTTGGATCTATGTCTGTGACCATTTGAATCATATCAGATCTGCTATAACCTGTTTATCTAAGTTAATCTGACATGACAATGAAATAGATCTAAGCTTATACCTATTTATCATGTCAGATCTGCCTTTGTTTATAGATCTAATTCACTGTTTAGATCACATGCATCATGCCTGTTCCTATTATGTTTATGGCTAAATCAGATCTATTATCAGTTTGTTATCTAGTTCACTATTTACATCTTATCATGCCTGTTTATGGTGTTCCTATTATGTTAGAATCAGTTCTATTGTCACATGTTCATCAAATCTGTTCCTATATGTCTATCTTGTCATTATGGCACTATATGTTTATGCCTATTTCTGCTATTATATGTCGATCTTGTTAGTATGATCATTTCTGTTCTCTTCCCTTCATCTTTCCCCTTTTATTTTTATAGCCAAACTACCTTCGAGCCTAGGCATGCCGCTGAAATATGCGAACGCGATAAATTGGGACCGAGGGGAAAACGGTAAAATTTTGGGGGTAACTTGTAATAGGAAATTTGGGCATAACTTGAATGAAATATTTGAACACGGGTTTGGGGCATAAATCAACTTGTGGTTAAAGACCTTAATTTGGGGTATATGGTTAATTATGAACATAATTGGGAAAAGGGCATGAAAACCTATAATGACATAGGAATAATTGGCTAATAATGGAAATGCCTAGAATTACTGTAATTAGAAACTATAACCGTGCTTAGACACGAGGTTAGATTACACTTATGGTGGAAGTTTGCCCAGAACCGACCGACATATCCAGCGACCACAAGTGGTGAATCTAATGTGAGGGTTCATAAGTGTATAAACCTGAGATGTGCTAAGACACGAGGTTAAATCCGACTTGTGGAAGAAGTCTGCATGGAACCAACCGGCATATACAGCATCCACAAGTGGTAGGCTTATTGTGGGAAGTCAAACACATTATAACCATAAATGAATATGGTAATGAATTAGAATACTTAATCTAGTTGAATCAATAGGGATTGTATGAACATATAACTTGAGTAAGGGTTAAGTAAACTTGTTTGAAACAGTGGGTGGGTTAAGTAAATCTTGGGTGGGTGGGTAATATTTAAATATATAGGACCACAAACTTAACTTGCGGGGTTATGCAATCTTTCACTCTAGTATGGCATAACCTATGGAAAACCTAGTGGGGATGCAAACGTAGGGGGAAGCTTGTACCATCTTGTGTGTGGGACCCGTTTCAGTCAGTACCCCATATATAGGTATCAAACGAGTACTCCGAACTAGGTATGAGTCGGGGCATGCTTACTGGGCTGATTTTAAGAGATCCAAACGTGGGGGTCGGTGTGGGAGGTGCACTCCGACGGGGTTAAGTATGTGCATGGGTCCAGCAGAAGAGATTTAGACACTGTGACACTTGTAGATATGGTTGTGCACATCCTTAAAACGAAGGGTTGCCACTTTAGGGAGTGATACAGCCTACTGTGGGGCCAGCATAGGGTATTTACAAAGTAAGGAGCTGATCGATAAGGGTAGTAATTAGGGTACATCTGGACTCTGGTATGGTTGGGGAGCCAGTTAATACCCTTAAGGGTAACTTCGATATGTTTGGGCTGCCTGTTGATTGTATGGGGTGAAAACCTCTCACTGGAAGTAAACCTAAGTCTACCATCTTATACTTGTTGGGGATCATGTTGTTAATAAGACACTAGTATTGGTGCAGAGAAATCATTAGAGAAGCGCGGTATAATCTATCATGTTTGTCATGTTTACCTTGTCATACCTACCTACTATGATGTTATCTCTCTTATCCACTTTATATACCTGTCATGATACTTCTACCTATATGTATGCTAAAAGTAACTGGACTCGCCAGACTTTATATCTAACCCATTTTGTTTTGTCTCCTTTCTCTTTCATTCCCCCCAGGTTCTCAAGGTGGGAATACTCAAGCTTGATCCAGATTCTGTGTGCATTCTGCTTGGAGCTGCTTAGAAATATTGTTCAAGTTCTTATCTCTTCCACTATGGCTTAAGTTTTGGGGATTATGCTTCTTTTATTATTGTACTCTGATGTTTTAAAGTACAAGACAGAAATTTTAACGATGTACTAGGTTTTATGTTTTTCAGACATATGATGTAAGCATGTTTTGAACCAAGATGTTTTATGATTAATAAAGTTTTAAATTTCTCTGCTATTTTAAATCTGTCTTGTAATGTTTCTATTTATGTTTACCTATAATGCTTCACGAAACTTAATGCATTCTCTTAATGAGTGACATTAACGGACGTGGGGTGTCACACTTAGTATCAGAGCTAAAGGTTACCAGATCGGATAAATTTTTGAAAATTATTTTCAAAAAGGTTTTAAAAGAAAGCATTTTCAAAAGAAAAGTCTATTTTGAAAAACATATTCCCCAAAGCCATATGTAATATCTTTCGATCCTTTTTCTGAATCCCTTTCCTTTTCTTTTCAGCATGTTTGGGGAACCTAATATTCCTGAGGACGTTACGATACCAGGCTGGTTCCGTGGGCATATAGAGGCCACGACGTCTGCCAGTGTTCAAGCCGACGTTCCTCCCCTAGCTGCACCTGTCGTTCCTCCTCCTCCATCTCCGCATGTAGATAATTTCTCAGATCTGCAAAGCTTTCTCTGCTATGCGAGGATAGCCATTCCATGGAACCGAGGCGTCCGTAGAGGCAAGGAATTGGCTCAAAGAGACAGAGGATCTGTTTGGAATTTTCGAAGTGGATGATCGTAGGAAGATTCAGTACGCTGCCTGGCTACTGAAAGATGAAGCTTCATTCTGGTGGGAAGTGACGCAAGCAGGGCGTCCATTGGAGACTTAGGGTGTTTTTTGGCAAAGATTTGAAATGAAGTCTCTTTCTCAAGCTGAGAAATGCATGCAAATGGAAAGATTTATGGCACTCAAGCAAGGAGGCACGACTGTCAAAGAGTATGTTAACAAATTCAACCAACTAGCGAGGTTTGGATTGGAGCTAGTGGATACTCCGCATAAGAAAGTTTTTCTATTTGCTAGAGGACTGAATGAACCCGTTTGTCGGTTAGCTATGTCTCATATTCCTATGGGAGCAACTTTTAAAAGGCTCGTTGATATTGCCTTGATGCATGAGGAAGATAAAGCTGAAAGAAAGAAGTTAACGTTGAGGAAACATAAAACAAGAAAGTATGTCACAAGAAGGGACAACAACAACAACAAAAGAAAGGAAGAAAGAATGACAAGGCTAAGGATAAGAGAAAGTGCCATAATTGCGGACGCGAGGGTCATTTGATCAAGGATTGCAAAAGAAGGAAGAATTCTTGCTTCAGTTATGGAGAGGTCGGAAACTTTTCTAAGAAGTGCCCAAAGAAGCAGGGACAAAGTCAAATGGCAGGAGCTTCTGGAGGGAAAGTGCATGCTTTCGCGATCAATGCTCCAAATCAAGGTAGGAAAGTTTCCGTGGAAGGTTTGATTTTATGTTTTCCAGACATATAATGTAACCATGTTTTGAACCACGATGCTTTATGATTAATAAAGTTTTAAATTCCGCTGCGATTTTATATCTGTCTTGTAATGTTTCTGTTTCTGTTTACCTATAGGGCTTCATGAAACTTAATGCATTCCTTTAATGAGTGACATTAACGAATGTGGGGGGTCACAACTATGCAAGAAAAACTTAATCAGTTTGAAAGCAATGAAGTTTGAGAGTAAGTTCCTAGACCAAACGATCAAGCTGTCATTTGTACAAAATGGGTATATAAAAGTAAAGCTAATGAATTAGGAAATATAACTAGAAATAAAGCCAGATTGGTCGCTCAAGGATATAATCAAGAAGAAGGAATAGACTATGAAGAAAAATTTTCTCAAGTCGTTGGATTAGAAGAAATTTGTATCTTATTAGCCTATGCATATTTTCATAATTTTAAATTATATCAAATGGACATAAAAAGTGCTTTTTTGAACGGATATATAAAAGAAAATGCCTACATTGAACAAACACCTCTATTCACACATGAAAAATATCCAGATTATGTATATAAAATGAAAAAGGCATTTTATGGATTAAAACAAGCACCCCATGCTTGATATGAACGTCTTAAAAATTATCTTTTACTTTAGGTTTCCAAATTGGAAAGGTCGATCGAACATTATTTATAAAACGATCCAAACAAGATATTTTAATAATTCAAATATATATAGGTGATATTATATTTGGTTCTAACAATGAAAAACTATGTAAAGAATTTTCAGAAATTATGTTTAGCAAGAAACAAAATTGCGTTTCACTATCTACATGTGAAGCTGAGTGTATATCAGTAGCATTAGCTTGTGCGCAAGCTATATGCATGCAACAAAAACTTAAAGTTTTTAATATAAATTTATCAAAATCAACTATTTATTGTGTTAACACAAGTACGGTAAACTTATTAGAAAACCCCGTTAATCATTCTCAAATTAAACATATAGATATTATGCATCATTTTTACGAGATAATATAGAAAAAGATGTAATTAACTTGGAATTCGTGTCATCTGAAAAATCAAATAGCTGACATATTCACAAAACCATTACTTGAAAATACACATTTATTAAATTACAAAGAGAACTAGGCATTGTTTCATTTAAATATTTGTAAAAAAATTATATAATTGAAGCCTAAAAATAAAAATATTTCAAAAATAAAATTTTATGCCTCAACCGTGATTTGAACCCTGATGGCCTAATAGTGAGTTGGATAGCCTTTCCATTTGGCTGTTAGGTGTATCTTGTCTACTCTAAACAACTTACTATATACTTATTATTATGTTATATACTTTATTAACCATAGGATTTTAAACCACTATAATTTTAACTTTAAAATTCTGGTCTATATTTACGTTTGCTAAACACCACAGAAACTTTTCCAATTAAGAAGGAAATGTTCGCTTATAAAAGAAAATTAAAATTATTACATGTTATATACAAATACAGGTGAAAATCAAAAGTTTCTATATAAGATCAATATGTCTACACACCCAAATTCAAACTAACCCGAGAAATCATCATCCTCGGTTCAAATTACTTCACTAAAACCGTTCCAGTTATAAATGGTCTTCGTAACATACTGGATATACAACGGAAAGTAAAAAAATCCAAACGTGCGCTAGCTATCTCACCATCAACAAAATAAAAAATCGATGATATTCATCATTTTCAACAGCACCAACTTGTTCTTCAACGTGAGCTATATTTTGAACAAAAAGTTATTGCGTGATGATTAACTTTCTTAGAGAAAATTGCTTTGAGAGTATGTGGAATTGTCAAGCTAGACGTTCACGAACCGTCTTGATCATGGACTCCATGGAACCAAATTTCAAAATGACCTCCGTATACTTTAAATTCCTGGGATAGGAATTTTTCATCTAATGAAGAAGCTAATAAAACAAAATATCCAAATAAATCATCGTTTTCAAGCTCTGAATAAGATGTCATAATTCCCTTTCTATTCCATTAACATTAAGCTTATCTACAAAATCCTATTCTGTAATAAATGTTGTATGCTTACTTTTTAATAAAATTGCATTGTTTGTTTCTTATTTAAAACATAATACAAACTAAAAATTTGAAAAGACTAACTTTGTTGATATAGACACTAAGATATACTATATACTAGACACTAAGACATATTATATACAATACCAAAATAATTATAATCGAAACCTATAAATTTTGAACAATAAAAATTGCATAACTTTGAAAAGCTTCAAATTTAGCTGTCTGATCGAGAAATTCAGACGTTTGAATGATCCTGATAACCAGAACTTAAACCCAGAATTCATATGTCGTACTACCCAAAATAGACGTCTGAAAATCAGGAAAACTCTTGAGCTGCTATTTCTCTTAATTCAACCATCTGAATTACGAATTCAGACGTCTAAATCATTGCAAATCCATTTTTTTGGGATTGCAAACCCGAAGCCCGTATTCATTTAAAACCTATATCCCTAATTATATGTTTATTTCTTTCATTTCACCCACCCTAAAACAGAAATCCAACTCCAAATTCGATAAAATTTCAATTCCCAAATCTCAAAATCAAACCAAATGTCATGCCTCCAAGATCAAAGAAATAAAAAACTGTCATTGATCTAAAAAACCTTTACGGGTTTATGAACAATTAGACCATATGCTTTTCAAGTTTTGAAAATTACGGGTTATCAGATTCGATAAATAGCAAGGTCTACTTACGTTGAATCTCTTATTAGTTTTGTTGATAATAATAAACAATTAGACTATTTTCTTTTCAAGTTGTTTCTAGCAAACCTTTACTTGGATTTTGAACAACCGAAAGATAGAAACAACATTATTTGGTCTAAAGTATGTGGAGTTACTAGGTCCATTCCTATCGCTCGTCAGGATTGTGTTCTATATTGTGCTTATGAAGGAGTGAATATTGATGATTTAGAAGTTGAAATGGATAAAAGGAATGCGATATCTCATAGATTTTTATCTGATAGTTAAGTTGATATGTCCATATTGAAGTCCACTTCCTAAAGATCTGAAGCCCGAATTTTAAATAAAACTATAATTCGCTCACTCCAACCTTGCAATGGGAGTTATGAAAAAGTTTGTAAGCATAATTTCCAAGCTTTGTACGCCATCTAATACAATATTCAAGTTAATTAGGCCAAGATTATAATGGATGAGTTTCTTGATATTACTTATTAAAGAAAAATATAAAACGATCCATTATGGTTCTTATATCATGCATATTCTACTTGACTCAGAAGTTAAGCTTATGGAATCGACATCATCATCGATTGGAGAGATTGGTGAAAAGACTTTAGCATTAATGCAAATTCCCGCAAGGCCACCAACTCTTAATATCATTTTTTTCGAACAATGGCAACGAAATGTTGCTAATAAAGTCGAGCAACCAACCAAGCTTAAGACATCAAAGAGGCCATTTTTTCTGTGGCACTTGATGATGATGATACTCAAGTGATTAGTCTGGAATAAAATACAAAGAAAATTCTTGCTATTGTTTTGAATAATCAACTTAAATTGCAAAAAAAGTAACTAAGTTTCAAGATAAAACGGAACGATGTTTCAACTCAATCAAGGGATTTCTATCTAAGATTTGAATGAAGTTAGCTTGCAACGAAACATCTTATTCGGAGGTTCACGAGCCTATTATTTTTTAGTGGTCTACCAAAGAAGAAGTTGATGATGTGGAAGATGATGATGACGGAAATGACAATGACGGAGGGAATGAGTGATCGTTTAAGTTTAATTATTATTTTGGTATTGTATGAATAATTTTTTTTCTAAGCACTAAGCTTTAAAGTGCTTGCTACTTGATTCTCTATGTATAATTATACTTGTTGTGTTGCTTATGCTATGGTATGATATCTTATGTTATGTATAATTTATTCTAGGATGTTGCTTATTCTATGGTATGATATTGAGAACATATAGTTATTTAACTATGATATGAAAGGCATTATATTCTCATTTCAATTATGACAATGCTATCATATGATGATAATATTGATGCTTGTTCAATGATTAAAGTAGTGCATGTTACTTTATATACCTCATTATGTTAAAACTTATGTCATGATCTTGCTGATATTGAACTCGTGATGTTCTTCATGGTGTTATTTATCATATATTATATTTCTTAACATCACAAGACATGCACTATAGTTAAATGTTTTACTTCACTCCACATTGTAGACAAGCATGTATGTTTTAGTAATAGTTCATGTATGTTATATATTTCTATGATTTATTCATGAACTATACATGTATATTTGTTCCTTATAAGTTATTACTCCTTTTTGTCGGTGACAACTGGAGAGAAAAATATATAGCATATATAGGGGACCAATGTATTCAGAGGGAGCATAGATAAAAGTCTACATTATTTTTACTCCCCATCCCCTCCCCCCCCCCCCCCCCCACACACACATGCGCATATAAATTAAGTAGTATATAGTTGTCATCATAAAAAAAGAAAATATTTTTAGAACCTCTTTTGGACTAGATTTTGATTACGACAACTATATATCAATGATACTGTTCGCTAACATATTTTTTTAGAAAAAGGAGAAGAACATAGTTAGTCTAAATACACGAAGATTCGACAAGATTATATGTTTATATATTTAGTATGAAATAGATTCGGTATTTAGATGTTAAGTATTGTTAAAGTCTCTCTAATATTGTATATATATAACTATAAAATCTGTTCTAAAAAAGGATGGAGTACATGCACAAACTCTTGTGCATCGGATGTCTGAATTAAAATTTTAGACATCTGACTGCTGAGTATTCAAATATTCGAGTTTGAATATTCAAACATCTGAACAAGCATATTTGTGCACATGCACACCTATTTTCAAATAATAGCCAATTTTTTAGACTTTTGAATTATACATTCAGAAGGTTGAACTGAAATGTTACGACGTTTTAAAGAGTCGCAACTCTTTAATCCAAGAGTTATGACTATATCTTTTGATCAAATCTTTTCATGAACAATTGCAACCTTTTATTTATTATAAATACACTTCAGAATCATTTGCTTTAATCACCTAACTTTCTTGAATTATCTATTCTTTGTTTCTGAAATATTTTCTATTCTATACTCACTTGTACTCCAAAATATTCATTAATTCATGATTATAAACCACTTTCCTTCTCTATTCTTCGCTTGCTTTCAAATATATACACAAAGAAGATGATCATAGGAAGGGTGTACTTAAACTATTTCTTATCCGTGTCATTAAAAACATGTACACAATCAAAAACTACCTATTGTATTTGTAAAGTCGTGGTCTGCTGCTCAGGCAAGAAGTCCTCTTAGGCTGCTGAGGCGAAATCTTGTTCTACTTCTCTGGTCCCTGTTCTACTACTCAGCTTTTGTAATACTTATTCCTCCGGGTTAAGTGCGGGTGTTGATTAGTGAAATTTTTGTAGGAGTCTGGGACTGGACGTAGAATGGTGCTCCAAACTAGTATAAAAATTCCTGGTGTTCTTTAATTTATTTACTGCATTTACATTTATTATCTGTGATATAATCTCTAAGTTCTTATCTCATTAAATATTTACTTTCACATATCAAGAATAATGTATCACACAATCAGAACTTCTACATATACACATGTTTCCATATTACTCGATCCTGCTCATTCTTTTCATAATGTAATCAAGTTACCTTCGTGGCTTCATCTTTGAAAGACGAGATTTTTAACTCGTTGATCTACTATTTTGAAAAATGTCTTCTTTGTAAAGTACCAACACAGGCGATGAAATTTTAGTACAAGCGTCACGGCGCGCGCTTCGCGCGTGGTAACGGCACGCGCTTCACGCATGGTCTTGGCACACGCTTTGTGCATGATAATGGCACGTGCTTCGCGCATGATATTGTGTATTTTAAACATGCAAGGAAAAATGATTTGTACTGATGTTGCATAATTAATAAATTACCACTCCAAAAAATAAAATAGCATACAATATATATGAATTCAAATGTGATATCAATCATTAATAAATGCAAATTTAAATAAAAAAGTCTAACCATAAAGCATATATTATGGTAATACTAAAAATATACAATTACCATACTAAAAAATGATAAAAATTTATTTAATAATAAAATATTTCATCTTGATTATCTTCACTATCACCATCCAGTTTCTTCCATATGCTTTACCTGTAAAGGAAAATAAAAATGATTAGATAATACAATTGAATAATTTATATTTTTTTATTTTATAAATTAAATAGTTGTAGTACTCCCCATAACAATTATATACTAAATTAAACAATGGTGACGTTCAAAACCCTTAGGGTGAATTCAAAAAACGCGATTAACAATCTTGCATCATCTTTCTCTAATCACGTTTCTTCTTCACTAGAGGAAAGACAGGATAACGACAAGGGTGTACTTCCTTTGTACAAGGAGATTTTGCTGAAGCCAAGTGTAAAACGTAATGCTTTTCCTCGAGATAATCGTTCGAATTTTAATTTTCATAAAAATCCTTTTTCTCATCGGCCGCCTTGGAATACGAACCATTATTTTGAAAAAAAAAAACCATCAAATCCGGTAATGTATGCTTCAGATCACTGGGCAAGGAGCTATCGAAATCCTGTTGTCTGCTTCCGTTGCAATAAAACTGGGCACTAAGGATTTAATTGCAAACTTAATCTCAAAAACCCCAAAATTATGGAAAACCCTAAATCTCCTCCTCCTCTTTCAGCAGCTTATTATCCTATTGATTTTAGATGGGCTAGATCGATGGTAGTTATCTCTATTGCCCGTGGTGCTTTCTGTATCAATGAACTGGAGAATCTCTTGGGATCTCATTTCGGTAGAAGGGCACCGGGTTGGATTTGGACAGTGCGGAGATTTGGAGAAGACATTATTGTGAAATTCCACCCTTCGTTACTGACAGAGACTTTTTACTATTCTCTTTTTGATCCAAAAGGTGTGGTAAATTTAAAAAGGTGGAGTCCGCAGTTTGGAAGCATGGCTAAGGAAAGGATCTATGTTCGGGTTTCTCTCAAGAATGTGCCTTTAGTTTGTAGAAGCTTAGATACCCTCAAGACGGCATTGGCTGATTTGGGTGAAGTGACCAGACTCTAACGTGGAATATTGATTGCAACTGATTTTTCTTCTTTAAGGGCGTTGTTGTTAATTGATAAGGAAATGAATCTTCCACCATCTTTCATTGTTCCTGTTGAAGGTTTTTTTCATGATGTGCTAATATCAAAGGTGGACGGAGAGCCATCTGATGAAGTGGACAGAATGGAGCTTCGAAAAACTGTATTTGCCAGAGGAGATGATGGTAAAATGAGGATTTTGAGAGCTAGGAGTGGGAGTGTCCCCAATGTTAATGTGGGCCTGGGAAACAATTCTTTTGCTCCTATTTCGGTTGAATCATAGGTCGATGCAGTGGGTCAGAATGTTGTGACCGCTGCGAAGGAAGTTGTGGGGGTTCAAAGTTGTGGCTTTGCAGTATGTGGCAAAAATGATGATGTTGATATTGGGCTAGTGGGTAGTGATGATACCGGGGACATGTTTATGTTTGACGAGGGTGATGACTTTGATCTTGGTGGTGAGGATAATGATGTTGATCTTGGTGGAGATAATGCATTGGCTATATCTGACTCTAATGAACGTTCATGTGCAACAAGCAAAAGGAAAGGAAAGAAGCCCATGGATTCAGGAGTGGTCATACTAAGGAGGAGCACACATGGCCTTCCACACCCAATGGAAGGTAGTGTTTTTATCCCTGCTATTCTTAATACTATGTCCTCTGATCAGATGCATGAACTTGCTAGTAGTTCCAATTTTATGTTAAATGATAATGTTATGAATGACATCAAACGTAAAGAGGTAGACAGGGATGACTTATCCCAATGATTATCGTAACTTGGAATGTTAGGGGCCTTGGTAATTTTGATAAACGTCTTAGAGTCAAAAATTACCTTAAATCTGTTAAACTCGACATTGTTTTGCTTCAAGAAACTAAGCTTGACAATCCTGATATATATATTTCTAAAAGCCTGGGATGGGGGGTAGTTGATGAATGGAGATACACACCAGATGTGGGTAGCGCGGGTGGTTTGTTTACTGGTTGGAATAGCAATTTGTGGAATTTCAAACAAGAGATCAAGCAGAGTTATTGTTTGCATGTGGCATTGGAATGTGTTATGAGTAAGAGGTTGTATTTTTTCTCAAATGTCTATGTCCAAACATAAGAAGTGAAAGGAAAATTTTGTGGAAAGAAGGGGTGGAATTTCATAGTTTGATGTATGGCCCATGGGTAATTGGTGGAGATTTAAATGTTATAAGGTTTTGTTTTGAAAGAAGCAACCAAAGTGCAAAGTATTGTGGTGACATAGAAGATTTCAGTGAGTTTGTGGGTGAATGTGAATAAATTGACCTACCTCTGGCAAATAGGAAGTATACTTGGTCTGATGGTAGAACTCCACCAACTTTGGTCAAACTTGATCATTTCTTAATTAACTCTCCTTTTGAGGATTGCCATCCATTAACTTCTCAGAAAGGTTTATCTTCGATAATCTCTGATCACTACCCTGTGGTGTTGGATTCTGGTGATGCAATAAGAAAGAAACCTTTCTTTAGATTTGAAAAAATGTGGTGCCTTGAAGATAATTTTGATGTTATGTTGTACAACAAATGGTCTGAGTTTGGGGATTGTGGTGATGCGGCGAGGACTCTTAGTACAAAATTTAAGCTTTCGAGGAAATTTCTGACAAAGTGGAATGTAGAGGTGGTTGGCCATATCAGACTTAAAAAGGAGAAGATTGAAAAGGAGATTTTTGAACTTAATGTTCTAGATGAAGAGAGATGTTTAGACGCTGATGAAAGGGAGTTGCTACATCGGAAAGAGAGAAAACTCAATAAAGTTATGGATCAAGAAGAAATTTTTTGGAGACAGAGATCCAGATCTCAATGGATGAAGGAAGGGGATAGAAACACTGCCTACTTTCATAGAGTTGCCAATGGTAGAAGAAGAACAAATTTGATTCATAGTATTTGGAAGGATGGAGAGGAGATTCGTGATCAACAGAAGTTGAGTGACACTTTTACTGAGTATTATAAAGGCATTTTTGGAGAACGCATTGAGAACTGCATTTCTATTGATTGGCGCAAACTTTACCCTGATGTTTGGGATCTTCCAGACATTGGAAATGAATTTTCTGAAGAGGGAATTATGAATGCTTTGAAGGAGATGCCTGGGGATAAGGCTCCTGGACCTGATTGTTTTCCTAATTTTTTTCTTCAAGCAGTACTGGGATTTGGTTAAGAAAGATGTGTTTCGTCAGTTTGAAGTATTTTATAATGGTACCTTAAGACTGGATTTAATTAGCTATGCTAATGTGGTTTTAATCCCCAAAAAAGAAGGCAATGTTACTGCAGCGGATTTTAGACCGATCAGCCTTCTTAACACCAGCTTCAAATTAATAACAGAGGTGCTTGCTAACAGACTAAAAGCTAAAATGGATATGCTAATTGATAAATCCCAAACTGCTTTCATCAAAGGTAGAAACATACTTGATGGTGCGGTGTTGGTCGTGGAAGTTATTTCTCACTGTGATAAGTTTGATGTTCCTTGTACTATTATTAAGTTGGATTTTTCCAAAGCTTTTGATACAGTTGATTGGAGGTTTATGATTGATGTGTTGAAGGCAAGATGCTTTCCCAATAAATGGATTGAATAGATCTATTTTATTCTCTCGTCTAGTAGATCAAATATCTGTGTTAATGGCGTTGTTGGTTCCATTATTTACTCTAAGAGAGGTTTGTGACATGGTGACCCTCTTTCTCCTCTTCTCTTTGATTTGGCGGCAGATGTTTTTTCAAAAATTCTGAAATTTGGGTGTGCGGAGGGCATCATCAGCAGCTTTGGTAGCGATCATGTGGTAAGGGGTATTAACTCTTTACAATACGCAGATGATACTATCATTTTTAGTAAACCTGATTGTAAATATCTTGCTACACTTATACTCATTCCTTACGCTTTTGAAAGCCTGTTCTGGTTTAAAAATTAACGTCCATAAGAGCAGTGTTTACACACTAGGTTATAGTGCAGATTTACATAGGTCATGTGCTGAACTTTTTAATTGCAAGCTGAAGGTTTCCCCTTGAATTATCTAGGTATGTGCAATCGTCCCAAGAAATTAATGAAGAAAGATTGCCAACATTTGACTGAAAAGGTTGACACAAGGCTGGCGAGGTGGAAAGGAAACTCTCTGTCAAGGGCTGGTAAATTTGTACTTGTGAATTCTGTTCTGTCATCAATTCCAATGTATTGGATGTCCTTCTACAATTTTTCTGGATGGGTGCTGGAGAAAATTGATGCAATTCGTAGAAACTTTTTCTGGACTGGCAAAGAGACGAAAAAGCTTAGTTGTTTGATTTCATGGGAACAGGTTTGTAAGTCTAAAGAGCAAGAGGGCCTTGGTGTCATTAACTTGAGGAACATGAATTCTGCGTTACTCTGTAAGTGGCTATGGTTTATGATTAATGATAAGCAAGCGCTTTGGAAAGAATGGATAATCAATACATGTTATAATGGCAATTTTGATTGGCATTCAGATACTTCTATGTGTTCAGTGTTTTGGCGTAATGTTATGCTTAATGCTCATTGGTTGAAGCTGGGTACTAAGATTGTGGTGAAAAATGGCCATAACACCTCATTTTGGTTTGATTATTGGCTTTCTCCCATCCCTTTGTGTGTGGAGTTTGCGGATCTCTTTGTAATAGCATGTAATAAAAACTACACAATTAGCGAGATGTATGATTTTGATGCTCTGAGTTTCAAGCGGAAGCTAACATTCTCCAGATTGGTGGCTGGTAATGCGTTGGTTCAGCTGTGTTGTATTTTTGATTTGCCTGACAATGTGAATTTGACCAATGATAAAGATGAATTTGTGGCTGTTGGAGGGAGAGAGGAAAATGTTCAGTGTTCGCACCATTTACAAGTTGATCAATTTCGTTAGGATTAGGAGGTTGGGGTTTGAATTTATGTGGCGATTCAAAGTTCCCGATAAAGTTAAAATTCATATGTGGATTGTGATGCATAGAAGATTAAATATAGTTAGCAGGCTAAGACAAAGAGGTGTGACCGTAGTGAGTGGCTATGTGTTTTGCGGTCATGATGAGGAGGATTACCATCACCTTTTCTTGGAGTGCGACTTTGCGTTTTACGTCTGCACAAAGTGTTTGGTTTTCTTTTTCCTGGATTTGCATTGGGGAGATTTCATCTTAGATCAATATAACTTTTGGCAAAACATTTACCCGACTTTAGACGATTCGTATAATAGTTATCTCTTTGCGTTGCTAAACTTTGCATACATTTGGATTCTATGGCATTAGCGTAACTCCAGGAAATTTAAATGCAAGATGAAAGCTCCTAACAGTATCATTTACTCCATCCTTAATTTTGTTTTTGACTGGGCAGACATGGCTAGGAAGAGGCATGTTGAAAGCATCGCTGACAGGGTGCGCAAGTGCGTGAGGCACATCACCGGACCTGATGCTTGACGATGATGACTGCTGGGTTTACTTTATGTCTTTTGCTTTCAGAAGTACGTAATGTAATGTAATGAAGTCTATGTTATTTTGTTCTCAGGCTGTATATGTATGTATTAATCGTTGCTATGTCGCGATTGCCTGCTTTTTGTTGTAAATATGATGTAAATACACGACTTGCTGCTTTATGGTACTTAATATATTTAGGCGTGAATCATGCTGATTCACTACCTTTTCCTTCAAAAAAATAAATTAAACAGTTGTATGCAGCTTACCAACTTAGACGTGAAACTTGCATCTCAACCGTACTCATCTACTAATAGGATTTTTTGATTACTGTGCAGGTGCATGGTGCTGCGGATCCCATGAGCGTTTATAGTATTATATAGGTTCGATGCAAACTATTGAAAACCAGATACCGATGCAAACCAAGTAGATAAATCTGAAAAGACACAACTGAATACGGATGCAAACCAAAGTAGATAAATGCATAGAATAATATACAGTACCTATCTTAAAATCAAAAGCTTTCCCACTGCAATCAAAAGCTGGAGATCCTGAGAGTAGTAAACAGTTTAAATGACTGTAGAGGAAAAGGGAAGAATGAAGATGGTAATTGATTTTGTGAGGTGGGGAAGAAAGATACAGTGTCATATTTATAACTAAGAAAGTGTATATATCAACAAGATAAGATAGTGCATTTTAGGAATGCGATAAAATATGTGCACTATTAATTATCGAATTAAAGTACAAAAATCTAAATTATATTATTCTATACATGATAATTTTAGAGTTATATATACTACCAATTATATTTGAATGACATAGGACATACAAAGTAATTATACAATCAAATGCAATTAGAGTAAAAAAAGAGAGGAATGCAGTGTTTTACAAATTAAATCAGCAAAATATTTTTAATCTGTATATTGGAAATGTTGTTATATGTTCACAACTCAGTTTTGGATGTGAGAATGCATTCACATGTAAATATAGTATAAAATAATAATAATAATTGGTATACATAAATCCCACCATAATTCTGAAAATCTGTAATAACCTGCAACTCAATTTAATTTGATTAAATATATGCACAACTCAATATTTGAATTGCATATTTGGATTATGCATGGTACCAAATATGGTAGAATTTGTATTACCAAATATGTACCATAACACAGTCTTATATTGTAATAATACTATATTTGTTAGAATTTGTATTACTGATTTAATTCTACTAATTATGAAACAATCCATTTATTCTATATTTGAATTGGTATTTCATATTATTTTTGAATTTAAAATATAGTATCAAAGGTTCACAACTCGATTATGTCTACCATATGAGAATCCATTTACAATCCTACCAATTTAAAATTATCATGTATAAACTAATACATTTATTATATACCAATTGAGAATAAATCCTACCATAATTCTATTAATTAATAACCAAAAATATTTAAAATTGAATGCATTTACATGTACCATAATTCTCGCTGCATGATTTATGATTTAATTGAAAATGATTAGGGCACTCAAAAGGTATGACATGCATTCTTACAGTAAAGGGCATTTCATCAGTTTAGGTGTACACCAAAAAAGTGTGACACCAAACCTATTCCGATTATTAGTAAAGATAACACCCACAAGTATTTTGTTTCCCCAAATAGTCACTTGAACTCTTGGATAGCAACAATCCTAAAGTTTATGGAGAAATAGTCTCATGCAGGCATCTCCATTACAACAAACGTGAATTGCCCTTGTATATTAAGATTATAGTTACGAGTATAAATAGGGATGCAACATAATCATTAAATGCAAATAGCTTGACCTGAAAATCACACCCAGATATAATATTGCTTTGAAACTCGTTAGACATAACAATAGAATCTGCAGTCGCCACCATTCACGAACTCGTACGAGATGTTTTTTCAAGAGTGGACATATCCCAAAATTGAGACTTTGAGAAAAAGGAATAAATTCCTGCATTGCCTCCATATAAAGAGCACAGAAATATGACATTAAGAAACAATTTTGCGAATCACTTATAGTTTCTCCTTAACTAATCGTAGGATTACAAAATCTGAAGCAATTTAAAGATCCATATGTTGAAGGGAAAACAATAAACATGCCGATATCATGTAATGTTGAACTTGAATAAGCAGAAGATCAGAATCCTTAAAAGACCAATGCTAAAACCATAATTCACGGTTGATTTTGGAATCGTACCCAAATTATCATGGTGAGTCGATCTCTAAATCGTACTCAATGTTGTCTTATTGTCTTGCAAAGGCTGTAAGATGATAGTAAAGGTTTCAGGCAATTAAATGGAGGGACATGAAATCCTGTGAAATTTGAAAAAGAGAAATATACTTGTGGAAATATCATTAGTTATATCTAAATAATATAAATAAATATACTTATCTGAAATGGTTTGGCTTAACAGTAATTACCAAGTTTAGATGTGCTTATGTGAAAAACATGAAAATAATACATGTAAATCTAGAAATTTATAAAAGACATGTATAGAAATGTAAGAACATTGATTAACCCTTTTATGTTTAATATGCATGTAATGTGTTTGGATTTGTAGAATGAATTAAAAGGATAATTAAAAATGGAAAAAGGAATAATGGCTCTTATAACTTAATTCCTCAAAGTTACAATAGGAAGGTGAAGACCAAAGTTTAGTACCTGGGTTTTAATTTGTAATTCTATTTATAACAAGAACATGACTATCATTATGATAGGTTAAGGTTTAAAAAGTCAGTGATAATGACTATCATTACGGTAGTAGAACCTTAAATAAAACTAAATGGCAATGAATGTGACAACGCCATACACCATTGGTACTTATATAACCCAATAACTTGTTGTACAAGCTCCCGATGTAAAATGGTTGTCATGACAAATAAATAATAGAAAGGAAGAGAAATGGAAAATAAAAGGAAGAATAAAAAGAAAATATGATACAATCACAAAACCTATCATATATCTCATAGTGCATCAGATAATATATAATAGTAGCAATCACAGATGTAAAACAGGTGCAACAATAATAATTATACAAACCATATAATCATAGTATATAGTCTCATACATCTATACAAAACGGTGATAGAGTTTACACAAGTGATAAATATACTCAAACCAATAATCTTTCTCTAATAATGATAATAACTCAGTCAAGGATGCTAGTGTCAACCAGTAGAATAAACAAAGATAATACAAATATGAAAAGACATAATGTTCTACGAGTCCGCCTGTGAAGCGCCGAGTTGACACTCATACCTATTACCCAACGTACTCATCAGCATTGTCAATGAGCACACAAGGTAATAAGTAATAACATAAAACTTTAAGTCAGACAACAGTGTTGTATAAGTAATAAACAAATCTCAAAGTATTGTAAAAGTTATAATAGTATATATGGCACGGAGGGTATGGAGAATCTTACCTGTCCTACCTATGCATCCACAGATTTAGCACGTAACAATCGGTATATGCTACACTATGTTGAATCATCATGTAAAAAAGGTATGATAGATGTCTAATTACAAGATAGTGATAAATGAGTAAACAACCATATCATCTATCATTCATCATCACATTCGCTAACTCAATGCATATAGCATATAGTATTTGGTACTTTTTCCACCCAATACATCAAAGCACTAGTAGATCGAGCACGTCAATTGACTCTACCAAAATATCCGCTATGTCAAAATGTCAACAGACTATAACGAATAGCCCAACCCAGTCTAAAATGTCAACAAGCTCTAGGGTCTGGGCAAGTCAGATCTAAAACATCAATTAACTATGATCCATCCTCGTGCCACTCTCCCAAAGGTATGCCAAATTCTCAAATACCAATAACTTCTTGAACTTGTTGTCCAAAGAATCCATCTCTAGACTATCCATAAGACTCTCGTCTGAAGTTATTAGACAAGTGGGTCATCCTAAGTGAACATCAATTGCTGCGAGACAATGTTAACGACCCTTCAAGTCTCAAAAGCTATAAACCATCCCCTATGGTCATCAATTGTCGTTGGATCTCATTATGTGTCTCTCACCCTCATATGACAATCACCTTAGTATGACCCAATGTCGTTTTTTTGCATCTCAAATAAAACCACGCATTGTAGTAGCCTCGCTCCCCATCATGGAGTCACCGTCGTTGAACGATGAATCACTATCTAGAAGCACTACATCCTTGCCTCCTGCTGAAGCCCTTGATCAAAGAGCTATCACATTCAAATCACTATAGAACGAAGCATCATGTCCCTATCCTTAAAATTGCACCATCGTCCACTTCAAATTGGAGAAAGTGACCAACAACAATGGCAGTCAATATTGATCACTCCAAAGTAATTGATAACATCTGCTCGCATCATGTATTCAATTAAAATTAGTCAAATACACATTAGAGGAAAACATTCGGCAATCGTCATGGAATCTGTCTCATCATCTAGTCCGTTTCCATCTTTAATTCACCATCTTTCTCCAATGTCGCTCCACCGTTAAATCCGTCATTGAATTCCAATACTGCTCCAATGTCATATCCATTGCCAAGCACCACTGTTGCTCGTAATTTGTCCATTCCGCCTAAGCTCTCTGAAGCTCCTTTGAGAATTTGTTTCATCGTTTGAGTCAATCATCCTTTTTACCTCAACCAATATTCATCAGCTGAGTGTTCGACTGATAAGCACCAAACTCTTACGAATGAAGTTTTCCTAAAACTAGATCGCCTAAAAATGATGTTTTAAGCTAAACTAAGCAATCAATTCGACCATGCAACCAATAATCATACAAATTCCTATGCTAGCATACAAACATCCATAGTAGTGTCAATAAATTAAATAAAACCTATTTATAACAATAAAAGTGAAATAAATACCAAAATAACCTAAATCTGACAATGTGGTCAAATTAGCATGTAATAACGCGTAAATGGTAAATAGTGCATAATAGAGCACAAGTATTTTTAAGGTTGAAACTACTCAAATAACTTTTTAATCTTTCAGTTTAGTATTTATTAGGTTCAACTATCCTAATTAAGTTTTATAATTAAAAATAAGTTTTGTACGTCAGATTTATATTGTACAAATAAATACAGTTCGGTTAAAGACGATATAACTCACCTCAACCAAAACAATCCAAATGTGCTTCACAATGTGGGCTCGTCAATACGAATCCGGTGGATGAAACATCATCCAAATCAGACCTCTTATGCAAAAGATACAACATATATAAGTTAATGGGTCAATTTAGAAATTATACAAACATTCCATTAACCACTTAAACTATTTACCCTTATTAGCTCTAATCCTCTTTCTACATTAGAACCTACGCATGCAATCCTGTACATTTCCTAAAACAAAACCCTTAAGCTCCATCCCCTCTCTTCTCCTTTCTCCCTCCACATTCAGTGAAATCCTGAACCATTATTCTTCTCTATGCAAGAACTCCGCGACCATCACCTACACATCAAACTCGCACTTCTGGTGTAAAACGCGAAGTCAAGGCCAAGGCAGACCCACCAGGTCGTGATCTGGCCTACGAAACCGCAAAGTACCACTTACTTGCTATAGATGTTGCTCGCCACTATGAGTTCAATGCAATCTACCACACAATACCTCTTTGTCTAAATCTTGAGAAATCGTGCATCGTAGTTTAGGATTATAAGCGGCCATGGGTTTCAAAACGAATAACACAGTAAAGTTTAGTACAGCATGCCAAAAGAATGAGAGAGATTTAATTATTTAAATAATATTACATTTAATATGCTCTTTAATTTCACAACTAAAACTCAACGTGCATTTTAATTTGTTGCAATCAAATGACATGTCTAACCACTACAAAATTTGACTGTGTCAATCATCTACAGTTTCGATTGTACAAGTTTCATGGTAACCCGAAATTGTGCCCCTGAACGATAATTTACGCATACTTCGGGATCGTTTTATGGCCAAGTGGCCCAAACTTGAAACATAGCAATCTATATTCATTTTATTCACGTAATGATCCATCCAAACATAATAGATATGGTCTCGAGTCCTGATTCGATCATATGTGAAAAGTCACGTTTTGAATCATCACTTGATTAGTGAATAATATTTAAATATCCAATCGATAAAATAAGATCCGTTATGTTCTCCCCTCCTTAAAGAATTTCTTCTTGGAAATCTAAAAGGACTGAACAAACATAACCTAACACTCTCAAACAAGCGATAAAACAAGATAAGTGGTCACCCACTGCTCTCAAGAACGACTATTAAAGGTGATCACAACACAGGAAATAGGCCTAGAATTTGGCATAGAACCAATATTTCCATTCCAAAATACAGCCAAATCAGGGATTGATGTAGCTAAGACAAATTCATAAATCGTACACTTATTTTCCAAACAAGTGGGAAACGAAAAAAATGCCAACTCAAAAGTTGGAAAAAAAAAAATTCCATTTACCATTACATACTAAATTCCTCCTATTTTTTGCTAAATTTAAGGAAAATTTCAGCAATACCTCCTTTGAGCAGCTCAATCCAGGAAAACCACAACTTGTCAAATATGGCTTATCCCAATAAAACAAAATAGAAGCACAAAAGTGGCTACCCATATATGGGGCTTAAAATCACCAAAAATGCGCTTATAGAAAAAACCATAACTCTACATCTAATACATACCTCTTTTCAATCAAGCTTAGCATTTAAATGCAAATATAAGTGAGTTAGCATCCAAACAATCAATCCTTGCTTCTTTATACCTGGGCATGTACTCAACAAATAAGATGAAGCATGGTAGATGTAACAACAAGAAAATAATCATGTTAAGTAAATAAAAGTTTTCTAACATAAGCATGTTAATTCATGCATGGAATTTATCTCAAATAAATGGACTATACAACAATATAGTTATCTTGCATGCCTAACAATCATATAAGCATAAATAGTCATGTCAAACATGCATCAAAAAAAATAACAATCGTAGAAAATAATATCTATGCCTATCCTAGCATGCATGACACTAACCTAACTAATATAAGGCATCCAATATGATACGAAATCCATATATGACTCAAAACTTAGTCGCCATCCCAAAAATAAGAAATGTTAATCTAGCATCTCTCATCAGAGAATCGGGTATGACTCCAGTGCTATTATACAATTCTCTATGGCAACCCATCAGTGTAAACCATATACAATTATTCCTACATTCATTTAGGAATGTTAAATAGTTATAGAAAACTGTATGTTCATCCCATTCATACATAGATAACTAGTGTCGCATTCAACGTAAAATGAATGCCTAACCAGCCCTATCTAATGATGTCGTGTATGTAACATCCCATTCCCTTTAACGTCATCCTAACATAGAATATCGTTAAGAGATATGGAGCATTTTAGGTACAAAGACAAATAACATCACAGAATTAAGATTTCACAAGACATAAAATAAATTCACAACTAAAGAAAAAAAATCATCTTTATTATTTCAGCCAAAATAAACTATCTTAAAATACCATGTCTCAAATCTCAATCATAATAGAAATATCAAAATACAATAATAATGATAATTGTATCCCCAAATAGCCAAAAAGGTACATGCAAACTATGGAAAGGAATAAAACAATACATCTCTGCAAGAGTCTTCAATGATAAAATAAACTAAAAAGTCCAAGCTAAGCACTTCCTCCTTGAGAGCCTGGGCGGAGAAAAAGAAAAGAAGAAACGGAGAAATAGGTCAGACAAAAAGTCTAGTAAGCTGTAGTGATTTCTAGCACGGCTGATAAGAGAAATAGATAAAAAAATAGTTCTATTGTCATAAAAGGGTAAGTGTCTATGCACACCTAAAAGTGACAAGTAAAATAGGGATGACAAAAGATATAAGTGTTCTCATTCGCAAGATTCAAAAAAGATTATTGTTTTGCACTTCTACAAATTTGAAATGAAACAATAATTAGGTAAAAAAGTTATTAATACTACCCAATCGATCAGCTACAATGAATCATGAATAACATATGCCCACTATGGATTTGGGTATATCATGCCCAAGCCCATTAGCCAAATGACATAAACTTATCCATAGGTGTCAAAGTTGCTTATGTTTCCAAATCAGTCCAGTGCACGCAGACTAATCCACCAAAACTCACTCACACCTTTCGAATGGACCGACTTACATCCACAACATAGCATGGTGCACGCCACTGCCTCAGTCCGAAAATGATAAAAATGGTATGCTACATAGAATGGATCCCAACAAATAATAACTTTTCCAAATCTCCAACCCCTGACTTGACCCCCCACAAATATATTAAATATATTAGGCCCCTAGTTTACCCACACACTGTAAATTAATATGTTCATGTTAAAGCCCGATGACGAGGAGTACTAGGCTCGTAATTTACCCTCACACTGTAAACCAACATGTACATATAAGGCCCAACCATGACAGTCTATTTTGAGCTTATAATTTACCTGCACACTATAACTCAATATTTTCATACTAAAGCCCGACAACGAGGAGTACTGAGCTCGTAATTTACCTATACACTGTAAATCAATATGCACATATTACGCCCAACTATCACTCTCAAATATTCCAAGTAATATTACAAATACTACTAATTTTTTAATATTATTTCCAATTATCATATTTATGCAAATTTCAAACTACAGTCCATTTCTATCAAAATCTGTCAAATAGGCATTTATACAGTTCGATTTACCTTGATATAGTTGTTCCCTTCTTTATTGTAATCTAAACATATTCAAATTAAGCCTTAATTTTGGTAATTCCTATTCAGTTAATTTTATTCCCCAATCCAAACACAAAATAAACAAAAAAGAGAAATAACTTATCACAAATATATAGTCATATAGGTTCAAGCCTGTTTTCATCGCATTTATATGCATATTTTAACGTAACTATAAAATCAAAGAAAAATAGACAAAGGAAAGAAGAGATCTGATGTAGTAGTCTATATAAAATTGAATCAAAATCATAGAAATAAACAAAAGAAATTAAAAAAGGAAATATAACGACAACTAAATATGAAATCAACTATAAAAATCTAAATCCAGGAATGGCGAATAATCTAGATCTAAAATTACTACAATTGTTATTTTATAGATTTAGCTTTATCTTAATAGAAATCACATTAATCACATCTAATTTTGCAAATTTAATGGCCTTGGTAGGAAATTCCCAAATCTATGAATAAACAATACTCCAATTTGTGCACGAACACACTATGTTTTATTTTGGAGAAGAAGGGTGTAGTGGAGGTACATAAGGGGAATGAGAGTGTAGTATAGGTTTATTTATAGATGAGGTACGGAGTCCTAGGCCTGTAGATAATTAGGTTTTTGATCCTAGCCTTTAAATCCACGACAAAAAAGAATAGTCCCGAAGTTCCCAGCGAACCCACCTCCCTAGTGGGTTGACACAAGGGTCTACTCATTTAGGGCCTGGGTCGACCCAGGGGTTAACCCAAAGAAGACTGGGCCATCCTTGTTATTACGCTGATTAAGAAAAATTAATTATTTTTATTCATTTGTTTTATTTTAAATCCTGATTTGAATTTCAAACTTCAACTAGTCATAACTTATTCGTTTTAAGTCCGTTTTACGTAAACCAAAAATCTATCTGAACCAAATAATTGTAATGGATCTAACTACGTTGCCCAATTCCTATTATATTACAACCTATTCTTTAATTAATTAATTATTATTAATTTGAAATTTGAGTTGTTACATTCTCCCCTCCTCAAAGGATTTCGTCCCTGAAATCTTTAAGGTAGAAGAATAGTGTAAGTGGTTTCTACGTCCATCGACTCATCCATTATCCACAGGAAACCATTGTCTTTAATTTATCTAGTGAAATTTATGTACTTATGCAATAGTGTAGTGTATATGACCCTAACTAGTGCAAAAGGTTAGGCAATCTGTTGATTCAATCGACCTCCTTTTCATGTAATTATGTCTGTGCCATGCATCCAAATGAATGCAGAATATTTCTAATGATAACAAATAATTCTATATGCGTGCATCAATCATCATTCATAAACAACAACCACATTATGACATCAATATATTACAACCATATGCATATGCAAGTGTTCAATTCAGCCGATCATATTTCCTAGTGTGAGTGTGTGTGCATCCACCGCATCAACTTGCAAACACTTGCATACATTTGCAAACATCAAGCATAACATATTTTAATGCTATGTTTCAACCATATCCTATCATTTATAGGTTTCCCCTAGGATCGTTTTTAAAGGAACTAAAAAAATGAACCTAAAAACAAAAGATCAAAAAAGATCTGTTCGAAAGACCAAAATAACACCATATGACTTTTTAAAAGCAATTTATTGATTCAATAATGGCTTACAACTCTCATCTCAATCCTCCTCCTTCTGATCCGCCTAACTCCTCTGCTCTGGATGCTCCTGACTTTCTCACTTTTCTTTCGCCATCTGCTCACTTGTTGTAACAACCCGGAAAATCCGAACTAATTTAAAAATTTATTTTGGCAATTTTGATGAATTTTGAATATTTAAAATGAACAATTTTAAATAATGACGACGAGAAATTTATTTTGAATAGAATTAGAATGTATATATTCATAGATCGAAGTTGGAATATAAATATTTATTTTTGATTATAAAAGGAATTGGAACGCGGTAGTTCGAAAATTCAATTCCAAATTTCAAATGAATGTACACGATTCAAAATGAACCGGATTTTAGCGAAAAATAATATTAGAATCTATTTGAAAATATCTTTCCAACGAATCCGAAAAATCAAAATTTCATAGCAGGAATAAAAAGTTATGTCAAGCTGAAATTTCAGAATAGTCGCTATAGAAAATATAGCCCTTAAAAATGGAAATTTTGCAAACGACCTCCGTTTTAAACGAAACCACTTTTTTTCGATCCGGGATGTCAAGTTATTGTTGGATTCCAAAATTCATAATTTTTCGAATCAATATGTGAGCGTAGCGAAGTAAAACATGTTTTGACAGTCTTAGTCAATTTGGATCGACCAGAAAATGGCCATTTTTCAAACGGTCTCCAAATTTGACGAAATTAGTTTTGTTAGAACCGTATCGTCAATATGAAGCTAGAAATATTTTTCGGGAATTTTTAGAGTTTGTATGTGGCCCTGGTAAATTGAAATGTACGTTTGACTTGAATATATATAGATTTATATTTTAATTTGAACGGAAACTGATCGAAACGTTAGCCATACCGGACGTTCGAAATGGGGGTAATTAGTTAGGGACGATAGTCGGTGGGTTCGATTTGGAGTTCGAATATAAAGTCAACCTTTTAGGAAAATTAAAATAAATTAAAATAATTATATAATGACCCTTACCCCTCTCTCTCTTTCCTCACTCTCTTTTCCCCGATTAACAGAAAGAAAAGAAAAGAAAAAAACTTGTTCAAATCCCTCCTTGTAACGACACGCATTTCGCCCGACCTTAATCGATCGCAAAATCGACCAAGACCGTTCAAAATCCGCATACGTTAACTCTGGGAATACAACACATCAGAATAAAAACATCAGAATTTTATAAACAGTACATAATGTTTACATCAGAGTACAAAATATCAGAGTACATTGATAAATTACAACGGAAGATAAATTATAATATTTTAATACATTGTAGTGCAGCGGAAATAAAATAGATACAGCGGAAGATAACTATGCTCTGGACACAGCTTTAAGCTTCAATCCAGAATCCTGCTCAAGAGATAAACCTGTAGACAAACTACTCGACTGCCCGTGTGGAAAAGAGGGCACCCGAGTTTGCAAAGGTGGAAACAAACAACGGGTCAGTCGTGGGACTGGTGTGAGAATTCTTAACTAACATAACTACTAGTAATAGGGCAAATCCAAGGACCACGCCGCTAACGCGGAACGGGTTTACTCCAATGGATTGCTGTGCATAACAGTAAAGTAAATCGTCAATTAACGCAATGCTTTTTAGAAAAATGAAACCACCATAAGACTCAGGTCCCATCACACAATGCAACGCACACCAGAGGATAGAGTTTTACCTTATGGTGATTAAAAGATGATAAATACGTAAAAACGATATTATTATTAGTGTATATCTGTTTTAATAAAACATTTCAATCATAATGTATCAATCATAGGAAGCATAGGTACCCATATATTATGCCTCCGTACTAGTAATACAATCAAATTCGTAGGGATCGTATTGGAAATTTGGGTTTCCATCATGAGTCAAGGCTAGAGCGGAGCTCCTTACCGATTCGAGACACTCTAGCTAATGTCTCAGGATCCCCCGCAGTGAACCCTTGGAAACAGCAGGGCCGGTCCTCACATACAGCTTTGAGGATTGGCAATTCCTAAGCACACGTTTCCCGGTCCTATAGGACCTATCCGAGGCGCCTCATTCCATCATCCACATAAGTAAATATCAGCCAGTTTTAAGCACTAACACTACTTCTAGCTAGAAAGAAACGTGCTGCTCTCCCTGCGTTCCTTTCGCCCGTTTTAGACTCTACCGGTTTGTGAGGCTCGCGAAGTCACGTTATAACCACAAGGCCTGCTTTTCAACAAAGCCTTGATCATCTTCATCTTAGCATGCCACATTGTCAATCCATACCGTACCATTGATCGTCCATAAATATATAAACGGGTGTTAAGTAAAGAATAAATTCTCCACCACCAATCATTTATATATAGACAGAAAATCAATAACATGATATTAACGGGGTACAACGTCAGACACACAATCCATTTATAACTTATGCTCTGGGTCTGAGCGCCGTACAAATCAACACTACGTCCGAATGGCAACCACTGTAGCCCCTTCAAGGTAGCTACTCCAATCACGGGCATCAGCAGTCGTCGTCCATTCGATGTGAAGACCGTCGGTCTTCTATCGTCGCCTTCAAATCTTGAATTTTAAACGTCGTTTAAATTATTTGGAATGAGATAAACTCGGACTTTCCAAATAATCCTCGTATATATATGCTGGAAATCATTTCATATCGTTCAATTTTAATCTTTATATATAAAATTATATATCATTCCTTCATCCATTTCATTTTACTATATTTTGCAAACAACAAATCTTCTTATTAATCTCCAACATTGATATATATCATCACACACAACCATGTTTTCCTTTAATTTTCAATTTCCATTCATATCTTATACACAAAATATATATTTTGTGTATCATTCCAATTTCAGCAAAAATAGGTATTTTTGTGTTTCATTCTCATTACAACAAACATGAATATATCTTTTTGTACGTTATTTATAATTTAACAAAAATGAGTATTTTTGTGTCACTTCATTTTCTAACAAAAATGTAATATAAATTTGGTGTCAACTTTATTTCTATACAAATGAATATATTTTTGTTTGTTTAATTTCAATGTAACAAAGATAATAATTTTCTATTCTTTTAATGCCAAACAAAAATAATAATTCTTACCTCTTTCAATGCAAAACCAAAATGATCTTGACTTTTTATAATGGCAATGTAAATTCTATTCTTAGTTGACATCATAAAAACGTAATTTTAATTTACAATGTAATATCATACTTTAATTACATAATAAAAATGTAATTCTAATTCACAGTGCAAATTCTCATTTATAGTTACAAATAAAAATGTAAATTTTGTTCGCGTAGAAAATTTCATATCATAGTTACAAATAAAAATATAATTTTTATTTTCATCGCCAATTGCATATCATAGTTTCAAATAAAAATGTAATTTTTATTTTCATAGCAAATATTATATCCTAAGCTCAAATAAAAATGTAATTTTTATTTGCAATGCAAGTTCTCATTCTAAGTTACATAATACAAATGTAATCTTTATCATCAATGCACATTCCTACTTTTGTTTACATATAAAAATGTAAATTTCATTTACAATGCAAGTTCATACTTTTGTTTACATAATAAAAATGTTTTCTTCTTTTCAATGTAAATCTTCATCCTTAATCACATTTAAAATAATGTAATTTTCATACGGTGTAACTCATGTCTTAATTTACATATAAAAATGTACTTTTGATTACAAAGTAAATTCTCATCTTTATTTACATATAAAAAAAGTGTACTTTTAATTTACGATGTAAATTCTTACTTAATTACATTTAAAAATGTAATCTTTATTTCACTATGTAAATCCTACTTTAGTTATTACATAGAAAAATGGAAATTTTATTTCAATCCTAAATTTATGTCTTAACTTACATTCTAAAAATGTGACTTTATTTTACATACAATCTCTAATTTATATTTACATATAAAATAATGTAAATTTTCCTATGGTGTGAATTCCTACTTTATTTTCATATAACATAATGTAAGTTATCATACGGTGGAAATTCCTATTTTATTTACATATAAAATAATGCAAGTTTTATTTCATGTCAAATTCCTTCCTTGTTATTACATTATAAAAATGTAAATCTTAATTTCATGCGACCTTTACTTATATTTACATTATAAATCCTACTTTTTATTTACAAAGAAAATATATCTTTATATTCAAAGTAAATCCTACTTTTATTTACATTACAAAAATGTAAAATTTAATACACTGAGACGACCCCAAACCCCGTACTGACGGTGGCAAGGGTAATCCATGGAATATAACACAGAAACAGATGATAGCAGAACAGAATTAAAATAAATACACCAGATAATGAACAATAGAATATACTGGATAAAAGTAATCATCAGAGTTACACAGTATACAGGATCTTACTTAGTACAAAAACAGTTCAACTATACATAAATGTCTACAGCGGAAAACAAACAAAATATGTACAATAGGAGCTGAACAGCATAAAAAGAGATAAATGATAGAATCCATCTTCAGCTCCAGCTATCCAGATGAAGCCTGCTAAACCTGAATACAAGGCTGCCCGTGTAGAAAAAGGGGCACCCGAGTTTGAAAGTGAAACAAACTATAAGTCAGTCATGGGACTGGTATGAGAAATCCACTCAACACATATATAATATGGCCAATCACAGGACCACGCCACTTTCGTGGAACGGGTTTACTCCAGTGGATTGCCAGTGCTTTAAAACAGTCTTTCTTTTAAACGTCGCTATGCTTTTTATAAAAATGAAGCCGTTATAAGACTCAGTTCCCATCACACAATGCAACGCAAACAGGAGGATAGAGTTTTTACCTTATAACGGCTAAGATATGCTTGATACGAATAAAACAAAGGCATTTGATATTATTGCTAGTGTTTATATGTTTTGAAAACAATTTCAAATCATAACTATCAATCGTAGACGGCATGGGTACCATATATCATGTCGCCATATATATATACAATCAAAACCGCACGATGTCGTATTTGGAAATTGGATTTCCATCATGAACCAAGGCAAAAGATAGTCCTTACCGAATTCGTGACTCTCTAGCCCGAGCCACAGGCAAGTACTCAGTCAAGCCTTTGGATCGTCAGGGCCGGTCCACCGATGTGGATTAAAATGCCTGAACAATACGTTTCCCCGCCCTTTGGGGCGTAAACGAGCCAACGAATGACTCCGTTGGACCCGGATCGTCCGATCTAACCGAGGCGCCTCGCAACAGCAACAACCACAAAGGTGAAAAGTATATGAATGTCAGGGCTGGTAGGTCATTGACACCACCCTAGCTAGAAAGAAACACATGCCCTCCCTGAGGTCCTTCTCCCGTTTCTGGTTCATACTGGGGTGTGAGGCTCGCGAATTCACGTTATACACAAAGCTACGCCACACAGGCGGTGCTTTGATCGTCACCACAAGACTTTTCTTTTCAACAGAAGTCCTGATCACTGCATCTTAGCATGCCACACAGGCAATTCATTCCATGCGACTGATGTCCATCGATATACAACCTCTTAGCTCGTGCGTTTCAGAGAAGGGCGTTAAGCAAAAGAATAAATTCTCCGCCGCCAAACAGATGTATATTAAATAGAGATCAATCAACACAGAATAAAATCCCATGTCAGACACACTGTCCATTTACAAGTCCGTTCTGGGTCTGAACGAAACCGGAGGCACTAAATACCTCGCAAACCCATCGATCACCACGTACGTCTGGATGATCACCACTAATTATCCTTATTTCGGGATGCCTCCCAATCAGGACCTCGGTTACCCTCCAAACAAGGTGAAGATCTCTGGTCTTCGACCACCGTCTTCATCTTCGAATTTCAATCGTCGGTCAATTATTCGAAATGAGAATTAACTCGGCCTTTTCAAATAATTCACGTATATTTAGAATTTCAAAACAATTTATTTCAATGGTTAAATCATTCGACAACACCAATTTTGTTCTTTAATGTAATTTTCACAACAAACACATTCAACCATCAAATACCACATGAATCGAGCAAATTCGGCTTATTTCCATTCCATATCGTTTATGATATTTTATAACGATTTATCGCTATTTTTATTTATTTTAAAATAGCCAATTTAGTCAAAACGACGCTTCGGGCCATAACGCGGCCGTGGCGCTGTTTTTCTTCAGATTTGATTTACACGTATCTGAAAATCTAACCGTTGGATCTTCACAAAATTTACATCATTAGAAAGGTCTTTTCATAACGAATCCAACGGTTCTAGTTTCGGGAAAATCCGACGGTCGGATCTCCCGGTACAATCGTTTGAAGTTTCGATTTCAAAATACGAACTGCAGCGTCGTTATTCGATTAAATATGATTATATTTATATATATATAAATATAATTGTTTCTGGCGCTGTTTTTCTTCAGATTTGAATTAAACATTCCAGACAATCCAACCGTTGGATTTTTACAAAGTTGGTGCCGTTGGAAAGGTATTTCCGAGGCGAACCCAACGGTTGCGGTTTCAGGAAAATCTGATGGTCGGATCTCCCGGTATAATCGTTTGAAATCACGGTTTCAAAATACGAACTGCAAGGCGACGTTTCGTTTTAATTTTATATTTATATAATTATATAAATATAGTTCATTCAAAAATTCCTATATCGTTTTCACTTCAAATATTTCACTAACGCCTTTAAATTTTGGAAAATTTCGCCATAACCTCCTTTGTACGGGAGGGGCTGGGAAAATTCCCAAATAGCCACACGGGCGTCTCATGTCGAAAAGAAAAAGAAAAAGCCAAGCGGCTAGCCAACAGGCTCATAAAATCATCACCCAAACAAAACAGTAAATGTGTACCTATTTATCGGGCACAAAATTTTATTCCTCTTCTCTAGCCCCTTTGCCATAACCTGTTCAATAAATATGCATGTACATATATACAGTTCTTATCATTTATCATTTTCCATTCAACTTCACATTTGATTCCATTTGGTTTAAAAACACCATTCATTCTAATGTTGCACGCATAGGCAAAAATCATATCATTAGCTAATTAATGAATATTTCGACTCATGCATATTTATTTGGACGAGTTGCTATTTTTGACACTTCACATTTCAACGATTCATGTATATAATAAAAATGTGATTTTTATTGTAAAACAATTCATTTCAAAACACTATTATTTTATATAGTTCATATAAGTGATAAAAATAGGATTTTTATTATAAAACAATTTATTTCAAAACAGGAATACCATTCAACACATGAATTTCAATTCAATGAATGAATATCGATTCAACACATGAAGGTTTTCTATAGTTTCTATATATAGATAAAAATGTGATTTTTATATTTAAAACACGAATACCATTCAACACATGAATTTCTAATCAACGAATGAATATCGATTCAACACATGAAGGTTTTCTATAGTTTCTATATATAGATAAAAATGTGATTTTTATATTTAAAACACAAATACCATTCAACACATGAATTTCTAATCAACGAATGAATATCGATTCAACACATGAAGGTTTTCTATTCAATGAATAAATATAGTTTCAGCAAATGAAAATAATTCAAACACATGAATATTATTCGAAATTTCGGCAGCATAATGGCAGGCTAGCTAAAACCGGGACCGTCCCTAGTACGGCTCCTCGCTCTACCTTAAAACCTCGCGGTTTTTGACAATGGGAATCATGCATCTAGTTCGCACGCAGGCGGCATGTATATATTTATTTCATTTCCACAAACTAATCCTATGTGGTTTAAACCAAATATTTCTCAACCACAAATGGGTATTTTTCAACCACAATCAATCAATATCAACCACAAACAATCCCAAACAACCATTCGCTATCAATCAATTTTCACACCAATCACAATCAATAAATATCGTCCATGGTTTGTGGACGAGGGGCGTATATATATATATATATATATATATATATATATATATACAGCAATTCACTTCTATTTCAACACATATATAATTTTTACAATGCATATACAACTTATACATCGAACGTACGACTTATACAACGCTTATACAAGAGATGTACAATGCTTATATAACTCATACATCGACTATATAATTTATACATCGTCGTTTTCCATATCGTTTATTCATTTGAAATCTCACATTGGGTTCCACTCCACCAAAAATAGCAGAAGGCTCAGAAAAATACGCGGTCTCTTCTAAAATGTAGAAGACGTCCACATGAGTCCACTGTCTCTTGTTTCACTGTATTTCGTCAAGAAACGAAAAAGATATGATTTTTATTGTGAAATCACAGAGGGTAGCGCTTTTAAAACGCTATAATATAGTTTATTATAAAACAGCCGTTACCTCAGAAAACTGTTCGAAACTAGGTTTCGATTTCTCTCTCGATCCGAAGCACGATATGCAGATCAGGCTACGCCACATCGACGAGCTTGGAGGGGCTCATCATCTCGCCGAACGCCGTTGAACTCAGTGGCGGATCTCGGCCAGGATTCGGGTGCGAACGGCATGACTTCAGCGCCCTGGATCTCTCGATATACTCAGTGAAAAAATCGAATCCAAGTATGGATGTGAAGCTTGCAAAATTCTCTACAAAAACTTCCAAAGGACGATGGGGTTTTGTCGAGCGTGGAAGGAGAAAATTGGCTGGGAAGTCTCGAGCTTTTTCTGTCGTGCGTTCTGGGGTTTCGAGGAAGAAGGTCGGGGCTAAGAGAATGAGGTGGACCAATAGAATTTTTTATTATTTTATATATTTTTAAATCTCTAAAATACCCTCTTTCCCTCACGAACCCCAATCCAGACCCAACGACTGTCGTCCCTAGCGTTTTACCCTCATTCTGAACACAATGGGATATGTTCCGTAGGCCCACTCGACTGTTTCAATCAGTTTTCCTTCAAATTAAAATATATAACATTCAATATTTAATTTGATGAGACGACCCGAATTCCCGTTCAGACGGAAACAGGGCTATCTTTGGAATATAACACAGAAACAGATAATAGCAGAACATAATTAAATAAATACACCAGATAATGAACAATAGAATATACTGGATAAAAGTAATTATCAGAGTTACACAGTATATAGGATCTTACTTAGTACAAGTACATTTCAGCTATACATAAATGTCTACAGCGGAAATAAACAAAATATGTACAATAGGAGCTGAACAGCATAAAAAGAAATAAATAATAGAAACCATCTTCAGCTCCAGCTATCCAGAAAGAACCAGCTAAACCTGAATACAAGGCTGCCCGTGTAGAAAAAGGGGCACCCGAGTTTGAAAGTGAAACAAACTACGAGTCAGTCATGGGACTGGTATGAGAAATCCACTCAACACATATATAGTTGGCTAATCACAGGACCACGCCACTTTCGTGGAACGGGTTTACTCCATTGGATTGCCAGTGCTTTAAAACAAATCTTTCTTTTAAACATCGCTATGCTTTTTATAAAAATGAAGTCGTTATAAGACTCAGTTCCCATCACACAATGCAACGCAAACCGGTGTTGGATCTAGAATAACCCTAGAGGGGGGGTGAATAGGGTTTTTTACAGTTTTTAACTGAATTAAAACCTTAACGAGATATATATAATAATAAGCTGATCACAGAAAATGGCAGAAACTGAAATGCAGAAAATAAATCACACACAGATGTACCCAGCTTCGGCAAAACCCTGCCTACTGCTGCATTTCTAAGGTTTCTACTAGGTGATAGAACAGTTCCCGCATACAAGACCATGTACACTTGCAAACCCTGCTCCTATTCTAACCCTACGCTCAAATCCCTAGACTGATCTAAACCCCTAGATCAGATTTCCCGAATTACAAACCCTGTAACTCGTAACTCAGATTTACAGACTCTGAAACTGACAGTCAACTCCCTGACTGTTTACCTAGACTTTACAGATCTAGACACCTGTTCGTTTGATTTTTACAACACAAATTAAAAACAAAAAATAAAAACAAAAGGAATTTAAACCCTTAAGGAATTAAAACAAAGGGGTCATCCCCCTTTTCAATTAAAAACACTAAAGCCCTGAGTAATTTCAGGCCGGCCCACTTTTGTATTTGTTAAACTCGATAGCTTCTTTTGAGAAACAAAAAAGAATGGCGGCGGCGATTAGAAATTGCTAGGGTTTTCTGCTTCGTCCCAAATCAATTCGACTTGTTGATAAATTGATGTTGTTCTTCAGTCTGACTTCGATTGTTGCTGCTCTCTTGTTCAACAATTTGGGAACGAGATCGAATCTCTCTGAAAAACTCGTGAGTTTCTCTGAATTTATATTTTAAGCTTGAAATTGTTGTTGTGTGTATTCGATCTCATTTGCCTGTGATGAATTGGTGTTAAATAGGATTATAGAAAATCCTAAATCACACTCTGATTTCGCATATATGACTTGGCCTTGATTTGATTGTGGTTTCCTCTTTTGCCTTGAATTGATTTATTGTGAACCCTTGTGTGATTGAAGAGATATATCTGGACTTGATTCCTTGATAAATTCGTCTTGATTGATTATGTCAAAACAGAAGAAAAAAAAATGTTGTCCCTTGAAAAAATATGCCGTGGATTTTACAAATAATTTGTTTCCATTTTTGCTTGCGTAATTTCTATTGCCATGGTTTCCTCTTTTGCTCTGCACAATTTAGATTGGGTTTGTTGCCTAGAATGTGAACTTGATTTCCTCAAATAAATCTGGAAACAAATTTATCCCTTTTTGGATTATTGCCTTAAAGTTTCCATGACTGTTATAAAAAAAACTGGAAACTAATTTCAATGCTCTGCATATTAAAACTTTTGCCAAAAATCTTTCCATGCATTTAATTCTCTATAAAAATTGAATTTGAGATTTTCTGGAAATGAGTCTTAATGCCAAGTTTGGAATGTTAATTTATATCTTGCCAAAACATGTACGGTGATTTCATAATTCTGAAAACTTGCCAAACGGATGTATTGCCTGCATTGATTAATTGACCAATATTGTGGATCATGACTGTTTTGCATGTGTGCACCATTCACCATGCTGAGCAATGCTGCTTAAACTTCACTGCTATTTGTACTGTGATCTGCCCTGTTTATTTTTATTTGATTCATTTATAAAATCACTTGTTGTAGCTCCTATCATGTCTGAACCAGTATGCTTGATATTTTTCTGATCATTATTACATGTCCGTTCAGCCATGCCATGCTGTAGAAACCATGTTTAACCTGTTGTATTGTTTGCATCGCTGTGTGAGCTTCTTGTGCTCAATCCTGTACTTGTTCTCGACCTTGCATGTTCCCTTAAACCGTTATATGTATCACTTATATACATGTGGTTTCCAGTTGCCATTTGCATTGAGCATTGTTGTTGCTGAACTGAACATGCTTTCACCTATTTCCATGTATCATATTCATCATGTTTGTGTGATTGCCTATGCACTGCTAAGCCTTGTTTGTTGTTGGCACACATCATGTAGTGTTTTGACACTTGTAGCATGAATAACTTGTCCTGAATTTGATGCTCAACATCTTTGTAAAACTGCCTTGACCACTTTGATTTGTTCACAACTGATTTGAATACCATGCTTACATGTATATGCTGAGTACCCATCATCTATGCACCTGTGTGTATTCTTGTATACATGCAATTTCTACTCTCACTTGAATTGAAAACGTGCATGCTGAAGTCATGGTAAATGCCACTTGAACTTGCTGTTATATCACCAACATGTTATTGCCTTTGAATTGCCGCCTGGACTATTTCATACCTGCACTGATTTTGTTGCACTCTGACACTTTGAAGATTGTTGTGTGAACTTGACATTTTAACACATGCTGAGGCTCTTTTGAGCTTTGCCATATTTGCTGTTTCACCCCTACAACATACTTTAGCAACGTGATCTTGTGCACCCACTTGAGACTGACTTGTTATTGCTCGACCACTTTGTTAAGACCATACACTTTTGCTTTTACCTTTTTTTTTTTTTTTTGCACTTGAATGTTTGCTCCATATATTTGGCTGATCTGCCATAGTTTGCTGCTTTATACCACCATATTTTGGTTGTTTTGAAAATGAACTTGATCTCGACCAATTTTTCTTTGTACTTTGAGATGTGATGACTTTGTTTTCATGTGCGCTGAGTCGAGAAGGTCCACGTGGCTACTCCTCAGTTGCACACTGAATTGGCATGGCAGTGCACACGTGTATTTTTATATACGTGTGTATATGCAGCCAACAGACAAGATTTCCTGTCCCTGTACTATATACAAACTGGCTAGACACAGATGAATTAGATCAAGTCATGAAAAATGATGAGAAACACACTAGAAATCTGAGGCAAATAAAATTTCAAAAATAAAATTCAAATCTGCATGTATTTAGTTTTTATTTCTATTGCAGTGTACTGTGTGTGTGTTTCTGTATATGACAGGTATGAAGACTGGACTGAATGCAGAAAGCTGTAAAGACAGAAGATAGAAGACAAGGACAGAGTGTCTGTATATACAAGTGAAAATGGATATATATGAAATGTAAACTGAATGAATATATGAGTGTTGCAGTGAGAAGCTGTGTATATATGAAATGTACTGATGTCTGTAATAAACAAGTTTGATTGAAATAAAATATCATTTTATTGTTGTCAAACGAACTTGTCTATTTTATTCTGTTTATACAAGTACAAATATTCTGTGAATGTATAAATAGTGGAGTTACAAATAGTTGTACAGTTTGAATATTGAAATAAAATATTCTATTTAAATAAAATACTGTGTTAATATTTGAATTTCTGTACAGTTGTATTTTATTTAAATATAAATATTATATTCATTGCTGTGATGTATATATATAACAGTACAGTACCAAACACATTTATACTAAAAATATATTTGGTTGTTATCATCAAACAAAAAATCATATAATTGTGTATACAACACCGTTATATACAACAATCTCCCCCTTTTGATGATGACAAACAAATAAAAGATTTTGAGTATAATAAATATGTTTGTTCGTGGATATTTGAACTCCCCCTATTTAAATGCTCCCCCTACAACAGAAACTCCCCCTATAACTATGCATGAGTGAAATGTATGAATAATTAAATTTTCAAAATTAAAAAAATATTTATAAAATATTCACTCATAAATCAAAATCTCAATCCATTCTCCCCCTTTTGTTATCATCAAAAAGGATTCAGAAATTAAAATATAGATGAAAAATGACTAAATAATATAATTTCAGCTTAAGAGAAAGAACGGTCATCATACATTTCAATCAGTCAAACAAAAATCATAATATTCTAGGAACAGGTGGCATATTTCACATTTTAGAGAATGACGGATATGTGATGAATTTTATATAAAATGGAGAGAGTTCAGAAAGCAATTCATTTCCAATTATTTTCAAAGGATTTTTATACAAATAAAGTACAAAAACAGTGATGGATTTGGACTATAATTAATAATTCAATTCAAGTGACAAAATCGTATAATCTCAAATCCCAATACCTATCAATCAACAAATCATAATACGTCATAAGATTTAACACATTTCACAGATTAGAAGATGGATTGATAGGCTAGTTTTTATACTCAGAGGAAAAATTCAAATTTATTTCTATTTTTAGCACTTTATTTCCTTTTTATTTATTTTTTATTTAAGAGCACACTGTCCACGCATAACCAGAGCTTGGATTTTTAAATGGGATCAGTCGCAACTTAAATTATAAGACGTCTCATAACCATGCATAACCAGAGCTTGGATTTTTAAATGAGGTTAGAGACACTCTTATGTATTAATTATATTTATTATTTTCAACTTTAAAAGGAAAAACTCCTTGGTATATAAAACCAATATGAATGATAGAAAGTGGTAGGTACAGAGATGGACTGTGAAACAAATTTCTAAATTAATTATATTATGAAATATGACCAACTGTACCGGGGTTATTGAAAATTTTCAATTATCACTAATTCTGAATAATAATATAACCACAATTCCATCACAAATATTTTCACTGTTTATTTAAAATGATTTTGAGAAAAAATTAAACTCTCCACATTTATATAAAATCATAACGGATGGCAGAAGAATGATAAGTAATGAAGATGGTCGTGAAATAATTGCTAGTTCAAAGATATTATAATAAATATTCAACCATCATGAAAATCAAAATAAAATCTCCTCTTGTTGTGAAATACACTGCAGTCACAATTCATCACAATTTCAAAATCTGATAATAATTTTGATGAATTATAAATACAGTTTGATTCGGATATTGATTTCAATTTCTGAATGAATAATCAATAAATAATTTTAAAGTTGAAGATCAATTACAAGAGGAATTTAAAAAGATTTATACAAGGGGAAAAATGTGTATGGTGTCTATACAAAGTGAAAATTCAAAACAGATGGGTGAAAAAGCTGATACCAATTGTAGTCTCCTTTATCGAGGAAATTTAATTACACCCTGATGGATTATCATGGACATCTCATACCAACAAAATTTAAACAAAAAATCAGACAGACAAATTTAGCACATATATTTGTACATAAAAAAAATGTGTGGATCTATACAATGTGAAAATTTGAATCTCAGTACAGATGGGTGAAACAAATATAAGCACTTCTGATACCACTTGTTTTCTCGCTCTCGAGGATTTTAATCACATCCCGGTGGCTAACAATGGTATCTCAGTCAACAGAAAAGACTTAATTACAAAGCAAGCAACTCATGCACACAGATTTTATTTATCAAAGCACGATACACCTTTGATACCAAATCAAGTAGTCCTCAAAAAAAAAAATTACAAATCAATTTCTTATAATCAGAGCAGCATGATTCCAAAACAAACATTTTTCAAAAAAAACAGTATCAGAGCAGCACAGAGAAATCAGTACCACAACAGACTTGTCAAGATGTTGGTCACATAAGGTGGTTCATGATCCAAGATTTGCAAATATACTCTATTTTAAATCATTTGAAGAAATGTGAAAGTATTAGGATTTAATGAATCTATCACACCAGGTTATATTTCAGATTCAAGATATGTGTGAGATCCAGTAAATCAATAATTTCAAATGATTTTAAACAAACATATATTCAAATCAAATAATCATGAAATAACAATGATTTTCAAAGACCATTTTCAAAAAGAACATTTTCAAGAATTTCTCAAAACTATTTCCGACAAGCCCAAGAGAAATTTCAGGTTATTTACATCAAATTTGAAAATATTCATGATCGGGATAATTTATTTGAAATCACATGAATCAATGTAAAATTTTGGGATATAATGAATCAGTCACACGAGATTGACAGTTTCAAAAATAAGAGGTGTGTGATATTCAAAATATCTAGAATTTCAGATGATTTCAAACAAACATATTTCAATATAATGATCATGAATAAAGATGAATTCCAAGATGTATCACTGATATAAGCCAATCTGAAAATCAATGAAATTATCACAACTGATAAATAACAGAGTGTTGTAATGAGTATAATATTTTGAGCTTTTCTAAAATGAATTAGAATAAACTCAGAACAACAAAGGTGTTTGATATTTCATTGAATATTCAGATCTTCAAAAAATTTAGAATTCAAATTAACAGTGTTCAAGATATGACAAGAATTCATCAACACTGTTATGAATTCAGAAATAAAAAATCTCAAAAACAATTGCAGATATTTACAAGATTAAATTTAGGATATGGAAATGATTAACACACGATGATTTTATACAAATAAAGCATATTTCCAGAAAGATCATGAATTCTGCAACTGGAATTTTAAGAAGTACAGACAAAGAAGAATATGGCAGTGTCAAATCAAAAAAAAAAACAAAAACAGAAGGAGATAGAGGAAGGAATAAAAACAGAAAATAAAAAAAAACGAACAAAGAGAATATACAAAGGAATGAGTATAGAGATATACCTGGAATCCATGTAAGCAAATGAATCTCTACCTCAATAGGTTTGGCTAAGGAACTGAATATGATTCAATGATATGAAGTTGTTTGAATCCAATGTCTCTTTCGCAAAGTAGCTCCTCAGCCTCCTTCGGTACCTAAACGTTAAGAGGATTGAGTGGTCTAACGAAATTAGTAAAACCACTCACAGTTGTATTCATATCTTTTGGTACCCAACTCTGTTTATATAACAAACCATTAGAATTAACTTTCGTACCCTTAGGAACCCAAATCGATTTGAATTTAACAAAACCCGTTTTATTTTCATTTGAGATCCAAGAAGGTTTAAATAGTTTGTTATAAAACAAATCCTCATCTTGATTGTGATTTACAAATCCTTTGAAGTTTTCAGAGTTAAAATTTTCAAAACAAACATTTCTAAAGTGATTTGAGGGATTTTTAAAATCATTTGAATTTTGTTTTCCAAAAATATTATTCTTCCCAAAACCAAGACCACGTTTATTTCCAACAGAAAGTTGGTTTTTCAACAACATATCCAAAGATCTTTCACCGTTTGAAAATTTAGATAGAATTGTTTCAAGTTGTTGAATTTCAGTTTTAAGATCATCGTTTTCTTTTATTAAATCTGAACAGCGACTTTTAGTGATCTTACATCTTTCAAACTCAGATTTCAAAACCAAATTTTCATCATTAAGCAATTTGATTTTGGTTTGGGACTTAGCCATTTCAGAATCAAAATATTTTCGACTTTCAGATTCAAGTTTCTTCCAATTTTCAATTTTGATTTGAAGCTCTTTCAAAATTAGATCTGTTTTCAACAAACTATCATTTTCAGCGTTTTCATGTTTGGAATTTTTGGTAGCCTTGAAATTTATAAATTCCTTTTGTAAACAATTGTTTGCATCTTTTAGCTCAATCTCGTTATCTTTTAAAATTAAAATTTCTTCTTCAAGCCTTCGAATATTATTATTGAGATGAACGAGATCAGTTTTTAATTTCAAACAATTTTCACAATTAGAATTTTCAAATTTCACGACATTTGACAATTTCGATTCCAAACAATTCATCTTGTTGGTCAACTCAGAATTTATAGATTTTAGAGATTTATTTTTCGATTGGAGTTTGTCAATAGATTTGGTTAAATCAACACAAAAATAAACCAGATCTTCATATGAAAAATTTCTTATCTCATCATCTGTTGAGTCTTCATCAGCTGATTCATCTGTTGAACAAAGATCTGAATCTGAGTTGACAGTTGAGGGTTTTGAGAAGTTGCTGTCGTTTCCATATCTTGTAGTTAGAGCTGTCCAAATTTCCTGCGCAGTTAAACAATGAGAAATCAGACTGTATTGATTATCATCTAGGTGAGAATACAGAATATGTGTAGCACGAGAATTAGAAGCTTTATCTTAAATGTCAAACCCATTGATAACAACATCCCAACATTTAATATCAACAGATTTTAAATAAAATTCCATTTCGGATTTCCAATTTAAAAAATCTGTTCCAGTGAAAATAGTTGGAGATGAACTGGACTGACTCTCTGTGGACTGACAGCAAGGGTTACCCATGACTCTAGAGTTAATGAAATTACCAGGCTCTGATACCACTTGTTGGATCTAGAATAACCCTAGAGGGGGGGTGAATAGGGTTTTTCACAGTTTTTAACTGAATTAAAACCTTAACGAGATATATATAATAATAAGCTGATCACAGAAAATGGCAGAAACTGAAATGCAGAAAATAAATCACACACAGATGTACCCAGCTTCGGCAAAACCCTGCCTACTGCTGCATTTCTAAGGTTTCTACTAGGTGATAGAACAGTTCCCGCATACAAGACCATGTACACTTGCAAACCCTGCTCCTATTCTAACACTACGCTCAAATCCCTAGACTGATCTAAACCCCTAGATCAGATTTCCCGAATTACAAACCCTGTAACTCGTAACTCAGATTTACAGACTCTGAAACTGACAGTCAACTCCCTGACTGTTTTACCTAGACTTTACAGATCTAGACACCTGTTCGTTTGATTTTTACAACACAAATTAAAAACAAAAAATAAAAACAAAAGGAATTTAAACCCTTAAGGAATTAAAACAAAGGGGTCATCCCCCTTTTCAATTAAAAACACTAAAGCCCTGAGTAATTTCAGGCCGGCCCACTTTTGTATTTGTTAAACTCGATAGCTTCTTTTGAGAAACAAAAAAGGATGGCGGCGGCGATTAGAAATTGCTAGGGTTTTCTGCTTCGTCCCAAATCAATTCGACTTGTTGATAAATTGATGTTGTTCTTCAGTCTGACTTCGATTGTTGCTGCTCTCTTGTTCAACAATTTGGGAACGAGATCGAATCTCTCTGAAAAACTCGTGAGTTTCTCTGAATTTATATTTTAAGCTTGAAATTGTTGTTGTGTGTATTCGATCTCATTTGCCTGTGATGAATTGGTGTTAAATAGGATTATAGAAAATCCTAAATCACACTCTGATTTCGCATATATGACTTGGCCTTGATTTGATTGTGGTTTCCTCTTTTGCCTTGAATTGATTTATTGTGAACCCTTGTGTGATTGAAGAGATATATCTGGACTTGATTCCTTGATAAATTCGTCTTGATTGATTATGTCAAAACAGAAGAAAAAAAATGTTGTCCCTTGAAAAAATATGCCGTGGATTTTACAAATAATTTGTTTCCATTTTTGCTTGCGTAATTTCTATTGCCATGGTTTCCTCTTTTGCTCTGCACAATTTAGATTGGGTTTGTTGCCTAGAATGTGAACTTGATTTCCTCAAATAAATCTGGAAACAAATTTATCCCTTTTTGGATTATTGCCTTAAAGTTTCCATGACTGTTATAAAAAAAACTGGAAACTAATTTCAATGCTCTGCATATTAAAACTTTTCCCAAAAATCATTCCATGCATTTGATTCTCTGTAAAAATTGAATTTGAGATTTTCTGGAAATGAGTCTTAATGCCAAGTTTGGAATGTTAATTTATATCTTGCCAAAACATGTACGGTGATTTCATAATTCTGAAAACTTGCCAAACGGATGTATTGCCTGCATTGATTAATTGACCAATATTGTGGATCATGACTGTTTTGCATGTGTGCACCATTCACCATGCTGAGCAATGCTGCTTAAACTTCACTGCTATTTGTACTGTGATCTGCCCTGTTTATTTTTATTTGATTCATTTATAAAATCACTTGTTGTAGCTCCTATCATGTCTGAACCAGTATGCTTGATATTTTTCTGATCATTATTACATGTCCGTTCAGCCATGCCATGCTGTAGAAACCATGTTTAACCTGTTGTATTGTTTGCATCGCTGTGTGAGCTTCTTGTGCTCAATCCTGTACTTGTTCTCGACCTTGCATGTTCCCTTAAACCGTTATATGTATCACTTATATACATGTGGTTTCCAGTTGCCATTTGCATTGAGCATTGTTGTTGCTGAACTGAACATGCTTTCACCTATTTCCATGTATCATATTCATCATGTTTGTGTGATTGCCTATGCACTGCTAAGCCTTGTTTGTTGTTGGCACACATCATGTAGTGTTTTGACACTTGTAGCATGAATAACTTGTCCTGAATTTGATGCTCAACATCTTTGTAAAACTGCCTTGACCACTTTGATTTGTTCACAACTGATTTGAATACCATGCTTACATGTATATGCTGAGTACCCATCATCTATGCACCTGTGTGTATTCTTGTATACATGCAATTTCTACTCTCACTTGAATTGAAAACGTGCATGCTGAAGTCATGGTAAATGCCACTTGAACTTGCTGTTATATCACCAACATGTTGTTGCCTTTGAATTGCCGCCTGGACTATTTCATACCTGCACTGATTTTGTTGCACTCTGACACTTTGAAGATTGTTGTGTGAACTTGACATTTTAACACATGCTGAGGCTCTTTTGAGCTTTGCCATATTTGCTGTTTCACCCCTACAACATACTTTAGCAACGTGATCTTGTGCACCCACTTGAGACTGACTTGTTATTGCTCGACCACTTTGTTAAGACCATACACTTTTGCTTTTACCTTTTTTTTTTTTTTTGCACTTGAATGTTTGCTCCATATATTTGGCTGATCTGCCATAGTTTGCTGCTTTATACCACCATATTTTGGTTGTTTTGAAAATGAACTTGATCTCGACCAATTTTTCTTTGTACTTTGAGATGTGATGACTTTGTTTTCATGTGCGCTGAGTCGAGAAGGTCCACGTGGCTACTCCTCAGTTGCACACTGAATTGGCATGGCAGTGCACACGTGTATTTTTATATACGTGTGTATATGCAGCCAACAGACAAGATTTCCTGTCCCTGTACTATATACAAACTGGCTAGACACAGATGAATCAGATCAAGTCATGAAAAATGATGAGAAACACACTAGAAATCTGAGGCAAATAAAATTTCAAAAATAAAATTCAAATCTGCATGTATTTAGTTTTTATTTCTATTGCAGTGTACTGTGTGTGTGTTTCTGTATATGACAGGTATGAAGACTGGACTGAATGCAGAAAGCTGTAAAGACAGAAGATAGAAGACAAGGACAGAGTGTCTGTATATACAAGTGAAAATGGATATATATGAAATGTAAACTGAATGAATATATGAGTGTTGCAGTGAGAAGCTGTGTATATATGAAATGTACTGATGTCTGTAATAAACAAGTTTGATTGAAATAAAATATCATTTTATTGTTGTCAAACGAACTTGTCTATTTTATTCTGTTTATACAAGTACAAATATTCTGTGAATGTATAAATAGTGGAGTTACAAATAGTTGTACAGTTTGAATATTGAAATAAAATATTCTATTTAAATAAAATACTGTGTTAATATTTGAATTTCTGTACAGTTGTATTTTATTTAAATATAAATATTATATTCATTGCTGTGATGTATATATATAACAGTACAGTACCAAACACATTTATACTAAAAATATATTTGGTTGTTATCATCAAACAAAAAATCATATAATTGTGTATACAACACCGTTATATACAACAACCGGAGGATAGAGTTTTTACCTTATAACGGCCAAAATATGCTTGATACGAATAAAACAAAGGCATTTGATATTATTGCTAGTGTTTATATGTTTTGAAACAATTTCAAATCATAACTATCAATCATAGACGGCATTAATGCCCCATACCACTATGTCGCCATATATAGGTATACAATCAAAACCGCACGATGTCGTATTTGGAAATTGGATTTCCGTCATGAACCAAGGCAAAAGATAGTCCTTACCGAATTCGAGACGCTCTAGCCCGCCCCTCAGGCAAGTACTCAGTCAAGCCTTTGGATCGTCAGGGCCGGTCCACCGATGTGGATTAAAATTCCTGAACAATGCGTTTCCCCGCCCTTTGGGGCGTAAACGAGCCAACGAATGACTCCATCGGACCCGGATCGTCCGATCAAACCGAGGCGCCTCACAACAGCAACAACCACATAGGTGAAAAGTATATAAATGTCAGGGCTGGTAGGTCACTGACACCACCTTAGCTAGAAAGAAACGCATGCCCTCCCTGAGGTCCTTCTCCCGTTTTAGGTTCATACCGGGGTGTGAGGCTCGCGAATTCACGTTATACACAAAGCTACGCCACACAGGCGGTGCTTTGATCATCACCACAAGACTTTGCTTTTCAACAGAAGTCCTGATCACTGCATCTTAGCATGCCACACAGGCAATTCATGCCATGCGACTGATGTCCATCGATGTACAACCTCTGAGCTCGTACGTCTCAGAGAAGGGTGTTAAGCAAAAGAATAAATTCTCCGCCGCCAAACATGTGTATATTTAACAGAAATCAATCAACATAGAATAAACTCCAATGTCAGACACACAGTCCATTTACAAGTCCGTTCTGGGTCTGAACGAAACCGGAGGCACTAAATACCTCGCAAACCCTTCGATCACCACGTACGTCTGGACGATCATCACTCATTATCCATATTTCGGGATGCCTCCCAATAAGGACCTCGGTTACCATCCAAACGAGGTGAAGATCTCCGGTCTTCGACCATCGTCTTCATCTTCGAATTTCAATCGTCGGTCGATTATTCGAAATGAGAATTAACTCGGCCTTCTCAAATAATTCACGTATATTTAGAATTTCAAATCAATTTATTTCAATGGTTAAATTATTCGACAACACCAATTGTGTTCTTTAATGTAATTTTCACACCAAACACATTCAACCATCAAAAGCCACATAAATCAAGCAAATTCAGTTTATTTCCATTCCATATTGCTTATGATATTTTATAACTATTTATCGCTATTTTTATTTATTTTAAAATAGCCATTTTATTTAAAACGACGCTTCGGGCCATAAGGCGGCCGTGGCGCTGTTTTTCTTCAGATTTGATTTACACATATCTGAAAATCTAACCGTTGAATCTTCACAAAATTTACATCATTAGAAAGGTCTTTTCAAAATGAATCCAACGGTTCCAGTTTCGAGAAAATCCGACGGTCGGATCTCCCGGTACAATCGTTTGAATTTTCGATTTCAAATTACGAACTACAGCGTCGTTATTCGATTAAATATATAATTATATATATATAAATATAAATATAATCGCTTCTGGCGCTGTTTTTCTTCAGATTTGAATTAAACATTCCAGACAATCCAACCGTTGGATTTTTACAAGGTTGGTGCCGTTGGAAAGATTATTCCAAGGCGAACCCGACGGTTGTGGTTTCGGGAAAATCCAATGGTCGGATTTCCCGTGCTAGTTGTTTGAAATCATGGTTTCAAAATACGAACTGCACGGCTTCGTTTCGTTTTAATTTTATTTATATTTATATATTTATATAAATATAGTTCATTCAATGATTTCCATATCGTTTTCACTTCAAATATTTTTCTAACACCTTAAAATTTTGGAAAATTTCGCCATAACCTCCCCTGCACCGGGAGCATCGGGAAATCGCAAATAGCGTTCCCGGTCCTTCTAATCTCAAAAAGAAAAAGAAAAAGCCAAGCGGCTAGCCAACAGGCTCATAAAATCATCACCCAAACAAAGCAGTAAATGTGTACCTATTTGTCGGGCACAAAATTTTATTCCTCTTCTCTAGCCCCTTTGCTATAACCTGTTCAATGAATATGCATATACATATATATACAGTTCTTATTATTTATCATTTTCTATTCGACTTCATATTTGATTTCTATTTGGTTTAAAAACACCATTCATTCTAATGTTACATAAATAGGTGCAAATCATTTCATTAGCTAATTAATGAATATTTCAACTCATATATGTTTATTTTGAACAAGTGGCTATTTTTAACACTTCACATTGCAACGACTTGTGCATACAATAAAAATGTGATTTTTATTGTAAAACGATTCGTTTCATAACACTATCTTTCTATATAGTTCATATAGGTGATAAAAATAGGATTTTTATCATCAAACAATTTATTTCAAAATATGAATACCATTCAACACATGAATTTATAATCAACGAATGAATATCAATTCAACACATGAATGTTTCTATTCAATGAATAAATATAGTTTAAGCAAATGAAAATAATTCAAACACACGAATATTATTCAAAATTTCGGCAGCATAACGGCAGGGTAGTTAAAACCGGGACCGTCCCTAGTACGGCTCCTCGCTCTACCTTAAAACCTCGCGGTTTTTGACAATGGGGATCATGCATCTAGTTCGCACGCAGGCGGCATGTATATATTTATTTCATTTCCACAAACTAATCCTATGTGGTTTCAACCAAATATTTCTCAACCACAAATGGGTATTTTTCAACCACAATCAACCAATATCAATCACAAACAATCCCAAACAATCATTCGCTATCAATCAATTTTCACAACCATAACAACCAATAAATATCGTCCATGGTTTGTGGACGAGGGGCGTGTATATATATATAGATATATATTTATATATAGCAATTCACTTTCATTTCACACATATATAATATTTTTTTAATCAGAAATCTCACCGAATAGCTAATTCAATCCCACAACTCTTCTTTGCATAAAATCTTCGCCAATCTCTCTTGCTTGTCGCTTTCGTTGCCCGTATTCTCTACATATGTAAAAATCGAATTTTTACTATGTTATTCAATATATAAAGATCATATTTTAAAAACAAAGATTATATTTTTAATATTCCTATGATGTAAAAATTATATTTTTATTGCTTTAAAAATATAAGAATCATATCTTACTTCTTAAAAATTCCGTCTTTTCTATTTTAAAAATATGATCTTTTCCATTCTAAAAATCTGATCTTTCCTATTTTAAAGCTCAAACCTTTTCTATTTTAAAGCTCAAACCTTTTCTATTTTAAAGCTCAAACCTTTTCTATTTTAAAGCTCATACCTTTTCTATATCAGTTTTTAAACGCTTTTTAAAAAAATCGGTTTTTAATCCTTTTAAAAATCAATTCAGTTTTTAAACATTTTTCAAAAATCAGTTTTTTATCCTTTTAAAAATCAATTCAGTTTTTAATCCTTTTAAAAATCAATTCAATTTTTAATCCTTTTAAAAATCAATTCAGTTTTTAATCCTTTTAAAAATCAATTCAGTTTTTAATCCTTTTAAAAATCAATTCAGTTTTTAAACCTTTTTCAAAAATCAGTTTTTCCCTTTTTTTAAAAAATCAGTTTTAATCCTTTTTAAAAATCAGTTTTACATCTTTTTAAAATTCAGTTTAAAATTCTTTAAAAAAAACTCAGTTTTAAATCCTTAAAAAAACTCAGTTTTTTCCTTTTCAAGAAAATCAGTTTTTACAGAATAAGAAATAAAAAATAAAATAAAATTAAACGACTTACATTGATCGGCGAGGGGGGGGGGGTTTGCGTCAGGTGGCGGTGGGTCTCGAACTGGGCAAGGCGGCGCTAGGGCTTCGAACGGGGAAAGGCGGATGCGTCGCGAGTGGGGTTCGGCTCGGGACTTCGATCGATGGAGGGGGACAGGCGGAGGTGGGGGGGTCTCTTCGACGAGGCGATGGCGCCTTCTGGTGGCTGAACGGCGGATCGAGGTCGCTGCTGCTCCGTTCTTCTTCTTCTTTTTTTTTTGTCTTCTGATTAATGAAATCGGGGGGGGGGGGGCAGAAAGGGAAAATAAAGAGAGGGAATTAAATTTTTTTTCCTTTTTATTATTTAATTAATTAATTTTGCAAAAAGGTGACTTTTACATACGACCTCAAAACGAGGCCCACCGCCTGTCGTCCATAGCGTTTTACCCCCATTCCGAACACAATGGGATATGTATCGCAAACTGATTTGATCGTTACAATCAGTTTCCGTTGAATTTACATTTAAATCACTATATTGAATTTTAAACGTACATTTCAAATTACCGGGGCCACATACTGACTAGAAAAATTCCAGAAAAATATTTTCTAGCTTCATATTGACGATACGGTCCTAACAAAACTAGTTTCGTCGAATTCTGAGACCGTTTGAAAAATGGCCAATTTCCAGTCGATTAAAATCAACTGAAACCGGTCAAACGCGTTTTCCTTTGCCACACTCACATATTGATTCGAAAAATTATGAAATTTGAAACCTAGCAATAACTTGACATCACGGATCCAACAAAAGTGGTTTCGTCGAAATCCGAGGTCATTTGCAAAATGTCCATTTTTAAGGGCCTGAATTCCATAGCGACTATTCAGAATTTTCAACTGGACATATCTTTTGATTCCCGCTATCAAATTTCGATTGGTCAGATTCGTTGGAAAGATATCATCAATTAGATCCTAATGTTTTTGGTTTCACTAAAATCCGGATTGTTTTGCACCTGGTACAGTCCGACAAAGTTTGAATTCAATTTTTGAAACTACCACGCCATTTCTGGCCTTGTTTATAACTATAATTAATTATATTCGTTTTCAATTGTCGATTCAAACTTAGTTTTCATCGCCATTATTTAAAATATTTATTTTAAATATTTAAAATCCATTATTTTAGCCAATTTAAAAATTTTAAATTGGTTCAGATTTTCTGGGTCGTTACATTTGAACGTACATTTCAATTTACCAGGGCCACAAACTGATTCAAAAAATTCCAGAAAAATAAATCTAGCTATGTTTTGACGATACTGTAACACCCCACGCCCGCTATGGTCACTCACTAAGGGAATGCCATAGCATCGGTGGAGTATTTTAGTGAATATAGAACAGAAAAATTTCACCAAGACAGATATAAATAGCACTTGAAATTTTAAACATCATCTCATAACAGCGGAAATAAACGTGTCTGGTTACATCATAAAACCATGATAAAAGTCAAGTACAATATCTGTCAAAATAAAGAAGTACATAATCCCACTCTCTCATACAATAGCCATGACAAAAGAAAAGATAACTGGATAACTGGAGCTTTACATCTACCCAAGCTCCTAAAGACTGGAACAGCAATCCGATCAAGCTCTACTACTGCTAGGATCCACCGTAGGACCTGAGGGTTGGGAAAAAGATAAAAACAACGGGGTCAGACATAAGTCTGAGTGAGTCCTATAACTTTAACAATACAATCATTAAAGTAACCAGAGAAGACATAAACTTGACCTACGGTAATATCTGGGGATGAATGGCTACACTAAGCAGCTTGGTAGACTTAGGATAAACTAAGATAACCGTCAGGACGCATCTACCCACCCAAGGATAATTACTAACTGCACCACACCAGTCATTCCTACTTAAAGGTTGATCCCTTCCAAGGACTTAGAAAATTTCCCCAGTAGTCTCGTGTACCCCTAGCCCACTACATAGGTGCCGTCTGCCCCTATCTCCACTAGGTGTACCCAGTATTCTTACCCAGTAGTTTCGTGTACCCCTACATAGGTGCCGTCTGCCCCTATCTTCATTAGGTGTACCCACTACTCCCCAAGCGATCGGCTCCCTACCGTAGATACCCGTGCTGGTCCCACAGTGGGGTGTATCACTCCCCTAAAGTGGCTACCCAATACTAACGGTGCACGGCTTTATATCTACACGATGCAACAACGGCTTATCTACCAGCCCGGGCCCACACACGCATATGAAACCCGTTGGACTTGCGTTGCCACCGCTAACCCGTTTTGGCCTCTTATAATCAAGCACAATATGCGTGTCCCGTCACTCGACATGGGTCGAGCCCACAAAGATACGTTTGGGATATTGGTTGAAATGGGCCCCCCACAAGCTACCCACTTAAGCTTGTCAAATATCTAGTGTATCCCACTTAATCCTTTAATCATGTTTAATTACATGTTTTCACTTGGTTAAGTATTCTAATCGTATTTTCTATTGCCACCCAAGGCAACCCACTAGATTTCACATGCCACCCAAGGCAACCACAAAATTTCCTCATGCCACCCAAGGCACCCACTTAACCCCTCATGTCCCACTACATGCTATTATGGTTAAGTGTTTCTTAATTAATTAAGACCGTGATCTCCCATAAAGACCTCCCACATTAGACTGGCTGTTATGACCGCCTGGTTAAGCCAGTAGAATCCGGGCAGTCTTACGTCATAACAGAGTCTAACCTCGTGTCTTTACCTTAATCACGTATTTAATTTATGGCTAAGACCTCTCACATTGGGCTGACATTTGTAGCAATTGGTTAAGCCGGTCGGGTCCGGGCAGTTTTACACTACAAATGAGTCCAACCTCGTGTCTTAGTCGATTAATTACACCTAATTAATCACCCCCATATTAATTATCCCTAATTAATATCAAGTTTTCCATAACATGGGTAGACCTAACTCAATAGGTAAATTCCCATGGGGTAGACCTAACTCAATAGGTAAATTCCCACTTATGGTAATTTATTTTTATGGTATGCTTAATCATACCCAATCATTCATTTATTAACATATTTACCAACCCCATCGTTCCCCACGTAAATCGTTCTCATTTCATGACATAAATAAGGGGAAGATCATCACAAATATCATGGGTTTAGCATACAACTTTGTCATGGGTTAAGAGGATGTCAACTTGCATATATGAGCATATATTAACCCAACTACATATAACCCAAACTTGCATATTATCATACACATGATTTGCATAACATGTTGCATATGAGCTTGCATATCATCATACACATATCTTGCATAACATGTTGAACTTGCATATAGTCGTTCTCATAACTTGCATAACATGTTAAACATGCATTTAAGCATACACATAACTTGCATAAGCATTCACATACTTGCATAAGCATACATAACTTGCATAAACATGCATAACTTGCATATCATGTCATTTAAGCATATACATATCTTGCATAAGCATTCATATACTCGCATAAGCATGCATAACTTGCATATCACATAAATCTTGCATTTAAACATATACATGACTTGCATAAACATCCATACACTTGCATAAGCATGCATAACTTGCATATCACTTTCAACTTGCATTTAAACATATACTTAACTTGCATATCACTTTCAACTTGCATAACTCACTTTGCTAAACATGCATAATTCCACTTATTAAATATGCATAAATCCACTTGTTAAACATGCATATATCAACTTGTTAAACATGCATAAATCAACTTATTAAGCATGCATAAACCAACTTATCAAATATGCATAAACATAGAACAACATAGAGTAACATATCATTATACATGATTCAAACTCACTAATCCGCATTTAAGACCATAAGTCTCATTACACCCAATCTACTTACTTTAACAATTGATGTTAAAGTGATAGAAACTCACCAAACTCAAGATTAGCAACCTTATGAAGTAGGATTAGTTGCTAACTATGAAGATAATGATGATTAAAGATTGATTAGAGAGGAATTAGCTTGCAACTTTCTTCTTAGATTAGTGGAGGCTTCTCTTAGGATTTAATTTGGCGGCATGAGGCCATTATTTCTATTTTTGGTAAGGATTAAGGTAGGTTTAGGGTGTATTTATAGATTAAGAGAGTGTTTTAGGCCCTTGGATTAACCCTAGATTAATTTAGGTCCATTAGATTTAGGAAACCTCTAGAACCAAGCCCAGCCCTAGCCAGAAAACCAGATCTGGTGCACCCAAGCACCCTGACTCGACACGCCATGTCGACAGGCAAGTCGACAGGCATGTCGACACCCCTGTCGACAGGCCTGTCGACATGCTTAGGCGGGAATCTTCCCGCCTGGCCCCGCTGGTCCTAAATTTAAATTTAAATTTAAATTCCTAAATCTGTTTTTAGCTCTAATTTTTCTGCAAACTTCTTTGGGCCATAACCGGGCCATACGGACTCCGATTTTCGAAAACTCGGACTCTATTTCGCGTATTTTTCCGAGACGAACGCAATAACGCAGCCCGTTACCCCCAATTCCCACGTCTGAGATTATTTATCTTGTAATTAGTGAATTTTAGTATTAACTAAAATTCGGGGTGTTACATTCTCCCCTCCTTAAATGATTTCGTCCTCGAAATCTCTAAGCTAAGGAGAATGCATATCCTACCAACCAAACAACCATCTATTCAAATCATCAACCACGGGCATCCATTGTCCTTAAACAGTTTCTAATGATGTATGAGCATATGCAAAAAGTGTGTGTATATGTTCCCTATCTAATGTATGAACATATGCAAACCATGATAGTGCCATGCATCCGTTATGTATGCGAGAGAACCCTATCGACACATACAATATCTACATGAGTGCACAATCATTCACCAAAATGCATCATCCATGTGATAACACAACCATTATACATCCATAAATATATTTTCCTACACACAATTTTATGCAATATGCAATATGAAGTGACTGAGCCGATCTAGTGCCTAGAGTGTGTGTATATGCATCCACGAGCAATCACTAGCAAACACTTGCATCCACTTGCATCCATCAACCATAACATGTCTCAAACACATGTTTCAACCATAGGTTTACCCTATCTAAAGGTCAAAGGTACTAACGAGAGGACATACCAAAGATACGATAAGTACTAGACAAGTGATAAAGGAGAAAGTAAAGACATACCCTCAAAAAGAAATGGGTACAATGAACGCATCTTCGCTTCCGTCTCCCAAGTCGCGTTGCTCTCATCTTCTCCCCATTGCACTTTGACTAGCTGAACCTCTCGATTCCTCAATTTCCTAGTCTCTGACCCAAGGATACGAGTAGGAGCTCGTCGAATCGTCGCATCACGCTCAACCTCTACATCTCTAAGCAAGCTTGGCTCTACCACCTCTGCGGTCTCATGTAAGCACTTCCTCAGATGTGATACATGGAATACATCATGAATACCACTAAGTCTGTCGGGCAACTCCACCCTATATGCCATCCGTCCAATCCTTTCCTTGATAGGAAACGGCCCAACAAACCTTGGTGCTAACTTCCCAACGGATCCGAAGCGAACAACATTTCTCAACGGAGATACCTTAACAAAAACCATGTCCCCAACCTTAAACTCAAGATCCGTCCTTCTCTTGTCCGCATAAGATTTTTGCCTATCCTGCGCTGCTTTCATCCTTCTTCGAATCAAGTCAATCTTCTCAGAAGTCTCCCTAACCATATCGGGCCCCAGCAAGATCTTATCCATAGATTCCCACCAACATGTAGGTGATCGACAAGGCCTTCCATAGAGAGCTTCGAAAGGAGCCATACCAATACTGGACTGAAAGCTGTTATTATATGCGAACTCCACCAATGGAAGATGCTCTTCCCATGTACCTCCAAAATCTTGGATACAAAGTCTCAAAAGGTCTTCTAGAACACGATTCACCCTCTCAGTCTGGCCGTCTGTCTGAGGATGATATGCGGTGCTCAGACACAATTGAGTCCCCACTGCTTCTTGCAAACTTCTCCAGAACTCGCTAGTGAAGATAGGATCTCGATCACTTACTATGCTAGAGGGTACCCCATGTAATCGAACTATCTCTCGAAGATATACAGAAGCTAGCCATGGAGCGGTCCTCTTGCTCTTCACAGGTATGAAATGGGCGCTCTTAGTAAGTCTATCTACCACCACCCAAATTCCTGTATTACCCTTCCTCGACCTGGGTAACCCATCAATAAAATCCATCGAGACGCTATCCCACTTCCATTGCGGAACCTCCAATGGGTGAAGCAACCCACCTGGTTTCCTTTGCTCCGCCTTCACTTGCTGGCACACCAAACATCGAGCGACATACTCGGCCACATCTTTCTTCATACCGGCCCAGAAGAAAACCCTCTTCATGTCTTGGTACATCTTGTCCCCACCGGGATGAATGGTCATCCTAGAACGGTGTGCGTCATCAAGAATAGCCTTCCTCAAACCCTCGTCTTGCGGTACGCAAAGTCTACCGTCTCTACGCAAGCACCCCCTATCGTCTAGGGTGTACCTACTCAAATGGCTGGACGACTCCCCCCTCATGAGCTTCTCTACTAACACAACCAACTGTGGGTCGCCCCTCTGTGCTTCTCCAATCCGCCCCAAAAGAGTAGGCCTAACTTCCAAGGAAGCTAGCAAACCGGGTACATAATCAATGGAAGGTCTGAAATCAAACATCGAGATAAACTCCAAGCTTTGTCGTTCCACGAACAATGGACTCAAGGACAACCTCTTCCTGCTCAAGGCGTCCGCCACTACGTTACCCTTGCCAGGGGTATACGATATCTCGAAGTCATAGGATGCTAAAAACTCCATCCATCTTTGCTGTCTTAAGTTTAGATCCTTCTGAGAGAACAAGTACTTCAAAGATTTATGGTCAGTGAACAACTCGAATCTCTCACCAAGAAGATAATGGCGCCAAATCTTAAGCGCAAAAACAATAGCGGCCAGCTCTAGATCATGGGTAGGGTAATTTTTCTCATGTGCCCTCAACTGCCTTCCACCGTAGGCTATTACCCTTCCCTCTTGCATTAAGACTGCGCCAAGCCCTGTCCCACAGGCATCGGTATAGACAACAAATGGCTTGCTCCCATCTGGCAACACTAAAACTGGAGCGACGGTTAAAGCTCTCTTTAACCGTCGGAACGCATCATCACAATCTACGTCCCATGTGAAAACAAGATTCTTCTTTGTTAAGCGGGTTAATGGGGCTGATATCTTCGCGAAGTCCTTAATGAACTTCCTATAATAACCCGCCAACCCCAAGAAACTTCTTACTTCGGTAGCATTCTTCGGAACCTTCCAATCCTGAATTGATACTACCTTCGCGGGATCCACAGCTATCCCTTCCTTGGAGACCACGTGCCCCAAGAACCGTACTTCCTTCCTCCAGAAGTGACATTTAGAGAATTTAGCCTTAAGGCTATGTGCTCGAAGAGTCCTCAACACTTCCCCAAGATGTAGGGCATGCTCTTCTTCACTCTTAGAAAATACTATGATATCATCCACAAAGACCACCACGAATTTATTAAGGAACTCCCTGAACACCTTACTCATCAAATCAACAAAGTATGCAGGGGCGTTCGTCAACCCAAATGGCATCACCAGCCACTCATAGAAACCATCCGGAGTTCTAAAGGCAGTCTTGTCTATGCTATCCTCAGCCACCCTCAACTGATGAAACCCCGTGGCCAAGTCCAACTGAGAAAATACTGAAGCGCCAACCAACTGATCGAAAAGATCATCTATCCTCAGCAATGGGTGTCTATTCTTCTTTGTGAGCTTGTTGAGTTCTCTATAGTCTACACAAAGTCTGAGGGACCCATCCGCCTTCGTAGCAAATACTACCGGAGCACCCCACTCCGATATGCTCCGTCTTATGAACCCCTTCTCAAGCAACTCCCCTACTTGCTTATGGAGTTCCCTCCTCTCACGAGGAGCCATGTGGCGCACTGGTAAAGATACCGGTTTAGCATTATCCACCAAATATATTCGGAAGTCAATCTCCCGCTTCGGAGGTAAGCCCTTCACCTCCTCAAACACATCCGGATATTCCCGGACCACTCTAACAGATTGCAAACTCTCGACCGAAGCGTCAAGCGATTCAAGATAACTTAGCATAACAGAGTGATTGGGATTACAAGAAATCTCGAGAGTGTTACCCAAACGGGTCATGAGCCTAACAACTCTCCTTTCGCAATCAAGAACGGCACCGTTACTGGATAACCAGTCCATGCCCAAAATCAACCCATAGCCCGTGAAGCCCAATACAAAAGCATCACATCTAAACTCAATGCTAAGTATAGAAATCTTCAAACCCAAACATATCATGGACAAATAAGTGGAGCCCCCAATTGGGTTTGAAACAACCAAGGGATCATCTACCAGACTGGTGTCTAAGTGCAGTAACTCAACTAATGATGATGAAATAAACGAATGCGATGCGCCTGAATCAAACAATGTACGGACAGGATGGTCAAATAGAAAAACCAGACTTTCAACGGAAATAGTTCTACCTCTCTCCTGAATCGGTGGAACCGCGAGAGCCTGTACTTGCCCCCTAGCCTGACTCGGTGCCATAAGAGCTTGCACCTGTCCTCCTGAGGTAGATCCCGTCCTTTGCCCTTTCTTAGGGCAATCCTTCACTAAATGCCCTGCTTCGCCACAGTGGAAGCAACCGGTCTTCTTCTTCTTGCGACAATCCTTGCTTAGGTGGCCAGGTGTCCCACAATTGAAACACCTCTTCTTCTTATTCTTTCCACCGTTGCCTTTCCCACCTTTGCTTTGCTGTTGTTGAGGTCTCTTTTGATCCCCCTTCTTCTCGGGTGCCTTATTAGCATTAGGACCCTTCTCTTCCTCATACATGAGTGCCATGTCAACTAGCTTCTCAAAGGTGGCCCCCATAGGGATGTGAGTCATAGCCAACCCATGCATTGGTTCATTTAAGCCTTTCACGAACCGCAAAGCTTTCTTCTCCGGTGTATTCACCATGTCTAGGCCAAACCTTGCCAATTGATTAAACTTGTTAACATATTCCTTCACCGAAAGATTTCCTTGCTTAAGAGCCAAGAATCTTTCCATATACAAGTTTTCCTCCGCCCTTGAGAGAAACTTTGCCACAAATCTTTGCTTAAAATCCGCCCAAGAGTCAATGGGGCGTTCTCCATTAGTGACCTCCCACCAGAATGAGGCCTCTCCCTTCATTAACCAAGCAGCCAACTTGACTTTCTTCCCTTCTTCCATCTCAAAGATATCTATCAACTCTTCCACCTCTTTAAGCCAATCTCTAGCCTCCACAAAAGTTTCAGATCCTTGAAAAGGTCTCCCTCCCATAGCTTTAAATTCCTTGCAAGTCTTAGCAAAAGTATCCGTGCGAGGAGGAGGGGGAGGAGGAAGATCGGGTGCTACGGTTGGTGGAGGAATATTTGCTGGACCCGTAGTGGTGGCCCTAGCCTCCATCAATCTCCTATACCATACTGGTACCGTCACACCCTCCAGAAGATTAAGATTTTCGGCCATGCTGAAACGAAAAAGGAAAGATTCAAAACGGAGAATTCGAAGGATATAGATATGGCTATTGGGGATTATGCTTTTCTTTCAAAAACTTTTCTCTTAAAAGACATGTTTTTGAAAATATCTTTCCCAAAAATGTTTTAGAAAAATAGTTTTCTAAAAATTTTATCTGTTCCGGTAACCTTTGCTCTGATACCACGTGTAACACCCCACGCCCGCTATGGTCACTCACTAAGGGAATGCCATAGCATCGGTGGAGTATTTTAGTGAATATAGAACAGAAAAATTTCACCAAGACAGATATAAATAGCACTTGAAATTTTAAACATCATCTCATAACAGCGGAAATAAACATGTCTGGTTACATCATAAAACCATGATAAAAGTCAAGTACAATATCTGTCAAAATAAAGAAGTACATAATCCCACTCTCTCATACAATAGCCATGACAAAAGAAAAGATAACTGGATAACTGGAGCTTTACATCTACCCAAGCTCCTAAAGACTGGAACAGCAATCCGATCAAGCTCTACTACTGCTAGGATCCACCGTAGGACCTGAGGGTTGGGAAAAAGATAAAAACAACGGGGTCAGACATAAGTCTGAGTGAGTCCTATAACTTTAACAATACAATCATTAAAGTAACCAGAGAAGACATAAACTTGACCTACGGTAATATCTGGGGATGAATGGCTACACTAAGCAGCTTGGTAGACTTAGGATAAACGAAGATAACCGTCAGGACGCATCTACCCACCCAAGGATAATTACTAACTGCACCACACCAGTCATTCCTACTTAAAGGTTGATCCCTTCCAAGGACTTAGAAAATTTCCCCAGTAGTCTCGTGTACCCCTAGCCCACTACATAGGTGCCGTCTGCCCCTATCTCCACTAGGTGTACCCAGTATTCTTACCCAGTAGTTTCGTGTACCCCTACATAGGTGCCGTCTGCCCCTATCTTCATTAGGTGTACCCACTACTCCCCAAGCGATCGGCTCCCTACCGTAGATACCCGTGCTGGTCCCACAGTGGGGTGTATCACTCCCCTAAAGTGGCTACCCAATACTAACGGTGCATGGCTTTATATCTACACGATGCAACAACGGCTTATCTACCAGCCCGGGCCCACACACGCATATGAAACCCGTTGGACTTGCGTTGCCACCGCTAACCCGATTTGGCCTCTTATAATCAAGCACAATATGCGTGTTCCGTCACTCGACATGGGTCGAGCCCACAAAGATACGTTTGGGATATTGGTTGAAATGGGCCCCCCACAAGCTACCCACTTAAGCTTGTCAAATATCTAGTGTATCCCACTTAATCCTTTAATCATGTTTAATTACATGTTTCCACTTGGTTAAGTATTCTAATCGTATTTTCTATTGCCACCCAAGGCAACCCACTAGATTTCACATGCCACCCAAGGCAACCACAAAATTTCCTCATGCCACCCAAGGCACCCACTTAACCCCTCATGTCCCACTACATGCTATTATGGTTAAGTGTTTCTTAATTAATTAAGACCGTGATCTCCCATAAAGACCTCCCACATTAGACTGGCTGTTATGACCGCCTGGTTAAGCCGGTAGAATCCGGGCAGTCTTACGTCATAACAGAGTCTAACCTCGTGTCTTTACCTTAATCACGTATTTAATTTATGGCTAAGACCTCTCACATTGGGCTGACATTTGTAGCAACTGGTTAAGCCGGTCGGGTCCGGGCAGTTTTACACTACAAATGAGTCCAACCTCGTGTCTTAGTCGATTAATTACACCTAATTAATCACCCCCATATTAATTATCCCTAATTAATATCAAGTTTTCCATAACATGGATAGACCTAACTCAATAGGTAAATTCCCATGGGGTAGACCTAACTCAATAGGTAAATTCCCACTTATGGTAATTTATTTTTATGGTATGCTTAATCATACCCAATCATTCATTTATTAACATATTTACCAACCCCATCGTTCCCCACGTAAATCGTTCTCATTTCATGACATAAATAAGGGGAAGATCATCACAAATATCATGGGTTTAGCATACAACTTTGTCATGGGTTAAGAGGATGTCAACTTGCATATATGAGCATATATTAACCCAACTACATATAACCCAAACTTGCATATTATCATACACATGATTTGCATAACATGTTGCATATGAGCTTGCATATCATCATACACATATCTTGCATAACATGTTGAACTTGCATATAGTCGTTCTCATAACTTGCATAACATGTTAAACATGCATTTAAGCATACACATAACTTGCATAAGCATTCACATACTTGCATAAGCATACATAACTTGCATAAACATGCATAACTTGCATATCATGTCATTTAAGCATATACATATCTTGCATAAGCATTCATATACTCGCATAAGCATGCATAACTTGCATATCACATAAATCTTGCATTTAAACATATACATGACTTGCATAAACATCCATACACTTGCATAAGCATGCATAACTTGCATATCACTTTCAACTTGCATTTAAACATATACTTAACTTGCATATCACTTTCAACTTGCATAACTCACTTTGCTAAACATGCATAATTCCACTTATTAAATATGCATAAATCCACTTGTTAAACATGCATATATCAACTTGTTAAACATGCATAAATCAACTTATTAAGCATGCATAAACCAACTTATCAAATATGCATAAACATAGAACAACGTAGAGTAACATATCATTATACATGATTCAAACTCACTAATCCGCATTTAAGACCATAAGTCTCATTACACCCAATCTACTTACTTTAACAATTGATGTTAAAGTGATAGAAACTCACCAAACTCAAGATTAGCAACCTTATGAAGTAGGATTAGTTGCTAACTATGAAGATAATGATGATTAAAGATTGATTAGAGAGGAATTAGCTTGCAACTTTCTTCTTAGATTAGTGGAGGCTTCTCTTAGGATTTAATTTGGCGGCATGAGGCCATTATTTCTATTTTTGGTAAGGATTAAGGTAGGTTTAGGGTGTATTTATAGATTAAGAGAGTGTTTTAGGCCCTTGGATTAACCCTAGATTAATTTAGGTCCATTAGATTTAGGAAACCTCTAGAACCAAGCCCAGCCCTAGCCAGAAAACCAGATCTGGTGCACCCAAGCACCCTGGATCGACACGCCATGTCGACAGGCAAGTCGACAGGCATGTCGACACCCCTGTCGACAGGCCTGTCGACAGCCCTGTCGACATGCTTAGGCGGGAATCTTCCCGCCTGGCCCCGCTGGTTCTAAATTTAAATTTAAATTTAAATTCCTAAATCTGTTTTTAGCTCTAATTTTTCTGCAAACTTCTTTGGGCCATAACCGGGCCATACGGACTCCGATTTTCGAAAACTCGGACTCTATTTCGCGTATTTTTCCGAGACGAACGCAATAACGCAGCCCGTTACCCCCAATTCCCACGTCTGAGATTATTTATCCTGTAATTAGTGAATTTTAGTATTAACTAAAATTCGGGGTGTTACAGATACGGTCCCAACAAAACTAGTTTCGTCGAATTCTGAGACCATTTGCAAAAAGGCCCATTTCTGGTCGATCCAATTTAACTGCAATTGGCCAAAACACGTTTTCCTTTGCCACGCTCACATACTAGCTTCAAAAATTATGAAATTTGAAACCTAGCAATAACTTCACATCTCGGATCCAACAAAAGTGGTTTTGTCGAATTCTGAGGTCGTATGCAAAATGGCCAATTTCACAGGCTATATAAATTCCATAGCGACCTTTCTGAAAATTCATTTGGCCATAACTTTTGCTTTCCGCAATGAAAATTCGATTTTTCTGATTCGTTAGAAAGGTATTCACTAACAGATTTAAATATTTTTGGTTTCGCTAAAATCCGTTTTGTTTTGCACCCGGTGCAGTCCGACAAAGTTTGAATTCAATTTTTGAAACTGCAGCGCCATTTCAGGCCTTATTTATAATTATAATTAATTATATTCGTTTTCAATTGTCGATTCAAACTCACTTTCCATTGCCATTATTTAAAATATTTATTTTAAATATTTAAAATCCATTATTTTAGCCAATTAAAAAAAAAAATTTGGTTCAGATTTTCTGGGTCGTTACAATCTCCCCCACTTAAAACTTTTCGTCCCCGAAAAGGAACAAAGTCGGAAGTGGTTTGATAAATCAACTCTACGTTCGATCTGGCTTTAATTCTCCAACTTTTCAGTTTCTGAGAAATTTAAAATTCTTCAAAAATTTGACTAACACCCGGAATTTTTGAAAAAATTCGCCATAACCTCCCTTGTACGGAGAGAGGTTTGGAAATTTATTGGGCCGTATGAGGTACCCAATAAATCCTAATAAGCATACACATATTTATAGTGATATATTCTGGTGTTTACAGGGGAGCATGTATTGATAATAACTCCAGAGAATAAATTCTCGTCACCCTGCCCCGTGTGGGAAATAAATAGTCCATGTGCCATATCTAATAACTAGAGAGACGTGGTTATTGTCAACTCCAGACCCGTGTGGGGTTTTTATTAATCTGGCAATTTAATCGATATAATTTAAATAGTCCATATCAATCATCAGTTCAACCTGTAAAATATAGTCATCGCCATACAAGCCTCTCGCTCATATGGTAAATCTCCCACCTCGTCACACAAGCTCCAAATGCTTATGTGGTATATGATGAAGTATACCGATCTTCCAGAAGTATGCCATGCAATGTATTTTAAAATTAATTGTTACTATCCTATGGCGACGTTTATTATTTCACACAGAAAAACCAGCACTCCGCATCCAATGGCATTCACAGGAGTTGATATAATAATATTTCGCATCCAACTCATTATGGTTTACCTATTGGTCGGGCACGCAAATAAAATCTTTACTCAACAACTAATCCATTTACCTGTTCAAACATATATAATACACATGTATATATATTTCTATTCAGTTCAATGTGTGATATAATCGAATAAATTCTAACATTATTCTATTGTTGATCAAATTAACTATCGTTTCAAAAAATTTAATTAATCTAATCTACAATCACACAACACAACCAACAAGCAATTGTTTTTAACTTTTCAAAATCATACAAATTAATTCATATATTCTCTTTTAAAATCATTCAGACTATAGAGTTAAAGGTGCACATCCATGGAAAAAACAACAACAATAAAATAGAGAATTAAATGATAATGCAAAGTATGATAAATATACCTTGCACCGAAGTCAATCAGAGATATCTACTCGGCATCTGGGATAGGCTTTCTGAATGCTCTCCTCAGTTTCCCAAGTACAATCTCATGGATCTCCACTCCATTGCACTTTGACTAAGTGAACCTTCTTGTTCCTCAGTTCTTTGGTCTCTTTGCCGATAATCTTTAGCGGCTCTCTTCTCACAGCTAATTCTGGGGTAATTTCAATCTCCTGTTGAGCTGCTTCCTCCATGATCAAGTCTGGATCATGAACGTGCTTTCGAAGTTGAGATATATGAAATACATCATGAACTCCAGGCAACCAATCAGGCAATTTGACACTATAAGCGAGAGTTCCGATCCGTTCCAAAATAGGAAACGGACCAATGAATTTGAGCGCCAACTTTCCAGTCTTACCAAACCGGATAACTCCCTTCATCGGCGATACTTTCAAATATACGTAATCGCCAACAACAAAGGATTTATCTCTTCTTCTTCTATCGGCATAGCTTTTTTGTCGGCTTTGAGCAGCGAGTAATCGCTTTTTGATAAAATCGACTTTGTCGACAACTTCTCGAATCATATCAGGACCCAACACAAGTCTATTACCTGGTTCGACCCAACAAGCAAGAGATCGGCACGGTCTACCATACAACGCTTCGAATGGCGACATTGTCAGACTCGCCTGGTAGCTGTTGTTATAAGAGAATTCAGCCAAATGCAGATGGTCTTCCCATGAACCACTGAAATCTATAACACAAGCCCGCAATAGATCTTCTAAAATACGATTCACCCTCTCAGTCTGACCATCTGTCTGAGGATGATAAGCGGTGCTCAAGTTCAGCTTCGTCCCTAGCTCGACTTGAAATGCCTCCCAGAATTTGCTAGTGAATATTGTATCTCTATCACTGATTATACTGAGCGGCACTACATGTAGTCTAACTATTTCCCTGAAGTATATCTGCGCCAGACTCTTAGCAGTTCTGTTTGATCTGACAGGTATAAAATGGGCAGTCTTTGTGAAGCGATCTACGATCACCCAAATACTGTCATTCCCTTTTCTAGTCCTGGGCAGACCATCGATGAAATCCATAGAAATATGTTCCCACTTCCAACCAGTAACTTCTAGTGGTTGTAACAATCCAGCCAATTTCTGTTGGTCGCTCTTGACTAGTTGGCAAGTAGGGCATCGTCTAACATATAAGGAAATGTCCCTTTTCATCGACTTCCACCAGAAAGTGCGTTTGATGTCATTATACATTTTTCTTACTCCCGGATGGATACTAAGTTTTGACTTGTGGCATTCATCCAGAACTTCTTTTCGAAGCTCAAGAATGTTAGGGACACAGATTCGACCTTTGAGCCTTAGGATCCCATCATTATCAACTTGAAAACTCGAGGGTTCTCCTTGTTGAATTATCTCTCTGAATTCTGAATGAAGTGATCATCCTCCTGAAGAGCAGATATTTTATCTAGTAATGAAGTCGTGATAATAAAACTGGCGATCATCTCATTCTTTCGGCTTAACGCATCGGCCACGACATTGGCTTTCCCTGGAGTGTATATAATTTCAAAATCGTATGCTGCAAGGAACTCTAGCCAACGTTGCTGCCTCAGATTCAAGTCCTTCTGGGTAAACAGATACTTTAACGACTGGTGATCTGTAAACAGTTCAAATCTCTCACCCAGTAGATAGTGCCTCCAGATTTTCAAAGCGAATACTATCGCCAATAACTCAAGATCATGAGTGACGTAATTTTTCTCGTGTGGCTTCAGCCGACGGCTAGCATAAGCAATCACTTGGCCTCTTTGCATTAACACTGCGCCAAGGCCTTCTCTAGAAGCATCAGTCCAGACTTTCAAATTCTGGTTGCCATCGATGATGGTTAACATTGGAGCTGTCGTTAGTCTTAACTTTAGCTCTTCGAAAGCCTCCTCACTTTCTGGAGTCCATTTGAACTTAGAGTGCTTCTTCGTAAGCTTTGTTAAATGACCAGATATTTTTGAAAAGTTTTTAACGAACTTCCAGTAATAGCTAGCCAATCCGAGAAAACTGCGGACTTTAGTGGGGGTGCTAGGCTGCTTCCAGTTTTGAATAGCTATGATTTTGCTTGGATCCACAGCGATTCCTTCTTTCGATACGACGTGGCCTAGAAATTTCACTTCATCTTGCCAGAATATACATTTGGAAAACTTTGCTTTCAATAAATTCCTTTTGAGGATTTCTAACACCTGTTCCAAATGCTTTTCATGTTCGGCCTTTGATTTAGAGAAGATTAGAATATCATCAATAAAAACCAGAACAAATTTATTCAATACTCCTCTGAATACTCTGTTCATCAGATCGACGAAGTAAGAAGGAGCGTTACATAAGCCGAACGGCATTACTAACCACTCGTAGAATAAGTCGGAGCCTATGAATGTTGTCATTGGAACACACTCTTCGACAATTCGAAGTTGATGGAAGCCTGTAGCTAGGTCCATTCGTGAAAATACTAGTGCTCCATTCAACCGATCCAACAAATCATCAATCCGCGGCAATGGATATTTTTTCTTTATCGTCTGTTTGTTCAGATCTCGATAATCCACACATAGACGTAGAGTACCGTCAGATTTTGGGACAAACACCACTGCTGCTCCCCAATCAGAGAAACTAAGCCTGATCAGACCTTTCCATACTAACTGTCGCGTTTGATTGTCTAATTCCTCTTTCTCTTTCAAGGACATTCTTCGAATAGCGTGAACTACCGGCCTTGCATTCGGAATTAAAGCAATTTTGAAATCTATTTCTCTCTGCGGGGGTAAGCGAACAACTTCTTCGAACACATCCGCATAGTTCTTGATGACAGGAATATCTTTCACTAGGTCGGGAATATTCTCTGTAACCTCAGGGACATTTTCTATTTGAGCTGGAGAAACTTTCAAAGCTGCCCAGAAGTCTTTTCTATTAGCATTCTGACCTTCACAGGGAATGGTTATATAATCACCTGATTTAATCTTTGCCTTTACGACTCTGTCGGCGCATTTAACTTCAGCTTCATATTTGGTCAACCAGTCTAACCCCAAGATAAGATCAAACTCTTTAAAATTCATGACGACTGCGATGGTAGGAAACCGATAACGAGAGAAAGAAACTGGCACTCCACAAACCCAACTGAGATCAATGGAACCCCCAACCAGATTCTGGACAGTCATTGGTTTTTTGAGCTTTTTCAAATTCAAATCCAGTTTCTTAGCTGCATCTTTGGCAATGAAGCTTCGTGACGCACCTATGTCAAACAGTACTTTGACTGGAATGTTTTTGACAGTAAGCGTTCCTTCTAAGACATCAGCCCTTTCTTGACTAGCGGAGGGCTCGGAAATTTCTACTACTTCATTTATATATACGGCTTCAGATTTCTTTGAGAGTTGGCACTCCCGTGCAATATGACCTGCTTGGCGGCACTTATGGCATCCCCTTTCCCCATGTGGGTTCTTTTGTTTCATAGTGCGCTTATATCCACTCTTGATCTGTTTCTCTAAAGATCGGCAACTTATCGAGAGATGTCCTCGCCTATTGCAGTTATTGCATATGGCGGTCATTACGGGTTCTTTCCCAGATTCAACCTTTTTCCTCATGGCACTGGGCTTCTTATTGACCTCAGACCTCGTACTGGCTCCAGCAATATCAGTTTCCGACTCTGCTTTGTCACTATAACAGACTTCTTCTTCGTTGCGCAACATTCCTTTCTTATGGAGATCTTCGTACTGATAAGCCATATAAATCATTTCCGAGAAAGGAAGTTTTAATTCCTCAGTACACTATTCTGATATCTCCTTTGCAGGCCATGAATAAATCTCAGATTTTCCTCTTTGGTTCTTGAATCAGATGAGGAGCAAAGAGAGAAAGTTCGTTGAATTTCTTATGATATTCTGGGATGGTCATATCACCTTGTATCAAATAAGAAAATTCATCACATAATCGCTCGGTTGCTTCGGGAGGAGTAAATCTTTCTAAGAAAATCACTTTGAATCTGTCCCAGGTGATATCACCTTCTGGATTATCTTTAATAACTGAATCCCACCAAAACAAAGCTTCTTCTTTGAGTGCCCAAGATGCCAGTAATCTTTTTTGATCGTCTCTCAGCTTTAAACCCTCAAAGATTTTCTCTGCAGAACGAATCCAAGCTTGTGTTTCCATAATGGACTCCTTGCCTAAGAATGGCGATCCACCCAGATTTCGAAATATCTTGAATAGAACTTCTATATCGGATTCTAGCTGCGGGAGCACAACTGGCTCATTAGCTGGTCGAGCCATACGATTATTTCTTCTGTTCCTGTCACTCATTTTCTAGTGCGTCTGCAATTAGCAGACAAAGTGTCAGGTTAACAGAAAAGATATTTCAAAATATAGAGACAAATACTTCAATGTAAATGTGTCTACTGGGGTGTATTCCATTCTGCTTTACTTATGCTAGGATATTACTAATCCTATCTGTATAGAGTTACCTGTCCTAGAAACTACTGGTTCTATTTCTGATGAGTTCGTTCAAATTTTATATTCCAGAACTAAGCTTAACCAAAGCTCTGATACCAAATGAGACGACCCCAAACCCCGTACTGACGGTGGCAAGGGTAATCCGTGGAATATAACACAGAAACAGATAATAGCAAAACAGAATTAAAATAAATACACCAGATAATGAACAATAGAATATACTGGATAAAAGTAATCATCAGAGTTACACAGTATACAGGATCTTACTTAGTACAAAAACAGTTCAACTATACATAAATGTCTACAGCGGAAAACAAACAAAATATGTACAATAGGAGCTGAACAGCATAAAAAGAGATAAATGATAGAATCCATCTTCAGCTCCAGCTATCCAGATGAAGCCTGCTAAACCTGAATACAAGGCTGCCCGTGTAGAAAAAGGGGCACCCGAGTTTGAAAGTGAAACAAACTACGAGTCAGTCATGGGACTGGTATGAGAAATCTACTCAACACATATATAATATGGCCAATCACAGGACCACGCCACTTTCGTGGAACGGGTTTACTCCAGTGGATTGCCAGTGCTTTAAAACAGATCTTTCTTTTAAACGTCGCTATGCTTTTTATAAAAATGAAGCCGTTATAAGACTCAGTTCCCATCACACAATGCAACGCAAACCGGAGGATAGAGTTTTTACCTTATAACGGCTAAGATATGCTTGATACGAATAAAACAAAGGCACTTGATATTATTGCTAGTGTTTATATGTTTTGAAAACAATTTCAAATCATAACTATCAATCATAGACGACATGGGTACCATATATCATGTCGCCATATATATATACACAATCAAAACCGCACGATGTCGTATTTGAAAATTGGATTTCCATCATGAACCAAGGCAAAAGATAGTCCTTACCGAATTCGTGACGCTCTAGCCCGAGCCACAGGCAAGTACTCAGTCGAGCCTTTGGATCGTCAGGGCCGGTCCACCAATGTGGATTAAAATGCCTGAACAATACGTTTCCCGCCCTTTGGGGCGTAAACGAGCCAACGAATGACTCTATCGGACCCGGATCATCCGATCTAACCGAGGCGCCTCGCAACAGCAACAACCACATAGGTGAAAAGTATATAAATGTCAGGGCTGGTAGGTCACTGACACCACCCTAGCTAGAAAGAAACGCATGCCCTCCCTAAGGTCCTTCTCCCGTTTCTGGTTCATACCGGGGTGTGAGGCTCGCGAATTCACGTTATACACAAAGCTACGCCACATAGGCGGTGCTTTGATCATCACCACAAGACTTTGCTTTTCAACAGAAGTCCTGATCACTGCATCTTAGCATGCCACATAGGCAATTCATGCCATGCGACTGATGTCCATCGATATACAACCTCTGAGCTCGTGCATTTCAGAGAAGGGCGTTAAGCAAAAGAATAAATTCTCTGCCACCAAATAGATGTATATTAAATAGAGATCAATCAACACAGAATAAAATCCCATGTCAGACACACTGTCCATTTACAAGTCCGTTCTGGGTCTGAACGAAACCGGAGGCACTAAATACCTCACAAACCCATCGATCACCACGTACGTCTGGACGATCACCACTAATTATCCTTATTTCGGGATGCCTCCCAATCAGGACCTCGGTTACCCTCCAAACGAGGTGAAGATCTCCGGTCTTCGACCACCGTCTTCATCTTTGAATTTCAATCGTCGGTCAATTATTCGAAATGAGAATTAACTCGTCCTTTTCAAATAATTCACGTATATTTAGAATTTCAAATCAATTTATTTCAATGGTTAAATCATTCGACAACACCAATTTTGTTCTTTAATGTAATTTTCACACCAAACACATTCAACCATCAAATACCACATGAATCGAGCAAATTTGGTTTATTTCCATTCCATATCGTTTATGATATTTTATAACGGTTTATCGCTATTTTTATTTATTTTAAAATAGCCAATTTAGTCAAAACGACGCTTCGGGCCATAACGCGGCCGTGGCGCTGTTTTTCTTCAGATTTGATTTACACGTATCTGAAAAACTAACCGTTGGATCTTCACAAAATTTACATCATTAGAAAGGTCTTTTCAAAACGAATCCAACGGTTCCAGTTTCGGGAAAATTCGACGGTCGGATCTCCCGGTACAATCGTTTGAAGTTTCAATTTCAAAATACGAACTGCAGCATCGTTATTCGATTAAATATAATTATATATATATATATAATCGTTTCTGGCGCTGTTTTTCTTCAGATTTGAATTAAACATTCCAGACAATCCAACCGTTGGATTTTTACAAAGTTGGTGCCTTTGGAAAGGTATTTCCGAGGCGAACCCAACGGTTGCGATTTCAGGAAAATCCGATGGTCGGATCTCCCGGTATAATCGTTTGAAATCACGGTTTCAAAATACGAACTGCAAGGCCACGTTTCGTTTTAATTTTATTTACATTTATATAATTATATAAATATAGTTCATTCAAAAATTCCTATATCGTTTTCACTTCAAATATTTCACTAACGCCTTTAAATTTTGGAAAATTTCGCCATAACCTCCTTTGTACGGGAGGGGCTGGGAAAATTCCCAAATAGCCACACGGGCGTCTCATGTCGAAAAGAAAAAGAAAAAGCCAAGCGGCTAGCCAACAGGCTCATAAAATCATCACCCAAATAAAACAGTAAATGTGTACCTATTTGTCGGGCACAAAATTTTATTCCTCTTCTCTAGCCCCTTTGCTATAACCTGTTCAATAAATATGCATGTACATATATACAGTTCTTATCATTTATCATTTTCCATTCAATTTCACATTTGATTCCATTTGGTTTAAAAATACCATTCACTCTAATGTTGCATGCATAGGCAAAAATCATATCATTAGCTAATTAATGAATATTTCGACTCATGCATATTTATTTGGACGAGTTGCTATTTTTGACACTTCACATTTCAACGATTCATGTATATAATAAAAATGTGATTTTTATTGTAAAACAATTCATTTCTAAACACTATTATTTTATATAGTTCATATAGGTGATAAAAATAGGATTTTTATTATAAAACAATTTATTTCAAAACAGGAATACCATTCAACACATGAATTTCAATTCAACGAATGAATATCGATTCAACACATGAAGGTTTTCTATAGTTTCTATATATAGATAAAAATGTGATTTTTATATTTAAAACACGAATACCATTCAACACATGAATTTCTAATCAACGAATGAATATCGATTCAACACATGAAGGTTTTCTATAGTTTCTATATATAGATAAAAATGTGATTTTTATATTTAAAACACAAATACCATTCAACACATGAATTTCTAATCAACGAATGAATATCGATTCAACACATGAAGGTTTTCTGTTCAATGAATAAATATAGTTTCAGCAAATGAAAATAATTCAAACACATGAATATTATTCAAAATTTCGGCAGCATAACGGCAGGGTAGTTAAAACCGGGACCGTCCCTAGTACGGCTCCTCGCTCTACCTTAAAACCTCGTGGTTTTTGACAATGGGAATCATGCATCTAGTTCGCACGCAGGCGGCATGTATATATTTATTTCATTTCCACAAACTAATCCTATGTGGTTTCAACCAAATATTTCTCAACCACAAATGGGTATTTTTCAACCACAATCAATCAATATCAACCACAAACAATCCCAAACAACCATTCGCTATCAATCAATTTTCACACCAATCACAATCAATAAATATCGTCCATGGTTTGTGGACAAGGGGCGTATATATATATATATATATATATATATATAGCAATTCACTTCTATTTCAACACATATATAATTTTTACAACGCATATACAACTTATACATCGAACGTACGACTTATACAACGCTTATACAAGAGATGTACAATGCTTATATAACTCATACATCGACTATATAATTTATACATCGTCGTTTTCCATATCGTTTATAAATTTGAAATCTCACATTGGGTTCCATTCCACCAAAAATAGCAGAAGGCTCAGAAAAATACGCGGTCTCTTCTAAAATGTAGAAGACGTCCACATGAGTCCACTGTCTCTTGTTTCACTGAATTTCATCAAGAAACGAAAAAGATATGATTTTTATTGTGAAGTCACAGACGGTAGCGCTTTTAAAACGCTATAATATAGTTTATTATAAAACAGCCGTTACCTCAGAAAACTGTTCGAAACTAGGTTTCGATTTCTCTATCGATCCGAAGCACGATATGCAGATCAGCCTACGCCACATCGACGAGCTTGGAGGGGCTCATCATCGCGCCGAACGCCGTTGAACTCGGTGGTGGATCTCGACCAGGATTCGGGTGCGAACGGCGTGACTTCAGCGCCCTGGATCTCTCGATATACTCAGTGAAAAAATCGAATCCAAGTATGGATGTGAAGCTTGCTAAATTCTCTACAAAAACTTCAAAAGGATGATGGGGTTTTGTCGAGCGTGGAAGGAGAAAATTGGCTGGGAAGTCACGAGCTTTTTCCGTCGTGCGTTCTGGGGTTTCGAGGAAGAAGGTCGGGGCTGAGAGAATGAGGTGGACCAATAGAATTTTTTTATTATTTTATATATTTTCAAATCTCTAAAATACCCTCTTTCCCTCACGAACCCCAATCCAGACCCAACGACAGTCGTCCCCAACGTTTTACCCTCATTCTGAACACAATGGGATATGTTCCGTTGGCCCATTCGACTGTTTCAATCAGTTTTCCTTCAAATTAAAATATATAACATTCAATATTTAATTTGAACGTACATTTCAATTTACCAGGGCCACAAACTGATTCGAAAAATTCCAGAAAAATAAATCTAGCTATGTTTTGATGATACGGTCCCAACAAAACTAGTTTCGTCGAATTCTGAGACCGTTTGCAAAAAGGCCCATTTCTGGTCGATCCAATTTAACTGCAATTCGCCAAAACACGTTTTCCTTTGCCACGCTCACATACTAGCTTCAAAAATTATGAAATTTGAAACCTAGCAATAACTTCACATCCCGGATCCAACAAAAGTGGTTTCGTCGAATTCTGAGGTCGTATGCAAAATGGCCAATTTCACGGGCTATATAAATTCCATAGCGACCTTTCTGAAAATTCATTCGGCCATAACTTTTGCTTTCCGCTATGGAAAATTCGATTTTTCAGATTCGTTAGAAAGGTATTCACTAACAGATTTAAATATTTTTGGTTTTGCAAAAATCCGTTTTGTTTTGCACCCGGTACAGTCCGACAAAGTTTGAATTCAATTTTTGAAACTGCAGCGCCATTTCAGGCCTTATTTATAATTATAATTAATTATATTCATTTTCAATTGTTGATTCAAACTCACTTTCCATTGCCATTATATAAAATATTTATTTTAAATATTTAAAATCCATTATTTTAGCCAATTAAATTTTTTTAAATTGGTTCAGATTTTCTTGGTCGTTACATACACGCCAATTCCTTTTATTCAATTTTACATAATAAAATGTAAATTTCATGCCATCACAAATCCCTACTTTAATTTTACATAATAAAATGTAAATTTTCTTATCATGTCAAATCCTACATCTTATATTACAAATAAAAGTGTAAATTTAATGTCATGTCAAATCCCTACTTTCATTTACATATAATAAATGAATTTTATTTCATGATCATTCTCATCCTATGTTATATATAAAAAACGAATTCTATCAAACGATGTAAATGCATCTTTTAATTACCTAGAAAAATGTAATTTTTATCCTACGGTGTAACTTCGTACATACATTACATATAAAAATGTAATATTCAGCATACGATGTAAATTCATGTTTTAATTACATATAAAAATGTCATTTATATTTTACTGTTCTAATTTACATCAAAATAACATATAAAAATGTCATCTTTATTTTACCGTGTAAATGCATATATAAATTACATATAAAAATGTCGATACTAGTTCGTCGCCAAATCCTACTTAATAATTCAATGAAGAATCTATTTAATAATGATTCATTGAAAAATTCATTCTCTAATAATTCATTGCAAAAATTCAATCTTTAATAATTCATTGCAAAAATTCATTCTTTTCATTGACAATGAAAAATCATATCTTTTTAATTTTTAATATAAATATTTCATCTTTCATTTACAATGTAAAAATTTATCATTCAATATTTACATAAAAAAATAAATCATCTTTCAATATTTTCATGAAAATTTACATCTTTAATATTTCAATTAAAGATTCAGTCTTTAATAATTTCAATCAAAAATTCAACATATAAAAGTTAGTCTTCCTATTTACAATGTAAAGATTGAGCCTTCACCATTTACCACATCGTATTTCATGTCACATCCAATCAACAACAACATTCAAATAAACCAACATGACTAAATCTAACAATTCACATCAAGGTAACATACAGGGTGATGTTTATATTGGCATATGACAAATCAACGAGGCATGATTCAATAAAATTAACAAATAATTAATTCTAATTAACCAATAAATTCAGATCTAATATTTAGATTTGCAGATCTAACATCATACGGTATAAACAATTCAGACCCATATTTAAAATATCACGACATAGCAGATCTATCAATAAATATTTTTAATAACAAAGAATTAATAATTAAATAAATTAAATTAAATTAAAAATAAATTCTCTCCTTGGTTGTTTCTGAAGAAAAAAAATGATTTAAATCAGATCTCATGTTTGGAGTCGCGGCGGTTACGGATCTGAAAGATTTCAATTTGAAATTCATGTAAAAATTAGAATTCTGGCCTTTAACAACTGGCACAACAACGGAAATAAGCGTGGCTAATTCTGAAATTTCATACCTTTATTTGTTCAAAACTTTGGATCAAGATTTCTCCCTCTGTAGTTGATGGTTTTGCAAACGGTTTGCGGCAAAACGACCGGCTACGTGTAACGGCGCGATTTTCGACCCTCCGAAAACCGTGTCATTATTTGAAGAAATTAGAAGATGAGATAGAAAAGATAGAACTAATAGAATAGAAGAATAAGAAGTTATCAGAAATCTCACAGCGGAATTTAAAAATACAAATACATTACATCATAGGGTCTGATACATCATAATACATCAACGACTTACATCATCATAGTACATTCACATAATAATACATCATGATATGGAAATACAAATCTAACTGGAGACATAGGTGTAGTAAACTACTAGACTTGTCCTGCAACTTGAACTTTGTAAGGTTCCATTTGCCAACCTGAATTACTTGCCTACTCATAATAAATATTATGAGTACCCAAGAGTTTAGGGAAAACACAGAAAATAAACTTCGGGTCAGTCAGGGGACTGGTGTGAGTAAACACAGTTAGATAGATGTAAACAGGGAAATAAGGAATAAGGTGTTCCGTCATTAATAGATTCAATTACTTCAGAAATCTTAAGCCCAATCCATAACTAATATATGGAAAACGACCCTTGTATTTTAAATATCAAAACGTTTGATATTTATGATAGTATTTATCAAATAAATAATCATCTAGTGAATCGCTTGCATCTCACGTTCACGTACATAGAATAAAATCTAAAACCATCAAGCGCTTATTGGAATTTGGTTTCTAACTGACAGGGTATGGAAGCACCCACCGATCAGTGTACTCTAGAGAAGATACACTGGGGTTCAACAAGAACATCCTGCAAAACCGGCCACACATGACCGCCCACTCATTTAGCTTGAGTGTAACGAATATATTACCACCTCCACGGTTGGGAATGACCCACCGATTACCGAAGGTAAGAGTAGTGAAAATAGATTAAGAAACAAAAAGAAATACTCTAGATGGTGATAATATACCCTGCTTGGGTATGACCCAACTAGCCATGCTGCCTAGCCCAACTATTGTCTTTCTCGGTTTGTGAGGTTTTAAGTCACGTTATCGTTTTTGACGGGTTATTCTTCAACGCCTTTGAATATCACACCGTCCTATCTGACAGACCACTCATTTGTTTCCACAAACATATTCTGGGTATAAGGCTAAAGAAACGAATCTCTCCGCCACCAACATAATACACTTATGTAAAGTCGATGTGAAAAATCTGATTGATATACGTTGTCAGACATCCGACTGTTCGGATCTGTTCTGGGATTTAACAGACCGTAGATACTATTTTGAAATAGTCCTTGCATTCTTCATCTTTATCGATTCCCAGTATACGTCGTAAAGTTCGAGTCGAAGTGGAAAGTAAATTCCGGACTCTTCGAAATGATGTACGAATTTTCTTTTATAGTCAATAATTTATTAGCAGCTTACTGTCTTTAATTCAGTTGCACATCCTATATTTATAATTAGATATACAGTATATAAAATTCTCTGTTTCATACCTGGATATTTTAAATATAATTTACAAATGTATAGTTAAAGTGTGTGCGACACACACAAGATGTTATACAGTTTTTATCAATATTTGGCAGTGTCTAGAAAAAGCCCGTGCTTCGCACACGGTATTTTGTCATGTTGAACATTGATGTTTAGATGATGTTTCACTGCTAAAGTTCTGCTGGAAATCATTTATTTCCTTCATATTTTACTTGAATAAATTGTTTACTAATTTATTTAAATTAAATTATCTTTAAAACTTAAGTTTCCATCTCGATGAACTTCATCGGACAACTTCGATTCTCTGACCTCACTGTCATCTTTACTGTTCCACTTGCCTAAGCTAAATTAAATAAAAACTCTATTTTTATTAAATTAATTAATTATTGATTAATTATATTTTATTTATTTAATTAAATTCGATTAAATTAAATTCTTGCATTTAAAAACTGTTTCTCTCTTACAATTGCCAAGTCGGATCTGGCATCTCCAAATCAAATGACCACCAAGGGGTGATCACTCACTTTCACTTGCCAAACCCAGCGGATCAACCATGCCAGAAAGCCTTGCCTCGACCCATGCCTTGCCACTCCGATCAGCTCAAAAACACTAGTGAATCCACTCGAAAATCTTGTGCCAACTTACTCTTTTCCTTCTCCATTTCCTTCTCTGGCCTCGTCTGTACAACGTGCACTGGTGTGCACGTGCACACCTCCACCCGACATCGTGGCGCCTTCGAACCACCACCCACAAGTTCCCTTGTCACCACCGATCATCTATGACCAGTCACCACCACCTCCAGTCACCTCCCTCTCCAAATCACTCTTCCATGTTTTGAAACCGAAACCTGCTTCTGAACCTCCCCACCTTCATCGACCTCGACCCGCCACCTCCGACCACCGGAGCACCTCGCACCACCTCCATTTGCTCCGCCATGTCCCAACGCCGCTCCACGTCACTTCCTGGCCCACTCGATCACCTGTGGACCCCGTACGACGCCTCCAACCGATCGAACCCATTCTGCCTCCAAAAACCTAAATCGAGCTCGCTAGCTCAAATCACTCGATGGTAAAATCATTGGGTATTTTTCCCATGATCCCCGAAGCTTCGACCTCCTCCACGCCCCACGCCCTGGCGTTCCTCGATGTCGATCACCAGAAATTGGAAGGAATGCCTATTCCGTTCATCTCGGCTTATCTCCCTCATCCCAACGTTTAAAATCTTGAAAACACTTTTAAAAATCATAGTTTGGTATGTCGATTGCATTCATAAACCTGTATTACGATTTCAGGATGTTTGAAAATTCGAGTGTAGAGTTTGAGACAGAGGACACAGCTGTTCTCTGTTGTTCTTGGTTTTCACAGCATGTTCTTCATGCTCACAACTTTCAAAAGTTTGTAGATGTTCTAGTATATATGTTTATTACTAAATATATACGTATGGTTTTGTGTTTCGAACAATCAGGGTGAAGTTTCAAAACACAGGAGTATTTGTTTTAACAGAGTAAGGTAGCAGTATTTCCTTGATCATGATTTTAAAGGATGAACTCATTACCCCAACGACTACTACTCATATACATGGTTTACTGATGATATAAACTTGGTGCTCTAGCATCTACACTGGTGTTAACAACATGATAACTTGCATTGACAATATATAAACATGGGAGGTATATAAAACTGTTTACTGTAAACAATGAAATCAAACTTGAACTTAGTGAGGTTTACTCACTTGTAAATAGCTCTTAAATTCTTGCTTGGAAATGGATGATAACTCTCAGCAAAAACTTGTATTTGTGTAAAGAGAAAATGCATGGAATTGGACGTGTATTTATAGGAAAATCTCTAAAGTTTTCTACAGCAAACTCTCTACCTACCCCCTTTCTCTCTCTTGCATTTGTGGTGTAAAATTGTTACAGCAAAAGTAAGTGTACCCTTCACCGAAACATCTTCTTACCAACCTCTCTTTGGTCTTTACTAATTATATGAGCCTACGCTTGCATTAAATGCAAGTCTTGATTTCATTAAATGCTACATAACACTTGCCATCAAAGTGTAAGAGAATGGATATTTCTCTCCTGATATTTGTTTGCTACTAAATCATTTCAGCCGCAGATATATATATATGAGGGGATTAGGTCCTAATCTACTACTTAATGATGGGTTTGGATCTTATTTGCTTTTGTATGCTAACTTCCATATGCTAGTTGTAAATAGGATTTAGTTACACTATTTTGTGTTACCAATTTTCTCACTCTTCTCTTAGTTAGAAATTTTGTCACAAATGTTTTGCTTAAGTATGTTATAATATAAATATTAAACATACCTTATATAAGTTAAGTTCTAGCGCAAACCATATATGTATATACATACATATAGGTGATTATACACATTTTAATTGGTTGAGCAACTCAAATATATTTAAATTTCCTTATTAAAATAGATATCAGATGCTTGAAAAATCCTGCCATTACACTACGAGAGATCTACAAGCTCCGAAAATAGGGTGATGGATGGTGGTACATGGAAGGTGCGGTTTGGGTGTAAAGGTCGCGGGTTTGCGGTGCTCGTTCTTCGCCTATGGTCGATGAAAATGGATGAAACTTGTTGGAGATTAAAGAGAGTGAGAAGAGCATCAAAATGTTGTACTACGGCATGATCTAATTCTTTGTGGATTGAGAGAATTTGAAGGATGAAATTTCGGCCATGATGGGTTCATTTCATGTGGCTGAACGTGTTATAACAGGAGGAGAGAAAGAGGAGGCCGTACTTCTCTTATTTATATTATTATTTAATTAGGTTATTATCCAATAAAGGTCCGTTTAGCCACTAACTCGAAATTTGGCCTGCTCACTATCGTTCTTAAGCTTTTGATGCCTTCTGAACGCAATGGGATAGGTCTCGTGGCCCAATTCCGAAATCTGTAGAAGTTTTATTTAAAAACGCATTAAAAATTAATCAATTAAATATTGACCGTACATTTAAATACGCCGGGGCCACATACGGACTTTAAAAATTACAGAAAAATTATTTTTGGCTTTCTTATGACGATACGGTCCTAACAAAATTTATTTCGTTGAATTCTGAGACTTTTTAAAAAATGGCTATTTTTGAAGCCAATATATTTAATATTAAAAATACATTTTTAAACAAATAAATCCCGAAACTCAAAATATATAAGTGTTTACTGTTTTTCAACGCAGAAACGTCATTCTGAACTCAATGGAAGTGGTTTCGAGTTCAAATTCCTTCGTATGCAAAAAGTAGCATTTTTGACCTTTATATATTTCATAGCGACCTTCCTAAATTTTAAACTGGGCATAACTTTTGATTCCCGCTATGAAATTTCAATTTTTCAGATTCGTTGGAAAGATATTTTTAAAGAGATTCTAATATTTTTGGTTTCACTAAAATTCGTTTAATTTTGCATCCTGTACGGTCAGTCAAAATTCAAGTTTGACTTTTCAAACTACAGCGCTATTTCTAACTTCTTTTATAATTAGAAGTAAATTATTCATTCTAACTTCGATTTAAATCAATTCTTAATCATTATTATTTTAAATAAATCATTTTAAATATCAAAAACTCATTAAAATTACTCAAAATAAATTTTAAATTTACCCCCAAAATTCCGGGTTGTTACAGTCTCCCCCACTTAAAAACTTTTCGTCCTCGAAAAGGAACGAAGCTAAAAGTGTTTAATTACCTAACTCATCTTTCATTGATTTCAATAATTTTATTAGTTGATTAACTTTTGAAATATATAACTTTTTTATATTCAAAAATCATATTTTCTAAATTAGATTATAATTACAAATACGTATATTATAGGCTTGCTACTCTCAACTCATTCTAGGGCATTACTAACCCCATCTCTAATGAGTTTTCTCATTCTAGGATACTGCTGATCCTATCTCTAATGAGTATTCTTATTGGATATTACTAATCCAATCTCTGATGAGTCTTTTGTTCAGTTCTAACGAGTTGTACCCCAAAGATTTGAGCTAACAAAAGCTCTGATACCAACTGTAACGACACACATTTCGCCCGACCTTAATCGATCGCAAAATCGACCAAGACCGTTCAAAATCCGCATACGTTAACTCTGGGAATATAACACATAAGAACAAAAACATCAGACTTTTATAAACAGTACATAATGTTTACATCAGAGTACAGAATATCAGAGTACATCGATAAATTACAGCAGAAGATAAATTACAATATTTTAATACATTGCAGTGCAGCGGAAATAAAATAGATACAGCGGAAGATAACTATGCTCTGGACACAGCTTTAAGCTTCAATCCAGAATCCTGCTCAAGAGATAAACCTGTAGACAAACTACTCGACTGCCCGTGTGGAAAAGAGGGCACCCGAGATTGCAAAGGTGGAAACAAACAACGGGTCAGTCGTGGGACTGGTGTGAGAATTCTTAACTAACATAACTACTAGTAATAGGGAAAATACAAGGACCACGCCGCTAACGCGGAACGGGTTTACTCCAATGGATTGCTGTGCATAACAGTAAAGTAAATCGTCAATTAACGCAATGCTTTTTAGAAAAATGAAACCACCATAAGACTCAGGTCCCATCACACAATGCAACGCACACCAGAGGATAGAGTTTTACCTTATGGTGATTAAAAGATGATAAATTCGTAAAAACGATATTATTATTAGTGTATATCTGTTTTAATAAAACATTTCAATCATAATGTATCAATCATAGGAAGCATAGGTACCCATATATTATGCCTCCGTACTAGTAATACAATCAAATTCGTAGGGATCGTATTGGAAATTTGGGTTTCCATCATGAGTTAAGGCTAGAGCGGAGCTCCTTACCAATTCGAGACACTCTAGCTAATGTCTCAGGATCCCCCGCAGTGAACCCTTGGAAACAGCAGGGTCGGTCCTCACATACAGCTTTGAGGATTGGCAATTCCTAAGCACACGTTTCCCGGTCCTATAGGACCTATCCGAGGCGCCTCATTCCATCATCCACATAAGTAAATATCAGCCAGTTTTAAGCACTGACACTACTTCTAGCTAGAAAGAAACATGCTGCTCTCCCTGCGTTCCCTTCGCCCGTTTTAGACTCTACCGGTTTGTGAGGCTCGCGAAGTCACGTTATAAACACAAGGCCTGCTTTTCAACAAAGCCTTGATCATCTTCATCTTAGCGTGCCACATTGTCAATCCATACCGTACCATTGATCGTCCATCAATATATAAATGGGTGTTAAGTAAAGAATAAATTCTCCACCACCAATCATTTTTATATAGACAGAAAATCAATAACATGATATTAACGGAGTACAACGTCAGACACACAATCCATTTATAACTTATGCTCTGGGTCTGAGCGAAAGTCAAATCCGTACAAATCAACACTACGTCCGGACGGCAACCACTGTAGCCCCTTCAAGGTAGCTACTCCAATCACGGGCATCAGCAGTCGTCGTCCATTCGATGTGAAGACCGTCGGTCTTCTATCGTCGCCTTCAAATCTTGAATTTTAAACGTCGTTTAAATTATTTGGAATGAGATAAACTCGGACTTTCCAAATAATCCTCGTATATATATATGTTGGAAATCATTTCATATCGTTCAATTTTAATCTTTATATATATAATTATATATCATTCCTTCATCCATTTCATTTTACTATATTTTGCAAACAACAAATCTTCTTATTAATCTCCAACATTGATATATATCATCACACACAACCATGTTTTCCTTTATTTTTCAATTTCCATTCATATCTTATACACAAAATATATATTTTGTGTATCATTCCAATTTCAGCAAAAATAGGTATTTTTGTGTTTCATTCTCATTACAACAAACATGAATATATCTTTTTGTACGTTATTTACAATTTAAAAAAAATGAGTATTTTTGTGTCACTTCATTTTCTAACAAAAATGTAATATAAATTTGGTGTCAACTTTATTTCTATACAAATGAATATATTTTTGTTTGTTTAATTTCAATGTAACAAAGATAATAATTTTGCTATTCTTTTAAGGCCAAACAAAAATAATAATTCTTACATCTTTCAATGCAAAACCAAAATGATCTTGACTTTTTATAATGGCAATTGTTAGCCTACTTTGTGAACTAGGCAACACAAAGTCAAGAAACCAAACATTGAATGATATTTTTAATTATAAGACTTCGGTTCGGATGGGAGGAAAACACTACAATTCAGGTTGATAGCTGCAGTTGTTCGGATCGGATAGGGTCCTCTGTTCGGATCGGGTTAGAGCAGCATATTGGTTCGGATCGGATAGAGTTCTCTGTTCGGATCGGTGATCTCTTACTGGAAAGATTGGTAAGGCATATCCAATCGGATCGGAAGGCAACTAAATCTCGAATGGATCGGAAAGCCATCTGCTTGCCACAACACTGGAGCGGAGTGGAATAGGTCAGAGAAGGAGAGGCGCCCAAACCAATCCGGTTCGGATCGGGTATCCCGATCCGAACCCCTTACCTGCACGTCTCCGACCCGCACCCATGATCCATGTTAATCTCCTGTAAAATCGCCTGGAGAACCGGACCGGCTATGACTAATTCCTACCCCTAACGTCCTCCCTTTTGATGCGTTGTCAACCTGATAGTTCATCCGAACCCGAAGAGAGTGCAATGGATGACACGTGGCCCGACCCGGATCAGGTCTCAAGCAAATTCACACCTATAAATACCCCATCTGGAGACAAAGAGAAGGATCTTTTTTCAGCACTTAGAGAATTCAATCACCTCCATCATCCGAACTCCATTACTCCCAGAGAATCCAAACCACCTTTCATTTCTTGTTGTAGTCAATTGAGTGAACAAAAGTGAGTTGTGAGTGAATATTACATTGTATTTGCAACTAAATTATTGAATATAGTGAAAAATAAGTGGACGTAGGCATTTGTTCGCCGAACCACTATAAATCCTGCGTGTTCATTTTTATTTTTATCTCATTTTATCTTGTTTCAAATCAATTTGGGTGTTAGAACCACTTTTGGGTCTAACATTTTGGTGCTTTCACTGAGAAACCTCATCTAAGTTCTTTATTTTCCGGGATCTCTTTCTACTTTTTGGACCGTTGAGTTCAATGAAGTGAATCCTTAAGTTTCTCCGCTTTCTTATATTCGTTGAAGTAATTGTCAAAGACTCATGGCCAAAGGAAAAGGCAAGGAAGTTCAGCCTTTTCGAGGAAATGGAGCTGGCGAAGATCAGCAAAATGCTGTTGTAACAAGGTCTAGGGGGAAGAGTTCAGCAGCAGGAAGAATCAATGCAGAAAATCCGAGCCGCCAGCAGGGGGAGAGCTCCGATCCGATCCGGGTAGGAGACTCTGAAGCAGTGCGTTCCCCCAATTTGAACCGACCTGAACTGCCCGTTGCGCTCCGATCCGACCAGGCACCCCAGCTCCGATCCGACCCGACCTCTTACCTCCGACCCGACCCGATGCTTGGTGAAGCTGGAGCCTCTACTCGAGTCCCTACGAATGCTCCAATTCCAGCTGCCAGGGTTGGAGATCAGGTCAATCCATCTGCGCCCATCACTCAAGGAGATTTTTCGCGCTTGCTTGACATGCTTGAGAACACAAGGGAAGCTATGAGAGTTCATGAGCGCACTAATCTCATGATGCAGGAAAATATGAGGCTCATGAGTCGGGAGATCAATGAGCTCCGTCGACAGAGAACTCCATCACCGGTTCGTCACACACCCGTAGATCAATCTTCATCTTCCGAGGAAGAGAGGCCCCGTGAACGGAGGCCACTCGAACGACCTCAGAATGTGGAGCAGCTGACATTTGGATCTTTGGGATCTCGCGAGGATATCGCACGAGCATTAGGAAACGACGACCCCGCTCGGGGGAAAAGACTCCAGTCCCCTCTTCCCGAGATCAACCGGGAACACAGGGAACGGAATCGAGCAGAGGCAGCTCGAAGAAGAAGGGCATCTCCTGAGCAAGAGCCCAGAAGGAATTCGGATACTAGGGCCAGGGAACCTGAGCAGCCCCTAACTAGTGCTGATGTACAGGCAATGGTTCGCCGAATTATGTCCGAGAGCCGGAATTATACAAATGAAGACTATGGCATTGAGCGAAGCCATACTCCGTTCACCGACGATATCCTCGACTTCCAGTTTCTCCGACGCTTTAACTTGCCACAGATGGACAAGTACAACGGAAGGACTGATCCGGGACAGCATTTAATGCGGTACTCATGGCTCATGAATGCCGCTGCTGCCCCTGATGAAGTAAAGTGCAAAGCATTCCCAATCTACCTAGAAGATGTGGCATTGTTCTGGTTTACCCGACTTCCTCCTCGTTCGATTTCTAATTACAAAGAACTAAGCGAGCGTTTCATGAACCAGTTCCGGCTACATGCCCGAAAGTCCAAGAGTGTAATCGAATTATCGAGAATCAAACAGGCGCCAGGAGAATCTTTAAGGGCATATCTTGATCGTTTTAACCAAGCTGTAACTGAGGTCAGTGACCCGCATGAGCCCACTATTCTGATGGCATTGAAGGAAGGAGTTGATCCTGAATCTGAATTTGGAGACTACCTTTCTGGGAAGACACCCCCCACAAGGGCGATATTCTACGAAAAAGCCGATATTTATCTAAGACGAGAGGAGGCCAGGGCAAACCGAAAGAGAAAGTCTGAGACAGCTTCAAAGGAGAATGTGCAGAGTAATATTGCCGTGAAGCAGTCTGGGGAAAGTTCTGGCAAGGTTGAAGTAAATGTAGGAAACAAGGGTGGAAACAGCAATACTGGAAATGGGGGAAACAACAACAACCGTAATTCGAACGGTAACAGAAGAAACAGAAATAGGGGAAGTGACCCTAACAAAAGGCCCCGATTCCAGAACTACGAGAACTATACACCATTGAATGACACCCTGGAAAATATTTACCTGGATACGTACAATGTGTTGCAGTACAAAAGACCGCCACCTCGTGATTCGACCGAGAAAGAAATGGCGACAGGGAAATTTTGCTTGTTTCACGGAACACATGGACATTCGACCAATGAATGTCGGCATTTGAGGGATGTAATTGAAAAGCTGCTGCATGAAGGAAAGTTGGATGAGTACAAGGTTGCCCCGAGGGACAGGGGGCAAGGAGAGCAGGCTCCAAAACAGATCCTACCTGCTCCTAAGCCTACTGCGAAGCAGAAAGGTAAAGGGATTGTCATCAACTCCATAGTAGGCGGACCTCACCCGGCAATCCGAAGTTTTAGGTCAACGGACCAATATGTGAATGCTGCCAAGCATCTAGATGTGAATGAAGGTGACGATTTGGAAGATGTCACCCCCATAAAACAACAAAAAACCATGTTCGACGACGTGGTATTTCGCAGCCGAGACAACACGGGGATACAATCTCCCACCAATGATCCGTTGGTTATTACTACCACCATTGGGCCGGCCTTGGTCCATAAGGTATTAGTAGACAACGGAAATTCCGTTAATATTTTGTTCAAGAAGTCATTTGATCAGATGAAGCTTGAGCCCGAAGATCTGAAACCTTGTGAAGGATGGATTAGAGGCTTCAACGGAGTGACGACAGCTCCCATGGGATATATAGAGTTGCCCGTGACCCTAGGGCAAGGAGAACGTAGAAGAGTGCGAATGCTTCAGTTCGTAGTATTGGACGTAGATTCGCCATATAACGCATTTTTAGGGAGACCTGCCCTCGCTGAATTTAGAGTTTGTATCGCCCCTTGGTGCTTGTTACTAAAGTTCCCAACCGAAGCCGGGACGGGAGTAATGAGAGGGGATCAGGTTTCTGGACGGGCCTGCTATGTGACCGAACTGAAGATGTTGATGAAAGGAGTTAATGCTGAGAGTAAGGATGCCTCATCTCCCTCAAAGGGGGACTCGGCATAGCAATTAGAGAGATTGAACCCGAGGGAGTTGCCCAAAGGAACGCCTGAAGACCTGGATCCTAGAAAAGACGAGGAACCAGAGGCTAGGAATGCAACTCCTAATGAAGCGACAGTGGAAATTCCCATTGATAAAGCTGATCCGACGAAAGTTTTGAAGATTGGTTCTCAATTGGATCCACGTCGTGCAGAAGAACTGACGGACTTCTTGAAGGCAAACTTAGATGTATTCGCCTGGACCCATGCTGACATGTGTGGGATATCACCTTCTATTATCAGTCACAAATTGAATGTAAATCCGAAGCATCCGCCTGTGAAGCAAAAGAGACGCATGCTGGGCCCAGAGAGCTCGGCTGCTCTCAAAGAGGAAGTAGAGAAATTGAAGCAAAATGGATTTATTCGAGATTCGACTTATCCCGACTGGATATCGAATCCCGTCTTGGTAAAGAAGCCAAACGGAAAGTGGCGGACTTGTATTGACTTTTCAGATTTAAATAAAGCTTGCCCAAAAGATAGTTTCCCACTTCCCAGGATTGACCAGCTTGTAGACTCGACAGCAGGTCATGAACTTCTTTCTTTCATGGACGCATACTCTGGATACAACCAAATTCCTATGCATGTACCAGACCAAGAGCATACGAGTTTCATTACGAATTTGGGGCTATATTGTTATGTTGTAATGCCATTCGGGTTAAAAAACGCTGGAGCTACTTATCAGCGCTTGGTAAATAGAATGTTTTATGATCAAATAGGAAAAACTATGGAAGTTTATGTGGATGATATGCTTGTCAAATCAAAGCAGTCTTCCAGTCATACGCAAGATTTAGCAGAAATGTTTGGTATCTTGCGAAAATACCGTATGAAATTGAATCCTTTAAAATGTTCATTTGGAGTGGCGTCGGGAAAGTTTCTTGGCTTCATTGTGAGTTCCCGAGGAATTGAAATCAACCCTAGCCAGATAGCAACGATTAGAAACATCGAAGAACCGAGGAGAATTAAAGACGTCCAAAGTCTGGCAGGGAAGGTAGCGGCGTTGAGTAGATTCATCTCCAAAGCCACAGATAAGTGTGTTCCGTTTTTTGATTTGATAAAAAGGGGAAAGAAGAACTTCCAGTGGACTCCCGATTGTGTTGAGGCCTTTCAAAATTTGTTAGAGCTGTTAGAGAAACCGCCAATTTTATCAAAGCCCGTAGATCACGAAGAATTATTTGTTTATCTAGCAGTCTCGGCTCACGCTGTCAGCACAGCCCTGGTTCGAGAAGAAGACAAAGTACAAAGGCCAGTGTATTATGTGAGTAAGAAATTAGCAGCGGCAGAGCGCAACTACCCAAAGATTGAGAAGCTTGCTTACAGCCTCCTGATCGCGTCCCGAAAACTTCGTCACTACTTCCAAGCCCATCCAATAACCATATACACCGACCAGCCGTTAAGACAGGTGTTGCAGAGACCCGAAGCATCGGGAAGGTTGATCAAATGGAACATAGAACTAAGCCAGTTTGATTTGAATTTTCAACCACGAAAGTCAATCAGGGGGCAAGCTCTAGCAGACTTTATTGCGGAGTTCACCATTCCAGAGGAAGAAATAATCAATGACCGAGTGGTCAAATCCGAGGATAAGCTAGAGATGAATCCGTGGAAATTATATACAGATGGAGCTAAAAATGACCGAAGGTCCGGAGCTGGAATTGTCTTAGTCACTCCCGAGGGACGGTCGTTATATTACGCCCTGCGATTATAATTTTCGGCAACTAACAATGACTCTGAGTATGAAGCCCTGATTGCCGGGTGGAAACTTGCTAAAGACCTCGAAGTAAAAATGATGGACATATTTTGTGACTCTAAGATTGTTGTTGGTCAAGTGCGAGAGGAATTCGCGGCTCGAGGACCTCGACTTATCGCCTACCTCAAGAAAGTGAAAGAGCTATTGAATAGCTTAGAGCGGTACAACATAACGCATATTCCCAGAGTTGAAAACCAGAAAGCGGATAGACTGGCAAAACTGGCTAGTTCTGACAATCCAGAAGGGGCTGAGGTAATTCCAATTGAAACGTTGGAGTCGCCAAGCTTTGAGTCAATGGAAATTGAATTCGCTCTTGAAGCGGAACCAGAGAAGGAGTCATGGATGACTCCAATTAAGAATTTCCTTAAGAATGGGACACTCCCATCGAAGAAGAGTGAGAAAAGAGCTGTAGTTCGCAAAGCAACCAGATATGTTATACAAGACGATACTCTCTATAGACAAGGATTTTCTATGCCCCTGTTACGATGTATCGCACACGATGACATCAAGCGTGTACTAAGAGAAGTGCACGAAGGTGAGTGTGGAGATCATACAGGAGGTCAAACTTTAGCAAAGAAAATATTGCGGTACGGATACTTCTGGCCTACGATCAACAAAGATGCGGCTGATTATTCACGACGCTGCGATAAGTGCCAGAGATTCGCCAAAATCCCCAGGGCACCGTCAACCCAGCTTAAATCGATGGTGAGTCCTTGGCCATTTGCCACATGGGGAATTGATATCATTGGAGTTTTACCGATTGCTAAAGGAGGAGCTAAGTATGCCATAGTAGCCATGGATTATTTCACAAAGTGGGTGGAAGCTGAGCCCTTGACTAAGATCACCACAAGAAAGGTGATAAGTTTTGTGGTCAGAAATATTATATGCCGATTCGGGATCCCAAGGACGATTGTTACTGACAACGGGACCCAATTTGATAGCTCTGAATTCAGAAATTTTTGCCAGAAATATAAGATAGACAAACGATATACTGCAGTTGCCTATCCACAATCGAATGGGCAAGTAGAGGCAGTAAACAAAGTTATAAAATCCATCCTCAAGAAACGGTTGGAGCGTGCAAAGGCAAGATGGGTTGACGAATTGCCCCTAGCTTTGTGAGCATATCGAACAACATTTAAAACGGCTACCGGTCATACCCCTTTCTCTCTCTCCTTTGGCTCAGAAGCAGTAATTCCAGTTGAACTGGAAGTTCCTTCCCACAGGGTGACGTATTATGACCCGATGACGAATCGGGCACTTTTACTTGAGTCTCTTGATGAAGTCGAAGAGAAAAGGGACGAAGCAGACTTGCATGCAGCAAGACATCGGCGTCAGATGGCACGCTATTATGACAAAAAAGTTCGCCTCGGAACTTTTGAACCAGGAGATTTGGTGCTAAAGAGAGTTTTTCCATCCCTTCCTCACCTCGGCCCAAAATGGGAAGGACCCTTTGTCATCCAACGGAAACTTGAAAAAGGAACCTTCAAGTTAACGACCGTAGATGGCGAAGAAGTTCCTCGAGCATGGAATGCCCAACACTTAATGCGATATTTGGATTAGAAATGCTATATTTTTTGTTATTTTTACTGTGAATTCTGTAACAAGACATGCCTTGCCTTGGGAAAATCTGATTATATGAATAAAGGACTATAAAGTGGACGTAGGCTACGACTTAGCTGAACCACTATAAAAATATTGTGTGTTATTTACTTTTATGCATTTACATTCATTAGTTGTTCTGTTGTGATTATAAAATACAGGATAACTCAGAGCCTAAAAAAGGTTGAAAACAGTTTGGACATAAAAAGAAGCACAATGATTATTTGTGCAATAAGACGTAAAAGAATGAGAAAACGACATTCTAACTCTAACTCTCCAGAGAAAGAGAGAGAGTATAAAAGCGTCTCAGACTGAGCGCTGAAAAAGAAATTCTATTCTTAACTCTAACTCTCCAGAGAAAGAGAGAGAGTATAAAAGCGTCTCCGACTGAGCGCTGAAAAAGAGATTCTATTCCGAACTCTAACTTTCTAGAGAGAAAGAGAGTATAAAGGCGTCTCCGACTGAGCGCCGAGAAAGAAGTCTTTCCCCGTTGAACGACCGGGGAATAAACAAATGACTGAACTCGAACTCTAACTCTCAAGAGAAAGAGGGAGAGTATAAAAAATGCCAGAAAAAACGACAGGTACTGACAACACAGGAAGTGCTATCCAGTCAGAGAATTGGGAGCATTCAGATTGCATGGTTAAGCATTGAATAACTTATGGAAATTGACGGGGGACACATATGCATACACATATTTCCCCCCTCCACAACTTCGTTTCATAACTATAGACATGCATTTTTACATAAGTGCAGAACTATTAACAAATAAACATTGCAAAAAGTGAATTATTTTTATTTACAAATGAATGAATTTGTACAGGGAAATAACTAAAGAAGAAAGTGCAGGAGCTGCTTTTGTAGCAGCAGTTATTGGTTCACAAAAATGCTAAAAAGATACAGGGGAACCCACTATTTGGGTTTGGAATGAGCCTTCGATTTCTTGGCAGCTTTTGCCGCATCCTTTGCTTCCTTCTCGGCTTCATTCAAGATTCGTTTCGATTTCTTTTTTCCTGTAGATGCGGTACTGGAGCCAGTAGACTTCTTCCCGGAGGGCGGGACACTGGAATCAAGAGAAGATTTTTTAGCAAGTTCTTCGGTAATAGATCTAGTTGAGAGCTTAACAACTAACCTTGAACCTGCATCCACAACTGCGAGGGGCTTGAGGACCTCAGGGTCTAGTTCTTCAGCTTTTAATTGCAAGCGCTTGTCTTGATCGGCCTTCATGGCCGCCAAGGTAACGTCATCGGCGCTTTTCGACTCCCCAGTTATTGTAACCTCCGGTTCCTCATCATGCCCCTCGTCTCCTCCGTCGTCTTTTAAAGCTGCGATCATTTCTTCATCATGGGGAGTGGTGACCTTAGTTGGTTCATTTCCTTCTCCTAAGTCTATAGAAGCAGCCTTGTCTTCCCCTTTTTTGGCCCCATCTGCGGGCTTTGTCCCAGCAACAGCTCCTTGAGCTACATCTGTCTTTGCGAATGATTCAACGCCTACAGAATGAGAAACATCGGTTATCAACTCAGGCGAAAGCAAAGGATTTCTCATCGAACGTTCAATCATGTAGCCAAAGGTAGTAGTAGCCTTGGCAAATTGAGGAGAAAAGATAGGAATACCTTCTGAAGACTTTTCAGCGGGGGTGACTACTACCTCTGGAGTTATTTCAGGAATGGGAGATAGCAAAGTTGTCCGGGGAATTCCCGGGTTTTCGGGATCATACCCTTCTACTTCGGGAGTTGCAGGAGCAGAAGAAGAGGAGCCAGCTTCGGGAATGGTTTTCTGTTTAGACTTCCGCCTCTCTTCTTCCATGGCCTCAGCAATTAGACGGCGCCCTTCAGCTAGGCGCTCCGGTTCGTCGTCTCTCAAGTATTTCTCCATCAGCTCATCTTCATCAAGGGAATCGACCTTAAGTTCTTCTTTTTCCCACTCAACGATTTGATTCCACACTTGAACCAGAGTGGATGGATAGTCCTCGATCCAAGAAATGTTTCGACGACGAATAATGTGCGCGAAGAATTCAATCATTAATTCGCCGAAACTTTGAATCTCAACCTCCGCCTCAGATAATTGCTTGCGGGCTTCCTCCGCAGATTTAATGGCACATTCCACGTTGCCCTCGGCCAGAGCAGCCCTGTTTTCTGCCTCCAACAGCTTCGAAGCCAAGTCAGCATTCTTCTTTTCTAATTCAGCACTCCTTTTTGCTAACTCGGCGTTTTTCCGTTCAAGCTCAGCATAAGCAAGGTGTGTTTTAGCGGCTTCTGATTTGGCCTCGTCAGCTTGCTTCTTCAACTCAGAACGCTCCTGAGTGTGGGATTCAAGCAAGTCATGATAGCGCTTTTGCATGTCCTCAAACTGTTGTTTGAAATTAGAAGTGTTCTTTTGAGCGACAGCTAGTTGAGCTTGAGTGTCTTCTAGGTCTTTTCCTAAGGTTTTTAAGGCCTTAGCATCCTCCTCCGCGGTCTTTTGCATTGAGTTAGCATTTGTCATTAGAGTGCGGATGATTCTAGAAAGATTGCGTGAATACTTGAACATCTCGGAATATTGTTTTTCTACCAAATCAATTTTTGCCTTGGCCTCATCTGCCCAGTTAGAAGAAACAGGTTCAAGGGTAGGTAGAAAGGTCAGAGTCTCGAAGTAGTGCTCGGGGAATTGCTCCTTTAAATATGCCAGCTTTACTGCAGTTCCCGCATCTGGTGGAGGAGGAGCAAGGATTGTTAATTCGGTGTCCCTTCCTGAAGAAGATTCTGCAGAACCCTTGTCTGTCCTAGGTCGTTTAGTAGCAGGGACTTTTTGCTTACTTCGAGACCCGGTTTCCTTTGGAGGAGTTTTCTCTCTACTCCGCTTTTCATGGGAGGAAGTGGAATCCTTAGATGGTGGTCTATCCTCCTCCTTACGACCTTGATAGCTCTTGTATTTCTCTTGTTCCGGTCGAACTGGTGAGCGGGAGCGTGAGGGCCGAGATCGATAGGGATCATAAGGTCTTCTCTCCTCCCTACCACGGTCATCCCGGCGATCATACTCGGCATCCTGAGGAGGATTGGACATGCTGCGACGAAGCTTTCTTATATCATAATAGGATCGAGACATTGTACCTGCACGATAAAATAAACGAAGTTTAAAATCGATGGATTCATGGAGAAAGAAGTGCAATGAATGCTAATGCTGTGGTGTAAAGTGCATCCTAAGTGGTATGTGTCCCCCCAACCAACCCGAGTCTGAAGCTAGACTGGTGCGGGCAGGCTCTTTGGCCTTGGCGGGAGTAGTTTCTTCAGAAGAGGTGAAGACTAAAGGGTCCTTCCTGAAATGCTCTGAAGTATATATAGTCTCAGGTAAGGGGAGATCCCCCAAACCCTGAAATATGTGTTCGTCAGTGCTAGGAACATCCCCTTCGGAAGCGTGAAGTGGCGACTCTTGGGAAGATTTTGACTTGTCTGGAGAAGTAGTTTCCTCGGGGGCAATATACCCTTCACGATGTTTTTCGGCCAGATTAGCCAGTTCGTCATCTTGTGTGGAAGAGGGAGAAGGTGAAGTTTGAAGAGGAGCTGTAGGAATTCCCGAGCCTTCTCCTATCTCTGGAACTGTTTCCACTGGAGGAATGTATGCATAAGGGACCGTCCCATGACCGATGCTACGGAAAACGGATAGCAGCCCGTGAAAATGAAGGTATTCATCTTTAAGGACCTCGTCGATAGTCAGGAATTTTTGATCGCCATTAAGAAGACGGTGCATCCGATCAAAGAACACCTGATCTGATATCTGTTTGGGATTGTCGACTGCAAACAAAAAGGAAAACAGGTCAGGGTGATGATTCAAGTGTATAGAGTCCGGGTTCAGAAAATCAATGCTTTACTTGATTTTGTCCATCTCCTGGCGCATCCAGACTGTTGCTTTATATAGAACCACTCTAGTCTGGAATCTCCAGCTTTACTGCTAAATGGCGTAGAGATTATCTTCCTTTTTGGGACTGATTCAAAGTAACAGAAAGATGGAGTTTCTCTAGTCCGATGTTTGAAGTTATAGAAGAAATGAACATCATCGAACGTGAGCTCTACGCCTAGAATTTCACGATATGCTATGAACAAGGTATGCAAATAGGCATATGAATTGGGATGCAATTGCATGGGGGCAATCCGCATTTGTCTTAAGAAATCAACGATGAAAGGCGAGAATGGAGGAATGGCGCCGACCATGCACATCAATCGAGTGACCGTCATATATCCTTCTGGAGGGTTGTGGGGACGGTCAGAGCGTGAGGGCACTAGGGTGTCCCTTTTCATTATTCCATACTTCAAGCAAATTCGAACAAGTCGGTCGTTGTCGATTGTCGATTCTACGGAATCTGGAGGTGACTCCAATATAATGGCTGAGTCAAATTCATCGGGTGCTCGATTGTCACCAATCCCTCCTTCCTCCTCGAAGCCCAGGGAAACTTCATTCTCTGAAGACACTTCGTCGCTTTCCCGATGACTAACTCCGTAATCCGGACCCTCACTGTCCCATTCTGGATCATACGAAGAAGTTATATCCTCAAGAGTGGTTTTGTTGGAAGTTTCCGGGGCTTCTTTCCTCTCAGCTAGACGGGAAGAGCGTCTGGGCCTCATTGTCATGGAACTATTGAAGAAGCAATAGCACGGATTAGAGTGAATTATCCCGTGCACCCCTTTGTGTATGCGTGTGAACTAAAGTGTGTGCAGCAAATATGGGAAATGCAAAATAAAAGTACAGCAATGTAAGACGAAGCTTTGAAGAGAAAGTGATAGTCAGAGTTGTTCTAAATTCTCGTTTCTGTTAACAAGGCACTATCCTAACTGTCCACGAAGTTATTTTCTAGAGTGAATGTTAGTTGAATTAGTTGGGTAATCTTTGTGTGCCAAGTTTGATACGTTCGGTTCGGTTCGGATATGCATATGATAATTGGCTCAATACAAATACAGATATAGGGTCGGTTCGGATGCTTCATTAAAGCAAGGTCAGTTCAAGACAAGGGAAACAACGGGTTCGGAAGCAGGACTGATCTGATCGGATCGGGTGACCTGATCCGAACCGAACCAGCATCACTTAACCAGTCCATTTATTTCAACCTCTTATCCCATTCTCTTCTCCGACCCGAACCGACATTTTCCTTCCTTCCCGTCTTTCTAAAGTATGCAACCCGAACCGATCCCCTTTCCTTCTCCTTCCTTTTTGCTCCTTCGTCTCCTACCCGAACCAACTCCAATTTGTCATCACGCTCTTCATCTTCTTCCTCTTTCCCCCTACTCACAAACAAATCCGTTCTATCACCAAAGCTACCGTTAAGGACAAATATTTGCCCTCTCCAGCCTCGCAACGCCTCGAAGTGATGGCGGATCCACCAGTAACGACGTGGAGTTCAAGCAAAGCCCCGTGGCTAAACCATCCCAATCAACCACGAATTGAAATCAAGAACAGTTACAACGAAGTTATTCGAGATTAAAAAAGCTACCTATATGTTCGATTTGAGAAATCTACAAGGAACGGTTTCAGAATATTGGAGTTTTTGAAGTTTTAAATACTAGGTTTGGAAGCGGCGGTGGAAAAGAAGAAGAAAAGAAAGAAGACGGTGGTGAATTTATATAAGGGGTAATGTTGACTCCTCGTATTCCTATTCTTTCTCACCCGCTCGGACCGGAGTGAAGGCCCAGTAGCACAACTCTGCCTGAAGGCCCAATGTCCAAGAACAAAATCCACGAAAGCGCTTCAGATCGGAATCCGAACCGAGCAAATTTCACACATTAATTTAGCATCCGACTCGAATTGAAGAGAAGAAGGATAAAGGAAGAGCATACCTGCAAGAAGCATTATATGTCGAGAAAAATTCCCAAATTTGCTCAGAAATGAAGAAAATGTGCTCGAGTCGGACACCGAACCGAATAGAAATCTGTGCATTCCTCCTGACTGTTCTGATTCAAGGACTAGCATTTAAACGACATCAAAGCACGCTTCGTACAACAGAAGCATCCTTTGAGGGGGCAAAATGTTAGCCTACTTTGTGAACTAGGCAACACAAAGTCAAGAAACCAAACATTGAATGATATTTTTAATTATAAGACTTCGGTTCGGATGGGAGGAAAACACTACAATTCAGGTTGATAGCTGCAGTTGTTCGGATCAGATAGGGTCCTCTGTTCGGATCGGGTTAGAGCAGCATATTGGTTCGGATCGGATAGAGTTCTCTGTTCGGATCGGTGATCTCTTACTGGATAGATTGGTAAGGCATATCCAATCGGATCGGAAGGCAACTAAATCTCGAATGGATCGGAAAGCCATCTGCTTGCCACAACACTGGAGCGGAGTGGAATAGGTCAGAGAAGGAGAGGCGCCCAAACCAATCCGGTTTGGATCGGGTATCCCGATCCGAACCCCTTACCTGCACGTCTCCGACCCGCACCCATGATCCATGTTAATCTCCTGTAAAATCGCCTGGAGAACCGGACCGGCTATGACTAATTCCTACCCCTAACGTCCTCCCTTTTGATGCGTTGTCAACCTGATAGTTCATCCGAACCCGAAGAGAGTGCAATGGATGACACGTGGCCCGACCCGGATCAGGTCTCAAGCAAATTCACACCTATAAATACCCCATCTGGAGACAAAGAGAAGGATCTTTTTTCAGCACTTAGAGAATTCAATCACCTCCATCATCCGAACTCCATTACTCCCAGAGAATCCAAACCACCTTTCATTTCTTGTTGTAGTCAATTGAGTGAACAAAAGTGAGTTGTGAGTGAATATTACATTGTATTTGCAACTGAATTATTGAATATAGTGAAAAATAAGTGGACGTAGGCATTTGTTCGCCGAACCACTATAAATCCTGCGTGTTCATTTTTATTTTTATCTCATTTTATCTTGTTTCAAATCAATTTGGGTGTTAGAACCACTTTTGGGTCTAACAGCAATGTAAATTCTATTCTTAGGTGACATCATAAAAACGTAATTTTAATTTACAATGTAATATCGTACTTTAATTACATAATAAAAATGTAATTCTAATTCACAGTGCAAATTCTCATTTATAGTTACATATAAAAATGTAAATTTTGTTCGCCTAGAAAATTTCATATCATAGTTACAAATAAAAATATAATTTTTATTTTCATCGCCAATTGCATATCCTAGTTTCAAATAAAAATATAATTTTTATTTTCATAGCAAATATTATATCCTAAGTTCAAATAAAAATGTAATTTTTATTTGCAATGCAAGTTCTCATTCTAAGTTACATAATAAAAATGTAATCTTTATCATCAATGCACATTCCTACTTTTGTTTACATATAAAAATGTAAATTTCATTTACAATGCAAGTTCATACTTTTGTTTACATAATAAAAATGTTTTCTTCTTTTCAATGTAAATCTTCATCCTTAATCACATTTAAAATAATGTAATTTTCATACGGTGTAACTCATGTCTTAATTTACATATAAAAATGTACTTTTGATTACAAATTAAATTCTCACCTTTATTTACATATAAAAAAAAAGTGTACTTTTAATTTACGATGTAAATTCTTACTTAATTACATATAAAAATGTAATCTTTATTTCGCTATGTAAATCCTACTTTAGTTATTACATAGAAAAATGGAAATTTTATTTCAATCCTAAATTTATGTCTTAACTTACATTCTAAAAATGTGACTTTATTTTACATACAATCTCTACTTTATATTTACATATAAATAATGTAAATTTTCCTACGGTGTGAATTCCTACTTTATTTTCATATAACATAATGTAAGTTATCATACGGTGGAAATTCCTATTTTATTTACATATAAAATAATGCAAGTTTTATTTCATGTCAAATTCCTTCCTTGTTATTACATTAGAAAAATGTAAATCTTAATTTCATGCGACCTTTACTTATATTTACATTATAAATCCTACTTTTTATTTACAAAGAAAATACTATCTTTATATTCAAAGTTAATCCTACTTTTATTTACATTATAAATATGTAAAATTTAATACACGCCAATTCCTTTTATTCAATTTTACATAATAAAATGTAAATTTCATGCCATCACAAATCCCTACTTTAATATTACATAATAAAATGTAATTTTTCTTATCATGTCAAATCCTACATCTTATATTACAAATAAAAGTGTAAATTTAATATCAAGTCAAATCCCTACTTTCATTTGCATGTGATAAATGAATTTTATTTCATGATCATTCTCATCCTATGTTATATAAAAAAACGAATTCTATCATATGATGTAAATGCATCTTTTAATTACCTAGAAAAATGTAATTTTTATCCTACGGTGTAACTTCGTACATACATTACATATAAAAATGTAATATTCAGCATACGATGTAAATTCATGTTTTAATTACATATAAAAATGTCATTTAATATCAAGTCAAATCCCTACTTTCATTTGCATGTGATAAATGAATTTTATTTCATGATCATTCTCATCCTATGTTATATAAAAAAACGAATTCTATCATATGATGTAAATGCATCTTTTAATTACCTAGAAAAATGTAATTTTTATCCTACGGTGTAACTTCGTACATACATTACATATAAAAATGTAATATTCAGCATACGATGTAAATTCATGTTTTAATTACATATAAAAATGTCATTTATATTTTACTGTTCTAATTTACATCAAAATAACATATAAAAATGTCATCTTTATTTTACCATGTAAATGCATATATAAATTACATATAAAAATGTCGATACTAGTTCGTCGCCAAATCCTACTTAATAATTCAATGAAGAATCTATTTAATAACGATTCATTGAAAAATTCATTCTCTAATAATTCATTGCAAAAATTCAATCTTTAATAATTCATTGCAAAAATTCATTATTTTCATTGACAATGAAAAATCATATCTTTTATTATTTACAATGAAACATATCTTTTTAATTTTTAATATAAATATTTCATCTTTCATTTACAATGTAAAAATTTATCATTTAATATTTACATAAAAAAAATTCATCTTTCAATATTTTCATGAAAATTTACATCTTTAATACTTCAATTAAATATTCAGTCTTTAATAATTTCAATCAAAAATTCAACATATAAAAGTTAGTCTTCCTATTTACAATGTAAAGATTGAGCCTTCACCATTTACCACATCGTATTTCATGTCACATATAATCAACAACAACATTCAAATAAACCAACATGACTAAATCTAACAATTCACATCAAGGTAACATACAGGGTAATGTTTATATTGGCATATGACAAATCAACGAGGCATGATTCAATAAAATTAACAAATAATTAATTCTAATTAACCAATAAATTCAGATCTAATATTTAGATTTGCAGATCTAACATCATACGGTATAAACAATTCAGACCCATATTTAAAATATCACGACATAGCAGATCTATCAATAAATATTTTTAATAACAAAGAACTAATAATTAAATAAATTAAATTAAAAATAAATTCTCACCTTGCTTGTTTCTGAAAAATAATGACTTAAATCAGATCTCATGTTTGGAGTCACGGCGGTTACGGATCTGAAAGATTTCAATTTGAAATTCATGTAAAAATTAGAATTCTGGCCTTTAACAACTGGCACAGCAATGGAAATAAGCGTGGCTAATTCTGAAATTTCATACCTTGATTTGTTCAAAACTTTGGATCAAGATTTCTCCCTCTTTAGTTCATGGTTTTGCGAGAGGTTTTCGGCAAAACGACCGGCTACGAGAGATCTACAAGCTTCGAAAATAGGGTGATGGATGGTGGTACATGGAAGGTGCAGTTTGGGTGTAAAGGCCACGGGTTTGCGGTGCTCGTTCTTTGCCTACGGTCGATGAAAATGGATGAAACTTGTTGGAGATTAAAGAGAGTGAGAAGAGCATCAAAAGGTTGTACTACGGCATGATCTAATTCTTAGGATGAAATTTCGGCCATGATGGGTTCATTTCATGCGGCTGAACGTGTTTTAACGGGAGGAGAGAAAGAGGAGGCCATACTTCTCTTATTTATATTATTATTTAATTAGGTTATTATCCAATAAAGGTCCATTTAGCCACTAACTCGAAATTTGGCCTGCTCAATGTCGTTCTTAAGGTTTTGACGCCTTCTGAACGCAATGGGACAGGTCTCGTGGCCCAATTCCGAAATCTGTAGAAGTTTTATTTAAAAACGCATTAAAAATTAATCAATTAAATATTGACTGTACATTTAAATACGCCGGGGCCACATACGGACTCTAAAAATTAAAGAAAAATTATTTTTGGCTTTCTTATGATGATACGGTCCTAACAAAATTTATTTCGTTGAATTCTGAGACTTTTTGAAAAATGGCTATTTTTGAAGCCAATATATTTAATATTAAAAATACATTTTTAAACAAATAAATCCCGAAACTCAAAATATATAAGTGTTTACTATTTTTCAATGCAGAAACGTCATTCTGAACTCAATGGAAGTGGTTTCGAGTTCAAATTCCTTCGTATGCAAAAAGTAGCATTTTTGACCTTTATATATTTCATAGCGACCTTTCTAAATTATAAACTGGGCATAACTTTTGATTCCCGCTATAAAATTTCAATTTTTCAGATTCGTTGCAAAGATATTTTTAAAGAGATTCTAATATTTTTGGTTTCACTAAAATTCGTTTAATTTTGCATCCTGTACGGTCAGTCAAAGTTCAAGTTTGACTTTTCAAACTACAGCGCTATTTCTAACTTCTTTTCTAATTAGAAGTAAATTATTCATTCTAACTTCGATTTAAATCAATTCTTAATCATTATTATTTTAAATAAATCATTTTAAATAAATCATTTTAAATATCAAAAACTCATTAAAATTACTTAAAATAAATTTTAAATTTACCCCCAAAATTCCGGGTTGTTACACTCCTTCTCCGTTCCTCTCGCCTTCTATCTCGAACCGGCCAAAACCCGTAGCCCGCAAACTCCCCTCGTCAAATCAAGACGCCAACGAAGCCCTAGCTGCCGACGGCTCCGGCGAGCCACCCACCAGCACCGCGAGCACCAGCTTCCCCCCACCACCTTCTCCGACGCACCCGACCTCCCTACGCACCCCAGCACACAAAAGACCCCCTTCCCTCCGATAACTGTAAGTTTTTTATATTATTTTATTTATTTCTTTTGTTTAATAAAATCAGTTTTTTTCTTGTATACCAAAGCAAACAAAAATATGATTTTAAAAAGAAATGACCTTGTTTTAGGAAAGAAATTTTTATATATATAATTTTGAATTAAAAATGGGATCCATATATGTATTAGTGTGAACAAAGGTGGGATTTTTATATATATGAAATAGCGATAAAAATATGATTTTGATATTATATAGATAATAAAAATATGATTTTTATATATGTAACAAAATAAAAATTTGATCTTTATATATGTAGCGACAGAGTAAAAATACGTTTTTTATATATATGAAGTGACAATATAAAAATATATAATTTTTATAGTATAGTGATAATAAAAATATGATTTTTATTATCTAGGAAGCGAAGTAAAAATAGGATTTTTATATGTATGAAAGGTAAATAAAAATACAATTTTTATTATGAAGTTAGCGAAGTAAAAATACGTTTTCTTTCGTTTGAATGACAATGTAAAAATGTGATTTTTATATATTCATTAGCGATAGAAAGATTCGATTTTTATCTATATAGTAGCGGCATAAAAATGTGATTTTTATCTATGTAGCATTGTTATAAAAATATGAAATTATTTTTAAAAAAATAAAAATATAATTTTTAGCCTATGTATGTTATTTATAAAATAACCATACAAGGAAATAATTATTGATTGGTTAAAAATATAGCTTTTAACGTAGGTATACTATATAGATCGGCAATCAAAGACTGACGGAGTGGAACCCAAAGGTGAGAAGTCCTCACTTTAATTTATTTTTCTAGTTGAAATATATACTAGGATGCAGACGGTGCTTAGCAGCACCCGACACCTGTCGTCCACAGACCATGGACGACTTGTTTGTTTGATTTTGTTGTGAAAATTGATTGTGTAATGTGGAATGGAATAAAATATTTTATAGTTAAAAATATTTTATAGCTAAAATATAATTTTTAATGTGTATACGAATAAAATAATTATTTATAAACAAATCGGACCATTTGTTCATGTACACATTTGACTGATACTGATTGGGACGATAAATTTTACACATCGCCCAACTGCACAAATAAATATGTGTTTTTTATTTAAAAACCCCACACGGGTATTGGGATGATATATGACATACACTAATCCCAATATTTAGTTGTATGTCAATTGATTGGTTGACAGACTGTTATAAGCGTTAAATATTTATATTTAATGCTTATGCAGGGTAGAATGCACTTTGGATGATTGTTGATTGTTTATCGTGGCTGTTGTATACATGTGTGTATGAAATCCATATAATCACATTATATGGTAATTGACTGTGTCTTATTCCAGTTCAGAAAAGAATGAATTATTTTAAAATAACGATTATTTTAAAATAACGAATATTTTCAAATAATATTAAGAAAAGAATCAAAATATGATTTTGATGTCCGATTTGGGATGGACACAAAAATATTTAAATATATAAAGCCGTGTTGATTAGATTAACGCCATTTTGACGTGAAAGATATTCATATCGATTTTATTTATTTTTATAATGAATATCGAAAGAGTTGATTTCAAAATCTAATGTTTTGAAAATCTTATCATTTATATATCGATGATATGGAATATTCAATTTTGATTTGAAATTGACTATGAAGTTGAAATCATTTTAAAAATGAATTTAAAATGATTTATAAGATATGTTTTAAAAGGATATCTATGAAATATATAATATATATTATATATATAATGGCCTGAATAAAACGCGCCGCGTCGCGCTAGTTCGTGAATTTCGAAGATCCGACCGTCGGATTCTCCTAAAGCTGGAACCGTTGGGTTCGTATCGAAAAGAGCTTTCTAACGAATATGGGAGATTTGAAATCTAACAGTTGGATTTGGAATTATGTCCAAATCAAATTTGGAAAAGGTCGATGTAAGTGCAGTTCGATGGCCGTTTATGGAAATCGACTGTACGGGCCTTGATAAAATTATTAAAAATATAAATAATTTGTGTAAAATCATAATAAATGATTTGGAAAGAATTAGGATGAAAAATTTCATATTTGAAAAGAAAAAAAAATGTATTTTTATCGAAATGAACAAGTTATGAACTAGAATTATAGATCCAAATATTTTTAAAACAAATAAATTGGATTTGAAATGGTTTTAAAAATAACCAGAATTTCCAATATATAAATTGGAAATGGATTTGAATCGAAATTGTCTTCGGCATATTTCAATGTTGGATTTCGTGATTATACAGATATTGTTATGGAAATTTGAAAGATATATATATATATATATCGTTATTTCCAATATGATATTTGTTGATTTCAGAATTTGATATTGAATATAAGCCGATATATTTTCTATTCAGAGCCTTCTATTTAATATCAAATTGGATTTTGGGTTTGTCGTGAATGGTATCTTTAATAATACTGTTCTTAGACCCAATGGATTAAGAAAATTAGAAACTAACTGGAGATTAGTTAAGTTGAATGGTTTCCTGGGTATTGACCTGATGTTGGTTTCGGCCTTCGGGGTTAACACTTAGCGAATTGTTCTCTTACTAATTTACGGTTAGATACTGATAGAATGTGAATTGGGTTTGTTGTAAACTGTGTTTTAGCGACATTCGTTCTTTAACCCGATTTACAGTGAAATGGGATTTGGAATTTATAAATCTTTTGTTAAGATTTAATAGAGATTTTCCAAAGTAAAGTTTTCCAATTTAACATATTAAATTGGAATTGAATGGAATTCGATTTGGTAATAATTGATGTAAGCTTCTGTAGAGGAAGACGGTTAATATATATGGAATTTTAAAGACCTTGTCGTTATTCCATTGATATTATCGGTTGGATATGGAACTTTATATCGATTATATATATCGATTTGTTTTCCATGAAGATTCCATTGTTAATGGAATGTGATTTTGGGTTGTCATGAATGGTATCTTTAATAATACTATTCTTAGACCTAATGGTGTTATGAAAATCAGAAACTAACTGGAGATTAGTTAAGTTGAATGGTTTCCTGGGTATTGATCTGATGTTGGTTTCGGCCTTCGGGGTTAATACCGAGGGAATTGTTTACTTGCTAATTTACCGTTAAAGGCTGATGGAATGGAATGTGATTTTGGGTTTATCGTGAACCGTGTTTTAAACGACATTGGTTCTTTAACCTAGTTAAAGATAGGAATAAAATTTTGGGTTGTCGTGAATGACATCTTTAATAATATTGTTCTTAGACCCAATGGAGTTAAGAAAATCAGAAACTAACCGGAGATTAGTTAAGTTGAATGGTTTCCTGGGTATTGATCTGATGTTGGTTTCGGCCTTCGGGGTTAATACTTAGGGAATTGTTCACTTGCTAATTTGTTGTTAAAGGATGATGGAATGGAATGTGATTTTGGGTTTATCGTGAACCGTGTTTTAAATGACATTGGTTCTTTAACCCAGTTAAAGACAGGATATGATTTCCCAAGTTAAACAATCGTCAATATTGATTTTTGGGAAGATTAAAACCAAGTGGAGTTTTAAAGCATCTTTAACTAGATTGAAATGATATCCAAATGAAGATTAAAGAATAAATTTAAAGAATTTATCTTTGATAAAATTAATGGGAACCTTTCCCAAAGTATAAGAATATTTGTATAAAGAAATGTTCTGGATTGGAATAAGGCGTATGTTGTGTTTTTATAGCACTTGTTTATTATATACGCGAGTTATTCGGAAAGACCGGGTTTATCCCATTCTGAATAACTGATTCGATGATATGTCGAGGATGAAGATGGTGGTTGAAGACTGGAGGTCTTCACATCGTTTGGATGATTACTGATGTCTTGATTGGGATGTACACCCAAGACAAGGTAATAAGTGGTGATCGTCCAGACGTACTGAGATCGACCGGATATGCGAGGACCTCTCCCCTGGTATTGGACATATGAGGAAGGAATAAGGTGCCTTCGGTTTCATTCATACCCAAAATGAACTTGTAAATGGATGTGTGTCTGACATCGGATTTCATTCTGTGTGATTGATAGACATTGGTTGCATAGCGTGAATTTCCTGTGTGGCGTGCTGAGATGCAAATGATCAAGGCTTCTGTTGGAAAGCAGGGTCTTGTGGTTGATGATAAAAGCATGGCTTTAATATAGCGTAGCTTTTTGTAGCGTTAATTCGCAAGCCTCACACGCCGGTGTGAACCAGAAACGGGAGAGGACTTCAGGGAGGACATGCGTTTCCTTTTAGCTAGGAGTGGTGTCAGCGTTTTGCACACCCTAGCATTTTACTTTTGCGGGTGACAGATAGCGCGGCGCCTCGGTTATATTGGTCATTCCGAGGCCGATGGTTTGGTCGGGATATGACCAGTTTACGCCCCATAGGGCGGGGAAACGCATTGTTCAGGCATTTTAATCCACTCCATGTGGACTGGCCCTGACGATCCAAGGTGCAGTTGCGGCTGTTCCTGAGGCTTTGGCTAGACAGTCTCGAAGCGGTAAGGATGATCCCATGCCTTGGTTCCCAGATGGAAATCCAACTTCCAATACGTGACATTTGCGGTTTTGATAGTAGAGCCTAGTATTGGCGACATGATATATGGTACCCATGCCGTCTAGGATTGATACATTTATATTTGAAGTTGTTTTATACACTATGCACTTGTAATAGTATCAAATGATTTTTTTTAACATACCAAGCATGTTTGGCTATTATAAGGGAAAACCCTATCCCCTGGCATGCGTTGCATTGTGTGATAGGACCTGGGTCTTATAATAGCTTCATTTTTCAAAAAGCATTGCGCTGTTTTGTTATATGCACTGGTATTCTTGGGAGGAAACCCGTTCTGTGTTATACGACGTGGTCCCTTGATATATCTGATTTAGAAGTAAAGTTTTAAATAACTGTTTAAGTTCTCACACCAGTCGCATGACTGACCTGGAGTTTATTGTTTTAACCTAAACTCTGGGTGCCCGTATTTTCCACACGGACAGCTAGTAGTTTTTCTTTTGTAGATTTATATTCACAGGATCCTGATTTACAACTGAAGCGATATTCGGAAAGCTCTGTATCCGTGTATTACTTTTAGTTGTGTTTTGTATTGTTTTCCGCTGCATTGTAACATGTAAATCTCTGATGTTTAGTAAATGTGTAATATTTATTCATACTCTATGTATTCTTGTATTCTGATGAAATTGTTGTAATAAGCAATGAAATGTTCTTCTGTTTATGTCTGATTTGGCGTGTTCTCACAGTCAATCCGGGCTTTCCTTTACGGGGAAGTTCGGGCCGCTTCACCGGTCATCGTCAATCGCAGATGATTCAATGGTTTTCAAATCGCACATCCATTCTCCATGTCTCTCATCCTTCGTTCTTCCTCGTTTGCTGCCAACTCCTCCCTCTTCCCAGTAACTTGAGAGGCCATACGCTGTTATTGCTATAGCCCCTCCGCATGTAGATAGTTGGTGGTCACAATAGTCTTCATACCTTCTAGTCAAACAAGTACTTCATTCACCATTCTCTTCTATCAGGCGTATTTTAGTAATTTTGAAATCCAAAAACCGTTGTTTCAATTATGTTTTCCTAGAACACATGGAGCGTGTCTGCAGGAACCTCAAGATCTTCTTCTGTTGTAGATTTTTTGGGAATCCCACCTAAAGTTTTCACTTAGAAAGAATAGACAAAAGGCACTTTCTAACTCAAAATCTGATGCTCTCTCTGCCTCTTCCCCTACCAATTATGATTTGGCGGTCAAATAATTTCCTCTCACCAGCCACGCATCACCAATCAACCTAAACCCTAAACCCCATTCAAATCACCCTCTCGTTCCATTTCTCTGCAAAACACTCGGTCTCCTCATCTTTAACCTTCAATGGTGCTTCATCCAAACATCTCCAATCTGTTTAAAGCTTCCGTCCTTGTAGTAGAACCTGTGAATGGTCCGCTCATTATTAACTGACACCTTCCATCAGTGTGACTGTACTGAATACATCCTCTCCGAACACAAATTTCTCATCCATTTCCCTTCGACCAACTTTTACATCGCTACACTCCAACGTTGCTTCCTTGCCAAGCCTGGAGATTCCTTGGCCCTTGACCATTGGTCGCTTACATCGGGGGTGTTTGTCAGAGATATGTGTCCCACCATGTAGGTCTGTATCGAGGGGTTCCCTACCCACCTCCGCCACCATCCCGAGTTTCTTACCTCAACCCTTTACCCTATTGGCCTCTTCCTCTGCGCAGAAGAATGAAGATAGGCACAACGTGACTTCCGCTTCGTGTTTGCAAGGTGTAAAGTGTCGAATGTCCTCAATCTCCCCTACTCCTACTCTGTCTTCCTCGATAACTCCCATTACCTTATCACCGTAGATCATTGGGACCACTTTTATCCAACCCTTGGCCTTAACGACCTCCTTCTAGGGAATTGATCTTAAAACAATTTGCAAATTTTCATGGACCCTCATCAACTACCATCCCCGATCCCCTCGTCATAACCTGAGCAATGTTTTGATGCTATGCTCATTGAAGCCGCCATCCATGAACTCTTTCCTCCCTTACCCCTACCTATCTCCTCCCTCCTCCCCGCAAATGCTGCCTGTGTCATCATTGTTCCTCCTTGGAAGTAATGGGCTACAGGAGTGGGACCGTTGGATCACCTATGAAACTAGATGGAACCCCCTTGCAGATTTGGACCTCTCTGTCCCATTCCCTATGTAGCTTGAGGAACCTCTGGTTGACCCCTCCCCTTCCATCATTTTCTTTACTCCCCCTTGCATATGACCATAACCCCCTTCCTGCTCTGGCACTTTCTTCGTTTGTAGTCAGAAGTAGTGTGCTTCTCATTTCTGCTAATTTCGGTAATATTTCTTTCGTTTCCAATACTGTATTTCAACCCATTATTTTTTGATGAAAATATGTCCCTTAACAAGAATTTAGCTCGTTGCTTGGGTTTTAATGTTCTCCCGGAACTTTATTCGACCATGCAATCATTGGAAAAGGAGCATGTGTCCTTTTCCCATTGATGATGATCTCTTGGAATGTTAGGGGGCTAGGGATCCCAACAAATGGTTTTTCGTTAAGTGTATCCTTTCACTTTACATCTGGACATTATTTTTCTTCAAGAGTAAAAATTTCAGACCTATCGTTCCTATTCTGAATCATATTTTGGGCCCCACCTATTTTGGGTGGGCCATCATCAATGCTATTGGTTCTAGGGGTAGTATCCTTACTGCTTGGAATGACTCTATCTGGTCACCACTTCAAACTATCAAATCCTCCTTTACCCTCCACGTGTTCCTCTGTCACCATCCATACAACACAGTTTACTGCTTCTCTAACATCTACGGTCCATTTTCCTACTCAGATAGACTCGCTCTTTGGCAAGATTGCTCTGACCTGAGTTCCTTATACACAAGCTCGCGGGTTCTCGTCGGTGACTTCAATGTCATGTGAGGCACCAGATACCGTAGTTCCAGTTCTGCTACCCCCGATTTAGACTCCTTCAACGATTTCGTCAATTTCTACGCCCTCACTTATCCAACCATTTGTAATAGACGCTTCACTTTGTCCAATCGCCATTTTTGCCCCTCCCTAGAGAAGCTTGATCATTTTCTCTTTTACACACAATGGGATGACCTTCACCCGCTCTCCTCCGTTCACAAGGTGGCCTCTATGCTTTCAAATCATTACCTGATTCTCCTTGAGATGGGATCTCTTGTACTACCCAACTATCCTTTCCTCTTTGAACGGCTTTGGCTCTTTGAGACAGGCTTTGAAGACTTTATTAGTTATGCTTGGTCATCTTTTTGGGATGCCAACTTCGCCGTCGCCTCCCAAGTTTTAAGCTTTGCTGCCTACATAAACTCATTCGTCCCTGGGCCAGGAACATTTCGAGCTCCCTCAGTCGACGCACCACCGCATTACAGAAGGTTATTCTTGATCTTTAAAGAAGAAAGCATTCCCTCGAACTCTGAGGATGCTTCCAGTCCATGTGTCCTTAAACCTGAGCTTCACCGCCTACTCCAGTAGGAGGAGGTGAGCTGGAAGCAATGCTCCACAACTAGATGGTTGTTAGATGGTAACCAGAACACTGCCTTTTTCCATAGATTTTCAAGGAGCCGTGCTAACTTCATTTTGGAAATCAACCACAGTAACTCAACCACCTACGATCATCGGGCCATCAACTCCCTCTTCACTTCTCATTTCCGTAACCTTTTGGGGCATCAAACCTCCCCTCCTCCCCTATCTACTGAAACCTCGTCTATCCAAATCCATCTCACATTCCCATTGAGAACCCCTTCAACGAAGAAGAGATTCTGGGTGCCTCGAAGTCCATGGACGTCAATTAAGCCCCTAGGCTAGGTGGTTTTGGGCCTTTGTTCTTTAAAAATAATTGAAGCTTATCAAGATTTATATCCTGAACCCTTTCAACAAGTTCCATTCCAACCCATCATGCATTACCTGTTTGAACTATGTCAGAATCATTCTCCTTTCAATGAATGAAGGAGCTTCCCTTCATGTTTGCGTGACTGCATTGCTTGCATCATGAATTTCAGCCACTAACCATGTACTCCAACGACGTTAAAGGGGGTCTTATCAAATCCAGACAGGGATTTGTCAAGGTGTTCCTCTGTCTTCTCTTCTTCTTGTCCTGGTTGTTGATGTCCTTAAGCACATGGTTAGACTCGCCTTAGAGAGCAACGTCCTTGGCAGAATCCAACCAACTCCCGATGGCCTAACCACTACTAACATTCAATTCACTGATGACATTGTACTTTTCGCCACCCATCAATTCCTAATAACATCCACTATCTGAATGTTTTACTTTACTCCTTTGAACACGTCTCAAGTCTTTCCATCAACTTCTCAAAAAGCTTTTTTTCATGCTTGGTAGAGCAGATTCTCTCTGCCTTTTGGTTGCTAATGTCCTCAACTTTCGCCTTGGTAACTTCCCTATTTCCTACATTGGAGTTCCTATTTTCCCTACCAAGTTGATTCGTAGTGACTGGTTTCACATTATTTAAAAATTGAATCCATACTCATTTTCTAGAAAGTTTCATCCCTCTCAGTTGTTAGTTGCTTGACCCATATTAGATCCATCCTCTAGGTCATGCCATTATTCTGTTTTCCGGTTCATTCTGCCCCAACTTGGATCATTGAAAAAGTTGACCTTCTTAGGCGCTCATTTCTATGGCACAATGGACCTTCCAGATCTCTAGTCAATTGGAGGATTGTATGCCATGATGTCCAATCTGGTGGACTTAGGATTTATGATTTACGTCGCTTGAACCTCACCCTACATTCTAAATGGATCTGACATTGTCTTTCTTTTGGCGACTTCATCTGGAAATCCTGGGTCCTTCTCACATATTACAAAAACAACCCCTCTTACACTCCCAAATCCATGTTAGACCCTCACCATTCTGGCATGGTATCCTCTGTACTCTCCCCCGCACCAAGCACCTTTTTTTGTTCAACTCGGTAATGTCCTTTATTTCTCCTTCTAGCACAACCCCTAGTTTTTCAATTGTGCCCTCACCCACTTCTATCTTGTTCTTTTCTCGGCTTCCACTTATCCCATGATTACCGTCCATTACGCCATCCACTACTGATCACCGTGTATCACCCCTCACCCTTATTTCATAAGCAACGTTCTTGCGAAATTTTTGGAAGTTAGCCACATTCTCCATTCCACTACCCTTACCTTTGACCCTGATAAAATTACTTGGAGCCTCACCCCCAATTAGATTTTTACTTTCAAAAACTTTCTACTGCTTCCTCACTTACTCTGGAAGATCGTTTTCCTTTCCCAAGCCCTAGAAGATTCAAGATCCCCCCATGTCCGTTTCTTCCTGTGGTGTCTGGCACAGGAAAAAAATCAACACAAGAGATAGACTGATCCGTACGAACATCCAGGTTGAGTCCAGATGAGGCCTTTGTCTCCATGCTGATGACTTCCTTGACCACCTCTTCCTTGACTGCGATTTCAGCTTCTACACTTAGACCTCTGCAGTTGCCCAAATTCTTGGCTTCATCCCTAGCGGTTTCCACCCATTTGATTTTTGGCAATATTCCGAACCCAAACGAGATCTAGACACCTTCATCGTTTCTTTCTTCTGGTGTATGTAGCTCAAGAGGAACAAACAGATGCTTCAGAGGGTGTTCTATCTCTAAAATATCTATTTGCCATAAAATCACTCACCACTTTTTTCTGTAGATAGGTTCATATGGCCATCAACCTTTCCGGCTCTGGTTTGGTAAGAGAAACAATACCTCAGAGGAATCAGCTATGTGTCTCGTACTACAAAATTGTCTAGCTAAAAAAAAAAGATCAGAACGTACCATCAAAAAGATTGGGATAAGATATATGCATTTTCTCCTTGGGTTCCCAAGTAGCCTCACCATAATTGTCTCCCCATTGCACCTTGGCCAATCTTACTTCCCTGCTTCTGAGTTTGTTAGTCTCCAAATCTAAGATTTGATGAGGCGCTCGTCAAATGGATGCTTCCATATCGATCTCCACATCTTCTAATGCGCTGGACTCTACTACCACCGCTAAATCATGTACACACTTCTGCAAGTGTGATACATGGAACATGTCATGAATCCCTGATAATCTCTTTGGTAGTCGAACTATATAATTTATCTTTCCAATCCTCTCTAAGAATGGGAATGGTCCAACAAACCTCGGAGCCAACTTTCCTGTATAGCCAAACCTTGACATGTTCCTTAGTAGGGAAAGTTGATGAAGACCAAATCTTCAATAGAAAACTCCAAGTCGATCCTTCTCTTATCCTCATAAGAATTTTGCCTATCTTGTGCTACATTCATTCTCTATCTAATCAACTCAGCCTTATGAAAGTTTTTCCTAATCATTTATGGCCCAAGAATCAGTTTGTCAGTCGAATCATACCAATACACCTAAGATCTGCAAGGTCGCCCATACAAAGCCTCGAAGGGCACCATTTCAATACTAAACTGAAAGCTATTATTGTTTGCAAACAAATTGTGAAACCCTGTAATTTTGTTAACATTAAAGAGGATAAATTAAAGAATAATCAATTTAATATTAAGAATTAAGGGAAACTGACTACGTCATTACGTCCGTCTCGAAATTTTGGTCAGGATAGACACCTATTTTGCGTAAAACGGATAACATATGAAGAAGTAACGAACGACAAAAGTTTGAAAATCAAAACTGGTATAACTAGCGCTCTTGACAAGTGCGCCAAGGAAATTTTGCACTGGCGCACTGTAAAGTGCGCCCAGAAAAGTGTTTGGGTATTCGGGCCTTTTCCTAGTGGGAGGCGACCGCGACCTGATTTACCGTAAGGCTTATGGGGCAATCGGTTCCAGAGGGTTCTGCAGCTATAAATACATGGCTATTTCACATATTTCTTCGTTAGAAATCATGGCGGCCAAACTCTGCCGGAGTGCGAACTGAGACAGATTCGTTTTCTTCAACAACGTACAATATTTTAGTTTTGCAAATCAAATCCAGAAATTCAAGATCCATTTTCTCTATTCTCTAAACCTAACGTTGTGAGTTTCTAGTTGGCTTTAGGTTTAGATAAATAAAAGTGAATTATGAAAGACTGTGATTTGGATACGTTGTAAACCTTGAATCTATGCTATTATCATATCTTATGCTATGTCATGATAGATCTATTTCCCTAGATCCAATTCAATTGTGATTATTCTACTATTTTACTATTGTGGATCTTGGTTTGTAACTTTATTGTGGTTAATATAAATCTGCTAATTTGGACAGTTATATCATTGGATAGATCTAATCATTTATGTAAATCATGAACATATGTCACCCTGAATTGGTTAGGATTGGATATAAATCTTTATATTAATTGTAACTTCTATGACATGCTATGATGTGGATTTGTGTAGATCTATTTATAAACTAGTAGATCTAATTTATGAGGACATTGAAACTGTTAGTCAGATCTAGAATATCACCTTGTGTCATCATGTTAGATCTATTTTATGTGATCTAATTTATCACCTAGTGTTATCCTGTTAGATCTAATTTGTGTGATCTAATTTATCACCTTGTGTTATCATGTTAGGTCTATTTTATATGATCTAATTTATCACCTTGTGTTATCATGTTAGATCTATTTTGACCTCTAGATCTGAATTATGTGATCTAATTTATCATCTTGTGTTATCATGTTAGATCTAAACCGATTGGACACCTAAATTGCTAATTTAGATCTCATTATGCTTATTGTGACATCATAGTTATGTTAGAATTAATTGACTGCCAACCGTTCATTAGTTTTATGTCCTCCTTGTTATGATGACAATTTCATGTCCATGCCAGTATGTATGTTCACCTTATTATCATACTAGTTTATGTTTATGCCAAGATGATCATTTTAGTTATATTCCCATTATTTTCCCTATTATCGTTTATCACTAGGCTATTGTCTAGCCTAGGCATGTTGCCAATTTTGTGAGGGCGCTAGTTAAGGAATGGGGGAAAAAGGTTAAAATAGCATAATTTGAATATAAACATTTTTGGACATGTAATTCAAATTATTGGGTAAAATAGCTATTGACACCTATAAAAGAAAAGGATTAATTAATTGGTAAATTAATTAAAAATGGAATGTCTAGTAATTACAATTAGGAATTGTAATTGTACTTATGATACAAGGTTAGGTTGCATTAGTGGTGGAAGTCTGCCCGGACCCGACCGGCATATCCAACAGCCACTAATGTTGAACCTAATGTGGGAGGTCTAAGTACGTAAATATGAATTGGGCTATGACACGAGGTTAGGCCCAACTGTGGAATAAGTCTGCCTGGACCCGACCGGCATATCCAGCATGCACATGTTGCAGGCATAATGTGGGAGGTCTGGCCCATTATGAAACCATAAATGGACATGGTAAAGAATTGGGCTACTTAACCTAAGTTAATCCATAGGGATTGTATGAAATTAAATTTAAGTTAGGGGTTAAGTAAACATGGTTGAAAAAAAAGGTGGGTTAAGTAAATCTAAAGAGGGGGTGGGTAATATTCACATATAGGCCCACAAACTTAACCCATTAAGGTTATGTAATTAAAGACACCTAGTGGTATACATAACCGGAGGAAATAATAAAGTTATGTAATTAAAGACACCCTTTAGGGTAAGCATAACTGGTAGAAATAAATGAGGCTATGTAATTAAAGACACCTAGTGGTATACATAGTCAGTGAAAACCCAGCGGGGGATACAAGACAAAGGGGAGAGCTTGTATCATATTGTGTGGGACCCATTTCAGTCAGTAACCCGGAGTAGATATCAAACAAAGTACTCTGTACTAGGCGGAGAATGGGCACGCTTACTTACTAATTGTAAGAGATCCAAACGTGGAGGACGGTGTGGGCGGTGCAAACCGACCGGGCCATGTGCGTGCATGAGCCGTGCAGAGGGGGGTAAGACGACCGTGACACCTGTAGATATGGTTGTGCACATTATTATGATGAGGGTTGCCACTTTAGGAAGTGATACCTCCTACTGTGGGGCCATCACAAGGTATCTACGAGGGTTAAGAGTCGATCGATCAGGGTAGTAGTTAGGATACATTTGGACGTACACCTAAGTCTACCACCTTATAGGTGAAGGGATCATCTCTTTCTGGATATATTAGTAACAGTGCAGAGTAATCATTAGAAGCATATACACCTTACCCTGTCTACCTTGTCACACCTGCCATTTATGTAGTGATCTCCCTTATCCCCTTTATATGTCTATCATGTTACTTTTATTTATTTATTGCCTAAAAGTAACTAGACTAGTCAGAGTTTATGTCTGACCCTTTTGTTTCTCCTTCTTTCTTCCGTTCCCCCCCTCAGATTCTCAGGGGTAACACTCGGGCTTAGTCAGGACTCAGATATCATCTTGCTAGGAGCTACTTCTGAAGTATGGCTTAAGTTCTTGTCTCTACTATGGCTTAACTTTTTCAATTAGGGAATTATGTTTTTATATTCTTATGTACTCTGATGATGCAAGACGGAAGTTATTTTGTTGTAATGGTTTTTGTGACCTATGGTATTGTGGACCACGGTATTATGATTTATGTTGAAATAAAAATTTAAATTTCCGCTGCTGTCCTATTTACATCTGTCTTATAATTATTCTGTGTTTATTTACCTATAATGCTTCACAAAACTTAATGCATTCCCTTAGCCAGTGACATTAACGGACGTGTGGGGTCACACAAGTTAATAATTGTAAACAACTATTTAATTCGTTCGGCTTTCCTAAACAATAAAGGTTGTTGAACTTTGGGACCAAGATTATTTTACAAATTAATCTAATCAAGTTATTCTGAAAGTTTAATTGTTTGAAAATAACAGGAAAAAAAGAAAAAAAAAGAGTTTTTTTGAATAAATGAAAGCAATTAGGGAGAAATGACATAAATTGGATTGATAATTATCAATAGCCAAACAGATAAATAGATCTAATTTATGTTTCTGTCACAAACATGAATCAACGATAATTAGGTATTAGAAAATAAACATGTGAACAACGACAAGCATAGCCTATGTAGGAGCTAAGCTCTTAAACATTCATAGGCTATCACGACAAATTCGCTACTTTATTTTCAAAACCCTTAAAATTAGATCTAATTCTGATAAGCGCTAGATCGGACACGAATATATCCTATGAAGGAGCATAGCTCTTAAACGACGCAGAATATGACGGTTCAGATCTCACTCTTGGTTCAGATCCAGATCTATATGTATAAAGTCCTAATCTATTTGGCTATGTGATTCATATTGAATCCAATCTATAAACGTCATCACCCCTAATTAAAGGGGACTACCTAGACATTAGCTAAATGATAAAAAAACGAAGAATAAAAGAACAAACATAAAAAAATAACAGAAAATCTAAAGAGAACAGAAGAAGAATAGTTTTATTCCAAGAGAAGAGTTACAGAATAAATCCCAATGTAATTCTAAATGAAAGAGATACAGTGTATTTATAGCTTCCTTGACAAAGACAAAGTGGCCAAATACAAGATATAGGACAAAAGGTTTTGCAATGTGAACGAAAGTGAAAGGGAATGCAAATGTCACGGAAAAATAGCTTGCAGGCATAAAATAGAATCAACTTGAATGAATAATAACTCTATAACATCTGAGACAAGTGATCTTTATGAAAAAACATTAAATCTTGACTTTAAAATATGCGGCAGAAGGTGGTTGAACAGCAACATTTCTTCAGGTCTTCATGCTTTAATACTGCTCTAAAAATCAACACTCTTCTTGCAACAATTCTTCAAGATTTTCAACAATTAAGTGTTTCCATTCGTCTTAAATAACCTGAAAATACAACTATAAATACACAATATCAATTATTTTAAAAAGAAAACTAGATAAATAAGCGGGTAAAATATACACATTTACGTGTATATCAAATACCCCCACACTTATCTTTTTATTCATCCTCGAATAAACTAAACTAAGATATGTCACACTTTCATAGGAAACACGACTGTATTTAACGTATGCAACAAGCCGTTAAACACCTAAGTGTCCTTAGTAGGACGAAAGTTGTCTTGTGAGGGTTTTTAGCGGATACTAACCACAAAATCCAAAGCGTCTTATGTACGCGGATTAATCAAACGATATATTTAAGGTCTTTCAAATTCTAAGGATTTTACCTAATTTTAATAATACGATTTAGTTCTAAATATTCCATCTCATTATTGGTGCAAAAATGAATAAAAGATTTCAAGTTGAATTGTAATTCCTTGATAGCACTGTAATTGCCTTGAAGATTAAGAGCGTGGTGTCAACCAAAGTTCTACACATTGACAATGTGCATCCAATCATTTATTTATTTTCTCTCTCTCTCTCTATTTTTTTTGAATAATTTTGCGCCAGTGTAACTGTAATGTATTGGATGTGAGTTATGCATAGATGATGGAGAATTTTGTAAGTTCTAAAAATATTATAGATAAGAGGGCAAGTGTATTAGTCAAACTTCAAGCTACAAAAGGTAAAGTAGTATTAAGGCATATATGGACTTTTTGTTTCCTTTCAACTCCTCTACTACAATCCTCACTTCTAAGTATGGTATGATGGATGTGGATGGAATGTAAATGAATGCTTTATAGTCAAGAATGATGAATGACTATTTTATTCTTGGATATTTTCTCTTTATTGCATTTTCATTTTTTCCCTTTTCCTTTTTTTCTCTTCTTTTTGTTGAGAAGAATAATGAGTGGAGATGGAATGGAATGATACCGTAATATTTCATTTGATTCCTCCTCTACTAAGTGAATCATAACGTACACTTCATGAAAGGAAAGTTTTGTGCCCTGGTTACTCTACTTCTATAACCCTAATTCAACACATAAGTCTAGATTGATGTTATATAAAAAGCTGAAAGGAAAGGTAAGCAAAGTTTCGTAAGATAGATAACCCATATAAATTAAGATGTGGTATATGGTTATCCTACCTTAAAACAAGTGCGGAGTGGGTAGTGTAATATTGGTATAAAAAGTGATATTTTTAACCTTTAAAGAAAAGGTTCTTAAGTATACCAATATAAGAAAAACTTGTCGAAACATGTAAATCGACTAAAACTTGGGTTTGAATAATGTGGGGTATCGAAGAATAACGCTACAATGAGTCATTTCTCTTTAAGTGGGCCAAGTGGAATTTAGAACTTACGAGTTGAGTGGAAAAAAAATATTATACATGAAAACGAACTCATAAAATCCAACAAATGCAGGTCCAAAATCATTTTTATTTGATTTTTTTCTTGCACATTTTAACATGTATAACAAGGGTTGACACGCTTACTCCAGAATATGACTGACGTCTGCACAGTCTCAAGCTACATCTTAAAAGGACACATTATGACTCAATGAACAATTAATGTTCATTCCCATCAGCCAACAATTCAACTTATTAATAAAGAACAAAGGTGTTAGTTATGAATTTAAGTTAGTCCTTGTCCAACGAATGACCTAGTTCATAAAATTTGATTGTTGATGTAATGTAAATTCCATTCCCCCCACACTTAAAAATAAATTGTGTCCCTACAGTTTTCAATCAGACATATCTTAGTGAAAGGGAAAGAAAATAAGAGGGTAAGCGCGGCTTACCGGATACACGTACAGAAAATACGCAGTCATCGAATAAATGAACCGGTCCATAATAGACCAATGGATCAGTCTCGATAAGATGATGAGACATAGCTTAAGCACAGAAAACCAAATCATAAATAATTTTATATCATATTTCATATTTGGGAAAAAAAATTGTTTTTTCAAAAGTTTGAGTTGTTAGCTTTAAAATATTGAGCTTACAATTGATCCTAGAATCGAATTGAATTTCTGTAGTAACTAAAGAGAGGTCATTGAGCTGGGGTTTAGTAAAAATTTCAAAAACAAAGTTTGATTTGTTCAGGTAATGTATAAATTGAGAGGCGTGTGCACCATTCTCACCCCCACACTTGTTTGGAGAAATATTGTTCTGTTTTTCTTTGATATTTGAAATTTTGTTAAATAAAAGTTCTTTGCTAAACCTAAAGTTAAAACCAAACAACTAAATTTTCAGCAAATTTCAAAATTGTGTTTTCTCAAAAACCGTGTTATTCCAAAAAGAGTTCATATATTATAGAAATTTATTATTGAAAAACAAGTGATCATATTGAGGTTCAGTTGAAACAATCAAGTCGCAAGGAGTTTCAGTAGCTTTTAGAAAAATCGTCATTGTGTTCAAGATCACATTTAGCAATTTCGTTGTTTTCAACCTCAAGAATTTCAAAGTTTTCAAATGTTTCATTTTTAATTTCAGACCCAACAACTTTATCATCAATTAGTTAAAGAAGTTTTCACTCATCAAAGTCATCCTCACTTAAACAGTTGTTAAAAACTTCATCATTTTTGTCAGGTTGACAATCTAAAGTTGCTAAATTTTCAAAATTTTCGGAATCTGAGAAAGGAAGATCGAATTGAAGATTGACGTCTTCGTTTTTAAGAGAATTTAAATTCAAATCAATTACAGAGATGTCAACAACTTCATAAATATTTTCATCAATTTCAAAAGTTGTTAGCTGAAGATCATCGATTGTTGTAAAAGGTGGATTATCATTTGACTCATCACGTGTTGCAATTTGATTTTGTTGGTCACATAGTTTCAAGTATGTTTCAAATACCAAATCTACATGGTTATCGAAAATTTTGTTCATTTTCTCAACAAAATCAAATTTATAATTATTTACATGAGAATTTTCAGCTTGAAATTGTTGAGAACAAAAATCGTTAATCGCACCAATATTGAAATTATATCCATTGCCAAAATCGTTTGAAAAGTTATTCACATTTCCATTTTGAATTTGAAATTCATTTTGGAGTTTGAAATTGATTTTTCTGGGGTTATAATCAAAATCGTTTGAATTTGGAAGTGAATTCGAATTTTGGTTATTTTGAAAACTTCAACTCGAATTGTTGCACAAGTATGAATTATACATTCATTTTTTTTTTATTCTGTAGTGTGCTTATTTCAAGTAAAGATTCAATTTCTGTTTCTAAAGTTGAGGGTTGATCATTAGTTTGAAAATTTTGTGGTGCAAAATCCGAATTATTTTGAAAATTTTGCAAAGTTGATGGTGCAAAATCAAAATTGTTTGTATGATAGTTGTTATTAAAATATCCATATGAATTTGGTGTAAAATTATATCGATTATATTGATTTTCACAACTATCATAAAATCCGTAGGAATAAGGAAATTGGGACATTTTCAAGAAAGTTTTTCATCGAGAAATCAGTTGCAAAACTTTTGGCTCTAAAGAAGCTCTTTAAAAAAATATGTTAAAATTAACAACATCGGATTATATGAATACAAGTCTAGGCCAGGTTCAGACATAGGTTATCAGTGTGCCATGAATCACCATAGAAACACGACTGAAGGTTTAAGAACCTGTTTGAGTTCTAATCTCTACTGTTCCTTAGACACTTAAGAGAGTATCAATTCTAATTGTCAATTTAACGAATATTTTGTCCTATGAGCTTCGGGGAATCCTCAATTTGATTTCAAAAATAATTTATTTTAAAAACAAACTTTTCAATTTGTCCCACGATCGTTTTAAAAATTCCAACCATACATCAACAGACAAAATAATCAATCGCAACACAGTCACAGAATAATGAATTGTAAAAATAAATATTTTCACAAGCAAGCCGCGGCACCTGCACAAAATCTTTACAAGCAACTTTTATATATTTTTCAAGCAGTTGTAGACCCTGTAGAGTTAAGAAAACACTCACATAGATCGGCAGTCCATCCAGTGCAACTGAGTAGCGCTATTGCGTTCACACGCCACTTGGTGTGCAACCACTCCAACAATTCAAATTCTGCTAATTGCAAATTACTTGATCGCTGAATTTCTTGATTGATTGAATTCTGCCTTTTCTTCCTTCACTTTGATTTGATTTTTTTTTGGAAGGAAATAAAACTAAAATGAATGAATGTACACAAACTAGTTATAAAACCAAATGACAACAACTTTTTCTTTTTAACTAATATTAATTACCAGGAGGAAAAAAAATCTGAAAATTCACCTAACTCAAAAATTAACGCAAAACAAATAAAAATAGAAGAAGAAATCAATAAAATTAAAGAGTGAATTAGAAACACAACACGACCTACGAGCCCAGCCAAAAGCATGTACCCGAAAATATAAGATCTAGTATACTCTACCACTTATCAGCTTCCAGTCCACACTTTTAATCCAAAAAAAATTACGAACAGAATACGAACAAACCCAAAAAAATTGAAATTTGTGGTTTTGATTTTTGGCGGAGCAAGGTTGGTCGGCAGCTATTGGCTTTTGTAGAGATTGACGGATTTTTGTGGGAACACGATTTGGGTTTCTAAATGCGGCTTGGCCTCGATTGGGGCTTCGGTTGTTCGAATTGCGATTTAAAGCGAAGGTTTTTGGTGAGGAATTTGAATTGGTTTTTTCTTCTGGGTTTCGACGTGATGTACAGGTTGTTCAGTTGATTGTTTTTGCGGTGAGTAGTTGAGGGAGGTAATGATGGTTGTTTGGTTTTGGCTAACACAGAAGGGTGGTGTGAGGATTGAATTATCGATGATTGGAAAATTGGTAGAGAACTATGGTATGGGCTTGGCTTTGCATGAGTTTGATGATTAGAAAGGCATTCTTGGGTGATGGTGTTGGGTAATGGACCGAAGATGGAGGAGCTGAGATGAAGACAGGGAGATAGTGAAAGTGGATTTGATTCTTATTTTTACGCTGCCAAGAGGATGATGGTTGAACCGTGTATTGGTGGATTGATAGAGTAATGGTTTGTGGTAGAATTGTGTGGACTTTACAAAGACCGTGAAGGATGGAGGTGCAACAGTATGGCATTTGGACTTGTTGGATGGATTATGGTGATTTGAAAATAGGTGTTTGATTAATGGTGTCATGCAGAAAGCTTCAAGGCAGAAGAAACAAGAGGAAAGAAGATTACAAAAAGATTTTTTTTGTTGAAATTTGTAAAACTTTGAAAAGAAGATATATGTATTGTGAAAGAAATTGAAAAGGCAATGTAATGGGAAAGAAATTGAAAAGGCAATGAAAGAGGAAAGAAATAAAACAAAAAATTTCAATTTTGTTTTTCTCTCTTAATTAGAAGATCATAATCAGTAATACCAAATCAAAACTAATCAAGATATATTTTTTCTATATACGAAAGAAAACAAAAGGAAAAATAAAAAATAAAAATATAACCCAAAGGATTTGCTAATAAAAATTATTTTGATCCCCGGCAACAAGGGTTATTGTAAAGGGTGTCGAACTCTGGGACCAAAATTGTTTTACTGATAAATCCAATCAAGTTATTCCAAAAGTTTGATTGTTTGAAAATAACATAAAATAAAGAAAAAGAGATTCTTTTATGATAAATGAAAGCAATTAGGGAGTAATGACATAAATTGGATTGATAATTATCAATATCCTAATAGATAAATAGATCTAACTCATGTTTCTGTCACAAACATGAATCAACGATAATTAAGTATTTAAAAATAAACATTTTAATAACAACAAGCATAGCCTATGCAGGAGCTAAGCTCTTAAACAACCATAGGCTATTAGGATAGATTCAATACTTTATTTCTAAAACCCTAAAAATTAGATCTAAATCTGATAAGCGTTAGATCGAACATGAATATACCCTGTGAAGGAGCATAGCTCTTAAACGACATAGAATATGAAATTTCATATCTCACTCTTGGCTCAGATCCAGATCTATATGTATGAAGTCCTAATCTATTTGGCTATGTGATTCATATTGAATCCGATCTATAAGCATCATCGCCCCTTAATTAAAGGGGATTAGCAAGACATAGCTAAATGATAAAAAAATGAAGAATAAAAAAACAAACATAAATAAAATAACACAAAATCTAAAGAGAACAGGGGAAGAATAGTTTTATTCAAAGAGAAGAGTTATAGAATAAATCCCAATGTAATTCTAAATGAAAGAGATACAGTGTATTTATAGCTTCCTTGACCAAGACAAAGTGGCCAAATACAAGATGTGGGAAACAAGGTTTTGCCCAAATACAAACTAGACCAATGTGAACGCAAGTGAATGGGCATGCAAATGTCATGGAAAAATAGCTTGCGGGCATCAAACGGAATCAACTTCAATGAATAATAACTCCATAACATCCGAGACAAGCGATCTTTATGAAAAGGCATTGAATTTTGACTTTAAAATATGTGGCAGAAGGTAGTTAAACAACAACATTTCTTCAGGTCTTCATGCTTTAATCCAGCTCTAAAAATCAACACTCTTCCTGCAACAATTCTTCAAGCTTTTCAACAATTAAGTGTATCAATCCATTCATCTTAAATAATCTGAAAACACAAATATAAATACACAATATCAATTATTTTAAAAAGAAAACAAGATAAATAAGCGGATAAAATGTACACATTTACGTGTATATCAATTATTATGCACGAAATCCAAGAGTGGTAAATGATCCTCCCATGTCACTCCGAAGTCTAATATACACATCCTCGGTTGGCCCTTCAAAATCCTATTCACCATCTCAGTCTGTCCATCCTTCTAAGGGTGATAACAATGCTCAACCTGAGTTGCATTCCCAAAGCTCGTTGTAGACTCTTCCAAAATTCTCTAGTGAAAGTTTGATCTCTTTTGCTAACGATGCTCAAAGGAACACCATTGAGTTTAACAATCTCACGGATATACAAAGAAGCCAACCATGTAACCGTCCTCTTACTTTTAACTAGGAGGAAATGAGTGCTTTTAGTCAATCAATCCAAAATGAATCTAACGTTGGTGTTTCCCTTCCTGGACCTAGGCAACTCACCCACAAAATCCATAGAAAGACTCTCATATTTCCACAATTGTATATCCAAAGGCTTAAGTAGACCACCGGGCTTCTTTTGCTCTGCCTTAACTCTTTGTTAAGTCACACATATAGCTACATGCTTAGCCACACTTTTCTTTACGCTGATCCAATAAAAGACTCACCTCATATCACGATATATCTTGTCACCATTCGGATGCAAAGTCATTCGAGAGTGATGAGCCTTGGCTAATACCGCACTCATCAAATCATACGTGCGGGGTACACATAATCTACTATCCCATCTAAGCCAACCTTTACAATCCACAATATATCTAAGGAGGTGTCTAGAAACCTCTCCTCTACTCAATCTATCCAAAATATCTGAAAGCTTGGGATCCTCTCTGTAACAACCCGTATTTTCAATAACCTGTTATAACATAAATTGAGGCAGAATTTAATTCTATAATCTGAATCAAGGGAAACGGGCTATGCCATTGCGTTCGTCTCGGAAAAATACGCGAAATAGAGTCTGAGTTTTCGAAAATCGGAGTCCATATGAAGAAGATATGGACGAACGAAGTTTGGCAGAAAAACCCAAAAACTAGCCAGAATGCACTGGCGCACTTGTGAAGTGCGCCAACACAATAATTGCACTGGCGCACTTGTGAAGTGCGCCAATACATTTTTACACTGGCGCACTTGGGAAGTGCGCCCGTGTCGAGCCAGAAAACCTGCACAGTTTCTAGAGAGTTCTGTGGTTGGGTGCACCAATTTGGGGTTTGGTCTTGGTCTTAGGGCTGGTTTCTGGAAGGCTCCGAAATCCAAGGGTCCTAATCTAATTTAGGGTTAATCTAAGGACCTAAAACACTAGCCTAATCTATAAATAATACCCTAATCCTACCCTAAAACCCCATTATTCATTCTAGCAACCAAACTATGTCAAATTGATTTCTCAAATGGCCTCCACTTAAAAACCCTAGCCTCCATCCTCTTAAAAAATCATTCCTATGAAGATTTTGATGTTCATACAAGCATTTCTAAGTTGTATGAATGATCATTAGCTTGCATACATCATCAAGTTGCAAGCTTTATTTGCTAAGCTAGAGTTTTTGGGATTTTTGTTAATTGGAGCTTTGTTTTGGGTTTTTATATGCTTGCATAAAGGGCTTCTCAATCTTTATTAGTAGATTTGTGTCTTCATAATATTTGTAAGCCCTCTTACCTTCATTTTAGAAACTCTAAAGTTAATATGTGATGAAAGTTGGGATTTATGCATGTTTAATAAGTTATGCATGCTTATGCGAGTTCACTATGCTATGTTATGCATGTTTAATAAGTTATGCATGCTTATGCGAGTTCACTATGCTATGTTATGCATGTTTAATAAGTTATGCATGCTTATGCGAGTTCACTATGCTATGTTATGCATGTTTAATAAGTTATGCATGCTTATGCGAGTTCACTATGCCATGTTACACATGTTTGATAAGTTATGCATGTTTATGCAAGTTCACTATGCCATGATTTGCAAGTTTAACAAGTTATGCATGTTTATGCAAGTTCACTATGCCATGATTTGCAAGTTTAACAAGTTATGCATGTTTATGCAAGTTCACTATGCTAAGTTATGCAAGTCCAACACGTTATGCATGTTTATTATGATATGTAAGATTTATCATGTATGTTGTGCCATGTTCCCTCTTTCTATCCTTTATGCGTTATGACGAATATGTAAGCGATAGAATGACGTTGGGGGGGGGGGGGGGGGTTTGGGGTAAAACTTAAAATACATGAAAATATGAGATTGGGAATTTACCTATTAAGTTAGGTCTACCCCTTGGGAATTTACCAATTAAGTTAGGTCTACCCAAGTATTTGTTGAACTTGTGATTATGTTTTGAAAATAAAGTGGACATGACACTTAGAAAACATAAGTGTGGCCAACTCGAGGTTGGGTTGAGTTTGTAGCGTAAACCTACCCGGAACCGACCGGCTTAACTAGTTGCTACAAACAATAGGACCCAATGTGAGAAGTTGGTCATGTGTACCTTGGACCCGAGGTTAGACCAAGTTGTGGTGTAAAGCTACCCGGACCCGCCCGGCTTAACTAGTAACCGCAACAAAGTCTAATGTGAGAGGTTAAGGCACAATTAAATTAATTAATGCCTCATGATTAGGGTTAAGTCATGGCCCACTAATACTTAACCAATTTTGGGGATACGAGGGATTAAATGGGGTTAAGTGGTGAACTGTTGGTTACACTTAACTAATTTAATCCATGATTAGTGAGGGGTTAAACCACACTTAACCGTCTTAGAAAACCCTAGCAACGTGGTCTGTTCCAGCAGTAATCCCAGTTTGGTATCATTCACAACCCTAGAGGCTAGGCTAGGGCGGGGCACGATTACTGGACTGATGTAAGCGACCAAAGCGACGGCTGAGTGGTACAGCGGTGCGGGTCCAGGCGGGCTACGGACGTGCACGTAGTCCGGTGTTGGACAAACTCGAGGCACGGGTACCAGTAGGTTTAGACAGTGCATTATTGCTTAGGTGTCTGGGGTTGACACCCGAGGGCTTGATACACCCGAAGGTGGACCCAGCACAGTCTGACTACAACCATATGTGGGCCGTATGGACACCAACACTTGACGTGTTAGGTTTATAGGGAGCCGATCGACTAGACCGTTGGGCTGGACCTTGTATTAAGGTCACCTCATGTTATTGGGCCAAAGTTTGGGCTGAGGGATCAATACCTGTTATGTTAGTTTGCTAGTACATTGTGGTGCAAAGCTTAATCTTCTTTATGTGATGACACCTTTATCTATTGCCAGTATGTTCATCTCAGTTTCCATCATGATGTTAACTTTACTAGTTTATAGACCGATCATAGTAGGGCTTACCAGTCTGTTTGACTGACCTGTTTTCTTTCGCTTCTTTTCTTCCGTTTCCCCCTCCCCCCCCCCCCCCCCAGGTTCTCAAGGAGGGAATAGTGGTGCTTAGCTTGGATCGCTTGCTTGTTTGCTGGATAGCTCATGTATGTCTGGACATTGAGCTCGCTATGGTTTATCATCTTTATTTTGGGGATAGCACTATGTATTTCAGTATTTCTGTTTATAATGTACTAGACATGTTTATTTTGGCAGATGACTTTATGATGTACTAGACTTGTTTTGAGATGGTTTGAGATATTCCGCTGTTTTATTCTCACTTACTCTGTTTTATATATGTACATTTATGTTCTTGTTCTGCCTTGATATATCATTATGCATGCTTACCCAGTTCTAACGCCCCCCAGAAGCTAGTGCCCCCGAAAGAGTGACCCTAGCGGAGGTGGGGTGTTACAAATTTGGTATCAGAGCATAAGGTTTACAAGAAAGAACAAAAAGTTTTTAAAAAGACTTTTGAAAAAACTATTTTCAAAGCAAGTATAAAGTATTTTCCAAAGAAAAGTCTAGTATTTTAAAAGGCTATTCCCCAAAAAGCCATTAGCGTTATCCTTCGTTCCCTTGACCTAATCTTATCTTATCTTTCGTTTCAGTATGGCTGAGAATCTTGCCATCCCGGATGGAGTAAATGTACCACTCTGGTATAGGAGACTTCTAGAAGCTAGGGCGGCAGCCGGCCTCGCAAACCCTACTCCCACTCCTCCTCCTGTAGTTGAGAATCCTCCCCCTAATGTCCCTCCTCCGGTGGTCCCTGTTCCTCCTCCTCCAGTGGTTAATATTCCTCCTCCCGTTGCTAATGTTCCTCCCCTTCCTGTTGCTGAGGCTCCTCTTCCTCCTCCTCCCCCTCAGCATCCTCAGGTTGAGTTCACGAAGGTTTGTAAAGACTTCAAGGCGATGGGAGGCAAGAATTTCCTAGGCACGAAATCTTTTGTTGAAGCTAGGAATTGGCTGAAAGACACTGAGGACTTGTTTGCTATCTTTAGGATTGATGACGAGAGGAAGATCTTATTGACAGTGTGGCTTTTGAAGGACGAAGCAGCCTATTGGTGGGAGGTCACCAATGGGACGAGGCCCGTCGAGACTTGGGCCAATTTGAGGGCTAGATTTGTGGCCAAGTTTCTATCTTCTGCTGAGGCGAATTTACAGATGGAGAAGTTCATTGCATTAAAGCAAGGTGATATGTCTGTCAAGGAGTATGTGAACAAGTTTAATCAGCTGGCCCGTTTTGGTTTGGATATGGTGAACACTCCTGAGAAGAAGGCTCTTCGATTTGCTAGAGGATTGAATGAGCCGCTGCAGGGTTTGGTGATGTCACATATTCCGCATGGGGCTACTTTTGAGAGTTTGGTCGATATGGCTCTACTTCAGGGAGATGGAAAGAAAGAGGTCAAGTCGAGTGATACTCAAGCAAAGAAGACTGATTCTCAGGGTAAAGGCAATCAAGGTGGTCAAAGCAGTCAGGGGAATCAGAGCAAGAACAAGAAGGGGAACAACGACAAAGGAAAGGGAAAGTGCAATTACTGTGGTGTGCCTGGACACTTTGCTAAGGATTGTAGGAAGAAGAAAAGGAAGCTTAGTGCTGGATGTTTTTCCTGTGGTGAGACTGGACACTTCAGCAAGGAATGCCCGAAGAAGAATGGGCAGGCTGGACCTTCAGGAGGGCAAGTTCATGCTCTCAATACCGCTTCAGTTCCCGATCGAGGTAGTGTTTCTGTTGAGAACCTTGTTTATGTTTCTGATCTTCCAGTTCGTACCTTGTTTGATTCTGGTGCATCACATAGCTTTATTTCATCTAATCTTGTTGATAGTTTGCACCTTAGTACTAGCTTAGTGGATGATCCCGTTTGTGTTTCGAATCCCATTGGGGGTTCTGCTCATCTATCTATGATATGTGAGGATCTGAGGATCTCTATACTCAGTGTAGAGTTCTTGTGTAGTGCGTATGTTCTTGGTTTCAGGGGATACGGATTGATTTTGGGCATGGATTGGCTGTCTAGACATGGAGCCATTCTTGATTGTGAGCATAGGGTTGTGAGGCTTGTGACTCGCCTTGGCAACACCTTAGAGATTTCATGCAATCCGAAGGATCCCGTCATGTTGTGCTATCTTGAATCTCTCGACTCGTCAGAGGAAACCCTTCAGTCTGTAAGGGTGGTCCGAGATTATCCAGATGTTTTTGAAGAAGTTAAGGGGTTGCCCCCTAAACGAGAGATTGATTTTCGCATTTATCTGGTGGATAATGCTAAGCCTGTTTCTTTGCCCGTTCGGCACATGGCTCCGCGTGAAAGGCGGGAGCTGAGCAAGCAAGTGAAAGAGTTGCTTGAAAAGAACTTCATTAGACGAAGTATATCTGAGTGGGGAGCGCCTGTGGTATTTGCTACCAAGGCAGATGGTTCTCTCCGACTATGTGTTGACTATCGAGAGTTGAATAAGCTGACTAAGAAGAACAGACACCCGTTACCGAGGATCGATGATCTCTTTGACCAGCTTGTCGGTGCTTCTGTTTTCTCTCAGCTTGATCTTGCTACTGGATTTCATCAGCTCAGAGTGGCTGAAGATAGTATAGACAAGACTGCATTCAGAACTCCAGATGGATTCTTTGAATGGCTTGTTATGCCGTTCGGTTTGACGAATGCACCCGCGTATTTCGTGGACTTGATGAGTAGGGTGTTTCGAGGGTTCTTGAACAAGTTTGTCGTGGTCTTTGTGGATGATATTCTGATCTTCTCCAAGGATGAAGAAGAGCACGCGAGACATCTTGTAGAGGTGATGGATACGCTTAGAGCGCATCAGTTAAAGGCCAAGTTCTCCAAGTGTCACTTTTGGAGAAGGGAAGTTAGATTCCTTGGACATATCGTATCCAAGCAAGGCTTAGCGGTGGATCCCGCTAAAGTGGTTGCAGTTCAGGATTGGAAGACTCCAAGGAATGCAACCGAGGTGAGAAGTTTTCTAGGTCTTGCGGGTTTTTACCGGAAGTTCATCAAGGACTTCGCGAAGATTTCTGCTCCTCTCACTAAATTGACGAAGAAGAATTCAGTTTTTGCTTGGAGCTTAGAGTGCGAGCTTGCTTTTCAGAAGCTCAAGAGAGCTCTCACATCAGCACCCGTTCTAGCTTTGCCCAATGGAGGGAAATTATTTACAGTATACACCGATGCGTGTGGCACGGGGTTGGGAGCTGTTCTGATGCAAGAGGGCAGAGTGATATGCTTTGGCGGTAGACAACTCAAAGTGCATGAGAAGAATTATCCCACTCATGACTTAGAGTTGGCAGCAATAGTATATGCACTCAAGGCATGGCGCCATTATCTTCTGGGAGAAAGATTTGAGCTTTATACCGATCACAAGTCTTTGAAGTATCTCTTTTCTCAGAAGGATCTGAATCTGAGGCAGCAAAGATGGATGGAATTCTTGGCGTCCTATGATTTTGAAATAGCTTATACCCCTGGCAAGGGGAATGTGGTGGCTGATGCATTGAGTAGAAGAAGGTTGACCCTAAGTCCTCTATTCGTTGAGATGAAGAATTTAGAGTATGTGGCAACCTTTGATTTCTCTTTGGCGATGGAGTCGATGACCGGTTCTTTAGCATCTCTGGAACTCAGGCCTACCCTTCTTGATCAAGTTGGGGCTTCACAGAGAAAAGACCCTCACATAGTGGAGATTATGGATAAGCTGACTCGAGGGGAGACGTCTAGCCACCTCGCTCGATATTCTGTTGATGACAAGGGTTGGCTGAGGAGAGATGGAAGGTTATGTGTTCCCATGGTAGAAGATTTAGTAAGAAAAGTTCTGGAGGAAGCGCATCGCTCTAAGTTGACTATACATCCAGGCGGTGATAAGATGTATAAAGATATGAAGCATATTTTCTTTTGGCCTGGGATGAAGAAGGATGTGGCAGAGTTTGTCTCTAGATGTATCATTTGCCAGCAAGTTAAGGCCGAGTCAAGGAAGCCCGGTGGGCTATTGCATCCTCTAGATGTTCCACTTTGGAAGTGGGAGAGTATCTCCATGGACTTTATTGATGGGCTTCCAAGGTCAAGGAAAGGGAATACGAGCATTTGGGTTATTGTAGATAGACTTACGAAGAGTGCTCATTTTATTCCAGTAAAGAGCAAGAGGACCGCATCTTGGCTAGCGTCCGTATATCTTCGTGAGATTGTGAGACTTCATGGAGTCCCTTCTAGTATTGTCAGTGACCGTGACCCAATCTTTACAAGTCAATTCTGGAATAGCTTGCAAGAGGCTATGGGCACGAGGTTGAATCTGAGTACTGCTTATCACCCACAGACGGACGGCCAAACCGAAAGGGTGAATAGGGTACTCGAGGATCTATTGAGGCTTTGTATTCTGGACTTTGGTGGTACTTGGGAAGACCATCTTCCTCTTGTTGAGTTTGCATATAATAACAGTTATCAGGCAAGCATAGGGATGGCACCATTTGAAGCTTTATATGGGAGGCCGTGCAAGTCGCCTACATGTTGGTGGGAGACTACAGAGAAGCTCATACTTGGGCCTGATATGATCAGAGATACGTCCGAGAAGATCGAGTTGATTCGGAGACGAATGAAAGCGGCCCAAGACCGACAGAAATCCTATGCTGATAAGCGAAGATCCGATTTGGAGTTTGAAGTTGGGGATATGGTTTTCGTAAAGGTTTCTCCTTTGCGGAATGTGGTCCGATTTGGAGCTGTTGGGAAGTTAGCACCGAGATTTGTTGGACCCTTCCCTATTAAAGAGAGAATTGGGAAGATGGCTTATAAAGTGCAATTGCCCGAGAAGCTGTCCGGAGTGCATAATGTCTTTCATGTCTCGCATCTCCGAAAGTGCCTACATGAGTCTGATGAGGTGGTTGAACCTAGCATTCTTGAAGACGTGGAAGTAGACAAAGAGGCAACTTTGAGGAGAGCTCCGATTCGTATCTTGGGGACGGAGACCAAGAAGCTAAGGAATCGAGAGGTCAAGTTGGTGAAGGTTCAATGGGGTGAAGCCGAAGAAGACGCAACTTGGGAAACCGAGGAGAAGATGCGTGGGCTTTACCCATTCCTTTTTGAGGGTACACTCTCGATCTCTTTCCTTTGTTAGCATATCTTTCTCTTTGCTATCCATGTTTATCTAGTTATCGTGCTAATCTTGTCATGAGAACCTTAGGTAGAAACCCTTTGGATGAAACATGTGTTTGAGACATGTTATGTTTGATGGTTGCAAGTGGTTGCAAGTGTTTGCAAGTGGTTACTCGTGGATGCATGATACACATTAGGCACTAGATCGGCTCACACACTCCTCATATTGCATGTGCATGAGTGTTTATGCTTATTCTTGGATGAAATTTGTATGCTATCACATGGATGTTGCATATGGATGTATGATTGAGCACGCATGTAGATATTATACATTATGTTAGGGATTTGCATACATATGGATACATTTCACTAACATATTTTGCATTGATCTTCGCATTAGATAAGTACATATACACACACCTTTGCATATGTTCATCCAGCATTTAGAAACTTGTAAGGACAATGATTGCTCGTGGATGATGTTTTGAGTAGATGGATGTTGGATGGTAGGATACGTTCTTCCTAACTTGAAGATTTCGGGGACGAAATCCCTTAAGGAGGGGAGAATGTAACAACCCGTATTTTCAATAACCTGTTATAACATAAATTGAGGCAGAATTTAATTCTATAATCTGAATCAAGGGAAACGGGCTATGCCATAGCGTTCGTCTCGGAAAAATACGCGAAATAGAGTCTGAGTTTTCGAAAATCGGAGTCCGTATGAAGAAGATATGGACGAACGAAGTTTGGCAGAAAAACCCGAAAACTAGCCAGAATGCACTGGCGCACTTGTGAAGTGCGCCAACACAATAAATGCACTGGCGCACTTGTGAAGTGCGCCAATACATTTTTACACTGGCGCACTTGGGAAGTGCGCCCGTGTCGAGCCAGAAAACCTGCACAGTTTCTAGAGAGTTCTGTGGTTGGGTGCACCAGTTTGGGGTTTGGGCTTGGTCTTAGGGCTGGTTTCTGGAAGGCTCCGAAATCCAAGGGTCCTAATCTAATTTAGGGTTAATCTAAGGGCCTAAAACACTAGCCTAATCTATAAATAAGACCCTAATCCTACCCTAAAACCCCATTATTCATTCTAGCAATCAAACTATGTCAAATTGATTTCTCAAATGGCCTCCACTTGAAAACCCTAGCCTCCATCCTCTTCAAAAATCATTCCTATGAAGATTTTGATGTTCATACAAGCATTTCTAAGTTGTATGAATGATCATTAGCTTGCATACATCATCAAGTTGCAAGCTTTATTTGCTAAGCTAGAGTTTTTGGGATTTTTGTTAATTGGAGCTTTGTTTTGGGTTTTTATAAGCTTGCATAAAGGGCTTCTCAATCTTTATTAGTAGATTTGTGTCTTCATAATATTTGTAAGCCCTCTTACCTTCATTTTAGAAACTCTAAAGTTAATATGTGATGAAAGTTGGGATTTATGCATGTTTAATAAGTTATGCATGCTTATGCGAGTTCACTATGCTATGTTATGCATGTTTAATAAGTTATGCATGCTTATGCGAGTTCACTATGCTATGTTATGCATGTTTAATAAGTTATGCATGCTTATGCGAGTTCACTATGCCATGTTACACATGTTTGATAAGTTATGCATGTTTATGCAAGTTCACTATGCCATGATTTGCAAGTTTAACAAGTTATGCATGTTTATGCAAGTTCACTATGCCATGATTTGCAAGTTTAACAAGTTATGCATGTTTATGCAAGTTCACTATGCTAAGTTATGCAAGTCCAACACGTTATGCATGTTTATTATGATATGTAAGATTTATCATGTATGTTGTGCCAAGTTCCCTCTTTCTATCCTTTATGCGTTATGACGAATATGTAAGCGATAGAATGACGTTTGGGGGGGGGGGGGGGGGGGTTGGGGTAAAACTTAAAATACATGAAAATATGAGATTGGGAATTTACCTATTAAGTTAGGTCTACCCCTTGGGAATTTACCTATTAAGTTAGGTCTACCCAAGTATTTGTTAAACTTGTGATTATGTTTTGAAAATAAAGTGGACATGACACTTAGAAAACATAAGTGTGGCCAACTCGAGGTTGGGTTGAGTTTGTAGCGTAAACCTACCCGGAACCGACCGGCTTAACTAGTTGCTACAAACAATAGGACCCAATGTGAGAAGTTGGTCATGTGTACCTTGGACCCGAGGTTAGACCAAGTTGTGGTGTAAAGCTACCCGGACCCGCCCGGCTTAACTAGTAACCGCAACAAAGTCTAATGTGAGAGGTTAAGGCACAATTAAATTAATTAATGCCTCATGATTAGGGTTAAGTCATGGCCCACTAATACTTAACCAATTTTGGGTATACGAGGGATTAAATGGGGTTAAGTGGTGAACTGTTGGTTACACTTAACTAATTTAATCCATGATTAGTGAGGGGTTAAACCACACTTAACCCTCTTAGAAAACCCTAGCAATGTGGTCTGTTCCAGCAGTAATCCCAGTTTGGTATCATTCACAACCCTAGAGGCTAGGCTAGGGCGGGGCACGATTACTGGACTGATGTAAGCGACCAAAGCGACGGCTGAGTGGTACAGCGGTGCGGGTCCAGGCGGGCTACGGACGTGCACGTAGTCCGGTGTTGGACAAACTCGAGGCACGGGTACCAGTAGGTTTAGACAGTGCATTATTGCTTAGGTGTCTGGGGTTGACACCCGAGGGCTTGATACACCCGAAGGTGGACCCAGCACAGTCTGACTACAACCATATGTGGGCCGTATGGACACCAACACTTGACGTGTTAGGTTTATAGGGAGCCGATCGACTAGACCGTTGGGCTGGACCTTGTATTAAGGTCGCCTCATGTTATTGGGCCAAAGTTTGGGCTGAGGGATCAATACCTGTTATGTTAGTTTGCTAGTACACTGTGGTGCAAAGCTTAATCTTCTTTATGTGATGACACCTTTATCTATTGCCAGTATGTTCATCTCAGTTTCCATCATGATGTTAACTTTACTAGTTTATAGACTGATCGTAGTAGGGCTTACCAGTCTTTTTGACTGACCTGTTTTCTTTTGCTTCTTTTCTTCCGTCCCCCCCCCCCCCCCCCCCAGGTTCTCAGGGAGGGAATAGTGGTGCTTAGCTTGGATCGCTTGCTTGTTTGCTGGATAGCTCATGTATGTCTGGACATTGAGCTCGCTATGGTTTATCATCTTTATTTTGGGGATAGCACTATGTATTTCAGTATTTCTGTTTATGATGTACTAGACATGTTTATTTTGGCAGATGACTTTATGATGTACTAGACTTGTTTTGAGATGGTTTGAGATATTCCGCTGTTTTATTCTCACTTACTCTGTTTTATATATATACATTTATGTTCTTGTTCTGCCTTGATATATCATTATGCATGCTTACCCAGTTCTAACGCCCCCTAGAAGCTAGTGCCCCCGAAAGAGTGACCCTAGCGGAGGTGGGGTGTTACACTCTCTCTTCTTCTTCTCAATCTTCTCTAGTAAAGTAAGTCACACCTCCAAAAGTGCCAAAATCCTGGAGTGTAATCCGTAGATGGTCGAAAATCAAATGTGGCTATATACTCTAAACTCAGTTACTCAATAAATAAAGGAATCAATGTCGCCCTCTGCCTGCTCAAAGCATCATCCACTACACTTGCCATTCCAAGGGTATAAGAAATCCCAAAATCATATAATGCTAAGAAGTCCGTCCTCTTTTGTTACCTTAAATCGAGATCCCTCTAAGAGAATAAATACTTGAGTGACTTGAGGTCTGTAAAGAGCTTGAACCACTTGCCAAGTAGGTACCGCATCCAAGACTTAAGTGCAACTATAGCAGCTAACTCCAAATCATGAGTATGGTAATTAATATCACGAACCCTTAGTTGCTTACTATCGTAACATACTACTCTACCCTCTTGCATCAATACTGCACCCAGACTAGTCCCACAAGTGTCGATATAAATTGTGAACATCCTAAATCCATCGTGTAATGTCAAAACTGGTGCACTGGTAAGAGCATTCTTCAGTCTCCGAAAGGCATCCTAACAATCCACGTCCCAAGAGAAAGTCAAATTCTTCTTAATAAGTTTGGTTAATGGTGCCGAGATCCATGCAAAGTTATTAATGAATTTCCTATAGTAACCCATTAAGCCCAGAAAAATACTCACCTCAATCGCGTTCTTAGGGGTCCTCTAATCCTGTAGTGCCACTATCTTGGTGGGGATCAACAACCAACCTATCCTTTGAGACCATATGCTCCAAGAAACACACTTTTGTCCTCTAAAAATGATACTTTGACAATTTTGCCTTCAACTGATGAACTCGGAGAGTACGGAGAACCTCACCCAAATGTGAAGCATGTTCGTCCTCGAGAAGACAAGGATATTATCCACAAAAACCACGACAAACTTAATCAGAACGTCTCCGAATACTCTACTCATCAAGTCCATAAAGTATGCTGGTGCGTTGGTCACCCCAAAAGTCTTAACCAACCACTCAAGGAAGCCACTAGGAGTTTAAAATGCCGTTTTATCAATGTTATCCTCACCTACACATAACTGATGAAAACCAGTAGCCAAACCCAACATAGAGAATGTAGTCACGCCGACCAACTGGTCAAATAAATCATCTATCCAAAGGAGTGTGTAATGATTCTTCTTCGTGAGCTTGTTCAATTCTCGGTAATCCACTTACATACGGAAGGAACCATCGGCCTTAGTGGCGAATACAACTAGTGCTCCCCACTCAGAAATACTCCTTCTAATGAAACCCTTTTCCAAAAGCTTACCCACTTGCTTGCTCAACTCTTTCCGTTCCCTCGGAGCCATATGCCAAACAAATAACGTTATAGGATTCGCATTCTTACTAAGATAAATTCGGAAATTGATCTCTCGCTTAGGTAGCAATCCTTTAACCTCCTCGAATACATCCGGATACTCACATACAACTGTTACAACATAAGTATCAGTAGAAGAATCTAGGGAGTAAAGAAAACTCAACATGACCGACCCTCGTGGGTTGCAAGAAATCTCTAGGGCCCTACTACTACATGACATCGAACGAATGACCCTCCTCTTACAGCTAAGAACAGCCCCGTACATGGTTAATCAATCCATACTAAGATCATCATGTACCCGAAAAATCCCAATACATAGGCATCACAGTCAAACTCAATGCCTAAAATCGAAAATTTTAAACCCCTACATATCATAGATAGGTGCGTCAAACAACCTTTATGATTTGAAACTGTTATGGGATCGGTAACTAGTGAGATTTCTAAGTGTAAACGGTCAACCAAGGTACTAGAAATAAATGAATAAGAGGCTCGCGAATCGGAAAGAGTGCGAACAAAAAATCAGAGATAGAGATCAAACCTTCAAGAGAGACTTTCCAACCTCTATCCGTCCATTGCTATAAAAACATGAACCCGAGATGCTGCTATACCAGTACCTTATCTGGTCCTCTGTGGAGATGCCTTACTCAGATGTCTAGGCTACCCATAATTAAAAAACTTTCCTTCAACATCCTGCAATCCCTAATAAGCTGTCTGGTGTTCCACAACGGTGGCACTTGATCTCTTCCTTGATCAGTCCTTTCTGGGGATTTCTAACTTGCTTCTTTATGTCTTTCATATACCAGAACTTCTTTTTAGAACCAGAAAACTTAGAAGCTCCACTCTTATCCTTTTTCACCTCCTCTTTCTGGTCCTCATGCATCAATGCCATCTCAATTGAAGCCTCGAATGTCACTCTCATAGGAATGTGAGTCATCGCCAAACCTTGGAAAGGTTGATTTAACCCTCTCGCAAATCTAACGACCTTCTTCTGAGCAGTATTAACCAAATCCATGCCCAATCTCCATAACTCATTGAATCGCTTGATGTATTCCATTAATGACAAATCTCCTTGCTTCAAGCTAAAAAAACTGCTCCAATAACATCCCTTCTGCAGTGGAAGACATGAACTTCCTCTTAAACCTATTATGTATCTGTCCCAATCTGAATTTATTCTTTTAGACTCTACAGTCTTCCACCTGAATAAGGCTTCCTCCTTAGGTTGCCAAACTGCAAGTTGAACTCACATCCTATCCTCTAGTTCCAATAGCTTGAATATCATCTCAGTCCCTCTAATCCAAGTGTGTGCCTACACGAATGTGCCGGTACCCGAAAAAGTCATATCGCCCAAGTTAGAGAAGTCCTTACAAAGTTTAGAAAAATTTGCAGTATATGTGGGTTGGCAGGAACCAGCGCAGTGGATGCTGGAACCTGCGCATTTTCTTGTCCCTCAACAGGTGAACTTCTAAATATCTACTAAACCAATCGAGAATTGGAACGCCCTCCGAAAGATTAGGGGCTCCCGACATGTTTCACAAAAGAAAGAGTAGAATTTTAGAATTCGAAGGGACAAAGGAACGTTGTACTTGATTAGAGGGGATATATATTATTTCAAATTTTACTTTTGGCTTTTGAAAATAAAAGTTTTATTTAAAAAGGTTTATTTTTAAAACAAAATTTTAGTGATCTTGTAACCATAGGCCCTTTTACCAAATGTAACACCCCATACGCCTTATCGTTATCCTAACATAGAATCTCATTAAAGATATGGAGCATTTTAGGTATAAAGACAAATAACATCAACGAGACTAAGAGATTTCCAAGACATAAATTAAATTCATAGAAGAAGAAAAAAAACAATTTTCATTAAAACCATCTTTATTATTTCAGCCTAAACAAACTGTCTAAAAATACCATGTCTGAAATCTCAGTCATAACAAATATACCATAATACAATAATGATAATATCCCTAAATAGCCTAAAAGGTACAAGAAAACCGTGGAAAGAAATAAAAAAATACATCTCTACAAGAGTGTTTCAAGATAAAATCAACTAAGCAGTCCAAGCTAAGCACTTCCTTTCTGAGAGTCTAGGGGAAAGATATAGAAAAGAAGAAAAGGAGAATATGTTAGACAAAAAGTATGATGAGCTATGCTAACATGACTGATAAGCGATAGAAAATAGATAAAATAGTAGTTTGAGTGTCATAAAAGGATAAGTGTCTATGCACACCTAGAAGTGACAAATAAAATAGGGATGACAAAAGATGTAAGTGTTCTCATTCGCAAGATTCAAAAATGATGACTGTCTTGTACTTCTACAAATTAAAAATGAAACATTAATTAGGAACAAGTTCTTAATATACCCAGTCGATCGGCTACAACGAATCATAGATAACTTATGCCTACTATGTGTTCAGGTTTATTAGGCCCAAACCCATCAACCAAAAGACAACCTTATCAATATGTTTCAAAGTGACTTATGTTTCCAAATTGGTCTAGTGCACACACACTGACCTATTGAAATGCACTCACACCCTCCAATTGGACCGACTTACATCCACAATATAACATGGTGCGTTCACTTGCCTCATACTGAGACTAAAAATGATAAATAGGGTATGCTACATGGAATGGATCCCAACAAATGATAACTTGGCCAAATCCCAAACCCTTGTTTGACCCCCACAAACAAATTCAATGTATTAGGCCCCTAGTTTACCCAAACACTGTAAATTAATATGTTTATATTGAAGCTCGACAATGAGGAGTATAAGGCTCGTAATTTACTCACACACTGTAAATCAGTATGTACATATGAGGCCCAACCATAAGAGCCAATATTAAGCTAATAATTTACCTACACACTGTAAATTAATATGCTCATATTAAAGCCCGACAACGAGGAGTTCTAGGCTCATAATTTACCCACACACTGTAAATTAATATGCGTATATTAAGTCTAACTATCCATATCAAATATTACAAGTCATATTGCAAATACAATTCATGTTTATTATGATTCCAATTATCATAATTATGCAATTTTCTAATTACAGTCTATTTCTGTCAAAATATGTCAAATAGGCATTTATATAGTTCGATTTTCCTTGATACATTTGTTCCCTTCGTAATTGCAGTTTCAACATATTTAAATCAAGCCTCAGTTTTGATGATTTCTATTCAGTTAATTTTATTCCCTAATCCAAATGCAGAATAAAAAAAAGAGAAATAATCCATCGCAAATATATAGTCATATAAGGTTCAAGGCTAATTTCATCGCATTTATATACCTTTCAAGCATATTTTAATGTAACTGCAAAAATCGCATTTATATACCTTTCAGACATATTTTAATGTAATTGCAAAATCTAAGAAAAATAGAAAAAGGGAAGAAGAGATCTGATGCAATAGTCAATAGAAATCTGAATCAAAATCACAGAAATAGATAGAAGATATTTAGAAAGTAAATATAAAGACAACTTAATCTGAAATCAACTTTAAAAATCAGAATCCAAGAGCTGTGAATAATTTATAACTACCACTGCTCTTTTATAGATTTAACTTTTGCTTAATTGAAATATAGAAATAATTCTCACCTAAATTTGCAAATCCAATGGCCCCAATAAGAAATTCACAAAATCTATGAATAAACAGTACTTTAATTTGTGTACGAAAAAATTATATTTTTTTCGTAGAAGAAGGGTGTAGTTGAGGCACAAAAGTGAAGAATGAGAATTGTGGGGAACGGGGGAGGAGTACAGGTTTATTTATAGATGAGTTAAGGAGTTTTGGGCCTTTAAATAAATAGGTTTTTGATCCTAGACTTTAAATCCATGTCAGAAAAGAACAATCCCAAAGCTACCCGCAACTTTTTTTTGTGCCAGGCACGAAAACATGCCTGACCGAACTGCCTGTGTCGTTTCAGGCGCTGACCCAGTTGGAACTATGTCGTCCCACTTATTAAGCTGATTAAGAAAAAAAAATAATTTTTATTTGTTGGTTTTATTTTGAATTTTAACTTGAATTTCAAACTTCACTAGTCATAACTTATTCATTTCAGGTCTGTTTTATGCAAGCTAAAAGTCCATTTTAACCAAAAATCATAACGGACCTAATGTCGCAAACCTCGTTGCCTAATTCCCATTATTTTACAACTTATTCTTTAATTAATTAATTTGTTAATAAATTATTATTCGTTTAAAATTTGGGTTATTACAGTGAACAAGCAACACTTCTTCTATATGGAACCAACCACCTCGGTCGGGTCCGCTCTACTGCACGTCGAGTTATAAGGTCATGGCCAGTAACTAGCACAAGCAAACACTCACAAGTGAGATGTCATTTCTAGACTAGTGCATCATCAACTAGGCTCACACAAATAACTGGCACTTCCCATACGTACATATGGGAAACACAAAACTGTAGGAGGCTAGGAATACCAATTGTCGCCACCGGCGAAGGTCAAAATCTCTCTTGGAAACGGGTAACTCCAGTGATATGAATTCACTAAAAAACTCTAACTCCTTTGCTAATAAATAATACTTATAACCCTCAAAAGCGAACTCTATTGTCATTGTCTCCGAATCAGGGATCGAATACTCCTCATGTGGCTTTGGTAATTGACTAAAATAAGCCAACCTTCCGTTCGTAAACACACCACACATAAACCATCCACATAATTAAGTGTGCCATACTGGAAGGAATGGATAACCGATACATCGAGGGTCAATTTCAAGTTTAGCCATCGAAACTCTTGTAGGACTCATAGCGACATCCTACCAGAAATGATATGACCTAAGCACTTCACCTTTCTCGTCGAAAAGTGAAACTCCAACAAAGTGACCAACAAATGGAGTTTCTCAACACCACAACACAAACACCAATTGTGCTCTATGCCCTCTTTTCATCCATAGGAAGAAGAAGTACAATCAAGTAGCACAAGCGCAACTCATTTAAGTGATATCTTAGAATGTGATCCAAGAAATTAACAAAATATGTTGACTTGCTATTAGCCTGAACCGCACAACCAACCAGTCAAAATAACATATGAAACACTATAATCAGCATACACCACCATGCTTCCCACAATCCATTAAACCCCCTCGTGATTCTTAATGGAAAGAACATTCTTGCACTCTAGAGTCAATCAGATGAACCACATATTAATGATAACAGATACTCGCTTGCTTCTCGCTCCTAGGGTGTCATACGCACTAGAGGCATAACTACTAGTTCAATACTATACCAAATCGTAACGGAACTCGACACAAATATGGTGGCAATCTGGTCACCTCATCGGATGTGTCTAGATACCCTCAAGCTACCAGCTCAGGTGATGACTTACTGCTAGAGAACTCAGTGTCTCGGCCTGCTATCGTCAAATCATGAGTGACTTGCCTACTGGAGATCAAAGTCCCATCCAACCATTTCTAAATCTAGGATGACTAACTACTGAAGAGAAAAACGTCCTAGCCTGCTATCATCATCAATAGCCTGTCACAACAATTAATAATATGTATCCTCCCAGTAAGTAAACTACTGGGCTCAAATATTAAGTCCAGTTAAGCTGAATAGTTAACAAAAGGCAAACAAATTAGGAAACAAACAAAAAATGACTCAATGAGATTAAATTTTGACGAACCATGTATAATACCAAGTATAGACAAACTATATTGTTACTCTACCCACCTCGAGGTCTTAAACTAAGCACGATGGATGCAGCAGTCATCCATGGTATAATCTTTTAGCAACCAGACATGGGATATTACACACATATATCATCTATTTGAGCCCTCAAGAGGGTAAGTAGCAATAAACAAAAGTAAATTAATCGTCACGAATCCCTATCTCATTCCATCTATTAACCCACAAGATCAAATGAAACAATGATATCTCGATGCAAAATAAAACGCGTATGGAAACACCATTAGTGGAAAACATATATTGTTGGTGATATTAATTCCTCTTCTCTTTCACTGAAGGAGCACTCAATGAAATGTGAATGATGATCAATGATATGTCTACGTGATTTTTCTAGAAATTTGGACAAACTTCTATATTGGGTGCACATTTTCCATATTTCCTTGATTGACTCCCCCAAGCCATCATTCACTCATCTGAAATTAATAACATTTCAAATAGATCACTTGACCCAACCACAAACTCTAGACTTCCTTTTGTGGAGTAAGAATAGAGAGAATAAATCGTATGTCGATAAAACATCGAATTCAGTAATTGTAACAACTCACTCTTTTGAACCCGAGTTTTGAGAAAAAAACAAAACTCAAACTTATCCAAGTATATATCATGTAAATTTGGTACTCGCAAATAATGAGAATGAGCATAATAAAAGTACAATAAAACTAAACTCATAGTGAAATCAAGATAGGACGATAAATATTGACCATGAAAAATACCTTAATAGTGAATATCGACATCAATACCGAGCATGAGAGAACAAGAACAAAAACCAAGCTCAGACGCCTTTAAAATCCCGTCTTTCCCACCAAAACTAGAGAGTTTTATGAGGAAAGGGTCAGAACAACAAGTCCAGTTGAGCTTAAAATGTAAAACAATGTCTACAATACACTAATATGTCCCGTTTGATTTCACTCAAATTATATATTTATTAAGGTTAGTGATTCTAGCCAAACCTTGCAAAGTTACGCACAGTGACATACTTTCAGGCCTAAGGTGGTTCTTTCCAAAGATAGATTATTGTTATATACTGAGATAGAACTTTTACATATAATTAAGCCTTTAAACCACCCTTTAAGCAATAAGTAAGAGATGAAATTTCTAACCACTTAATACCTTGCTAAACCAAAAGAGGTGTTTCTATAGCCCCTTTAAATAAAAGGCGGATTCCTATGATTACATAAGGCCTTTCTAAGGGGTTAACTAATATACTATTCTAAATTAGAGGAAACTAGCTACAATGTCCCTTAACTACTAATTTAAGGCTTCCGTCATTCTTGCATATCCCAACCATGTATAAGAAATACATAGTAAGCCGTTACTTTGATCTATAGGATAGACAGATGACTCCTCACTATTTAAGACCTTCCCTCGGGGGACCCCTCTATTACTACTAATTAACCTTTTTAGAAATCCAGAAGCCACTTAATACTTCTCGCAAGATAAACAGACCTATGCTACTAGCATAGCGGACATTTAATACCATAATCTAAGGTAGACTCTACCCCGGTGACTTATTACCTAGAGGAACCGGACTCTTCTAGAGATTACCAATGTCATTCCCAATAGCCATATAATACTTATTACCAGAAAAGGTGAGTTATCCAATAACTTAATACCTGACTGGGGAGCACCCTGTGCCTCTGCCCTTACTATAAAGAAAAGGGTGAATCCAATCATTTAATACTACCATTAGGCAGATCTCACTACTAAAGACCTAAATTCTAAAGTATGCTACGACTTAAGTTGTCCTTTAGGTTTCTTCTTTCGAAAGGGAGGCAGGCCCTATAACCACTTAAGACCCCAACATTTGAAGTAAACCTCTAGGAATATTTTGGTGCTAGGACAATAATTATTTCCACGAGTTCCTATGGCTAATGATATCTCACATTAGTTGTGCATATATCCGACTGTTGGAAAATGTAGACTTCCATCGAAAACTTAACTAGCCATGCATCATTAACCTACTAAGTCCAATTTGTATATTAAATAGAGATAATATTCCTATGATTAAACTAGAGATAAGGAAGAATTGATTGTCTTAAGATTAGGTTCATAGATCTAAGATTATTTATTAGACTTGAACTAACTATGGTAATTACTACCCAACTCCCCATTTAATTAATTTAATTACCATTATAGTAACATGCCATTAAAAACCATAATGATTGCTTTTCATAAGGCAAAAGACATTTAAATAAATAACATTTTATGTTAGTTCCTTTATGTTTCATTATTCCTATTTATTGCAATTCCTATTTATTACATTGATTACTATATAATTGTTGATAGGCCTTTCGGTAAGGCCATCAAGGTTCGTCGATTACATGGGCTTCTACCAAAGTAACGTGAAAAGCTAGACACTCATGATCCAAAGGATATTCAACTGAGGTTTAGGTTGGTATGGAAGCCTGATATGCCAACCAGATGGAACCCGTAACAATTGGATTGACCAATGCAAATCGGGCCTAGCCACGAACAAAATATCCACCTAAAGAGTGGCTTACACTCCTGATTAACTGTTCCGAGCTACCCATATAGACCGGGTTAACTTCCACCGGTCATTACGAATATCGATTCTCAAGGAGAAGAATGCCTCTTCATGCTTCCTGACAATCTTAGATCGGATTACGTGTATTCCAACCAATTCAACCACTATATCACCTATAAATACACCTTCTAAACTCTGGAGAAAAGACTTTTTGCATCTTTGGGTTTTTCATCCTTTGATTGTTGCCAATCTCTTATTGTATTATCACTATGATTGTTTTTCCTGTAATACATCATAAAGTATATAAGAGATTATAAAGAGAATTTAGGCTTATTAACGCGGAACCACTATAAACCTGTGTGTGATCGCTCTACTTTACATTTTTTGCATTTACTTATCTTCAATTATTCTCTACTTCAATTGCTACTAAGTCTTGCTCCTCTTCTTTTGGTACTAAAAACTCTTCACCTTATTCCCACCTAAAACCTCCATCATATATTCCACTTCCACCAGCTAAAGTTTCGGGATCCGGATTGACCTTTCCAGTTATTGTCTAGCTCTGCTTTCCTCAGCGGTGCCTACCTATGCCATACCCTCTGCGTCTAAATCTAAGAATGGTAAGTTGAAAGGTAAATTTTGGCAAGATCTAGATGAGGGAATTGAATATAAATCTAAAGACGTGATGCCTTTAAGTTGTAGTCTAAAATCGGGCAAGAGGCATATGAGAAGGAATCCTATTTAAATGATTTCTATTTTGTCAATTGGAGTTGGTTTTCTAGAGCCTTAGTTCATTTCAAGGGACTTTCTGTTCTGTGTGAATATTGATATGTTTGGCTTTTGACTCTGATGTTATATGGTGGTTTTGGCATTTGGATTTAATGCTACAGTTTTGGCTTCCTTTTGTTCTTAGTTTGGCAATGGAGTTTTTTGGTCGTTGACATCCTTCAGATTGGCTTCATTCAGTTGACATCTGGTGACAAGCATGGATTTGCGATGGCTCCTATCCTTCTTTGGGTTTTGCGTCTTTGTTAACTAGCAGTATAGAGTTTTTTTTCTTGTTCTTTTGTAAATTTCTCATTGTTTTTTCTCTTTACTACTCAGTTGAGAAATTATTTGTTGTGTAGCATATGTTTTTACATTCTTGTAATAATTCGTTGTATGAATAAAAGATTAAAGACCTTTCAAAAAAAATTTCTCTACAAAACTCATTCTTTGGGTGTTGTACCAATTTTTGATGTAAACTTTGGTGCTTTCATTGAGAACTTGATATTCTCAGCATTTGAGGTATTTTGTTCTTGTAACAACCCGTATTTTTAAATAACATGTTACAACATAAACCAAGGCAGAATTAAATGATAAAATCTGAATCAGGGGAAACAGGCTGTGCCTTTGTGTTCGTCTCGGAAAAATACGCGAAATAGAGTCCGAGTTTTCGAAAATCGGAGTCCGTATGACCCAGTTATGGCCCATAGAAGTTTTCAGAAAATTCAAGTTTAAAAACAGATTTCAAATTCAGCTGGGCAGGGTAGGCAGGAAAAGATCCCGCCACTCCCCAAGTCGACTGGGGAGTCGACTTGGGAGTCAACACACCCCAGGCTGTGTCGACTGCCCAGTCGACACCCCTGTCGACTTGGGTGGTCGGCCAGTTTGGCCTGGGTGCACCTGACTTGTTCCTCAAGACATATTTGGAGGCTTGTGACGGATTTTAATGGCTCAGATCTGAACTAGGGTTAATCCTATGGCCTAAACTAACCTAATCTTCTATAAAACGACCCTAAGACCTAGCCTAAACCCTCATTAATCATTCCTACAACTAAACTATGCCAAAATGTTTCTTGATCATGGCCTCCATCTTCATATCATGGCCTCCATCCTCTTCATGAAAGTTTTAGTGTCCTAAGCTAGTAAAACAGCCACCTTTCTTCATCAAAACAAGTATTTTTCTTCATACAAATCAAACGAGCTTATTGTTTCTCAAAATAACTTGGAGCTTATATGCGATTGGGGTTTTAGAGTTGCTAGTGGCTTCGTCTCAATCTTATTTTATCTCATAGGTCTTCATAGCATTGTAAGCCCTATTCTACTCTTAGATTCTAACTATGAAGTTAAATATGACATGTTGCAAGTTGAGTTTGGGCCTAAGTATGATTTGTGCTTTGATTCTATCATGCTATGCATGAGATTTATTTTATGCATGCTTGTAAAGCTATCACCTTGACTTTGTGCATAGAAAGCTATGAGCTTTGATTCTATCATGTTATGCATAGACTTATTCTATGCATGTTTGTAAAGCTATCACCTTGACTTTATGCATAAAAAGCTATGAGCTTTGGTTTGAAATATTTCATAAAAGCAACATAGAAACTCTCATCACCCTTATGTTAACATGCATATGATGTTATATGCGAATCACTTGCTATCATCTCATGTCATGTATGACCATGTTTCACCTATTTTGCCAAAGTTGATATTATGCATGTTTTGAGGCCTATAATGTAATATGCAAGTTTATGCACACATTTGCCTCATACGCCACCATGTTTAACTTGTGGCCAAACCTTAACCCCTCATGTTCCTTAATATGCTTGTGGCCAAATCACCCTAATGATATTATGCATGCTTGTGGCCAAATCACCCTTATGCTATTATGCATGCTTGTGGCCAAATCACCCTTATGCTATTACGCATGCTAGTGGCCAAATCACCCTTATTCTATTTGATATGTTTGAGGCCAAGTCACCTTTTATGCTATCATACATGTTGAGGCCATATGCTAGTATGTTGAACCCCTTTTGGCCTCAAATATCACCATGTTTGACTTGTGATAGACTTTGCCACCTTATGCCCACCTTGTCATATTGTTATGTTCCCTCTTTGATCTATTTGCGTTGATGCGAATTTACGTGCGATGGGAATACGTTATGGGTAGTTGGGCAAACTTAAATAACATGAAAACATGACTTGAAAATATGACATGAAAGTTTGACATGTGTTTATGCTTGAAAACACGAACGTGGACATGACATGTAGAAAACATGAAAGTGGCCAACTCGAGGTTGGGTTGAGTTTGTAGCATAAATCTACCCGGAACCGACCGGCTTAACTAGTGGCTACAAACAATAGGACCCAATGTGAGTAGTTGGTCATATCGCACTTAAAACCCGAGGTTAGACTAGGTTGTGGTGTAAAGCTACCTGGACCCGCCCGGCTTAACTAGTAACCACAACAAAGTCTAATGTGAGAGGTTGGGGTGCATTAAGTTAATTAATGCCACATGGTAGGGTTAAGTCATGGACTACTTGAATACTTAACCAATTAAACACGATGGATTGGTAGGGTTAAGTCATGGACTACTTGAATATACTTAACCAATTAAACACGATGGATTGGTAGGGTTAAGTCATGGACTACTTGAATACTTAACCAATTAAACACGATGGATTGGTAGGGTTAAGTCATGGACTACTTGAATATACTTAACCAATTAAACACGATGGATTGGTAGGGTTAAGACATGGATTACTTGAATACTTAACCAATTAAACCCGATGTATTGATAGGGTTAAGTCATGAACTGCTTGAATACACTTGACCAACTCAATACATGGTTAGGATAGGGTTAACCACACTTAACCCGCTTGAAATCCTAGTTACGTGGTCCTTTTCAGCAGTAACCAACTTGGAAGTATCATGGGTACCCTGGACTAGGCTAGGGTGGGGCACGATTACTGGACTGATTGTAAGAGACCAAAAGAGACGGCTGAAGGGTGCACCGGTTGTTCAGGCGGACCATGGTCGTGCACATTAAGTCCAGAGTTGAACATGGACACCAGTAGGTTTAGACTGTGCGTGCTTGAATTGTGTCTGTGGTTTACACCTTAGGGCTGGATACACCCTGGGGTGGAACATGCACAGTTAACTACATTCCACGATTAAGCCGTATGACACCGATACACAACGAGTTAGGCATATAGGGAGCCGATCGACTAGACCGAGTAGTTGGACCTTGATTTAGGTCACCTCATGATATTGGGCCAAGATTGGGCCAAGGGATCATTTCTTGTTTATACTTGACATGGATTACTAGTACACACTGGTGCAACTTAACCTTGTATATGCGATGCCACACTTGATCTATCTTGTTAACTTTTCACCATGCCAGTTATCACCCTATGTCTCATCTCTGTTTTACATGTCCAGTTAACTTTATTAGTTTTTATACTAATAGTAGGTAGGGCTTACCTGTCTTTTTGACTGACCCGTTTTCTTTCGCCTCTTTTCTTCCGTTCCCCCCCCCCCCCCCCCCCCAAGGTTCTCAGGGTGGGAATACTAGCACCTAGCTCGGATCTTTAGCTGCTTTTCTGGATAGCTCATGTACGGTTTGGACTTGAGCTCGCTATGGCTTACCACATCTACTTTGGGGATAGTTTACTTTTTGTTATTTCCAATTTATGTTTTCTAGACTTTGTTTTGTGGGAAAATGATGACTAAGTACTTTGATGTAACTTGACTATGGTTTTGAAATAGAAATTTTATCCGCTGCTTTATTTACTCTGCTTTTACTTATATGTTCTGTCTTGTGATATCTACATGCATGTTTACCTCGTTTAATGCCCCTCCAAAGCTAGTGCGCTTGCAAGAGTGTCCCTGGCGGAGGTGGGGTGTTACATTTGGTATCAGAGCATAAGGTTTACGAGATTGAACAAAAGATTTTTTAAAACTTACCTTTTGAAAAACTATTTTCAAAACCAATTAAGTATTTTCCAAGAAAAGTCTATTTTATTTTAAAAGGCTATTCCCCAAGAGCCATTAGCACTATCCTTGGTTTCCTCGTTCTCAATCTATCTTTTTCTTCGTTTCAGTATGGCCAATAATTTTGCCATTCTGGAGGGTGTACCAGTACCTATTTGGTTTACAAGGTACATGGAGGCAAGGGCGAATGAAGTCGGGCCCGCGGACATTCCTCCTCCTTCCCCCGTAGCTAACATTCCTCCCCCTCCCGTAGCTGAGGTTCCTCCTCCTCCTCCGCACCCACAAGCGGATTTCACGAAGATTTGCAAGGACTTTAAGGCGATGGGTGGCAAGAATTTTATTGGGACGGAGACTTTTGTTGAGGCAAGAAACTGGTTAAAGGAAACTGAAGACCTCTTTGCTATCTTTGATATAGAAGACCGTAGGAAAGTTCTGTTAGCGGTATGGTTATTGAAAGAGGAAGCTGCATATTGGTGGGTAGTCACCACCACTACTAGGCCAATTCAGACTTGGGATGACTTTAGGAGAAGGTTTGGACTGAGGTTTTTATCATCGACAGAAGAGAACCTTCAGATGGAGAGGTTCCTATCTCTAAAGCAAGGGGACATGACAGTTAGGGAATACGTGGATACGCTTAATCAACTTGCTCGGTTCGGTCTAGACTTGATTAACACAGCTCAGAAAAAGGCCCTACGCTTTGCTCTAGGATTGAATGAGCCATTGCGTGGTTTGGCCATGTCTCATATACCCATGGGGGCGACTTTCGAGAGTTTGGTGAATATGGCCCTGCTTCAAGAGGAAGATAAGGGTGGCAAGAAGGAGGTCAAGGCAAATGAGTCTCAAGGCGAGAAGGTAGATTCCGGAAAAGGAGTCAAGAACAACAACAACAAGGACAACAAGTCAGGAGAAAGGAGGAAGTGCAACTTCTGTGGGATTACTGGGCACATAGCCAAAGACTGTAGGAAGAAGAAAAGGAAGTTGGGAGAATGCTTTCATTGTGGAGAGTCTGGACACTATAGTAAGGATTGCCCGAAAAAGCGAGGACAAGGGAAAAGGCAAATTCAGCAAGCAGGACCCACTAGAGGGCAGTTGCAGGCCCCCCTCGCTCTTCCAGCTTTTGATCGAGGTAGTGTTTCTATAGAACGTCATGATTACATTTCTGATTTCCCTGTTCGTACCTTATTTGATTCTGGCGCATCGCATAGTTTTATTTCTGATCTTGTTGAAAGTTTGCACCTAAGTACTAGTCTATTTGAAAATCCCGTTAGTATTTCAAATCCGATTGGGGGTTCCGCCCATCTATCTGCGACTTGTATGGATTTGAAAATCTCTATCTTGAGCATAGAATTCATGTGTAAAGCTTATGTTCTCGGGTTTATGGGACACGGGTGGATTGTGGGCGTGGATTGGTTGTCCGGTTATGGAGCCATTCTTGACTTCGAACATAGGGTTGCGAGGCTCATGACTCGCCTCAGTAATACCCTCGAAATCTCGTGTGACCTTTAGGGTTCTGTCATGATTAGTTATCTAGAATCCCTTGGCACTTTTATTGGAAATTTCTAATCCAATCGAGTAGTGTTCGCCACTAAGGCGGATGGTCCATTTCGCTTAAGCATGAGGTATAGAAATCACCCTAGTAAGAACATTTGGCAACGTGGAGTGGCATTTGTTTTCAAGAGATAGTTCTTCTGTGTGGAATACCGTATGGTATGTAAACAAGATCCAGGATTCACTAACGAATTTTGGAAAGCTTGCATGAAACCATGAGCACGCAGTTATGTTTAAGCCAAGTATTTTAGGAAAAGAATAAGTGGAAGTGGAACGAGAGGCAACGGTGAAATGAGTTCTAACCCATATTTTGGAAATAAGAATTAAGAGCTATGAAATTGTGGAGTTGAAAGACGGTCAAGGCACGATGGGATTAAGCACAAGAAAATGCGGCTTAGAAGATTGAAGACTAGATACATGCATTATATCTCTTTTTAAGAGTATATCCTTGATCCCTATTATTCTGTAGAGCTTACTCGCATGCTATCTTTTAAGTATATCCTCTCGGTCCTATTCTCAATCTTAGTTCTGTTGCAAACCCCATAAGGAGTATGACTCGCCTATATAGTTGGGGTGGGGATGTCCATTAAGTTGACCAAACTATTTGGGCTTTATGGGATATGGGTCATAGTTGATAGACTTACGAAGAGCACCCATTTCATTCCAGTAAAGAACAAGAGGACTGTATCAGGTCTAGCAACTATTTATCTTCGAGAGATAGTACGATTGCATGGAGTTCCTTCTAGCATAGTTAGCGATCGTGACCCAATCTTTACTAGCCAGTTCTGGAATAGTTTGCAAGAAGCGATGGGTACGCGATTGAATCTAGGTATGGCCTATCACCCATAGACGGATGGCCGGACCAAAAGGGTGAATAGGGTACTAGAAGATCTGTTGAGGCTATGCATCCTTGACTTTGGCGGTACTTGGGAAGATCATCTTCCTCTCGTAGAGTTTGCTTATAATAACAGCTATCAAGCAAGCATAGGGATGGCACCATTCGAAGCTTTATATGGAAGGCCGTGCAAGTCACCAACATGTTGGTGGGAAACGATGGATAAGCTTATACTTGGGCCCGACATGATAAGGGACACATCCAAAAAGGTTGAGTTGATTCGAAGGCGGATGAAGACAGCCCAAGACAGACAGAAATCCTATGCAGACAAGCGAAGGACAGCCTTGGAATTTAAAGTTGGAGATTTAGTTTTCATGGAGGTTTCTCCTTTGCGAAATGTGGTTCGTTTTGGAGCAGTTGGGAAGCTGGCACCAAGGTTCGTAGGACCCTTCCCTATCATAGAGAGGATTGGGAAGATGGCTTATAAGGTGGAATTGCCCGAGAAGCTGGCCGGAGTTCACAATGTTTTTCATGTCTCGCATCTCCGAGAGTGCCTACATGAGTCAGCCAAGGTAGTTGAACCAAGTATTCTTGAAGACACGGAGGTATAGAAAGAGGCAACCTTGAGGCGAGCTCTGATTCGTATCTTGGGAACGGAGATCAAGAAGCTGAGGAATCGAGAAGTCCAGTTAGTAAAGGTTCAGTGGAGTGAAGCCGAAAAGGACGCAACTTGGGAAACCGAGGAGAAGATGCGCACGCTTCACCCATTTCATTTTGAGGGTACATTCTCGATCTCTTTTCCTAGCCAGCATATCTTTCTTTCACTATCCATGTTTATCTTGTTATCTCGTTAACCTTGTCATGAGAACCTTAGGTAGAAACCCTTTGGATGAAACATGTATTTGAAACATGTTATGCTTGATGTTTGCAAGTGGTTGCAAGTGTTTGCAAGTGGATACTTGTGGATGTATGATACACATTAGGCACTAAGATCGGCTCACACACTTTCATATTGCATATGCATGAGTGTTTATACTTATTCATGGATGAAACTTGTGCTATCACATGGATGTTGCATATGGATGAATGTTATGTGCACTCATATAGAGATTATAAATTATGTTAGGAATTTGCATACATATGGACGCATTCCACTAACATACTTTGCATTAAGGAGGTTTACTGAATCAGTAACCACCTGATTTTCGCATTAGATAAGTACATATACACACACCTTTGCATATGATCATACAACATTTAGAATCCTTTAAGGACAATGACTGCACATGGATGATGTTTTGGGTAGATGGATGATGGATGGTAGGATATGTTCTTCCTAACTTGAAGATTTCGGGGACGAAATCCTTTAAGGAGGGGAGAATGTAACAACCCGTATTTTTAAATAACATGTTACAACATAAACCAAGGCAGAATTAAATGATAAAATCTGAATCAGGGAAACGGGCTATGCCTTTGCGTTCGTCTCGGAAAAATACGCGAAATAGAGTCCGAGTTTTCGAAAATCGGAGTCCGTATGACCCAGTTATGGCCCATAGAAGTTTTCAGAAAATTCAAGTTTAAAAACAGATTTCAAATTCAGCTGGGCAGGGTAGGCGGGAAAAGATCCCGCCACTCCCCAAGTCGACTGGGGAGTCGACTTGGGAGTCGACACACCCCAGGCTGTGTCGACTGCCCAGTCGACACCCCTGTCGACTTGGGTGGTCGGCCAGTTTGGCCTGGGTGCACCTGACTTGTTCCTCAAGACATATTTGGAGGCTTGTGACAGATTTTAATGGCTCAGATCTGAACTAGGGTTAATCCTATGGCCTAAACTAACCTAATCTTCTATAAAAAGACCCTAAGACCTAGCCTAAACCCTCATTAATCATTCCTACAACTAAACTATGCCAAAATGTTTCTTGATCATGGCCTCCATCTTCATATCATGGCCTCCATCCTCTTCATGAAAGTTTGAGTGTCCTAAGCTAGTAAAAGAGCCACCTTTCTTCATCAAAACAAGGATTTTTCTTCATACAAATCAAAGGAGCTTATTGTTTCTCAAAACAACTTGGAGCTTATATACGATTGGGGTTTTTTAGAGTTGCTAGTGGCTTCGTCTCAGTCTTATTTTATCTTATAGGTCTTCATAGCATTGTAAGCCCTATTCTTCTCTTAGATTCTAACTATGAAGTTAAATATGACATGTTGCAAGTTGAGTTTGGGCCTAAGTATGATTTGTGCTTTGATTCTATCATGCTATGCATGAGATTTATTTTATGCATGCTTGTAAAGCTATCACCTTGACTTTGTGCATAGAAAGCTATGAGCTTTGATTCTATCATGTTATGCATAGACTTATTCTATGCATGTTTGTAAAGCTATCACCTTGACTTTGTGCATAAAAAGCTATGAGCTTTGGTTTGAAATTTTGCATAAAAGCAACATAGAAACTCTCATCACCCTTATGTTAACTTGCATATGATGTTACATGCGAATCACTTGCTATCATCTCATGTCATGTATGACCATGTTTCACCTATTTTGCTAAAGTTGATATTATGCATGTTTTGAGGCCTATAATGTAATATGCAAGTTTATGAACACATTTGCCTCATACGCCACCATGTTTAACTTGTGGCCAAACCTTAACCCCTCATGTTCCTTAATATGCTTGTGGCCAAATCACCCTAATGATATTATGCATGCTTGTGGCCAAATCACCCTTACGCTATTATGCATGCTTGTGGCCAAATCACCCTTATGCTATTACGCATGCTAGTGGTCAAATCACACTTATGCTATTTGATATATTTGAGGCCAAGTCACCTTTTATGCTATCATACATGTTGAGGCCATATGCTAGTATGTTGAACCCCTTTTGGCCTCAAATATCACCATGTTTGACTTATGATAGACTTTGCCACCTTATGCCCACCTTGTCATATTGTTATGTTCCCTCTTTGATCTATTTGCGTTGATGCGAATTTACGTGCGATGGGAATACGTTATGGGTAGTTGGGCAAACTTAAATAACATGAAAACATGACTTGAAAATATGACATGAAAGTTTGACATGTGTTTATGCTTGAAAACACGAACGTGGACATGACATGTAGAAAACATGAAAGTGGCCAACTCGAGGTTGGGTTGAGTTTGTAGCATAAATCTACCCGGAACCGACCGGCTTAACTAGTGGCTACAAACAATAGGACCCAATGTGAGTAGTTGGTCATATCGCACTTAAAACCCGAGGTTAGACTACGTTGTGGTGTAAAGCTACCCGGACCCGCCTGGCTTAACTAGTAACCACAACAAAGTCTAATGTGAGAGGTTGGGGTGCATTAAGTTAATTAATGCCACATGGTAGGGTTAAGTCATGGACTACTTGAATACTTAACCAATTAAACACGATGGATTGGTAGGGTTAAGTCATGGACTACTTGAATATACTTAACCAATTAAACACGATGGATTGGTAGGGTTAAGTCATGGACTACTTGAATACTTAACCAATTAAACACGATGGATTGGTAGGGTTAAGTCATGGACTACTTGAATATACTTAACAAATTAAACACGATGGATTGGTAGGGTTAAGACATGGATTACTTGAATACTTAACCAATTAAACCCGATGTATTGATAGGGTTAAGTCATGAACTGCTTGAATACACTTGACCAACTCAATACATGGTTAGGATAGGGTTAACCACACTTAACCCGCTTGAAATCCTAGTTACGTGGTCCTTTTCAGCAGTAACCAACTTGGAAGTATCATGGGTACCCTGGACTAGGCTAGGGTGGGGCACGATTACTGGACTGATTGTAAGAGACCAAAAGAGACGGCTGAAGGGTGCACCGGTTGTTCAGGCGGACCATGGTCGTGCACATTAAGTCCGGAGTTGAACATGGGCACCAGTAGGTTTAGACTGTGCGTGCTTGAATTGTGTCTGTGGTTTACACCTTAGGGCTGGATACTCCCTGGGGTGGACCTTGCACAGTTAACTACATTCCACGATTAAGCCGTATGCCACCGATACACCACGAGTTAGGCTTATAGGGAGTCGATCGACTAGACCGAGTAGTTGGACCTTGATTTAGGTCACCTCATGATATTGGGCCAAGATTGGGCCAAGGGATCATTTCTTGTTTATACTTGACATGGATTACTAGTACACACTGGTGCAACTTAACCTTGTATATGCGATGCCACACTTGATCTATCTTGTTAACATTTCACCATGCCAGTTATCACCCTATGTCTCATCTCTGTTTTACATGTCCAGTTAACTTTATTAGTTTTTATACTAATAGTAGGTAGGGCTTACCTGTCTTTTTGACTGACCTGTTTTCTTTCGCCTCTTTTCTTCCGTTCCCCCCCCCCCCCAAGGTTCTCAGGGTGGGAATACTAGCACCTAGCTCGGATCTTTAGCTGCTTTTCTGGATAGCTCATGTATGGTTTGCACTTGAGCTCGCTATGGCTTACCACATCTACTTTTGGGATAGTTTACTTTATGTTATTTCCAGTTTATGTTTTCTAGACTTTGTTTTGTGGGAAAATGATGACTAAGTACTTTGATGTAACTTGACTATGGTTTTGAAATAGAAATTTTATCCGCTGCTTTATTTACTCTGCTTTTACTTATATGTTCTGTCTTGTGATATCTACATGCATGTTTACCTCGTTTAATGCCCCTCCAAAGCTAGTGCGCTTGCAAGAGTGTCCCTGGCGGAGGTGGGGTGTTACATTTGGTATCAGAGCATAAGGTTTACGAGATTGAACAAAAGGTTTTTTAAAACTTACCTTTTGAAAAACTATTTTCAAAACCAATTAAGTATTTTCCAAGAAAAGTCTATTTTATTTTATAAGGCTATTCCCCAAGAGCCATTAGCACTATCCTTGGTTTCCTCGTTCTCAATATATCTTTTTCTTCGTTTCAGTATGGCCAATAATTTTGCCATTCTGGAGGGTGTACCAGTACCTATTTGGTTTACAAGGTACATGGAGGCAAGGGCGAATGAAGTCGGGCCCGCGGACATTCCTCCACCTTCCCCCGTAGCTAACATTCCTCCCCCTCATGTAGCTGAGGTTCCTCCTCCTCCTCCGCACCCACAAGCGGATTTCGCGAAGATTTGCAAGGACTTTAAGGCGATGGGTGGCAAGAATTTTATTGGGACGGAGACTTTTGTTGAGGCAAGAAACTGGTTAAAGGAAACTGAAGACCTCTTTGCTATCTTTGATATAGAAGACCGTAGGAAAGTTCTGTTAGCGGTATGGTTATTGAAAGAGGATGCTGCATATTGGTGGGTAGTCACCACCACTACTAGGCCAATTCAGACTTGGGATGACTTTAGGAGAAGGTTTGGACTGAGGTTTCTATCATCGACAGAAGAGAACCTTCAGATGGAGAGGTTCCTATCTCTAAAGCAAGGGGACATGACAGTTAGGGAATACGTGGATACGCTTAATCAACTTGCTCGGTTCGGTCTAGACTTGATTAACACAGCTCAGAAAAAGGCCCTACGCTTTGCTCTAGGATTGAATGAGCCATTGCGTGGTTTGGCCATGTCTCATATACCCATGGGGGCGACTTTCGAGAGTTTGGTGAATATGGCCCTGCTTCAAGAGGAAGATAAGGGTGGCAAGAAGGAGGTCAAGGCAAATGAGTCTCAAGGCGAGAAGGTAGATTCCGAAAAAGGAGTCAAGAACAACAACAACAAGGACAACAAGTCAGGAGAAAGGAGGAAGTGCAACTTCTGTGGGATTACTGGGAACATAGCCAAAGACTGTAGGAAGAAGAAAAGGAAGTTGGGAGAATGCTTTCATTGTGGAGAGTCTGGACACTATAGTAAGGATTGCCCGAAAAAGCGAGGACAAGGGAAAAGGCAAATTCAGCAAGCAGGACCCACTGGAGGGCAGTTGCAGGCCCCCCTCGCTCTTCCAGCTTTTGATCGAGGTAGTGTTTCTATAGAAAGTCATGATTACATTTCTGATTTCCCTGTTCGTACCTTATTTGATTCTGGCGCATCGCATAGTTTTATTTCTGATCTTGTTGAAAGTTTGCACCTAAGTACTAGTCTATTTGAAAATCCCGTTAGTATTTCAAATCCGATTGGGGGTTCCGCCCATCTATCTGCGACTTGTATGGATTTGAAAATCTCTATCTTGAGCATAGAATTCATGTGTAAAGCTTATGTTCTCGGGTTTATGGGACACGGGTTGATTGTGGGCGTGGATTGGTTGTCCGGTTATGGAGCCATTCTTGACTTCGAACATAGGGTTGCGAGGCTCATGACTCGCCTCGGTAATACCCTCGAAATCTCGTGTGACCTTTAGGGTTCTGTCATGATTAGTTATCTAGAATCCCTTGGCACTTTTATTGGAAATTTCTAATCCAATCGAGTAGTGTTCGCCACTAAGGCGGATGGTCCATTTCGCTTAAGCATGAGGTATAGAAATCACCCTAGTAAGAACATTTGGCAACGTGGAGTGGCATTTGTTTTCAAGAGATAGTTCTTCTGTGTGGAATACCGTATGGTATGTAAACAAGATCCAGGATTCACTAACGAATTTTGGAAAGCTTGCATGAAACCATGAGCACGCAGTTATGTTTAAGCCAAGTATTTTAGGAAAAGAATAAGTGGAAGTGGAACGAGAGGCAACGGTGAAATGAGTTCTAACCCATATTTTGGAAATAAGAATTAAGAGCTACGAAATTGTGGAGTTGAAAGACGGTCAAGGCACGATGGGATTAAGCACAAGAAAATGCGGCTTAGAAGATTGAAGACTAGATACATGCATTATATCTCTTTCTAAGAGTATATCCTTGATCCCTATTATTCTGTAGAGCTTACTCGCATGCTATCTTTTAAGTATATCCTCTCGGTCCTATTCTCAATCTTAGTTCTGTTGCAAACCCTATAAGGAGTATGACTCGCCTATATAGTTGGGGTGGGGATGTCCATCAAGTTGACCAAACTATTTGGGCTTTATTGGATATGGGTCATAGTTGATAGACTTACGAAGAGCACCCATTTCATTCCAGTAAAGAACAAGAGGACTGTATCAGGTCTAGCATCTATTTATCTTCGAGAGATAGTACGATTGCATGGAGTTCCTTCTAGCATAGTTAGCGATCGTGACCCAATCTTTACTAGCCAGTTCTGGAATAGTTTCCAAGAAGCGATGGGTACGCGATTGAATCTAGGTACGGCCTATCACCCACAGACGGATGGCAGGACCAAAAGGGTGAATAGGGTACTAGAATATCTGTTGAGGCTATGCATCCTTGACTTTGGCGGTACTTGGGAAGATCATCTTCCTCTCGTAGAGTTTGCTTATAATAACAGCTATCAAGCAAGCATAGGGATGGCACCATTCGAAGCTTTATATGGAAGGCCGTGCAAGTCACCAACATGTTGGTGGGAAACGATGGATAAGCTTATACTTGGGCCCGACATGATAAGGGACACATCCGAAAAGGTTGAGTTGATTCGAAGGCGGATGAAGACGGCCCAAGACAGACAGAAATCCTATGCAGACAAGCGAAGGACAGACTTAGAATTTAAAGTTGGAGATTTAGTTTTCATGGAGGTTTCTCCTTTGCGAAATGTGGTTCGTTTTGGAGCAGTTGGGAAGCTGTCACCAAGGTTCGTAGGACCCTTCCCTATCATAGAGAGGATTGGGAAGAAGGCTTATAAGGTGGAATTGCCCAAGAAGCTGGCCGGAGTTCACAATGTTTTTCATGTCTCGCATCTCCGAGAGTGCCTACATGAGTCAGCCAAGGTAGTTGAACCAAGTATTCTTGAAGACACAGAGGTATAGAAAGAGGCAACCTTGAGGCGAGCTCTGATTCGTATCTTGGGAACGGAGATCAAGAAGCTGAGGAATCGAGAAGTCAAGTTAGTAAAGGTTCAGTGGAGTGAAGCCGAAAAGGACGCAACTTGGGAAACCGAGGAGAAGATACGCACGTTTCACCCATTTCATTTTGAGGGTACATTCTCGATCTCTTTTCCTAGCCAGCATATCTTTCTTTCACTATCCATGTTTATCTTGTTATCTCGTTAACCTTGTCATGAGAACCTTAGGTAGAAACCCTTTGGATGAAACATGTATTTGAAACATGTTATGCTTGATGTTTGCAAGTGGTTGCAAGTGTTTGCAAGTGGATACTTGTGGATGCATGATACACATTAGGCACTAAGATCGGCTCACACACTTTCATATTGCATATGCATGAGTGTTTATACTTATTCATGGATGAAACTTGTTGTGCTATCACATGGATGTTGCATATGGATGAATGTTATGTGCACTCATATAGAGATTATAAATTATGTTAGGAATTTGCATACATATGGACGCATTCCACTAACATACTTTGCATTAAGGAGGTTTACTGAATCAGTAACCACCTGATTTTCGCATTAGATAAGTACATATACACACACCTTTGCATATGATCATACAACATTTAGAATCCTTTAAGGACAATGACTGCACATGGATGATGTTTTGGGTAGATGGATGATGGATGGTAGGATATGTTCTTCCTAACTTGAAGATTTCGGGGACGAAATCCTTTAAGGAGGGGAGAATGTAACAACCCGTATTTTTAAATAACATGTTACAACATAAACCAAGGCAGAATTAAATGATAAAATCTGAATCAGGGAAACGGGCTATGCCTTTGCGTTCGTCTCGGAAAAATACGCGAAATAGAGTCCGAGTTTTCGAAAATCGGAGTCCGTATGACCCAGTTATGGCCCATAGAAGTTTTCAGAAAATTCAAGTTTAAAAACAGATTTCAAATTCAGCTGGGCAGGGTAGGCGGGAAAAGATCCCGCCATTCCCCAAGTCGACTGGGGAGTCGACATGGGAGTCGACACACCCCAGGCTGTGTCGACTGCCCAGTCGACACCCCTGTCGACTTGGGTGGTCGGCCAGTTTGGCCTGGGTGCACCTGACTTGTTCCTCAAGACATATTTGGAGGCTTGTGACAGATTTTAATGGCTCAGATCTGAACTAGGGTTAATCCTATGGCCTAAACTAACCTAATCTTCTATAAAAAGACCCTAAGACCTAGCCTAAACCCTCATTAATCATTCCTACAACTAAACTATGCCAAAATGTTTCTTGATCATGGCCTCCATCTTCATATCATGGCCTCCATCCTCTTCATGAAAGTTTGAGTGTCCTAAGCTAGTAAAAGAGCCACCTTTCTTCATCAAAACAAGGATTTTTCTTCATACAAATCAAAGGAGCTTATTGTTTCTCAAAACAACTTGGAGCTTATATACGATTGGGGTTTTTTAGAGTTGCTAGTGGCTTCGTCTCAATCTTATTTTATCTCATAGGTCTTCATAGCATTGTAAGCCCTATTCTACTCTTAGATTCTAACTATGAAGTTAAATATGACATGTTGCAAGTTGAGTTTGGGCCTAAGTATGATTTGTGCTTTGATTCTATCATGCTATGCATGAGATTTATTTTATGCATGCTTGTAAAGCTATCACCTTGACTTTGTGCATAGAAAGCTATGAGCTTTGATTCTATCATGTTATGCATAGACTTATTCTATGCATGTTTGTAAAGCTATCACCTTGACTTTGTGCATAAAAAGCTATGAGCTTTGGTTTGAAATATTGCATAAAAGCAACATAGAAACTCTCATCACCCTTATGTTAACTTGCATATGATGTTATATGCGAATCACTTGCTATCATCTCATGTCATGTATGACCATGTTTCACCTATTTTGCTAAAGTTGATATTATGCATGTTTTGAGGCCTATAATGTAATATGCAAGTTTATGAACACATTTGCCTCATACGCCACCATGTTTAACTTGTGGCCAAACCTTAACCCCTCATGTTCCTTAATATGCTTGTGGCCAAATCACCCTAATGATATTATGCATGCTTGTGGCCAAATCACCCTTACGCTATTATGCATGCTTGTGGCCAAATCACCCTTATGCTATTACGCATGCTAGTGGTCAAATCACCCTTATGCTATTTGATATGTTTGAGGCCAAGTCACCTTTTATGCTATCATACATGTTGAGGCCATATGCTAGCATGTTGAACCCCTTTTGGCGTCAAATATCACCATGTTTGACTTATGATAGACTTTGCCACCTTATGCCCACCTTGTCATATTGTTATGTTCCCTCTTTGATCTATTTGCGTTGATGCGAATTTACGTGCGATGGGAATACGTTATGGGTAGTTGGGCAAACTTAAATAACATAAAAACATGACTTGAAAATATGACATGAAAGTTTGACATGTGTTTATGCTTGAAAACACGAACGTGGACATGACATGTAGAAAACATGAAAGTGGCCAACTCGAGGTTGGGTTGAGTTTGTAGCATAAATCTACCCGGAACCGACCGGCTTAACTAGTGGCTACAAACAATAGGACCCAATGTGAGTAGTTGGTCATATCGCACTTAAAACCCGAGGTTAGACTACGTTGTGGTGTAAAGCTACCCGGACCCGCCTGGCTTAACTAGTAACCACAACAAAGTCTAATGTGAGAGGTTGGGGTGCATTAAGTTAATTAATGCCACATGGTAGGGTTAAGTCATGGACTACTTGAATACTTAACCAATTAAACACGATGGATTGGTAGGGTTAAGTCATGGACTACTTGAATATACTTAACCAATTAAACACGATGGATTGGTAGGGTTAAGTCATGGACTACTTGAATACTTAACCAATTAAACACGATGGATTGGTAGGGTTAAGTCATGGACTACTTGAATATACTTAACCAATTAAACACGATGGATTGGTAGGGTTAAGACATGGATTACTTGAATACTTAACCAATTAAACCCGATGTATTGATAGGGTTAAGTCATGAACTGCTTGAATACACTTGACCAACTCAATACATGGTTAGGATAGGGTTAACCACACTTAACCCGCTTGAAATCCTAGTTACGTGGTCCTTTTCAGCAGTAACCAACTTGGAAGTATCATGGGTACCCTGGACTAGGCTAGGGTGGGGCACGATTACTGGACTGATTGTAAGAGACCAAAAGAGACGGCTGAAGGGTGCACCGGTTGTTCAGGCGGACCATGGTCGTGCACATTAAGTCCGGAGTTGAACATGGGCACCAGTAGGTTTAGACTGTGCGTGCTTGAATTGTGTCTGTGGTTTACACCTTAGGGCTGGATACACCCTGGGGTGGACCTTGCACAGTTAACTACATTCCACGATTAAGCCGTATGACACCGATACACCACGAGTTAGGCTTATAGGGAGTCGATCGACTAGACCGAGTAGTTGGACCTTGATTTAGGTCACCTCATGATATTGGGCCAAGATTGGGCCAAGGGATCATTTCTTGTTTATACTTGACATGGATTACTAGTACACACTGGTGCAACTTAACCTTGTATATGCGATGCCACACTTGATCTATCTTGTTAACTTTTCACCATGCCAGTTATCACCCTATGTCTCATCTCTGTTTTACATGTCCAGTTAACTTTATTAGTTTTTATACTAATAGTAGGTAGGGCTTACCTGTCTTTTTGACTGACCTGTTTTCTTTCGCCTCTTTTCTTCCGTTCCCCCCCCCCCTCCCCCCCCAAGGTTCTCAAGGTGGGAATACTAGCACCTAGCTCGGACCTTTAGCTGCTTTTCTGGATAGCTCATGTACGGTTTGGACTTGAGCTCGCTATGGCTTACCACATCTACTTTGGGGATAGTTTACTTTATGTTATTTCCAGTTTATGTTTTCTAGACTTTGTTTTGTGGGAAAATGATGACTAAGTACTTTGATGTAACTTGACTATGGTTTTGAAATAGGCATTTTATCCGCTGCTTTATTTACTCTGCTTTTACTTATATGTTCTGTCTTGTGATATCTACATGCATGTTTACCTCGTTTAACGCCCCTCCAAAGCTAGTGCGCTTGCAAGAGTGGCCCTGGCGGAGGTGGGGTGTTACAGTTCTACTTTCGGATCACCAAGTCCGAGCCGAGATCTCGTGAATTTGTCGATATCGTTGAACCACGGCTGCTAAATCATTGGCCCATAATACCGAGAAGCAATCGCTAGTCGGGACATCTACAGATGCAGCTGGTGGATTGATATATCCAGGACCTACTTCGGGCCAGCCTGCGTTACCCCCTCCAGTGTAACCTTCCGCGACAGAGCCAGCTTCCTCCTCAGCTTTTGCCACCCGTGATGAGTTTATGACCATGTTAAATCAAATCTAGGAAACTACGGATGCCTTAAATGATCATGCTCGGGAGAATGCTACAATGCAGCAAGATATGAATTGTATATTGAGAAAATGGGAAGAGTTTTAGGATCATCATTCTTCCCGTCATCGGCTAGATCAGGACTCGAAAAGCTCATCATCAACCGGGAGAAGCAGAGGCCAACGTCAACCATGGCGCCCATTGGAGAGACCAGAAAATATATGACAATAGCATTTGGAAGAGTGATTAGACCGATAAGGACGGTGGGTCAGACACGGGTAGATTTGACTGGTGTGGGGGCAATTGAAATCATGGCTCGACAGGTCCGGAGTGCCTTTCCCTCGGCTCGCCAAAACAACTCTCAAACAACCCAAGCTCCTATCCTTCCTTCTTGACATCTTATGATTGACCAAGGGGCCTGGGGAAGAGGAGGAACTGCCCAAACAGTGACTCAGGCGACGTTGCCTGGATGGAGGGCACGGAAAGGTCATCTGTAATAACCCGGAAAATCAGAACCAATTTAAAATTTTATTTCATGGAAATTTTGTAGAAAAAGCGTTATAATTTAAAATTTTCATTATTAAATTTAATTATTAAAGTAAAAAAAAGAGTTAACAATAAAAATTTACATTTTTATTGTTTATAAGAAATGATGTAAAATGACCATGGTTTGAATAGAAAAGTTTAACAATAAAAATTTACATTTTTATTGCATATGAGCAATGACGATTAAAATATGTCACATTAAAACTTTACATTTTTAATATAAGAATGGTTCAATAAAGAAATTACATTTTAATGTAGAATGATGCATTTAAAAAGGTTCTAGCTTGAAACGTGTTAACATTAAAAATGCCATTGTAACTTTAACGACATCTATTAATCTATTGATTGAAAATAATGTGTTAGTTATAAATAAAATAAATCTTGACAATATATATATATATATATATATATATATATATATATATGTATGTATATGTATACATCTTTGGCTGTCCTCTTAAATATTTCCCCTGTCAATTCAAAATGTAACTTTTAGGAATTCAAAACGTAGAATACATGTTCAAAACCTTCATTAATTAGTCAATTTTAAATGTAAAAAGTTGCAAACATTCATTTCTAACAATAATATTTAATACTGTAGTGTTAGTTCTAATTTATAACAAATAGCATTAATCTAGCATTCATTCTTTCCATTTTATCCTCTCTCTCTTTCATTGTTATCTACTTTTGTAATTTGAAAAAAAAAAGATAAATGTGTCATTATAACATGTAATCAAAGGGGATTCAAGGAAACATTTATAAAACACAATCTAAACATAAAACATATTTATTCGTAATGCACATGCATGATTTCTGGAATAAAAACAAAACTTTGTCCCACTGTCGAATTTGTAATTGCCTAGTTGGTTACATGCTGAAAATGGTTGATATATATACTCGCCAAATAATAGACTTGCTGAATTTCTTTGCATAATAAAACATTCTAGAGTATATAAGTTGTTACATAATAGCTTTATATTAAAGCAAATATACACACTATTTAATAGGAAAGATGTAAATGATAAATTTGGACAATTCAAAAATATTCCAAATATATTAAGGAATAAGAGATTAATTTATCCTTGTTGTGATTAGACATGGAAAGAAAGTGAAAAGCGTGAACAAGTAATTTAATAAGATATATTAATTAATAAAAGGAAAAATTCAATCAAATATGGATATGGGGGGAAATGAATATAGGTGGAAATAAATACCATTATTCTTAATTGGTGTTGAAGTCAAATCAAATAAATCTAGAAAGATTCCAATTTATTTTCTAAAAGTTGTCATTCACTACCCCTTTTATTCTGAAGTTTGAAAAATTAATAATATTATATTATATTTTCCCTCATATAGCAAACTCTAATTCACTCTATACACTAGCCGCCACTATCAGCTTCAATGGCTGAAACCGTTCCAAATTGATTCCCCAATAATTCCCAATCCATTTCAGATGAATTCAAATTTCCAAAACCAAATCATAGAGATTCTTCGTGGCTTCCGATCAGATTCCGACGTTGTGAGGTGATGGCTGCGGTGGTTTGAAGTGGTCGAAGTATGGGTTTGGTTATCACAGAAGGGAAGACGATGAATAACAGTAAATGGCAGTCAATGTTTTCTTAAGCAAAGTTTAAGAGAAATATTTAAATTAATTATATAATTAATTCATAAATATAAATAAAATTGCAAACAGCCATAACTCTTTCAAATTGAACCATTAATGGACGGTTTTCGTTGTGATGGATTCGTAGCGATGAGATCTACAACATGGAACAAACTTGGACAAAAAAGGGATCAATCACAATTTTTGATAAAATTAAACGATGGTTAAATTTTATTAAAACCATCGTTATTAACTGATCAAGGTGAGAAATTCTATTTCTTTTTTTTAATAATTCAAATTATTTAATCATGATACATATCTAGAACTGATGTCGTTAAATCATACGCTATAATATTTTGTGAAATTTTCATACGTGATTTGATCGTGTTATGTTATGTAGATCTTCAAAAATTAACATTTATGTTAATTTGAAAAAGTTAAATCATGTTATGTTTATTCTATGTTTTGATTCAAAATTAAAATTTATGTTAATTTGAAAAGGTTAAATAAAATAATCATGTTATGTTTATTCGATGTGTTGATTCAAAATTAACATTTATGTTAATTTGAAAAAGTTAAATAAAATAATCATGTTATGTTTATTCGGTGTGTTGATTCAAAATTAACATTCATGTTAATTTGAAAAAGTTAAATAAAATAATCATGTTATGTTTATTCGATGTGTTGATTCAAAATTAACATTTATGTTAATTTGAAAAAGTTAAATAAAATAATCATGTTGTGTTTATTCGATGTGTTGATTCAAAATTAACATTTATGTTAATTTGAAAAAGTTAAATAAAATAGTCATGTTATGTTTATTTGATATGTTGATTCAAAATTAAAATTTATGTTAATTGAAAAAGCTAAATAAAATAATCATGTTATGTTTATTTGATATGTTGATTCAGAATTAACGTTTATGTTAATTTGAAAAAAGTTAAATAAAATAATCATGTTATGTTTATTCGATGTGTTGATTCAAAATTAACATTTATGTTAATTTGAAAAAGTTTTATAAAATAATCATGTTATGTTTTTCGATGTGTTGATTCAAAATTAACATTTATGTTAATTAGAAAAAGTGAAATAAATTATCATGTTATGTTCACTAGGTCTGTTAATGCAAAAATTAACTATGTTAATCAAAAAAATAGTAAAATAAATTATCATGTTATGTTCACTAGATTCGTTAATGCAAAAATTAACAACTATGTTAATTCGAAAAATAGTGAAATAAATAATCATGTTATGTACACTAGATCTGTTAATGCAAAAATTAACAACTATGTTAATTAGAAAAATAGTGAAATAAGTTGTTATGTTATGTTCACTAGATTTGTTAATGAAAAAATTAACAAATATGATTATTAGACAAAAATATACATTTTTGTTCATTATAAAGGATTAGACAAAGATATACATTTTTGTTCATTATAAAGGATTAGACAATGATATACATTTTTGTTCATTATAAAGGATTAGACAAAAATATACATTTTTGTTCATTATAAAGGATTAGACAAAAATATACGTTTTTGTTAATTAAAAAGGATTAGACAAAAACAAACATTTTTTAAATTAAAAAGGTTGAAAACAAAAATATATATTTTTGTCAACTAAAATGAGTAAAACAAAAAAATTTAACATTTTTGTTTATAAGATTTGAGTGAAACAAAAAGTAATATTTATGTTAAATAAGATTAGAGTAAACAAAAATTGCGTTTTTGTTCGACAAGATTTGAGTCAAAATGAAAATACCATCTTAATGTAATTGCATATATTAGAATTTATATGCAAAATGAAAATACCATTTTAATGTAATTGCATACATTAGAATTTATATGCAAAATGAAAATACCATTTTAATGTAATTGCATATATTAGGATTTATATGCAAAATGAAAATACCATTTAAATGTAATTGCATATATTAGGATTTATATGCAAAATGAAAATACCATTTTAATGTAATTGCATATATTAGGATTTATATGCAAAATGAAAATAGCATTTTAATGTAATTGCAAATATTAGAATTTATATGCAAAATGAAAATACCATTTTAATGTAATTGCATATAGTAGAATTTATATTAAAAATGAAAATACCATTTTAATGTAATTACATATGTTAGAACATTTTAATGTAATTGCATATATTAGAATTTATATGCAAAATGAAAATACCATTTTAATGTAATTGCATATATTAGAATTTATATGCAGAATGAAAATACCATTTTAATGTAATTGCATATATTAGAATTTATATGCAGAATGAAGATACCATTTTAATGTAATTGCATATATTAGACTTTATATGCAGAATGAAGATACCATTTTAATGTAATTGCATATATTAGAATTTATATGCAAAATGAAAATACCATTTTATTGTAATTGCATATATTAGAATTTATATGCAGAATGAAAATACCATTTTAATTTACTTGCGTATATTAGAATTTATATGCAAATGAAAATACCATTTTAATGTAATTGCATATATTAGAATTTATATGCAAAATGAAATTACCATTTTAATGTAATTGCATATATTAGAATTTATATGCAAAAGAAAATACCATTTTAATGAAATCGCATATATTTGAATTTATATGCAAAATGAAATTACCATTTTAATGTAATTGCATATATTAGAATTTATATGCAAAATGAAAATACCATTTTAATGTAATTACATATATTAGAATTTATATGTAAAATGAAAATGCCATTTTAATGTAATTGCATATATTAGAATTTATATGCAAAATGAAAATATCATTTTTTTGACAATACTTACATCCGAATTTGTATGAATTATTTTATTTGTCAAAACATGCACTGACACTATATACAAATAAAAGATTCCTTTTTATTTGTTAAATTTAAGGATAGAAATACAAATAAAAGTTTATCTTTTATTTGTCATTAACAAATGTCATGCAAATAATGATATGTTATTTGACATTACAAAATATGTTGAAATGGTTAGGGAAATTAAAACATTCTTTTATTTGACGTGTTAGATACGTCAGTGACATAGTCGAATGGTTTACATTTATATGTAATTATGTATATAAATATAAATTAAAATTAAACAAATCACGCGCGGTAGTTCGCGTTTCAGAATCGTAACTTTAAACGATCATACTGAAAGATCCGACCGTCGGATTTTCCAAAAACTGGAACCGTTAGAACCGCTTTGGGAAGATCTTTCTAACGATATAAATCTTGTTCAAATCCTATGGTTAGGTTTCAAGATATGAGAAAATCAAATTTCGATAAAAATAGCGCCAGGGCCGCCTATTGACCCGAAGCGTCGTTAAATTAAATTGAGTTATTTTTATATAAATAAAAATAGGGATAAATCATTATAAAATAATATTAACGATATAAAATGGTTTTAAATTATATATATTCGAGAATTATTTGAAAATACCGAGTTCAATCTCATTTCAAATAATTATACGGTGATTTAAAGTCGAAGACATTGAAGATGGTGATTGAAGACCGACGATCTTCACATCGAATGGATGACTACTGATGCCCTAGACTGATTTGCTCCCAGGAAAGGGTTACAGTGGTAGTTTTCCAGACGTACTTGTTGATTATCCGGATAAGCGAGCTTCTCTCTTCCGTATTGGACATACGGGACGAGGAATAAGGTCTCCGGTTTCCTTCAGACCCAGAACGGACTTGTAAATGGATGTGTGTCTGACATTGGATTTTATTTTATGTAAATTGATTTATATTTAATATATATCGGTTTGATGGCGGAGAATTTATTCTCTTGCTTAACACCCTTCTCTGAGACGCACGAGCTCAGAGGTTATATATTAGTAATTATCGATCGCATGGCGTGAATAGTCAATGTGGCATGCCAAGATGCAATTGATCGAGGATTTTGCTGAAAAGAAGGGCCTTGTGGTTGATGATCAAAGCACAACCCATTTAGACATAGCTTTGTGTATAGCGTTACTTCGCGAGCCTCACACCCCGGTATGAGTCAAAAACGGGACAAGGGAACGCAGGGAGTGCACACGTTTCTTTCTAGCTAGACGTGGTATCAGGGTTTTACAAGCCCTGACATTTTACTTATGTGGATGATGGATTACAAGGCCTCGGTTATATTGGTCGATAGTGACCAATTTATAGGTTCAATAGGACCGGGAAGCGTGTGTTCAGGAATTGTCAATCCACTAAAGTATTTTTGGACCGGCCCTGCTGGATTCAAGGGTTGCCCGTAGGTGTGATCCTGAGACATTTGCTAGAGTGTCTCGAATCGGTAAGGAGATCGTTCCTAGCCTTGACTCATGATGGAAATCCAACTTCCAATACGACACCATGCGGTTTTGATTATTGAACTAGTATGACGACATAGTATATGGTAACTATGTCGTCTATGATTGATACATTATGATTGAAATGTTTTTGAAACATATATACACTAATAATAATATCAAATCCGTTTTATCGTATTAAGCATTTTTATCATTATAAGGTAAAACTCTATCCTCCGGTTTGCATTGCATTGTGTGATAGGACTTGAGTCTTATAATGGTTTCATTTTTCTAAAAAGCATTGCGTTTTTTAACGATTTACTTTATTTAAATTATGCATTGGCAATCCAATGGAGTAAACCCGTTCCGCGTTAGCGGCGTGGCCCTGTGATTAACCTTATTACTAGTTAAGTTAAGTAAAGATTTCTCATATCAGTCCCATGACTGACCCGTAGTTTATTTCACTTTGCAAACTCAGGTGCCCTCTTTTCCACACGGGCAATCGAGTAGCTTATTTTGCAGATATATTGAGCAGGATTCTGGATCGAAGCTTAAAGTTGTGTCCAGAGCACTAGTTTATTCATTTCCGCTGCATTGGATTACATTTATTGTAAATTATCTTCCGCTGTATTATTATTTATCGACGTACTCTGATATATTATGTACTATGATGTTACATTATTATAATGTTTATAAAAGTCTTATATTATTTATTCTGATGTGTTGTATGCTCAAAGTTAGCGTATTCAGGTGTTTTGAATGGTCTTAGTTGATTCAGCGATCGATTAGGTCCGAGCGAAATCCGAATCGTTACAGTTTGTATCAGAGCTTTGGTTAACTCAAATCTTTGGCGTACAACTCGTTAGAACTGAACAAAAGACTCATCAAAGGTAGGATTAGTAAAATCCTATAAAAGAATACTCATTAGAGATAGGATCGGTAACATCCTAGAATGAGAAAATTCATTAGAGATGCGGTTTTTCTGCCCTAGAATGAGTTGAGAGTGACAAGTTTATAATTAACGTATTTGTGATTATATATATAATCCGATTTTAGAAAATATGATATATATATATATAAGTTATATACATTCTTGAAAAGCTAATCAACGAATTGATTGATGATTGTGTTGTGTGATTATTAGTTTAACTAATAAAATTATTGAAACCCATAAAAGAATGAAAATTTAATTGGTTAGTTAAACAACTTTTAGCTTCGTTCCTTTTTGGGGACGAAAAGTTTTTAAGTGTGGGAGATTGTAACAACCCGGAAAATCAGAACCAATTTAAAATTTTATTTTAAGGAAATTTTGTTAGAAAATGCGTTAGAATTTAAAATTTTCATTATTAAAGTAAAAAAAGAGTTAACAATAAAAATTTACATTTTTATTGTTTATAAGAAATGATGTAAAATGACCATGGTTTGAATAGAAAAGTTTAACAATAAAAATTTACATTTTTATTGCATGTGAGCAATGATGATTAAAATATGTCACATAAAAAATTTACATTTTTAATATAAGAATGGTTCAGTAAAGAAATTTCATTTTAATGTAGAATGATGCATTAAAAAAGATTCTAGCTTGAAACATGTTAACATTAAAAATGCCTTAGAAACTTTAATGACATTTATTAATCTATTGATTGAAAATAATGTGTAGGTTATAAATAAAATAAATTCTGACAATATATATATGTATACGTATATGTATATGTATATGTATACATCTTTGGCTGTCCTCTTAAATATTTCCCCTATCAAATCAAAATGTAACTTTTAGGAATTCAAAACGTAGATTACATGTTCAAAACCTTCATTAATTAGTCAATTTTAAATGTGAAAAAGTTGCAAAAATTCATTTCTAACAATAATATTTAATACTGTAGTGTTAGTTCTAATTTGTAACAAATAGCATTAATCTAGCATTCATTCTTTCCATTTTATCCTCTCTCTCTTTCATTGTTATCTGCTTTTGAAATTTGAAAAAAAGAAGATAAATGTGTCATTATAATGTGTAATCAAAGGGGATTCAAGGAAACATTTATAAAACACAATCTAAACATAAAACATATTTATTCGTAATGCACATGCATGATTTCTGGAATAAAAACAAAACTTTGTCCCACTGTCGAATTTGTAATTGCCTTGTTGGTTACATGCTGAAAATGGTTGATATATATACTCGCCAAATAATAGACTTGCTGAATTTCTTTGCATAATAAAACATTCTTGAGTATATAAGTTGTTACATAATAGCTTTATATTAAAGCAAATATACACACTATTTAATAGGAAAGACGTAAATGATAAATTTGGACGATTACAAAATATTCCAAATATATTAAGGAATAAGAGATTAATTTATCCCTGCTGTGATTAGACATGAAAAGCAAGTAAAAAGCATAAACAAGTAATTTAATAAGATATATTAATTAATAAAAGGAAAAATTCAATCAAATATGGATATGGGGGGAAATGAATATAGGCAAAAATAAATATCATTATTCTTAATTGGTGTTGAAGTTGAATCAAGTAAATCTAGGAAGATTCCAGTTTATTGTAACGACCTGGGGTGTAACGACCCGTATTTTACACATCATAGGATCGTAGAATATTTATTTCTTTCCCATGTGAAGTCGTATGGTCATGTAACTTTGGGAAACATCTATTAGAGTCATTTCCCATGCTTATGATTTTTGTCGATTTTTAAATGACCATTTTTCCCCTAGTCGGTACTGTTTTGGCCATAACTTTTGATTGGAAAGGAATTTTGACCTGAAACCACTTCCATTTGATTCGTTTGATGGTTTCTCTTTCCGTAGAGTGGTCGCATTAGCCAAACGGACATACCGTTTGGGAGATATGGCTGAAACAAGGTTTGGAGGGTGAAAAACTGCTTAACCGGGCCAAATCGGGTGATTAGCAAGTAGGCCCATAACCCATTTCGGGATTAGGGTTATGGGAGGGCTGAAATGAGATGGAGAATCATTCCATTTCAGTTTTCTAGCCTCCACTTATCACCAAGGATCCCTAAAAATGGCCTCTAACCTCTAAATCACCTCCAAATCATCTTTTGGGCAAGGATTAAGCTTAGCAACCCCTAATCAAGGAAGGTCTTCACCAAATTAACATAGGAGCTGCTGTTGGCATTGAGATTCACATCAAATCAGAGAATTATTTCAGATCTTAGTTTATTTTGTGGCTAAGGTGAGTGATTTGCATAGTTATACACTAATTATGGCTAATTAGGGGTGATTAGTGCTAATTAGCGAATTTAAGCATGATAAAATTTGGGGAAAAAGTTCATAAATTCCTAAATGATTTTTTAGACCTCTGATATGAATTTGGGTTAATTTGGTTAAATTTTGCTAAGCCTATCATTAGTTTCACCTGAACATGCTTAAGGGGAAATATGGGATTTTGGGTATGTTTGATCCATTTTAACCTATGATATTGATGTGAATGATGTTTGTGGTTGATTATGCATGTTGCTATTACTGTATGAAATGCTTTGTGATTGATTTCAATAGTTAGAATGGTCGAAAACGTCGTCGAATGGCATAAACCCTTGCTGGAACAGTTTCAGAAAACAGTGCAGGGTTCGGATCGGATCGGATAAGGGGGCTCGGATCGGATATGTGGAACTGAGCAAAGAATCTGATCGGATCGGAACCAAACACTTGGGAAAAGTGGCAAAAAGGAAGGCCACGCTAGCTGAACTGGGATCAGATCGGATAGGGAAAAGCGGATCGGATCGAGAAGGACGGATCGGATCGAAGAGGACGGATCGGATCGGAAAAACAAAGGCGAATCAGAGCAGGAGCAAGAAAGCGGATCGGATCGGAGAATATGAAGGGGAGCATGAAGACGGATCGAAAGCACGAACCAGGAAGGACCCGACCCGACCCGAAAGGAAGAACCGACCCGACCCGAAGAAGAAGAAGCAGCTGACTCGAACCCAGAGGAATGCCGACCCGAACCGCATCAGAAGGGGGACCCGACCCGAACGGATAAAGAACACCGACCCGAACCGATGACCTGAGGAAGAACCCGACCCGACCCAGTATTGACCAATAACCCGAGATGAAAAGGTAGTCCAATAGGGGAAGTTAGAGCTCAGGATCCCGGAACCAGTTGGGAACCAATGAGTTCACTTCATGGTTGGACTTTGCTGCGGGACGTGTGCTAAGGAGTTGTCGACGTTCATAACTTCGATTCACCACTAAAAGGAATGATGGGATACTTATCAGTGCGGTAGGGTCATTATGACCTGAGGGGCAAGGTGATGGTAGCAAGACTACATTATCAGTGCAGTAGGGTCATTACGACCTGAGGGGCAAGGTGATGCGTAGTAAGACTATGAGCCAGCGCAGATGGGGTGAATAACTCCATGGGGCAAGTGGACATAGTAAGGATTGGTAAGGCTATGAGCCAGCGCAGATGGGGTGAATAACTCCATGGGGCAAGTGGATATAGCGAGGAATTTGTGGCTACGTTATCAGTGCAGTGAAGCCATTTATGACTTCATGGGGCAAAGTGATCGTAGCAAGGAATGTTGGGTGATCGAAGTGGTGAATATCGTATGCTTTATGCACTGAGTGAGAGATGTGAGGATGTATGCTATGTTTGATTGTTTGCCATCCCTATGACATGCACACCTCCCCCACCTCCGTATCTTTTCACTGTTTGATATGATACCTTAGAGTGTTGTACAATATGTAGTGCTAACTCTTTGGTTGCAGGTCCAGGTTCAGGTATGTTTTAGTCTACCTGTTATTGTTCACCTTAGATGCTTATCGCTCATACCAGGCTTTATGTCTGACCCAGAGTTTTATGTCTCCTCTTATTACTCTGGGTGCTCACACGAGCAGACTAGAGACAGGTTAGCTGGTGATGCGCGAGTAGCTGATTCGGAGGCGGGCAGGAGGCTTCCACGTATTATATATATATACACATTCTCCTTGTGTCATTGGTGGTCGCTACTTGGGCATTAGTATTGTACCTCCTTTATCTTGTTTTGCTTTGAGACAGTTTGAATGTTGTAATAAGCTGTATTCTGAATTTCCGCTGCTAAGATGTTTAGTTCTGATTTTCAGCTTATGCATTGTCTCTCCTGTTTTATGTCAAGTATGTTACTATTATATTTTGTTCTATGCGCTGTGAGACATTCTACAGGTTCTTTGTATGTTCATTTCCTTCTTCCTTTTCCTTCTGGCGACCCGCTCCATGCTAACTGGACATATGTACAGCGCACCTTTGGAGTAAATGTCGGTTGGTGCGGGGCGGGCCGTCGCACTTGGTATCATAGCTCTAGGTTGCGTAGTTAACCTAGGGAGAGACACTAGGGAGAGTTAGTACGTATATGAGAGCGCGTATTTGTGATTACCTTGGTTTTCAAAAGCTATGTATATATATACTATTAGTAGTATAAGAATGAAGTTGCACTGCGCTAGTACCACTATGGGGTCGTTAATCTTTTCCCTTTTACAGATTGACGATGAGCCGATATGTTAGAGGTACCGGTAGAGGGGCCAATAATGGGAATGCCGCTGACATGAGGGCAATGTTTACCAACCTCATGAGAGACATGCTTAGAGAAGTGCAAGGGGCAATTCCCAATCCCGGAGTTGGTGCTGGCCCAGTAGTGCAGGCGCCTAGGGTCGATTTCGCTAAGTTGTGCAAAGATTACACTAATCTTGGTGGGAAGCCGTTCCATGGAACGGAGTCGGCCAAAGATGTTCAAGATTGGATGGATAGCTGTGATCGTATCTTTGATGACTTGGGTCTTGAGGATGCGATGAAGAGAAGGCTAGCGTCTCGTCAGCTGCAAGGGCGAGCGATGAATTGGTGGAATGCTATCAGGACAGCTACTCCAGAGGATCAAGTTACTTGGGATCAGTTCAAGGCTCGCTTTAGTGAGAAGTTTATTCCAGCTGCCCAGAAGTCAGTATTGTTTAAGAGGTTCTTGGAACTCAAGCAAAACGGGAGGGCAGTTTCTGATTATATTGCTGAGTTCAACACTTTGTCGAAGTATGGACTGACTCTCATTGATACTCCTGAAAAGAAGAATGAGAAGTTCATTACTGGCCTGGATGGGTACTTGGGGGAGAGGCTTATTAACCACATCGATGAGACTTTTGAATCGATTGTGGGGAAAGCTTCGAGGTCAGAGAGTCTTTACCCTAAGTCAAAGACTGAGGCTGCATCTGCAGAAGGGCCAAAGCCGCAAGCAGGCGGTGGAGGCAAGAATAACTCTCAGAATAAGAGGAAGCAGGACCAATCTAAGGGTGGCCAGAAAAAGAGCAAGAAGGATGTTGAGTGCTTCAACTGTGGAAAGAAAGGCCATTATGCTAAAGATTGTCGGGTCAAGCCAGCGGATAAGAAGTGCTTCAACTGTGGTCAAGCGGGACATTTCAAGGACAAGTGTCTGCAACCTCTTAAGGAGAAGCAGATTGTGAAAGCATATGCTCTTGATGCTGTTCCTTCTTCGTCGAATGCCCCAACTGTGGCGGAGAAAGGAAAGAATGTTGTTATTCAAGGTATGCTTTCTATTTATGATATACCAGTTCGAGTTTTGTTTGATACTGGGGCTTCCCGTTCCTTCATATCTAGTGACCTGGTAGATAGATTGGGACTGGAACCCGAGATAGTCGATAGACCATTGATTGTGACGAACCCGATTGGTGGTTCGACTAGCCTGAGTATGATTTGCAGGAATTTGGTCTTATCGAGTCATGGATGTATGTTTGTATGTGATTGCTTTGTTTTGGGCTTTACTGGGTATGGCATTATATTGGAAGTCGATTGGCTCCAAAGATACGGGGTGGTGGTAGACTGTGAGGGCTTTTTGGTGACAGTGAGGGCGGATGATGGGCGGAGGGTAGTGTTTGGTAGCCTACCCAGTGATGGGGTTATGGCTAGTTTTGTAAATTCCCTCGACATCCCGCAGGATGAGTTATCAGATGTGCCCGTGGTTGGCCAGTATACGGACGTCTTCGGGGAGGTGACCGGGCTTCCACCACACCAAGAGATTGAGTTCCGTATTGATTTAGTGAAAGATGCCAGACCTATAGTGATGCCACTTCGTCGTATGGCACCAAGGGAGCAGCGAGAGCTCGGGGTGCAAGTCAGCAATCTTTTGAAGAAGGGATTTATTAGAAGGAGTGTCTCCGAGTGGGGAGCACCAGTTGTGTTTGCCACTAAGGCAGATGGTTCCCTTCGTTTGTGTGTGGACTATCGCGAGTTGAATAAGGTGACGAGGAAGAATAAGTATCCTCTACCGCGGATAGATGATTTGTTTGATCAGCTGGAAGGAGCTAGAGTGTTCTCCCAGTTGGACCTCGCGACAGGATTTCATCAGCTTCGAGTAGCAGATGAGAGTGTTACGAAAACGGCATTTAGGACGCCGTCTGGATTTTATGAGTGGTTGGATATGCCATTTGGGTTGACCAATGCACCAGCCTATTTTGTGGATCTTATGAATCGAGTATTCAGAGATCAGTTGAATAAGTTTGTTCTTGTGTTCGTGGATGATATCCTTGTTTATTCAGGGACAGAGGAGGAACACAAGGGACACTTGAGGACAGTGATGGAGGTGTTGAGGAAACACCAATTGAAAGCGAAATTCTCTAAGTGTCGTTTTTGGAGAAGGGAAGTGAGATTCTTGGGTCATGTTGTTTCAGAGAGTGGTATTGCCGTCGACCCTGCGAAGGTGGCTACGGTACAGGATTGGCCTACACCCAAGAATGCAACAGATGTAAGAAGTTTCTTGGGATTAGCCGGATATTATCGTAAGTTTATCTAGGACTTCTCCAAGATAGCAGCACCGTTGACTCAGTTGACTAAGAAGAATCAGTCCTTCGTCTGGGACGGAGTGTGTGAGGATGCCTTCAAAAGTCTAAAGGAGAGGTTGACGCGTGCGCCAGTGTTAGTCATTCCTAAGGGGAATGAAGAGATGACGGTATACACGGATGCTTGTGGTACCGGACTGGGTGCAGTATTGATGCAAGGAGGTAGGGTTGTAGCTTATGCTAGTCGACAGCTAAAGCCGCATGAGAAGAAGTATCCTACCCATGATTTGGAATTGGCAGCGATTTTATTTGCGCTGAAGATGTGGAGACACTATCTCTTGGGAGAAAGATTTGAGCTGTTTACCGATCACAAATCGTTAAAGTATCTCTTCTCTCAGAAAGATCTAAATCTCCATCAACAGAGATGGTTAGAGTTCTTGGCTTCGTATGATTTTGATATCGCGTATACACCTGGGAAGGGTAATGCAGTAGCAGATGCCTTGAGTAGGAGACATGCCATCTTAGGGGCAATGTTTCTTGAATGGAAGCAACTGGAGTATATCGCGGGGTTTGATTTCAGACCAAGGTGCGAATTGGATCCAGTTATGCTAGCTAGTTTGACGATCAGACCCACTTTGATAGAGCGGATTGGTTCTAGCCAGAGGGGCGATCCTAATTTATTAGAAATCATCTCCAAGTTAGAGATGGGTATCGATGAGGAGATGAATGTGTATGGGCTTGATCGAGATGGATGGCTTCGAAAGAATGGAAGACTAGTTGTGCCCAACGTGAATGGTTTGAGAGATGAAGTGCTTAGAGAATGTCATCACTCAAAACTGACTATACATCCCGGTGGTAATAAGATGTATCGAGACATGAGACAGACTTACTACTGGGAAGGGATGAAAAGAGACATTGGGAAGTTTATATCCAAATGCATGAATTGCCAGCTAGTTAAAGCCGAGCAAAAGAAGCCTAGTGGATTATTGCAACCATTAGAAATTCCCGATTGGAAATGGGAGCAAGTTTCGATGGATTTCATCGATGGCTTACCAAGGACTAGATCGGGATATGATAGCATTTGGGTAATTGTGGATTGATTGACCAAAAGTGCAAGATTTATACCAGTCAAATCGACCAGAACAGCAGCCAAGTTGGCAGAATTGTATATGAAGTGGGTAGTGAGATTTCATGGAGTACCCAAAAGCATTGTGAGTGACCGAGACCCGTTGTTCACTAGTGGGTTTTGGAAGAGCTTACAAGAGGCTCTAGGGTCAGGATTACATCTCAGTACCGCATATCATCCTCAAACCGACGGTCAGACGGAGAGGGTGAATCGTATATTGGAAGATCTCTTGAGAGCGTGTATATTGGATTTTGGTGGATCATGGGATGATCATTTGCATCTAGTAGAGTTTGCATATAATAATAGCTACCAATCCAGTATCGGTATGGCTCCATATGAAGCTTTGTATGGAAGACCGTGCAACTCACCATCATGTTGGGTAGAGACTGGCGAGAAGTTTGTGCTTGGACCAGATGTGGTGAGAGAAACTTCCGATAAGATTAAGGTCATTCAGCAACGAATGAAAGCTGCCCAAGATAGACAGAAGAGTTACGCCGATAAGAGGAGAAGAGACTTGAAATTCTCCGTTGGTGACTTGGTGTTTGTCAAGATCTCTCCGTTGAAGAGCGTGATACGATTTGGCAGGAGAGGCAAGTTGGCACCAAGATTTGTTGGGCCATTCCCTGTTCTTGAACTAGTCGGGAATTTGGCATATAGAGTTGACTTACCAGAGAAGATGGCAGGAGTTCACAATGTATTTCATGTTTTCCAACTAAGGAAGTTCGTTCACGACTCAGATGTGACTATTTCACCTGATCAGTTAGAGGACTTCGAAGTAGAACCCGAGGCGGTTGGGAACCGCAAGCCGATTCGTATTGTGGGGCACGATACGAAGCAACTTCGAAGGAAGTCGGTGAAGCTAGTCCAGGTTCAGTGGGGCGAGGACGAGAATGATTGTACTTGGGAAACAGAGGAAAGCATTAGGAAGGCTTATCCAGAACTCTTTGCCTGGTAAGATTTACTTTGCGATTTAGTTTTCCGCATGCTAGGATAGACTTGCTTTGCTTGTTTGCATGTTTGATTGTTGTTTTATGATTGATAGGCATGCGAGAACCTTTGTGTATGTTTGGATTAGGTAATTTCGGGGGCGAAATTTCTTAAGGGGGGAGAGTGTAACGACCCGTATTCTACACATCATAGGATCGTAGAATATTTATTTCTTTCCCATGTGAAGTTGTATGGTCATGTAACTTTGGGAAACATCTATTAGAGTCATTTCCCATGCTTATGATTTTTGTCGATTTTTAAATGACCATTTTGCCCATAGTCGGTACTGTTTTGGCCATAACTTTTGATTGGAAAGGAATTTTGACCTGAAACCACTTCCATTTGATTCGTTTGATGGTTTCTCTTTCCGTAGAGTGGTCGCATTAGCCAAACGGACATACCGTTTGGGAGATATGGCTGAAACAAGGTTTGGAGGGTGAAAAACTGCTTAACCGGGCCAAATCGGGTGATTAGCAAGTAGGCCCATAACCCATTTCGGGATTAGGGTTATGGGAGGGCTGAAATGAGATGGAGAATCATTCCATTTCAGTTTTCTAGCCTCCACTTATCACCAAGGATACCTAAAAATGGCCTCTAACCTCTAAATCACCTCCAAATCATCTTTTGGGCAAGGATTAAGCTTAGCAACCCCTAATCAAGGAAGGTCTTCACCAAATTAACATAGGAGCTGCTGTTGGCATTGAGATTCACATCAAATCAGAGAATTATTTCAGATCTTAGTTTATTTTGTGGCTAAGGTGAGTGATTTGCATAGTTTTACACTAATTATGGCTAATTAGGGGTGATTAGTGCTAATTAGCGAATTTAAGCATGATAAAATTTGGGAAAAATGTTCATAAATTCCTAAATGATGTTTTAGACCTCTGATATGAATTTGGGTTAATTTGGTTAAATTTTGCTAAGCCTATCATTAGTTTCACCTGAACATGCTTAAGGGGAAATATGGGATTTTGGGTATGTTTGATCCATTTTAACCTATGATATTGATGTGAATGATGTTTGTGGTTGATTATGCATGTTGCTATTACTGTATAAAATGCTTTGTGATTGATTTCAATAGTTAGAATGGTCGAAAACGTCGTCGAATGGCGTAAACCCTTGCTGGAACAGTTTCAGAAAACAGTGCAGGGTTCGGATCGGATTAGATAAGGGGGCTCGGATCGGATATGTGGAACTGAGCAAAGAATCTGATCGGATCGGAACCAAACACTTGGGAAAAGTAGCAAAAAGGAAGGCCACGCAAGATGAACTGGGATCGGATCGGATAGGGAAAAGCGGATCGGATCGAAGAGGACGGATCGGATCGGAAAAACAAAGGCGAATTAGAGCAGGAGCAAGAAAGCGGATCGGATAGGAGAATATGAAGGGGAGCATGAAGACGGATCGAAAGCACGAACCAGGAAGGACCCGACCCGACCCGAAGAAGAAGAAGCAGCTGACTCGAACCCAGAGGAATGCCGACCCGACCCGAAGAAGAAGAAGCAGCTGACTCGAACCCAGAGGAATGCCGACCCGAACCGCATCAGAAGGGGGACCCGACCCGAACGGATAAAGAACACCGACCCGAACCGATGACCTGAGGAAGAACCCGACCCGACCCAGTATTGACCAATAACCCGAGATGCAAAGGTAGTCCAATAGGGGAAGTTAGAGCTCAGGATCCCGGAACCAGTTGGGAACCAACGAGTTCACTTCATGGTTGGACTTTGCTGCGGGACGTGTGCTAAGGAGTTGTCGACGTTCATAACTTCGATTCACCACTAAAAGGAATGATGGGCTACTTATCAGTGCAGTAGGGTCATTATGACCTGAGGGGCAAGGTGATGGTAGCAAGACTACGTTATCAGTGCAGTAGGGTCATTACGACCTGAGGGGCAAGGTGATGCGTAGTAAGACTATGAGCCAGCGCAGATGGGGTGAATAACTCCATGGGGCAAGTGGACATAGTAATGATTGGTAAGGCTATGAGCCAGCGCAGATGGGGTGAATAACTCCATGGGGCAAGTGGACATAGCGAGGAATTTGTGGCTACGTTATCAGTGCAGTGAAGCCATTTATGACTTCATGGGGGCAAAGTGATCGTAGCAAGGAATGTTGGGTGATCGTAGCAAGGAATGTTGGGTGATCGAAGTGGTGAATATCGTATGCTTTATGCACTGAGTGAGAGATGTGAGGATGGATGCTATGTTTGATTGTTTGCCATCCCTATGACATGCACACCTCCCCCACCTCCGTGTCTTTTCACTGTTTGATATGATACCTTAGAGTGTTGTACAGTATGTAGTGCTAACTCTTTGGTTGCAGGTCCAGGTTCAGGTATGTTTTAGTCTACCTGTTATTGTTCACCTTAGATGCTTATCGCTCATACCAGGCTTTATGTCTGACCTAGAGTTTTATGTCTCCTCTTATTACTCTGGGTGCTCACACGAGCAGAAGTTTTGAATATCGTATGCTTTATGCACTGAGTGAGAGATGTGAGGATGGATGCTATGTTTGATTGTTTGCCATCCCTATGACATGCACACCTCCCCCACCTCCGTATCTTTTCACTGTTTGATATGATACCTTAGAGTGTTGTACAGTATGTAGTGCTAACTCTTTGGTTGCAGGTCCAGGTTCAGGTATGTTTTAGTCTACCTGTTATTGTTCACCTTAGATGCTTATCGCTCATACCAGGCTTTATGTCTGACCCAGAGTTTTATGTCTCCTCTTATTACTCTGGGTGCTCACACGAGCAGACTAAAGACAGGTTAGCTGGTGATGCGCGAGTAGCTGATTCGGAGGCGGGCATGAGGCTTCCACGTATTATATATATATATATACACACATTCTCCCTGTGTCGTTGGTGGTCGCTACTTGGGCATTAGTAGTGTACCTCCTTTATCTTGTTTTGCTTTGAGACAGTTTGAATGTTGTAATAAGCTGTATTCTGAATTTCCGCTGCTAAGATGTTTAGTTCTGATTTCCAGCTTATGCATTGTCTCTCCTATTTTATGTCAAGTATGTTACTATTATATTTTGTTCTATGCGCTGTGAGACATTCTACAGGTTCTTTGTATGTTCATTTCCTTCTTCCTTTTCCTTCTGGCGACCCGCTCCGTGCTAACTGGACATATGTACAGCGCACCTTTGGAGTAAATGTCGGTTGGTGCGGGGCGGGCCGTCGCACTTTGCGATCCTGGATATCGGCATACAACACTATGTCGACTATTCAAGCATCGGAAACACCGGATAGTCCATGAAAGAAATTAGAGGGTGAGAATAGATAAGATAGAAACTTAGAATAGAAGAAGAAGAAGAATATACAACATCAGAGTAAACACGAATCTCACAGCGGAACGAACAATATATAATAGATACATAACTTTGAAATAAAATCAGTATATGTATACAATAACATTATCAGAGTATAACACTTACAACACAGCGGAAATAAACAATAGCTATAAAAACGCTGCTGAAGCCTCCTGCTCCAGCTCCTCCTAGTGCATCTGTAATTCCCGACTGCTTGACTGCTCGTACAAATTTGAGCACCCAAGAGTTTAGGGAAAACAAAACAAAATAAACTCTGGGTTAGTCATGGACTGGTGTGAGTAAAACAGCTTAAAACAGCTTGAGCAATTAAACGATATCTCATTAGACCACGTCGTATAACGGAATGGTTTTTTCCCTTATGAGAATCCAAAACATTTGATTTAACTTTCAAAATACTTTTGGAAGAAATGATAAACTTTATATCAAAACACTTTTGATATTATAATAATGTCTATCAACCACAACTAAATAATCATCTAGCAGAAACACTTTCATCTCACGTTCTACATATATAGTATACAATCAAAACCGCGAGCACTTATTGGGTAGTGGATTTCCAAATATTACAAGGTATGGAACCACCTTCTGAAAGTGTACCTCTAGAGAGGAATACACTGGGTTCAACAAGAACATCTTGCAACCCAGCCACACATGACCGACCACTCATTTCGCTTGAGTGTATGGAATGTATATCACCAACGGTTGGGATCAGCAACCATTTCCGGAATGGGACAACATCAACAATAGATTATAAAATGAAATGAATATCTCTAGATAGGTCATGATAAACCCTAATTAGCAGCCAACCACTTAGCCATGCTGCCTGCCTGATTTTTGTCATTTCCCGATTGTAAGGATAGAGGCCACGCTTATCTCTGACAGATCACGCATTTATTCACTTTGAATGTCACATCATCATACCCGCCAAATCACAAATTGATTTCCCCAAAAATGCAACGGGTATACAGCTAAAAGAAACGAATTCCTCCGCCACCAAACGTATATACGTTTGAAGAGGTCAACTTACGCGATCCATTAAATATACTCTATCAGACATTCTTCCATATAGGTTGTCCTGGGACTGGACAAACCGAAGGTACTTTTCTGTAAACAGGACAGCCTTTGCATAACTCCGTCTTCAATTATCTTCATCATATTTGATTCGCAACGCTAATGCCCATACAGAGTGGTTTTCAGATAATGAATCTGATCCCGGTCTCTCTGTATTAACGACAGAAAAATGGTCAAAAACTTCGATAGTCGGTGAGTTAACTATCAAAGAAAAACACATGTGCAAACAACGATATTATTTCGAGATGGAAATTCTATCGATCAATCATCATTTATCTCCTAAATTAATTTATCATTAATTTATTTATTTCCTGTTTCCATATATTCAACATTCCTTATTTTCTAAATTTAGAAAATATACGTTATTAATCATTGGAAAACATTTCCATCTCTTTTTCACGTATCACTGTCATTCCAGTATTCTTTTATCATCAAACATTTCATTTTCTAGGATTAGAAAATATCTCTGATTATATTTGGAAAATGTTTCCAAAACTCATTCATTGGATTTAAATAGATGTTTAAATAAAACATCGCTATGCCAACTCGAACCATTAACACTCATTAACTAAATTCACTTAACCTACCATTACTATCGAACCTTAACAATTCCTTAGTTAAAAACGAATCCAATCAAGTTGGGGTATAACTATCTCTCAGACCTTAACTGGACAACATTTCTAATTTCGAAATAGACAAAGTTCACCTTCCAAATCTTTACAAACTTCCTTACGTAACTCCGATTCTATTTACGAATCTACTTCTTTATTGAAAAACATTGATTATAACTATAGCGTTAAAATCCCTACTTCTGAAATATCTAACTTCAATTTATAATTTTGATTCCGTAATTTAACTAAATAACTAAATAGACAATTTATTTATAAATAAATAAATCTTGATTAAAACGGAAAGTGAATAGTACTTTCCCGAATTCGATACAATCGAATTTCACGTATAACTCTCTTTCGAATAAACAATATTTGATAACTCCTTTTCGAATAACTCTATTCGATTAACTCTCTTCGAATAACTAATATTCAATAATATCTCTTTCGAATAAACTATATTCGAAAATCCTCTTTCGAATAAACTATATTCAACTAACACCTTCCTTCGAATAAACTATATTCGATTAACTCCTTTCGAATAAACTATATTCGATAACTCCTTTCGAATAACTAATATTCGATAACTCTACTTCGAATAACTCTTATTCGATAACTCTACTTCGAATAAATTTTTTTGAATAAATTCTTATCTTCGATAAATCAATACTCGACGAACTCTATTCGATTAACTAACACTCAACTAACTCTAACTCGATTAACTAACACTCGACCAACTCTTACTCCATTAACTCTTATTCGAATAACTCTATTCGACTATCTAATATTCGATTTAACTCATTTCGATTAACTCCTTTTGATTAACTCCTTTAATTCTATTCGAATAAACTATATTCGATTAACTCTTTTAATTCTATTCCAATAAACTATATTCGATTAACTTCTTTAAATATATTGGATTAACTCCTTCTGATTTACTTTAATCAATTAACTCCATTCAATTAACTCTAATCGATTAACTCCATTCAATTAACTCTAATCGATTAACTCCATTCAGTTAACTCTAATCGATAAATTCTAATTCGATTAACTCTAACACGATTAATTCCATTTTCCTTTTATAATCCTACTTACTTTCCAAATATTTCCTTTTATGATATTTTATTTATTTTCTAAATAAATATTCATTTTATCTTTCTATTTATTTTACCAAATAAATATCCTTTTCATCTTTCTATTTATTTAACAAATAAATATTCTTTTTATCTTCTATTTATTTAACAAATAAATATTCTTTTTATCTTTTATTTATTTAACAAATAAATATTCTTTTTATCTTTCTATTTATTTAACAAATAAATATTTCCCTTTCATCTTCTATTTATTTAACAAATAAATATTTCCCTTTCATCTTTATTTATAAATGTTTTACAATTATTCCCTTTTCAATTCTATTTGTAAATGTTTTACAAATATTTCTTTTTCAATTTGTTTTCACAAATATTTCCTTTTCTATTTGTTTTCACAAATATTTCTTTTCTATTTGTATTCATAAATATTCCCTTTATCTAATTCTTTGATTTTATAGTTATTTTCTTTTATAAAATCCTTTTCTTTTTATATATAAAATCCATTGATTTTATATAAATAATTCATTTTCAAAATACACTTTGAAAATCCCCTTTTCTACATCCTAGTATTTCTTACGGTATTTAAAATACCAAATTATAATGATCGATATCATTCAAACACACATAATCAACAACAGATTATATATCACATCATATATTACAATATATGAAACAAAACAATGTTTTATATATTGAGGAACCCAGTTGGGTTCCTCCAACCTGTTTCCCTGCATCCAGAGATGTTACACAATATATTTCACATCAATTTCATTTCAATATGAAATATTCTGATAAACAGAATCAATATTTGATTAATGATATATATACATATATATAATTATAATTATATCGATATTTTCAACCAATCAATCAGCAATTCAATCAAACAGTCAACACACAAATATCAGTCATCATTTATCAGTTCTAAAAATATGTTAAAAAAATATAACCGATAGAGTTGGTGAGTTTTACTCACATTGGACGATCATCGTTAAATAACGATAAACTGTCTTAGATTTGATTCAGATCCGACAATTTATTTTGCTATAAATTGTAACGAGCTCGAATTCACTTCCAGTCAGTTTCATTGCGTAGCCACCGTCCATACAATCCCAACGGATCATGTTTCGTCAAATTCTGATCATGTATGATTGATATATATCATTTACAAATTTATATAACTATTTAAGTAGTTTTAAATTAAATTCTTAAGTTATCGGACTTAACCTCAAAATCTCGGCCCATTATCCTTTTGAAATACCGGACCCGCACCCAATTTGCTTTCTTCCCCAAATGGAAACACCGCGTCCTGGAGCTTTTCGATTACCATTATCGTGTATTCCTCAAAGCCTAACTCCACCATTTATTCATGACATTCAAAACCGTTAACACCACTTCGATCCTCTTTGCGCCAACTTTGATTCCATCACCAAAAAGAAGCATTCGAACTTCCATCCTCTGTCGCGAGTTCGGGCCTTATCCCGCAACAGTACTGCAGGTATCGACACCAATACCCACCGAAACCACCCAAACTTGAACACCAACTTCGGTTTATTCCCCCGAATCCAAATATGTGATCGATTCCGCAAACACATGACTAAAAATCAAACGAACTCAAACCCTACTTCACTGCTCAAAAACTCGATCAACAGAGAAGTGATCGAAAGCTCCCATCTTCACATAGCATGAAATACTACTTGCCAGAAATACGTATATATATATATAAATTATGATTTTATGAATTTTCCTTGAATTGATTTGATTTTCCAAAGTTTATTTTTACTGTGAGGAAAAGAAAGAGATCGGCGGAAATATGTTTGACGAAAATGAAGTATGACTTAGGTTTAGGTTAAGGGTGGGTTATTTATAGGATGGTTATATTAATTTTTAAATCGATTATTATATTTATTTTTAATCAACCGCTACTTGCGTTCGGCTTTAAAAATCCCTATGATCACATACGACACCAAAAAATCATGAAAATTGGGATGCAGCTGCAGCTTGACATTACAGACCTAACGAAACTGGTTTCGTCGAATTCCGACTTTGTTTGTTCACACATCATATTTTTAAACTCAAATTATCGACTGTATTTCACATTAAAATCCCGTACGGCAACATACTGACTTCAAAAATCACGGAAATTGAAATCTAGCAATAATTTAATATTGCGGATCCAACAAAATTAGTTTCGTCGAAAATGGAGGTCGTTTGCAAAACTAGCTGTTTTTAAAGCTCTAAATAACCCATTTAAATATATAAATATATTTAAAAATAATTAAATTAAATATTTAAAAATAATTAAATTAAATATTTAAAAATAAATATTATCGTATATATTCACAATAGAATATCATATTGTTCCAATTGGATTTATAACTTGATATTTTCAATTTCCCAGATATATCGATATTCGATTTATATATAAAATCCTTTTATAATATAAATATATATTTATAAATTTCAAAGGAATTCCATAGCAACTTTTCTAAAATTTGATTTGGACATAAATCAAAATCTACGTAATGAAATCCTGATTTTTCTCTTCCATTAGAAAAATATACTTCACCAGCTCCGTACGTTTCTTATTTCATAGAAATCTGGCTTGAAACGGATTCTGTATATTCAGTTGAAGTTCAAATCACCAATCAGCGAACTGCTATGCCATTTCGAGCTCGATTTTAATTATAATATAATTATATGTTCAAACTTCGTTTATATAATATATTTGTGAATATAATTCAACTCTAAACTGGATTATATATTTTAAATAATCCAAATTACACAATATTTTGAATTCCACTATTTTTGATTATTTCTGAAATTAAATATATTATTTAAATTAATTAAATATTCACTATTATTTAATTAAACAACCATTAAATTCTCTAAACCATTATTTAAATAATTAAATTAATTAATTAATTGATCGTACAAATACGGGACATTACATTCTTCCCCCCTTAAAATATTTTCGTCCTCGAAATTGCTAAGGTAGAAAACAAACCCTACTAACTGGTTAAAAATTATTTGTTTAATTCTTAAATCCCAGTTTCATTATACCAATTAATTTTAATTAAAATATTAATTTATTCCTACTAGCGAAAATTTCCATAAACTCTGAAAATTTTCTAACATCCGAAATTTTTGAAAAATTTCGCTAGCACTTCCTTTGTACTGGTCAATCAGTACAATTACAACTCGCCTCTCTGGGCCTTCTCCATCCCAAAAGAAAATCAAACAGCCAAGCGGCTTGCCAAATCGGCTCATAAATCTCATATCCAATAGAAACATAAACTTGTACCTTTTTGTCGGGCATATCATTATATCCTTTACATATGCTACCAATCCAGCATATACCAATGTCACACCAATCAATCTCCAATCCATTTTTATCTCCAACACAACTATTCGCTTATCAAAGCCAAATTCAATTTCAAATCAAAGTTCCATTCTCGATTTTCAAATTCTTAACTCATAAATTCAATACCATTTCGGATTCCTATGTCACAAATCCAATTTTCTCGATATCATTCTAAAACAATTCAATTTCCACTTAATTGGTTTTTAATTCAGTTCCGACTTATTACCACAAATTTTTATTTAAATTCGTTTTTAATTCAAACAGTCTCTTCCTGGGAGTTCTAAACAGCTTTTATTTTCTCAAAAATCAAATATTCCTTTTGGAGTATCAAAACAATTCAAAAACAAAAATTTTGGTAGTAATCCATTACTTACAACTCGAAAATGAACACTAATGATGTCGCGATTCATCATCAGGGTTATTTCCCAGCCATCGAAGTGAGTTCAATAATATATCACTTTCAAAACCATATCTAAATATTTCCATTTTGAAATTCATTTCAAAATATCCTTTTCAATGCTTGTAACAAATTTAAAATCTCCCAGGATTTTAAAATTTTCTTATACTTAATTCAAATCCATTTACAAACACTTTTTCCATATTTCAGGAATTTTAATTCCAAATTCTGATTTAATTCATCTACTTTCATATATTTTACTTATATGAATTCAGATTGGTTATATATAACCATTTCATTTATAATCTTACTCGATTATACTAATGACCAACACATCAAATATAATAATTTCAATATATATTCACTTTTATATCAAACTATACTTTGGGTAAAATTATTTAGTTTACCCTCTTTTAAAAAAAACATGTCGGTCCATTGTATTTAAGTGTTTACAAACCCCTATCAATACAATGGATCAAACTAATCGACCAGAACTCATAAACAACTCAATCAATAAATCTCCACAATATAAAACAATTTTTATATCAATAACAAATACGCGCTCATATATATACACTCGACTCAATCTAGGGTATTGGTAACCCTATCTCTACTGAGTCACGCCACAGAGCCAAGCTAATTACTTAACCTTAAGCTCTGATACCACTGTAACGACCCGGGGAATTTGCGATCCTAAATATCGGCATACAACACTATGTCGACTATTTAAGCATCGGAAACACCGGATAGTCCATTAAAGAAATTAGAGGGTGAGAATAGATAAGATAGAAACTTAGAATAGAAGAAGAAGAAGAAATTACAACATCAGAGTAAACAAGAATCTCACAGCGGAACGAACAATATATAATAGATACATAACTTTGAAATAAAATCAGTATATGTATACAATAACATTATCAGAGTATAACACTTACGTCACAGCGGAAATAAACAATAGCTATAAAAACATTGCTGAAGCCTCCTGCTCCAACTCCTCCTAGTGCATCTGTAAATCCCGACTGCTTGACTACTCGTACAAATTTGAGCACCCAAGAGTTTAGGGAAAACAAAACAAAATAAACTCTGGGTCAGTCATGGGACTGTGAGTAAAACAGTTTAAAACGGTTTGAGCAATTAAACGAGATCTCATAAGAACACGTCGTATAACGGAACAGATCTTTCCCTTATGAGAATCCAAAACATTTGATTTAACTTTCAAAATCCTTTTGAAAGAAATGATAAACTTTATATCAAAACTCTTTTGATATTATAATAATGTCTGTCAACCACAACTAAATAATCATCTAGCAGAAACGCTTTCATCTCATGTTCTACATATATAGTATACAATCAAAACTGTGAGCACTTATTGGGTAATGGATTTCCAACTATGACAAGGTATGGAACCACCTTCTGAAAGTGTACCTCTAGAGAGGAATACACTGGGTTCAACAAGAACATCTTGCAACCCGGCCACACATGACCGACCACTCATTTCGCTTGAGTGTATCGAATGTATATCACCAACGGTTGGGATCAGCAACCGTTTCCCAAATGGGACAGCATCGACAATAGATTATAGAATGAAATGAATATCTCTAGATAGGTGATAATACCCCCTAATTGGTAGCCAACCACTTAGCCATGCTGGCTGCCCGATTTTTGTCATTTCCCGGTTGTGAGTCTAGAGGCCACGCTTATCTCTGACAGATCACACATTTATTCACTTTGAATGTCACATCATCATACCCGCCAAATCACAAATTGATTTCCCCAAAAGTACAACGGGTATACAACTAAGAGAAACAAATTCCTCTGCCAAACGTATATACGTTTGAAGAGATCAACTTACGCGATCTATTAAATATACTCTGTCAGACATTCTTCCATACAGGTTGTCCTGGGACTGGACAAACTGAAGGTACTATTCTGTAAACAGGACAGCCCTTGCATAACTCCGTCTTCAATTATCTTCATCATATTTGATTCACAACACTAATGCCCATACAGAGTGGTTTTCAGATAATGAATCTGATCCCGGTCTCTCTGTATTGACGACGGAAAAATGGTCAAAAACATCGATAGTCGGTGAGTTAACTATCAAAGAGAAACACATGTGCAAACAACGATTATTTCCAGATGGAAATTCTATCGATCAATCATCATTTATCTCTTAAATTAATTTATCATTAATTTATTTATTTCCTGTTTCCACATATTCACCATTCCTTATTTTCTAAATCTATAAAACGTACATTATTAATCATTGGAAAACATTTCCATCTCTTTTTCACGTATCACTGTCATTCCAGTATTCTTTATCATCAAACCTTTCATTTTCTAGGATTAGAAAATATCTCTGATTATATTTGGAAAATGTTTCCAAAACTCATTCATTGGATTTAAACAGATGTTTAAATAAAACATCACTATGCCAACTCGAACCATTGACTCTCATTAACTAAATTCACTAGACCGACCTTTACTATCGAACCTTAACCATTCCTTAGTTAAAAACGAAGCCAATCAAGTTGGGGTATAACTACCTCTCAGACCTTAACTGAACAACATTTCTAACTTCGAAATAGACAAAGTTCACCTTCCAAATCTTTACAAACTTCCTTACGTAACTCTCGGATTCTATTTACTAATCCACTTCTTTATTGAAAAACATTGATTATAACTATAGCGTTAAAATCCCTACTTCTGAAATATCTAACTTCAATTCATAAATTTGATTTCGTAATTTAAAAAATAACTAAATAGACAATTCATTTATAAATAAATAAATCTTGATTAAAATGGAAAGTGAATAGTACTTTCCTGAATTCGATAAAATCGAATTTCACGTATAACTCTCTTTCGAATAAACTATATTCGATAACTCCTTTTCGAATAACTCTATTCGATTAACTCTCTTCAAATAACTAATATTCGATAATCTCTCTTTCGAATAAACTATATTCGACTAACACCTTTCTTCGAATAAACTATATTCGATTAACTCCTTTCGAATAAACTATATTCGATAACTCCTTTCGAATAACTAATATTCGATAACTCTACTTCGAATAACTCTTATTCGATAACTCTACTTCGAATAACTTTTTTCGGATAAATTCTTATCTTCGATAAATCAATACTCGACGAACTCTATTCGATTAAATAACACTCGACTAACTCTAACTCGATTAACTAACACTCGACTAACTCTCTTACTCGATTAACTCTTACTCGAATAACTCTATTCGGCTAACTAATATTTGATTTAACTCATTTCGATTAAGACCTTTTGATTAACTCCTTTAATTCTATTCGAATAAACTATATTCGATTAAGTCCTTTAATTCTATTCGAATAAACTATATTCGATTAACTTCTTTAACTCTATTGGATTAACTCCTTCAGATTTACTCTAAATAATTAACTCCATTCAATTAACTCTAATCAATTAACTCCATTCAATTAACTCTAATCGATTAACTCCATTCAATTAACTCTAATCGATAAATTCTAATTCTATTAACTCTAACTCGATTAATTCCATTTTCCTTTTATAATCCTACTTACTTTCCAAATATTTCCTTTTATGATATTTTATTTATTTTCTAAATAAATATTCCTTTTATCTTTCTATTTATTTTCCCAAATAAATATCCTTTTCATCTTTCTATTTATTTAACAAATAAATATTCTTTTTATCTTCTATTATTTTAACAAATAAATATTCTTTTTATCTTTCTATTTATTTAGCAAATAAATATTTCCCTTTCATCTTCTATTTATTTAACAAATAAATATTTCCCTTTCATTTCTATTTATAAATGTTTTACAATTATTCCCATTTCAATTCTATTTGTAAATGTTTTACAAATATTTCATTTTCAATTTGTTTTCATAAATATTTCCTTTTCTATTTGTTTTCACAAATATTCCTTTTCTATTTGTTTTCACAAATATTCCCTGTATCTAATTCTTTGATTTTATAATTACTTTCTTTTATAAAATCCTTTTCTTTTTATATATAAAATCCATTGATTTTTTTATAAATAACTCATTTTCAAAATACACTTTGAAAATCCCCTTTTCTACATCCTAGTATTTCTTACGGTATTTAAAATACCAAATAATAATGATCGATATCATTCAAACACACATAATCAACAACAGATTATATATCACATCATATATTACAATATATGAAACAAAACAATATTTTATATATTGAGGAACCCAGTTGGGTCCCTCCAACCTGTTTCCCTGCATCCACAGATGTTACACAATATAATTCACATCAATTTCATTTCAATATGAAATATTCTGATAAACAGAATCAATATTTGATTAACGATATATATATATATATATATATATATCGATTTTTTTAACCAATCAATCAGCAATTCAATCAAATAGTTAACACACAAATATCACTCATCATTTATCAGTTCTAAAAATACATCAAAAAATATAACTGATAGAGTTGGTGAGTTTTACTCACAATGGACGATCATCGTTAAATAACGATAAACAGTCTTTGATTTGATTCAGATCCGACAATTTATTTTGCTACAAATCGTAATGAGCTCGAATTCACTCCCAGTTCGTTTCATTGCGTAGCCACCGTCCATAAGATCCCAACGGATCTTGTTTTGTCAAATTCTGATCATGTATGATCGAGATATATCATTTACAAATTTATATAACTATATAAATAGTTTTAAATTAAATTCTTAAGTTATTAGGCTTAACCTCAAAATCTCGGCCCATCACCCTTTTGAAATACCAGACCCGCACCCAATTTGCTTTCTTCACTAAATGGAAACATCGCGACCTGGAGCTTTTCGATTACCATTATCGTGTATTCCTCAAAGCCCAACTCCACCATTTCTTCATGACATTCAAAACCGTTACAACACTTCGATCCTCTTTACGCCAACTTCGATTCCATCACCAAAAAGAAGCATTCGAACTTCCATCCTCTATCACGAGTTTGGACCTTATCCCGCAACAGTACTGCAGGTATCGACACCAACACCCACCGAAACCACCCAAACTTGCACACCAACTTCGGTTTATTCCCCCGAATCCAAATATGAGATCGATTCCGCAAACACACGACTAAAAATCAAATGAACTCAAACCCTACTTCACTGCTCAAAAACTCGATAACAGAGAAGTAATCGAAAGCTCCCATCTTCACATAGCATGAAATACTACTTGCCAGAAATACGTATATATATAAATTATGATTTTATGAATTTTCCTTGAATTGATTTGATTTTTCAAAGTTTATTTTTACTGTGAGGAAAAGATTGAGAATGGCAGCATTATGTTTGACTAAAATGAAGTATGACTTAGGTTTAGGTTAAGGGAGGGTTATTTATAGGATGGTTATATTAATTTTTAAATCGATTATTATATTTATTTTTAATCAACCACTACTTGCCTTTGGCTTTAAAAATCCCCATGATCAAATACGACACCCAAAGATCATGAAAATTGGCATGCAGTTACAGCTTGACATTACAGACCCAACAAAACTGGTTTCGTCGAATTCGTTTGCTCACACATCGTATTTTTAAAGTCAAATTGTCGACTGTATTTCACATTAAAATCCCGAACGGCCACATACTGACTTCAAAAAACACGGAAATTGAAATCTAGCAATAATTTAATATTGCGGATCCAACAAAATTAGTTTCATCGAAAACGGAGGTCGTTTGCAAAACTGGCTATTTTTAAAGCTCTAAATAACCCATTTAAATATATAAATGTATTTAAAAATAAATATTATCGTATATATTCACAATAGAATATCATACAGTTCCAATTGGATTTATAACTTGATATTTTCAATTTCCCAGTACATCGATATTCGATTTATATATAAAATCCTTTTATAATATAAATATATATTTATAAATTTCAAAGGAATTCCATAGCGACTTTTCTAAAATTTGATTTGGACATAAATCAAAATCTACACAATGAAATCCCGATTTTTCTCTTCCATTAGAAAAATATACTTCACCAGCTCCGTACATTTCTTGTTTCACAGAAATCCGGCTTGAAACGGATTCTATATATCCAGTTGAAGCTCAAATCGCCAAATAGCGAACTATCGCGCCATTTTGAGCTTGATTTTAATCGTAATATAATTATACGTTCAAACTTCGTTTATATAATATATTCATGAATATAATTCAACTCTAAACTGAATTATATATTTTAAATAATCCAAATTACACAATATTGTGAATTCCACTATTTTTGATTATTTCTAAAATTAAATTTATTATTCTATTAGTTAAATTAATTAAATATTCACTATTATTTAATTAAACAACCATTAAATTCTCTAAACCATTATTTAAATAAATAAATTAATTAATTATTTGATCGTACAAATACGGGACATTACCTTTATTTAATCATGATACATATCTAGAACTGATGTTGTTAAATCATACGCTATAATATTCTGTGAAATTTTCATACGTGATTTGATCATGTTGTGTTATGTAGATCTTCAAAAATTAACATTTATGTTAATATGAAAAAGTTAAATAGAATAATCATGTTATGTTTATTCTATGTGTTGATTCAAAATTAAAATTTATGCTAATTTGAAAAAGTTAAATAAAATAATCATGTTATGTTTATTCGATGTGTTGATTCAAAATTAACATTTATGTTAATTTGAAAAACTTAAATAACATAATCATGTTATGTTTAGTCGACGTGTTGATTCAAAATTAACATTTATGTTAATTTGAAAAAGTTAAATAAAATAATCATGTTATATTTATTCGATGTGTTGATTCAAAATTAACATTTATGTTAATTTGAAAAAGTTAAATAAAATAATCATGTTGTGTTTATTCGATGTGTCGATTCAAAATTAACATTTATGTTAATTTGAAAAAATTAAATAAAATAATCATGTTATGTTTATTTGATGTGTTGATTCAAAATTAACATTTATGTTAATTGAAAAAGCTAAATAAAATAATCATGTTATGTTTATTCGATGTGTTGATTCAAAATTAACATTTATGTTAATTTGAAAAAAGTTAAATAAAATAATCATGTTATGTTTATTCGACGTGTTGATTCAAAATTAACATTTATGTTATTTTGAAAAAGTTAAATAAAATAATCATGTTATGTTTATTCGATGTGTTGATTCAAAATTAACATTTATGTTAATTAGAAAAAGTGAAATAAATTATCATGTTATGTTCACTAGATTTGTTAATGCAAAAATTAACAACTATGTTAATTAAAAAAATAGTGAAATAAATTATCATGTTATGTTCACTAGATTTGTTAATGCAAAAATTAACAACTATGTTAATTAGAAAAATAGTGAAATAAATTATCATGTTATGTTCACTAGATCTGCTAACGCAAAAATTAACAACTATTTTAATTAGAAAAATAGTGAAATAAGTTGTTATGTTATGTTCACTAGATTTGTTAATGCAAAAATTAACAAATATGATTATTAGACAAAAATATACATTTTTTTTCATTATAAAGGATTAGACAAACATATACATTTTTGTTCATTATAAAGGATTAGACAAAGATATACATTTTTGTTCATTATAAAGGATTAGAAAAGGATATACATTTTTGTTCATTATAAAGGATTAGACCAAAATATACGTTTTTGTTCATTATAAAGGATTAGACAAAAATATACATTTTTGTTTATTATAGTGGATTAGACAAAAATATAGTGTTGTTAATTAAAAAGGATTAGACAAAAATAAACATTTTTGTCAATTTAAAAGGTTGAAAATAAAAATATACATTTTTGTCAACTAAAATGAGTAGAACAAAAAAAATTAATATTTTTGTTTATAAGATTTGAGTGAAACAAAAAGTAACATTTATGTTAAATAAGATTAGAGTAAACAAAAATTACATTTTTGTTAGAAAGATTTGAGTCAAAATGAAAATACCATTTTAATGTAATTGCATACATTAGAATTTATATGCAAAATGAAAATACCATTTTAATGTAATTGCATATGTTAGAATTTATATGCAAAATGAAAATACCATTTTAATGTAATTGCATATATTAGAATTTATATGCAAAATGAAAATACCATTTTAATGTAATTGCATATATATTAGCATTTATATGCATAATGAAAATACCATTTTAATGTAATTGCATATATTAGGATTTATAAGAAAAATGAAAATACCATTTTAATGTAATTGCATATACTAGGATTTATATGCAAAATGAAAATACCATTTTAATGTAATTTCATATATTGGAATTTATATGTAAAATGAAAATGCCATTTTAATGTAATTGCATATATTAGAATTTATATGCAGAAAGAAAATACCATTTTAATGTAATTGCATATATTAAAATTTATATGCAGAATGAAAATACCATTTTAATGTAATTGCATATATTAGAATTTATATGCAGAATGAAAATACCATTTTTAATGTAATTGCATATATTAGAATTTATATGCAGAATGAAAATACCATTTTTAATGTAATTGCATATATTAGAATTTATATGCAGAATGAAAATACCATTTTAATGTAATTGCATATATTAGAATTTATATGCAGAATGAAAATACCATTTTAATGTAATTGCATATATTAGAATTTATATGCAAATGAAAATACCATTTTGATGTAATTGCATATATTAGAATTTATATGCAAAATGAAAATACCATGTTGATGTAATTGCATATATTAGAATTTATATGCAAAATGAAAATACCATTTTAATGTAATTGCATATATTAGAATTTATATGCAAAATGAAAATACCATTTTAATGTAATTGCATATATTAGAATTTATATGCAAAGTTAAAATATCATTTTATTGACAATACATACATCAAAATTTGTATGAATTAGTTTATTTGTCAAAACATGCACTGAAACTATATACAAATAAAAGATTCATTTTTATTTGTTAAAGTTAAGGATAGAAATACAAATAAAAGTTTATCTTTATTTGTCATTAACAAATGTCATTCAAATAAACATATGTTATTTGACATTACAAAATATGTTGAAATGGTTTGGGAAATTAATACATTCTTTTATTTGACGTGTTAGATACGTCAGTGACATCGTCGAATGGTTTATATTTATATGTAAATATATATATATAAATTTAAATTAAACGAATCGCGCGTGGTAGCTCGCGTTTCGGAATCGTAACTTTAAACGATCATACCGAAAGATCCGACCGTCGGATTTTCCCAAAACTGGAACCGTTAGAACCGCTTTGGAAATATCTTTCTAATGATATAAATATTGTTGAAATCCAATGGTTTGGTTTCGAGATATGTGAAAATAAAATTTCGATAAAAACTGCTCGGGCCATCTATTGACCGGAAGTGTCGTTAAATTAAATTGAGCTATTTTTATATAAATAAAAATAGCGATAAATCATTATAAAATAATATTAACGGTTTAAAATAGTTTTAAATTACATATATTCGATAACTATTTGAAAAGATCGAGTTCAATCTCATTTCAAATAGTTATATGGCGATTTAAATTCGAAGACATTGAAGATGGTGATTGAAGACCGGCGATCTTCACATCGAATGGATGACTACTGATTCCCTGGACTAATTTGCTCCGAGGAAAGGGTTTCAGTGGTAGTTGTCCAGACGTACTTGTTGATTGTCCGGATAAGCGAGCACCTCTCTTCCATATTGGACATACGTGACGAGGAATAAGGTGTCTCCGGTTTCGCTCAGACCCAGAACGGACTTGTAAATGGATGTGTGTCTGACATTGGATTTCATTCTATGTAAATTGATTTCTATTTAATATATATTGGTTTGGTGGCAGAGAATTTATTCTCTTGCTTAACACCCTTCTCTGAGACGCACGAGCTCAGAGGTTATATATTGGTAGTTATCGATTGCATGACGTGAATTGTCAATGTGGCATGCCAAGATGCAATTGATCGAGGCTTTTGTTGAAAAGCAGGGCCTTGCAGTTGCTGATCAAAGCACATCCCATTTAGGCATAGCTTTGTGTATAGCGTTACTTCGCGAGCCTCACACACAGTATGAGTCAAAAACGAGACAAGGAACGTAGGGAGTGCACACGTTTCTTTCTAGCTAGAAGTGGTATCAGGGTTTTACGAGCCCTGACATTTTACTTATGTGGATGATGGATTACGAGGCCTCGGTTATATTGGTCAATAATGACCAATTTATAGGTTCAATAGGACCGGGAAGCGTGTGTTCAGGAATTGCCAATCTATTAAAGTATTTGTGGACCGGCCCTGCAGGATCCAAGGGTTGCCCGTAGGTGTGATCCTGAGAAATTTGCTAGAGTGTCTCGAATCGGTAAGGAGTTCGTTCCTAGCCTTGACTCATGATGGAAATCCAACTTCCAATACGACACCATGCGGTTTTGATTGTAGAACTAGTATGTCGACATAGTATATGGTAGCTATGCCATCTATGATTTATACATTACGATTGAAATGTTTTTGAAACATATATACACTAATAATAATATCAAATCCGTTCTATCGTATCAAGCATTTTTGATCATTATGAGGTAAAACTCTATCCTCCGGTTTGCATTGCATTGTGTGATGGGACTTGAGTCTTATAGTGGTTTCATTTTTCTAAAAAGCATTGTGTTGTTTAACAATTTACTTTATTTAAATTATGCACTGGCAATGCAATGGAGTAAACCCGTTCCGCGTTAGCGGCGTGGTCCTGTGATTAACCTTATTACTAGTTAAGTTAAGTAAAGATTTCTCATACTGGTCCCATGACTGACTCATAGTTTGTTTCACTTTGCAAACTCGGGTGCCCTCCTTTCCACACGGGCAGTCGAGTAGCTTATTTTGCAGATATATTGAGCAGGATTCTGGATTGAAGCTTAAAGCTGTGTCCAGAGCATTGATAGTCTTCCGCTGTGCTAGTTTATTCATTTCCGCTGCATTGGATTACATTTATTGTAAATTATCTTCCGCTATATTATTATTTATCGACGTACTCTGATATATTTTGTACTCTGATGTTACATTATTATAATGTTTAGAAAAGTCTTCTGTTATTTATTCTGATGTGTTGTATGCTCAAAGTTTGCGTATTCGGGTTTTTTGAACGATCTTAGTTGATTCAGCGATTGATTAGGTCCGGTCGAAATCTGAATCGTTACATCATTCAGTCGAAGAGGCCGACCAACATTCAATTATTCCTCTAGATCTAACTGCCATACTACGCCTGATTATAAATGATTGTAAGGGCTGCCAAAATGAAGACTGGGGGATCAATCGAAGCCATACGCCTTTTACGGATGACATTCTGCAAGCAAAATTCCCCAGAAGGTTCAATATTACCCAAATGAACCATTATGATGGAACCATTACCCCGCAACAGCATTTTATAAGATATTCGTTGCATATGGCAGTGGTTGTAGCTCTAGACACCACCAGATGCAAGGCATTCCCGACCTTTCAGAGTGGAGTAGTGCTCATGTGGTTCACTTGCCTTCCCACAAGGCCAGTCCCAAGCTTTAAAGGCTTAAGTGAAAAATTCATGAACCAGTTCCTCCTCCATGCTTCTAAGTCAAAGCATGTCATGACCCTTTGTAACGAAAAGGAATTTCGCTCGATCCGAATCGATCGCTAAACCGACCAAGACCGTTTGAAACGCCTGATTGTTTTGAGAACACGACAAACCAGAACGCAAACAGAAGAACAATTCATTGCTTATTACAACAATTCCATCAGAATACAAGAATATATAGAGTATGAATAAATATTATACAACACAAAATATCAGAGATTTAAATTACATTACATAGCAGCGGAAAATAATACAAAACACAACTGAAAGTAATACACGGATACAGAGCTTTCCGAGTATCGTTCCAGCTGTAAACCAGGTTCCTATGAATATAAATCTGCAAAACCAAAACTACTAGCTGCCCGTGCAGAAATAGGGGCACCCAGAGTTTAGGTTAAAACAATAAACTCCAGGTCAGTCATGTGACTGGTGAGAGAACTAAAACAGTTATTAATCTTTATCTTAAAGTTAGGTAAATCAAGGGACCACGCCATATAACACGGAACGGGCTTCCTCCCAAGAATACCAGTGCATAAAACAAACAGCGCAATGCTAAATAAAGAAAATTGAAGCTATTATAAGACTCAGGCCCCATCACACAATGCAACACAAGCCGGAGGATAGGGTTTTACCTTATAATATCCAAAGAATGCTTGATACGCTAAATTTTATCTTTTATTATTACTATAAGTGTATAGTGTCAAAAACAATTTCAATCATAAGTATCAATCATAGACGGCATAAGTGCCCCATACCACTATGTCGCCATATATAGGTTTACAACTAAAACCGCACAGTCTCGTATTGGAAGTTGGATTTCCATCTGTGAACCGAGGCAAAATATAGTCCTCTACCGATTTCGAGACAATCTAGCCCATGTCTCAGGCAAGTACTCAGTCAAGCCTTTGGATCGTCAGGGCCGGTCCACCGATGTGGATTAAAATGCCTGAACACTGCGTTTCCCCGCCCTTTGGGGCGTAAATGAGCCAAATGACTCTATCGGCTCCACACAGTCACCGATATATCCGAGGCGCCTCGCAACAGCAACAACCACACAGGTGAAAATAATATAAATGTCAGGGCTGGTAGGTCACAGACACCACCCTAGCTAGAAGGAAACGCATGCCCTCCCTGATGTCCTCTCCCGTTTCTGGTTCACAACCGGGGTGTGAGGCTCGAGAATTCACGTTACACAAAGCTATGCCATACAGGAGGTGCTTTGATCATCAACCACAAGACTTTTCTTTTCAACAGAAGCCTTGATCATTTGCCACTTAGGCATGCCACACAGGTAATTCACTCCATGCGATTGATATCCATCAATATATAACCCCTGAGCTCGTACGTCTCAGAGAAGGGCGTTAAGCAAGAGAATAAATTCTCCGCCGCCAAACAGATATATATTTAATAGAAATCAATCACACAAAATAAAATCCAATGTCAGACACATAGTCCATTTACAAGTTCGTTCTGGGTCTGAACGAAACCGGAGGCACCTGGTACCTCGCATATCCATCGATCGCCAAGTACGTCTGGACGATCACCAACTGATTCCCTCCTCTTGGGTGTACAACCCAATCAAGATCATCAGTAATTATCTATGTGAAGGCCTCCGGTCTTCGACTACCGTCTTCATCCTCGACACCACGTCGAATCAGTTATTCAGAATGGGATAAACCCGGTCTTTCTGAATAACTCGCATATATAATAAACAAGTGTTACACAAACACAACATACGCCTCATTCCAATTCAGAATATTCTTTTATTCAAATATTCTTATACTTTGGGAAAGGTTCCCATTAATTTTATCAAAGATAAATTCTTTAAATTTATTCTTTAATCTTCTTTGAATATCAATTCAAACTAGTCGGGATTAGTGAACCACACCGAAGTAATCATTTATTTTATTTCCCAATCCCAACCTATTCATCCCATGAAGTAAAACTGGTCATACTTCATATCTAACACCACGGTGTTATCGGTAAATTCAATTACCATTCCCCGTTCAAATCTAATTAAAGATTTAACTATCGCCTAGAGCAAAACTGGTGACACTCCATTTTCGATCATTTCAATCTAATTAAAGATTCATTAAAACTCCACTTAGTTTTAATCTTCCCAAAAATCAATATTAATGATTATTTAACTTGGGAAATCACATCCTGTCTTTAACTGGGTTAAAGAACCAATGTCAATTAAAACACGGTTCACTATAAACCCAAAATCACATCCCATTAATTATCGGGTTAAAGAACAAGTGTTATTTAAAACACCATTCACGATAAACCCAAAAATCAATTCCAATTAAATCCCATTTAATTGGTACACTTCATTCAATCTAAATAAAAAGATTTAATCTTTTTCCTCAACTGGGTTTAAGAACAGTGTTAATGAAGACACCATTCACAACAAACCCAAATCACATTTGATATTAAATACAAGGCTCTGAATTGAAAATATATCGGCTTATATTCAATATCAAATTCTACGACCAACAAATATCGTATTGGAAATAACGATATAAATATATCTTTCAAATTTCCATAACAATATCTGTATAATCATGAAATCCAACATCGAAATATTCCAAAGACAATTTCGATTCAAATCCATTCCAATTCAATTATTGGAAATTCTTTTTACTTTTAAAAACCCTTTCAAATTCAATTTATTTATTTCAAAAATAAATTGATTTTAATTCTAGTTCAAAACTAGTTCATTTGGATAAAAATCTATTTTTATCTTTTCAAATATGGAGTTTTTCACCCCAATTCTTCACAAATCATTTCTTATGATTTTACACAAATTATTATTATTTTTAATAATTTTATCAAGGCCCGTACAGTCGATTTCCATCAACGACCATCGAACTGCACTTACAACGACCTTTTCCAAATTTGATTTGGACATAATTCCAAATCCAATTGTTAGATTTCTAATTTATAATATTCGTTGGAAAGCACTTTTCGATACGAACCCAACGGTTCCGGTTTTAGGAGAATCCGATGGTCGGATCTCCCGTAATATCAATTCGAAGTCAATGGTCAAAATTCGCGAACTTCCGCGGCGCGGCGCGTTCTATTCAGGCCATTATATATATATATATATATATATATATATATATATATATATCATCGATTTCCCTTTAAAACATATTTTATAAATCGTTTTAAATTCGTTTTCAAAACGATTTCAAGTTCATATTCAATTTCTAATCAAAATTGAATATTCCACATCATCGATATACAAATGATAATATTTTCAAAACGTTATATTTTGAAATCACTTCCTTTTCTATATTCATTATAAAAATGAATAAAATCGATATAAATATCGTTCGCGTCAAAATGGTGCATATCTAACCAACACGGCTTTATATATTTCAATAACTTCGTTAATCTATTCAACAAATGAATATTTTTCAACACATGAATACATATTTTATTCAACACATGAATATTCTTTCTATTCAACACATGAATATTTATTCTATTCAACACATGAATTTATATTTTTATTCAACACATGAATACTTTTATTTTATTCAACACACGAATATTTTTATTTTATTCAACACATGAATTTATATTTTTATTCAGCACATGAATACTTTTCTTTCTCAAATATTCTTTATTTTCCAAATTATAATGAGGCCCAATCAATTACCATATAATGATAATTATATGGATTCCATACAACACATGTATATAATAGTAACGATAAATAATCAACCATTATCCAGAGTGCACCACACAACTGCATAAGCATTAAATATAAATACTTAACGCATCACAGTCTGTCAACCCATCGATTGACATACAACTAAACAATCGGGATTAGTGTACGTCGAATATCATCCCAATACCCATGTGGGGTTTCAAATCAACAAACACAGATTTTTATTTGTGCAGTTGGGCGATGTGTAAAATTTATCGTCCCAATCAATATCATTCAAATCAGTGTATATAAACAAATTGTCCGATTTGTTTATAAATATTTATTTTATATATACGTTAAAAATCATATTTTTAACTATAAAATATTTTCCACTATAAAATATTTTATTTCATTCCACATCACACAATCAATTTTCACAACACATCAATCAAACAAACAAGTCATCCATGGTCTGTGGACGACGGGTGTCGGGTGCTGCTAAGCACCGTCTGCATCCTAGTATATATTTCAACTAGAAAATAAATTAAAACTGAGAAGTTCTCACCTTTGGTTTCCACTCCGCCAATCTTTAATTTTCGATCTACATTGCATACCTATGTTAAAAATCATATTTTTAACCCATTAATAATTATTTCTTTGTATGACTATTTTTTTATAAATAACATACACAAGCTAAAAATCATATTTTTAGCTTACTAAAAATATTTCCATTGCTTGACTATTTTTAAAATGGCACATGGAAGATAAGAATTATATTTTTAGATTTCTAAAAATATTTCCATAGCTTATATTAGATAAAAATCATATTTTTAACTTATAAAAACATTTTCTTTAACATGATAAAAACAAAGAAAACATATTTCACAAATCAAAGAAAGATCATACTTTTATATCTCCACTTCTCATATAAAGATCGAATTTTTATCGCTATTTCATATATATAAAAATCGGATTTTTATCGCTACATCACATACATAAAAATCGAATTTCTATCGCTATGACAATATTATAAAAATCGTATTTTTATTATCTCTATAATATAAAAATCATATTTTTATTATCTACATTATATAAAAATCATATTTTTATTATCTACATTATATAAAAATCATATTTTTAATCTTCACATATAATAAAAATCATATTTTTATTAATAAAAATCAATTCTTTTTTGCTATACAAATCAATTCTTTTGCTCTTTAAAAATCAATTCTTAGTTAAGAAGAAAAAGAATAAAAACAAAAACAAGTAAGGGCTTACAGCGTTCAGAGGGGGGGGGTTCGCTCGACGGCGGAGGGAAGGGGTGCTGTGGGGGTCTCCTTCGGCGGCGCCGGTCAGGTTCAGGCGGTTTTGTGGGGTTGCGTCGGCTAGGAGGGGCCTCGCGGTGTCATCGAATCGGGGAAGGAAGGAATCGATGGGCTGGAGAGAAAGGGGGATCGCCGGGGTTGGAGGCTGCGGAGGTGCGACGGCTCCGCCTAGGGCGACGGTTGGGGCTGGTGATGGTCGTGCGCCACTTGCGTTCTTCTCTTCTTCTTTTTTATAAAAATCGATTTGGTCTTTATGATTGGGGGAGAAAGAAAACGGAGGGAGGTGGGGTTAAGGGCAAATATTGGTTTATTTAATTTAATTTTTAAATTCCCCAAAAAGTTACTTTTAAATTCGAACTCCAAACGAGACTCACCTACTGTCGTTCTTAGCTAATTACCCCCATTCCGAACACAATGGGATATGTATTGTAAGTCAATTCTATCGTTCTGATCAGTTATCTTTCAAATTAAAATATAAATCAATATAACGTTCAAAATTGATTTTAACGTACATTTTAATTTACCGGGCCCATATACGAACTCTGAAAATTCCAGAAAAATTATTTCTAGCTTCGTATTGACGATACGGTCCTAACAAAACTAATTTCGTCAAATTCTGAGACCATTTGAAAAATGGCCATTTTCCAGTCGATTAAAATCAGCTAAAACTGGTCAAACGCGTTTTTTTTTGCCACGGTCACATATTGATTCGAACAATTACGAATTTTGAAACCTAGCAATAACTTGACATCACAGATCCAACAAAAGTGGTTTCGTCGAAAACCGAGGTCGTTTGCAAAATTTCCATTTTTAAGGGCCAGAATTCCATAGCGACTATTTTGAATTTTCAACTAGGGATATCTTTTGATTCCCGCTATGAAATTTTGATTTTTTGGATTCGTTGGAAAGATATTATCAAATAGATTCAAATATTTTTGGTTTCACTAAAATCCGGTTTATTTTGAATCCTGTACATTCACTTGAACTTTGAAACTGAATTTTCGAACTACCGCGCCATTTTCAGTTCCTTTTATAATTATAAATAATTATTTATATTCTAACGATGAGCTATATAAATATATACGTTCTAATTCTATTCAAAATAAATTTCTCGTCGTTATTATTTTAAATCAATCATTTTAAATATTCAAAATTCACTAAAATTGCCAAAATAAAAAATTTAAATTGGCTCAGAATTTCCGGGTTATTACACCCTTTCTACGGTAAAGCAAGGAAGCGGTGAATCTCCGAGGAACTACCGTAGTCGATTCAACCGAGCCACCATCGAAGTAAGAAACCCTAATCATGAGACCGTGTCGATGGCCATGGTCGATGGCATTGATGAACGGATGGAGTTCGAAAAGTACCTAATCGGGAAGCCGCCTACGTCAATTGAAATGTTTTATGAAAAGGCTGATATCCGACTAAGGCAGGAGGATGCACAGTTAGATGAAGATGATGGGCCGAAAGATGTATCTACCAAACCCATTCAGAGCAATGTAGCAGTTAAGCAGTCTGGGGATAATTTTTTAGGAAAGTAGAAGCGAATGTTGGAAACCGTGACAAGCGAAACAGTGATGGGCCGAAGGAAGCCAATGGAAATCCTGGACAAAGTGGGAATTCCAGGAAGAGGCCTCAGTTCCAAGTTTTTGAAACTTATAAAATGTTGAATGACACGCTGGATAACATTAATCTCGATGCATGTAGCACGGTTCAATACAAGAAGCTGCCCTTGCGTAAGCCGACAAGAAAGAGCGGGTGACAGGGAAGTTTTGTTTCTTCCATGAGATCTATGGGCGCACAACTAGTGAATGTCATCACCTATGGGACATCATCGAGAAGTTGATTCGAGAGGGGAAGCTCGATGAATACAAAGTTTCCCCAAGAGACATGGGGTAGGGGACTTCAGCACCTAAATAAAGCCAGCCGACGCCTAGACCCACAGCCCAAGAAAAAGGAAAGAAGAAAATGATCAACGCCATTGTTGGACGACCACACCCATCAAGACATAGCATTAGAACTATGGACCGTTATATAAATTCTTCAAAGCATCTGGATGTTGTGAAGACAAGCACCCCTGAAGCTGCAAGTCCCATCAAACTAAGAAGGACGATGACCGATGACATCATCTTCCGTGATCGGGAGTCGATCGGTTAGAGGCCTCGACCGTCGATCCACTACTAATAACAACCATTATAGGCCCAGCTACTGTACGGAAGGTCCTGATCGAAAATGGAAGCTCGGTGAACATATTATTCAAACAAACCTATAATCAGATGAAGCTGGAATTAAAGTACTTGGAGCCATGTACCAGTCGGATACGTGGTTTCAATAAAGCATCCACCGAACTGGTCGGCCATATCAAACTATCTATAGAATTGGGAGACGCAGATCGCAGAAGGGTACAGATTCTGCCATTTGTTGTAATGAATATAAACTACCAGTATAACACATTTCTAGGGTGACCAACCCTAGCTGTGTATAGAGCATGTATTGCTACGTGGGGTTTGCTTTTGAAATCCCCGACTAATGGTGGAATCGGGATAGTACGAGGAAATCAACTAACAGGGCAAGCCTACTACTTGGCGAAATGGAAAGAGCTACGAAGCAAAAGTAGCAAGAAATCTGAATATACCTCTCCCCCTACGAAGGGGAAGGAAGTATAGCAATTACAAAAAACATCCCGACCAGGACCGTCCATCTATCAACTCGAGGATATCGATCCAAGAGAGGACGAAGAACCGGGAAGTAAAAAGGCAACCCCAAACGAAACTACCATGGAGATCTCGATCGATGACGATGACCCGACGAGGTTGTTGGAGTTCAGATACCATCTCGACCCCCTCCGAACAAGGGAGTTGACTGAAATTCTCCGTGCTAACCTTGACGTGTTTGCATGGGCCCACGCTGACATATGTGGCATTTCACCCTCCATCATAACTCGCTCTCGCAGTATCGATCCGAAGTATACCCATATAAAGCAGAAGAGGCGAATGCTCGATTAGAGATATTCATGGCCCTAAAGGAAGAAATTGGAAAGCTACGAGCCAATGGGTTTATTCGAGATGCAACTTATCCCAACTGGATAGCCAGTCCTGTGCTTGTGAAAAAACTAATGGGAAGTGGCGAACTTGCATCGACTTCTCTGACTTGAATAAGGCCTGCCCTAAGGATAGTTTTCCATTGCCTAGGGTTGAGATCATCTGGTCGGTTAAACCATAGGACATGAACTCCTTTCATTTATGGATGCTCACTCAGGGTACAATCAAATTGCAATGCTTGTCCCGGACCAAGAACATACCAGCTTCGTAACAGATCTTGAACTATACTGTTGTGCAGCCATGCCTTTCGGCTTGAAGAATGCTAGAATGACGTATCAGCATTTGGTGAACCGAATGTTTCATGATCAGATAGGGAGAACAATGGAGGTATATATAGATGATATGTTGGTAAAGTCGAAACAATCATCCGACCATGTTAAGACTTATTAGAGATTTTCGGCATTCTGCGAACGTATGAAATGAAGCTAAATCTATTGAGGTGTTCTTTTGGAGTTGGATCTGGAAAGTTTCTAGGCTTCATAGTCAGCTCTCGAGGGATTGAAATCGATCTCGATCAGATTTCAGCTATTAAAATAATCCAGGAACCCAGAAGAATCAAAGATGTGCAGTGCTTGGCAGGCAAGGTCGCAGCAATGGTTCGGTTCATATCCAAGGCGACCGATAAGCACCTACCTTTCTTTAAATTAATCAAAAGAGGGAAACAAAACTTTGTTTGGACACCCGACTGTATCGAGGCCTTATAGATACTGCTCGACCACCTGGAGAAACCTCCCATCTTGTCCAAACCAATTGACCAGGAAGACCTATTTGTGTACTTAGCAGTATCTGCGCATGCAATTAGCTCGGTCCTAATCCGCGAAGAAGACTAGATACAATGACCAGTTTATTTTATGAGAAAGAAATTGACAGGGGATGAAAGAAACTACCCAAAGATTGAGAAGCTCACCTATAGTTTGCTAATGGCATCACAGAAGCTTCGACATTACTTCCAGGCTCAACCTATCAAAGTGTTCACCGACTACCCTATTCGAAAAAAATTGCAACGACCCAAGGCAATCAGGAGACTGCTTAAATGGAACATTGAGTTGAGTCAGTTCAACCTAACTTTTGTTCCGTGAAAATTCATCCGGGGACAAGCACTAGTTGATTTCATAGCCGAATTTACTGCTCTGGAGGATGACAACTTGGAAGACAGTCAAGACCCCGGATATAGAATCGAGACCAGACAACTGGAAACTGTACACGGATGGGGCTCATAATGACCGACGCTCTGGTGTTGGCGTAATATTTCAATCTTCTGAGGGGAGTTCGATCTATTATGCCCTGAGATTGGATTTATTAGGAAAAAACAATGACTTCGAGTTTGAAGCCTTGTTGCGGGCTCAAACTTGTGAGGGACTTGAAAATAACATCACTTGATATTTTTTGTGATTCACAACTTATTTTAATTTAGGATCTAAAAGAATATCAGACTAAAGGAGTCTGACTATCTACCTATCCCAAGCAGGTAAAAAAAAATTACATGACTTCGATCAATACAGTATCTCCCACATTCCCATAGAGGAAAACCAAAAGGAAGATAGATTGTCAAAACTCACAAGTTCTGACAGCCCGAGTGAAACAAATTTTGTTCCTATATAGACTTTAGGCATTGCGAGCATCGTTCAGATTGAGGTCCACCAAGAAGAAGACGAGTCTGAAAGAGAGTCTTGGATGACACCCATTAAGAATTTTCTTCTACATGGCCCTCTTCCCGAAAAAAGAAATAAAAGACGAGTTGTCATGTGACAGGCTTCTAGGTATGTCATTCAACAAGACCAACTCTATATAAGGGTTTTTTCCATGCCTATGTTTCGGTGTGTGACCAATGATGATATTAAAAGGATATTGAGAGAAGTGCATGAAGGGTAATGTGCTATGCATACAGGAGGGAAAACTATGGCTAAGAAAGTGCTGCATTATAGGTACTTTTGGCCGACTATCAGCAAGGGTGCAGCTAATTATTCTAGACGATGTGATAAATGCCAGTGATTTGCACAGATTCCACGAGCCCCACCAATCGAGCTCACTCAAATGGTCAACCCTTGTCCATTTGTTGTTTGGAGGATAGACATCATCGAAAGCCTGCCAATTTCAAAAGGAAGTGAAAAGTATGTGATTGTGGCGGTAGACTATTTTACAAAGTGGGCAGAAGCCGAGCAGATGACCACGATCACAACAAAGTGAGTCATTAACTTTATTGTCAGAAATATCATATGTCGGTATGGGATACCTCAGAGTATGATCACATATAATGGGACCCAGTTCGATAGCTCCGAATTTAGGGACTTTTTCGAATGATATCATATCGAGAAGAAGTACACCGCGGTTGCACACCCATAATCCAATGGACAAGTTAAAGCGGTAAAAAAAAATCATCAAGTCTATTTTGAATACGCAGTTGGAATGAGCTAAAAACAAATAGGTCGACGAACTCCCTTTAGCCCTTTAGGAATATCGGACCACCCATAAGATTGCCACCGGACATAATCCCTTCGCCTTGTCTTACGGATCAGAAGCTGTCATTCCCATCGAACTTGAAGTTCCTTCCCATAGAGCTATGTACTATTATCCATTGTCAAACATAGTCCTTCTCTTCAAACCGCTGGATATGATTGATAAAAAAAGAGAAGAGATGAATCTCCATGCTGAAGCTCACCATCGGAGGGTTGCTCGATATTACAATAAGAAAGTCCGACACAAGATCTTCGATGTTGGTAATCTTGTCCTAAAGCGGATCTTCCTGACTCCCGTACATATGGGTTCCAAATAGGAAGGACCCTACGTCATCCAACATAAGCTTGACAATGGAACCTTTAGGCTATCAACTGTTGATGTTGAGCCTTTTCAGAGAGCATGGAATGCGGAGCACTTACGACCTTATCTTTCTTAGAATTTTAGTTTCCTTATTATTTTATCTTATTTAGCATTGTAATAAGGTGTGTTTTATCACCCGTAATAGTTCATGAATAAAATCTCCTTTCCTGCTCCAACTTGATTTCATTATGACTCAGCATTGTGATTCGACCAATATTAAGTCGAATGTTAATATCCTGGCCTACCGATCTATTCTATAATGAGCCGACCTCGTCCAGGGTTTGGTAGGGAATCTGGGAAGACTACATTTGAGCTTGATATTGATGCTCAAACTAGTAGGTCCCACTTTGTTGACTTGAAGTGAGGATGATACTGATGCATACAGCATGACTGTTTGTTTGAGAAAAACTCAGGTTCTCTTTACTTGATGAGTATAAAATAATGGACTAGTGTGAAAGGCGCAACCCGACAAAAGACCGCTCGATCCCAAATAACTCTAACCCTTAACAACTAAAGGGAGACTATAAAAGACTTGTGTTCCTAATTGTGATCGTTCGACCTCGAACTGGTCGACCCAATCTCAGGGGCAATAGGAATCTCAGGGGCAATAGGAAGACTTGACTGTCAAACCAATTCCCACAACACCGGGGGCATGGGCATATGCAAGTGATCCAACAAAGAGAATCGCTTAAATAACTTCCAGAGTCTGGAATAAATTGGGAACATCAGTATTTCTCCCTTGAAGTTCTTTCAAATATTTAGACACATCAATAACACAAGTATTTGAAAAAAAAGACATTCTTACACATTCAGTAATATTTACAAACTAAACCTTGTTTATAGGTATATCAAATTTTGTCCACAAAATGGGAAACTTGACAAAGACAATTTCTGGGGTCGAACTCGCGTACAACATCCAAAGGGCCATTAACACACATACAACTAAAAGGTCCTACGCTCGGGGTGGCTTGTCACCACGCTTCTCCACATCCTCCAATTCTTTCTTCCTAACAAGTGCCAACATCTCCTCGGTAGACAAACCAGGCTTGAGTTTCTTGAACATGTTGCCAAAAGAGACAAATCAACTAGACGCTGTTGTATCATGCTTCATCTTTCTTGGACTAATGGAATCATAAAAGGGAGGCACCTCTACAAATGAAATCAAAGTTGAAGGAATAACAACTATAGGAGGAACCCTCAGAGGCTCATCAGATAGCTCAGCCTTGAGGAACGAAACATTCTTCTTGTCTCTGGCTTTAATATAAGCAACATAAGGATGATCGCCTTTTTTGGTCTCTCCCGTGATCACCACATCGTTATCCTCGGATTAGTCGTTGCCATATCCTGCTCCCTCCGAGACATTAGTTGTCCCTTCACCCTTATCACTCCCTAATGCTTCAATTTCAGCCTCGATAGCCCCTTTTGCTAACGGAGTACCTATGACAGAAAGAGTAAAAGTTATGGTCAAAAGAGTGAACATGAAATTGAGAAAGAAGATATAAGTTACCTCCAATGACAGACTTGTTGGTTGTTCTCTGTAGCTTTAGAGGATCTTGGGGCTAGGATAGATGACGAACCGGCCTCAACATTCATGGAAGGAAATAGGATGGGTGCTCTCGTCCTGCTTGCACTAGCCTAACCTTCGGGGGCTAACTTCCCATTTTCCTTAAGTCGGTTGGCATTCCTCAACCCTTGCAATTTTCTCTTCCCCTTGAACAATGTCTCTCGCTCCTCGTCATGCAAGTACCACTCCCATTTTCCTTAAGTCAGTTGTTCTCCCTAAGCCGCCTTGATCTCTTCCTCCATCAACACTCCCCAGGCGTTGGTCAAAACCTTTTGGTAATCTCTCATCCACGACAGATTCCTATGTCGAAGGACGCCGGCGAAAAACTACAAGAGATTAGCACCAAACCTTTTGCTTGTCTCTTTCATCTCAGCTGCGGGTCTCACTTCAGTTGATCGAATTTCAATGTTGTGCTTGTTAGCGTCATCGGAAAGGGCGGTAGCGTTGTTATTTGTAGTCTCAAGTATGGCAGCAACGTTTTCCTCGGCCTGCTTCTTACCCAACTCAGACAAATCAAGACGAGCTCTGAGATCCTGCATCTCCTGGTCCCACAAACTTTTCTCCTTTTTCAAAGCTTCATTCTCAGTCTTCAAAGACTCACATTCTTCACTCAGCAACTGAAATCGAGCGTCGCTGCTTTCAGAAATCCTCTGACATTTTTCCTTGAGAGTGCCTACTTCAAGCTCACACTCTTCCATCTTCTTCTGGAATAAACTGAGAGTTTCTCAATCAACATCCTTCTCTCTCAACAGATTCTCATTCTCTACCGTTATACCCTTAATCAGCCTGCATAATTGTCTCGCATAGGCATACATTACATCGTATTAGGTTAAGGCAAAGTCAACATTTTACCTGACCCTATGTTCTTCTAGTTCTATGATCCGATTAGTGAAAACTATTTCCTTATCCGAGGAGATCGGTGCTTGATGACTTTTCTCAGGTCGGCTAGCAGAGAGATCGATTGGAAGCCGTGCTTGATGACTTTTCTCAGGTCGCCTAGCAGAGAGATCGATTGGAAGCCTGGGATGGCCCGAAACAGCATGAGAATGCACTCCTGTGGACTTGTCACCACCTTTGGGTACCTTGTCTTGACAATGGAATGAGGGTCGTTGCTTGGAAGTGCCATGCTCCTCGATTTTTTCAGGGGATTTACTTTTACTCGCTTCCTTATTCCTGTAATACACCTTGTGCTTTTTTGAAACCTCACTTTCTTTTTTCTCCAAGCCTTTTTCCTCTTTTTCTGTCTCTTTATTCTTTTTCCCTCCATGATTAACGACCTCATCTTTTCTAACCTGTTGTGGTGTTGGTTTGATGGACCCGTCTCCATCCAAAAGATATTCGAAATTGGCATGGTAACTCGATGTTCACAACTCCTGAATTATGATAAAGAAAATGCAATCAAATATCAAATATGCACAAGAGAAAACAATGTTGTGATGTGCAGTACTAGTACTGTGTAATAATACTCCTAAGTCGACCCCAAAATGTAGTTCGACATGTACCTCCAGCATCTTTCGGGTAAACCGATGCAAGATCCAATCTAGACTTAGTACGAAAGAAAACATCAGAATCCAAATTATGTGAACAAATAATTGTATCGCAGATGTCCATGTTTATCAGGCCCTGAAAGGGAGAAGTCACTTCAACCTCCTGTATGCCCAGAGCGGAAGAAGAATTCTTCTCGGCACCTGCCTCTTTCGGGGAACAATCCTCAAGCTCCTCATCAACCGACACTTCCTGAGCCCTCATTGGAACTTCCCTAGTAGAGCTCTTTTACCTCTTCATTCGTTCGGATTACGGGCAGGCCTCTTCCCCGGTGGATGAGTTTCCCCCGGATGGGGGATGAATAGAAGGACCCCCGATTGAGGGTCTTAACTTTGCGCCAATCAATGTTCCCTAAGCTGGGGGTCACTGAACTCGGTTAGATGTTGATGAAGAGGATTCCTCATTCTGAGGACCTAATCTTCTGTTTTTATCAAGAAGACCATACTAATACAGTTGTACGTCGGTCAAGCAATTCCAAAATTTTCACTACTTTAGCTTTAAACCAGGCAACCTTTTGAAGCGTTCTTCAAACTCTTCCCCCTCGGGATTTTTTGGTGCTTCTACTGGAAAAGAAACAGTTTGTGTCAAAAAAGAGCCACATTATGGTCGCATCAATTAAGATAGAAGACTTACTGCACTAAAGCCAGTTGCGAGCACATCCCGGTTGATGTTTAATATAAAACCAGTCGTGACTGATATCCCCCATTTTACTGGGGATCTTTTCGATGATTTTCCGTCTCTGAGCAGGCTCGAAGTAAAGGAAAGAAGGTGTAACACCCCGCATTTTACGACAATTAAATAATGCATATGTGTGTATATATGCATAAATATAAATGTAGACATGAAGAATAAAATAAAGATTAATGCAAATAAAAATGTAATGCATACGTTAAAAGAAAGAAAGGATTGGGTGCATGCGGTGTAAATGTGTTATATGCACTGATTATGCATTAATAATAAAAGAGAAATAAAAGAAAAAGATTCATGCAATGGTTTAAATGAGACATTGTAACAAATTTGAAAAAAAGGAATAAGAAGAGAACAATAACTACCATTGTTCTAAGCCTTGTTAACAGTAGCCTTAGTAGCCCAGTTGGTTAGAGCATATGACTTGCATACAAGAGGTGTAGAGTTCGATCCCCGCCGCTGTCATATTTTTGTTTTAAGGGAATGGCTGAAATAGCACATGTTCATGAGAGGAAATATGTATAAACGCACATATAAGGAAAAATATACATATAAGGAAGTAAAGAAAATACATGTATATGAGATTATACGCGTATATATGTGCAGGAATATATATATATATATATGTATGTCTATATATATATATATATATATATATATATATATATATATATATACAAGAGATAAAATTCAAGATAAGGTTGAAATCAGAGATATATGGCAAGAATCAAATAACAGTGCAACACCATTTTGAAAACAAAACAAAAGCTGTGCATATATATATATATATATATATACGTGTAAAATGGTTGTTACAAGTTTTGTATACATATAAGAGCCTTATATATGAACATATTCAAATCAATTCAAAACTGAAGACCATATGCAGAAAAAGATGAAAAACATATATATATATATATATATATATATATATATATATATATATATATATCATAGCCGGGGTCGACCCAGACATGGTGGGGGTCGACCCATGTGTCGACCAACCCGAAAGGGGTCGACCCACAGTAGATCCAGTCAGGTTCATTAGCGTATTTGGACTATTTTCTCAACCAATTTCAATGCTGACTCAGCGTTGTGTGTACGATAAGATCCTGAACACCTATAAATATGCTAGTAAAGCCTAGCCTAAATATCACATTCTCTGAAACAACGTTTAAGCTCTGTCGTTCTTTCTCTTCCTCAAATCTCTTCAGAAAAATAAGATAATTAGTTTAGGAAAATTCTAAATCAAGATCTGGAGGAAAAGAATAAATCTTATTAAGAAGGTGTTCAGAATCATATTCGAAGTGAGGTAATTTTCTAGATCTGGTCTATTCAATTTTCTTCCTCTTTATTCCCTTTTTCTTTTAGTAAAAATTATGAATCCATGGTTGTTAGGCTCTAAATCCAATTAGGGGAAAATCATGGAATGCTAGATCTGGACCAAATCCAAGATTTGAAAAGAAAATTAGGTGAGTGGATTTAAGTTATATCATTTTTGATAATGATATATTATCGTTTTACATTCCATATTATATACGACATGTTGATATATGATATGTATAAATGTTTAAACATATGTTAAAAAGATTAAAGTGATAAATATGACATGTTGGAGTATTAATATGCTAAGATATTAATATATTAGAAAATTCATATGTTGAAATAAAAACTTGTCAAAATATGTGTAGCAAATTATTGTTGTTTCAATTTCATGTTAATTTGCGACATTTATGTACCTGGCCCATTAACAGTAGAAATTGAGAACATTACGTGTTAGTTTGTTTAATTTGAACAATTACATGATTAAACGATTACATGTTAGAATAGAATATATTATATTTTAGGGATAATATGCGACATAAAATGGGTTTAATATGATGACATGTCAAACATAGATTTGAAAGAATGGAAATGCCTAAATTATATAGCAAATTTACAGTGAATAAGAAACTGTAACCGCGCTTAGACACGAGGTTAGATTATACTTGTGATGGAAGTCTGCCCGGAGCTGCCCGACAAATGCAACATTCACAAGTGGTAAATCTAATGTGATAGGACTAATTGCATAAATAAAACATGTAGTGGTGCTAAGACACGAGGTTAAGCCAACTGTGGTAGAAGTTTGTCTGGAACTGGCCGATAAATCTTGCATCCACAAGTATAGGCTTAATGTGAGATGTCTAGTGCATGAATATATATATATATATATATATATATATATATATATGTAAATGGCAGGATTGATAAACAATATTAATTGTAATTAATGGAAATAAATGGAACTGAATGAAAGATAATTACAACAGTAAAGGAAAGGGAATGAAAATGGAAAGGTAATAGCCTATTATAATTAATTACGTTAATGATAATGTTATATAATAGGTAGACTTGTCCTGGGGACAAGTGGATATTATAAATTAGGTTATAATAAGCTAGTGAAAATGAGATAACTTATGAAATGAGATGAGTGGTACTTATTAGTGAACCTTAGTTAAGAGAACTAAGTTAATAGTAAACAACAATAAGTTGAAGTGACAATGTAATATGGAATTATGATTAAATAGGAAAGAGTGATGCAAACTTATGAAATGAAATAAGTTATATTTAATCATAAATAATGACTGACATGTTAAACAGAAAACAAGTGAACTAAGATATACTTAATTACATATTAAGTAGAACATGTTATTGTGACTATGAAATCAAACAAGAATATAAAGGGATTGTGGATTTCAAACCTTGGATCACAATTTAGGAAATAACATGTTGTGGGCTTATTAATAAACTTAAATGGGTTAAGTTATATGATTGAAATTAATAAGCAAGAGGAACTTGGTAACTTGAATAAGTACTCAATATGAATGGGAAGAACCAACTTAAAGGGAAACTTGATGAGGTAAAGCAAGCACATAAAGGAATGTTTAGACATAGGGTCTAATAACATATTAAAATGGGGCGCTTGGACTAGTCCGCACGTTTGAGGGTGAATAACCCAACAGGGTAGATCATCGTGGTGTCATGAGGCACGAGCGGAGCACACGTTCATCTGATTATTTTTTCGGCTCCGAAGGACCGAAAAGGGAAGCATGCGACTTCCCGAGATACATAAGGTGCTCTTGGTGTCCTCTGTGTGGTGGCAGATGTTTGGCTGTGCTTACAGAGGTTGGGTCTGCGCGTTACTATCAGGTGGGTGGGCCTTGACTGCAAATGTAGCTTTGTAATTAGAATACTGTGATGAGGTGACACTAAGGTGATTCGGCATTCGCCTTTACGGAGGGCGATGTCAGGACCAACGAGGATAGTAGATCGTTGGGTACCCGTCATCGGCAGCCAGTGGGATGCGAAAAGACTAGAGCTAAACCCAATAAGCCATTCACCTTTCACTATCGAGGTACAGGGGTTGAGGGGAGATGCCAACTGGATGTTTAGATTGTTTGTTTGGGGAAAGTCGCTTAGCTCTTGTAGTCTTTACTAGTTGAGGGAGGGGACGAGGTGGGGCCATATCACCCCGAAAAACAGACCCGAGGGATATATGTATTTTGAGGCTCTTAAAGTTGGGCTTGTACAGATATGGAAAAGCTCCTGACCGAGTTTTGTGTTTCTTGTATAGCCCTGCTACGGAACTCGGTGCACATTATGTGTGGTTAAGACATCAAATACGATTGATGATACATATGTGGGAAAGTCTAGATACATGCATGTCTGCTCTGGGTGGTGTATCGTAGACTTGAGGGCATTACTCTGGTATGGAATCTGATTCGACCGAAGGTGGCATTACGTACGCTTACATAGCATAGTAAGGACAGATATATGCGGACCATAACAGAGATCCATACGCCACTCTAGCGTAGGATGAGGGACTGCGTACATTTCTGTGACATTACGGTGGAGACCGTGCGAGTGGGGTACCGTGGGTTGTACTACAATATTGGGGGTAGTTGCATATATACTGTATTAGGATAATCCATTGGGAGTAAATAGGTACGACGCGTGTGTAAGCCTTGAGTGCTGTTAACCCAAGTAACTTGATAAATAATAAAATATGATTGAACAATATATGTAGGATTATCCAAAGTGTATAATTTAAATCCAGTCACCAGAACTTGTGTTCTGACCCACTCCTCATAACATACTCGCATGTTAGATTTGTGGTAGAGATATGATAGCTTTGGATACTGGTTAGGTAGTATTATTACTGCCGTAAGGGTAAACTTTGATTATATTATACTTTATCCATTCCGCTGGGAAATATTTTCTGAGCTCTGATATATTTTATATCTCTGTCTTTTCTGCAGGATACTAGAGCAATCAACACGGGTTTTGATGGATTAGAATTTTGAAAAAAAAATGGTGTGTCGGGATTTAGGTTGTTACATCTAGTATCAGAGCTTAGGTTTAGGATTCCTGTATAGATAGTGATTGAACATATTTGTATTTTTAAAATATAAAAATATTATATACATATATATATACCTAGATCCATAAGAGGAACCCACTAAATAGAAAGAGCATAATATGATAAGAAGCGGGATGTTTGTTTTGTACACTAAAGGAATGAATATGGAAATCTGAGACCCTTAGGAAATTTGGGTGGGAAGTGTACAATATACTTTGTATGGAAGAAAGATAAATCCCATATGATTAGTATTTTGGGTTAGTGGGTTTGGCGGTAAAACCTTATAAATTGGAAAAGGTTGAAAAGAGAAAAAAAAGATTAGTTATATATGTAGCTGAGAGAATTGACCTTGTGGGGGTATCTAGGAAAGCCTAGAAAATTATAAACCCGCTTTGAGTCAAACCCCATCGTTAACTTCTAAGAACTTGAAATTGTAAAAGTTTTAGGAAAATGTTTTATGGTGTTTTCAAGCTTTAATCTTAAAAGTTATAGTTTTAAAATATGTATAGCACACATATTGAGTTTTAAAGTAAAATGGGGTATATTTTGTAAATAGTGATTTCTTGTGAAAACTCTGTCTAAAGTAAAATTGTCTCAGTAAAAGGTGCATATTATAGAGCATGTATAACTCACTGGTTTTCTTGTTATATTGCATACAAGAATTTTTTGTAAGGAAAGTTTTGAAGTCTCTATTCTTTTGATAATCATTTTTGATAAATTGTTTAAAAGATAAAATTTTGTTAGGTAGACAAAATAAGTTGTAGAAATTAAGAATAGAGTAGATGGTTGCACTAGTAAGAGACTGAACCGACTTTATAGGTAAGAACAAGTTATAAACCCGATTGAGAAATAGTTGTCCTTATCTACTCCAGTTTTTGTGATTTAAAAAAAAATGATTTATATTTTTTTTGATGACATGTTTTATGGTTTGTAAAAAGTGAGTTTTCATGAGGATGATAAAATTTTGACACTTCTAATTTTTGAAAGAAAATTTAAATAAAAAGGCCAAACCGTGTTTCAAAAGTATGAAGTAGGTAAGGATTAATGCCCAGGAAAGATGGGAATTTTTTTTTGGGGCTATGAAGAAAATAGCAAGAATTATCTTGGAATAATAGTATGTTTCCATAGAATGCGTAAGCATTGAAAATCCTACTGTGTTACCTGAAATAATTATTGGTACACCAGTAGGACTAGGGGTGACTACTAGATAGTAAAAGGGCAAGTAAGTATTTAGATCATGGTACTAATTTTCATGTTAGAGGTACAATCCGTTATTGCATTTTTGTTGGGATCGTTCTGTTATTTTTCTTGTTGGGTAGTTAGGGCAACACCTAAACCTATCATGGATCCCGTGGTTTGAACTTTTCTGTCTGAGGGGACATAGTCCTGAGATTCTTGACCCTTAGTAGTAGTTGTGTAGAGCGTCTGTTTTCCTATTCTAGTTGAAAGAATAGAAGTCTTATTTTAAAACTAAACTTAGATCAGATGATTAAATAAGCTAAGAGAAGAGTAAAGGCATAACGAAAAAGGAAACAGCAGATTCAGTAAAGTGATAAATTTGACAAATTATGAGAAAAAACGAATAAAATAAAAATTTCCAAGATAAGATGAAAAAGAAATTCTATAACAAGAAAAGTTTTTTATGTGGGTTGTGCTTGGACAGGATAATAGGGGAATCTTTATATATAGTTTCATAAAATCCAAGTACGGTTTGAAAAAGGTTGAAAAAGAAAATTGGGAGATGTGAATTTTTCCGTTTTTCGCCTTTTTGTAACATAACACTACAACAAAATTGTAATAACCCGAAATTCTGAGCCAGTTTAAAATTTTTATTTTGGCAATTTTAGCGAATTTTGAATATTTAAAAATGAGTTATTTTAAATAATATCGACGAGAAATTTATTTTGAATATAATTAGAACGTATATAATATATACGCCGTCGTTAGAATATAAATAATTATATATAATTATAAATAGAATTGAAAATGGCGCGGTAGTTCGATAATTCGATTTCAAACTTCAATTGAACATACCGGGTGCAAAACAATCCGGATTTTAGCGAAACCAAAAACAATAGGATCTAATTGATGATATCTTTCCAACGAATCCGACAAATCGAAATTTCATAGCGGGAATCAAAAGATATGTCCACCTGAAAATTCTGAATAGTCGCTATGGAATTCAGGCCCTTAAAAATGGGAATTTTGCAAACGACCTCGGATTTCGACGAAACCACTTTTGTTGGGTCCGTGATGTAAAATTATTGATAGGTTTCAAGTTTCATAATTTTTCGAATCAATATGTGAGCGTGGCAAAGGAAAACACATTTGACCAATTTCAGTTGATTTTAATCGACTGGAAAATGGCCATTTTTCCAACGGTCTCAGAATTCGACGAAACTAGTTTTGTTAGGACCATATCGTCAATACGAAGCTAGAAAATATTTTTCGAAAATTTTTCGAGTAATTATGTGACCCCAGTAAATTGAAATGCGCGTTCAAATTCCATATATAGAGTTATATGTTGATTTTGTCGAAAACTGATCGAAACAGTCGAATCATCTTACGATACATATTCCATTGTGTTCGGAATGGGGGTAATTAGCTATGGACGACAGTCGGTGGGTTCGATTCTGAGTTCGAATGAAAATGTTACTTTATGAAAATTAAATATAATTAAATATATATTATAAATGGGGTCAACCCCCTTTCCCTTTCCTTCACTTATCTCCACGTCAGTTTAGAAAAAGAAAAAAATAAAAACAAAAACCGATTCAGCCCTAGCCGCCTTCCTCCCTCGATCTCGTTGCCACCGCCCGCCCCCCTTGGCCACCGCGCCTCCATTGGAGTGCCCCACCGCGGCGCCGCCATTCCACACGACCCCGCCTGTCTAGTCGCCACACCCTCTGCCGATGAGACCCCAAACCATCGCTCCCTCTTTTGGAAGCCCGAAAACCCGCGCCCAGCCACCCTGCAACCACTGTCGACCGCCATTGCCACCTCCTCCGCTTCCTGCGCCGACAACAACAGCTTTCCTCCCCTCCGGCTTGAAGAAACTGCTGTGAGCTTTTTATTTTTTTGTTTATATTTGTTTGTTTTAATGTAATTAGATTAAAAATAATAATAATAATAATAAATCGGTTTTCTTTGCTTTGTTATAAAGTTTATATTTTTATTAACAAGTAAAGTTTATATTTTTACTAAGTAAAAGTTTATATTTTTATTAAAATGAAAAGGCGAAAAAGGAATGGTTTTTATTCATATGATAAGGAGGAAGGGGAGTGAGTTTTATTCGTAGGAAGAAGCGAGAAAAATATGGTTTTTATGTATTATATGAAGCAAAAATAAAAAGAACATTATTTTTGAAAATATAGAAAGAACCTTATGTTTGAAGAATAAAAATAGCTTTGATTTTTAGAAATAAAAATAGCGATGTTTTTATAACAAATTAGAATTATTTTTAAAATAAAATTAGAAATTTAATAATAGGATTTTATTTTAAAGAAAGATTCGATTTATTTTTTTTAGAAAAGATTAGATCTTTAAACTATGAAGGAATTAGATTTTTAACTTTGAAAAAGTTTGATTTTTAACTATGGAATGATAAGATATTTTTATCATTGTAAAGAAGCGATTTTTCATAGCAAATAAAAATGATTTTCAATAACATAAAAGTTGAATTTTTAATATTCATGAAGGTGAGATTTTTATTCGAAGAAAGATATGATTTTTATTCATAATAAAAATATGATTTTTGTTATGACATTAGCGATGTAAACATATAATTTTTACATATAAAATAAGTGAAGTGAAGATACGATTCTTCTATATTGAATAGTGAAATAAAAATTCCATCTTTACAATATAGAAGTAGCTATAAAAATTTGATTTTTATATATGTAGCAAATTGAAGATATGATTTTAATATAAACCGCTTGAAAACAGATTGTGATGGAATCGTCTGGAAGCGAACAGAATTCAAACCGTCCAGAGATTCAAAAATAAAACTGGCGGAGTGGAAACCAAAGGTGAGAATTTCTCACTCTTCAATTTCTTTTTCTAATTATATATATATACTAGGATGCAGACGGTGCTTAGTAGCACCCGACACAATCGTCCACAGACCATGGACTTGTTTGTTTGGTTGTGTAGTTGGTTAGATTATTTGAGTTGAATTGAATTGTTTGGTGAAATGAATGGATTTGATTGATGTGTGAATGGCGTGGGCCTTCACTGGACCGGGGATAAGGCTAGGACTTGTCCCGTTTCTAGTATCGTGCCGTTATGCCGCCGAAATTTTCTAAAATAAGTTAGAAAAATAAAAATATCATTTTATTTAAAGAATGAACTGAATAGAAATTCATATGTTAAAATAAAATGTTTTATCGTTAAAAAATATAATTTTTAACGTGAATGTGAATATAGTGAATGTGAATAAATAAAATATTCATTTACAAAACGGACGGTTTGTTTATGTACACCTATTTGAAGGACATTGATTGGGACGATAAATTTTACACATCGCCCAACTACACAAATAAAAATCTGTGTTTGATTGTTTGAAACCCCACACGGGTATTGGGATAAAATACGGTATACACTAATCCCAATAATTAGTTGTATGTCGATCGATTGATTGACAGGCTGTTATAAGCGTTAGATATCTATATTTGATGCTTATACAGTGTAGTGCACTTTGGATGATGGTTGATTATTTATCGTTGCTATTATATACATTTGTTGTATGGAATCCATATAATTAACTTTATATGGTAATTGATTGGGCCTCATTCCAATCGAAAAAAATAAAGAATATTATAAAAAAAGGTTCATGTGTTGACCGTACTCATCCGTTGAGATTAGTCATGTGTTGAACGAAATATTTTAATAATAAAATTTACATCTTTATCAATATAAAATGAAGTGATTTCGAAATGAATTGAATATAAAGTAATTTCGAAATGAATTGAATATAAAACGATTTCGAAATGAATTGAATATAAAGTGATTTCGAAATGAATTGAATATAAAACGATTTCGAAATGAATTGAATATAAAACGATTTCGAAATAAATTGAATATAAAACGATTTCGAAATAAATTGAATATAAAACGATTTAGAAATGAATTTGATTCAAATAGAAAACGAAATGAATTTGGTTCGAATAGAAAACAAATTTGAATTGAATCGAATAGAAAACCAATTTGAATTGAATTCAAATTGAACTGAAATTTGAATTGAATAGAAATGAATTTTAAAACGAATTTATAAGAAAAAAATTCAATTTTGATTTGAATTGAAATGGAGGTTGAAATTGTTTTTGAAACGAATTCAAAACTATTTATGAAATTCGTTTTAAATAGAAATCGACGAAATATATATTATATATATAATATAATGGCCTGAATAGAACGCGCCGCGCCGCGGTAGTTCGTGAATTTCGACCATTTATTTCAAACGGACATTACAGGAGATCCGACCGTCGGATTCTCCTAAAACCAGAACCGTTGGGTTCGTATCGAAAAGAGCTTTCTAACGAATATTAGAAATTTGAAATCTAACGGTTGGATTTGGAGATACGTCCAAATCAAATTTGAAAAAGGTCGCTGTAAATGCAGTTCGATGGCCGTTGATGGAAATCGACTGTACGGGCCTTGATAAAATTATTAAAAATAGTAATAATTTGTGTAAAATCATAAGAAATGATTTGGGAAAAACTGGGATGAAAAACTCCATATTCGAAAAGATAAAAATAGATTTTTATAGAAATGAACTAGTTTCGAACTAAAATTAAAACCCATTTATTTTTGAATAAATAAATTGGGTTTAAAATGGGTTTTAAATAGAATTGATTAGTAGGTTTATAGTGAACAGTGTTTTAAATAACACTAGTTCTTTAACCCGAAAATAAATAGATTGTGATTTGGGTTTGTCGTGAACTGTGTTTTAAATGACATTAGTTCTTTAACCCGGTAAAAGGAGTTTTAATGAATCTGCAATTAGATTGAAATGTGAATTGATAATCTAAATTATCAAATTTGGAAATGAGCGAGAATGGAGTATCACCAGTTTTGCTCCAAAGCGATAGTTAAATCTTTAATTAGATTTGAACGTGGAATGGTAATTAATTTTACCGATTACACCGTGGTGTTAGATATGGAGTATTACCAGTTTTGCTTCATGGGATGAATAAGTTGGGATTGGGAAATTAAATAAATAATTACTTCGGTGGTTCGCTAATCTCGACTAGTTGGGAAAACCATAATTTGGTATGAAACGACATCCAAAGGAAGATTAAAGGATAAATTTTAAAGAATTTATCTTGGATAAAATTAATGGGAACCTTTCCCTAAGAATGTGGAATTTAGAAACTAGCTGTAGGTTAGTCAAGAGGAATGGTTTCCTGGATATTGATCTGATGTTGGTTTCGGCCTTCGGGGTTAATATTTGGGAAATTGTTCTCTTGCTGATTTACGGTTAGTGACTAATGAACTGGAATGAGGCGTATGTTGTGTTTGTGTAACATTTGTTTTTAATATACGCGGGTTGTTCGGAAAGGCCGGGTTTATACCCATTCTGAATAACCGATTCGACGATAAGTCAAAGATGAAGACGGTGGTCGAAGACCGGAAGTCTTCACATCGTTTGGGTAATTACTGACGATCCTGATTGGGCTGTACACCCAAGAGGATGGAAATAGTTGGTGGTCGTCCAGACGTACTTGGAGATCGATGGATATGCGAGGAAAGTGCCTCCGGTTTCGTTCAGACCCAGAACGAACTTGTAAATGGATTGTGTGTCTGACATTGGATTTTATTCTGTGTTGATTGATTTCTGTTAAATATATATCCGTTTGGCGGCGGAGAATTTATTCTCTTGCTTAATGCCCTTCTCTGAGACGTACGAGCTTAGAGGTTATATATCGATAGATATCAATCGCATGGCATGAACTGCCTGTGTGGCATGCTGAGTTGCATGGATCAAGGCTTCTGTTGAAAAGCAAAGTCTTGTGGTTGATGATCAAAGCACGGCCTACGTGTCAGCTTTGTGTATAGCGTGGATTCGCGAGCCTCACACCTCGGTATGAGTTAAAAACGGGATACGGACCGCTGGGAGAACACGACGTTTCTTTCTAGCTTTGGTGGTGTCAGTGACTTACCAGCCCTGACATTTATATACTTTTCACCTTTGTGGTTGTTGGAATGAGGCGCCTCGATATTAGGTCTGTAAGGACCGGGAAACGTGTGTTCAGGAATTGCCAATCCTCTAACGTAAGTGAGGACCGGCCCAGCCGCATCCGGGGTTGCCCAGAGTGGTAGTCCCGAGCCATTTGCTAGAGTGTCTCGAAGCGGAGAGGATCTTGCCCCTTGCCTCGACTCATGACGGAAATCCAATTTCCAATACGTGTATTGCGGCTTTATTTGTAGAGCCTAGTATGGCGACATAGTAGCATGGGATGCTATGCCGTCTATGATTTATATTTATGATTGAAACTGTTTTGACACTATAAACTTATTATAGTATCAAATGATTTGTTTTAAACGTATCAAGCATGTTTGGCTGTTATAAGGTAAAACCCTATCCTCCGGCTTGCGTTGCATTGTGTGATGGGACATGGATCTTATAATAGCTTCATTTTTCGAAAAAGCATTGCGTTGTTTATTGATATGCACTGGTATTCTTGGGAGGAAACCCGTTCCGTGTTATGCGGTGTGGTCCCTTGAATTACTCTCTTTTAAAATTGATTTAATAACTGTTTTAGTTCTCACACCAGTCACATGACTGACCTGGAGTTTATTATTTTAACCTAAACTCTGGGTGCCCCTATTTTCCGCACGGGCAGCTAGTAGTTTCGGTTTTGCAGATTTATATTCACAGGATCCTGGTTTACAGCTGGAATGATATCCGAAAAGCTCTGTATCCGTATATCACCTTCAGTTGTGCTTTGTATTATTTTCCGCTGCTATGTAATTTATTGTAATCTCTGATATTTATCGAATGTAATTTATTCATTTATACTCTGTATATCCTTGTATCTGATGGAATTGTTGTAATATACAATGAAATGATCTTCTGTTTGCGTCCTGATTTGTCCTGTCCTCACAGTAATTCGTTCTTTCTCATCTCTTCGGTGACCGGGGAAGTTCGGGTCGCTTCATTTGGTATCAGAGCTTTGGTTTACAGTGCTCGAGAACAAGACACATTAGAACCATACAAAAGAATTCATCAGATATTGGATTAGTAATATCCAATTAGAATGACTCGTTAGAGATGGGATCAGTAGTATCCTAGAACGAGTGTGAAGAGTATATTTTTCAAAAGAAAACAATTATGTTTTGAAAGTTAAATTCAAGTATACGTATTTGAATATTTATTTATTTTGACTTTGGACAATCCGATATATAAAGATTTTGCATATACGCGTCATGAACGTATATTCGAAGTTTTAATATACCGGATAGATATAGAACCGCACTCTAGTAGCCCGGAGATGTTCTGATGGTGGTTCGAAACATCATCAGCATTTATTTTCGAGTGACGAAGGTGTGATATTTATATATTTCCATTAGACTGGTGTGAGAACCAAAACTTTTATAGATAGATTCATTGTTGTGACTTGGCATCAAAAACATGATTTTTTGTATATATATCAAATTATGAATTTGGAACGTTAATCCACTAACTGAATGATGTTTGTGTTGTTTGTTTATTTGTTTGATAATTTTGAACCATTTAGCCTAGTTGAACCAAATATTGAATATTATTGAAAATTGGTCGCATTTGCTTGCATATACATATAATTACATTGAACAGGTCATAGCAAGGAGGCTAGAGCAGAGAATAAAATTTGTTTGCCCGACAAATAGGTACATGTTTACTATAATTTACTGTTTTGTTTGGGTGATGATGATTTTATGAGCCTATTGGCTAGCTGCTCGGCTTTTTCTTTTTCTTTTTGAGATCAGAAGGCCTATATGGCAATTTCGGGATTCTCCCGTGGCTCCCGGTGCAGGGGAGGTTATGGCGAAATTTTGCGAAAATTTAGGGTGTTAGCCAAATTTTTGAAAATCTGAAAATTCTCAGAAACTGAAAAGTTGGAGAATGGAATCCGGATCGAACATAGAGCTGATTGATCAAACCACTTTCGACTTCGTTCCTTTTCGGGGACGAAAAGTTTTAAGTGGGGGAGATTGTAATAACCCGAAATTCTGAGCCAGTTTAAAATTTTTATTTTGGCAATTTTAGCGAACTTTGAATATTTAAAAATGAATTATTTTAAATAATATCGACGAGAAATTTATTTTGAATATAATTAGAACATATATATTATATACGTCGTCGTTAGAATATAAATAATTATATATAATTATAAATAGAATTGAAAATGGAGCGGTAGTTCGATAATTCGATTTCAAACTTCAATTGTACATACCGGGTGCAAAACAATCCGGATTTTAGCGAAACCAAAAACAATAGGATCTAATTGATGATATCTTTCCAACGAATCCGACAAATCGAAATTTCATAGCGGGAATCAAAAGATATGTCCACTTGAAAATTCTGAATAGTCGCTATGGAATTCAGGCCCTTAAAAATGGGAATTTTGCAAACGACCTCGGATTTCGACGAAACCACTTTTGTTGGGTCCGTGATGTAAAATTATTGATAGGTTTCAAGTTTCATAATTTTTCGAATCAATATGTGAGCGTGGCAAAGGAAAATGCGTTTGACCAGTTTTAGTTGATTTTAATCGACTAAAAAATGGCCATTTTTTCAACGGTCTCAAAATTCGACGAAACTAGTTTTGTTAGGACCGTATCGTCAATACGAAGCTAGAAAATATTTTTTGGAAATTTTTCGAGTTATTATGTGACCCCAGTAAATTGAAATGCACGTTCAAATTCCATATATAGAGTTATATGTTGATTTTGTCGAAAACTGATCGAAACAGTCGAATCAGCTTACGATATATATTCCATTGTGTTCGAAATAGGGGTAATTAGCTATGGACGACAGTCGGTGGGTTCGATTCTGAGTTCGAATGAAAAGGTTACTTTATGAAAATTAAATATAATTAAATATATATTATAAATGGGGTCAACCCCCTTTCCCTCTCCTTCACTTATCTCCACGTCAGTTTAGAAAAAGAAAAAAAAAAACCAAAAACCGATTTAGCCCTAGCCGCCTTCCTCCCTCGATCTCGTTGCCACCGCCCGCCCCCCCTTGGCCACCGCGCCTCCGCTGGAGTGCCCCACCGCGGCGCCGCCATTCCACACGACCCCGCCTGTCTAGTCGCCACCCCCTCTGCCGATGAGACCCCAAACCGTCGCTCCCTCTTTTGGAAGCTCGAAAACCCGCGCCCAGCCACCCTGCAACCACTGCCGACCGCCATTGCCACCTCCTCCGCTTCCTGCGCCGACAACAACAGCTTTCCTCTCCTCCGGCTTGAAGAAACTGCTGTGAGCTTTTTATTTTTTGTTTATATTTGTTTGTTTTAATGTAATTAGATTAAAAATAATTAAAAAAACAGTTTTCTTTGCTTCGTTATAAAGTTTATATTTTTATTAACAAGTAAAGTTTATATTTTTACTAAGTAAAAGTTTATATTTTTATTAAAAAGAAAAGGCGTAAAAGGAATGGTTTTTATTCATATGATAAGGCGGAAGGGGAGTGAGTTTTATTCGTAGGAAGAAGCGAGAAAAATATGGTTTTTATGTATTATATGAAGCAAAAATAAAAAGAACATTATTTTTGAAAATATAGAAAGAACCTTATGTTTGTAGAATAAAAATAGCTTTGATTTTTAGAAATAAAAATAGCAATGTTTTTATAACAAATTAGAATTATTTTTAAAATAAAATTAGCAATTTAATAATAGGATTTTATTTTAAAGAATGATTCGATTATTTTTTTTAGAAAAGATTAGATCTTTAAACTATGAAGGAATTAGATTTTTAACTTTGAAAAAGTTTGATTTTTAACTATGGAATGATCAGATATTTTTATCATTGTAAAGAAGCGATTTTTCATAGCAAATAAAAATGATTTTCAATAACATAAAAGTTGAATTTTTAATATTCATGAAGGTGAGATTTTTATTCGAAGAAAGATATGATTTTTATTTATAATAAAAATACGATTTTTGTTATGACATTAGCGATGTAAAAATATAATTTTTACATATAAAATAAGTGAAGTGAAGATACGATTCTTCTATATTGAATAGTGAAATAAAAATTCCATCTTTACAATATAGAAGTAGCTATAAAAATTTGATTTTTATATATGTAGCAAATTGAAGATATGATTTTAATATAAACCGCTTGAAAACATATTGCGATGGAATCGTCTGGAAGCGAACAGAATTCAAACCGTCCAGAGATTCAAAAATAAAACTGGCGGAGTGGAAACCAAAGGTGAGAATTTCTCACTCTTCAATTCCTTTTTCTAATTATATATATATATACTAGGATGCAGACGGTGATTAGTAGCACCCGACACAATCGTCCACAGACCATGGACTTGTTTGTTTGGTTGTGTAGTTGGTTAGATTATTTGAGTTGAATTGAATTGTTTGGTGAAATGAATGGATTTGATTGATGTGTGAATGGCGTGGGCCTTCACTAGACCGGGGATAAGGCTAGGACTTGTCCCGTTTCTAGTATCGTGCCGTTATGCCGCCGAAATTTTCTAAAATAAGTTAGAAAAATAAAAATATCATTTTATTTAAAGAATGAACTGAATAGAAATTCATATGTTAAAATAAAATGTTTTATCGTTAAATATATAATTTTTAACGTGAATGTAAATATAGTGAATGTGAATAAATAAAATATTCATTTATAAACCGGACGGTTTGTTTATGTACACCTATTTGAAGGACATTGATTGGGACGATAAATTTTACACATCGCCCAACTGCACAAATAAAAATCTGTGTTTGATTGTTTGAAACCCCACACGGGTATTGGGATAAAATACGTTATACACTAATCCCAATAATTAGTTGTATGTCGATCGATTGATTGACATGCTGTTATAAGCGTTAGATATCTATATTTGATGCTTATACAGTGTAGTGCACTTTGGATGATGGTTGATTATTTATCGTTGCTATTATATACATTTGTGGTATGGAATCCATATAATTAACTTTATATGGTAATTGATTGGGCCTCATTCCAATCGGGAAATTAAAGAATATTATAAAAAAAGGTTCATGTGTTGACCGTACTCATCCGTTGAGATTAGTCATGTGTTGAACGAAATATTTTAATAATAAAATTTACATCTTTACCAATATAAAATGAAGTGATTTCGAAATGAATTGAATATAAAGTGATTTCGAAATGAATTGAATATAAAACGATTTCGAAATGAATTGAATATAAAGTGATTTCAAAATGAATTGAATATAAAACGATTTCGAAATGAATTGAATATAAAACGATTTCGAAATAAATTGAATATAAAACGATTTCGAAATAAATTGAATATAAAACGATTTCGAAATAAATTGAATATAAAACGATTTAGAAATGAATTTGATTCAAATAGAAAACGAAATGAATTTGGTTCGAATAGAAAACGATTTTGAATTGAATCGAATAGAAAACCAATTTGAATTGAATTCAAATTGAATTGAAATTTGAATTGAATAGAAATGAATTTTAAAACGAATTTATAAGAAAAAAATTCAATTTTAATTTGAATTGAAATGGAGGTTGAAATTGTTTTTGAAACGAATTCAAAACTATTTATAAAATTCGTTTTAAATAGAAATCGACGAAATATATATTATATATATAATATAATGGCCTGAATAGAATGCGCCGCGCCGCGGCAGTTCGTGAATTTCGACCATTTATTTCAAACGGACATTACGGGAGATCCGACCGTCGGATTCTCCTAAAACCGGAACCATTGGGTTCGTATCGAAAAGAGCTTTCTAACGAATATTAGAAATTTGAAATCTAACGGTTGGATTTGGAGATACGTCCAAATCAAATTTGAAAAAGGTCGCTGTAAATGCAGTTCGATAGCCGTTGATGGAAATCGACTGTATGGGCCTTGATAAAATTATTAAAAATAGTAATAATTTATATAAAATCATAAGAAATGATTTGGGAAAAATTGGGATGAAAAAATCCATATTCGAAAAGATAAAAATAGATTTTTATCAAAATGAACTAGTTTCGAACTAAAATTAAAACCCATTTACTTTTGAATAAATAAATTGGATTTAAAATGGGTTTTAAATAGAATTGATTAGTGGGTTTATAGTGAACAGTGTTTTAAATAACACTTGTTCTTTAACCCGAAAATAAATAGATTGTGATTTGGGTTTGTCGTGAACTGTGTTTTAAATGACATTAGTTCTTTAACCCAGTAAAAGGAGTTTTAATGAATCTGCAATTAGATTGAAATGTGAATTGATAATCTAAATTATCAAATTTGGAAATGAGCGAGAATGGAGTATCACCAGTTTTGCTCCAAAGCGATAGTTAAATCTTTAATTAGATTTGAACGTGGAATGGTAATTAATTTTACCGATTACACCGTGGTGTTAGATATGGAGTATTACCAGTTTTGCTTCATGGGATGAATAGGTTGGGATTGGGAAATTAAATAAATAATTACTTCGGTGGTTCGCTAATCACGACTAGTTGGGAAAACCATAATTTGGTTTGAAACGACATCCAAAGGAAGATTAAAGGATAAATTTTAAAGAATTTATCTTGGATAAAATTAATGGGAACCTTTCCCTAAGAATGTGGAATTTAGAAACTAGCTGTAGGTTAGTCAAGAGGAATGGTTTCCTGGATATTGATCTGATGTTGGTTTCGGCCTTCGGGGTTAATATTTGGGAAATTGTTCTCTTGCTGATTTACGGTTAGTGACTAATGAATTGGAATGAGGCTTATGTTGTGCTTGTGTAACATTTGTTTTTAATATACGCGGGTTGTTCGGAAAGGCTGGGTTTATGCCCATTCTGAATAACCGATTCGACGATAAGTCGAAGATGAAGACGGTGGTCGAAGCCCGGAAGTCTTCACATCGTTTGGGTAATTACCGACGATCCTGATTGGGCTGTACACCCAAGAGGATGGAAATAGTTGGTGGTCGTCCAGACGTACTTGGAGATCGATGGATATGCGAGGAAAGTGCCTCCGGTTTCGTTCAGACCCAGAACGAACTTGTAAATGGATTGTGTGTCTGACATTGGATTTTATTCTGTGTTGATTGATTTCTGTTAAATATATATCTGTTTGGCGGCGGAGAATTTATTCTCTTGCTTAACGCCCTTCTCTGAGACGTACGAGCTTAGAGGTTATATATCGATAGATATCAATCGCATGGCATGAACTGCCTGTGTGGCATGCTGAGTTGCATGGATCAAGGCTTCTGTTGAAAAGCAAAGTATTGTGGTTGATGATCAAAGCACGGCCTACGTGTCAGCTTTGTGTATAGCGTGGATTCGCGAGCCTCACACCTCGGTATGAGTTAAAAACGGGATACGGGCCGCTGGGAGAACACGACGTTTCTTTCTAGCTTTGGTGGTATCAGTGACTTACCAGCCCTGACATTTATATACTTTTCACCTTTGTGGTTGTTGGAATGAGGCGCCTCGATATTAGGTCTGTAAGGACCGGGAAACGCGTGTTCAGGAATTTCCAATCCTCTAACGTAAGTGAGGACTGGCCCAGCCGCATCCGGAGTTGCCCAGAGTGTGTAGTCCCGAGGCATTTGCTAGAGTGTCTCGAAGCGGAGAGGATCTTGCCCCTTGCCTCGACTCATGACGGAAATCCAATTTCCAATACGTGTATTGCGGCTTTATTTGTAGAGCCTAGTATGGCGACATAGTAGCATGGGATGTTATGCCGTCTATGATTTATATTTATGATTGAAACTGTTTTGACACTATACACTTATTATAGTATCAAATGATTTGTTTTAAACCTATCAAGCATGTTTGGCTGTTATAAGGTAAAACCCTATCCTCCGGCTTGCTTTGCATTGTGTGATGGGACCTGGGTCTTATAATAGCTTCATTTTTCGAAAAAGCATTGCGTTGTTTATTGATATGCACCGGTATTCTTAGGAGGAAACCCGTTCCGTGTTATGCGGCGTGGTCCCTTGAATTACTCTCTTTTAAAATTGAATAAATAACTGTTTTAGTTCTCACACCAGTCACATGACTGACCTGGAGTTTATTGTTTTAACCTAAACTCTGGGTGCCCCTATTTTCCGCACGGGCAGCTAGTAGTTTCGGTTTTGCAGATTTATATTCATAGGATCCTGGTTCACAGCTGGAATGATATCCGGAAAGCTCTGTATCCGTATATCACCTTCAGTTGTGCTTTGTATTATTTTCCGCTGCTATGTAATTTATTGTAATCTCTGATATTTATCGAATGTAATTTATTCATTTATACTCTGTATATCCTTGTATCTGATGGAACTGTTGTAATATACAATGAAATGTTCTTCCGTCTACGTTCTGATTTGTCCTGTTCTCAAACGATCAGGGGTTTCGAACGGTCTAGATCGGTTTAACGACTGATTCAGATCGAGCGAAATTCCCGGCCGTCACATAAAATCCAAGTACGGTGCTTGGACAGTATAATAGGGGAATCTTTATATATAGTTTCATAAAATCCAAGTACGGTTGGAAAAAGGTCGAAAAAGAAAAATGGGAGATGTGAATTTTTCCGTTTTTCGCCTTTTTGTAACATAACACTACAACAAAATGACCATATTACAACGGTGGAACACCGTTGTAATATACATTTTACAATGGTGGGCTAACCATCGTGTATTAAGAAGTTGTAATAGACTAAAATCTTTTACATCTTTTCTGCATTGTTGCAACACTGTTGTAATATGTATATTTTACAACTATTTTCCACTGTTGTAATAAACTTTATTACAACAGTTACGCACCATTGTAATAATATCTATTGCAACTGTTATGCGCCGTTATGATTGACATTTGGGTTTTAAAAAAAATAGATAACTTTTACAACTGAAAAGAACATTACACTAAATATAACAATACTCCATAAGCAAATCAGATATTACAGTTATTTGCAAATTAATTTATTAAAATACTCAAATATTCAATATCACAAACAATAAGTTTTAGACAACATTTCGTGCATTATTATATATTTGACTGTTACAAAGCAACTTAGTAAAAGCACAAGTTATCCACAAAAAATTGCTTATCCTATGGGAGTACACTAGTCGAAGACAACGAAATCTTTACACCATTTATCTTTTTGGTGCAAGTTCACTGTAGTGATCAAACCTGTTGCATAAGAATATGTTTGTTGTTAGAAAAAAGAACAAAAAGTATTTTTTTAAGCCAACAATACCAAATCTTAATAGCATCAAACACAACAAGCATTCTATACACAAGTTACAAAACACCCCCCCCCCCACACACACACACACATATATATATATATATATATATATATAAGAATCGAACAAATTATTCTCTATGATTTAAGAAGAAAATTTAACAATAATGCTTAACATACCTGATAGCATGAACTGCATGTGGTCCAAAGCTCCTTTTTAAACAATTGGATGTTGCACAACTCCTAAAAAAAGAGAATCTACACTTGGACTTTTAGAAAACAAATTAGCAGATGATAATATTGACATGGTAGCAAAATCCATTAATAAACAAAGTAGTCATTTAATCCAAACTTTCTAACCTGTGAATGAAACATTGCCAACCTAAAACAGTAGCATGTAAACTCCAAAAATTATCCTTCTTTCTTCATGTTCATATACCCCCACTATCAGTCGCCTTACTTACACTCCTCTCAAAGAGACTCCTTTACTATTGCATTCCATACATAACACAAGCTAAACCAAAACAAGAAAACAGATAATGAACAAATGTCCATGGCATCTAGTTGCTATCATTTAATGGCATTATCTCGTATTTGATATTTGCATAGTACACCAAATATACAAGCAAGATCTAATATACTAGATTTGCATATATGATAATTTCTAGTGCCAATTCATATGAGATACACTGTGACGACCCGCCCCACACCATCCGACATTTCAATGAAAGTGCGTTGTGCCAATGTCCAACCAGCACGGGACGGTCGCCAAAGAAAGGAAAGGTAACCTGTAGAATGTCTCATAGCGCATGGAATAAAATATAATAATAACATACTTGACATAAAACAGGCGAGACAGTGCATAAGTTGAAAACTAAACCATAATCATAGCAGCGGAAATCCAAAATATAGCTTATGATCCATAACCATTATTACAACTTCAAAATACTGTCTCTAAAGCAAAAGAAAGGAGAGGTACACTACTAATGCCCAAAGCAGTGACCATCAACAACACATGGAGAATATATGTAGATAATACGTAGGAGCCTCCTGCTCGTCTCCGGATCAGCTACTCGTGCATAACCAGCTAACCTGTCCCTAGTCTGCCCGTTTAAGAGCACCCAGAGTAATAAGAAGAGACATAAAACTTTGGGTCAAACAAAAGTTTGGTATGAGCGATAAGCAGCAAAACGGAATAATAACAGGTATACTAAACCATACCTGAACGTGGACCTGCAACCAATGAGTTAGCACAACATACTGTACAATACCCTTAGGTGCCACTAACATATGGCGTAAAGGATACGGGGGTGGGGTGTGCATGTCATAATGATGTCAACAATCAAGCATAGCAACCATCCTCACATCTCTCACTCAGTGCGTAAAGCATACGATATCCACCACTTTGATCACTAGACCCATCGAGGTAGTGACGGAGCCCGACTTGTATAACTTTTGCTACCACCAAGCTTGCCCTATGGAGTCATGACTCAATCCTTACAAATGACACCACCTCATTGTTCCATAGCCAATAGTCCTACCCAGGCCACTGTGGCCCTCAATTTGTCCACATACACCATACTCCATAGTGATCCAAAGTTATAGTCATCGATAACTCCTTAGCACACGTCCCGCAGCAAAGCCTAACTCATGAAGTTAACTCATTGGTTCCCATTTGGATCCTGAGTAATTACCTCCCATCTGGACTTCCTTTGCATCTCGGTTTTTGGTCGAATTGGAGTTGGTCTTCAGAAGATTCGTCGCGTAATCGCAGCTCCAATCCAGTTCGGTTTGACCTCCAGATGCGGTTCGGTTCGGCGCGCTTCAGTCAGTTCGATTCAAATACATCGCCCTTAGGCTTCCCGTTCGGTTCGGTGTTCCACTTCAGGTCGGTTCGTTCGGAGGTCCCCATCTGGTTCGGGTTGCCACCTTCCATTCAGCTTGGTTTGAATACTCCAGTTCCTCCTGCCTCGTCCGATCCCGTCCACTAGCTCTAGTCCGATCCGATCCCCACGCCAAGTTGCAGCTCCTTTTCTCTGATTCGGTCTGCTGCCCCTTCCTTGCTCCCTATCCGAACCCAACTCCAGCTCTTTGCAAGTAGCCTTCCTTTGTTGCTATACTCTCTCTTTCTTCTGCCTGGGCTCCGGTTCGGTTCAGATTCCTTGTCTCTGGTGTCGGTTCGATCAATCCTATACGATCCGAACCCCTTCCCCCTATCCGATCCCGATCCCTGCAGTTTTTCCTGCAACTTTTCCAGCAACTGTTTTACGCCATACGACGGCATTTTCGACCATTCTAACTCATCTAATCAATCACAAAGCATACCATACAGTCATAAAAACATGTATAATCAACCACAAACACCAAAACAATAATTTGATAGGTTAAAACGAATCAAACATAGCCACAATCCCATATTTTCCCTTAAGCATGTTTAAGTAAAACTAATGATAGGATTAGTAAAACTTAACCAAATTAACCCAAATTTCTAACAGAGGTCTAAAAATAATATTTCGAAATTTATAAATATTTTTCCATAATTTAATCGTGTTTAAATTCGCTAATTAACACTAATTACCCTTAGTTAACCATAATTAGTGAGGAACTGTGCAAATCATTTACCTTAGCCACAAACAAAATACCAAATCTGAAATTATCCTCTGTTTGGCGCTGTTCCCAATGCTATACAGTAGTTCCGACCTTGATTTGGTGCTATTTCCCTGTCATTTAATGTTGCTAAGCTTAATCCTCAATTAGAAAGTGGTTTAGAAGTGTTTTAGATGTTGGAGGCCATTACTAGGGTCCCAAGAATGAAAGTGGCAGCTCAAAAGTGTCTAAAGAAATGTTTTCTAACCCTAATCCGCCCCTATATACCCCTAATCCCGAAATCCACCAATGGGTCTAGCTATTAACTACCCAATTAAGCCCGGTTAAGCAGTTTTTCACCTTCTAAGCATTGTTTCAGCCATATCTCCCAAACGTTGAGTCCGTTTGGCTAATGTGACCACTTTACGGAATTGTAAACCATCATCCAAATCTAATGGAAGTGGTTTCATGTCAAAACTCCTTTCCAATCAAAAGTTATGGACGAAACAAGATCAACTATGGGCAAAACAGTCATTTAAAAATCGGCAAAAATCATGAACATAGGAAATGACCCTAATAGTCGTCTCCCAAAGTTACATAACCATACAACTCCTTACGAGAAGAAATAAATATTCTACGATCCTCCGCTACGTAAAATGCAGGTCGTTACATTCTCCCCCCTTAAGAAATTTCGTCCCCAAAATTCCTTAACACAAAACATACAAAGTATCCCACATGCCTACCAATCATTAACAAAACAATCAAGCATACATAACAACACAACAACCCTATCCTAGCATGCGGTTTATTAACAAGGGAGTATTATACCGATATAAAAACCTTACCAGGCAAAGAGTTCTGGATACTTCCTCCTTATGTTCTCTTCTGTTTCCCAAGTACAGTCTTCCTCATCATCACCCCCCACTGAACTTTGACTAGTCTCACCGCCTTCCTTCGAAGCTGCTTCGTATCGTTCCCAACAATACGCATAGGCCTGCTGTTCCCAACCGCCTCGGGTTCAACCTTGATATCGTCCAACTGATCCGGTGAAATAGTCATATCGGGGTCGTGCATGAATTTCCTTAACTGGGAAACATGAAATATGTTATAAAGTCCTGCCACCTTCTCTGGTAATTCAACTTTATATGCCAAATTCCCAATTTGCTCGAGAACTGGGAATGGTCCAACAAATCTTGGTGTTAACTTGCCTCTCCTGCCAAATCGTATCACGCTTTTTAACGGAGAAATCTTGACAAACACCAAGTTGCCAATGGAGAAATTTAAATCTCTTCTCCTCTTATCATCATAACTCTTTTGCCTATCTTGGGTAGCTTTTATTCGTTGTCAGATAACTTTGATCTTATATGAGGTTTCTCTTATCACATCTGGCCAAAGCACAAATTTCTCACTGGTTTGCAGCCAACATGATGGTGAGTTGCACAGTCTTCCGTACAAAGCTTCAAATGGAGCCATACCAATACTGGATTGATAAATGTTATTATATGAAAACTCTACTAGATGTAAATGGCCATCCCATGATCCATCAAAATCCAATACACAAGCTCGCAAAAGATCTTCTAACACTCGATTCACCCTCTCTGTCAGTCCGAGGATGATACGCGGTACTGAGATGTAATTCTGATCCTAACGCCTCTTGTAAGATCTTCCAAAATCCACTAGTGAACAATGGATCTCGGTCACTCACAATGCCTTTGGGTACTCCATGAAATCTCACTACCCATTTCATATATAGCTCGGCTAACTTAGCTGCCGTTCTATTTGACTTGACGGGTATAAATCTTACACTCTTGGTCAATCGGTCCATAATCACCCAAATGCTATCATGGCCCGATCTAGTAATTGGTAACCCATCAATGAAATCCATTAAGACTTGTTCCCATTTCCATTCTGGAACTTCTAATGGTTGCAACAAACCACTAGGCTTCTTTTGCTCAGCTTTAACTAGTTGGCAATTCATGCATTTGGATATAAACTTCCCAACGTCTATTTTCATTCCTTCCCAGTAGTAGGTCTGCTTCATGTCACGATACATTTTGTTACCACCGAGATGTATAGTCAGTTTTAAGTGATGACGTTCTCTAAACACTTCATCTCTCAATCCATTGACATTGGGTACAACTAGTCTTCCATCCTTTCTAAGCCATCCATCTTGATCAAGCCCATACTTGTTCATCTCATCGTCGATGCCCATCTCTAACTTGGAGATGATTTCCAATAGGTTAGGATCATCCCTCTAACTAGAGCCGATCCGCTCAATTAAAGTGGGTCTGATCGTCAAATTTGCTAACATTTCTGGATCCAATTCGCACTTTGGTCTGAAATCATATCCAGCGATGTACTCCAGTTGCTTCCACTCAAGAAACATAGCCCCTAAACTGGCATGTCTTCTACTCAATGCATCAGCTACTGCATTGCCCTTTCCTGTTGTGTATGCGATATCGAAATCGTAGGAAGCCAAGAATTCTAACCATCTTTGCTATCGGAGATTTAGATCCTTCTAAGAGAAAAGATATTTTAACGATTTATGATCGGTAAACAACTCGAATCTTTCTCCCAAGAGATAATGTCTCCACATCTTCAATGCGAATACGATCGCTGCCAATTACAAATCATCGGTAAGATATCTTTTCTCGTTCGGTTTCAGTTGCCGACTTGCATAAGCTACAACCCTACCTCCTTGCATTAATACAGCACCTAGTCCGGTACCATAGGCATCTATGTATACTGTCATCTCTTCATTCCCTTTTGGGATGACTAACACTGGTGCACATGTCAAATTTTCCTTTAGACCCTTAAATGCATTTTCGCACTTTTCGTCCCAGACGAAAGCTTGATTCTTCTTGGTCAACTGAGTTAACGGTGCTGCTATCTTGGAGAAATCCTGGATAAACTTACGGTAATATCCAGCTAATCCCAAGAAACTTCTTACGTCTGTTGCATTCTTGGGCGTAGACCAATCTTGTACCGTAGCCACCTTCGTGGGATCTACGGCAATACCATTCTCTGAAACAACATGGCCCAAGAATCTCACTTCCCACCTCCAGAAGTGACACTTAGAAAACTTTGCTTTCAATTAGTGTTTTCTCAACACCTCCATCACTATCCTCAAATGTTCCTTACGTCCTTCTTCTATCCTCGAATAAACAAGTATATCGTCCACGAATACAAGAACAAACTTATTCAACTGATCTCTGAATACCCTATTCATAAGATCCACAAAATACGCTGGTGCATTGGTCAACCCGAATGGCATGACCAACCACTCATAAAATCAAGACGGCGTCCGAAATGTCGTTTTAGCTATACTTTCAGCTTCCACTCTAAGCTGATGAAAACATGTTGCCAGATCCAACTGGGAGAACACTCTCGTGCCACTCAACTGATCAAACAAATCATCTATCCGCGGTAGAGGATACTTATTCTTCCTCGTCACCTTATTCAACTCGTGGTAGTCCACACACAATCGAAGGGAACCATCTGCCTTGGTAGCAAACACAACTGGTGCTCTCCACTCAGAAACACTTCTTCTAATAAATCCTTTCTTCAAAAGATCGCTTACTTGCACCCCGAGCTCTCGCTGCTCCCTTGGCGCCATACGACAAAGTGGCATCACTATAGGTCTGGCATCTTTCACTAAATCAATACGGAACTCAATCTCTCGGTGTGGTGGAAGTCCAGTCACTTCCTCGAAGACGTCCAGATACTAGCCAGCCACGGGCACATCTGACAACTCATCATGTGGGATGTCGAGGGAATTTAGAAAACTAGCCATTACCCCATCACTATGTAGACCACCAAACACTACCCTCCGTCCATCATCCGCTCTAACTGTCACCAAAAAGCCCTCACAGTCTACCACCACCCCGTATCTTTGGAGCCAATCGACTCCCAAAATAATGCCAAACCCAGTGAAGCCCAAAATAAAGCAATCACAAACAAACATGCATCCATGACTCGATAAAACCAAATTTCGACAAATCATGCAAAGGCTAGTCGAACCACCAATCGGGTTCGTCATTGCTAAAGGTCTATCGACTATCTCGGGTTCCAATCCCAACCTATCTACCAGGTCACTAGATATGAAGGAACGGGAAGCTCCGATATCAAACAATACTCGAACAGGAACATCATAAACAGAAAGCATACCTTGAATAACAACATTCTTCCCTCTCTCCGCCGTGGTTGGGGCATTCGACGAAGAAGGAACAACATTGATAGCATATGCTTTCACAATCTGCTTTTCTTTTGGGGGTTGCGGACACATGTCCTTGTGATGTCCCACTTGGCCACAATTGAAGCACTTCCAATCCGCTGGCTTGGCCCGACATTCTTTGGCATAGTGGCCCTTCTTACCACAGCTGAAACACTCAACATCTTTCTTATCCTTTTTCTTTTGGCCATCCTTGGTCTGATTCTGCTTTCTCTTATTCTGAGAATCATTCTTGCCTCCACCGCTTGCTTGCGGCTTTGGCTCCTCTGCAAATGCAACCTCAGTTTTCGTCTTAGGGTAAAGACTCTCTGACATCAATGCTTTCCCATGATCGATTCAAACGTCTCAACGATGTGGTTAATAAGCCTTTCCCCCAAGTACCCATCCAAACCAGTTATGAACTTCTCGTTCTTCTTCTCAGGAGTGTCGATAAGAGATAATCCATACTTCGATGAAGTATCGAACTCTGCAATGTAATCCGAGACTGCCCTACCATTCTACTTATGCTCCAGAAATTTCCTAAACAACTCTGACTTCTGGGCAGCTGGGATGAACTTATCACTGAATCAGGCCTTAAACTGATCCCATGTAACTTGATCCTCTTGAGTAGCTGCCTTAATAGCATTCCACCAATTCATTGCCCGTCCTTGCAACTGACGGGACGCTAGCTTTCTCTTCATCGCATCCTTAATACCCAAGTATTCGAAGATACGCTCACAGCTATCCAACCAATCTTGAACATCCGTGGTCGATTCTGTTCCGTGGAACGGCTTTCCACCAAGACTAGTGTAATCCTTGCATAGCTTGGCGAAATCGGCCATAGGCGCCTGCACCGCTGCACAACCAACATTAGCAGTATTAGGAGCTGCCCTCTGAACATCGCTAAGCATCTCTCTTATGAGGTCAGTGAACATCGTCCTCATGTCAGGAGCATTCCCATTATTGGCTCCTCTACCAGCACCCCTCATATATCGTCTCATCGTTCAATCTGTAAAGAGAAACGATTAACCATCCTCTTTGTGGTGTCAGTGCAGTGCGACTTCATCCTTAGCTATACTAATAGTATATATATAACTTTTGAAAACCAAAATATAATAATTACGCGCTCTCATATACGTACTATCTCTCCCTGGTGTCTTTCCCTAGGTTAACTAAGCAACCTAGAGCTCTGATACCAAGTGTGACGACCCGCCCCGCACCATCCGACATTTCAATGAAAGTGCACTGTGCCAATGTCCAACCAGCACGGGATGGTCACCAAAGAAAGGAAAGGTAAGGAATTTGAACTAACAAGGAACCTGTAGAATGTCTCACAACGCATGGAATAAAATATAATAATTACATACTTGACATAAAACGGGCGAGACAGTGCATAAGCTGAAAACTAAACCATAATCGTAGCAGTGGAAATCCAAAATATAGCTTATGATCCATAACCATTATTACAACTTCAAAATACTGTCTCTAAAGAAAAAGAAAGGAGAGGTACAATTGTAATAACTGGGATTTTTTAGTTATTTGAATTCGAGTATTTAAATTTGTTTTAAATATTATATTTGAATTTTTAATGAATTAAATATAGAATTCGTTAATTTAAATGATGACTGAACGTTTATGTTTATATTTAATATAAAACGAACTCGAAACAGCGCGGTAGTTCATAAAATTGAGTTTGAACTTCAATTGTTCATAAAGAATTCATTTTAAGTTGGAATTCTGTGAAATAAGAAACGACTGAACCTAATTGATAATATTTTTCTAATGGAAGAGAAAAATCGAATTTTCATGTTGTAGATTTTATTTTACGTTCAAATCAAATTTTCAAATAGTCGCTATGGAATCGTTCATAAACCATAGCGATAATTAAATATAGTAAATTATCGGTTTCGAATTTGAACAGATTTTTGAGGCGTAGTTATAATTTAATTTTTAGAATTTTACTGTAATTTTTATTTCGTAAAATAAGCAACTTTTTATTCGGAGTATTTTGCACCATATATCAACATTTTGGGTATCACAATATAAGTCAACCTACCGATATTATTATATATTTGCGATCGTGACACACTGTTGGGCGCGATGATATTTTTATTTTTGTCAAAAGCTAGTCGTATGCGGATGGAGTTCTATATAATGGGGTAGGTTAACTTTAAAACTAAGACTCATTAAACAAATCAAATTAAATTTGTATGAATCCATATATGAGCAAGGGGTAAGGTAACATAACTAAGAGACATGCGGCATAAATGTTTGTCCTTGTTATTAAACAAACTAATACCCCTCTAAGTTCTAACAACTTAAAATGAAATAGACTTGCCTCCCCATTTTTATTTACAGGATCACGAAATCTCATGGAACTAGACAAGACAATATACGCATTAGGGGCAAGCATTTCCTTTTCGTACTTGAAGATCTTGGACACAATCAAATACAGGCTACCCTCTAAATGACAACTTAGGAAATGAAAACTCTTCAAATAAGCACATGCCTACCCGTGAATTTGTACAGCCCTGTTCTTCCCATCCTCTCAGCTATCCTACTCTTGTGCAAACCACATATAGCTGATGAAATGAAAATTCATACACTGCAAACCTAAATCAGTGACAACACGGTCTATCAATATTTTTCCTTTAAAGGCCTATATACCTACCCAAAAGTTTCTTGCGTGCCAAACTTAAACCGTGACTGCCAAGCTTTCCCTTACCGTGCCATCCAAAAGATTTTTCGTGCTTGCCAAGGGTCTTCGATGTATAAATAGGCATCATTCTTTTATAGTGAAACCAAAATGGCCACTGAACCACTAAAAAAAAATTGAAGACAAACAAACTGGTCATCTTCTTTTCGGAGCTGAGTGGTCCGAAGCAGTGGCCAGTGGAGGAGAAGCTCGTAGTGACAAGCAAAGGTGTTTAGTGGAGCGGTGTTATGCCAGAGGAGTTCATGGTGCAGGTTTCCTTTTATCAAATGGTGAAGAGGGTGAATGAGAGGACGTGTTGAGGTGGGAAGCGCAAGTGGGGAAGGAGTAGGACGCTGGGAAAATGTGGAAAGGGTCGAGTCACTTTACAGGTATGAAGAGTGGAAAGAAGAATAAGAGGAGGGGAAGAACTATACACGTGGAAGGGAATAAAATAAAGGTGGTGTTGGTTAGTGTTCTTTACTGGAAATGAACTGGGAGTCACCGGTTTTGGCATGGTTTCAGGAGCACGTTGGTTTTCACGTTTGGGAGTAGGAGCAGTGGGTAAGTTATGAGGAGGGGTTGGCAGTGCGTGAAGCAGCAGTTCACAAAGTGGTGCGTATGGGGAAGTTTGAACACACTGCATAAGGAAGTTTCTGGAGTAGGAACATTACAACGTTGGGGAGTTTGAGATTTAAGTTGGCGCTGGAAGTTTAAACGAGTTACGTTGGATGTGCTGAAGGGAGTCACGGATCTATAGCAGTCGAGATGATGGGTAGCTGAGTTGACGTTCATGGATGGGTTGAACGGCGAGGTGGTGTTAGCCGAGGCTCCGTCCAGCGTTGGACAACGCAGAGAAGGCTCAAGGGGGGTTTAGAGTGGAGCATTTTCAAGATGAAATGGCGAAGGGGAGTATGTACATGTTGTTGTATGGGTTGGTAGTGTAATTATCAGTAGGTAGTGAAGCTCGTGCACTGTAGCATGGCGGCCATGAAGGAATGTGGCGGTATAATAATGTTTCAGGAAGTACAAATGGGGAGAGTATATGCGACAAGAAAGGATCAAAATATATAGGGTGGGCCATTATTTTGAAGTGGGCTATTGACCAGCGGTCTTGGGCCTTTTTATTTAAATAAATAAAGAAAAAAGGAAATTAAACGAAGCCTGAAGGGGAGGATCAAGGTATGAAGCCTGAAGGGTTTTCTCCATTTGAACGCTTTGATTAAAGGTTGACGTAGCTTAAGTGGTGATGAACATTGATTAATAAAGGTAATAAGGATAGTAGTTAATTATAGTTAAATTATAATATATGTTAGAACTTCTAATGGGAATATCTAATTCATACAATATCAGAAATTAGCAAAACTGAGTCCGTTGGGATCATGGCGACGGAGACTATGCGTACAAGCTAATTTGGTCAGAATTGGATGCAGTTGGGATTTCATGTAATTTTAAACGATGTTTAAAATTATATGAAACACGTAGAAATCGGTCACTCAAAATAAAGGTGAGTTAATTCTCACACATTTCTGAAATACTAGGATGTGCCTAATTCATATAATTAGATTAAATCATTGATAATTGGTTGATTGGATGCCTTGAATGCCTATGGTTGATTTATATGGTTGATGTGAATTATATTATTGTCAGTTAATATATTCAAATTAAAATCATATGCCGTTATAAATTATATGTTGATCTATGATGCAAGGAAGAACAGGTAGGAGGAATCAAACTGGATTCCTCAAATATTTAGTATGCTATTATTTCATATTTTATATGAACCGTTAAAAACCCGTTGACTTTAAAACCCTGTTGGTTGTTGATTGTGGTTGAGCTTTGAATCAATATATAGTATTGATTGCATAATAAATAGCAGATGGCCCAGATATACACTGTTTTATAAAGATCGATTCACCGTCAAGTGAATCGCTAGAAATGAAGTTATGAAATTTATTTTATAACTGAATATAGATCTATAAATATATTATTTTAAATGAAGTTCTAAAAGGGAGAAATCCAACCACATATATATATATACATTAATTGGTTTAACCACAAATTACCATTTTTGTACCAAAACTACCGTGCGTGAAGCACGTGCTTATATAAGTGATTTTTAAACGATTTCATCTAGCCAATTCAAGTAACCAGAATTAACGTAACAATTAGAATGGGTTTATATTGATATTAATTTAATAAAAATCAAAGTGAATAGAATTATTTAAATTAATTAATTATTAATTTAAATGGCAAGATCAATAATGATTGACTAACGGATTAGTCATGTTTAGAGTTGAACAATTTAATGGCGTTAACTAAAAATGTTTATTAATTAGTTCATTAATTTAAAGGGTGCCGTTAATGGTTAAGTAACCCAGTCTTATATTAACAAATGTTGAGACGTGATTATTAGTCATTAAATATTGATCGAAGTGATGATTTAGAATATAAAATATAATAAGGAAAGTGTAAAGTTTAAAGTCGTGTTATAGTTAATAGAACGATTCAATATTTATAAGGCGAAATCGAAATTTTAACTTGATTCTTAATAAATATATATTTAATTGGATTCTATGAATCCAAGTTATACAAAGATATATAACCTAAATTTTGTTGAATATAGAAATGGATCGAGTCGTTAGAAGTGATATTTGAATAAAGTAAATGGCAGAATTAGATATTAAAGAATTAGAACTTAACTAGGAACCAGTTGGGATAATTGATTTTCTGAATGTTGATCTGATGTTGGATTCGGTCTTTGAGAGTAATATTTAGGAAATTATTTTCTGATTAATTTACAGTTAGGAACTAGTGGAGATATTGAATGGGAAATCAAACATATACCCAAGTTTGAATCAAAGTAATTAAATGAGATAAGTTATAAACATGTGATATAGAACCACTATTTTAAAGAAGAGATAATATTTCGTAAAGATGGAATTAAAATGGGATTTGTGTGATGTGGGGGAAGAGTATCGGTTTTGTATTACAACTGATATTTATCTTAAGATAAGAATGTTGTTGATCAAGGTCTGAGGGGTAATTAAAATACCCCAACTTGAACAACTTCAGGATTATCAATGGATGATATTAGTCGTAATGGTGAAAGAAGTTAGAGTAAAGTAGTTTGGGAAAAATACAACGTAACGTTATTTGAAGGATTTGGATATATATATATATATATATATATATATATAATGAGATTCCAAAATAAAAAGAAATAAGAAGGGGCTTGATGGATTCTAAAAGGGTGAGTGGTGATTAGTGTTCAAATAACGAAGCCAAAGAAGATGTCATAATGATTGTTTTACGAGTGATAAATTGAAACGATAAAGATAACAAGAAATGTTATAGCAACGTTTTGAAACGTTAGTTGAAGGTTGAATAAGAAATGATTTTAAGATAATTTCAAGATATAAGTAAAAGGATTCGAGTATAATTATATATTAAACAAATATATTATTTTTGGGTATTTCAACTGATATATGATTTTTAAATGGCCAATTGATGCTATGTATAAACCAATGTAACTGTTTTATTTTTATGGTTGTTTATTTTGATAGTCAAATAACCAACTATCAAAATCTGACCCAACGTTATTGGTATGGAAAGACCGGGATCGAATTTATATTCGAAAACCATTCCAACCAATAAATACGAATACGTTGAAGATGTTGATCGAGATGGAGCAATTGAAGACCGTAAATCTTCATGAGCGGAAGAACTATTGTTAAATACCTCTGGCTGATACCCGGAGTTAACAATGATTCTGTCGTGATTGGAATCTACGGATTGCAAGGATTTCTCGCTATTGATCCATGGGGTGATTCCTATATTGGATGCAGTAAGAGAGTACCTTCGGTTCATCCTGTTCCTGGATGACTTGTATGGACGACGTGAATGGTGGCCAGATGTTTCAAAAGTCGATAATAACCTCAAGCCTCGACAACCGGGAAATGACAAAAAATCGGGCAGGCAGCATGACTATGTGGGCCGCACCCATTAGGGTGTATTGTCACCATCTAGAGAGTATTCATCTTTGTTACTTCTTTTCATTTCTGTATCTCCCAGGAAAAAGGGTAGCTGCACAGCCGTTAGGTGACAATATATTCGATACACTCAAGAGAAATGAGTGGTCAGTCATGTATGGGTCGGGCTGCAACACGTTCTTGTTGAACCCAGTGTATTCGCCTCTAGAGATACACTATCGGTAGGTGGTTCCATACCATGTCATAGTCAGAATCCAATCTCCAATAAGCGCCCGTGGTTTTGTTTGTATACTATATATGTGGAGCGTGAGATGAAAACGTTCTGCTTGATTCTATTTATTTGTATTTAGACACTATTATAATATCAGAAGAAGATATTGATTTCAAAATGTTTTGGGTTATAGTAAGGTAAAAATCGTCCGTGTTTATGTGTGGACTGGTCTTACTATTATCATTTGTTTCGAAAAGGATTTTCAAAGTTAAACAAGTTGTTTGTTGTATGAATTTATCACTGAAAGTATTCCAGACTGAACCGGGTGAATTTTGTTTTAAATTAAATGTGCTCGGGTCAGACCGAGTATATTTCTAGGTCAGGTATCGCTTGGAGCTTCAGAAGAGAAGTTGAAGCCGAGACGTATTCCATATATTTACTGGTACTAGTTTATTTCCGCTGTGTGTTGTGATGATCTGAATATATACTCTGATGTTGTAATTACACATATATACAGTTCTTTTTGTATAAAGTATTATTGATTATAATACTTTGTCCATTTCGCTGTGAGACTCTGATCTTCTTGTTCTTCTATTCTAATGATTCTTTCTTTCTCTTCTCATCCTCTGACATCTTTCTATTAGCTTTCTGGGTTTTCGATACTAGAATTTTGGATACTTGATGTATTAGTATCTGGATTCGAGTGTCGGAAATTTCGGGTCACTACAACACTACTAATGCCCAAAGCAGTGACCATCAACAACACAGGGAGAATATATGTAGATAATACGTAGGAGCCTCTTGCTCGTCTCCAGATCAGCTACTCGTGCATAACCAGCTAACCTGTCTCTAGTCTGCCCGTTTAAGAGCACCCTGAGTAATAAGAAGAGACATAAAACTCTGAGTCAGACAAAAGTCTGGTATGAGCGATAAGCAGCAAAACGGAATGAAAGTGTAATCCTCAATCTGAAATTATCCTCTATTTGGCGCTGTTCCCAAGGCTATACAGCAGTTCCGTCCTTGATTTGGTGCTATTTCCCATTAATTTGATGTTGCTAAGCTTAATCCTCAATTAGAAAGTGGTTTAGAGGTGTTTTAGATGTTGGAGGCCATTACTAGGGTTCCAAGAATGAAAGTGGCGGCTGAAAAGTGTCTAAAGAAATGGTTTCTAACCTAATCAGCCCTATATACCCCTAATCCCGAAATCCCCCAATGGGCCTAGATATTAACTACCCAATTAAGCCCGGTTAAGCAGTTTTTCACCTTCTAAGCATTGTTTCAGCCATATCTCCCAATCGGTGAGTCCGTTTGGCTAATATGACCACTCTACGGAATTGTAAACCATCATCCGAATCTAATGGAAGTGGTTTTAGGTCAAAACTCCTTTCCAATCAAAAGTTATGGCCGAAACAAGATAGCTAGGGGCAAAACGGTGATTTTAAAAATCGGCAAAAATCATGAACATGGGAAATGACTCCAATAGTCGTCTCCCAAAGTTACATGACCATACGACTCCTTACGAGAAAGAAATAAATATTCTACGATCCTCCACTGCGTAGAATGCGGGTCGTTACATACACCTCATACATTCCATGTTAAACATATGACGTCAGTGTAAATAGATTTGGAAAATCCTAGCATCCTCTTATGTTTGGTATAAAAGAAGTCTGTTTCAAATCCTTCACCAAAAACTAAACAAACAGACAGTCACTGATTTAAAATGGGTAAACTAGCAATAAACAAAAGGAGAACATGGACGACTTGCTTATGTTAATCAACTTGGAGTTAAATTTTCTTTTTACAAGGGGATTAAAGCAGAGGAAAGTCAGGGTCGTTCTTTGTTTTAACAAACCCAGTGACCAAATAAACGATTTTTACTATTATATTTTGTATATATACTAAAAGAAAAACAAAGCTATTCGATATACCTGTGTAATTATACTGTACATACAAACGTTTTGTGCATGTTTAGAATACTCATCAGCACGTCGATGAAAACACAAACTCACCCAAGATCCCGAAGAGCAGGGAACTCACCAGCACGTCGATGAGAATCGATCCACAACCAATGAACGGTCTACCTTTTGGGAGCTACCTAGCAATATAAGACGGAGCGAGAGAGGAGCTGGAGTCGCGAATAAAGTCAGAAGCCAGAGACGAAAGAGTACACCGCGAGTAGAGATCGAGTGAAGGCCAGATCCGGTCCCACGAAGAGAAAGGAAGGCTGGATCTCAAGAAAGCGAAGGGATTGGGTAAAGGTTAGGGTTTGAAGCAGACTTTCTCTCTAGCGAAAGCTGGAGGGTGGTTAAGAGGCGAGGAGAAGAGGGGAGTGAGGACCGGAAGTGGAGAAGGAAGTTGGACGAAGAACTGGTTAATTGGTAGAGACGGAGAAAGAGGGGGCGAAAATTAAATCGCCATTTTCGATTTAGGGTGCAACGTTATTTTTGATTTAGGGGAGAAAGTGGAGAAGGAAGTAGGGAGCTGTCTGGATGAAACGTTATTTTGAGTTAGGGTGCAGTACTGGATAGTTGGCCCGCCTAAATTTTCGATTTGGCCGCCTAAATTTTCGATTTAGAGAACGTGAGCTGCTTTGAGACCATATAAGCATGTATTTTATTTTGTTGGCACAACAATAATAGAAGCAATGCCATTTTCAAAGAGATAAAAAAATAACGTTGGCCCTTATTGATTTTCTAATTACAAATCGTTAATTACTAAAAACAATTAAATATTAAACCGAAATTGTTATTTATTAATTTCAAAATTTTAACTTTTTAAATATTAAAACATTTGCTAACTATAATTATGAAATACTAAATACAAAATGTTACTTCTTAATTGTTAATATCTCTTGTTAATTCTAAATTATTAAATATTTTATTAGTTATTGATTATTAATTCTAAATATTAATCATTTAAAATTAATTATTAAACACTAAATATCACTTCAAATGTATTAATGTTTTGATTAATTATGACTCTTAAGTGTTAATATTGAGTATATATTATTATGTATTCATTTTCATTAGAAATTATTATCATTAATAATTATCAAATTTTAGTAAATAATAATAATTATGTAATACTAACTATATTTTATAATTATTCTTCTTAATTGCTAAGTATAAAATATTACAGATTGATCATTAATTATTACTTCCTAATTGATTATTAATAGTAATTATTAGTTATTAATTATAAATAATCAATATAAATGTATTAAATATTAATTATTAGTTGTTAATTGTACTAAAATATAGTCATATATTACAATAGTCAAAAAATAAAAGTCGTGATAGGCTTTTATTACAACAGTCAAAATAACACAGTTGTTAAAAATAAGTTTATTACAACTTTTCTGGAAAAAAGTTGTAAAAAACCATTTATTACAACGGTGCATTTACCACCGTTGTAAAATTAAAGTTGTAATATGGTGTTTTTGTTGTAGTGTAAGAAATCGAATTTAGAAAATTAGATTTTTCTGAAATTCGAAAAAATGATGTTGGCTGGTAGGATTTTGGATGCAACAATTGGATGAACTGCGCTCTTGCTCTGCAAGAATGTGGAAATTTGGATGGAAATATATTTTGATTTTCCAAATATTGAATTCATGTAGAACTGCCAGTATATTTATAGATGTAAGCATCATATTTTAAAAGGATTTTTGAAAAACTTGCATACACATAGGAGGTACCACTTAGGTGTACATGTATTATTATGTTGTATTTCACTTTGCACATGTGCACAATGTTTGCAAAAATTAGATGCACACACGGTGGATGTATATTATGCGAGGGGTTAGTTGATTTTTACTCTTATCAAATTTCGGGGACGAAATTTTCTAAGGGTGGGAGAATGTAACACCCCGCATTTTGTGACTATTAAATAATTAAATAATGCATATGTGTATATATATATATATATGCATAGATATAAATGTATATATGAAGAATAAAATAAAGATTAATGCAAATAAAAATGTAATGCATATGTAATGCATACATTAAAAGAAAGAAAGGATTGGTTACATGTGGTGTAAATGTGTTACATGCACTGATTATGCATTAATAATCAAAGAGAAATAAAAGAAGAAGATTCATGCAATGGTTTAAATGATACATTGTAACAAATATGAAAAAAAGGAATAAGAAGAGAACAATAACAACCATTGTTCTAAGCCTTGTTAACAATAGCCTTAGTAGCCCAGTTGGTTAGAGCACGTGACTTGCATACAAGAGGTGCAGAGTTCAATTCCTGCCATCATCATATTTTTGTTTTAAGGGAACAGCTGAAATAACACATGTTCATAAGAGGAAATATGTATAAACACACATATAAGGAAAAATATACATGTAAGGAAGTAAAGAAAATATATGTATATGATAATGTATGCGTATATATGTGTAGGAATATATATATATACATATATATATATATATATATATATACAAGAGATAAAATTCAAAATAATGCTGAAATCAGATAAATATGGCAAGTATCAAATAACAGTGCAACACCGTTTGAATTTGTAAACGAAACAAAAGTTGTGCGTGTATATATACGCGTAAAGTGGTCATTACAAGTTTTGTATACATATAAGGGCCTTATATATGAATATATTCAAATCAATTCAAAACTGAAGACCATATGCAGAAAAAGAAGAATATATATATATATATAATAGCCGGGGTCGATCCAGGGATTGACCCAGGCATGGGGGTCGACCCACCCTAGATCCAGTAAGGTTCATTGGCGTATCTGGACTGTTTTCTTAACCAAGTTCAATGCTGACTCAGCGCTGCGTGTATGATAAGATCCTGAACACCTATAAATAGGCTAGCGGAGCCTAGCCTAAATCTCACATTCTATGAGACAACGTCTAAGCTCTACCATTCTTTCTCCTCCTCAAATCTCTTCAGAAAAATAAGATAATTAGTTTAGGAAAATTCTGAATCAAGATCTGGAGGAAAAGAATAAATCTTAATAAGAAGGTGTTCAGAATCATATTCGAAGTGAGGTAATTTTCTAGATATGGTCTATTCAGTTTTCTTCCTCTTTCTTCCCTTTTTCTTTTAGTAAAAATTATGAATCCATGGTTGTTGGGTTCTGAATCCAATTAAGGGAAAACCATGGAATGCTAAATCTGGACCAGATCCAAGAGTTGGAAAGCAAACTAGGTGAGTGGATTTAAGTAATATCATTTTTGATAATGATATATTATCGTTTGACATTCCCCGTTATATATGACATGTTGAAATATGTTATGTTGAAATGTTTAAACATATGTTTAAAAGATTAAAGTGACGAATATGGCATATTGGAATATTAATATGCTAAGATATTAATATGTTGTAAAATTCATATGTTGGAATATAAACTTGTCAAAATATGTGTAGCGATTACTGTTGTTTCAATTCCATGTTAATTTGTGACATTTATGTACCTAGACCACTAACGGTTGAAATTGAGAACATTACATGTTAGTTTGTTTGATTTGAAAAATTACATGATTAAACGATTACATGTTAGAATAGAATTTATTGTACGTTAGAAAGAACATGCGACGTAAAATGGGTATAATACGATGACATGTAAAATATAGATTTGAAAAAATGGAAATGCCTAAATTATATAGAAAATTTACAGTGAATAAGAAACTGTAACCACGCTTAGACACCAGGTTAGATTACACTTGTGATAGAAGTGTAACGAACCGGAATTTTCGACCCAAAAATCAACATTAAACCATGTCAACTATTCCAGATTCAAACATACCAGATCATTAATAGAAAGAAGTTAGAGGATGAGAATAGATAAGATAGAAAATTAGAATAGAAGAAGGAGAAGAACAAAACAATGGAATCAGAGTAACACGAATCTCACAGCGGAACGAATAAAATATTAGTATACAATGTAACTTTGAAATGCAAATACGTCATTTGTATATAAATACCATCATTAAAGCATAACACTTACATCACAGCAGAAATAAACAATAGCTATAAAATGCTGCTGAAGCATCCTGCTCTAAGCTCCATCAAGTGTATCTGTAAATCCCGACTACTTGTCTGACCGTACAAAATTGGGAACCCAAGAGTTTTGGGAAAACAAAACAAAATAAACTCTGGGTCAGTCATGTGACTGGTGTGAGTAAATTTCAAACATTTGTTTAACTTTTTAAATCCTTTTTAAAAGAAAGAATAATCATAAGGCCAATCCACACATAAACGCGGATGGTTTTTACCTTTAGATAACCCAAAACATTCTTTTAAAATACATACTCTTCTGGTATTATAATAATGTCTAAATCAAATAAATAACAATTTAGTGGAACGCTTTCATCTCATGTTCCACATATATAATCAAAAACCGCCAGGCTCTTATTAGGTAATGGATTCCAACAGGCAAGGTATGGGACTACCTTCCGACAGTGTATCTCTAGAGAGGAATACGCCGGGTTCAACAAGAACATCTTGTAACCTAGGCTAAACATGACCGGTCACTCATTTCGCTTGAGTGTACCGAATGTATTATCACCAACGGTTGGGATCAGCAACCATTTCCCGAAAGGAACAACATCGAAATAGGTTAAAGAAGTAAATGAAATTTCTTATATCAGGTGACAATACACCCTAATTGGCAGCTAACCACTTAGCCATGCGAGCTACCCGATTTTAAACCATTTCTCGGTTGTGAGGCTATAGGCCATAACGCACAGATCACATCTTTATTTACTTTGAATGTCACATCGTCATACCCACCAAATCACAAATTGATTTCCCCAAAAATACCACAGGTATACAGTTAAGAGAAACGAATTCCTCCGCCAACAAACGTAAATACATTTGAAGAGACCAACTTACGCGATCTATTGAATATACTCTATCAGACATTCTTCCATACTGGTTGTCCTGGGACTAGAAAATTCGAAGGCACTATTCTGTAAATCCATCTTGGGCAATTTCTACCTAGGATTTGCTAAAACAACCCTTGCATAAACTCGGTCTTCAATTATCTTCATCATATTTGATTCGCAACGCTAATGCCCATATGGAGTGGTTTTCAGATAATAAATCTAATCTCGGTCTCTCCGTATTGACGTCGGAAAAATGGTCAAAACCTTGATAGTTGGTTATTTAACTATCAAAGGAAAATATCCATACACACAACGATCCTATTTCCAAAATGGAAATTTTATCGATCAATCATTAATCAACATTTTTCCCTTTAAATTATTTTATCATTAATTTATACATTTCCCCATTTCCCGTTTCAAATATTCATAAATCCAAATTTTCTAAATTTAGAAAATATACGTTATTAACATTGGAAAACATTTCCATCTCTTATCCACGCATCACTATCCTCTCACATCTATCAGTCTCTAACTGTAAACCTATAAGAGAACAATTCCATGAATATCAACCCCGAAGGCCGAAACCAACATCAGATTGATACCCAGAAAGTTTTTCACGTAACTAATCTCCAGCCAGTTTCTAATTTCCTTAACTCCATTTCTTATCTTCTTATCAAATCATTTCTTACGCAACTCTCGGATTCAGTTACGAATCTAATTCTTTCACGAAAAACATTTATTATAACGATAGAGTTATAATCTGTACTTCCGAAATATCTAACTTAAAAATATAACTTTTATTCCATAATTTAAATAAATAACTAAATAAATAAATCTTGAATAAAAATCGGAAAGTAAATAATACATTCCTGAATTTGATATAATCGAATTTCAATGCATAACTCTGTTTCCGGTAATCTCTATTTGATTAACTCTCCTTTGAATAACCTATTTTCGACAATCTCTCTTTTGAATAACTAATATTCGATTAACTCTCTATTCAAATAACTCTCTATTTGAATAACTAATATTTGATTAACTCTCCTTTCGAATAACTAATATTCGATTAACTCTCTATTCGAATAACTAATATTCGATTAAATCTCTATTCGAATAACTAATATTCGATTAACTCTATTCGAATAACTAATATTCAAATAACTAATATTCGATTAACCCTATTCGAATAACTAATATTCGATTAACCCTATTTCCTATCTCTTTCAAATTCCCATTTGAATTCCTATTTCAAAACCCAATTTTTTCTTATAAATATTTTAATTTATAAAATATTTATTTTAATCCATTATTGATGTCGAATGTGAATAATGTTTCTTTTGTATAATGAACTAGTCTGATTTTTCATTTAAAAATAATATTCCATTTCCAAATTCTATTTATACTTCTATTTATAGAATTATTCATACAAAATGTTATTTTCAATTCCAATCACCTATAATCTCGTTTATAAATCCTTATATAAGTGCTGTGTTTACATTCCATAGAAATATTGGTGTTAAAACCGATTTCTACTTCTTCATATAATTTCAGACTTATATATCCAATTTATCCAATGATAAGTAATTTTGCGTAATTTATAAAACATTATTTATAAATTAATCTTCTCAATCTATCTGTTAAAACAAATTTCTATTTAATACCCACTTTAAACAATCTTCTCATTATTCTTTTATATCTCGTCAATTTCCTTTTATAATTCTATCTGTTTCCCAAATAATTCTTTTATAATTCTATTTATTTTCCAAATAATTCATTTTATTTTCCAAATAATTCCTTTTATAATTCTGTTCATTTTATAAATATTTCCTTTTAAAAATTCTATTCATTTTCCAAATAATTCTTTTTATACTTCTATTCATTTTATAAATATTTTATTTTCAATATACACTTTGAAAATTCCCTTTATACATCCCAGTATTTCTTATGGTATTTAAAATACCAAATAACAAGACCAGTGTCACCATAATCAATTACAGATTATATGTCACATCATATACCACACTATATGAAAAATAAAACAGTATTATAAATATTGAGGAATCTAGTTGGATCCCTCCAACCTGTTTCCCTACATCCACAGATGTTAAACAATATAATTAACATCAATTTCATTTCAATACGAAATATTCTAATAAATAGAATCGATATTTAATTAACGATATAAATATATATATATATATTTATATCGTAAGTCTATATTTTCTACTAATTAATTAGCAGTTCATCTAAACAGTCAACACACGGCAATCAACCATCATTTATCAATTCTAAAAATACGTTATAAAAATATAAACTGTGCAGAGTTAGTGAGATTTACTCACATTGTACGTTTATCGTTAAATAACGATAAACTGTCTTCAATTCAAATCAGGCAATTTATTTTGCTATAAATTCAAACGAGCTCCAATCCACTCCAAACCAGTCCCATTGTGAAGCCGTCTTTCATACGGTTCCAACGGTTCTTGTTTCGTTGAATTTGGACAACGTATGACAAAGTTAACAATTTAATAAGTTTGTGTGTACATTTATATTATTTAAATTAAATGATTTAAATTATTTGGGCCTCCCTCTTTTCTAACTTGGCCCGTTATAATCCCGAATCGTACCCTTTTACTGCATATCCTTCTTTTACCATTCATGTCGTGCTCCAGATTTCTAACTCCCCCATTTTCAATTTTTTTCAACGCAAAAACCTTCTCCACCTCATCACTAACAATCAAACTAAAAATACCATAATTCTCCTCGTCGACCACTCTTCCATTCTCTACCCTTAATGTTGAACTCGAACACCCTTCGCAAATCGCATTCGAACAGTGACATGTGCTACAACCATCGACCAAAATTACCACAGAAACCCACAAAATTGTCTCTACAGGAGTGCCTCCACCCTGTGAGCAACTCGCACCCCACTGTTTTCCTCTTCGTCGCCTCTATTTCTTGCGAAGGACAACCATAGCTACGATATCAAAACGTCAGGGAACCCACTTTGAGTTCGAACTCAACAAAAAGTGTATGAAGTCGAAGCTTGCATCTATAGATTTTTAACGAAGTTGATTTTTGGATTTTAGGAGTTACGTACGATTTTTAATAATTGGAAGAAGATCAAAAATTAAAAGGGGGTACTGGATGCAAGCTTTGTTCTTCACGGTTTTGGTTCAGGAAAAGAAAGAGAGAATGAATATGTGTCCAGTATTTATAGAATATGATACTTCGTTGCTAAGGAATATGAATATGTGTCAAGTTTGATTTTGAAGGCTATGATGTTGAAGTGACATGAAATAGGTCTGTAAAGTCTTCTTTTAGTCGGTGCAGTAAATGTATAGGCGTTGATACTTGTTGATTAAGGGATGAATTTTATATTATTATTTTCTGATTGTTTATTGAATTTTATTGCATTATTTCCTTCGTTTGCTATTTAGAAACTCACATGATCACATACAATACCCAAATTCAATTAAAATGGACATGCAGCTGTAGTTTGACATTACGGACCCAACGAAACTTGTTTCATCGAATTCCATGTCCGTTGGCTCACATAGTGCATTTTTAAAGTCAAATTATTGACTATTATTCATATTAAAATCCAGTACGGCCACATACTAACTCCAAAAATCACAGAAATTGAAATCTAGCAATAATTTAATATTTCGGATCCAACAAAATTAGTTTCATCAAAACAGAGGTCGTTTGCAAAAATGGCTATCTTTAAAGCTCTAAGTAAACCGATTTAAATATTAATATATTTAAAAATAATTAAATTTGATATTAATAAATTAATATTATCGTATCTATTCACGTAGAATATAATACAGCTCCAAAATATTCCTATTTGAATTAATAACTCGACATTTCAAATCCATATTAAATCAGTATTCAATTTATATTGAAAATCCATTTATAATATAAATAAATCGTTATAAATTATAAAGGAATTCCATAGCGACTATTTTAAAATCTGATTTGGACATAACTCACAATCTAAACGACGAAATCTCGAATTTTCTGTTCCATTAGAAAAATATACTTCTCCAGCTCCGAAACTTTCTTGCTTCAAAGAAATCCGATTTAAAACGGATTTTGAATATTGGTTTAAAGTTCGAATCGCCAAATTACGAATTGCCGCACCATTTTGAGCTCGATTATAATTTTAATATAAATTATAAATTCAATCTTTGTTTATTAAATATATTGGTGTATATAATTCAATTCTAAACTAAATTATATTTTTTAAATTGTCCAATTCACACAATATTGTCAATTCAACTTAATTCCAATTATTTCGGAATTAAATATATTATTCTACTATTTATATTAATTAAATAATCAATATTATTTAATTCTGGTCATTTTAAATTACCAAACCATTATTTAAATAATTAAATAAATTATTTATTATCTGTTAAAAATACGGGTCGTTACAAGAAGTCTGCCCGGAACCGCCCGACATATCCAACATTCACAAGTGGTAAATCAATTATTAGGGGTCTAAGTGCATAAATAAAACATGTTATGGCGCTAAGACACGTGGTTAAGCCAACTTGTGGTAGAAGTCTTCCCGGAACCGCCCGGCAAATCCATCATTCACAAGTATAGGCTTAATGTGAGAGGTCTAGTGCATGAATATATACATATATACATATATATATATATATATGTAAATGGAAGGACTAAAAAACAGCACTAATTATAATTAATGGAAATAAATATAACTGAATGAAAGATAATTACAACAGTAAAGGAAAGGGAATGAACGGGGAATGATAATAACCTATTATAATTAATTACATTAATGAGAATGTTATGTAATAGGTAGACTTGTCCCAGGGACAAGTGGATATTATAACATAGGTCGTAATAAACTAGTGAGAAAATGAGATAACTTATGTAATGAGATGAGTGGTACTTAATTGTAAATTAAGTAATCAGTAAATGGGGAAAACTGAAACCAGTTGTTTGTAATAAGTAGAGAAAAGGGGGAAATGTATGAAATGTAAGAAGTTGTACTTAATTATAAATTAAGTAATCCGTAAACTTGGAAATCTGAAATCTGCGGATACGAATAACATGTTAAGGCTTGTCCTAGGGACAAGAGGAACTTATAACATAGGTTATAATAAATGGAAATCAGACTTATTAGTGAAACTTAGTTAAGAGAACTAAGTTAATAAGTAAACAACAATAAGTTGTAGTGACAATGTAAGATGGAATTATGATTAAATAGGAAAGAGCTAAGCAAACTTATGAAATAAGTTATATTTAATCATAAATAATGACTGACATGTTAAACAGAAAACATGTGAACTAAGATATACTTAATTACATATTAAGTAGAATATGTTATTGTGACTATGAAATCAAACAAGAATATCAAGGAATTGTGGATTACAGACCTTGTATCATAATCTAGGAAATAACATGTTGTGGGCTTATTAATAAACTTAAATGGGTTAAGTTATATGACTGAAATTAATAAGCAAGAGGAACTTGGTAACTTGAATAAGAAGTCAATGTTAATGGGAAGAACCAAGTTAAATGGAAACCTGATGAGGTAAAGCAAGCGCATAAAGGAATGTTTAGACAAAGGATCTAATAACATATTAAAATAAGGCACTTGGACCAGTCTTCACGTTTGAGGGTGAATAACCCAGCTGGGTAGATCATCATGGTGTCATGTGGCACAAGGGGAGCACACGTTCATCTGATTATTCTGTCGGCTCCGAAGGACTGGAAAGGGAAGCACGCGACTTCCTGAGATATGTAAGGTGCTCCTGGTAGTCCTTTGTGTGGTGGCAGATGTTTAGGTTGTGCTTGCAGAGGTTAGGCCTGCGCGTTACAAACAGGTGGGTGGGCCTTGACTGCAAAAGTAGCTTTGCAGTCAGAATGCTGTGACGAGGTGACACAAGGGTGATTCAGAGATCGCCTCAACGGAAGGCGAGGTCAGGACCAACAAGGATAGTAGATCGTCGGGTACCCATCATCGACATCTAGTGGGTTGCGAAAAGACTAGAGCTAAACCCAATTGACTATTCATCTTTCACTATTGAGGTACGGTGGTTGAGAGGAGACGCTAACTGGATGTTTAGATTGTTTGTTAGAGGCAAGTCGCTTAGCTCTTGTAGTCTTTACTTGTTGAGGGAGGGGCCGAGGTGGGGCCATAGCCACCATGAAAAACAGACCCGAGGGATATCTGTATTTTGAAGCTCTTAAAGGCGGGCCTGTACAGATATGTAAAGCTCCCGACCGAGTTTCGTGTTTCTTGTATAGCCCTACCACGGAACTCAGTGCACATTATGTGCATTTAAGGCATCGAATATGATTAATGATACATACGTGGGAAAGTCTAGATACATGCACATCTGCTCTAGGTGGTGTATTGTAGACTTGAGGGCATTACTCTGGTATGGAATCTGAGTCGATTGAAGGTGGCAGTCTGTACGCTTACATAGCATAGTAAGTACATATATATATGCGGAATGTAACAGAGATCCATATGTCACTTTTGCGTAGGATGAGGGACTGCGTACATGTGACATTACGGTAGAGACCGTGCGAGTGGGATACCACGGGTTGTACCTCAATATTATGGGTAGCTACATATATACTGTATTAGGATAATCCACTGGGAGTAAATGTGTACGACGCGTGTGTAATTCTTGAGAGCTGTTAACCCAAGTAACCTGATAAATAATAAAATATGATTGAACGGTATATGCAGTATTATCCAAAGCGTATAATTTAAATTCAGTCACCAGAACTTGTGTTCTGACCCCCTTCTCATAACATACTCGTAGATCAGATTTGTGGCAAAGATATGACAGTTTTGGATACTGGTTATTGTAGTATTTTACTATGGTAAGGCTATACTTTGATTATGTTATACTTTATCTATTCTACTGTGAAATGTTTTCTGAGCTCTGGTATATTTTATATCTCTGTCTTTTCTGCAGGATACCAAAGCAACCAACACGGGTTTCGATGGATTAGAATTTTGAGGAAAAAAACGATCTGTCAGGATTTTGGTTGTTACAGAAGCGGAATATTTCTTGTTATGCTTAAAGCTGAAAAAGAAGATTATATCATCGAATGTCGAATGTTGGCCTAAATACTTCAGGTACAGAACGGATAACGATAATAAGTTTCCATAAGCGATCGATTGAAGTTGCATCGGAGCCAAGTTCATCTGTCCTAGGAAGTTGACGATGAGTGGAGAAAATGGAGGAATGGCTCAGGAATTACACATAGGACGAGTCGAAGCCATGTAACCTTCTGGGGGTTGTGAGGGCGATCGCGCTCTTTAAGCAAAAGGACATCTCCCTAGGGAATGTTGTGTTTGGTTGTAATAATCTGCAATTGCTTCAGGATCATTATGCCCTCCCAAGCATCCGTGGTTTTCCCAGTATTGCCACATGTGAAAGTGTATCGGGTGCCATCGTTGTAGCAGCCATCCCACTCGATGCGCCGATTACCAAAAAAGAAGTTCTTGGGTCTACCAATTGATCTTGATTGTCGATGCTAGGATCAAATTTAAAATTGGTAGAAAATTCAGGAGTACTTTCCACTGTTATAGGGATGGATGATACCTTTCCCATACCGGCTCCTTATTTGCGAGCAGCTCGTTTACCGACCATTGTGAGTTGTCCTGTTCACAAGAAACCATTGGTCAGCATGGCAAAACCATGACCTATCAAAATAAGTGTCGACGTAAAGGTGGATGATGAAGCCTCGGCTCTAATTAAAGATTACAAACAAAGAAATGACGGATTTGATAATGGTCAACCACTTCTTGGGTACCCATTTACATCCTGACTGGTGCTGAGGAATCGACAAGAAGTTCTGTCGATCCATGATAAAGAATTGTTTTCAAATGTTGTAAATACATTCATCGTTATCCTACAAAGAGTACCTAGAGCATCATCCTCTCACACACCGCCATGTGTCCTTGATTTTAGTAATACCTCGAAATTGAAAACATTGTGAAGACACGGAATACCTCTCCATCTTTACACCATTACAAAATGATGTTTCTATTTCCACCACAATGTACTAGAAATACCATTGGCCGATGCATTGCCGTCGACTCTGGCGACTTAGAGTTGACAATTCCGGCCATGGACTACGTGAGACGTGAATTGTGAGGGAGAAGTAAAAAGGAGAAGATTTGTGCACGAAATCACATTAAAATGTACTTTGAATATGAGAAAAGAAAATCAATTCATACCTGTCAATGAAAGGGGAGAATTGATCTTGATTTTTGATGAAGAAAGTGTTCTTTGTTTTTTCGAAGAGTGGTGAATCCAGCGGCGGTAAAAAGTAGAAGTAAAAAGGAAGATGGGCCAGCCTTTTATAGTGAAACGGAATGACTCTTCATGTCCTGCTGATATGACCGTTAGATTTGACTCTGGGTTGATGTGTCAACCCCGCAATGGGCCAGGTCTAGCCGGATAGATGTGTAAGTGCAGCACCTCATCATTCCTGAACTAATGTCAGTTCCCAAGACGTTCGGTCTGTCAACTTTGGTACGCATGAATCTTGAAAATATTTTCAAGCCGGTGCACACGTGGTTTTGTAGAAGGCGATCTTGAACGAATAAATACACAGCATCCCCTATTTCCCAACGCAACATACTTTGGGGGCAAAGTGTTGATAGGCCTTTCGGTAAGGCCATTAATGAAACATCCCACCTCCATTAATGCCACTCACAAAGGGAATGCATTAACTACAGTTAAGCACTATAGGTAAAAGATGCAGATAAATTACAAGACAGACAAATAAAGCAGCGGAAAACAAAGTCATTTTATAAGCAACATAGTTCAGTCAAGCTTTTACAACAATTGACTCAATCATACTTAAAAGTAATACATAAAACTTCTGTCTTGATTCAAAAACTTCCAAGTATATAAGAAGCATAAAACATAGCAAAGTAGCATAAGTCCCCAAATTAAAGTGCAAACACAGCCATAGCCAAAGAAAAGAGGATCCAAGCAATACACCAAAGAATCTTCAAGCTTGGAAAGAGAAACGGTCCAAACTAAGCTGAGCTATTCCCTCCATGACTACCTAAGGGGAGAAACGGGAGAAAAGAAGACGAAAGAAAACAGGTCAGACATAAAGCCTGGTAAGTCCAGTGATTTTCAGTATGTAAACAGGTAAAAGTAAGATGACATGAATAAACTGAATATAAGACAAAACCGTGATAACAGGGATAACAAGATAAGACTAGCATAAGATATGATCAGGCAAGACAAACTGAATGCGCTTCTACTCTTTCTCTGCTTCGCTACTACCCTGTTATTCTGATTTCTATATCTCTGCACCACCTAACTAGTGTTCCAACTTGTAATCTGTATAAAATGATAATGAGATCCCAATCCCTGCGATTGTGGTAGCCTTCAGGTGTACATCTATTATGAGGATCCCACCTCTATCTGCCCAATTGCCATGGATATGTTAGATGTACCCTTACTACCCTACCGATTGGCTCCCTATCTGTATTAATTTATTACTTATGTCATTCGACCTCGCTTGTATGTATTCATTACTTGTGTCATTCGGCCCCGCTTGTATGTAGATACTTGTGCTGGCCCCATCATGGGGTGTATCAATTCCCATGATGGAAACCCGACACAATTCAAGATGCACAGTGCATACTACTGATGCCCAGTGCCTGCCTTTTCCACTCCGGAGCACGTGCACGCCCATATTCCGTTGGAATCTACACTGCTGCACCACCCGCCGCTATTTTGACCGCTTATAATCAGCCCAGTAATCATGCCCCACCCTGCCTAGCTCAGGGTACCATGATACATCTATGTGGGTTACTGCTGAAATGGGTCCCCGTTACCAGGGTTTCCTAATCAACATGTTATAATGGTTAAGTGTTCTCAATTTAACTTAACCCTACCCATTTGCTTAATTAACATGTTTGTTGTATATAACAGAGTTGTATACACAATTATATGATTTTTGTTTGATGATAACAACCAAATAAATTTTATTGTTGAATGTGTTTGTAAATGTACTGATATACTACACAACAAATAGAAATATAGTACTTTTGTTTAAATAAAATATAACTGTACGGAAATTAAAAACAATCACACAGTACTTTATTTAAATAAAAATATTTTATTTCAATTTCAAAAAGTACATCTCTTATAACTCCACTATTTGACATACTACATTTCATTCATTACAACTTGTCACTCACTCTATACAACTACATTTACATTCACATATACAGACACTCTCATACACTGACACTGTTATTCTTTCACTGTCTTCTGTCTTCACAGCCTTCAATCCAGTCCAGTCATCCTCATACCTGTCACATACAAAAGAACACCCAAAGTAGACTGCAACAAAAATAAAACTAAATAAAAGCAAATAAATAAAAAATTATTTTAAAAAAAATTATTTGCCTCAGAATTAAAGTGTGTTTCTCATCATTTTTCTAGACACTGCCTGATATGCAGGAGCAGGAAAATCTCGTCTAATGGCTGCATGTACACACGTGCATATACATACACGTGTGCACTGCCTCGCCGATCAGTGTACAACTGAGGAGTAGCCACATGGACTGTCTCGACCCAGTGCACAATCAACAATAGGACAATCAATTACAAGTTCAAGAAATAAAGTTAACACAGCAAACATGACAAAGTGCAAATACAAAAGCAAGTTCAAAACTAGGAAATGGAGTAAAGCATACATGAAAACATACAGTAAGCACAAAAGCTACTATATGGAGTACCAATGGTGACTAGTACATGTGCTTTAGCATGTGATCATGTCTACACAGCAAATACATTGTGAATGAGTGAAGCAACACAGCATAAACATAGTGAACCAGGACAGAATAGGTGCATGGTACAACAGAGACAACTACATGAGCGCAAATGGCACAGCAAAAGTGTGCACACATTTATACAATGGAGCAACATGTATAATGGTTATACATTCAAATAATGTTCATGGCGTGATCAAATGAAGAAGCTGTCCTTATCAATATCAGTACCAGAAAAACCTAAACAAACCATGACAAAACAATGATGCAAAACACTTGATTATATATGGAGCAACTACAAATATGTAAGGGTTCAAGCACAGCAAATGGTTAAAAAAACATAACCACAAGATCAATGTAGCATCTGTTCTATTCAGTTTTAAGCAGGTGCCAACATCAAGCCAATATGCAAAGAGGTGAAAGTAACATACAAGTGGAGCTACAAAGTCAAAGGAGTATCAAGGCATATGGGAACAAAACAGCGTAACATTGCCAAGGCAGTTCAAGTTCATTCTAGCCAATACATGGATTCATATATACATGGCCGAGGCAATAAAGGAAAAGGCAACTCAGAGATATGAGTGACAGCATACACAAACACATAGTAGCACAAGTGCAATGAGCCGAGCCACCTCAAAAGTATCAGTTTAAATATGAACAAACTAAAGAGTAATATCAGTTCTTAACCAAGAGCAGTATCATGATCGAGCTAGAACCACAAAATACAATAAAACAGTTCAATATTAATCATGTCAAGACCACAAAATTTCAAGTTTAAAGCCAGAGAAAAGTTCGAAGTCAAGTATACAAGGCAGTGTCATATTCAAGATCTCAAGTGTAGTACCAGTTCATATTAGATTTTTATGAAGCAGTTGATTCAAGTTAAATATCAGCATCGAAATTCTAGAAGTTAAAGACTAGTTCAAATCCAGAATCGAATATGCAATTTATTCCATCAGTTTAAACATGTTTATATTTAGAAGCTTCAAGGCGATGATGTGTTCAAGTCTAAAAGGGACAGATTGAAAATTTCAAAGATATAGAAAAAAATTTAATACCACAGTCAAGTCTTGATGAGCAAAATTCACAGTGATTTTTTAAAAGGACCAAATCAAAGTGTTTAAAAGCTACCGAGAATTTTCTTTAATCATATAATATATACGGTCAGTTTAAAAATCAAAGAAATCTCAGAAGAAAAATTCAAATCAGATACCCAAGTCATAAGAACAATTCAAGGCCCATGAATTGTCTAGAATCATATATTCTATGGTTTAATAAACCCTATAAGTACACAATCATCATCGGCATCGAGGGATAAGAAAAATCGAAATCAACCAACAACTATTCAGAGAAATCATCTTTAAATTCAGAGAACTCACAGAGGATATCATTCGCTATCCCAAGAGGAATCAATCAAAGAAGAGGTGATTCAAAGGAGTCGATTCTACAGAAGAATTCCAGAGTAAATCCATCGATCACGAACTGATTTGGAGGATAGAAGAAACCCTAGCGTCACCATTTTCAATTCTCAAAGGAAAAAGAGAACTGGTCAAACCCAATTGAAAAGAAGCCGGCCATGTTTTAAAAGGGGATAACCCTTAACTTTTTAACTCCTAGGGATTTTACTTCTTTATGTTTTATATTGTTTAAAACTCAATTTTTAGTTTCTAAAGTCAATAACTACTAGTGTTTGTAGTCAGAAAAATCACAACTTAAAGGATCTGGTTGTGTCAAGGTCTTGAGCATAGGGTTTAAACAGTCGGGAGCGAAGGTTGCAAGTTAACAAGAGTCTATAAGCGAAGAGATTGTTCATAATTCCTAGTAGAAACCTTGAATGCAGCAGTAGGCACAGTTTTGCCAAAGCTGGGTATCTTCTGTGTGTGATTTTCTTTCTACAAATTTTTCTGTGATATTTTATTTTATTTAAAATTCATTTAATTTAAAATAAACCCTATTCACCCCTCCTCTAGGGTTAATTTAGATCCTACAAGTGGTATTAGAGCAGGTATTTTTAACTCTAGAGTCATGAATTTGTCTAACAACGCTTTTTCTGAGGGTCAGTCCATAGCTAGGTCACCAATGTTTAATGGAACTGGTTATGCCTATTGGAAAACTAGGATGAAAATTTACTTAAGTTCAGTCGATTATGATTTATGGGATATTGTTGAAACAGACTACAAACCTCCTGTTACGATTATTAATGATATTGAAATACCTAAACCAAAAGATAAGTGGGATGCTAATGACAAAAAAATATTCTCAACTGATGCCAAAGCAATGAACGCTTTAATTTGTGATCTTGATAATACTGAGTTTAACCGTATATCTCACTGTTCAACTACGCAGGAAATTTGGCATACTTTGGAAGTTACACATGAAGGAACATCTCAAGTCAAGTAATCCCGTCTTGCACTACTCTGCAACGAATATGAAAATTTCACGATGCGTAAAGACGAAGATATAAAAGAGATGTATGGATGATTCTCAACACTGATTTATAATGCAAGGGCTCTTGGTAAAGTCTACACAGAAGTGGAATTAATACGCAAAATACTGATAGTACTACCAATGAACTTTGAAGCCAAAGTAACAGCCATTCAAGAATCAAAAGATTTAAGCAAGTTGAGAATAGAAGAATTGATTGGAAATTTGATTGGTTATGAAATGGAGTTAAAAGCCAAAGAAGGACGCGATGATTCAGAATCAAAGAAAAAGACAATTGCTCTAAATAGCACTGTTGAAAGTAATGATGAAGCCGAGAATCCCATTGAAGAATTGGCCATGGTTCTTAAAAAGTGGTCTAACAAAAAATACAATTCACGAAAGGAGAATTCAAAATCCAACAAATCCAAGAATTCAGACAACTCAGACGATGAAGTCATATGCTACAACTACAATAAACCAGGCTATATCAAACCAAATTGTCCACTACTTCAGAAAGACAGAAAGAAGAAGAAGAAAAAGAAAGCTTTTGCAGCTACATGGGACGATGAAGAAGGAGAGGAAGAAGACTCTGACAGTGATAAAGAGGAAGCCAATTTGTGTCTTATGGCACAGTCAGACTCGGAAAGTAGCGAAGAAGATTCCACTGAGGTACCAAACTACTCTTACAAAGATTTAATTTTATTGTGTCATGATCTTACCAAAACCGTTGATTCTCTTGAAGTAAAAGTTAAGAAATTAAAATCTGATAGGTTAAAAGAGGTTCACGAAAACAATAGGTTAGAAACCGAGCTTGAAAAAGTGACAAATCTTGATTGTGAAAACTGCAAATTTTTAAAACAAGAGAAAATAGAATTTAAAGCAAATTTTGAAAAATTGAAACAAGCGGCTTTAAAAGAAAGTGATGACACAAAAAGAAAGAATTTCATCAACAGATGCACCTCTCTTGTAAATGAAAATGCAGCACTTAAAACCAAAGTAAAAAATCTTGAAATAACATTGAGCAAGTTTTCAAAAGGAGAAAAGTCATTTAGGATGCTGCTTGGAAATCAATTATATGCTAACAATAGAAAAGGATTAGGATTCGGGAAAACACACATTAATATGAATGATAATTCGAAGGGTGGAAGTGTTTTTCCTAAATGTATAAAATGTGGAAAAATTGGACATAGCTATGAAAAATGTGAAAGTAAGAACAATAATAGAAAATTCATACAAATTTGGGTTCCAAAAGGGTCGACAAGCAATTGTTATAGAATTGGACTTGGTAAGAATAAACAAATTTGGATTCCAAAAGGATCCGTTGTTCAAAATCAAAAAAATTCAGTTACTTATTTTGTTAGACCTATGAGTTTCTCTAGATCTTCCTATTCTTCATGTGTGTAGGTATGTTGGCAGGCTAAGGAGCAACAAGAATGGTACTTGGATTCAGGATGTTCCAAATATATGACAGGAGATAAATCAAAGTTCCTTAGCCTTGAAAAACATGAAGGTGGAAGTGTGATAATGGGCGATAACTGAAAATGTAAAATTATCGGTAAAGGTAAAGTAGGTAATAGTACTTTCTCTTTAACTGATGTTTTATATGTTGAAAACTTGCATCACAATCTCATTTCCATAAGCCAACTATGTGACAAAGGAATGAGTGTGATTTTTGATAGTGAATCTTGCAGAATTATTGAAAAATCCACTAACAATACTGTGTTCACGGGAAAAAGAAAAGGAAATGTTTATATGCTTTCATTTGATGATTTGACTCTCTCGCGATGTTTAGTAGCTACGGATGAAGAAGTTTCCTTATGGCATAGGAGATTGGGTCACGCTAGTATGAGTCTCTTAGAAAAATTTGAATCAAAAGAATTGGTAAGGGGATTACCACATCAGAAATATAAAAGTAACAAAGTGTGCAAATCTTGTACTATGGGAAAATTCAGTCGATCATCATTTCGCCCTAAAAATGTTGTTAGTACTAATAGGGTGCTTGAATTGATTCACATGGATTTATTTGGACCAAACGAAATTGCTAGCTTTAATGGAAAACGTTATTGTCATGTGTTGGTTGATGATTATTCTAGATTTACATGGGTTTATTTTTTAGCCAAAAAAATCCGAAATGTTTGATTACTTTTCAAAGTTTGCAAAACTCGTTCAAATTGAAAAAGGTGTTTCAATAAAAACTTTAAGAAGTGATCACGGTGGTGAATTTGAAAATTTGGATTTCGAAAATTTTTGTGAAGAAAATGGTTTTAAACACGAATTTTCTGCTCCTCGAACACCCCAACAAAATGGGGTAGTCAAAAGGAAAAATCGTACATTACAGGAATTGGCTAGATCTATGTTAAGTGAATATAAATTGCCTTTGACTTTTTGGGCAGATGCAATTAATACGTCCTGCCATGTAATGAACAGAGTAATGATTAGACCAATACTTAACAAAACGTCCTATGAATTGTGGTTTGACAGAAAGCCTAACATTTCATATTTTAGAGTTTTTGGATGTCCTTGTTATCTTCTAAATACATGTGATCATCTTGATAAGTTTGAATCAAAGGCCGATGAGGAAATTTTCTTGGGTTATTCTTCAAGAAGCAAGGCTTATCGAATCTTTAACAAACGATCAAAAACTATTGTTAAAGCCATAAATGTGAAATTTGATTAATCAGATCTGGATACGGTGGACAAAGAGAAAAACGATGAGGGAGTTACATATGAGGGTGAAAAAGAAAGTAGCAAAGAGAAGACTGGCAGTGATAATCCAACGAAACAAACACTTGAAGTCGAGAAGTTGAAATTCAAAGCCAACTATCCTCCAGAATTGGTAATAGGAAATCCAACGACAGGTATACAAACTCGTTCATCATTTAATAAAGATATCTATGCCTTTTGTATTCACAGCTGTTTTATCTCTAAAACTGAACCTACAAATGTTGAAATTGCACTTAGTGATGAAAGTTGGATTTTAGCAAGGCAAGAAGAACTTAATTAATTTGAACGGAATAAAGTTTGTAAATTAGTTCCTAGACCAAATGACTATCCAGTAGTAGGAACTAAATGGGTGTTCAAAAATAAACTTGATGAATCCGGAAATGTAATTAGAAACAAAGCTATTTTGGTTGCAAAAGGATATAATCAAATTGAAGGTATTGATTTTGATGAGACATCCGCACTAGTAGCTAGGTTAGAAGCCATTAGAATTTTGCTCAGTTTTGCATGTTATAAAGGTTTCAAACTTAAACAAATGGATGTAAAAAGTGCGTTTTTAAACGGAGAATTAAAAGAAGAAGTTTTTTGTGGAACAAACCCCTGGTTTTGAAAAGCATGAATTTCCAAATCATGTATTTAAACTTGAAAAAGCATTATATGGTCTTAAACAAGCTCCTAGAGCATGTTATGATTGTTTAAGTGCATATCTTTTGGAAAACGGTTTTAAAAGGGCAGTGATGACACGACATTGTTTCTATTACATGAAGGTGAAGATTTTTTAATAGTCCAAATTTATGTTGATGATATTATATATAGTGGTGCTAATGATCTTCTGTGCGAGAAATTTGAAAAAGTCATGCAGGATAAATTCGAAATAAGCTTAGTAGGTGAATTAAAGTACTTCCTTGGATTTCAAATCAAACAAAGCACCAAGGGTATTTTCATATCACAAACAAAATACATCGCTGAATTGCTAAAAAGATTTGGACTAGAAAATGCAAAACCACTCAGAACACCGATGAGTCCTTCAACCAAGCTTGACAAAGACGAGAAAGGAGTTGCAGTTGATCAGAAAAAATATCGTGGAATAATTGGTTCACTTCTTTATCTCACCGCATCTAGGTCTGATATTATGTTTGCTGTTTGTTTATGTGCACATTTTCAGTCTAATCTAAAAGAATCTCACTTAAAACCCACAAAAAGAATATTGAGATATCTTTTGCACACACACAAATTTGGATTATGGTACCTAGCACGCAATAATTTAAAATTAACTGGATATTCTGATGCCAATAATGCTGGATCCCTTGTGGATAGAAAAAGCACTAGTAGAACTTGTTTTCTGCTGGGACATTCATTAGTTTCATGGTCAATTCGAAAACAAAATTGTGTTGGTTTATCCATAACTGAGGATAAATACATTGCTTTAATAAGTTGTTGTGCACAAATATTACGGATGATGCAAACTCTTTCGGATTTTGGTCTAATTTATAAAAAAGTACCACTAAAATGTGACAGTAAAAGTGTTATAGACTTGTCTAATAATCCTGTTCACCATTCATGCACTAAACACATAGATGTAAGACACCATTTTATTAGAGATCACATTTCACGAGAAGATATTTGTATTGAGTTCATTTCAACTGATTATCAACTTGCTGATATTTTTACAAAACCTCTTCCCGAAGACAGATTTTCACGATTACGCTTAGATTTGGGAATCATAGAAATTGATTGATCATTATCCATTTTTTTATATTCTTAAATGGTTATTCAAAATTTAAATAATTGACCATTTAAACTATTTTGGAATTCGTTGAAATTATGTCAGATCTTGAGGATGTGATGAGAATTGACTATAATAATTTTCATATCATGAGGAAATATTATTAAATTCTCATGACAACTGAACAAATATTATAATATCTATAAATTAGTGCATTTTTCATGATCATCTTCTACTACTTTCATCCTTCTGACATTCATTATGATTTTATATAATGTAGAGAGTTTAATTTTTAAGAATAAAGGAAATCCTGAAATATATATATAATAATAAATAATAAAAATTTATCCTTGGTATTCACTCCTATTTAAAAGTCCTCGCGGTTATGCGTGGGTGAATTACCTTAATCTCTATGTGCTTCTATTCTCACTTAAAAGACCTTTGGGTTGTGCATGGATAGAACTCATTGAGAGGATAAAGTTAAGTCATTACTAACCCCATTTAAAAGACCTTTGGGCTATGCGTGGTTAGCAAGTGCTTAACACATTCCGTTTTGAACTTATTTAAAATCTTATGAAATTACTATTCAGTTTTTATTGAACTCTCCTCATTTTTATAAAGTCAATCGTAAATCCATCATTCTAAAAAGTGAATTTTGCTTCTAATTTGAAGAATATTATGATTTTTGTTTGATTAAATGAGATTTACGATATATTTTCCCCTTGATTTGAATTTATATTTCTAGTTTATATTCATCACTGTTTTAATTTCTGATATTCTTTTGATGATAACAAAAGGGGGAGAATGGTCAAGATTTTGATGGATGAGTAAACATTTATTGAATATTTTGAAATTTGGTGTTTTGATCAATTTATTTCAAAATTTTCAAATCTATGCATTAATAAGGGAAGCTTAGTTGTAGGGGGAGCATACAAATAGGGGGAGTAATATACTTCACGCTATAAACACAATCAAAATCTTTTATTTGTTTGTCATCATCAAAAGGGGGGGACTGTTGTATATAACAAAGTTGTATACACAATTATATGATTTTTGTTTGATGATAACAACCAAATAAATTTTATTATTGAATGTGTTTGTAAATGTACTGATATACTACACAACAAACAGAAATATAATATTTTTATTTAAATAAAATATAACTGTACAGAAATTTAAAATAATCACACAGTATTTTATTTAAATAAAAATATTTTATTTCAATTTCAAAAAGTACATCTCTTATAACTCCACTATTTGACATACTACATTTCATTCATTACAACTTGTCACTCACTCTATACAACTACATTTACATTCACATATACAGACACTCTCATACATTGACACTGTTATTCTTTCACTGTCTTCACAGCCTCCAATCCAGTCCAGTCATCCTCATACCTGTCACATACAAAAGAACACACACAGTAGACTGCAACAAAAATAAAATTAAATAAAAGCAAATAAATAAAAAAATTATTTTTTTAAAAAGAAAAATTTATTTGCCTAAGAATTACAGTGTGTTTCTCATCATTTTTCTAGACATTGTCTGATATGCAGGAGCAGGAAAATATCGTCTGATGGCTGCATGTACACACTTGCATATACATACACGTGTGCATTGCCTCGCCGATCAGTGTACAACTGAGGAGTAGCCATATGGACCGTCTCGACCCTGTGAACAATCAACAATAGGACAATCGAATACAAGTTCAAGAAATAAAGTCAAAACAACAAACATGGCAAAGTGCAAATACAAAAGCAAGTTCAAAACTAGGAAATGGAGTAAAGCATACATGAAAACATACAGTAAGTACAAAAGCTACTGTATGGAGTATCAATGGTGACTAGTACATGTGCTTTAGCATGTGATCATGTCTACATAGCAAATACATTGTGAATGAGTGAAGCAACACAGCATAAACATGGTGAACCAGGAAAAAATAGGTGCATGGTACAGCAGAGACAACTACATGAGTGCAAATGGCACAGCAAAAGTGTGCACACATTTATACAATGGAGCAACATGTATAATGGTTATACATGCAAATAATGTTCATGGCGTGATCAAATGAAGAAGCTGTCCTTATCAATATCAATACCAGAAAAACCCAAACAAACCATGACAAAACAATGATGCAAAACACTTGATTATATATGGAGCAGCTACAAATATGTAAGGGTTCAAGCACAGCAAATGGTTAAAACAACATAACCACAAGATCAATGTAGCATCTGTTTTATTCAATTTTAAGCAGGTGCCAACATCAAGCCAATATGCAAAGAGGTGAAAGTAACATACAAGTGAAGCTACAAAATCAAAGGAGTATCAAGGCATATGGGAACAAAACAACATAACATTGCCAAGGTAGTTAAAGTTCATTCTAGCAAATACATGGATTCATATATAAATGGCCGAGGCAATAAAGGAAAAGGCAACTCAGAGATATGAGTGGCAGCATACACAAACACATAGTAGCACAAGTGCAATGAGCTGAGCCACCTCAAAAGTATCAGTTTAAATATGAACAAACTCAAGAGTAATATCAGTTCTTAACCAAGAGCAGTATCATGATCGAGCTAGAACCACAAAATACAATAAAACATTTCAATATTAATCACGTCAAGACCACAAAATTTCAAGTTTAAAGCCAGAGAAAAGTTCGAAGTCAAGTATACAAGGCACTGTCATGTTCAAGATCTCAAGTGTAGTACCAGTTCATATTAGATTTTTATGAAGCAGTTGATTCAAGTTAAATATCAGCATTGAAATTCTAGAAGTTAAAGACTAGTTCAAGTCCAGAATTGAACACTCAATTTACTCCATCAGTTTAAACATGTTTATATTTAGAAGCTTCAAGGCAATGATGTGTTCAAGTCTAAAAGGGACATATTGAAAGTTTCAAAGATATAGAAAAAAAATTAATACCACAGTCAAGTCTTGATGAGCAAAATTCACAGGAATTTTTCAAAAGGACCAAATCAAAGTGTTTAAAAGCTATCGAGAATTTTCTTCAATCATATAATATATACGGTCAGTTTAAAAATCAAAGAAATCTCAGAAGAAAAATTCAAATCAGATACCCAAGTCATAAGAACAATTCAAGGCCCATGAATCGTCTACAATAAGAGATTCTAGAGTTTAATAAACCCTATAAGTACACAATCATCATTGGCATCGAGGGATAAGAAAAATCGAAATCAACCAACAACTATTCAGAGAAATCATCTTTAAATTCAGAGAACTCACAGAGGATATCATTCACTATCCCAAGAGGAATCAATCGAAGAAGTAGTGCTTCAAAGGAGTCGAGTCTACAGAAGAATTCCAGAGCAAATCCATCGATCACGAACTGATTTGGAGGATAGCAGAAACCCTAGTGCCCCCATTTTCAATTCTCACAGGAAAAAGAGAACTAGTCAAACCCAACTGAAAAGAAGCCGGTCATGTTTTAAAAGGGGATAACCCTTAACTTTTTAACTCATAGGGATTTTACTTCTTTATGTTTTATATTGTTTAAAACTCAAGTTTTAGTTTCTAAAGTCAATAACTACTAGTGTTTGTAGTTAGAAAAATCACAACTTAACGGATCTAGTTGTGTCAAGGTCTTGAGCATAGGGTTTAAACAGTCGGGAGCGAAGGTCGCAAGTTTACAAGAGTCTGTAAGCGAAGAGATTGTTTATAATTCCTAATAGAAACCTTGAATGCAGCAGTAGGCGCAGTTTTGCTGAAGTTGGGTATCTTCTGTGTGTGATTTTCTTTCTGCAATTTTTTCTGTGATATTTTATTTTATTTAAAATTCATTTAATTTGCAATAAACCCTATTCACCCCCCTTCTAGGGTTAATTTAGATCCTACAATGTTGTACTGGTTAAGTGTTGCCTATTCATTTGTTACTTAACCTTCTCACTGATTCATGCATGTTTATTTAACGGCTATGTTTGTGGGCCTATATATACTAATATTACCCACTTGCCCATTCCATATGTATTATTGGTTAAGCTTGCCTTAACCCTATCCACTTTGTACATGTAATATTGGTTAAGTTGTCTTCTTGTCCATGTTAACTTAACCCACCCACCTAACATGTCATGTTGGTTAAGTGTTTCTTATTAACTTAACCCTTCCCATTCATCATGTTGTATTGGTTAAGTGTTTCCTATTAACTTAACCCTGTTCATTCATCATGTTATATTGGTTAAGTGTTTCCCCTTAACTTAACCCCACTCGTTCATCATGTTATGTTGGTTAACTTAACCGTACTCATTCATCATGTTGAATTTGGTAAAGTGTTTCCTATTAACTTAACCCTATTCATTAGCATTAATTCATTCATTAATGCCTTAACCTCTCACATTAGAACTGTTGTTTGCAGTTGCTGATTGTGCCGGGCGGTTCCGGGAAGACTTCTACCGCATACTCATTCTAACCTCGGGTTTTGAGCTTTATGCGCTAACCACTCACATTAGACCTGTTGTTGCGGTTGCTGGATGTGCCGGACGGTTCCGGGCAAACTTATACCGCAACTCAATCTAACATCGGGTTAGGCATGTTCATCTTTTATCCAATTTACCTATTTACCATACATGTCCAAGTCTATATTTTATATGATAATTATCCCAAATTCACAAAACTAGTTATGTTCCAATTCTCAAGTTATGCCCAACCAATCCAATTGCAAGTTATACCCCGCAAATTCAATTACAAGTTTTTGCTCAAAATAGGTTACACCCAACTTTCCCAGATTTGCAATAATAGTCATGCCCCAAAATCACAATATACATTATGCTTGGCGTCCCAACCAATAGTTATGCCCAATCTAGATTTAATATTCCAATTTACAGTTTACGCCCAATCTAGATTTAATATTTCAATTTACCCCAAGTTCGCAATAATAACAATTATGCCCCAAATCACAAGTTACAAATTTGTTCCACCATTACCAAATAGATTATTCCCCAATATCCCCGCCTTCCAGTCGCACGTATAACAAGATTCAGTCTAGATTCTAGGTTAATCTAGGTTCATAAAATAAAGGGGAAGAAAGAAGGAACATAAATGAGAGCAGGCATAAAAACAGGCACTATAATGATAGATCTGTCAAATATAACATTATGGACCTAAGAGGATTACAGATCCGTTAGAATTGAGGTATAACAAAGATAGATCTGAAATAAACTGATAGAAATAACCTCGTAGACATATAAATCTGATATGAATAACATCATGAACATAAAAGGATTATATATCCGATGTTCAACAAAGATAGTCATGATTGAATCGATATAATAACTTCTTAGGCATGTAAAATCATAGATTCAATAGAAAGATAGGATAAATCTGAAAAGATTGTCTCGTTATCAAGCATGGACTTAGATTCATTTTATTAAATGTCAAGATTACTATTCGGTATTTAAATCTAAAAATAACGTGAACTTACCTTGCTAGGATTAAGAAAAGATAATTGAATCGTTGTTGTTGTAGAAAAACAAATCTTCTAATTTGATTTGAGGCTCTCAAATTTTCTTCTTGAATTTAGGTTGAAGAATGACGGCTAGGCTAGTTTAGAGATGGACAGCATGGTGGCAATAGAGAATAGGGTTACGTGGTTAGGGTTTAGGTTTAGAGATGTATATATAGGAGTATAGGATCAATTCGAGCCTTTAGATCAACCTAGGAGTCATCAGAGCCATCCAAACCAAAGAGATACTTCACCCAGCCAACCACAGCGCGACACATAAGCCCTAATACCTCAGAATTCGTCACTGCCATGTCACCTAGGTACGAAACGAAGTATTTCACCCAGATCTGGGGGGGTCAACACCGGGGTTGACACCCCTATAAGGGGGTCGACACCGGGGTCGACACCCCTATGGGGGGGGGGGGGTCGGCACCTATGTCGACCCCCCTTAAGGGGGTCAACACCCTCTGCCAGGAATTTTCCCGCCCAGCCTGTTTTGGCTGATTTTGAATTTTGAACCCATTATTGACTTTCTGGACCTATTTCTGAAGTACTGAACCCAATATATATATATATATATATATATATATATATATATATATATATATTCTACCTGCGCATATACAAACTTCAAACGTTAATAACTTCTTCATACGGTGTCCGATTTACGCAAACTCGGACTTTATCCCAAGTAGAATTTCGAGATGAACGCAAGGCGTAACCCTTTTCCCCTAACTCTTCCTTTAATAATTAATTATCTTTTAATTATCTCTGATGTCATGTTTTAGAATTACGGGGTGTTACATTCCCCCCTACTTAAAGGATTTCGTCTCCGAAATCTCCAAGTCAAGAACGTATATCCTACCATCCAACATCCATCTACTCAACCATTCAATCACAGGCATCCATTGCCCTTAAAAAAAAGGTTTCTAATGCTTTTCATGAACATAGGCATAATGTGTGTATATGTCCTTATCTAATGCAAAATCAGTCGGTCTACTGATTCAGTTGACCTCCTTAATGCGAATTATGTCAGTGTTATGAGTCCATCTTGTATGCAATTACTCCTAATCATACTTTATAACTTCTACATGAGTGCACAATCATTCATACAAATGCAACAACCATATGATAACACATCAAGTTTCAATCCATATACAAATACATATATGCATATGCAATATGAAAGTGACTGAGCCGATCTAGTATCTAATGTGTGCGTATATGTATCCACGAGCAACCACTTGCAACCACTTGCAATCATCAATCATAACATGTTTCAAATACATGTTTACATTCATGGGTTTCTACTTAAGGATCAAGAATAGGACCGAGGAGATATACTTAAAAGGTAGATACAAGCATGCATAAACTTATGGAAAAAGAGATCAAGGATGTACCCTCAAAAAGAAAAGGGTAAGATGCGTATATCTTGTCTTCAGACTCCCAAGTCGCGTCTTCTTCAGCGTCACCCTATTGTTCTTTAACTAGCTTGACCTCACGATTTCGAAGCTTCTTGACCTCCATTTCCAAAACTCACTAGTAAAGATAGGATCTCGATCACTTACTATGCTAGAGGGTATCCCATGTAGTCGGACTATATTTCCAAGATAAACAGATGCTAACCATGATACCAAGTGTATATACTAAGATGATTAGAGGTCTCTCCTCTACTTAGCTTATCCATCATGTCAAAAATCTGAGGGTCTTCATGTTACGCCTCTCCTACTCGATCCAAAAGCGTAGGCCGCTCTTCTAGCGATGTTAACAAACCAGGTACAAACTTGACTGAGGGTCTAAAGCTGAAGGTTGCTATGTACTTCAAACTTTACCCCTCTTAAGGTCAGTCTTTTTCTACTTAGGGCGCCTGCCACAACATTACCCTTGCTAGGGGTACAAGCAATCTCAAAGTCGTACGAGGCAAGAAATTCCATCTATTGTTGTTGCCTCAATTTCAAATCTTTTTGCGAGAACAAATATTTTAAGGACTTATGATTCATATATAGTTCAAACTTTCTCTCTTAAAAGATAATGATGCCATGACTTAAGAGCGAACACTATAACAGCTAATTCCAAGTCGTGGGTAGGATAGTTTTTCCTCATGTACTTTCAGCCGTCTTCCTCCATTATAAACTACCCTCTCTTCTAGCATTAAAATAGCACCTAGCCCTGTCCCGCATGCATCCGTATAAACTGTAAACGTCTTGTTCCCTTCGGGCAATGTCAAGACTGGGGTTGTTGTCAAGGTTCTCTTCAGTCGTTGGAAAGCATCATCACGAATCAAATACCAAGCAAAAGTTAGATTCTTCTTTGTCAATCTAGTAAGTGGGGCTGATACTTTCATAAAGTCCTTAATTAACTTCCTATACTAGCCCGCTAATCCAAGAAAACTTCTTACTCCCGTTGCATTCCTTGGGACCTTCTAATCTTGCACCACAACTACTTTTGCGGGATCTACTATTATCCCTTCCTTGAATATCATATGTCTTCCTTACTTCTTCTCTCTAAAAATGATATTTGGAGAATCTAGCCTTAAGCTGATGCGCTTGGAGGGTATCCGAGATTTCCCTTAGATACAAAGCATGTTCTTCCCAACTCTTAGAGAAAACCAAAATATCATCTATGCACAAGCAAAGTGAACCATCCGCCTTTGTAGCGAAAACAACTGGAGCACCCCATTCAGAAAAACTTCGCCTTATGAACCCTTTCTCAAGTAACTCTTTTAATTGTTTACTGAGACCTTCCTTTCCCTTGGAGTCATGTATCTTACAGGTAATGCAACTGGATTTGCATTGTCAACTAGATATATGCGGAAGTTATCTCACGTTTTAGGGGACAAACCCCTAACCTAATCAAAAACATCTGCGTACTCATGGACTACTCTAACAGATCGCAAACCGTCGATAGATGCATCAAGTGATTCTAGGTAGCTAAGCCAAATTGATCCCTTAGGATCGCACGAAATCTCGAGCGTATTCCCGAGGTAAGTCAAAAGTCTAACTCCCCTCCTTTCACAATTACTAGCTAACCAATCATGCCTATAATCAACCCACTGCCCATGAAACCAAAAACATAAGCATTACACTTAAACTCAATACTTAATATAGCTATTCTCAAATCCTTACAAACCAAAGATAAATGAGCCGAACCACCAATTGGATTTGAGACAATAATGGGATCAAGCATTAAGGTGCAGAGACTCAACTATGGAAGCAGATATAACCGAATGTGAAGCGCTAAAATAAAAAAGAGAACTAACAGGATGATCAAAAATAAAAACTAAACTTTCTCAACAGAAACTTTACTACCTCTCTCCGGTACACTGGCGGTGAGAGCATGCACTTGCCCTCCTGAAAATCCTGTCCTTTGTTCTTGCCTTTGTCCTTAATTATATGACCCGTTATACCATAATAAAGACACTTCCTCTTGTCTTAGGTTTTACTATTCTTTCCTCCCTTCTTGTCCTGTGATTCTTCCACTTACACCTCTTTCTTTTTACCTCCTTTGTGAACCAAGTCCATATCCATGAGTTTCTCATCCTTGGATTGTGCCACTTAGCCAAACTCCCTCATTCTCATCTTTAACATCCTTGTGTAACATGTTGACAAGTCTCTCGAAAGCTGCCTCTATCGCACGTAAAACCCTACAAAGCTTGAAAGAAAATTAGCCGCAGGTGAAACTATTGCAGCTATATATGGAAGTTGGGAATTTCTTCGCCCTTTGACAGGTGTCGTAGTCTCAACAAGCCTACAGAACCATGCCGCGATGAGGTTACCTCCCAGAAATCCAGGAGCCCCGGAGACTCAGAAAAGAAGGAAACAAGGATACAAACGGAGGATCAAAATTTAGTGCATATGGCTTTGGGGGACATGCCTTTAAAACAAAACTTTTCTTTTGGAATTGCTTCTTTTAAAACGGTTTTGAAAATAATTTTTCAAATATTTTATTTGATCCGGTAACCTTCAGCTCTGATACCAAGTGAAACACCGCACCTCCATTAATGTCACTCACAAAGGGAATGCATTAAATTCAGTGAAGCGTTATAGGTAAAAGATGCAAATAAATTACAAAACAGACAAATAAAGCAGCGGAAAACAAAGTCATTTTATAAGCAACGTAGTTTAGTCAAGCTTTTACAGCAATTGACTCAATCATACTTAAAAGTACTACATAAAACTTCTGTCTTGATTCAAAAACTTCCAAGTATATAAGAAGCATAAAACATAGCAAAGTAGCATAAATCCCCAAATTAAAGTGCCAACACAGCCATAGCCAAAGATAAGAGGATCCAAGCAATACATCAAAGAATCTTCAAGCTTGGAAAGAGAAATGGTCCAAACTAAGCTGAGCTATTTCCTCCCTGACCACCTAGGGGAGAAAAGGAAGAAAAGAAGACGAAAGAAAACGGGTTAGACATAAAGCCTGGTAAGTCCAGTGATTTTCAGTATGTAAACAGGTAAAAGTAACATGACATGAATAAACTGAATATAAGACAAAACCGTGATAACAAGGATAACAAGATAAGATTAGCATAAGATATGATAAGGCAAGATAAACTGAATGCGCTTCTACTGTTTCTCTGCTTCGCTACTACCCAGTTATTCTGATTTCTATATCTCTTCACCACCTAACTAGTGTCCCAACTAGTAATCTGTATAAAATGATAATGAGATCCCAATCCCCGCAATTGTGGTATCCTTCAGGTGTACATCTATTACGAGGATCCCACATCTATCTGCCCAATTGCAATGGATATGTTAGATGTACTGTAACAACCCGGAAAATCTGAGCCAATTTAAAATTTTTATTTTGGCGATTTTAATGAATTTTGGATATTTAAAATGAATTATTTTAAATAATAACGATGAAAAATTTATTTTGAATAGAACTAGAACGTATGTATTTATTTGCATCGACGTTAGAATATAAATAATTATTTTTAATTATAAAAGGGAATTGAAAATGGCGCAGTAGTTCGAAAATTCGATTTCAAATTTCAGATGAATATACCGGATTCAAAATAAACAGGATTTTAGCGAAACCAAAAATATTAAAATCTATTTGAGAATATCTTTCCAACGAATCCGAATAATTGAAATTTCATAGCGAGAATAAAAAGTTATGTCCAGTTGAAAATTCAGAATAGTTGCTATGGAATTTTGAGCCCTTAAAAATAGAAATTTTGCAAACGACCTCTGTTTATGACGAAACCACTTTTGTTGGATCGGGATGTCGAATTATTACTAGATTCCAAAATTCACAATTTTTCGAATCAATATGTGAGTGTGGCAGAGTAAAATGTGTTTTGGCAGTTTCAGTTAATTTCGATCAACTAGAAAATGGCCATTTTTCAAACGATCTCAGAATTTGACGAAATTAGTTTTGTTAGAACCGTATCGTCAATACGAAACTAAACAATATTTTTCGGGAATTTTAGAGTCTGTATGTGGCCCCGGTAAATTGAAATGTGCGTTCAAATTGAATATATAGATTTTTAATTTGATTTTGACGGGAACTGATCGAAACGATCGAATCAGCCTACGATACATATCCCATTGTGTTCGGAATGGGGGTAATTAGCTGGGTGCGACAGTCGTTGGGTCTCGTTTGGGGTTAGAATGAAAAGTCAACATTGAACAGAATTAAATAAAAAAACATATATACATTTACACATAACCCCCCCCCCCCTTTTATTCCCATTTCCCTGATCAAATCACCAAAACCGAAAATCCCCAAATCGCCTTCCATCGTTCGTCGCTCTTCCACCCACGTCCTCCCTCCGCCTCCGTCGACTATCCCCCGGCGCTCCCCCTTCCCTCCGCCACCTTCCTCTTCTGGTCACCCCCTTGATCGAACCCCCGCCTTCTCCCCTATCTTGCAGCCCTCACCATCGTGAGACCACCCCTGTTCGCCGTCGTGCCCTAGCCTACGTCCCCACCGCCGACCGCCAGTCCTCCACTACCTCCGCCGCACCCCGTCAGCCCTTCCTCCTCTGTCCAAAAACTTCCACCACCCAAAAACCCAAAGAATACCGCAGCGCCACCCCAGTAGGCCCACGCCACTGCCTGACCGACGCTACAACCACCACATGAGTGCCTCCATGCCGCTCACTGCCCGACGACGATGTGAAACTCCCCCTCCTTCAACTGAAATTGTAATTTTTTATTTTTATGTTTACTTTTCTTTATTTATACATGTTTTAAAAAGAAGAAAAGGATTATATGTTTTAAATAGAAATATAAAGATTATTTTATAACGTGAAAAAGATTATATTTTTAACATGAAAAAGATTATACCTTTATGCAAGAAAAGATTTGATCTTTATATTTATAAAGATTCGATTTTTATATTTGATAAGAATATGATTTTTGTAATGTTAAGATCGATATAAAATTGCGATTTTCATTATCTAGATAGCAGTATCAAGATGTGATCTTTAAATATGTAGAGATATAATAGAAATATGATTTTTATTATATGTATATCGATAGGAAAATTAGAATTTTTATCATAGAAAAGTAGATATTTTTATCATACAAAGAAATGATTTTTATACAAGTAAAGATTCGATTTTTAATTAGCTAAAGATGTGATTTTTATAATCATGAAGGTATGGTTTTTATTTGTACCATAGCATAATAAAAATATGATTTTTATTATGAAAAGAGAAATAAAAAAAATATAATCTTTATAATGAAAACATCATGTTAAAGATGCTATTTTTATCATCTTGAAAGCGAAGTAAAAGTATGTGATTTTTATATATGTAGTGAATACGGGCAACGAAAGTGACAAAAGGCGAGAACAGCGAAGATTTCCTACATATAAAGAGTTGCGGCGTTTGATTTAACTCTTGGTGAGAATTTCTCACTTTAATTTTTGTTTTCTAGCTAAAAATATATACTAGGATGCAGACGGGGCTTAGCAGCACTCGACACCCGTCGTCCACAGACCATGGGCGACTTATTTGATTTTGTTGTGTTGTGAAAATTGATTGTGATGTGGAATGAATGGAAATATACTCATGTGTTGAAATAAATTATTTATCGTTAAAAATATAAATTTAACGTGAATGTGAATAAATAAATATTCATTTACAAATCGAACGATTTGTTTATGTAAACCCATTTGAAGGATACTGATTGGGATGATAAATTTTACACATCGCCCAACTGCACAAATAATATTCAGTGTTTGTGGATTGAAACCTCACATGGGTGTTGGGATGATATTTCGCGTACACTGATCCCAATTGTTTAGTTGCATGTCAATCGATAGGTTGACAGACTTTGTAATCATTAATTATTTATGTTTAATGCTTATGCAGTTGTGTGGTGCACTTTGGATGATGGTTGATTATTTATCGTTGCTATTATATACATGTGTTGCATGGAATCCATATAATTAACATTATATGGTAATTGATTGGGCCTCATTCCAATTTGGAAAATAAAGAATATTATAATATAAATATTCATGTGTTGAATGAAATATATATTCATGTGTTGAATAAAATATAAATATTCATGTGTTGAATGAAACATATATTCATGTGTTGAATAAAAGAAAATTCATGTATTGAATAAAATATAAATTCATGTGTTGAAAGTATTCATGTGTTGAATAAAATATTTATACAATAAAATTCACATTTTTATTGTATGTAAGAATTAATAAATATTCATGTGTTGAATAAAATATATATTCATGTGTGAAGAAAATATTCATTTGTTAAATAGAATAATGAATTTATTGAAATATGTAAAGCCGTGTTGATTAGATTTGCGCCATTTCGACGCGAACGATATTTATATCGATTATATTCGTTTTTATAATGAATATAGAAAAGGAAGTGATTTCAGAATATAACGTTTTGAAAATATTATCATTTATATATTAATGATATGGAATATTCAATTTTGATTTAAAATTGAACATGAAGTTGAAATCGTTTTTAAAACGAATTTAAACGATTTAGAAAATACGTTTAGAATTCAAATCGATGAAGTATATAATATATATATATATATATATATTAAATGGCTTGAATAGAACGCGCCACGCCGCGGCAGTTCGCGAATTTCGACCATTGACTTCGAGTTGACATTACGGGAGATCCGACCGTCGGATTCTCCTAAAACGAGAACTGTCAGGTTCATATCGAAAAGAGCTTTCCGATGAATATTAGAAATTTGAAATCTAACGGTTGGATTTGGAATTATGCCCAAATCAAATTTGGAAAAGGTCGTTGTAAGTGCAGTTCGACGACCGTTATTGGAAATCGACTGTACGGGCCTTGATAAATTTATTAAAAATATCAATAATTTGTGTAAAATCATAATAAATGATTTAGAAAGAATTGGGGTGAAAAATTCCATATTTCAAAAGGATAAAAATATATTTTTATCGAAATGAACTGGTTATGAACTAGAATTATAATACAATGTTTTTGAATAAATAAATTGGATTTGAAGTGGTTTTAAAAATAATCAGAATTTCCAATATACGAATTGGAATGGATTTGAATCGAAGTTATCTTCGGAATATTTGGATTTCGTGATTATACAGATATGGTTGTGGAAATTTGAAAGATATATTTATATTGTTATTTTCAATACGATATTTGTTGGTTTCAGAATTTGATATTGAATATAAGCCGATATATTTTCTATTCAGAGCCTTGTATTTAATATCAATTGGGATTTTGGGTTCGTTGTGAATGGTGTCTTAAATAACACTGTTCTTGGATCCAGTTTAGAAACGAATAAATCTTTTAATAAGATTTAGTGAAATTGTCCAGTTAATTAGTATTTAATTGGAATTTAATTTAAATTGGTTTTTGGGGTTTATCATGAGCGGTGTTTTGAATAACACCTGTTCTTTAACCTGATTAACAATGGAAAGTGATTTTGGGTTTATCGTGAACCGTGTTTTAGATGACATTGGTTCTTTAACCCAGTTAAAGACAGGATATTGATTTTTGGGAAGATTAAAACTAAGTGGAGTTTTAAAGAATCTTTAATTATATTAAGGTGATCGAGAATGGAGTATCACCAGTTTTGCTCCAAGCGGTAGTTAAATATTTAATTAGATTTGAATGTGAAATGGAAATTAATATTTACCGATAACATCGTGGTGTTAGATATGGAGTATTACCAGTTTTGCTCCATGGGATGAATAGGTTGGGATTGGGAAATAAAATAAATGATTTCTTCGGTGTGGTTCGCTAATCCCGACTCGTTTGGAAAACCTTAACATGGTTTGAAATGATATCTAAAGGAAGATTAAAGAATAAATTTAGAAGAATTTATCTTTGATAAAATTAATGGAAACCTTTCCCTAAGAATGTGAATATTTGAACAAAGAATATTCTGAATTGGAATAAGGCGTATGTTGTGTTTGTGTAACATTTGTTTATTATATACGCGAGTTATTCGGAAAGGCCGGGTTTATACCCATTCCGAATAATTGATTCGAAGATATGTCGAAGATGAAGACGGTGGTTGAAGACCGTAGGTCTTCACGTCGTTTGGATGATTATTGATGATCTTGATTGGGCTGTACACCCAAGAGGAGGGAATCAGTTGGTGATCGTCCAGACGTACTTGGAGATCGATGGATATGCGAGGAATAAGGTTCCTCCGGTTTCGTTCAGACCCAGAACAAACTTGTAAATGGACTGTGTGTCTGACATTGGATTTTATTTTGTGTGATTGATTTCTATTAAATATATATATCTGTTTGGCGGCGGAGAATTTATTCTCTTGCTTAACGCCCTTCTCTGAGACGTACGAGCTCAGAGGTTATATATTGATGGATATCAATTGCATGGCATGAATTTCCTGTGTGGCATGCCTAAGTAGCAAATGATCAAGGCTTCCATTGAAAAGTAAAGTCTTGTGGTTGATGATCAAAGCACGGCCTATGTGGCATAGCTTTGGGTATGGCGTTAATTCGCGAGCCTCACACCTCGGTATGAGTCAAAAATGGGATAGTGACTGCAGGGAGAGCATGACGTTTCTTTCTAGCTATGGGTGATGTCAGTGACCTACCAGCCCTGACATTTATATACTTTTTACCTGTGTGGTTGTTGGAATGCGAGGCGCCTCAGATATAAGTCTGATAGGACCGGGAAACATGTGTTCAGGAATAACTAATCCTCAAAAGTAAGAGAGGACCGACCCTGAAGATCCAGGATCGCTGTGTGTGGTCTCGAGACATTTACTACAGTGTCTCGAACGGAGATGAGCTTTCCCCTTGCCTCGAATCATAATGGAATCCAAATTCCAATACGTGATAATTCGGTTTTATTTGTAGAACCTAGTATGGCGACATAGTAGATGGTAGCTATGCCGTCTATGATTGATACTTATGATTGAAATTGTTTTGACACTATACACTTATATTAATATCAAAATAATCTGTTTTTAAGCGTATCAAGCATTCTTTGGCTATTATAAGGTAAAACCCTATCCTTCGGCTTGCGTTGCATTGTGTGATGGGACCTGGGTCTTATAATAGCTTCATTTTTCTTTATTTAGCATTGCGCTGTTGTTTTATGCACTGGTATTCTTGGGAGGAAACCTGTTCCTTGTTATATGGCGTGGTCCCTTGATTTACCTAACTTTAAAATTAAAGATTAATAACTGTTTTTAGTTCTCACACCAGTCACATGACTGACCTGGAGTTTATTGTTTTAACCTAAACTCTGGGTGCCCTTATTTTCTACACATGCAGCTTGTAGTTTTGGTTTTGCAGATTTATATTCATTGGATCCTTGTTTATAGCTGAAGTGATATTCGAAAAGCTCTGTATCCGTGCATTTCTTTCAGTTGTGTGTTGTATTATTTTTCCGCTGCTATGTATTTAAATGTAATTTAAATCTCTGATATTTGTCAAATGTGTAATATTTATTCATACTCTGTATATCCTTGTATTCTGATGGAATTGTTGTAATAAGCAAAATGTTCTTCTGTTTGTGTTCCAATTTGTTGTGTTCTCAAAACAATCAGGGGTTTCGAACGATCTTGGTCAGTTTAGCGATCGATTCAGATCGAGCGAAATTCCCAGTTGTTACATTTGGTATCAGAGCTTTGGTTTACAGAGCTCGAGAACAAGACACATTAGAACCAAATGAAAGAATTCATCAGAGGTTGGATTAGAAATATCCAATAAGAATAACTCATTAGAGATGGGATCGGTAGTATCCTAGAACGAGTGTGAAGAGTATATTTTTAAAATAAAATTGAAAACAAACTTTGTTTTGAAAATTTATATCTAATGGTACGTATTTGAATATTTTATTTGTATTGAATTTGAATAATCTAATAAATAAAGATTTTGCATATACGCGTCATGAACGTATATTCGAAGTTTTAATATACTAGATAGACATAGAATCACACTCTAGTCGCCCGGAGATAATTCTGGTAATACGGCCACATTATCAGTATTTGTGTTCGAGTTTGGAAAGGTGTGATATCTATATATTTCCATTGACTGGTTTGAGAACCAAAACTAGATAGGATTATTGTTGTGAATTGGCACCAAAAACATGATTTTCTGTATATATATCAAAATTATGAATTTGAAACGTTAATTCATTAATTGATTGATGGTTGTGTTGTATGATTATTGTTTTGATTAATTAGGATTTTGATCCATTTAGCCTAATGGAGCCAAATTTAGAACTAAATTGAAAATTGATTACAATTGCATGCATATACATGTATATCTATTGAACAGGTCATAGCAAGGAAGCTAGAGAACAGGAATAAAATTGTTTGCCCGACAAATAGGTACATGTTTATTGTATTTCTTGGGGGTTTTTGATGATTTTATCAGCCGATTGGCTGTTTCTTTTTCTTTTTGGATTGGAAAGGCCTGTATGGCAATTTCGGGATTTTCTTGGTGCTCCCGTGCAGGGGAGGTTATGGCAAAAAATTTCGAAAATTTAGGGTGTTAGCCAAAATTTTTAAAAATTTGAAAAGTTCATAGAAACTGAAAAGTTGAAGAACTTAAGCCATAAAGAAAATAATGAAAGATGAGTTGATTAGTTAAACAACTTTCAGCTTCGTTCCTTTTCGAGGACGAAAAGATTTTAAGTGGGGGAGATTGTAACAACCGGGAAAATATGAGCCAATTTAAAATTTTTATTTTGGCGACATTTAATGAATTTTAAATATTTAAAATGAATTATTTTAAATAATAACAATGAGAAATTTATTTTGAATAGAATTAGAATGTATATATTTATTTGCATCGGCGTTAGAATATAAATATTTATTTTTAATTATAAAAGGGAATTGAAAATGGCGCGGTAGTTCGAAAATTCGATCTCAAATTTCAAATGAATATACAGTATTCAAAATAAACTGGATTTTAGCGAAACCAAAAATATTAGAATCTATTTGAGAATATATTTCCAATGAATCCAAAAAATTGAAATTTCATAGCGAGAATAAAAAGTTATGCCCAGTTGAAAATTCAAAATAGTCGCTATAGAATTTTGAGCCCTTAAAAATTGAAATTTTGCAAACGACCTCTATTTTCGACGAAACCACTTTTATTGGATCCGGGATATCGAATTATTGCTAGATTCCAAAATTCATAATTTTTCGAATCAATATGTGAGCGTGGCGGAGTAAAACGTGTTTTGGCAGTTTTAGTCAATTTCCACCGACCAGAAAATGGCCATTTTTCAAATAATCTCAGAATTTGACGAAATTAGTTTTGTTAGAACCATATCGTTAATACGAAGCTAGAAAATATTTTTCGGGAATTTTTAGAGTCTGTATGTGGCCCCGGTAAATTGAAATGTACGTTCAAATTCAATATATAGATTTATAATTTGATTTTGGTGGAAACTGATCAAAACGATCGAATCAGCCTACGATACATATCCCATTATGTTCGGAATGGGGGTAATTAGCTAAGGGCGACAGTCGTTGGGTCTCGTTTGGGGTTAGAATGAAAAGTCAACATTAAACAGAATTAAATAAAAAAATTTATATACATTTACACATAACCCCCTCCCCCTTTATTCCCATTTCCCCGATCAGATCCCCAAAACCGAAAATCCCCAAATCGCCTTCCATCGTTCGTCGCTCCTCCACCCACGTCCTCCCTCCGCCTCCGTCGACTATCCCCCGGCGCTCCCCCTTCCCTCTGCCTCCTTCCTCTTCTGGTCACCCCCTTGATTGAACCCCCGCCTTCTCCCCTATCGGGAAACCCTCACCATCGCGAGACCACCCATGTACGCTGTCGTGCCCCAGCATACGTCCCCACCGTCGACCGCCAGTCCTCCCCTACCTCCACTGCACCCCGTCAGATCTTCCTCCTCTGTCCAAAAACTTTCACCGCCCTAAAACCCAAAGAAAACCGTAGCGCCACCCCTATAAGCCCACGCCACTGCCTGACCGACGCTACCACCACCACATGAGCGCCTCCAGGCCGCCCACTGCCCGACGATGATGTGAAACTCCCCATCCTTCAACTGAAATTGTAAGTTTTTATTTTTATGTTTACTTTTCTTTATTCATACATGTTTTAAAAAGAAGAAAAAGATTATATGTTTTAAATAGAAATATAAAGATTATATTTTTAACATGAAAAAGATTATACCTTTATGCAAGAAATAATTTGATCTTTATATTTATAAAGATTTGATTTTTATATTTGATAAGAATATGATTTTTGTAATGTTAAGATCGATATAAAATTGCGATTTTCATTATCTAGATAGTGGTATAAAGATGTGATCATTAAATATGTAGAGATATAATAGAAATACGATTTTTATTATAGGTATAGCGATAGGAAAATTAGATTTTTTATCATAGAAAAGTAGAGATTTTTATTATACAAAGAAATGATTTTTTATACAAGTAAAGAATCGATTTTTAATTAGCTAAAGATGTGATTTTTATAATCATGAAGGTATGATTTTTATTTATACCATAGCATAATAAAAATATGATTTTTATTATTAAAAGAGAAATAGAAAAATATAATATTTATAATGAAAACATCGTGTTAAAGATGCTATTTTTATCATCTTGAAAGCGAAGTAAAAATATGTGATTTTTATATATGTAGTGAATACGGGCAACGAAAGTGACAAAAGGTGAGAACGGCGAAGATTTCCTACATATAAAGAGTCGCGGCGTTTGATTTAGCTCTTGGTGAGAACTTCTCACTTTAATTCTTGTTTTCTAGTTAAAAATATATACTAGGATGCAGACGGTGCTTAGCAGCACCCGACACCGGTCGTCCACAGACCATGGGCGACTTGTTTGATTTTGTTGTGTTGTGAAAATTGATTGTGATGTGGAATGAATGGAAATATACTCATGGGTTGAAATAAATTATTTATCATTAAAAATATAAATTTAACGTGAATGTGAATAAATAAATATTCATTTACAAATCGAACGATTTGTTTATGTACACCCATTTGAAGGATATTGATTGGGACGATAAATTTTACACATCTCCCAAATGCACAAATAATATTCAGTGTTTGTGGATTGAAACCCCACACGGTTGTTGGGATGATAATTGGCGTACACTAATCCCAATTGTTTAGTTGTATGTCAATCGATAGATTGACGGACTGTGTAAGCGTTAATTATTTATGTTTAATGCTTATGCAGTTGTGTGGTACACTTTGGATGATGGTTGTGTAACACCCCACCTCCGTTAAGGTCACTCGCAAAGGGAATGCCTTAACTTTGGTGAAGCGTTTTTAGTAGGCAGAACAGAAATTACAAGACAGATAAAGTAGTACTTGAATTTTTTTTAACTTTATTACAATAGAAACAGAAATAAGTTTGGTTACATCTTTCAAAATCACACTATCGGAATTCAAGTACAAAAATATCGATCTTGTACAAAAGCCTTCAGAATACATAGTTTTTAAAACCATAATCCCCAATATAAACTACCATGGAAAGATAGAGCCAAAACCAAGCAATACTTCAAACACTTCAAGCAGAAAGAATCTGAATCAAGCTCCTATGTTTCCACCCTGAAAACCTGGGGGGGGGGGCAAACAGACTAGGTCATACATAAGTCTGGTGAGTCCAGTGACTTTTAGCATATAAACAGATAATAGTATCATGACATGTAAACAAAATTGGATGAGAGATAACCATAACAAGAATAGCGGTTAACAGAAGAAACGGAATGATATAGGCTAAGCTAAGCTTTTCACTTCTCTGCACTAATACTAGTATAACAGGATTAGGTGTTACCCTAATGTCTAAACTGAAACAGAAATGGAAACAGAATAATCTCTACAGAAACAGAATGCTAGTAATGGGCCTTTACCACCCGAACAAACAGGTACAGAAGCAGAACACTAATAATGGGCCTTTACCACCCTAACAGACAAAAGGTACGGAAACAGAATACTAATAATGGGCCTTTACCACCCAACTAATGGGCCTATACCACCCCAACTGACAAAAGGTACGGAAAAAGAATCAGAGACGGAAACAGAATAATCCCTATGGAAACCGAATGTTAGAATTAGGTGTACACTAGTAATGGGCCTTTACCACCCCCAACAGACGGTACCACGCAGAAACTGACACGTGTTACCACCCAGTAGAAACAGAAGGTACCAACAGAAATAGACAGAACTAAGTGTACCCTAAGTCCTACCCCCAAGCGATCGGCTCCCTAATACATAAATACCCTGTGTCGGCCTCATAGTAGGGTGTATCACTCCCTAAAGTGGCAACCTATTGGCACAGACCTATTTACAAATGTCACGGTGTCTTACATCCTCAGAGCAGACCGGATCAATGCATGCACATGACCCGGTTGGAACGCGCCATCAACACCCCCTCGCCATTATCAGAATGAACCGCTTATAATTAGTTCAGTAAGCGTTCCCGGACCCCTACATAGTGTGGAGTCAAAGTTTTGGTACCAGAAAGGGTTACCGACTAATATGGGTCCCAAACAACAGATGACACAAGTATTTCCCCTCCTAACCTTGTGTCCCCAGAGTAGCAGATTTCAGATTAACTTGTTTACAAGTTTCAGACAGAGTTCAGATTACTGGTTCACAGATCAGACAATCAAGTTAACAAGTTTTCAGATTAACAGATCAGATGTACGGATTTAACAGACTTACAGATTGTCTAAGTTTGTATTGGGCCTACAGATTCACGAAACGGGTTTATTAGATTCATCAGTCCAGTTGGTTTAACCCTATCCACCTAACACGTTTTAGACATCATATTTATCTCAGATTTGCATTAATTAAATATTAATTGTTAGACCAAAAAATGGTTCTAACACCCAAATTATCGTATTTAGAGCGTAGGATATGAAGAAATAACTAAAAAAGTGAGAGAAAAGCAAGACAACAGGATTTTTATAGTGGTTCGGCGTTAACAAGCCTACATCCACTTCATAGTTTCTCATTTCATTCATGGATTACAATTATAAGGAATTCAATCACTCAATCGCTCAAATACAATGAATAATTCTCTCCGAATTCATTGATTTTCATTGATTTTCATTGGAGAAGAAGGTGGTTATTGGTGGGGGAATTCGGCCATGGCTACCATGAATGAATGAAATGCCAAAAGTCCCTTCAAATGGCCAAGTTGTGGTGTATTTATAGCTGTAGAGAAGCTCTGGGCAGTTCCGGTTCGGATGGGCCACGTGGCGTGACCGGAGGATATTTCAGAAGTAGTGGAGAACGTGGAAAAGTGGCTACCAGGTCGTGCTTTGCCAAGTGGAGTTCGATCCGCAATTGTAGGAGTCGGTTATGCCAAGAGAAGAGGTCAAACTCCATGTGTAGAAGCAGGTCCAATCGGTTCGGATCGGACCCGAACCGAACCAGTTGTTCGAGCAGAATGCCTGCACGCACTTCTGTACAGAATACTTCAGGCGGTTCGGGTAGAGGGCACTCCGATCCGATCCGGGGAAGGGGATCCGATCCGATCCGAATGGAAGGATCCGATCCGATCCGATTCAAAAGGAGGGATCCGATCCGATCCGATAGGGGGATCCGATCCGGTCCGAATGGAAGGATCCGATCCGATCCGATTCAAAAGGAGGGATCCGATCCGATCCGATAGGGGGATCCGATCCGGTGACATTTGCATGTGTAATTCAAATTTTCCATCTTTCTACCATCCAAGTGATCGCCAATCAATGTAAGTTCATACTCAAGTCCCTGGCTTTGGGTAGCCTGGTCACAAAGCAGGCTAACATTAATGCACAGACCTCTCACATTAGGTTGGTAGCTTGTGGCCACTGGATGTGCCAGGCGGTTCCGGGCAGACTTCTGCCATAAGTCAGACCTAACCTCGTGTCTAACCATATTTTAGTTATGCCTACGACCTCTCACATTAGACTGACAGTTTGCGGTTGCTGGTTAAGCCGATTGGTTCCGGGCAGGCTTCTACCGCAAACAGAGTCTTACCTTGTGTCATAGCCAATTTATTCCAATACAGATTATACAGATATCAAACTAATTATGTCCATTTAACAAATTAAACTTCTTTACAGGTTACAGCAGATTAATCAAATTTTCATGTTTTACTCAATCTTAGATCGAGCCTATGGATTTTCATACCCAAATTACAATTATTTAGCTTTCAACAGATTAGGCAATTCAACAGATAACAGATCTAGTAGATTAGGCGATTCAACAGATTAGCAGATTAGGCAATTCAATAGATAACAGATCTAGAAGATTAGGCGATTCAACAGATTAGCAGATTAGGCAATTCAACAGATTTAGCAGATTAGGCAATTCAATAGATTTAGCAGAGCAGATAACATATTTAGCAGATAACATATTTAAATTTCTTAAATTTCTATTTACATATCTTGCCTAATCATAAATTAAGCGTAGACTTACATGCCCAAATCGTGGTCATAATTCATAATACAATATATGCCCCCAAATTTTCGTTAAACTTTGCACAGTACAGAACACTCTCTAAAAGCCCCAAATCATGATATAAAATATGAATTATGCCAAATTATAGCCTTTAATGCCAATATCCAAAAATCCATTTTTAGGTGCATTCACATTAATAGTTATCCTATTTTAATATAGGTCTTTACGCCTAAGTCACATATTCCTTTTTCAAGTCATGAATCGTTATATAAAAATATGCCCAAAAATCTAGATCTTTAAATTATAACATCTCAAAATCAGATCTTAATTTTAAACATGCGTTATGTTCCCCAAGTTTCAAGTCATATGTTATCATACAATGATTCCTCTTCTTCCAAATTACAGAGTATACACAGATCTAGATCTAATTTACAACATATGTCCATTTCTCAAATCAGTCAAAGATCAGTCATGTCCAATTATGCATTATCCATTATTTGTCCCAAAATTTAGCGTTCGTGCGTTAATCTCTTATGAGATTTGGCGCAGGCTCGTGGTAGCCTGGCTATAAACAAAAAGGAAGAAAAGAGGGAACAGATACAGAATAATCACACTAATATTAACAAGATAGATCCACAGAAAAGTATGCATAACCTCATATCCAGATTCACAAAAATGTCAAGATAATTATTAAATTTCATATCTGAAAATAATTGTACTCACAAAAAGGGAACGATTCTTGATTTCCGGGATCTGTATTCTGAAACTGAATAGCGCTCCTTTGGCGTAGACTATCGATTAGATTAGAAAATAGTAGTTCTCTTTATTCAGATTGGAAGAAGATGCACTAGTTCTAGTTTTGATTCTAGCAGAGTAGCGACGCCATTTTTATTTTTAATTAGAATAGAGGCAGAGTATAGGCAGAAAGAAATTGTGTAGAGAGAAAGCTAGGTTTGGGGGTGTTTAAATAGGTTAGAGCTCACGAATCCGGTCAGAAAGGCGTCCAGGTGCGGGAAAATGGATATATTTCCAGATCGGGAAAATGGGGGGGAGGTCGACCCTAGTGTCGAACTGTTTACCCAGGTCGACCCTAGTGTCGACCTGGGTCCTGGGCGGGAATTTTCCCGCCCATCCCGGGTTGTCTGTTTTGAATTTTGAAATCTAAATTTTTGAATTTCGGGCTGGTTTTTATTGAAACTTCTGAAGGCAATATCTTCTTCATATGGAGTCTGATTTACGCAAACTTGGACTCTATTCCAAGCAGAATTTCGAGACGAACGCTACGATGTAACCCGTTTCCCTTAATTTTTTTGTTACAATTTAATTATTCTCTGATTTGTTACTCTTATGTTCACAGAAAATACGAGGTGTTACATTCTCCCCTCCTTAAAGGATTTCGTCCCCGAAATCTTCAAGTTAGGAAGAATGTGTCCTACCATTCAATCACCCATCTACTCAACCATCATCCACAAGCATCCATTGTCGTTAGAAAACTTCTAATGTTGTATGAACATATGCAAAAGTGTGTGTGTATGTTCCTTATCTAATACAAAGATCAAGTGGTCCACTGATTCAGTTGACGTCTTTAATTCGAATTATGTCAGTGCCATGAATCCAACATGTATGCAATTTTCCTATTTGATACATATCATTTCTATATGAGTGCACAACCGTTCATTCATATGCAACATCCATGTGCTGAGTCAACCAATGCGCATCCATAAAAAATTTAAAAATGCACACACATCCATATGCAGTATGAGAGTGTTTTTGAGCCGATCTAGTGCCTAGTGTGTGTATATGCATCCACGAACAACCACTAGCAACCACTTGCATCCACTTGCAACCATCAAACATAACATGTCTCAAACACATGTTTACACCCATTAGTTTCTACCTAAAGGTCGAAGATTCGATCGATATGATACAACTGAGTGACATAAGCAAGTACAATTAAAACAAGAGCTCTGTTCCTATTAGACATCGGTTTAAGAGAATAACCCCCTAAGTATCAACCCCGAAGACCGAAATCAACATCAGATTGACACTCAGAGAACTACTCCCACTAAACAAATGTCCAACTGGAAATCTACTTCACGCTTTGAGTAAAAACCCCTATCCTTTTCAGAAATATTCAGATACTTACAGACTATTGGTACAGATCAGATTACCAAATGATTCTTAGGAAACTAAGCATGATAAAAACCCAGAATGTATGCGTCATAGTCAACTTAACGCCCAACACAGATAACCTCAAACCCCAACTTATCACAAACAGATGAGTCATAACCCTTATGGGTTTGAGTCTACAGCAGGATCAGAAACAAGACTAGTATTAAAGTGCAGAGTTTCAATTACAGAATTAAAATGCCAGAATCAGAAAGAGTTTTAACTCCATAATCAGATAAGGAAATTAAACCTTCTACATAAATTTTCTTATTTCTTTCCTATCCACCAGCCTCGCGAGCATTCGCCTGTCCTCCAGAAGTAGGTCCTGCCCTCTGCCCTTGTCCTCGTTTCTTTGGGCAGTCCCTAGTGAAGTGCCCCATTTCTCCACAGTTGAAGCAAGTGCCCTTCCTCTTTCTGCAATCCTCGTTCAGATGGGTCGAGCTTCCATAAGTAAAGCACTTCTTCTCCTTCTTATCTTCAGACTTCTCATCCTTCTTTTGTGTTTCCATTTTGGGCCCCGCCTTCTTGTTTTGTGGTCCTTCAAGCCTTTCTTTTTTCTTCTCACTTTTGGTTTCCTCTTCATGCATTAATGCCATGTCAACTAATTTCTCGAAGGTAGCCCCCATAGGAATTTGGGGGCATTGCCAATCCGTGTAGCGGCTCGTTCAAACCTTAGTGCCTTCTTATGCGGTGTATTTACAAAATCTAAGCCGAATCTCGTCAACCGATTAAACTTGTTGACGTACTCTCTCACTGATAAATTCCCCTACTTCAACGCCAAGAACCTCTCTACGTATAGACTCTCTTCCGCTCGTGAGAGAAATTTCATCTTGAACCTATGCCTAAAATCCATCCATCTCTCTACCGGACGCTCCCCATTTGTGACCTCCCACTAAAAAGAAGCTTCGTCCTTAAGCAACCATACCGCCAACCGTGTCTTCTGCCTATCGTCCACCTCGAAGATAACGAACAAATCCTCAGTTTCTTTGAGCCAGTTCCTTGCCTCCACGAAGGATTCGGTTCCATTAAAGTTCTTCCCACCCATGGCTCGAAAGTCTCTACATATCTTTGGGAAAGTATTCACGTGCGGAGGAGGAGGAACCGCTGTAGTTGGGGGAGGAGGGACGTCTGCTGGGCCCGCATCATTAGCCCTAGCTTCTAGGTACCTCCTGAACCAGCCAGGTATCGGTACGCCCTCCGGATGGTTAAGATCCTCAGACATGCTGAAACAAAAGAAAAGGAAAGATTCAAAACAAAGGATAGAAAGATAGGCATATGGCTTTGAGGATTATGTTTTTCTAAAATAAACTCTACTTTTGAAAATACTTCCTTTTTAAAACCTTTTTGAAAATAGTTTTCAAAAACTTTTTATCGAATCTGGTAACCTTCAGCTCTGATACCAAGTGTAACACCCCACCTCCGTTAAGGTCACTCGCAAAGGAAATGCCTTAACTTTGGTGGAGCGTTTTTAGTAGGTAGAACAGAAATTTACAAGACAGATAAAGTAGTACATGAAAAATTTATAACTTTATTACAACAAAAACAGAAATAAGTTTGGTTACATCTTTCAAAATCACAATATCGGAATTCAAGTACAAAAATATCGGTCTTGTACAAAAGCCTTCAGAATACATAGTTTTTAAAACCATAATCCCCAATATAAACTGCCATGGAAAGATAGAGCCAAAGCCAAGCAATACTTCAAACACTTCAAGCAGAAAGAATCTGAATCAAGCTCTTATGTTTCCACCCTGAAAACCTGGGGGGGGGGGGAAAGAAAAGAGGTGAAACAAACTAGGTCAGGCATAAGTCTGGTGAGTCCAGTGACTTTCAGCATATAAACAGATAATAGTATCATGACATGTAAACAAAACTGGATGAGAGATAACCATAACAGGAATAGCAGGTTAACAGAAGAAACGGAATGATATAGGCTAAGCTAAGCTTTTCACTTCTCTGCACTAATACTAGTATAACAGGATTAGGTGTTACCCTAATGTCTAAACTGAAATAGAAAATGAAACAAAATAATCTCTACAGAAACAGAATGCTAGTAATGGGCCTTTACCACCCGAACAGACAGAAGGTACAGAAGCAGAACACTAATAATGGGCCTTTACCACCCCAACAGACAGAAGGTACGGAAAGAGAATACTAACAATGGGCCTTTACCACCCAACTAATGGGCCTTTACCACCCCAACTGACAGAAGGTATGGAAACTGAATCGGAAACGGAATCAGAGACGGAAACAGAATAATCCCTACGGAAACAGAATGTTAGAATTAGGTGTACACTAGTAATGGTCCTTTACCACCCCAACAGATGGTACCACGCAGAAACAGACAGGTGTTACCACCCAACAGAAACAGACGCTACCAACAGAAACAGACAGAACTAAGTGTACCCTAGGTCCTACCCCCAAGCGATCAGCTCCCTAATACATAAATACCTTGTGTAAGCCCCACAGTAGGGTGTATCACTCCCTAATCTGGTAACCTATTGGCACAGACCTATTTACAGATGTCACGGTGTCTTACATCCTCAGAGCAGACCGGATCCATGCACGCACATGACCCGGTTGGAACGCGCCATCAACACCCATCGCTATTATCAGAATGAACCGCTTATAATTAGTTCAGTAAGCGTGCCCGGACCCCTACATAGTGTGGGGTCAAAGTTTTGATACCAGAAAGGGTTACTGACTAATATGGGTCCCAAACAACAGATGACACAAGCATTTCCCCTCCTAACCTTGTGTCCTTAGACTGGCAGATTTCGGATTAACTTGTTTACAAGTTTCAGACAGAGTTCGAATTACTGGTTCACAGATCAGACAATCAAGTTAACAAGTTTTCAGATTAACAGATTAGATGTACGGATTTAACAGACTTACAAATTGTCTAACTTTGTATTAGGCCTACAGATTCACGAAATGGATTTTTAGATTCATCAGTCCAGTTGGTTTAACCCTATCCACCCAACACGTTTTAGACATCATATTTATCGCATATTTGCATTAATTAAATATTAATGCACAGACCTCTCACATTAGGTCGGTAGCTTGTGGCCGCTGGATGTACCGGGCAGTTTCGGGCAGACTTCTGCCACAAGCCATACCTAACCTCGTGTCTAACCATATTTTAGTTATGCCTACGACCTCTCACATTAGACTGACAGTTTGCGGTTGCTGGTTAAGCCGGTTGGTTCCGGGCAGGCTTCTACCGCAAATACAGTCTAACCTCGTGTCATAGCCAATTTAATCCAATACATATTATACATATATCAGACTAATTATGTCCATTTAACAGATTAAACTTCTTTATAGGTTACAGCTGATTAATCAAATTTCCATGTTTTACTCAATCTTAGATCGAGCCTACGGATTTTCATACCCAAATTACAATTATTTAGCTTTCAACAGATTAGGAAATTCAACAGATAACAGATCTAGCAGATTAGGCGATTCAACAGATTAGCAGATTAGGCAATTCAACAGATAACTGATCTAGCAGATCAGGCGATTCAACAGATTAGGCAATTCAATAGATTTAGCAGATTAGGCAATTCAATAGATTTAGCAGAGCAGATAACAGATTTAGCATATAACATATTTAAATTTCTTAAAATTCTATTTACATATCTTGCCTAATCATAAATTAAGCGTAAACTTACATGCCCAAATCATGGTCATAATTCATAATACAATATATGCCCCCAAATTTTCGTTAAACTTTGCACAGTACAGAACACTCTCTAAAAGCCCCAAATCATGATATAAAATATGAATTATGCCAAATTATAGCCTTTAATGCCAATATCCAAAAATCCATTTTTAGGTGCATTCACATTAATAGTTATCCTATTTTAATATAGGTCTTTACGCCTAAGTCACATATTCCTTTTTCAAGTCATGAATCATTATATAAAAATATGCCCAAAAATCTAGATCTTTAAATTATAACATCTCAAAATCAGATCTTAATTTTAAACATGCGTTATGTCCCTCAAGTTTCAAGACATATGTTATCATACAATGATTCCTCTTCTTCCAAATTACAGAGTATACACAGATCTAGATCTAATTTACAACATATGTCCATTTCTCAAATCAGTCAAAGATCAGTCATGTCCAATTATGCATTATCCATTATTTGTCCCAAAATTTAGCATTTGTGCGTTAATCTCTTATGAGATTTGGCGCAGGCTCGTGGTAGCCTGGCTATAAACAAAAAGAGAGAAAAATGGGAACAAATACAGAACAGTCACACTAATATTAACAAGATAGATCCACAGAAAAGTATGCATAACCTCAGATCCAGATTCACAAAAATGTCAAGATAATTATTAAATTTCATATCTGAAAATAACTGTACTCACAAAAAGAGAGCGATTCTTGATTTCCGGGATCTGTATTCTGACACTGAATAGCGCTCCTTTGGCGTAGACTATCGATTAGATTAGAAAATAGTTGTTCTCTTTATTTAGATTGGAAGAAGATGCACTAGTTCTAGATTTGATTCTAGTAGAGTAGCGACGCCCATTTTGTTTTTAATTAGAATAGAGGCAGAGTATAGGCAGAATGAAATTGTGTGGAGAGAAAGCTAGGTTTGGGGGTGTTTAAATAGGTTAGAGCTCACGAATCCGGTCAGAAAGGCGTCCAGGTGTGGAAAAATGGATCTGTCTCCATATCCGGAAAAGGGGGAGATCGACCCTAAGGTCAACCCTAGTGTGGACCTGTTTACCCAGGTCGACCCTAATATCGACCTGGGCCCTGGGCGGGAATTTTCGCGCCCAGCCCGGGTGTCTGTTTTGAATTTCGTAATCTGAATTTTTGAATTTCGTGCTGGTTTTTATTGAAACTTCTAAAGGCCACATCTTCTTCATACGGAGTCCAATTTACGCAAATTTGTTCTCTATTCCAAGCAGAAATTCGAGACGAACGCAACGGCGTAACCCGTTTCCCTTAATTATTTTGTTACAATTTAATTATTCTCTGATTTGTTACTCTGATGTTCACAGAAAATACGGGGTGTTGCAGGTTGATTATTTATCGTTGTTATTATATACATGTGTTGTATGGAATCCATATAATTAACATTATATGGTAATTGATTGGGCCTCATTCCAAAAAATAAAGAATATTATAATATAAATATTCATGTGTTGAATGAAATATATATTCATGTGTTGAATAAAAGAAAATTCATGTATTGAATAAAATATAAGTATTCATGTGTTGAATGAAATATATATTCATGTGTTGAATAAAAGAAAATTCATGTATTGAATAACATATTAATTCATGTGTTGAATAAAATATTTATACAATAAAATTCACATTTTTATTGTAAGTAAGAATTAATAAATATTCATTTGTTGAATAAAATATACATTCATGTGTTGAAAAAATATATTCATTTGTTGAATAGAATAATGAAGTTATTGAAATATATAAAGCCGTGTTGATTAGATTTGCGCCATTTCGACGAGAATGATATTTATATCGATTATATTCGTTTTTATAATAGATATAGAAAAGGAAGTGATTTCAGAATATAACGTTTTGAAAATATTATCATTTATATATTAATGATATGGAATATTCAATTTTGATTTAAAATTGAACTTGAAGTTGAAATTGTTTTTAAAACGAATTTAAACGATTTATAAAATACGTTTAGAATTGAAATCGAAGAAGTATAAATAATATATATTATATATATTAAATGGCCTGAATAGAATGCGCCGCGCTGTGGCAGTTCGCGAATTTCGACCATTGACTTCGAGTTGACGTTACGGGAGATCCGACCGTCGGATTCTCCTAAAACCGGAACCTTTGGGTTCGTATCGAAAAAAGCTTTCCAATGAATATTAGAAATTTGAAATCTAACGGTTGGATTTGGAATTATGTCCAAATTAAATTTGGAAAAGTCGACCGTTATGAGAATTCGACTGTACAAGGCATTGATAAAATTATTAAAAATATCAACAATTTGTGTAAAATCATAATAAATGATTTAGAAAGAATTGGGGTGAAAAATCCCATGTTTCAAAAGGATAAAAGTATATTTTTATCGAAATGAACTAGTTATGAACTAGAATTATAATGCAATGTTTTTGAATAAATAAATTGGATTTGAAGTGGTTTTAAAAAAAATCAGAATTTCCAATATGCGAATTGGAATGGATTTGAATCGAAGTTATCTTCGGAATATTTCGATGTTGGATTTCGTGATTATACAGACATGGTTGTGGAAATTTGAAAGATATATTTATATCGGTATTTCCAATACGATATTTGTTGGTTTCAGAATTTGATATTGAATATAAGCCGACATATTTTCTATTCAGAACCTTGTATTTAATATCAAATGGGATTTTGGGTTCGTCATGAATGGTGTCTTAAATAACACTGTTCTTGGACCCAGTTTAGAAAATAATAAATCTTTTAATTAAGATTTAGTGAAATTGTCCAGTTAATTAGTATTTAATCAGAATTGAATTTAAATTGGTTTTTGGGGTTTATCATGAGCGGTGTTTTGAATAACACCTGTTCTTTAACCCGATTAACAATGGAAAGTGATTTTGGGTTTATCGTGAACCGTGTTTTAGATGACATTGGTTCTTTAACCCAGTTAAAGACAGTATATTGATTTTTGGGAAGATTAAAACTAAGTGGAGTTTTAATGAATCTTTAATTATATTAAGGTGATCAAGAATGGAGTATCACCAGTTTTACTCCAAGCGATAGTTAAATCTTTAATTAGATTTGAACGTGAAATGGAAATTAATATTTACCGATAACACCGTGGTGTTAAATATGGAGTATTACCAATTTTTCTCCATGGGATGAATAGGTTGGGATTAGGAAACTAAATAAATGATTATTTTGGTGTGGTTCGCTAATCCCGACTAGTTTTGGAAAACCTTAACATGGTTTGAAATGGTATCCAAAGGAAGATTAGAGAATAAATTTAGAAGAATTTATCTTTGATAAAATTGATGGGAACCTTTCCCTAAGAATGTGAATATTTGAATAAAGAATATTCTGAATTGGAATGAGGCGTATGTTGTGTTTGTGTAACATTTGTTTATTATATACGCAAGTTATTCGGAAAGGCCGGGTTTATGCCCATTCTGAATAACTGATTCGACGATAAGTCGAAGATGAAGACGTGGTTGAAGACTGTAGGTCTTCACATCGTTTGGAGGATTATTGATGATCTTGATTGGGCTGTACACCCAAGAGGAGGGAATCAGTTGGTGATCGTCCAGACGTACTTGGAGATCGATGGATATGCGAGGAATAAGGTTCCTCCGATTTCGTTCAGACCCAGAACGAACTTGTAAATGGACTGTGTGTCTTACATTGGATTTTATTCTGTGTGATTGATTTCTATTAAATATATATCTGTTTGGCGGCGGAGAATTTATTCTCTTGCTTAACGCCCTTCTTTGAGACGTACGAGCTCAGAGGTTATATATTGATGGATATCAATCGCATGGCATGAATTGCCTATGTGGCATGCTTAAGTGGCAAATGATCAAGGCTTCTGTTGAAAAGCAAAATCTTATGGTTGATGATCAAAGCACGGCCTATGTGGCATAGCTTTGTGTATGGCATTAATTCACGAGCCTCACACCTCGGTATGAGTCAAAAACGGGATAGTGACTGCAGGGAGAGCACGACGTTTCTTTCTAGCTATGGGTGATGTCAGTGACCTACCATCGCTGACATTTATATACTTTTTACCTATGTGGTTGTTGGAATGCGAGGCGCCTCGGATATAGGTCTGATAGGACCGGGAAACGTGTGTTCAGGAATAACTAATACTCAAAAGTAAGAGAGGACCGGCCCTGAAGATCCAGGATCGCTGTGTGTGGTCCGGAGACATTTGCTAGAGTGTCTCGAACGGAGAGGAGCTTGCCCCTTGCCTCGACTCATGATGGAATCCAATTTCCAATATGTGATAATTCAGTTTTATTTGTAGAACCTAGTATGGAGACATAGTAGATGGTAGCTATGCCGTCTATGATTGATACTTATGATTGAAATTGTTTTGACACTATACACTTATAGTAATATCAAAATAATATGTTTTTAAGCGTATCAAGCATTCTTTGGCTATTATAAGGTAAAACCCTATCCTCCGGCTTGCGTTGCATTGTGTAATGGGACCTGGGTCTTATAATAGCTTCATTTTTCTTTATTTAGCATTGCGCTATTGTTTTATGCACTAGTATTCTTTGGAGGAAACCCGTTCCGTGTTATACGGCGTGGTCCCTTGATTTACCTAACTTTAAAAAGAAAGATTAATAACTGTTTTTAGTTCTCACACCAGTCACATGACTGACCTGGAGTTTATTGTTTTAACCTAAACTCTGGGTGCCCCTATTTTCCACACGGACATCTTGTAGTTTTGGTTTTGCAGATTTATATTCACAGGATCCTGGTTTATAGCTGAAGTGATATTCGGAAAGCTCTATATCCATTTATTTCTTTCAGTTGTGTGTTGTATTATTTTTCCGCTGCTATGTATTTAAATGTAATTTAAATCTCTGATATTTGTCAAATGTGTAATATTTATTCATACTCTGTGTATTCTTGTATTCTGATGGAATTGTTGTAATAAGCAATGAAATGTTCTTCTGTTTGTGTTCCAATTTGTCGTGTTCTCAAAACAATCAGGGGTTTCGAACGGTCTTGGTCGGTTTAGCGATCAATTCGGATCGAGCGAAATTCCCAGTTGTTACATGTACCCTTACTACCCTACCGATCGGCTCCCTTCTTGTATTAATTTATTACTTGTGTCATTCGACCTCGCTTGTATGTATTCATTACTTGTGTCATTCTGCCCTGCTTGTATGTAGATACCTGTGCTGGCCCCATCATAGGGTGTATCAATTCCCATGATGGCAACCCGACACGATTCAAGATGCATAGTGTATACTACTGATACCTAGTGCCTGCTTTTTCCACTCCGGAGCACGTGCACGTCCATACTCCGTTGGAACCTACACTACTGCAGCACCCGCCGCTATTTTGACCGCTTATAATCAGCCCAGTAATCGTGCCCCACCCTGCCTAGCTCAGGGCACCATGATACATCTATGTGGGTTACTGCTGAAATGGGTCCCTCTTACTAGGGTTTCCTAATCAACATGTTATAATGGTTAAGTGCTCTCAATTTAACTTAACCCCACCCATTTGCTTAATTAACATGTTGTACTGGTTAAGTGTTGCCTATTCATATGTTACTTAACCTTCTCACTGATTCATGCATGTTTATTTAACAGTTAAGCTTGTGGGCCTATATATACTAATATTACCCACTTACCCAAGATTTACTTAACCCTTCCCCTTATCAAGTCCATATGTATTATTGGTTAAGCTTGCCTCAGCCCTATCTGTAACACCCCATGTCCATTAATGACCCTCACAAAGGGAATGCATCAATGTCCATGAAGCGTTATTTTGTATAGAACAGATAAATTACAAGAATAAATAAATAAAACAACACAGCGGAAGATAAAACTTATTTCATAGTATCATAACTCAAGACAAGCTTACATAAGTAGTTTCCAAAACCATTACAACAGGATCAATAGTCTTTTCCAAAAACTTCAAAGTACATAAAGAAGCAAATACTTAAATAACATAAATGCATAAATCCCCACTAAGCATAAGCAAAGCCATAAAGATGAGAGAGTCCAAAGCGATACATCTACTCTCTTCAATCAACTGAAAGAAATCGACACTAAGCTGTATTATTCCCTCCTTGCGAACCTGAGGGAGGGGGGAAAGGATAGAAAAGAGGTGGAAACAAACGGGTCAGACATAAAGTCTGGCGAATCCAGTAATTTTAACAAATAATCGGTAAGGTAAATGATCAAGACATAAATAGGCATCATGATATGGCCGTAACATAGATAAGGTAGATAAAAAGGATGGACAAGATGATTTCGTTCCTAAGTACTAAGACAATCCTACAGCTTGGCTAAGTGAACAACCCTCCAAGTACAAACCCCGAAGACCGAAGTCAACATCAGACTAGCACCCAAAGGACTATCCAACTCAACCAACATGTATTTTGTTACACCGCACTTTTGCTAAGTTACACCACATTACTTAATTACACCGCGCATCTACTAGTCTCTTTTACTCAAGGTTGATCCCTTCCCACTAACTGTACCCATATGACAAACTTGGTAGTTACTTGTACCTAGCTGCTATCGTAGGTGCCGGCTTGCCTACCACCGCTAAGGTACCCTTACTCTACCCTTTTGATCGGCTCCCTAAACCCCATAGGCACCAGTGCTGGCCCCACAGTGGGGTGTATCACTCCCCAAAGTGGCAACCCCGATACCAACATGAAATGCACGGCCATAACTACACGATGCAACAACGTCTTACCTACCAGCCCGGACCCATGCACGCACATGAACCCGTTGGACTTGCGTTGCCACCGCTATTCACGTTTTGACCTCTTATATTCAAGCCCAGTAAGCGTGCGCCAACCCCGGCCTAGTACCGGGCCCAATTAGATACTCAAACGGGTTACTGGTTGAAACGGGTCCCCATCCGACACAAGCCTCCCATCTATGCTTGGCCCCCACTAGGTTTTTATCCCACTTAACCATTTTAATTTAAATGTCCATGTCTTACACATGCTACGGTTAAGTCCATACTTACATGTCATAATTAACATGCCTTATCTTATTCCGGTTAAGTCCATATTTACATGTCACCCCACTTAACCCTCTAACTATACCCATGTCTTATTATGGTTAGTATTCCTTAATTCATTCCTTATGACGAACGGTGCATGACCTCCCACATTAGACCGAACACTTTGTGGCCGCTGGATTTGCCGGGCGGTTCCGGGCAGTCTTACGCCACAAACCGGGTCTAACCTCGTGTCATTAACCATTACGCCCACAATTCACTCCTTTGACCTCTCACATTAGACGTCCAATTGTGACCGCTGGATTTACCGGGCGGTTCTGGGCAGTCTTACGTCACAATTGCGCCTAACCTCGTGTCAAAGGTTCATTAACATTGTATTTCACCCATACCCAATTTTCATGTCATATATATCCAATTAAACATATAATCATGCTTATAATTTTTGCCTATTTCAACTTGTCATTAATTATACTAATTACATATTAATTAGCCTCAATTACAAATTTCCAATTATAGGCAATTTCATCAGTTTCATGTAATTCATACCCAAATATGCCAATTTCACATATTATCCAATTATCCAATAATATCCAATTTTCCAATTTTCCCATATTCCCAATATTCCCCATCGTTCCCACGTATTCGCATTTATGCGTATTTTTAATATAGGCTCGAAGGTAGCCTAGATCCACAAATAAAAGGAATAGGGGTAAGAAGAGAGAATCAATTCATAGAAAATTGGAATAAAACATCATCATGAAATAAAGAGGCATATAGAGTGGCATAGAGGCATAATAAAAGATTCAACATGAATAAACTGATAAAAGGTATGAACTTTACATAGAAACATAGGCATATGATGACATGGATCAAAAGGTGAAAACTTGGACGAGATTTAAATTACATACATACACATGAATCCTTTTTACAACTTCATCATGTTACTTTTAATCCCATTATATTGTGAAAATCACCGTACTCACCTTTCGTGGTTAAAGAATAGAATTATGCACTGAAATTGGTGTAGAAACGTTGCGGTGTTGTTGATTGATCTTCTTTAATTGTTGTTGAAGCTCTAAATTTTGGTTTGAATTGTGTATGAACACTTGAGATTTGATTAGAGGCGGCGGCTAGGGTTTAGGAGAGAGTTTGACAGCATAAAGGTGTCTTAAAAATTATTTTATGAATTAGGGTTAGGTTGATGACATATTTATAGGTGTAGGAAGTTATTTAGGCCTTAGGATTAACCCTAGAACTGATCTGGACCATCAAAAATCGTCCCAGGCCCAAAAATCGCACCACGCAGCAAAACTGGCTGAACCAGTTCGTCCTCCAAAAGGGGGAGGTCGACTCCTAGGTCGACCTGTATGGGGGGAGGTCGGCCCCCAGGTCGACCCTATGGTCGGCCTGGGTCCTCAGCGGGAATTTTCCCGCCCAGCCCGGGTACGTGCGATTTCAAATTTCGAATTTAATTTGAATTTTTGGCTGGGTTTAACTTTATTTAATTCTGCTTAATTACTCAAACTTCCGAGGCCCATAACTTCCTCATACGAAGTCCGATTTACGCAAACTCGGACTCTATCTCAAGCAGAATTCCGAGACGATCGCAATGGCGCAACCCATTTCCCTTCATTCCTCTTTTAAAAATTAGGTGTTCTTAAATTTAGTTAATTCGATCATTCAAAATTCCGGGTGTTATATTCTCCCCTACTTAAAGGATTTCATCCTCGAAATCTCTAAGTCAAGAAGAACGTATCCTACCATCTAATCATTCATCTACTCAACCATCAAGCACAAGCAAGCATAGTCCTTAAAAGATTTCTAATGCTTTTCATGTACATATGCATAGTGTGTGTATATGTTCGTATACTAATGCAAAATCAGGTTGTCCATAGATTCAGTCGACCTCCTTAATGCAAATAATGATAGTGCCATGTATCCATCATGTATGCAACGAACCCTATACATATCATTACTACATGTGTGCCCAACCATTCATTTAAATGCAACATCCATATGATACACACATTCAATGTACATTCATTTTACTAAATACATCCATTTATATGCAATATGCAATATGAAAGTGACTGAGCCGATCTAGTGCCTAAAGTGTGTATATGCATCCACGAGCAACCACTAGCAAACACTTGCATCCACCATACATAACATGTCTCAAACGCATGTTTCAACCATAGGACTACCCTATCTAAAGGTCAATGATACTAGCGAGAGGACATCCTAAAGATAGAACAAGTACAAGCTAGGCGATAAAGGAGAAATTAAAAGACATACCCTCAAAAAGAAAAGGGTACAATGAACGCATCTTCTCTTCTGTCTCCCAAGTAGCGTCGCTCTCATCATCTCCCCATTGCACTTTGACTAGCTTGACCTCTCGATTCCTCAACTTCTTAATGTCCGACCCAAGAATGCATGTAGGAGCTCGTCGAATCGTCGCATCACGCTCTACCTCCACCTCTCTAAGCAAGCTCGGCTCTACCACTTCCGCGGTCTCATGCAAGCACTTCCTCAAATGTGATACATGGAATATGTCGTGTACACCACTAAGTCTCTCGGGCAACTCCACTCTATACGCCATCTGTCCAATCCTCTCCTTAATAGGAAACGGACCTACGAACCTTGGTGTTAACTTCCCAACGGACCCAAAGCGAACAACATTCCGTAATGGAGACACCTTGATAAACACCATGTCCCCAATATCAAATTCAAGATCTGTCCTCCTCTTGTCTGCACACGATTTCTGCCTATCTTTCGCCGTCTTCGTCCTCCTTCGAATCAAATCGATCTTTTCCGAAGTCTCTCTAATCATATTGGGCCCAAGTAAGATCTTATCTGTAGATTCCCACCAACATGTAGGTGAACGACAAGGCCTTCCATAAAGAGCCTCGAAAAGTGCCATGCCATTGCTAGACTGGAAACTATTATTATACGCGAACTCCACCAAAGGAAGATGCTCCTCCCATGTACCTCCGAAATCTAAAACACATAGCCTCAAAAGGTCCTCTAGAATACGATTCACCCTCTCGGTCTGGCCATCCGTCCGAGGATGATATGCGGTGCTCAAACATAACTGAGTCCCTACCGCCTCTTGCAAGCTCTTCCAAAACTCGCTAGTAAAGATAGGATCGCGATCGCTCACTATGCTAGAAGGAACACCGTGCAAACGAACTATCTCTCGAATGTATACGGAGGCTAACCATGGAGCAGTCCTCTTACTCTTCACTGGAATGAAATGGGCGCTCTTAGTAAGTCTGTCTACCACGACCCAAATCCCCGTATTACCCTTCCTCGATCTTGGTAACCCATCAACAAAGTCCATCGAGACACTCTCCCACTTCCATTGTGGGACCTCCAATGGGTGAAGCAACCCACCGGGCTTCTTTTGCTCTGCTTTTACTTGTTGGCACACCAAGCATCTAGCGACAAACTCATCCACATCCTTCTTCATACCGGCCCAAAAGTAAACTCGTCTCATGTCCATGTACATCTTGTCCCCGCCAGGATGAATGGTCATCTTCGAACGATGTGCATTGTCAAGAATGGTCATCCTCAAGTTCTCGTCTCGTGGTACACAAAGTCTACCGTCCCTACGTAACCAACCCTTATCATCTAGGGTATAACTACTGAGATGGCTCGATGACTCCCCCCTTATGAGCTTCTTTACGAACTCAACCAACTATGGGTCATCTCACTGTGCCTCACCAATCCGTCCCAAAAGCGTAGGTCTGACCTCTAAGGATGCTAGCAAACCAGGTACAAAGTCAATGGAAGGTCTAAAGTCAAACGTAGAGATGAAATCTAAGCTTTGCCGCTCAACAAACAACGGACTCAAGGACAACCTTTTCCTACTTAAGGCGTCTGCCACCACGTTACCCTTGCCTGGGGTATATGCTATCTCGAAATCGTAGGATGCTAAGAATTCCATCCACCTTTGCTGCCTTAAGTTCAAGTCCTTCTGAGAGAACAAGTATTTTAGCGATTTGTGGTCTGTGAACAATTCGAATTTCTTGCCAAGAAGATAATGGCGCCAAGACTTAAGCGCGAAAACAATAGCAGCCAACTCTAGGTCATGTGTAGGGTAATTTCTCTCATGCACTCTTAACTGCCTTCCACCATAGGCTATTACCCTCCCCTCTTGCATTAAGACTGCGCCTAGTCCTGTCCCACAAGCATTGGTATAAACGGTAAATGGCTTACTCCCATTTGGCAACACTAAGACTGGGGCTGTGGTCAAAGCTCTCTTTAAACGTTGGAATGCATCATCACACTCTACGTCCCACGTGAAAACTAGGTTCTTCTTCGTCAAGCGTGTCAATGGGGCTGATATCTTTGCGAAGTCCTTGATAAACTTCCTATAGTAGTCTGCCAACCCCAAGAAACTCCTCACTTCGGTAGCATTTTTAGGGACCTTCCAATCTTGGATGGCCACCACCTTCGCGGGATCTACAGCTATCCCTTCTTTGGAAACCACTTGCCCTATCGCGCTTCCTTCCTCCAAAAGTGACATTTAGAAAATTTAGCTTTAAGGTTATGCGCTCGAAGGGTCTCCAACACTTCCCTAAGATGTAGGGCATGCTCTTCCTCGTTCTTAGAAAAGATCAAGATGTCATCCACAAAGACCACCACGAATTTATTAAGGTACTCCCTAAACACCCTACTCATCAAGTCAACAAAGTATGCGGGGGCGTTTGTCAAACCGAAGGGCATTACAAGCCACTCATAGAAACCGTCCGGAGTCCCAAAGGCAGTCTTGTCTATGTTATCCTCAGCCACTCTCAACTGATGGAAACCAATGGCTAAGTCCAACTGCGAAAACACTGAGGCGCCAACTAACTGATCGAAAAGATCATCAATCCTCGGCAGTGGGTTCCTATTCTTCTTAGTAAGCTTATTAAGAACTCTATAGTCCACACAAAGTCTAAGGGACCCATCCGCCTTCATGGCAAATACTACTGGAGCACCCCACTCTGATATACTACGTCTTATGAATCCCTTCTCTAGCAACTCCCCTACTTGCTTATTGAGCTCCCTCCTCTCACGAGGAGCCATGTGGCATACTGGCAGAGATACCGGTTTTGCATTGTCTACAAGATAAATACGAAAGTCTATCTCGCGTTTTGGGGGTAGACCCCTCACCTCATCGAAGACATCAACATATTCACGGACTATACGAACATAAATCATCATTGGTTGCGTCAAGTGACTCAAGATAACTAAGCATCACCGATCCTCTAGGGTCACAAAAAATATCAAGGGTCTTTCCACTACGAGTCAACAATTTTACTACCCTTCGTTCACAATCAAGGATGGCACCATATCTGGTTAGCCAATCCATCCCTAGAATCAACCCATAGCCCATGAGACCAAGCACAAAAGCATTACATTCAAAACCAACGCCTAGGATAGACAATCTCAAATCCCTACAAACCATGGATAAATGAGCCGACCCACCAATAGGATTTGAGACTACAATGGGATCCACAAAGAGACTAGTATTTAAGTGCAGTGTTTCAACTAATGATGTAGAGATAAACGAATGTGATGCGCCAGAATCGAATAAAGTACGGATAGGATGATCAAACAAGAAAATCAAACTTTCAACAGAAATTTTTCCACCTTATTCCTGTCCCGGAGCCATGAGAGCGTGAATCTGCCCTCCCGAAGTAGAACCTGCCCTCTGCCCTTGCTTCTTAGGACAGTCCTTCATAGCATGACCCGCATCACCACAATGATAACAAGCAAACTTCTTCTTCTTCATACAGTCTTTCTTCAAATGGTCGGGTTTCCCACAGTTGTGACACTTCCTCTTTTCTTTACCACCTTTCTTTTGTTGTTGGGCTTTCTTTGGATCATCCTTTTTATCTTGCGGCCTAAAAGTACTTACACCCTTCTCTTCTTCATGCATGTATGCCATATCAACAAGCTTTTCATACGTAGCCCCCATTGGAATGTGGGACATAGCCAAACTGTGAAGCAGTTCATTTAGGCCCTTTGCAAACCTCAAGGCCTTCTTGTGAGGCGTATTCACCAACTCTAGCCCAAATCTCGCCAACTTATTAAATTCGGTCACATACTTCTTCACGGTCAAGTTTTTCTGCTTCAATGTCAGGAACCTCTCCATGTACATACTCTCCTCAGCTTGAGAAAGGAATTTCAACTCAAACCTTCCCCTAAAATCTGCCCACGTCTCAACAACATGCTCTCCATTAGTAACCTCCCACCAAAACGAAGCCTCGTCCTTCTTCAACCAAGCAGCCAATTGGACCTTCCTGCAATCGTCCAAATCAAAAATGCCAAACAGATCCTCCACTTCTTCATCCAGTTTCTAGCTTCAACGAACGTTTCAGAACCACTAAAAGATTTTCCACCCATCGAACGAAAGTCTTTACATATGTTGGAGAAAGCATCTCCATGCGGAGGAATGACAGGAGCTGGGGGAGGAGGAGGAGGAACATTGGTCGGACCCACGGTAGCGGCCCTAGCCTCGAGATATTGACGAAACCAACCGGGTACATGAACACCCTCTGGTATCTCAAATGCTCCAGACACGCTAAAAAGAAAAAGAAAGAGTTTCAAAACAAGGGAAACGAAAGAGAGAAGTATGGATTGCGGGGATTATGCTCTTTAAAATAAACTTTCCTCGAAAATAGCTTCTTTAAAATAAGTTTTTGAAAATACTTTCTAGGAAAATAATACTTTTGAAAACACTTTTCAAAACTTTTTATCTGTTCTTGTAACCATAGCTGCGATACCACGTGTAACACCCCATGTCCATTAATGTCACTCACAAAGGGAATGCATCAATGTCCATGAAGCGTTATTATTGTATAGAACAGATAAATTACAAGAATAAATAAATAAAACAACACAGCGGAAGATAAAACTTATTTCATAGTATCATAACTCAAGACAAGCTTACATAAGTAGTTTCCAAAACCATTACAACAGGATCAATAGTCTTTTCCAAAAACTTCAAAGTACATAAAGAAGCAAACACTTAAATAACATAAATGCATAAATCCCCATTAAGCATAAGCAAAGCCATAAAGATGAGAGAGTCCAAAGCGATACATCTACTCTCTTCAAGCAACTGAAAGAAATCGGCACTAAGCTGTAGTTTTCCCTCCTTGCGAACCTGAGGGGGGGGGGGGAAGGAAAGAAAAGAGGCGGAAACAAACGGGTCAGACATAAAGTCTGGCGAGTCCAGTAATTTTAACAAATAATAGGTAAGGTAAATGATCAAGACATAAATGGGCATCATGATATGGCTGTAACATAGATAAGGTAGATTAAAAGGATGGACAAGATGATTTCGTTCCTATGTACTAAGACAATCCTACACCTTGGCTAAGCGAACAACCCTCCAAGTACTAACCCCGAAGACCGAAGTCTACATCAGACTAACACCCAAAGGACTATCCAACTCAACCAACATGTATTTCGTTACACCGCACTTTTGCTATGTTACACCACATTACTTAATTACACCGCGCATCTACTATTCTCTTTTACTCAAAGTTGATCCCTTCCCACTAACTGTACCCACATGACAAACTTGGTAGTTACTTGTACCTAGCTGCTATCGTAGGTACCGGCTTGCTCCTACCACCGCTAAGGTACCCTTACTCTACCCTTTTGATCGGCTCCCTAAACCTCGTAGGCACCCGTGCTGGCCCCACAGTGGGGTGTATCACTCCCCAAAGTGGCAACCCCGATACCAACATGAAATGCACGGCCATACCTACACGATCCAACAACGTCTTACCTACCAGCCCGGACCCATGCACGCACATGAACCCGTTGGACTTGCGTTGTCACCGCTATTCACGTTTTGACCTCTTATATTCAAGCCCAGTAAGCGTGCGCCAACCCCATCCTAGTACCGAGCCCAATTAGATACTCAAACGGGTCCCCATCCGACACAAGCCTCCCACCTATGCTTGGCCCCCCACTAGGTTTTTCTCCCACTTAACCATTTTAATTTAAATGTCCATGTCTTACACATGCTACGGTTAAGTCCATACTTACATGTCATAATTTACATGCCTTATCTTATTCCGGTTAAGTCCATATTTACATGTCATAATTTACATGTCACCCCACTTAACCCTCTAACCATACCCATGTCTTATTATGGTTAGTATTCCTTAATTCATTCCTTATAACGAACGGTGCATGACCTCCCACATTAGACCGAACACTTTGTGGCCGCTGGATTTGTCGGGCAGTTCCGGCCAGTCTTACGCCACAAACTGGGTCTAACCTCGTGTCATTAACCATTACGCCTACAATTCATTCCTTTGACCTCTCACATTAGACGTCCAATTGTGACCGCCGGATTTGCCGGGCGGTTCCGGCTAGTCTTACGTCACAATTGCGCCTAACCTCGTGTCAAAGGTTCATTAACATCGTATTTCACCCATACCCAATTTTCATGTCATATATATCCAATTAAACATATAATTATGCTTACAATTTTTGCCTATTTCTACTTGTCATTAATTATACTAATTACATATTAATTAGCCTCAATTACAAATTTCCAATTATAGGCAATTTCATCAGTTCCATGCAATTCATACCCAAATATGCCAATTTCACATATTATCCAATTATCCAATAATATCCAAATTTCCAAATTTCCCATATTCCCAATATTCCCCATCGTTCCGAAGTATTCGCATTTGCGCGTATTTTTAATATAGGCTCGAAGGTAGCCTTGATCAACAAACAAAAGGAATAGGGGTAAGAAGAGAGAATCAATTCGTAGAAAATTGGAATAAAACATCATCATGAAATAAAGAAGCATATAGACTGGCATAGAGGCATAATAAAAGATTCAACATGAATAAACTGATAAAAGGTATAACTTTACATGGAAACATAGGCATATGATGTCATGGATCAAAAGGTGAAAACTTAAATGAGATTTAAATTACATACATACACATGAATCCTTTTTACAACTTCATCATGTTACTTTTAATCCCATTATATTGTGAAAATCACCGTACTCACCTTTCGTGGTTAAAGAATAGAATTATGCACTGAAATTGGTGTAGAAACGTTGCGGTGTTGTTGATTGATCTTATTTAATTATTGTTGAAGCTCTAAACTTTGATTTGAATTGTGTATGAACACTTGAGATTTGATTAGAGGCGGCGGCTAGGGTTTAGGAGAGAGTTTGATAGCATAATGGTGTCTTAGAAATTATTTTATGAATTAGGGTTAGGTTGATGACATATTTATAGGTGTAGGAGGTTATTTAGGCCTTAGGATTAACCCTAGAACTGATCAGGACCATCAAAAATCGTCCCAGGCCCAAAAATCGCACCACGCAGCAAAACTGGCCGAACTAGTTCGTCCTCCAAAAGGGGGAGGTCGACCCCCAGGTCGACCCTATGGTCGACCTGGGTCCTGGGCGGGAATTTTCCCGCCCAGCCCGGGTACGTGCGATTTCGAATTTAATTTGAATTTTTGGCTGGGTTTAACTTTAATTAATTCTTCTTAATTACTCAAACTTCTGAGGCTCATAACTTCCTCATACGAAGTCCGATTCACGCAAACTCGGATCTATCTCAAGCAGAATTCTGAGACGATCGCAAAGGCGCAACCCATTTCCCTTCATTCCTCTTTTAAAAATTAGGTGTTCTTAAATTTAGTTAATTCGATCATTCAAAATTCGGGGTGTTACACTATCCACTTTGTTCATATAATATTGGTTAAGTTGTCTTCTTGTCCATATTAACTTAACCCACCCACCTACCATGTCATATTGGTTAAGTGTTTATTATTAACTTAACCTTTCCCATTCATCATGTTGTATTGGTTAAGTGTTTCCTATTAACTTAAATATGTTCATTCATCATGTTATATTGGTTAAGTGTTTCCCCTTAACTTAACCCCACTCGTTCATCATATTATGTTGGTTAACTTAACCCTACTCATTCATGATGTTGAATTTGGTTAAGTGTTTCCTATTAATTTAACCCTGTTCATTAGCATTAATTCATTCTTTAATGCCTTAATCTCTCACATTAGAACTGTTGTTTGCGGTTGCTGGATGTGCCGGGCGGTTCCGGGCAGACTTCTACCGCAAACTCATTTTAGCCTCGGGTTTTGGGATTTATGCGCTAATCTCTCACATTAGACCTGTTGTTGCGGTTGCCGGATGTGCTGGGCGGTTACGGGCAGACTTAACTCAATCTAACCTCGGTTTAGGCATGTTCATCTTTTATCCAATTTACCTATTTACCATACATGTCTAAGTTTAGATTTTATATGCTAATTATCCCAAATTCACAAAACTAGTCATGTTCCAATTCTCAAGTTATGCCCAACCAAGCCAATTGCAAGTTATGCCCCACAAATTCAATTACAAGTTATTGCTCAAAATAGGTTACACCCAATCTTCCCAAATTTGCAATAATAGTCATGCCCAAAATCACAATATACATTATGCTTGGCGTCCCAACCAATAGTTATGCCCAATCTAGATTTAATATTCCAATTTACAGTTTATTCCCAATCTAGATTTAATATTTCAATTTACCCCAAGTTCGCAATAATAACAATTATGCTCCATATCACAAGTTACAAATTTGTTCCACCATTACCAAATAGATTATTCCCCAATATCCCCGCCTTCCAATCGCACGTATAACAAGATTCAGTCTAGATTCTAGGTTAATCAAGGCTCATAAAATAAAGGGGAAGAAAGAAGGAACATAAATGAGAGTAGGCATAAAAACAGGCATTATAATGATAGATCTGTGAAGTTTAACATTATGGACCTAAGAGGATTACAGATCCATTAGAATTGAGGTATAACAAAGATAGATCTGAAATAAACTGATAGAAATAACCTCGTAGACATATAAATCTGATATGAATAACATCATGAACCTAAAAGGATTATATATCCGATGTTCAACAAAGATAGTCATGATTGAATTGATATAATAACTTCTTAGGAATGTAAAATCATAGATTCAATAGAAAGATAGGGATAAATCTGAAAAGATTGTCTCGTTATCAAGCATGGACTTAGATTATTTTTATTACATGTCAAGATTACTATTAGGTATTTAAATCTGAAAATAACATGAACTTACCTTGCTAGGATTAAGAAAAGATATTTGAATCGTTGTTGTTGTAGCAAAACAAATCTTCTAATTTGATTTGAGGCTCTCAAATTTTCTTCTTGAATTTAGGTTGAAGAATGATAGCTAGGCTAGTTTAGAGACGGACAACATGGTGGCAATAGAGAATAGGGTTGTGTGGTTAGGGTTTAGGTTTAGAGATGTATATATAGGAGTATAGGATCAATTTGAGCCTTCAGATCAACCTAGGGGTCATCAGAGCCATCCAAACCAAAGAGATACATCACCCAGCCAACCATAGCGCGAAACATAACCCTAATACCTTAGAATTCGTCATTGCCATGTCACCTAGGTACGAAACAAAGTATTTCGCCGAGATCTAGGGGGGTCAACACTGGGGTCGACACCCCTATAGGGGGGTCGACACCCTTATGGGGGGGTCGGCACCTATGTCGACACCCCTTAAGGGGGTCAACACCCTCTTGCGGGAATTTTCCGTCCAGCCTGTTTTGGTTGATTTTGAATTTTGAACCCATTTTTGACTTTCTAGACCTATTTCTGAAGTACTGAACCCATTATATATATATATATATATATTCTTCCTATGCATATACGAACTTCAAACCTTAATAACTTCTTCATACGGTGTTCGATTTACGCAAAGTCGGACTCTATCCCAAGCAGAATTCCGAGACGAACGTAATGGCATAACCCGTTTCCTCTAATTCTTCCTTTAATAATTAATTATCTTTTAATTATCTCTGATGTCATGTTTTAGAATTACGGGGTGTTGCAATTAAGGTTTGTCGATTACATGGGCTTCTACCAAAGTAACGTGAAAAGCTGGATAGTCCTGATCCAAAGGATATTCAGCTCGAGTCAGAGGTTAAGAGGTCTGGTGTGGGAGCTTGATATTCTAGCGCGGTGGGACCTGTAACAATCGGATTGACCAAGGCAAGTCGGGCCTAGCTACGAACAGAATATCCACCTGAAGAGTGGCACACACTCCTGATTAACTGTTCCGAGCCACACGTATAGACCGGGTCAACTGCCACCTGTCATTACGAATATCGATTCTCTAGGAGAAGAATGCCTCTTCATGCTTCCCGACTATCTTGGATCGAATTACACGTATTCCAACCAATTCAAGCTTTGTATCCCTATAAAAACACTTTTTGGATTCTAGAGAAAGGACTTTTGGCGTCTTCGGGTTTCCCATCCTTTGATTTTTTTCCAATATCTTATTGTATTGTCACTGTGATTGGTCTTCCTGTAATAGATCATAAAGAATATAAGAGATAATAAAGTGGACATAGGCTTATTAACGCCGAACCACTATAAACCTGTTTTCGATCACTATACTTTTCATTTTTTTGCATTTACTTGTCTTCAATTATTCTCTACAAAACTCATTCTTTTGGTGTTGTACCAATTTTTGGTGTCAACAATATTATATTAGTTGTTCATTATATGTGCGTGTATATATGATTATTATATTAATTGCCCCTAACCTGGAGTTACAATATTAAATTCTCATTTATACTACTTGTAACCTTCTAGGATTCATTAAAATTTATTTCCCATAAAAACAATGGTTACAATTGTAAATTCTCCATTTATTATAGGTAATATTAATCAATACCCATAAGTAACGGAGAACATTTCAAATTATAGCTTACAGTTAATGTTTACCTTATATAAATAATAAGTAGAATTAATTACGTGTTTTTGGATGAATATTGCATATATATACACATATACGTACATATATATAGTGGGTGCTTACACTTTTAGAAAAAATATCAGCGTATTTATTACGTATACTTAATTTCATGTTTCTATATCTATTTTATTTACAAATTTCATAATTCCAATTAATTAATATTTTAGCCTAAATTACTGACTAGAAAAATCTTTCTCTATTTTAAATTTCAGAGATTTAAAATGCCATTAAAAGGCCCTTTGTTTTAATTCTATAAATTTTCTGAAACATTTAAAATGAAGAGATACAAATATATCCAAAATTACAAGGAATGCGTAATATTTTATCTAGAATAAATAGTGTAAATTACACGCAAAACACCTAATTTACACATCTCTTCCTTTTGTTTATTTTGAGCATTCCTTTTAATATTAAACATGGTCTTTAAAAAGGACAAAAGCGCTAATTTACTATAATCAAACAAAAACTTAAACAGCCCAAACCACAAATAGATTTAAAACTAAAAAGGTCAACTTACATAAATCTAATAATCGCACCAATTTTCATAAATCTTTAACTAGGCAACAACACAAATCTTAATATTATTAGGGACCGATTTCCATATTTAGGTGTAAACATCTACAAAAAGGTATAAAGAGAATTATAGACAAGATTTAGATGTTTTAGAAGAAAGCCTACAAATTCCCATTATTAGATTTTGGCATATACATTTAAATTACACCAACGAAACAAAACATGATACTATAAGCGATATTTATATTTCCTACTCACCTAACAAGCCATCCCAAATCCCGAAGGTTGAAACTCCAAATAAAATAACTTGACTTTTGTGCGAAAATCTAAAATATTTGATAAGCTGAAGCTAAAATGACCATAACCTTTGATGGGATGATCGGAATCTGACGATTCCGGACCTTTCGAAAACCTTAGAAACCGAGCTAAAACTTTTGTTTATAAAGCCATATCGAATTCCTTTGTTTACTAAGCTGAAATGCAAGAACTAGTCGAAGTGGTATGCGCAGAAAATAAAAATCTGAAGTATATACCTATATTGTTTTGGCCATAACTCTCTAACAGAACGTCGGATTTTGATGTGCGAGTACAATTCGGAAAGGCTAGAATGTAAACTAAAACTTTTTCTTTATATGCTGCGTAAAATTCTGATGTTAGAAGGGTAAAAAACTGGGTTGAAAAACTCAGACCTGCATATATCAGTGTATGGGCTGAGGCGTTCGCCTTCACTAAAATCGTCATAACTTTGAACGAATTGTCGGAATTCGACGAATCCGGACAATTCGGAAAGACTGAAACAAATGCAACAATTTTTCCCTAGCATACTCAAATTCCAACATTTAAAGGGCGATAAACCTCATTTTGTTTGCTGGTCTGTTGTTTACACTTTGGTTTATAGTTGAAATGATTGGTATGTGTTGTGTAAGCTATATACATTTGCTATGTACTATATATATGTTTGATTCTCATGTATTTGTGAGTATGTAGCAGGTGTAGGGAAGTCACGCTATGCTTCGGAGCTCGCTTGCGCTAAATGCTAAATGCTAAAATAAATAAAAAATGCAAATAAACACTTAAAGAGGTACGTATTTGGGGTTGTATAAAGCTTAGTGGTTTGTTTTTGTTTTTCCCCTGATTCAGGGATGCCTCATCATTGATGAGATGTGTATTTTGGATTGATATATGTATCGGGATTTTTCCCGGGACCCTCCGTACAGGGGAGATGCTGCCGAAATTTTCCGTGATTTCAGGAGTTAGAAAATTTATGGGGTTTTACAACTATATACTTATCTTATAAAGGTTATTTTATAAGTATGGAATTTTGAAAGTATGATTTATTTTATACCTTATCTCATTCTCTTTTCGAGGACGAAAAGCTTTTAAGTGGGGGAGAATGTAACATCCCAATATTTTCTGTATATTTTAAATTTAGATTTAAAATAAATAAATGGGTTAATCTTAGAAAAATCAAATTTTGTTGATCATATTGATAATGATTTTTGAATTGAGTATATATAAATTTCCAAATTTAGTTAATTAGAAATGTGATAATTTGGGACTTAATATTTTAATAACAAAGTAAATATAAGTGGTCTAAGTAAACAAAAGGGAAATTCAAGTTGAATTGATTTAAATGTTGAAATTATAAATTTGTTTAAGTTAAGATATAGAACTCAAATTTAAATTTGAAAATGGTGGAATCTTTAAGTCGTTAAATTTGACTGAAACTCGAGTCAAAAGAATTCAAATAATCAAATTAAGATGTAAAAATGTGTGCAATTTATTTATAGAAATTATTTAAGTCATAATTTGATTCAAATTTTGAATTTAATGAATATTTAATTTGAATTAAACAGTTAATCGAATAATTGAATATTTTATTTAATTAATTATGGAATTCAACTGTTTTGACGACTATCTCAGAATTCGACGAAACCGGCGCCATCAGAACCGGAACGGTGAATTATGGTAGGATTTCAAATTGCGTTACAATCCGACTTACCGTTTGATCGTACAAGAGAAAATGTGAACAAGAGCAGTGTAAATGGATAATAGGGTATTTCTCATGTTTGGGCCTTATAAATGTATATAAATAAAATCCATCTGCATTTCACCAGCTCATTTCCACTTTCACGTATACTTTCCATCTGTCTACATCTTCCTCTAATGGCTGAAAACAAATTTCTAAACCTACCTGAAAATAAAAATACAAGCTTGAAATTCAAATTTCTGCAAACCCTAGAGTATTGTATGTCAATTCGAAGCTCTCGACGGTGCGAAGCTTCTGGTGCAATTTGTTTTGACATGCAGCGACTGAATCAACCGGAATCCTTGGTCAAAGTTTGCTGGAATCGAAACCTTAGGGTTGAAATTAGGGGTTTTTGATTTAAGCTGAAATCGTGGAATTGGGGATATGGGTCTTGTAGAGGATGTCCTGGGGAGTTCATAGGTGGTGATCGTCGGTCATATCGTGGTCGGAGGAGGTTCAATTTGGCGTTATAAGGCTCGTTTTCCGTGACCTAGGGCTGACGATGGTGGACGTTTTGGTTGACCGGAGTTGTCGTTCTCGAGGGGGTTGGACGCGCCTGGAGGAGATCTTTTGAACGCCGGTGGCCTTGGTTGGAATCGTGGCCGGAGGGATGAGCTTGGGTCAGTCAAAGTCGCGAGCTATGGGTTTTTCCATCGTGTTCACTGTAGAGAAGAAGAAAGGAGCGGGAGAAGGCCTATGAACGCGCTGACGTGGCAAGGTGTGGTTGGGTGGGAGTTTATTTCATTGATTTATATATATTTTAAATTCAAATCGTAAAATGCTCATAGCTTCTTCATATTAACTCGGATTTGGACGCGGTTTGTTGCGTTGGGATCGTGGCGGAATTTCGGACGTTTTGGCACTAATCTGGCTGTGTTTAGAGACTGTGAAATTTTGGCCTTCAGTTGGACGTACGATCAACAGAAGACTCAAAGTTGAGTGATTCTTCGCTCACGAAATACTAAATTATTCCCATATTTATTAAATTAAATTATGAAGTAAATTTGGTTGCATGTTTGTGTTGTTGATGAACGATTGTTTAAGTTTGACATGCAAGTGTTAATATGCAAATAAAATCGATAATTAGTTATTTAAATTTAATTTAAATTTCTAATTAGAGATCCCGACACTTGTTAACCAGTAAAAATGATTTCATTTACTGTTGAATGAAATGATGTGATGGATGCCTTGATTTAAATTGATTGATGAATGAATGTTGCATGAACTGGTTGTTTATTCGGTACATGATATTCCATGCATTTTCGATAAATCCCAATTTCTCACCTTTGATGTTACGGGCATCTAATAAATCCGGGATTTCTCAAATTGAATGAATTAAGAACACAGGTTGAAATGATACATACCTGTGACCCTGAATTGGATTGAAATGATAGATCCATCCCGAAATATCGAGAAATTTAAATTTAAGACTCACATGGCCATAGGATAGCAAACTATATATGGACATCGATTGGTTAAATGATTTTAATATTCGAAATTCTATTTTTGGAAATTTCATTCAAGGGAAACGTATTGATTTTGATAAGTTTATTTTCCTTGAAATCTGAATCTTAAATATGACCTGAAATGATTTAAGAAATTTTGTTCCTAAGCGAATTGAAGTGTTAAAAATTCAAATTTTTTATTTGGGTTTTTAAGAATTGGGTAGATTCAGATTTAAATAAATTCATATATAATTTAAATTTTTGAATCAAGATAATGGAGAATACTCGAAAATTTTTCTCCAAACCTAATTCGAATATGGTCTTGAATCCTTGAAATTGAAACGGGTTGAAATGGGATTTGAAATAAGTCCTTGAGCTAAGCAATTCCATTGAAACTGGAGTTTAGATTCGAGTATCGAAGTTCGGAAGGAAGAATCGATTTTCAGTAAAGAATTTATATACATATATAATTTTGATTTTATAGCTATTCTTTCTTGAAATTTATTTATTAAATTTTTATCCATAACTATTTTATATAACCAAAATTTTCTTATATTCTTTGATTTAAACTATTTAGTGAATTTTAAAAATCTATATATATATAGTGTTTTAAACTTATTTATCCTAATTTTTCTATTTTATTCTATACATATATTATTTATATAAAGGTTTCTTTATAAACATCTATCCTTTAAATTTATATCTTATAAGTGTAATTTTTCCTCCGAATGGAAAGTGCTGGATCTAAGATCGTTGTTGAGATGGAGTTGAGATAAAAGTACTTCTTTATGAATCGATTTCAAACCGTTTTCAAATATGGAAGAGGGTATATATTCCACTAAATATAAACTTATCTCCTAAGGGGATTGAAAGAAGTTATAGAAGTATATATATTCTATTTGAATATGAATGAATTTCGAGTATGAATCGATTTGGAATAATTTGAAATCTTTTGAGATTGAATATATTCTATTTGAATATAAGTCGATTTTTAAAATACTGTATGATTATGATATAGGATATGGAAATATATTCTAGTTTAGAATATAATCAGGATGGTATGATTTATGATATTTCGATTTGAAACTTTATTCTAATTTGAATATAAATTTGGTTCGAGACAAAATACGATATTTTGATATGGAAGCGAACCTTTGGAAGGTAAAAGAACCAACCGATGTGAAAGATGTAAGCGTTGGTTGTTAAAGAGACCGGAGTCGACATAAGGCATACTCTCTGTCAGTGTCGATACCACTTTGACAACTGTGAACGTTATGACGTATCCAGAATGAGTATGATGACTTGGAGGCGATTATTGAATCGAAGAAGATGAACGATGACGAAATAGCCCTGACCTTCGGGTCAGAATTGAAATGACTAAAACAGGAGCTATACCGTGACTAATTGAGGTTAGCGCCTTTGATCGGACACACTTCTTCGATGTTATTTATATGACTATGATGATGATGATTTGGGCCCATTTGATTTTTATGATTATGGGAGTGTGTTCCGAGGTGGGCGGTAGTGGCTGCTATGCGTTACCACCGGTCCGGGAGTGCAGTTGGTAGAATTCTACCCTGGGCATTGCCTCGAGTGCCTTGTCATATATATCCATATCGAGCCCCATACGATTTTGATTTAGCATTGGCTTCTATGGAGTGCCCTCTTATAACACCAGTACGGTGAATTTACGGTACTGTATAGACTGTTGGTGCCTATAAACGGCGTAAGGGTAATATGGTAATCCCGCTTACGCTATTTTCAGTATTTATACTTTACTGGATAGACACTATCATAATAGCGTACTATATTATGTATGTATTAGTTTAACGGATCCTTGAGAGATGGAAAAATACCGTAACATCTCTTGAGTTACTGTACCCATGACACCAATGTTATTTCGTATTTTTATTTGACTAATATGAGATGATTTAGTGCTGATCCGAGTGTTTGTGTGTTTTCTTTTTATGTAATACGCTCGGGTCAGCAGACGTTGCAGTTACCGAAGAGGACGGTGCTTTGGAGATCGAAGACGAAGATTTGGTATATCCATTATCTATTATATATGTATTTCCGCTGCCGTGTGTGTATATCTGTTTATGTGTAACTCTGATTTATCATTCGTACGCTATAGTCAAATGTGTATATATTCCAATTGTGTTAACTGCTATTTGTTTATTATATGTTGTCCTTCCGCTGTGAGATTCTGAGATTTGTTTTTCTCTTCTTTCCTCTTTTTTTTTTCTTCTTTCCCAATAACTACCTGTATTTGCGATTTGTTTGAGTCGACATGTGAGGTTTATTGTCGATTTTAAACGGTCAAAAATTTGGGTCGTTACATACCGTATGTGCAAGAACCTATTTTTTCATAAATATTGATTCTTTATCTCATTTTTTTGTGAAATATTAAACATGCTTTAGAAAGTATGGAGGAGATTTAAGAAATAAAAATGACAGTGTTTCGCCTTATGCCACTAGAAAATATGAGTAAAATATAGAGGGTCTAGGCCTTTATTTTGAAGAAAAAAACAAGTAGGATCGAGTAATATGGAAATACATGTAATATATTAAATGATGAAGATATAATAAATGATATAGCAGTAGTAGATAAAAAGTAAAAACACTAGAGATTTTTATACTGGTTCGGAGCACCATCCTATGCCCATTCCCTGACTTCTTCTAGAATTTCAACTAATCAACAACCCTCACTTAACTCAGAGGAACAAGTGTTACAACATCTGAGCAGCAGAATAGGGACCTGAACAGTAGAACATGATTCCGCCTCAAGAGCCGAAGAGGACTTTACTTGCCTGAGCAGCGGAACATAACTTCAGCTAATAAAAATGTTTATTGGACTATATTTGTGTTCTAAATATCATGGATAAGTCACTATATAGCACACTCTTCTTATAATCTTCTCCTTGAATATGTATATCATTAAGTATATGAAGAATTAGGAAGGAAAGTGATTTATAATCACAGAGCACATGTGAGTATTTTATAAAATAACTTCATAATCAAAGAGTATTAAGATTGGGAAAGTTGGTTGATTGAAACGAATGATTCTGGAGTTTATTTATACTGAATAAAAGGTTGCAATCATTCGTGAAAATGTTTGATTAAAAAATATAGTCCTAACTATTAGATTAAATAGTTATGTCTCTTTAAAAAGTCACAACGTTACGGTTCATCCAACTACAAAACGCTTATAATTTAAAAATAGCGCGCATGTGCAAAAAAACATGTTATTTAGTCGGCTGATTCATTGATTCAACCGGCTGAATATTCAAACTACAAAGTTTGAATATTTCAGCAATCAGCCGGCCGAAACTTTGAATCAGCCGGCTGTTGCATATAAAAATTTGCACATGTGCTTCAACCTTTAATATTTAAAATCGATATATATATGTATATACACACATATATATTATATGAGAAAATTTAACATTAATTCTAACTAAATATTGACTCGATTATAATAATATATCAATATATCATATCGTCAAATCTTCATGCATTAAAACTATATTTTTCTCCTTTTTCCTATAATAAATGTTAGTGATTGATATTGTTGATATATAGTTGTCACAGTCAAAATATTGTTCAAGAATGGAGGTTCTAACAATCTTCTCCCTTCTGATGATAACAATTATATATGAGTTATATATATAATAATGAATAAAAATAGAATATATTTCTACCTTTGCTCCCCCTGTGTATATTGCTCCCCCTATATATATGCTATATATATATATATGTATGTGTGTGTGTGTGTGTATATACAAAAATGTGTATAGAGAGAGAGAGAGAGAGATTTTTCTCCCCCTTTGTTATCAAAGAAAGGAATTATAGCTAATGGGAACTAATAAACATATAGCTCATGGATTTATATATACGTATTGAAAAATTATTTCACATGAACTATATTTAAAAATACATGCAATATACCTTTTTTTAAAAAAAAATTGGCATATAAGTGTGTATAAGAATGAGTATACAACTCAAAAAAATTATATGAGATATCATGTATAATAATTATGTATACAAGATAAACATATGTTTATATTATTAATGATAAGGGAAGTATGATTAATGCTTATATAAGCATAAACATATGTATTTAGCCTGAGACCTCACATGGTATACTTGTGTTTAAGTGAATAATATATAAACATATTAAATAAATCATTCAAGCTAAAGAGAAATGATTCAGGGCATAAGTTGATTCAAAAAAAAATTCATGAAAACATTCTCCATAACTTGTACATAAGCATATATCATCATATCCAACATTAAGGATGTTTAAACACATGATGTTCAATACAACATAAAAGAAACCCAGCTCAAATTTCAAACTAGGACATAGAGTTTTAAAGACCAAATGATTATTAATTCGTACATATTAAAAATTATGATCATTCTATCCATCATCTTCACCACCACCCTCGTTATCATTGTTATCTTTATCACCATCGTCTTCTTCCTGAGATGACCAATCGAATAGGATAGGATAGTGAACTTAAAAAAAAGAACCAAGTAAGAGATTTTATTCCAAATCTCATATAAGAAACCCTTGGTTGAATTAAAATGTTTTTAGTTTGTTTTTCTAAGTTTTTAATTTTATTTTGAAGCTTAAGTTTGTTTTTGGAGAGGGTTACGAGGACTTTTTTTGGAGTTTCTACTGGACTGATTGCTTGAATAGATTCATCGCCTTCTATAGTCACGGAGGAAGAAGATTTCTTGGAGATAATAGGCTCGAAAGGGTGAGTGATTGTGACGGCAAGGAATTTCGCTCGGTCCGAACCAGTCGCTAAACCGACCCAGACCGTTCGAAACGCCCTATCGTTTGAGAACACGACAAAACAGAACGCGTACAGAAGAACATTTCACTATATATAACAACAGTGCATCAGATTACAAGAATATACAGAGTATAAATGAATATTACACAGAAATATCAGAGATTTAAATTTCATTTAAATACATAGCAGCGGAAAATAATACAATACACAACTAGAAGTAGATATACGGATACAAAGCTTTCCGGATATCGTTCCAGCTGTAAACCAGGATCCTGTGAATATAAATCTGCAAAACCGAAACTGCTAGCTGCCCGTGTCAAAAATAGGGGCACCCAGAGTTTAGGTTAAAACAATAAACTCCAGGTCAGTCATGTGACTGGTGTGAGAACTAAAACAGTTAATCTTTATTTTAAATCATTAGGTAAATCAAGGGACCACGCCGTATAACACGGAACGGGTTTCCTCCCAAGAATACCAGTGCATAAACAAACAGCGCCATGCTAAATAAAGAAAAATGAAGCTGTTATAAGACCCAGGTCCTATCACACAATGCAAACGCAAGCCGGGGGATAGGGTTTTCCCTTATAACAGCCAAAGAATGCTTGATACGTTTGAAACAAATCATTTGATACTATAATAAGTGCATAGTGTATAAAACAACTTCAAATCATAAGTATCAATCATAGGCGACATGAGCGTCCCATGCCACTATGTCGCCATATATAGGTTTACAAATAAAACCGCAAATGGCACGTATTTGGAAATTGGATTTCCGTCTATGAACCGAGGCAAAAGATAGTCCTCAACCGATTCGTGACTCTCTAGCCCGAGCCACAGGGTCAGAGCGCATCGACCCTTGGAGCGACAGGGCCGGTCCACCGATGTGGATTAAAATGCCTGAACACTACGTTTCCCCACCCTATGGGGTGTAAGTCTGGTCCGTCAGCCGACCAGAATGCATTCGGCCGAAACCGATATAACCGAGGCGCCTCGCAACAGCAACAACAACATAAGTCAAACTCGTCAGGGCGTGTAAAACCACTGACGCCACTTCTAGCTAGAAAGAAACGCAAGTCCTCCCTGAGGTCCGTCTCCCGTTTTTGGTTCATACCTGGTGTGAAACACGCGAGGTAAACGTTACACAAAGCTACGCCTCAAAGGCCGTGCTTTGATCATCACCACAAGACTTTGCTTTTCAACAGAAGCCTTGATCATTTGCATCTTAGCATGCCACACAGGCAAACCATCCTATGCAACCGATATCAGTCACACAGAATGAAATCCGATGTCGGACACACAGTCCATTTACAAGTCCGTTCTGGGTCTGAACGAAACCGGAGGCACCTAGTACCCCGCATATCCATCGATCTCCAAGTACGTCTGGACGATCACCAACTGTTTCCATCTTCTTGGGTGTACAGCCCAATCAAGATCATCAGTAATTACCCAAACGACGTGAAGACGTCCGGTCTTCGACCATCGTCTTCATCTTCGACTTATCGTCGTATCAGTTACTCAGAATGGGATAAACCCGGTCTTTCCGAATAACTCGCGTATATTTTAAATAAGTGTTACACAAACACAACATACGCCTCATTCCAATTCCTTAGTCACTAACCGTAAATTAATCAAGAGAATAATTCCCCAAATATTAACCCCGAAGGCCGAAACCAACATCAGATCAATATCCAGAAAACCATTCTGCTTGGCTAACCGCCAGTTAGTTTCTAAATTTCACATTCAAATCTAATTAAAGATTTAACTATCGCCTGGAGCAAAACTGGTGATACTCCATTCTCGATCTTTTCAATCTAATTAAAGATTCATTAAAACTCCACTTAGTTTTAATCTGTGACTGGGTTAAAGAATCAGTGTCATTTAAAACACGGTTCACGATAAACCCAAAGTCACATCCCATTAATTATCGGGTTAAAGAACAAGTGTTATTTAAAACACTGTTCACGATAAACCCAAAAATCAATATCCATTCAATTCCAATTAAATATCATTTAATTGGTACACTTCATTAAATCTAAATAAAAAGATTTAATCTTTTCTCAACTGGGTTCAAGAACAGTGTTAGTGAAGACACCATTCACGACAAACCCAAATCACATTCGATTAATTATCGGGTTAAAGAACAAGTGTTATTTAAAACACTGTTCACGATAAACCCAAAAATCAATACCAATTCAATTCCAATTAAATATCATTTAATTGGTACACTTCATTAAATCTAAATAAAAAGATTTAATCTTTTCTCAACTGGGTTCAAGAACAGTGTTAGTGAAGACACCATTCACGACAAACCCAAATCACATTCGATTAATTATCGGGTTAAAGAACAAGTGTTATTTAAAACACTGTTCACGATAAACCCAAAAATCAATACCAATTCAATTCCAATTAAATATCATTTAATTGGTACACTTCATTAAATCTAAATAAAAAGATTTAATCTTTTCTCAACTGGGTTCAAGAACAGTGTTAGTGAAGACACCATTCACGACAAACCCAAATCACATTCGATTAATTATCGGGTTAAAGAACAAGTGTTATTTAAAACACTGTTCACGATAAACCCAAAAATCAATACCAATTCAATTCCAATTAAATATCATTTAATTGGTACACTTCATTAAATCTAAATAAAAAGATTTAATCTTTTCTCAACTGGGTTCAAGAACAGTGTTAGTGAAGACACCATTCACGACAAACCCAAATCACATTCGATATTCAATACAAGGCTCTGAATAGAAAATATATCGGCTTATATTCAATATCGAATTCTACGACTAACAAATGTCGTATTGGAAATAACGATATAAATATATATCTTTCAAATTTCCATAACAACACCTGTATAATCACGAATTCCAACATCGAAATATTCCGAAGACAATTTCGATTCAAATCCACTCCAATGCAATCATTGGAAATTTTGGTTATTTTCAAAACCATTTCAAATTCAATTTATTTATTTAAAAATAAATAGAATTATAATTCTAGTTCAAAACTAGTTCATTTCGATAAAAATCTATTTTTATCTTTTCAAATATGGAGTTTTTCATCCCAAACTTTCACAAATCATTTCTTATGATTTTACACAAATTATTACTATTTTTAATAATTTTATCAAGGCCCGTACAGTCGATTTCCAACAACGGCCATCGAACTGCACTTACAGCGACCTTTTTCGAATTTGATTTGGACGTATCTCCAAATCCAACCGTTAGATTTCAAATTTCTAACATTCATTAGAAAGCTCTTTTCGATACGAACCCAACGGTTCCGGTTTTAGGAGAATCCGACGGTCGGATCTCCCGTAATGTCCGTTTTAGATAAATGGTCGAAATTCGCGAACTGCCGCGGCGCGGCGCGTTCTATTCAGGCCATTATATTATATATATAATATATATAATATATATTTCATCGATTTCTATTTAAAACGAATTATATAAATAGTTTTGAATTCGTTTCAAAAACAATTTCAACTTCCTTTTCAATTCAAATCAAAATTGAATTCTTCTTTATAAATTCGTTTTAAAATTCATTTCTATTCAATTCAAATTTCAATTCAATTTGAATTCATTTCAATTTGTTTTCAATTCAATTCGAAATCGTTTTCAATTCAATTCATTTCGAAATCGTTTTCAATTCAATTCATTTCGAAATCGTTTTCAATTCAATTCATTTCGAATTCGTTTTCAATTCAATTCATTTCAAATCGTTTTCAATTCAATTCATTTCGAAATCGTTTTCAATTCAATTCATTTCGAATTCGTTTTCAATTCAATTCATTTCAAATCGTTTTCAATTCAATTCATTTCAAAATATTCGATTTCGAAATCACTTTTCAATATTCATTTTAAAATGAATAAAATCGATATAAATATCGTTCACGTCAAAATGGCGTCAATCTAATCCTCACGGCTTCACATATTTCTATTTTCAAATATTCTATTTCAAATATTTCTATTTCAAATATTCCTATTTCAAATATTTCTTTTTTTTTTCGAAACTGGAATGAGGCCCAATCAATTACCATATAATGTTAATTATATGGATTTTCTACAACACATGTATATATCAACAACGATGAATAATCAACCATCAATCAAAGTGCACTACACTGTATAAGCATCAAATATAGACATTTAACGCTTATAGCAGCTTGTCAATCAATCGATCGACATATTTAATCAATCAGGATGAGTGAACTTCAAATTTCATCCTAACACCCGTGTGGGGTTTCAAACAATCAAACACATATTTTATTGGTGCAGTTAGGCGATGTGTAAAATTTATCGACCCAATCAACGTCATTCAAATAGGTGTACATAAACAAACCGTCTGGTTTGTAAATGAATATTTATTTATTCACATTCACGTTAAAAATTATATTTTTAACGATAACACATTTTATTTTAACATATGAATTTCTATTCGGTTCATTCGTTAAATAAAATGCTATTTTTATTTTTTTCTAACTTATTTTAGAAAATTTCGGCGGCATAACGGCACGATACTAGAAACGGGACAAGGCCTAGCCTTATCCCCGGTCTAGTGAAGGCCCACGCCATTCACACATCAATCAAATCAATTCGTTATGCAAACCACAAACTTTGAAGTAAGGATCTAACCTAGCCTTACTCCTTCGCCTTATAACGGCGCACGTCTAATCCTAACCAATTTATCGATTCGATTTTTCACACCACAAACCACATTCAAACCAATATCGCAATCAATCACCAAACAGTCAAACAAACAAGTCCATGGTCTGTGGACGATTGTGTCGGGTGCTACTAAGCACCGTCTGCATCCTAGTATAAATATATAACTAGAAAAGAAATAGAAAGGTGAGAAATTCTCACATATAGCTATCCTAGCTCCACGGCTCTTCATTTGCAGAAGTCTTCGACGCTCTCGCCTTTTTGTCGCTTTCGCCCGTATTCTCTATATATGTAAAAATCGCATTTTTACGATGCTATTCAATATATAAAAATCGAATTTTTGACTTCAAAGTTCAATATATAAAAATCGAATTTTTACTTCAACTTTCAATATATAAAAATCGAATTTTTACTTCAACTTTCAATATATAAAAATCGAATTTTTATTTCAAAGTTCAATATATAAAAATCGAATTTTTATTTCAAAGTTCAATATATAAAAAGCGAATTTTTATTTCAAAGTTCATTATATAAAAAGCGAATTTTTATTTCAAAGTTCATTATATAAAAATCGAATTTTTATTTCAAAGTTCAATATATAAAAATCGAATTTTTATTTCAAAGTTCATTATATAAAAATCGAATTTTTATTTCAAAGTTCAATATATAAAAATCGAATTTTTATTTCAAAGTTTAAATCTTTTTAAACCTTTCAAAATTCAAATCTTTTACCTTTTAAAAATTCAAATCTTTCTAAACCTTTTAAAATAAAAATCTTTTTAAACCTTTTAAAATAAAAATCTTTTTAAACCTTTTAAAAATAAAAATCTTTTTAAACCTTTTAAAAATAAAAATCTTTTTAAACCTTTTAAAAATAAAAATCTTTTTAAACCTTTTTAAAAATAAAAATCTTCAGTTTTAAATTTCCTTTCAAATCAGATCAAATTTTATTTAAATAAGTACTTTATATATATGAAATAAAGAAATAAAGAAAAGAAAAAAAAAACCTTACAGGGGCTATGCTGCTTCGTCGGTCATCAGGGGGTGGGGGTTTCGGGTTCGGGTATGGGTAAGGTCGGGGGCCGCAGGCGAAGGGAAGGGGAGGAGGAGGAAGGAGGGGCGGCGCGGAGCAGTGGTTTCGAAAGGGGGGGGGTGCGGCTCGCGAATCGATGCGGAGGAGGAGAAGGGAGCTCGAGGGGGGGGTGCTGGACGCCGACGGCGCGGTTGCGGTTTCATCGGAGGAGCGACGAGCTCCTCCGTCCTTTCCCCTTTTTTTTTTTTTTTTTTTTTTTCTAATCTGCTGAATGAATTTGGACGGGGGGGGCCAAAGCGATTTAAGGGGAGGAAGGGAATTTTTTTTTTTTTTTTTTTTTTTATTATTATTTAATTATTAAATTTTTGCAAAAAGGTGACTTTTACATACGACCTCGTAACGAGGCCCACCGCCTGCCGTCCATAGCGTTTTACCCCCATTCCGAACACAATGGGATATGTATCGCAAGCTGATTCGACTGTTTCGATCAGTTTCCGTTGAATTTACATTTAAATCACTATATTGAATTTTAAACGTACATTTTAAATTACCGAGACCACATACTGACTAGAAAAATTCCAGAAAAATATTTTCTAGCTTCGTATTGACGATACGGTCCTAACAAAACTAGTTTCGTCGAATTCTGAGACCGTTAGAAAAATGGCCAATTTCCAGTCGATTAAAATCAACTGAAACTGGTCAAACGCGTTTTCCTTTGCCACGCTCACATACTGATTCGAAAAATTATGAAACTTGAAACCTAGCAATAGTTTGACATCCCGGACCCAACAAAACTGGTTTCGTCGAATTCCGAGGTCATCTGCAAAATGTCCATTTTTAAGGGCCTGAATTCCATAGCGACTATTCAGAATTTTCAACTGGACATAACTTTTGATTCCCGCTACTAACTTTTGATTTTTCGGATTCGTTGGAAAGATATTCACAATTAGATCCTATCCTTTTTGGTTTCACTAAAATCCGGATTGCTTTGCACCCGGTACATTCAATTGAAGTTTGAAATCGAATTATCGAACTACCGCGCCATTTTCAATTCCATTTATAATTATATATAAATATTTATATTCTATCGACGACGCGTATAATATATACGTTCGAATTCTATTCAAAATAAATTTTCTCGTCGATTCTATTTAAAATAATTCATTTTAAATAATCAAAACTCGCTAAAATTGCCAAAATAAAAATTTTAAACTGGCCCAGATTTTCCGGGTTGTTACAATCTCCCCCACTTAAAACTTTTCGTCCCCGAAAAGGAACAAAGTCGAAAGTGGTTTGATTAATCAACTCTACGCTCGACCTGGCTTCCATTCTCCAACTCTTTAGTTTCTGAGAATTTCTAAAATTTCAAAAATTTGGCCAACACCCTAAATTTTTGAAAAATTTCGCCATAACCTCCCCTGCACCGGGAGCATCGGGAAATTGCAAATAGCGTTCCCGGTCCTTCAGATCTCAAAAAGAAAAAGAAAAAGCCAAGCGGCTAGCCAATAGGCTCACAAAATCATCATCACCCAAACAAAACAGGAAATTATGTAGTAAACATGTACCTATTTGTCGGGCAAACAAATTTTATTCCCTGCTCTAGCCTCCTTGCTATAACCTGTTCAATGTAAGTACATATATGCAAGCAAATGCGACCAATTTTCAATATAGTTCAATATTTGATTCAATTAGGCTAATTGGTTCAAAATTATCAAACAATTAAACAAGCAACACAAACATCAATCAATTAGTGAATTAGAGTTTCAAATTCATAATTTTGATACATATACAAAAATCAAATTTTTGATGCCAAATTACAACAATAGGCCCTATCTAATTTTTGGTTCTCACACCAGTCAATAGGAAATATATAGAAAATCACACTTTCGACACTCGAATATAAATGCTGATGATGATGCACCATCATCAATATCATCTTCGGGCGACTAGAGCGTGATGCTATATCTATCCAGTATATTAAAATTTCAAATACACGTGGATCAGACGTATATGCAAAATCTTTATATACTGGACTGTCCAAATCAATATAAATAAATAATCAACTACGAATAATTGATTTAACTTTTCAAAACAAAAATTTGTTTTCATTTTCAAAAATATACTCTTCACACTCGTTCTAGGATACTACTGATCCTATCTCTAACGAGTCATCCCATTGGATATTACTAATCCGATTATCTGATGAATTCTTTCGTACGGTTCTAATGTGCCTTGTTCTCTGAGCTTTGTAAACCAAAGCTCTGATACCAACTGTGACGGCAAGGAATTTCGCTCGGTCCGAACCAGTCGCTAAACCGACCCAGACCGTTCGAAACGCCCTATCGTTTGAGAACACGACAAAACAGAACGCGTACAGAAGAACATTTCACTATATATAACAACAGTGCATCAGATTACAAGAATATACAGAGTATAAATGAATATTACACAGAAATATCAGAGATTTAAATTTCATTTAAATACATAGCAGCGGAAAATAATACAATACACAACTAGAAGTAGATATACGGATACAAAGCTTTCCGGATATCGTTCCAGCTGTAAACCAGGATCCTGTGAATATAAATCTGCAAAACCGAAACTGCTAGCTGCCCGTGTCAAAAATAGGGGCACCCAGAGTTTAGGTTAAAACAATAAACTCCAGGTCAGTCATGTGACTGGTGTGAGAACTAAAACAGTTAATCTTTATTTTAAATCATTAGGTAAATCAAGGGACCACGCCGTATAACACGGAACGGGTTTCCTCCCAAGAATACCAGTGCATAAACAAACAGCGCCATGCTAAATAAAGAAAAATGAAGCTGTTATAAGACCCAGGTCCTATCACACAATGCAAACGCAAGCCGGGGGATAGGGTTTTCCCTTATAACAGCCAAAGAATGCTTGATACGTTTGAAACAAATCATTTGATACTATAATAAGTGCATAGTGTATAAAACAACTTCAAATCATAAGTATCAATCATAGGCGACATGAGCGTCCCATGCCACTATGTCGCCATATATAGGTTTACAAATAAAACCGCAAATGGCACGTATTTGGAAATTGGATTTCCGTCTATGAACCGAGGCAAAAGATAGTCCTCAACCGATTCGTGACTCTCTAGCCCGAGCCACAGGGTCAGAGCGCATCGACCCTTGGAGCGACAGGGCCGGTCCACCGATGTGGATTAAAATGCCTGAACACTACGTTTCCCCACCCTATGGGGTGTAAGTCTGGTCCGTCAGCCGACCAGAATGCATTCGGCCGAAACCGATATAACCGAGGCGCCTCGCAACAGCAACAACAACATAAGTCAAACTCGTCAGGGCGTGTAAAACCACTGACGCCACTTCTAGCTAGAAAGAAACGCAAGTCCTCCCTGAGGTCCGTCTCCCGTTTTTGGTTCATACCTGGTGTGAAACACGCGAGGTAAACGTTACACAAAGCTACGCCTCAAAGGCCGTGCTTTGATCATCACCACAAGACTTTGCTTTTCAACAGAAGCCTTGATCATTTGCATCTTAGCATGCCACACAGGCAAACCATCCTATGCAACCGATATCAGTCACACAGAATGAAATCCGATGTCGGACACACAGTCCATTTACAAGTCCGTTCTGGGTCTGAACGAAACCGGAGGCACCTAGTACCCCGCATATCCATCGATCTCCAAGTACGTCTGGACGATCACCAACTGTTTCCATCTTCTTGGGTGTACAGCCCAATCAAGATCATCAGTAATTACCCAAACGACGTGAAGACGTCCGGTCTTCGACCATCGTCTTCATCTTCGACTTATCGTCGTATCAGTTACTCAGAATGGGATAAACCCGGTCTTTCCGAATAACTCGCGTATATTTTAAATAAGTGTTACACAAACACAACATACGCCTCATTCCAATTCCTTAGTCACTAACCGTAAATTAATCAAGAGAATAATTCCCCAAATATTAACCCCGAAGGCCGAAACCAACATCAGATCAATATCCAGAAAACCATTCTGCTTGGCTAACCGCCAGTTAGTTTCTAAATTTCACATTCAAATCTAATTAAAGATTTAACTATCGCCTGGAGCAAAACTGGTGATACTCCATTCTCGATCTTTTCAATCTAATTAAAGATTCATTAAAACTCCACTTAGTTTTAATCTGTGACTGGGTTAAAGAATCAGTGTCATTTAAAACACGGTTCACGATAAACCCAAAGTCACATCCCATTAATTATCGGGTTAAAGAACAAGTGTTATTTAAAACACTGTTCACGATAAACCCAAAAATCAATATCCATTCAATTCCAATTAAATATCATTTAATTGGTACACTTCATTAAATCTAAATAAAAAGATTTAATCTTTTCTCAACTGGGTTCAAGAACAGTGTTAGTGAAGACACCATTCACGACAAACCCAAATCACATTCGATTAATTATCGGGTTAAAGAACAAGTGTTATTTAAAACACTGTTCACGATAAACCCAAAAATCAATACCAATTCAATTCCAATTAAATATCATTTAATTGGTACACTTCATTAAATCTAAATAAAAAGATTTAATCTTTTCTCAACTGGGTTCAAGAACAGTGTTAGTGAAGACACCATTCACGACAAACCCAAATCACATTCGATTAATTATCGGGTTAAAGAACAAGTGTTATTTAAAACACTGTTCACGATAAACCCAAAAATCAATACCAATTCAATTCCAATTAAATATCATTTAATTGGTACACTTCATTAAATCTAAATAAAAAGATTTAATCTTTTCTCAACTGGGTTCAAGAACAGTGTTAGTGAAGACACCATTCACGACAAACCCAAATCACATTCGATTAATTATCGGGTTAAAGAACAAGTGTTATTTAAAACACTGTTCACGATAAACCCAAAAATCAATACCAATTCAATTCCAATTAAATATCATTTAATTGGTACACTTCATTAAATCTAAATAAAAAGATTTAATCTTTTCTCAACTGGGTTCAAGAACAGTGTTAGTGAAGACACCATTCACGACAAACCCAAATCACATTCGATATTCAATACAAGGCTCTGAATAGAAAATATATCGGCTTATATTCAATATCGAATTCTACGACTAACAAATGTCGTATTGGAAATAACGATATAAATATATATCTTTCAAATTTCCATAACAACACCTGTATAATCACGAATTCCAACATCGAAATATTCCGAAGACAATTTCGATTCAAATCCACTCCAATGCAATCATTGGAAATTTTGGTTATTTTCAAAACCATTTCAAATTCAATTTATTTATTTAAAAATAAATAGAATTATAATTCTAGTTCAAAACTAGTTCATTTCGATAAAAATCTATTTTTATCTTTTCAAATATGGAGTTTTTCATCCCAAACTTTCACAAATCATTTCTTATGATTTTACACAAATTATTACTATTTTTAATAATTTTATCAAGGCCCGTACAGTCGATTTCCAACAACGGCCATCGAACTGCACTTACAGCGACCTTTTTCGAATTTGATTTGGACGTATCTCCAAATCCAACCGTTAGATTTCAAATTTCTAACATTCATTAGAAAGCTCTTTTCGATACGAACCCAACGGTTCCGGTTTTAGGAGAATCCGACGGTCGGATCTCCCGTAATGTCCGTTTTAGATAAATGGTCGAAATTCGCGAACTGCCGCGGCGCGGCGCGTTCTATTCAGGCCATTATATTATATATATAATATATATAATATATATTTCATCGATTTCTATTTAAAACGAATTATATAAATAGTTTTGAATTCGTTTCAAAAACAATTTCAACTTCCTTTTCAATTCAAATCAAAATTGAATTCTTCTTTATAAATTCGTTTTAAAATTCATTTCTATTCAATTCAAATTTCAATTCAATTTGAATTCATTTCAATTTGTTTTCAATTCAATTCGAAATCGTTTTCAATTCAATTCATTTCGAAATCGTTTTCAATTCAATTCATTTCGAAATCGTTTTCAATTCAATTCATTTCGAATTCGTTTTCAATTCAATTCATTTCAAATCGTTTTCAATTCAATTCATTTCGAAATCGTTTTCAATTCAATTCATTTCGAATTCGTTTTCAATTCAATTCATTTCAAATCGTTTTCAATTCAATTCATTTCAAAATATTCGATTTCGAAATCACTTTTCAATATTCATTTTAAAATGAATAAAATCGATATAAATATCGTTCACGTCAAAATGGCGTCAATCTAATCCTCACGGCTTCACATATTTCTATTTTCAAATATTCTATTTCAAATATTTCTATTTCAAATATTCCTATTTCAAATATTTCTTTTTTTTTTCGAAACTGGAATGAGGCCCAATCAATTACCATATAATGTTAATTATATGGATTTTCTACAACACATGTATATATCAACAACGATGAATAATCAACCATCAATCAAAGTGCACTACACTGTATAAGCATCAAATATAGACATTTAACGCTTATAGCAGCTTGTCAATCAATCGATCGACATATTTAATCAATCAGGATGAGTGAACTTCAAATTTCATCCTAACACCCGTGTGGGGTTTCAAACAATCAAACACATATTTTATTGGTGCAGTTAGGCGATGTGTAAAATTTATCGACCCAATCAACGTCATTCAAATAGGTGTACATAAACAAACCGTCTGGTTTGTAAATGAATATTTATTTATTCACATTCACGTTAAAAATTATATTTTTAACGATAACACATTTTATTTTAACATATGAATTTCTATTCGGTTCATTCGTTAAATAAAATGCTATTTTTATTTTTTTCTAACTTATTTTAGAAAATTTCGGCGGCATAACGGCACGATACTAGAAACGGGACAAGGCCTAGCCTTATCCCCGGTCTAGTGAAGGCCCACGCCATTCACACATCAATCAAATCAATTCGTTATGCAAACCACAAACTTTGAAGTAAGGATCTAACCTAGCCTTACTCCTTCGCCTTATAACGGCGCACGTCTAATCCTAACCAATTTATCGATTCGATTTTTCACACCACAAACCACATTCAAACCAATATCGCAATCAATCACCAAACAGTCAAACAAACAAGTCCATGGTCTGTGGACGATTGTGTCGGGTGCTACTAAGCACCGTCTGCATCCTAGTATAAATATATAACTAGAAAAGAAATAGAAAGGTGAGAAATTCTCACATATAGCTATCCTAGCTCCACGGCTCTTCATTTGCAGAAGTCTTCGACGCTCTCGCCTTTTTGTCGCTTTCGCCCGTATTCTCTATATATGTAAAAATCGCATTTTTACGATGCTATTCAATATATAAAAATCGAATTTTTGACTTCAAAGTTCAATATATAAAAATCGAATTTTTACTTCAACTTTCAATATATAAAAATCGAATTTTTACTTCAACTTTCAATATATAAAAATCGAATTTTTATTTCAAAGTTCAATATATAAAAATCGAATTTTTATTTCAAAGTTCAATATATAAAAAGCGAATTTTTATTTCAAAGTTCATTATATAAAAAGCGAATTTTTATTTCAAAGTTCATTATATAAAAATCGAATTTTTATTTCAAAGTTCAATATATAAAAATCGAATTTTTATTTCAAAGTTCATTATATAAAAATCGAATTTTTATTTCAAAGTTCAATATATAAAAATCGAATTTTTATTTCAAAGTTTAAATCTTTTTAAACCTTTCAAAATTCAAATCTTTTACCTTTTAAAAATTCAAATCTTTCTAAACCTTTTAAAATAAAAATCTTTTTAAACCTTTTAAAATAAAAATCTTTTTAAACCTTTTAAAAATAAAAATCTTTTTAAACCTTTTAAAAATAAAAATCTTTTTAAACCTTTTAAAAATAAAAATCTTTTTAAACCTTTTTAAAAATAAAAATCTTCAGTTTTAAATTTCCTTTCAAATCAGATCAAATTTTATTTAAATAAGTACTTTATATATATGAAATAAAGAAATAAAGAAAAGAAAAAAAAAACCTTACAGGGGCTATGCTGCTTCGTCGGTCATCAGGGGGTGGGGGTTTCGGGTTCGGGTATGGGTAAGGTCGGGGGCCGCAGGCGAAGGGAAGGGGAGGAGGAGGAAGGAGGGGCGGCGCGGAGCAGTGGTTTCGAAAGGGGGGGGGTGCGGCTCGCGAATCGATGCGGAGGAGGAGAAGGGAGCTCGAGGGGGGGGTGCTGGACGCCGACGGCGCGGTTGCGGTTTCATCGGAGGAGCGACGAGCTCCTCCGTCCTTTCCCCTTTTTTTTTTTTTTTTTTTTTTTCTAATCTGCTGAATGAATTTGGACGGGGGGGGCCAAAGCGATTTAAGGGGAGGAAGGGAAATTTTTTTTTTTTTTTTTTTTTTATTATTATTTAATTATTAAATTTTTGCAAAAAGGTGACTTTTACATACGACCTCGTAACGAGGCCCACCGCCTGCCGTCCATAGCGTTTTACCCCCATTCCGAACACAATGGGATATGTATCGCAAGCTGATTCGACTGTTTCGATCAGTTTCCGTTGAATTTACATTTAAATCACTATATTGAATTTTAAACGTACATTTTAAATTACCGAGACCACATACTGACTAGAAAAATTCCAGAAAAATATTTTCTAGCTTCGTATTGACGATACGGTCCTAACAAAACTAGTTTCGTCGAATTCTGAGACCGTTAGAAAAATGGCCAATTTCCAGTCGATTAAAATCAACTGAAACTGGTCAAACGCGTTTTCCTTTGCCACGCTCACATACTGATTCGAAAAATTATGAAACTTGAAACCTAGCAATAGTTTGACATCCCGGACCCAACAAAACTGGTTTCGTCGAATTCCGAGGTCATCTGCAAAATGTCCATTTTTAAGGGCCTGAATTCCATAGCGACTATTCAGAATTTTCAACTGGACATAACTTTTGATTCCCGCTACTAACTTTTGATTTTTCGGATTCGTTGGAAAGATATTCACAATTAGATCCTATCCTTTTTGGTTTCACTAAAATCCGGATTGCTTTGCACCCGGTACATTCAATTGAAGTTTGAAATCGAATTATCGAACTACCGCGCCATTTTCAATTCCATTTATAATTATATATAAATATTTATATTCTATCGACGACGCGTATAATATATACGTTCGAATTCTATTCAAAATAAATTTTCTCGTCGATTCTATTTAAAATAATTCATTTTAAATAATCAAAACTCGCTAAAATTGCCAAAATAAAAATTTTAAACTGGCCCAGATTTTCCGGGTTGTTACAGTGATGTTTTCGGCATTGTTTTTTTCCATCGAGCAAAGGAAATGATGTTAAGGGTATCCAATCCAGCTTAAATATGCATCATTGCTAAAGTCTTTGCGCCAACTCCACCAATCGAAGAGGATGTTGAATCTGTTAGCTTAACTTTAGAATCAGGTATTATCCTCGTTATATAAGCTCCATAATGAGTTGTATTGTTCTTTCTCTTATGAATAATATCAAGAAATTATCTATGATAATCTTGGCCTAATTTACCGAAGTATGATTATATGTTGCATAAAGTGCCCAGAAATGCCTTTTTTTTATACCTTCTTGTAACTTCTGGTTCTAGGTTATAGAGATCGAATCAAGGTACGATGCATAACATTTGCTTGGGCACGTAAATCACTGGATTTTAGTTAGTTCATATCTAACAAGATACAAGAGAGGAAACAATGAGAAACTTCATTTCTCTTGTTTATGTGAACATCTATATCATCGATTTTCATCCTTTGTTAAGTGCAATGTAAGATATGACCCAACCTAGCTATTGATATAAAAGTTCGAACACTACATACCATTGTCAAAATAACATTGTTCTTATCCTCATGATTATCAAAATCAATATTTAATTTTGCTAGAAATAATTTGAGGAAGATGTGATCCAACTTCATATTATTCGCACTAAAATCTATAAGAGATTTGAAATGATTTAACCAGGCAATTTATTCAATCTGACATCCAGTGAACTCTGAGAGCTTGATAGAGGATTCAGGGGTAAAGCTTCAAATCCTTCATCCACATGAATTGTTGTACTACAACATCATTGTATAGCCATTGTCAGATATGAATGTCTAAAGGTCCAATGACAGTTTGCTTCGACTTTTTCGATAGAGGAGACATTGTTTCTTGATTGGATTTAAGTTTTTGTTTGAGGATTGAGAGAATTTGATAATGGAGTTCTCGGTATTAGGTTTTAAAATGACGGAGAAGAGTAAAAAAAGTGAATATATACACTTGTTTTTAATCGGGTTTCAGGTATAATAACCCAAAAAGTCGATTTGGCATAAATTAGCCAACTCAATTCTAAATTCCATCCTCTAAATTAAGAAAAATTGGAACTTGAGAGCAACCTTGTTTCAGCCATCTATTAGAATAGCTCAGTCAGTTAAATTCTAGTTTTTTGTTTTTGTTATTCTTGTTAATTAGCCATTTGAATTTTGTATTCAGACGTCTGAATATGCAGTTTTTCTGGGATATGCGGGTTCTTATTATTTTAATTAATTGAAATATGAATCCTATATTATATTGTTTATACTTTTTATTTTCTTTAGGTATATATATATATATAAGAATAAGTGTGCTTAATTTCTAGTGTGATTAAGTATATATATTTATATAATTTGATGTGGTTAAGTGCTATATGCTTTATATTTTGTTTGTGAAAAGTATTTTATATATGAGTGGATTTATATGAAAAGCGGTTTACACTTTTTATATTATATATACTTTGATGTTAAAGTTTATATATATTGTTTCTGTAGGTCTTATATATTTGTATATATATTATTATGAAAAACTGTTTTACGTATGAATGAATACTTAAGTATAATCTTGTAATATTTCTTTTACATGATTAATAGCATGACAGTCATTGAAGTTACTTTATTTATAAATATTCATATTACACTATGTCTTGTTGAAATTGAATTTTTTAGTAAACATAAAAAAAAATTGTAAGGAAAGCAATTTTTATTACCAACTTCAATTACAAAATAATACATATTGATGATATAATTTATTTCTTAGAAAGGAGAGACAACAAGATCTTATTTTATATGCTCAACAATCTGGGGATGTATCCAGAGGTTGACGAGGAGGGCTTCTTTGAAGTCTTCTCCTTGTCAACTTTTTCGTTGCCTACGTAGTTCAAATGCCATGAATTCGGTAAGTTTGGAGGTCAATGCGGACATGAATGCCATGGATTATAGGATGATGATGGATTGTAAATATCTAGTTTAGCTTATCCACAAATTCTTAAGGCAATTTGCTCTAGAAACGTTAATCGTCGCGCAGTTGCCTTTTTTGTGAAATATAATTCTCATTGGAGTTTTAACTTTGTCGTTGATAATGATGAATACAGCCAATCACCTGTTTGTAGACAAGGAGACTATCATCGTTTGCTTTGATTTTTTTACTTTTAGGTGTATAACTGGTATGATGTGAAGACCATTTGTAAACTGGTTCTTTTTTCGGTGTTTGAGTTGGTAGAGGAGGTGAAGAAGGTGTTGATTTTGACGAATTAGAGTTGTTTGAAGCCATAATAAAGTAGATAAACTTTTGGCATAAAAATTTTCTTTATGAGTGAATCGTCTGTTGTTTAATAGCTTTGAATATATGGCGGGAATTTAGTAAATTTGAGGAAGAGAATTTGAGGTCTAAAATTTATTTAATTTTTGCACCTTTAGTATCTTTTATAAATACATGGAAATTTGGTGGTTAAAAATTTTAGTGTCAAAAATAATATAGTTAAAATACAGCATGTTTCTCTATTTGAGCAAGAAATACCAAATGGCCAAATGGAAAAGACATATGGCTAGTATTCAAGCAACCAGGGATCGAGCGCCGGCAGATGCGAAAAAAAGAATTTTTTTTAATTTTTGTAAAATGAAATTTTTATAATTCTTTAAATGATACTATTCCAAGTTCACATCTTAATTTTATAAATAAGTTTTCAAGTAGTGGTTTTGTAAAAATACCCGTTATTTGATTTTCATATGAAACAAATTCTAAGTTTATTATTTCTTTTCCATTTTAATAACATAGAAAAAATGAAAAATATTAGTATGCTTAGTTCGTGAATGGTTAACTAGGTTTTTAGATAATTTAATTGTACTAGTATTATCACAGTAAATAGTTGACTTTGATACATGTTGACCAGCCTTTTGGTAAGGCCATCACAACTTAAACTTTCACCGAGACAAGCTCTCAAAATTGCAGAATTAACACCTCTATCTCCCAATTTGACTTAAATTTGGGTCGACCAAACTTGGATCGACCCAAACCAACCGTGCCTTATGCGAAATCACCCTTCTTCAAGTCCGGATCAAGCTTCAGGGATCAAATCGATCGATCGAACAAGTCGACCCCAGTAGCACCGACCCAAACCATACACTACACAACAAGGCTCGATTCTAAAGGCAACTTTATCGGTCATCTCTGACCTATTCTATTTCCTAGCATCAAGATTCGAGCTACACATGTGCCATGAATATCGAGGAGAATTATTCCCCATATAGAGATCAAGTCTCGCCGCTTGCAGCTAATTACCCGGATCGGAGGACACGTGGCCATCCCGACCTCGGATAGCCGCCATGTAGAACATCGATCGAACCGGATTTCTACCTATAGATACCCCATTCAAGAAATGGAAAGGGGGAGATCCTTTTTTGAAAGTAGATAGCCTGGTTTCCTTAAATAATTCACCATACAAGTTGATTGAACCGTCTTGTAACACAAGGATTTTGTGTATAAATCACTTCTTTCTTTCAATCAAGCAACCGTAACCCGTAACGATAGTATAAATAGAGACTATAAAGTGGACTAGACTTGGATTAAGTCGAACCACTATAAAAATGTTGTATGTCCCCTGTTATCTCTTTAATTTCTTTTTGATTTGTGTGTGGATTATACAATTTAGGGGTTGATTGTCATAAGACCAACTTTTGACTTCAACAATAAATTTATTCCAAAATCTTCAAGTGTTTATTCCGTGTATATGACTTGAGCACAAGCCAAAGCTGCTAAAATATATTCAACTTCACGTGTAGATAGTAAAACACAATCTTGTTTCTTGCTAAACCTAGGGACTAATGATTTGCCAATAAGCTCACATTTGCCACTTGTACTTTTTGGTTTCGTCCATGTTCCTCCAAAATCAGCATCACTGAAGGATACTAATTGAAAGAACAATCTTTTGGATAAAGAGTCCAAAGACCTTGGTATTGCTTAGATAATGTAATATACGTTTTATTGCTCGTAAATGTAATTCTTTTGGATTAGCTTGAAATCATGCATATTAACAAATGCTCATCATAATATCAGGTTGACTTGATGTTAAATATGATAATGGTCCTATCATACTATGATATAATTTTTGGTCAACACTTTTGCCATTTTCATCTCTATCAAGATGAGTTATTGTACTAATAGGAGTTGGTTTAGTAGATGTGTTTTCCATTCCAAACCATTTAATCAAATTATTACAATATATTCTTGATTTATAAAAATTCCACTAGGTAATTGTTTAATTTGTAGGCCAAGAAAATAAGAAAATTCTCCTATATGGGACATTTCAAATTTCTTAGTCATTATTTCTGAGAATTCTTGACAAATTTTTTTCATTAGTGGAACCAAAGATAATATCATCTACTTATATTTGGATTATTAATATATCTTATTTACAATGTTTTATAATAAATTTTTGATCAACATTTTCGATTTGAAATCCTGAACTTATAAGATAGTTTTTAAGATGTTTATACCAAGCACGAGGTGCATGTTTTAGACCATATAAAGCCTTTTTAACTTATATACGTGATCAGGAAATTTTTCATGTGTAAATAAAGGAGGTTGTTCAACATAAACATTTTCTTTCATATATCCATTTAGAAAATCACTTTTTACATCCATTTGGTAGAGTTAAAAAATATGAAAACAAGCATAGGCTAGTAAGATATGCATTGCTTCTAATCTGCGATTGGTGCAAATGTTTCTTCATAGTCTATTCCTTCGTCTTAATTATATCCTTGTGCTAACAATCTTGTTTTATTTCTAGTAATATTTCCTAATTTATTTGCTTTGTTTTTGTATACACATTAGTACCGATGATGGCTTGAACAATCGTTCTAGGAACTAATTCATAAACTTCATTGCATTCAAATTGGTTTAGCTCTTCTTGCATGGCTACAATCCAATTATCATTAGTAAAGGCTTCTTTAGTATTTTTAGGTTCTGTATTAGGTAAGAAAGCTATGTGACTTACACAATTTAATTGATTTCTAGTTCGTACATTTGAATTAATTTCTCTAATAATATTCTGAATAGGATGATCTCGTAATATTTCTGGTGGAGATCTGATTTCATTAGTATTATGAATAATGTTTTCATTTTCTCTAGTATTTTGAATAGTATTTTCATCTTGTCTAGTGTTGTTACCTTCTCTAGTATTATGAAAAATGTTTTAATCTTCTCTAATAGCATGAAGAACGTTTCATCTTCTACATAATTTTTATTTTTTTTATGATTTCTTTATTATATGATATTTGATCAAAATTTTCAACAAAAGATATGTGTAGAGTTTCTTTAATTTTGTTTGTTCATTTATCAAAAATTCGATAAGTATTGCTTCGATCCGAATATCCTTTAAAGATTCCTTCATCGGATTTTGAATCGAAATTTCCAAGCTGATCTCTTGTGTATAAAACAAAACATTTTGAACCAAAAGAATTTAAAATAAGAAATATTTGGTTTTCTACCATTAAAAAGTTCGTAAGGGGTATTTTGTGTAAGAGGTCGAATAGAAATATGATTCAATACATAATAGGTCGTTACAACAACTTCTACCCAGAAATGTTTTGGTAACGTGTTCTCATATATAATGTTCTAGTGCGTTCTTGTAACATTCTGTTCTCACGTTCTACAACTCCATTTTCTTGTGGAGTTCAAGGAAACAAAAAATTATGAAAAGTTCCTTTCTTTTATCAAATATTTTGTTTTTGAATTCTCCTCCATTATCGCTTCTTATAATCTTTATATTTAATCTTGTTAAATTTGTATTCTTTAAACAAAAGTTTTAAAATGATTGAAAGCATCACTATTGTTTTTTATATAAATTGTCTAAGTATATCTAGAAAAATCATCAATAATTACAAACATATATCTATTATGATTTATGGATTGGACTTGTATTAGCCTAAATAAATCCATATGAAGTAACTCTAATGGTTGTAATGTTAAGATGAACTTTTTAGATTTAATTGATGATTTTGGTAATTTTCCTTATTGATAAGCGTCACAAAGATTGTTAACTTTGGATTTCATTTTTGGTAATCCTTTTTTAGTTAATTTTTTAAATTTTTATTGATCGTTTCAATTTTATATGGCAAAATCTTTTGTGCCATAACCAATGATCATTATCAATGGTTAATAAACAAACATCTAATTTATGATTAATTTTCATGTTTAAAAAGTATATATAATTATCTCTAATACCTTCGAAAATAAGATTTTTATTTTGATTGAAAATACTACACTTATTTTTTGAAAACGTGATCTTAAATCCTTTATCACACAATTGACTAATACAAAGTAAATTATTCTTTAAGTTTTTAACTAATAAAATATCAGCAATAAGAGGTAAATTAGATATACCATAATCGGTTACATCGCATTTGCCGATGACATATCTCTTGAAATTATCTCCAGAAGTGACAGTTCCTCCATTTGAGTAGATAAGACTCGTTAACATCTCTTTATCTCCTATCATATGTTTTAACCAACCACCATCGAGTATCCATTTTCCTCCTTCCCTGAGTGGGACCTGCAAAAAATAAGAAATATCATTGGTACCCTCTTTTTAGTGGGTTCCTTAGAGTTAGGTCTTAGGAAATCAAATCCGAGAGGGCTCAGTGTCACTTTTATAAACATATTTTTAGTTATATGAACAATCTCTAAAAAAGATTTTATATATTTACATCTAATCAAATTTTTATTTGTTTTAGGAACCCAAATGTTAATAGTTCTAGAAATTATTTTTCTTTTTGTAACCATTAAAGAAATACTAGATTTCATATTCTTTTTGTTTAATTTCTTATTAGGTTTAATATCTGTGACACCCCGAATTTTTAACGACACTGAAAGAGGATAAATTAAATAATAATTAGTTTAATATTCAGAATTAAGGAAAACAGACAGTGCCACCGTCTTGAAATTCTGTCAAGATAGACATTTGGATTGCGTAAAACGGACATCTTATGAAGAAGTTATGAGTTTTTTAAGTTTGTATATGCGCAGAAAGAAAATATATGCACATATGAGTCACATATGAGTCAGAACCTATCTAGAACAGTTCGAAAATCAAAAATTCGTCAAGGTGGCAAATTTTCTGCTCTAGGGGGTTGACCCCCCTAGAAGGCGGTTGACACTGGGGTCGACCCCCCTTAAGGGGTGTTGACCTATGGGTCGACCCACCCACAGGGGTGTCAACACCCCTAGGGTTGAAGTGGTAGTCGGTTTCAGAGGGTTCTGCAGCTATAAATATGTGCCCAATTCTCCCATTTCTTCATTGGAAATTATGGGAGCCATATGCTGCCAGCGTGCGAACTGAGACAAATTTGTTTTCTTCAAACATTCAACTTTGCAAATCAAATCCAGAAATTAAAGATTCATTCTCTCTATTCTCCAAACCTAACGCAGTGAGTTTCTAGTTACTTTTAGGTTTAGATAAATAAAAGTAAATTGTGAAAGACTGTGAATTGGATATGTTGTAAACTATGAATCTACGCTATTGTCAAATCTTATACTATGTCAGATGGATCTACACCTTTAGATACGATACAATTATGGTTATTCTATTATGTTACCTATGTGGATCTTGACTTGTAACTATGTTATGGTGAATGTAAATCTGCTAATTTGGACAGTTGCAACATTTGTTAGATCCAACTTTTTATGTAAATCACCTTTCACCTGTTATATTGCGATCAACTTAGATATGTTGTAAGTTGGACATGTGAACCGATATTTAGATATAAACATGTTATTTTGTCATTCTAATGGTGTTAGATCTATTTTAACCTCTAGATCTAAATTATGTGATCTAATTTATCACCTTGTGTTATCATGTTAGATCTAAACCAATTGGACATCTAAACTGCTAATTTACATCTTAATATGCTTATTGTGACTTTGTTGTTATATTGACTGCCATTAGTTCATCAGTTTTATGTCCACCTTGTTATGATGTTAATTACATGACCATGCCAGTATGTACGTTCACCTTATCATCATGCTAGTTTATGTTTATGCCAAGATGATCACTTTGGTTATATTCCCATTATTTTCCCTATTATCGTTTATGACTAGGCTATCGACTAGCCTAGGCATGCCACCAGTTTATGAGTGCGCTAGTTAGGAAACGGGGGGGGGGGGGGGAGAAGAGTTAATATTGCCATAATTTGAATATGAACATTTTTGGACATATAATTCAAATTATTGGGTAAAATGGATATTAACACCTATAAAAGGAAAGGATTAATTAATTAAAAATGGAATGTCTAGTAATTATAATTAGGAATTGAAATTATACTTATGACACGAGGTTATGTTGCATTAGTGGTGGAAGTCTGCCCGGACCCGACCGACATATCCAGCAACCACTAATGTTAAACCTAATGTGGGAGGTCTAAGTACGCAAATACGAATCGGGCTAAGACACGAGGTTAGGCCCAACTGTGGAATAAGTCCGCCCGGACCCGATTGGCATATCCAGCATCCACACGTTGTAGGACTAATGTGGGAGGTCTAGCCCATTATAAACCATAAATGGGCATGGTAATGAATTGGACTACTTAACCAAATCAAATCCATAGGGATTGTATAATTATGAAATAAGGTTAGGGTTAAGTAAATTGATTGGAATAGTGGATAGGTTAAGCAAATCTGGAGGAGGTGTGTGATGTTTACAAATAGTCCCATAAACTTAACCTGATAAGGTTATGTAATTAAAGATGCCTAGTGGTATACACAACCGGAGGAAATGATAAAGTTATGTAATTAAAGACACCTTTTAGGGTAAGCGTAACTGGTATAGGGATATGTAATTAAAGACACCTAGTGGTATACATAGTCAGTGAAAAACCTAGTGGGGAATACAAGACAAAGGGGAGAGCATGCATCATATTGTGTGGGACCAATTTCAGTCAGTAACCCGGAGTAAGTATCAAATAAAATACTCCGTACTAGGAGGAAATGGGACACGCTTATTGACCGATTGTAAGAGATCCCAACGTGGAGGACAGTGTGGGCGGCACAAACCGACCGGGCCATATGCGTGCATGAGCCGAGCAGAGGGGGATAAGGCGACCGTGACACCAGTAGATATGGGGATGTGCATATCAGTGAGGTGTTGCCACTGTATGACATGATACATCCTACCGTGGGGCCGGCACAGAGTATCCATGGGGTAGGGAGCTGATCGATTCGGGTAGTGGTTAGGGTATATTTGGACATATGCCCTAAGTCTAGCGCCTTTTAGTGGAAGGGATCATCTCATTCTGGTTATACTAGTAATAGTGCAGAGTAATCATTAGAGAAGTGTATACACCTTACCCTGTCTACCTTGTCACACCTGCCATTTATGTAGTGATCTCTCTTATCCACTTTATATGCCTATCATGTTACTTTTATTTATTTACTGGCTAAAAGTAACTAGACTCGCCAGAATTTATGTCTAACCCTTTTGTTTCTCCTTCTTTCTTCCGTTTCACCCCAGGTTCTCAGGGAGGAAACACTCAGGCTTAGTTAGGACTCAGATATCATCTTGCTCGGAGCTATTTCTGAAGTATGGATCAAGTTCTTGTCTCTACTATGGCTTAACACTTTCAATTGGGGAATTATGTTTTTTATATTCTTATGTACTCTAATGAGGCAAGACAGAAGTTATTTTATTGTAATGGATTTTGTGACTTATGGTATTGTGGACCACGGTATTATGATTTATGTTTGAAATAAAAATTTAAATTTCCAATGCTATCTTATTTATATCTATCTTTAATTATTCTGTGTCGGTTTACCTATAACGCTTCACGAAACTTAATGCATTCCCTTAGTGAGTGACAATAACGGACGTGGGGTCACACTTGGTATCAGAGCTGAAGGTTACCAGATTTGATAAAAGTTTTGGAAAATTATGTTCAAAAAGGTTTTAAAAGTAAGCATTTTTTCATAAGGAAAAGTCTATTTTGAAAAACATTCCCCAAAGAGCTATATGTAGTATCCTTCGGTCCTTTATCTAAATTTCTTCCTTTTTTAGCATTTCTGGGGAACAAAACATTCCTAATATCCCAGAGTGCGTCACAATACCCGGATGGTTCCATAGATATTTGGAGGCCACGACACCTGCCGAAGGCCAAGGAAGTGTTCCTCCCCCAGCTGCACCAGTCATTCCTCCTCCTCCCCATCCAAGAGCAGATAACTTTGCCAAGATCTGCAAGGACTTCCGTGCTATGGGAGGGAAGCCATTCCATGGGAACGAGACATTCGTAGAAGCTTGGAATTGGCTCAAGGAGACCGAGGACTTATTCGTAATCTTTGAAGTAGAGGATAGGAGGTAGGTCCGGTTAGCCGCCTAGCTATTGAAGGACGAAGCCTCGTTTTGGTGGGAAGTCACTCAAGTTGGACGTCCGATGGAAAATTAGGAAGATATTAGACAGAGGTTCGAAATGAAATTTCTTTCCCAAGCCGAAAGCAACATGCAGATGGAGAGATTCTTAGCACTCAAACAAGGAAACTTGATGGTAAAAGAGTATGTGGATAAATTCAACCAGCTAGTAAGGTTCGGTTTATAGTTGGTGGATACGCCGCACAAAAGGGCTTTGCGTTTTGTTAAAGGGCTGAATGAGCCTCTGCATGATTTAGCCATGTCCCATATTCCAGTGGGGGCTACTTTTGAAAAGCTTGTCGATATGGCCCTAATGCATGAGGGAGACATGGGAGAAAAGAAGGCTGAGGAGACATTGCAAAACAGCAAGGTATGGCCCAAGAAGGGGAAGCAGAAACAATAGAAGAAAGGAGGGAAAAACGATAAAGGCAAGGATAGGAGGAAATGTCATCATTGTGGGAAGGAAGGTCATCTGGTTAAAGATTGAAAGAAAAGGAAGAATTCTTGCTACCACTGTGGAGAGGCTAGACAATTTACTAAAGAGTGCCCGAAGAAACAGGGATCACAGGGACAGGGTCAAAGGACAGGGACTTCGTATGATCCACAAGGGTCGGTTATGCTTAGTTTCCTAGAGTTTCTTGATGCATCTATCGATGATCTGCAGTCTATTCCAGTAGTCCAGGATTTTTATGATATTTTTGATGAGGTTCAGGGTTTACCTCCGAGGCGCGAGATCGACTTCCGTGTATATTTGGTGGACAATGCAAAGCCAGTTGCATTGCCAGTGCGCCACATGGCCCCGAGGGAAGGGGGGAGCTGAGTAAGCAAGTAGGGGAACAACTTGAGAAAGGGTTTATCAGATGAAGCATATCTGAATGAGGATCTCTAGTAGTATTTGCAACTAATGCAGATGGTTCGCTTCGTTTGTGTGTTGATTATAAAGAGCTGAATAAACTACCTAAGAAGAATAGGCACCCGCTTCCGAGGATTGATGATTTATTTGATCAGCTTGTTGGTGCCCCGGTATTTTCCTAGTTAGACTTGGCCACGGGGTTCCATCAGTTGAGGATGGATGAGGACAGCATAGATAAGACTGCCTTTAGGACTGCAGGCTGTTTCTTTGAATGGCTAGCTATGCCTTTTGGACTGACGAATGCACCCGCCTATTTTGTCGATCTGATGAGTAGGTTGTTTCGGGAGTTCCTAAATAAACTTATTGTAGTGTTTGTCGATGATATTTTAATCTTCTCCAAAAATGAAGAAGAGCATGCCCAACATTTGAGAGAAGTTTTGAAAACTCTTCGAGACCATCAGCTTAAAGCAAAATTATCCAAATGCCATTTTTGGAGGAAAGAGGTGAGATTCTTAGGGCATGTGGTCGCCAAAGAAGGGATAGTTGTAGATCCCACGAAGGTGGTTGCAGTGCAAGATTGGAAGACTCTGAAAATGCAACCAAGGTGAGAAGCTTTCTTGGGTTAGCGGGTTACTATAGGAAGTTCATTAAGGACTTCGCAAAGATATCAGCCCCACCCACCAGGCTGACGAAGAAGAACCTGGCATTTTCATGGGATATAGACTGTGACATTGCTTTCCAATAACTGAAGAGGGCTATGACAATAGCCCCAGTCTTGAACTTGCCGGACGAGAATAAGGTGTTTACTGTTTACACTGATTCGTGTGATACAGGGCTTGGTGCAGTTCTAATGCAAGAAGGGAAATTAGTGTGTTATGGGGGTAGACAGTTGAGAGTTCATGAAAAAAACTACCCTACCCATGATCTAGAGCTAGCTGCCATAGTGTTTACATTAAAGACGTGGCGTCATTATTTACTGGGAGAGAAGTTCTAGTTATACACCAATCACAAATCTCTCAAGTATCTGTTCTCGTAGAAGGATCTCAATTTAAGGCAACAATGGTGGATGGAGTTTCTAGCTTCTTATGATTTTTAGATTTTTTATACCCCTGGCAAGGGTAATGTGGTGGCAGACGCACTAAGTAGGCAAAGGGTGGCCCTGAGTCCTCTGTTTGTGGAAAGAAAGAACTTGGAGTTCATATCTGCTTTTGATTTTAGACCCTTCATCGAGATTTTGCCTCATTTGTTTGCATCCTCGGAGATACGACCTACTCTTATGGACCAGATAGGAACTTCACAACAAGGTGACCCATAGATTCAAGACATCATGGATAAGCTCAGAAGAGGGGAGACTTCTAGTCACCTTAGTAGATATGCCATAAATGAAAAGGGGAGGTTGCGACAAGATGGAAGGCTTTGTGTTCCTCAAACTGGAAGCTTGATAAAGGCAGTCTTAGAAGAAGCTTACCATTCTAAGATAACCATTCATCCAGGCGGTGATAAGATGTACAGATATATGAAGAGGGTTTTCGTTTGGGCTGGGATGAAGAAAGATGCAGCCGAATTTGTTTCTCAATGTTTAATATGCCAGCAAGTCAAAGCTGGGTAAAAGAAGCCCTGTGGATTACTTCATCCGTTGGAGGTTCCGCAGTGGAAATGGGCGAGCACCTCTATGGATTTCATAGATGGTTTGCCTAGATCGAAGAAAGGCAACACTAGTATCTGGGTTGTGGTGGATAGACTCACTAAGAGTGCTCACTTTATTCCAGTTAAGAGTAAGAGGATGGCATCATGGTTGGCAGCAATTTATGTTCGTGAGATAGTTCGTCTTCATGGAGTACCTTCCAGCATCGTGAGCGATCATGAGCCCATCTTTACCAGTGAATTTTGGAGGAGCTTGCAAGAAGCATTAGGTACACAGTTTTGTTTGAGCACCGCTTGTCATACTCAGACTGATGGACAGACAGAGAGGGTGAAAAGGATTCTTGAAGATCTTTTGAGGCTGTGTATCCTAGTCTTCGGAGGGACTTGGGAAGAGCATCTTCCTTTAGTAAAGTTTGCCTATAATAACAGTTATCAAGCTAGCATGGGCATGGCACCCTTCGAAACATTGTACAAACGACCCTGTAGATCACCAACTCGTTTGTGGGAATCTATAGAAAGATTATTACTTGGACCAGATATGGTTAGGGAAACGTCCGAAAAGATTGGCCTTATTCGATGGCGGATGAAGACAGCAAAAGATAGGCAGAAATCCTTTGTAGACAAGAGAAGGACTGACCTTGAATTTGAAGTGGGAGACTTAGTTTTTATTAAAGTGTCACCTCTGAGGAATGTGGTTCGCTTCGGGTCGGTAGGGAAGTTGGCACCTGGGTTTGTGGGACCATTTCCCATAACCAAGAGGATTGGCCAAATGGCCGACAGAATAAAGCTCCCTGAAAATCTATCCGACGTTCATGATGTGTTCCATGTTTCTCATCTACGGAAGTGCTTGCATGACACCGTGGAGGTTGTTGAGCCAGTGTATTGGAAGAAGTCGAAGAGGAACGGGTGGCGACAGTCAAGCGAGTCCCTACCTGTATTCTGGAATCATAAGTTAAGAAGCTACGCAATAAAGAGATCAAGTTGCTAAACGTTCAATGGAGAGATAACCTAGAGGATGCGACTTGGGAAACTGAAGACAAGATTCGCGGTTCCTACCCTTTCTTTTTCGAGGGTATGTTCTTAACTCCTTTTTCCAAAGTTTTATCAATGCTCATTTCCATCATTTGAGTATATCTTATCCGTAGTATTTTTCGACCTTTAGATAGGAATCCTCTGGGTGTAAACATATGTTTGAGACATGTTAAGTTTGATGGATGCAAGTGGATGCAAGTGTTTGCTAGTGGTTGCCTGTGGACGCATACACACACACATTAGGCACTAAGACCGGCACAATCATTTTCATACTGCATATGGATGTGTGTGCATTTTCTTTTCTTTTATGGATGGAAATGGATGTATTAGCATATGGATGTTGCATTTGGACGAATGAGTGTGCACACATATAGAGCTTACATGTTATAACATGATTATCTGCATACATATTGGATTCATGGCACTAACATACATTGCATTAAGGAGGTCAACTGAATCAGCATACCACTTGATCTTTCGCATTAGTGTTGGGATATATACACACACCGTTGCATATATTCATATAAGCATTAGAAGTCTCTGAAGACAATGGATGCCAGTGGTTTTTGGATGAGTAGATGGATGATGGATGGTAGGATATGCATTCTTCTCAACTTAGAGATTTCAGGGATGAAATCCTTTGAGTAGGAGAGAATGTAACACCCCAAATTTTTAACGGCACTAAAAGAGGATAAATTAAGTAATAATTAGTTTAATATTCAGAATTAAGGAAAATGGGCTAAGCCATCGCGTCCGTCTCGGAATTCTGATCAAGATAGATATTTGGTTTGCATAAAACGGACACTGTTTGAAGAAGTTATGAGGGTTTTAAGTTTATATACGCCCAGAAGAACACATATACACATATGAGTCACGTATGAGTCAGACCCTATTCAGAACAGTTCAAAAATAAAAAATTCGTCAAGGCGGCAAATTTCCCGCTCTAGGGGTCGAACCCCCTAGAGGGGTGTCGAAACCGGGGTCGACCCCCCTTAAGGGGTATCGACCTATAGGTCGACCCACCCACAGGGGTGTCGACACCCATAGGTCTGAGGTGGAAGTATGTTTCAGAGGGTTCTACAGCTATAAATATGTGTCCAATTCTCCTATTTCTTCATTGGAAATTATGGGAGCCATTGGCTGTCGGTGTGCGAACTGATATGGATTCATTTTCTTCAAACATTCAACTTTGCAAATTAGATCAAGAAATTCAAGATCCATTCTCTCTATTCTCTAAACCTAATGTAGTGAGTTTCCAGTTGCTTTTAGGTTTAGATAAATAAAAGTAAATTGTGAAAGACTGTGAATTGGATATGTTGTAAACAATGAATCTATGTTATTGTTAAATCATATATTATGCCAGATGGATCTACACCTTTAGATCCAATAAAATTGTGGTTATTCTATTATGTTACCTCTGTGGATCTTGACTTGTAACTATGTTATGGTGAATGTAAATCTGTTAATTAGGAAAGTTGCAACATTGGTTAGATCCAACTCTTTATGTAAATCACCTTTCACCTGTCATATTGCGAACAACTTAGATATGTTGTAAGTTGGACATGTGAACCCATATTTAGATCTAAACATGTTATTATGTCATTCTAATGGTGTTAGATCTATTTTAGCCTCTACATCTGAATTATGTGAGCTAATTTATCACCTTGTGTTATCATGTTAGATCTAAACCAATTGGACATCTAAACTGCTAATTTAGATCTTACTATGCTTATCATCATGCTAGTTAATGTTTATGCCAAGATGATCACTTTGGTTATATTCACATTATTTTTCTTATTATCATTTATGACTAGGCTATTGACTAGCCTAGGCTTGCCACCAGTTTATGAGTGCGCTAGTTAGGAAACGGGGGGAAAAATGGTTAATATTGGCATAATTTGAATAGAACATTTCTGGACATATAATTCAAATTATTGGGTAAAATGGGTATTGACACCTATAAAAGGAAAGGATTAATTAATGGATTAATTAATTAATTAAAAATGGAATGTCTAGTAATTACAATTAGGAATTGTAACTGTACTTATGACACGAGGTTAGGTCGCATTAGTGGTGGAAGTCTGCCCGGACCCGATCGGCTTATCCAGCAGCCACTAATGTTGAACCTAATGTGGGAGGTATAAGTACGCAAATACGAATCAGGCTAAGACACGAGGTTAGGCCCAACTATGGAATAAGTCCGCCTGGACCCGACCGGCATATCCAGCATCCACACGTTGTAAGCCTAAGGTGGGAGGTCTAGCCCATTATAAACCATAAATGGACATGGTAGTGAATTGGACTACTTAACCAAATCAAATCCGTATGGATTGTATGATTATGAAATAAGGTTAGGGTTAAGTAAATTGATTGGAATAGTGGATGGGTTAAGCAAATCTGGAGGGGGTGGGTAATGTTTACATATAGGCCCATAAACTTAACCCGATAAGGTTATGTAATTAAAGACACCTAGTGGTATACATAACCGGAGGAAATGATAAAGTTATGTAATTAAAGACACCTTTTAGGTTAAGCATAAGTGGTATAGGGCTATGTAATTAAAGACACCTAATGGTATACATAGTCAGTGAAAAACCTAGTGGGGAGTACAAGACAAAGGGGAGAGCTTGTATCATATTGTATGGGAACCATTTCAGTCCGTAACCCGGAGTAAGTATCAAATAAAATACTCCGTACTAGGCGGAGAGGGGACACGCTTACTGACTGATTGTAAGAGATCCAAGCATGGAGGACGGTATGGGCGGCGCAAACCGACCGGGCCATGTGCGTGCATGAGCCGGGCAGAGGGGGATAAGACGACCGTGACACCAGTAGATATGGGGCTGTTCATATCAGTGAGATGTTGCCACTGTAGGACGTGATACATCCTACCGTGGGGCCGACACAGAGTATTCACGGAGTAGGGTGCCGATCGATTAGGGTAGTGGTTAGGGTATATTCGGACATATGCCCTAAATTTACCGCCTTATATTGGAAGGGATTATCTCATTCTGGTTATACTAGTAATAGTGCAGAGTAATCATTAGAGAAGTGTATACACCTTACCCTGTCTACCTTGTCACACCTGCCATTTATGTAGTGATCTCTCTTATCCACTTTATACGCCTATCATGTTACTTTTATTTATTCACTGGCTAAAAGTAACTAGACTCTCCAGACTTTATGTCTGACCCTTTTGTTTCTCCTTCTTTCTTCTGTTTCCCCTCCCCCCCCCCCAGGTTCTCAAGGAGGAAACACTCAGGCTTATTCAGGACTCAGATATCAACTTGCTAGGAGCTACTTCTGAAGTATGGCTTAAGTTCTTGTCTCTACTATGGCTTAACACTTTCAATTGGGGAATTATGTTTTTTATATTCATATGTACTCTGATGATGCAAGACAGAATTTATTTTATTGTAATGGTTTTTGTGACTTATGGTATTGTAGACCACGGCATTATGATTTATGTTTGAAATAAAAATTTAAATTTCCGCTGCTATCTTATTTATAATTGTCTTGTAATTATTCTGTGTTTGTTTACCTATAACGCTTCACGAAACTTAATGCATTCTCTTAGTGAGTAACATTAACGGACGTGGGGTGTCACAATATCAGACTTCTTTTTATATCATAGTCCTTTCTCGTTAGATTTAGATTGAGAATTTTCTATAAATTTGGAAAGATTTTCTCTTCCTTTATTGAAATTTGAGACATTTTAGTGATGTCTTCTAACTTGATTTTGAAACTAGAATTGTGTAATTCCATTATTTCAATCTTAGTTTTCAAATTTTGATTTTCGGAAACATGTGCATTATTCTTTTCTTTTTGAGTTTCAATTTCTTGGCTTAATAATGTGATTTGAGAATTAACATTAAAGTATGATTCTTAAGTTTTTCTAAGTTCTTCTAGTATTTCATCCTCATCCTTAAGAATATCTCTTTCGAATTCTAGTTTTTCCTGATCTTCATTAGCTTGTTTATATTTCCTTTTGATATTATTCCTAGATTTTAATAATTCTGAATTTACTTCGACTGTATCATCAAAGTAAAACTACTAACCTCATTATCTTTATCCATGAAGCATATGTTAGATTGTTTGCTATCACTATCATTGTTGCTCTATGAGGAAGAGGAATCTGAATCATCCCACGCTACTGAAAATGCCTTCCTCTTAAATTTGACCTTCTTATTTTTATTGTTATATTCTTCCTTCTGATCTGGACATTCCTTTTATGAATGTCCTTTCTTATGATAGTTGAAACACTCGATTACCAATGATGATAGTTTATTGTGATTAAAGTTCTTTTTCCCATTATTTCCGTCTCCCTTATTGTTTCAAAACTTTTTAAAGTTTTTAGCAATAAATGCTAGATCTTCTTTATATGAATCTGAGTCTTGTTTTCTGCATGAAATTTTAGATTAGTCTTGTCTTGCGCATTTATTCTCTTAGCCTGCAAATTTACTTCATACGACATTATATTTCTTATTAACTCTTTTGGTTTCATGGTCGAAAGATCAATTGCTTCTTCAATTGCTATGATCTTCCTTTCCCAATCTTCCGTTAAAGAGTTTGAACAAAAAGTAATAATTAAAGTGCTCTGATACCGAATGTAAAAAATGAGTAGCATAAAGTAATATGGAAATACATGTAATATGTTTAGTGTAGAAGATATAGTAAATGATATGATAGCAGTAAATATAAAGTAAAGAACACCAGAGATTTTTATACTGGTTCAGAGAATCGTCCTACGTCCGGTCCCAGACTCCTTCTAGAATTTCAACTAATCAACAACCCTAACTTAACTCAAAGGAATAGGTATTATAACACCTAAGTAGCAGAAGAGGGACTTAGCAGCGAAATAAGATTTCACCTTAGTGTCTGAGCAGTGAAATAGGACTTCAACTAATACAAATGTTTGTTTGACTATATTTATGTTCTAAATAGCATGGATAAATCACTATATAGTACACCCTGCCTATAATCTTCTCCTTGTATATACATATATATATATATATATATATATATGTGTGTGTGTGTGTGTGTGTGTGTGTGTGTGTGTGTGTGTGTGTATCATTAAGCATATGAAGAATTAAGAAGGAAAATGATTTATAATCTCGGAGTACTAAAAATCGAGAGCACAAGAGAGTATTTTATAGAACAATTCATAATCAAAGAATATTAAGATCAAGAAAGTTCGGTATTGAAACAAATGATTCTGAAGTTTATTTATCCTAAATAAAAAGTTGCAATCAATCATGAAAATGTTTGGTTAAAATATATAGTCATAACTCTTGGATTAAAGAGTTATGTCTCTTTAAAAAGTCGCAAACCTTTGGTTTAACCGACTAAAATTAGAATTCAGTTGGCTAAAAAGTGTCTATAATTTGAAAATAGTGCGCAGGTGCAAAAAAATGTGTTATTCATCTGGCTAATTGATTAATTCAGCCGACTGAAAATTCAAACTAAAAAGTTTGAATATTTCAGTAATCAACCGGCTGAAATTTTGAATCAACCGGCTATTTCACATGTGCTTTAGCCTTTAATATTTAAATTCTATATATATAATATATATACATATTATATAGATTTTAAAATTAATTCTAACGAAATACTGACTTGATTACAATAATAATATACCAATATATCCTGTTGTCAAATCTTCTTGTATTTAAATTATATTCTTCTCCTTTTTCTTGTAATAAACGTTAGTGAATATTGTCGACATATAGTAGTCATAGTCAAAATACAGCTCAAGAATGGAGGTTCTAACATATTTATAGATGCTTAAATGTCCCATAACCATCACAATAAATTTAATTAAAATCCATTTGTTAACATAAAATTTTATAACAAAAAGCCCAAGCTGCCACAGCTACATCGACTAACAGGTCGAATGGGCGGTCGACTGCCCCTACCTAGACCAGTCGACTTGGCTATTGTTGGTCGGGTGATTAATGGCAAGGTTTAATTACCATTTATTATCTCAATCATTTTCCACCTGTATTCGTTTTTCATTTGCCACTTTTCATATAGACTCCATTCACGAATTTTTAAACACAAAAGTTGACCAAAATTTCATCATGAACGCAATGCTGAATGTTTTGTCGTCAAATTCCATTGTTTCTTCAGATTTCATTTTTTGGACTTAACTAAATAAGAAATTTAACTAATGCCAAATTTCTGGGCAGTATTATTCGCTCCTTAAAAGAATTTTCCTCCCCAAATTTAACCATTGACTAAGTCATGGTGTTGGCACCTAATTATCCTAAACTACACAACCAATTTGTGAACAACCTATTTGCAATCAAACACGGGCATGTGCGCTGTGTACATAATGAGTCACAAACACAAAAGTATGTATACATAATGATTCTTAATTGTATCTCCTATATGTATGCACTTTATTTTGATTTTTTTTTTTTTTTTTTGAAATATGGTGCAAGTGTCCTAAAATATACCGACAGTTCTATATATATGTTAGCTTCTTGAGAAATATTTTTCATTTAATCCTCCATACTACTATGATAGAAGTGAGAAACAATCAATTTTTCATCCAAATCCTAACACATAAAACGATAATGCATCTAAAACCGCTAGCTATCAATTTCTCTTATGTTAATAAAAGGAATTCAGGTGGAGAATTTAACATTCTTACCACTTTAAAGTTTCTAGTTCTTGTCCTATAGTGGAACATACCTCCCTCTCCCAGAAATGCTTCAAAATTTCCATATGTAAACTGCGTAAGGAGGCTTAAAACAAGTCTATAACATAAATGAGTTGAATAATAGCTTGCACCACAAGGTACTGAAACAACGCCTCTGAAGCTAAACGACATTTCCTTTGTTACCTTAACGATGGAACATATAGCCGACCTTATTACACCACTAAAACTGCAAAACAAATTCCTAATCATCTTCCTAATTATTCACATTTGACCTTATAGTGATGTTAGAAAAAATATCTTTCATTTCTTAAAAAATTTATGTTCATTTTGGAAGAGTAGTTCAAAATGCATGAACACGTGCTTCTTTTATAAATGAAAACCTAATTTAAATTTCAAAAATATTTTCCTTTCCTTCTTAATGACTCTAGAAAAATGTTTAAAAATATATATTTCTAGAAATTCAAAGGATTGAGGTCACATTCTATGTAGACGAGAGTCAATTATGCGAAAAATGTGCAAATCCAGCGTAACAAATCCTACCCAAAAATTGGACATTTCGAAGAATGCCTATGCTCAAAAATTAAATTTTAGCTTTAAAGGAACAAGTAAAAATAATTTTATATGACAAAACAATGGATAACTTATCCTTTGCTAAAATCTACAACTCAAATATTAAAAAATATATACTTTAAGTTATTATTAGTTAGATTTAAATTATGAGATTTCGCTTTTAGTTCAAATCATAAATAAGTGCAAATGACATACATAATATTTTCTAAAGACGAAAATACTATAACATCATTGTGCGCTTTTACAACGAAGATACTAACTGTACAAACACACAAACTACTGCAAATAAGGAAACAGATTCTAGAAAAGTAAATTCACTATAAACATTAAAGATAATGCCTACAAGCTGCGAGAAGGTCAAGCTCCGCGGCTGAAACTCGCTTTGTCTCCACGTCCTTACCAGGAACGTGGAAGGGAGGAAATGTAACCCATCTCGTGCATCTGTCAACGCTGATCTCTATAGACCTCACAAAACTCTACCTGAATCTCGTAAAGCGTGGCAAGCTCGTGGATCTCATGGACTTTTGTGCTTGGCTGCGGCTAAGGATGAACTGGAACGGGAGGTGCTGACACTAGAGCGGGAGAGGGAGTCGGAGCTAGAGCTAGAGGCAATGAAATATTCATCCTCCTAAGGGTGGCAAGATCAGTGTGAGCTGGAGTCTTCTTGATCACTGTCTCTACGACAAGATTCAACTTAGAAGGTCGGAAAACACGGATGAGAAGATGGCTATAGGGAAAATGACTCCTCGGAGTACTACGGGTAGATCAGCAAAATGGGTCATCAGCGTTCGGGCCCAGTTGATGCTTATGCTGTCCCAGATAGTAAAATGACCTTTCGCATTAAAAGGTAAATCTTACCGAGCTTTCTCATCTAGAGAATGATGTTATGCTGAATGATACACATAAATAGATGGGCAACTGGTCATAGGTTTTCGACGTTCCAAATGCCGACATTACCATGAAAGATATGATCACAAATATGAGGGTCATCCATCTCTACGTTATCCAAATCCAATCTGACCGTAGGTATACCTAAAATCTCAGCTAGGCCATGGTCAGAAAACTCGATTCGAGTTCCCATTACCTATGAACAAATCAAGCCAGTTCCCTTATCGAAATCAACAACTATCTGGGTATCCAAAAGACGAATACCACGAGGATAGCACTCGCGCGCAAATGTGTTATAGCATAGGACATGTGCTATGCCTGCAACTACAAAGAGCTCCTCAAGTTGGATAGGAGAGAAATCCACGAATTTCACTGGATTCCCATAGTGAAACTCACAGCTTGCCATTTCCATGTAAACAGAAATTTTCCGTTCATTGCGGTCTAATCACACAGCCTCTTATGGCATGAGATCGGGGTGACGCGCAGCGACATCGAAGGCTGAGGAGGAGCTATGGAAATCAGCAAGATTAAGGGGAAACATTGTACATCTAGAGTAGTAGAGGAGCTAGATCCGCTGCGTTGATGATTTGGTGGTGATTAGAGGAGAAAAGGAGGTTGGAGCCATGAGTTTAAAGTTGGAGAAGAGGGGGGGGGGATGGATTCGGCGGCTGTAAAAATGAGGGGTAGGAAAAAAATTGAGGGGCCTCAAGTTTGGACATGAGTACATCTGGAACCCTAGGTTCGGATCACTCCCCAAAACTGGAGGGAAATCGATAGCCAAGAGGTCGGTCAACCCAAGGCCGATCGTTAGCCCTATTTTGAGCGAGGTCAAAACCTAGATCCACAAGGGATGGTTCGAATTATAACAATTAAAATCGAATCGTACCACCTTTTTCTTATAGCAGAACTTGTCTCGACGTCTTTAACAATTCTATGCTGATAATCACCACTAATCCAGTCGAGAGATTAGGACTGCAAATTTTGTACAAATGTCCAAAGTCTGTTCGTATCCATGACCAAAATACGTCCGTCTGAATCCGTCCTATTCTCAATTAGGGCATAAGTTAAGATAACAAACCTCTTACGAGAAAAAAATGTATTCATTCGAATTCGTCCGAATTTCATGTAATTCGATGTATAGTTGAGAGAAAATCTAATAAAGAGTACCAAATGTGATAAAAATAGCCATGTCCGACCGGGTCTGTAAGCATCCGTGTTCGAAAAAAATATGTCCGTGTCCGATAGATTTCATTAAGGGCACGAATTAGACAACAAAATTTGTTCGAGGAAAAATTCGTTCAGTCCGTGTCCGATCCATTTTTTAGGATAGAAAATGAACACACCTCTATCCCATTCCGGTCCGGTCCGACATATTTACACCCCTAAGAGAGATCTTCTCCATCAAGCTACACATTCACCCCAGAAAACAACTGCAACCAAATGGAAAAAAAATACCCATGAATAACTACTCGGATAGTAATTCATATTAGATCAATGCGAAATTATACCCTTATCTAGCTTACGGGCCAACCAACGATTTACAAAATAAAATACCCTAAGCCAAGTAGTATTTTTCCAAAGTCCGCTTGAAAGAAAAATCTAGAAAACTTTATCAAAATTCAACTTATAAACTACGGGTCTCGTACATTGCATTATTTTGTTGTTATTTCTTTCAAAATTAAATCTTATTTTATATAAAAATGAATTTTCTAAAAAATATATATTCGAAACCCCTTTCTTTTTCAAAATAAATATAAAAATAATATTTCTCCCAACTACAAGATCAACAAACTGAAATGAATCATTTCAAACAAAAGAATATCCGGCTTGCCATAATAAGGTATTTAGTAAATATACCTCACTAACATGCCTCTAGACTAAAATGACATATTAACATGAGTTTCCTATTAACCTCAAAAATAAAGAAAAGGTCTTCAATTGGAATTTCGTAAAAAAAAAAACTGCAACTATCTCAGGTGTAGCTAGCTTTTCATTTTGTCATAAACCTCAAGTCAATAGATTTCACTATATGTTGTCCTTATGCTCTTCAAGACATCCACCAGGATGACCGTGTGGTAAATTGGGGTTGGCGAGAAACTTGATCTCCAAAATATTTCCAATCCACAATCGTGTAAATGCATTACTACTATATAGGATCGCGACTACTACATCATCAAATTATTTAGAGTTAAGTGCAAAGATTTAAGGAAAAATAAAAAGAAATCTTGAATGCATTCTCTCACTAAATCCTAATTATTACTTCCTTTGATCGCCTAAACATAAGCTTTGATACCCTAAACCTAAGCTTTGATGCCAAATGTAACAACCAGAATTCTTTTGAGCCTGAATTTCGATAAAAATCAAAACTCAAACCTATCCATGTACAGATCTTGTAAATCAGTGTTGTAAATAGTGAGCATGAGCACAATCAGAGTAAAATAAAACTAAACTCACAACGGAAACAAAACGGGATAATAAGTATCAACCATGACAACTAATTTAATAGTGAATCACCACATCAACAATAAGCATGAGAAAACAAGAAAAAAAACCAAGCACGAACACTACCAAAGACTTATCTTTCCCACTATAACCTGAGAGTTGTTATGAGGAGGGGGGTCAGAACAAAGAGTCCTGATGATGTGAAAAAGTAAAATATTGTCTACAATATGCTAATATGTCCCATTTGGTTTCACCTAAATTATATGTCTAATAACGTTAGTAATTCTAGTCTAACCTAGAAAAGTTACACACATTGATTAACTACTAGACCAAAGGTAGTACTTCCCAAAGATAGATTATTTTCATATATTGGGATAGAACTTGTACATATATGAATCCTTTAAACCACCCTTCAACCAATAACTTAGAGGCGAACTTTCTAACCACTTACTACTTCACTAAACCAAAAGAGGTAGGTCTATAGCCCTTAAAATAAAGGGCGGATTCCTATGATCGCCTAAGGCCTTGCTATGCGGTTTACAAATACGCTATGTTAAATTAGAGGACACTAGATATTAAGTCCTTAACTACAAATTTAAGGCTTCTATCATTCATGCATATCCCAACCCCATATATGGCAAGAGATGGTAAGTAGTCATGCTGACCTATAGGATAGGTAAATGACTCCTCGCTATTTAAGACCTTCCCCTGGTAAACCCATTTATTACTACTAGCTGACCATATTAGATAATACCTAAGACACTTAATACTTCCTGCATGATAAGCAGACCTATTGTATCAACTAGCGACAATTTGATACCATATCCTAAGAGAGACTCTACCCCCAATCACTTATTACCTAGAGGAAGCGAACTCTTCCAGAGATTACTAATCTCATTCCCGGTTAGCCATTTAATATTTCGTATTGGATAAGGCCAGTTATCCAATCACTTAACACCTGACAAGGATAAACTCTACGACTATTCCCTTACTTTAAAAGAAAAGGGCAAATTCGATCACTTAATACCCCCAATAGGCAAATCTCACTACTTAAGACCTTAATTCGAAGTAGGTTACGACTTGTCCTTTAGGTTTCTTCTTTCAAAAGGGGGGAAGCCCTGAAACCACTTATTACCTCAACACTTGAGGTAAAAATCTAGGAACTTTTCGCACTATGCTAATTATTGTTGTAACGATTTCCTACGGTTAATGATTTCTCACATCATTTGTATATATATCCGACTGCTGGAAAGTGCAAACTTCTATTGGATAACCCAACCGACCTTACATCATAAACCTACTAAGTCCAATTATTATATGAAATAGAGATATTATTCCTAAGTTTAAGCTAGAGATAAGATAGGATTAATTGTCCCAAGATAAGGTTCACATCTTTAAGATTATCAATTGGACTTAGTATTAATTATGGTAATTATACCCAATTCCCCATTTAATTAATATAATTACCATAACTGTCACATGACATTAAATACCATAATTATCACTTTTTGTTAGGTAATAGAAATTCATATAAATATCATGTTATGTCAGTCCCTTTGTATTTCACTATTCCTATTTATTGTCACTTCCATTTATTACATCAATTACTATACGTCATTTTAGTTCTCTATTATATATATATATGTTTATTATATTAATTTCCTCTAATTGGAGTTACAATATTAAATTCTCCTTTATACTAATTGTAACCATCTCACATTCATTAATATGTATTTCCCATCAAAACAAAGATTAAAATTTTGAATTATCCATTTATTATACATAATATTATACCCATAGGTAATAGAGAACATTTCAAATTCATACATACATTTAATGTTTACCTAATATTAATAATAATTAGCGATAATTTTTAGTTTTTGAAAGGATATGACATATTTATAAAAGTGTACTAATATACATTAGTATGCTAATTATGTATACTTAATTATAGTTTTCTGTATTTATTTATTTACGAATTCCTTAATTTCAATTAATTTGCATTCTAGTCACAACTATTGACTAAAACGATCCTTTTATGTTTTGACTTGTTGAGATTTAAAATCCCACTAAAAGATCCTTTGTTATAATTTTAGAAATTTGTTCAAACATTTGAAAATTGGAAACATAAATATATTCAAAATAAATTGGTAATATTTTGTTTGAATTAAACAAGGAAAATTACATGCATAACATGTGTGTAATGGCCCGCAAATCCGTACCATTTGAGCTAACTAAATGCAACTCACATCCAACCCAAATTGCACGAAAATACAAATCATTAATAGAAAGAAGTTAGAGGGTGAGAAATGGAAAGATAAAAAATTAGAATAGAAGAAAATAGATAAAGATAGAACTGAACAACAAAACAAAATCTCACAATATTAGTAGAAAAAAATATAATATGTATCAAATCTTTTGAAATACAAAACTGTATTTTGACTTACCTACCATATCAGAGTACATAATATATACAACACAGCAGAAATAAACCCTAAATATCTAATGTTGAAGCCTTCTGCCCAAGCTCCTCCAGATAAATCTTTAAAATCCTAAACTACTTGACTGCCCATAAAAATTTGGGCATCCAAGAATTTAGGGAAAACATAGAAAAATAAACTCTTGGTCATTCATGGGACTAGAATGAGTAAATGATATTTAAATAGCTTGACAAATAAAAGATATCTCATAAGACCGCGCTATATAAAATGGAACGGTTTTTTCCCTTATGAGTATCCAAAGTACTTGGTTTAACTTTCGAAACATTTTGAAAGAAAAGATAATCGTAAGACCGATTCACGCATAAACACAGATGGTTTTTACCTTATGATAGCCCAAAACATCTTTGTATCAAAACTCTTATGATATTATAATAATGTCTAAATAAAATAAATAGCTATCTAGTAGAACGCTTGCATCTCACGCTCCACATACACAGTATATAATCAAAACCGCGAGCCCTTATTGGATAATGGATTTCCAACTATGATAAGGTAAGGAACCACCTTCTGATAGTGTATCTCTAGAGAGGAATACCCCGAGTTCAACAAGAACATCTTGCACCCTGCCACACATGGCCGACCACACATTCCCTTGAGTGTATCGAATATATTGTCACCTTACGGTTTGTACCGACATAATCGTTTCTCGGGAGATACAGAAGCAAAAGAAGAACAAATAGGAATTTCTATGGACGGTTACAATATACCCTAATTGGGAGAGACCCACTTAGCCATGCTACCTGCCCGATTTTTGTCATTTCCTGGTTGTGAGGCTTGAGGATGAACTTACCTTTAAGTATGACATGTCTTCATTCACTTTGAATGCCACATCTTCAACCCCGCCAAATAGCAGATTGACTTCCCCAAAAATATTTTGTGTATTGAATCAAGAGAAACAAATTTCTCCACCAACAAATGTACATGTTTGAGGAGATCAATTTACGCAATTTATTAAACATACTCTGTCAGACATTCGTCCATACAAGTTGTCATGGGACTGGACAAACCGAAGGCACTACCCTATAAATCCTTCTTAGGCAATTTATACCTAAGATCGATAGAATAACCCTTGCATATCCCGGTCTTCAATAATCTTCCATAGTCTCTGATTTGCAGCGTATATATCACATCAAACTGGAATGTAGATTTCAGTATCTTCGAAAACGACAATGAAAAGGTCTAGATTTGATAGTTGGTGATTTTACTATCAAATATAAAACAAAATAAACATGTTTATTTTCATTGAATCTACTAAGCCTTATTTAAATAATCTTTTAATTATTTTTAATTCAAAAATCAATTATTTATATATTTATTTGAAACATAATTATTAATTTACATAAAAAACTCTTATTATCAAATCTTACGTGTTAATCTCACTTTTGAATATACATTTCATAGCCGAAAATGACATTTAACTCCAACATTCATTTTAAACATAAATTAATATTATCTATCGGATAATAGTGAAATCGTTCAAGTTGGGGTATTTTAATTACCTCTTGGACCTTGAGTCGAAATAATTCTTATCGTTAATATTTGTAGAAATTTGATATCAAGATATTTAACAAACCAAAATTTGTAAATCCAATTTGATTTTCAAATCTCAAACAATTTCCCAAAACAACGTTGTTTTTTTTGAACCATTTACAAAGTTAACTTTATTAATTTAAATATTAAATCAGGAAATTTATTTCAGTACATCGACTTGATTTCCTTATCCTCTGGTTTAATTAAGAAATTAATTAAATTAAACATTATCTTGGATAATTTTTCCAAGTTTAACTTCTCTATTTAACTGCTCAATTAACTTATCAAAAACTGTTAATTAAACATTAATTAACTTATCATGATTCATTTAAGAAAACAAATAGTTCAAATTATTAAAATTAATCTTCCTTTTTGAATTAATTAATAATAAGTTAATTTTAAATAATCCATTTAACTATTTATCCAATTATTAAACTTAAGTTCATTTCTGAGTTACTTCACATAACTTATAACCTAGCAGTTCCAATGGTATATAGCAATACCATTAACAGACAACAATCAAGTCGTTAACCTAATTTGCACAAACAAACATGTAAATACAATTCAATATTTTCAATTGATAATAACTTAACAACAAATATTTCTGATAAAATATATCAAATCAATATAATTGAAGAACAATGTTTATTTCTGCAAACAGGGTGTTCAAACAATTCAGCTAATTCAATTATATAGTGGATCATGTTTATTTCCACTAACAGATGTCAATATATAATATATAATTAGTATTAGCGTAATTAAACACAACAAAATTAATTTATTAATTAATTGAATTAATATTTCAAGATTTTCTAAATTACAGATCATTAGTGATCAATTCGTAATAGTTTAAGCATTGACTAAATTTACTTTCGATATTTTATGTTGTTTAGTATTTCAATCCCTTTTAAATTACTTAACAAATAAATTTATTTTAAATTGAATTGTTTAAACTTGATAAGTACAATGAGTTCCTTACATAGACTAATGTTCGACTCGTTCACTCACGCACACAAGCCAAATCTATTCTAAATTAAGTTATACACATCAATATTCATATATATATATATATATATATTATATTTAGAATTATAACTTAAAATGTTTCTCTTTCATTTGCTTTTATGGCCAAGCCCAATTCCATCAGCCCACATACCTTTTGAATATACATATATTTATATTTTCAATCTATGATTAGCTTAAATTAAAATTAAACTTACTTTACCCTTTTTAAAAACTCTTTTTTTATATTTAAAATTGAGCTTTAGCCCAGGCCCAACATCTCATGACTCCATGCATCAGTCAGACCTCCCCACTTTATCTAATTCTTTCCTCCCCATGTTTATTTCTTGCATTATTAGGAAAAAAACAAAGGAACAAAATTGTATTTTTGGTAACTTCCTTGGATCTAGCACAGCCCACATTCAATCAACCCAAACAATACTCGACCAAACTCTTCCTCTTCTTTTCTTTTATACTAGTGCTCTGCTTTATCTTCTTTCAAATGTGTACATCTGTACTCTGGTGCACGTGCACCGCTAACCACCATCCCCAGAGAACCAATGACACCCACTCACATGTCACACCACCGCCCAAAGTCGTTACCGACCCATCGTCCAAACCATAAACTTCTCTTCCTCGAAAACTTTGTTTCACCTATTAAATTGAAAAGAACAATAGTAGGTCGACCCCAAAAACCTTCCACCGTGGACGACTCCGATCATACCCCACCTGAAACCATCACCGGTCGATCCACCTACCTCACGTGCATCTCCCAACCGAACTGTGATCCATTCGATCCAATCAATATCACCCACACGTCGATCAAAACCCACTTCCTAAAAAAGCAGTAGAAACCTAATTTCACCCATCCCCATCACCTACGACCACTACAAATCACCAAATCCATTCCATACCCTCATCTACACTCAGAGAATCTTTCCCAAAAGTTGTTTTTGAAATCATTGACCAAAAAGCTAGAATTAATTTTTTTATTTTACACAACTATTACTGTATATTTTTGTAGCGACTCGGGAAATTCGACACTCGAATTCAGACACTAATACACCTCGTATCCAAACTCCAGTATCGAAAACCCAAAAAGCTAGTAGAAAGAAATTAGAGGGTGAGAGAAGAAAGAAAGAAATATTAGAATAGAAGAATAAGAAGATCGGAGTCTTACAGAGGAATGGACAAAATATAATAATCAATAATACTTTATACAAAAAGATTGTATATTTATGATTACACATCAGAGTATACATTCAGATCAATACAACACACAGCGAAAATAAACTAGTACCAGTAAATATATGGAATACGTCTCGACTTCAACTCGTTTTCTGAAGCTCCAAGCGATACCTAACCCGATAATATACTCGGTCTGACCTGAGCACATTTGAAGCAAAGCAAAATTCACCCAGATCAGACTGGAATACTTTCAGTGATAAATTCATAGCACAAACAACATGTTTAACTTTAAAAAAATCCTTTTGAAAGAAAGGATAGTAGTAAGACTAGTCCACACGTAAACATGGACGGTTTTTACCTTACTATAACCCAAAACAATTTGAAATCAATATCTTATTCAGATATTATAATATTGTCTAAAAACTAATAGATAGAATCTAGCAGAACGCTTGCATCTCACGTTCCACATATATAGTATACAATCAAAACTACGGGCGTTTATTGGAGATTGGATTCCGACTATGACGAGGTATGGATCCACCTGCCGATAGTGTATATCTAGCAAGGAATACACTAGGTTCAACATGAACGTCTTGCAACCTAGCCACACATGACCGACCACTCATTTCTCTCGAGTGTATCGAATATATTGTCACCTTACGGCTGCGCAACTGCCATTTTCTCGGGAGATACAGAAATGAAAAGAAGTGACAAATATGAATATTCTCTAGATGGTGACAATACACCCTAATGGGTGCGGCCCACATAGTCATGCTGCCTACCCGATTTTTGTCATTTCCCAGTTGATAAGTTTGAGGTTATAATCGACTTTTGGAACATCTGGCCACCATTCACTTTTGAATTCCATATCGTCCATATAAGTCATCCAGGAACAAGATGAACCGAAGGCACTCTCCTACCACATCCTTGGAATCACCCTATAGATCAGTAGCAAGTAGTCCTTGCAATCCGTAGATTTCAATCACGACAGAATCACTGTCAAATATATATCTCTAGGGATCAGCTAGAGAAATTCAACAAGTAGTTCTTCTGTTCATGAAGATTTACGGTCTTCAATTGCTCCATCTTGATCAGCATCTTCCACGTTTTCGTATTCATTGGTCAGAATGGTTTCGAATATAAATTCGATCTCGGACTTTCCGTACCAATAACGTTGGGCCAGATTTTGATAGTCGGTTATTTAAATATCAAAATAAACAATCATAAAAATGAAACATATCTGTTGGTTTATTACCCAGCATCACTTGGCCATTTAAAATAATATATCAGTTCTAATATGTTAATATTTTTAAATCATTTTATTTATATACTTGGAAAATTTTATTAAAACTATATCCAATTTTTTGTTAACTACCATTTCAAAACATTTGCTATAACATTACTTATTATCTATAATTTGAAATCAATTCAATTTATCAGCGTAAAAAAATCGTTATGAATCTCATTTTGTTTTAGTTATTTGAACACAATAATCATTGCTTATCCTTTTAGAATGAACTCATTCTAAATCTTATTGCCTTATTTTGAAAATATCGCTATATTTTCTCAAATCTCCTTTTCTTTGCTTTGGAAATATCATTTCATATCCTCAAGCCCATTTTACTTCCTTTTATTATGGAATCCCATCATACATATTCTCAAGTTCTTCAAATAACGTTACACTATTATTTCTCAAAATAAATTACTCTAACTCTTCACCATTACATTAATACCACCCTTCGATAATCCTGAAGTCGTTCAAGTGGGTATTTCAATTACCTCTCAGACCTTGATCAACAACGTTTTATCTTAAGATAAATATCAGTTGTTATACAAATACTGATATCCATTCCCAAAATTTTATTTTTGTTATATCTTGTTGAAACATCATCCCTTATAAAATATAGCAAATTTAGATCGCACCTTTATAACTTAACTTGTCTAACCATTTTAATTCAAATCTGGATTTTAGTTTTGATTTTCATTTCAAACCTTCATCAGTTCCTAACCATACATCAGTAAGAAAATAATTTCCTAAATATCAACCCCCAAGGTCAAAACCAACATCAGATCAATATTTAGAAAATCATTTAACATAACCGATCTCCAGTCAGTTTCCAATTCTTACATTTTGAATCTTGGACTTTATTCCATTCATAAACCATTTTTAATAACTCGTAATAATATATTCAATATAACTTGGGTTTCATAACTTCGTCGCTTGGATTTCATAAATCCAATAAAATAGTATCTTAAATAAGAATTCGCATTAAATCACAATTTAAACTTATCTTCTATTATCATTAATATAATTTTCTTAAAACCTACACTTTACCATAATTAGTTCCATATAACTTAATTAAATAAATTTTTAAATCCCAAGTTTTCCATTTTGATTATTATTGAATAAATAATAATCCGTTTCAATACAAATCTCATTTCTCATTATTACTTAAATAATAAATCTTGGTTATTTATCGATAGGTTATTTCCTGCTCCTTTGCTTATCAATCTTATTAATATAAGAATTTCATTATTAAAATCATTTAATCATCACTTGTAAACTTAATTAAAATAATAATAAATATTTAATTCTTTTATCCACTTCCATTTCAAATAATAGATTTTACAATCGATTTTTGATTACAAAATAAATGTTACAACTTCATTTCTATCAATTTACCTGGTGGTAAATGTGACACCCCACGTCCGTTAATGTCACTCACTAAGGGAATGCATTAGGTTCGATGAAGCGTTATAGGTAATCAGACACAGAATAATTACAAGACGGATATAAATAAGATAGCAGCGGAAATTTAAATTTTACTCAACATAAATTAAAATACTGTGGTCCACAATACCATAAGTCATAAAAACCATTACAAGAAAATAACTTCTGTCTTGCATCATCAGAGTACATAAGAATATAAAAATATAATTCCCTAATTGAAAGAGTTAAGCCATAGTAGAGACAAGAACTTGAGCCATACTTCAGAAGTAGCTCCTAACAAGGTGATATCTGAATCCTGACTAAGCCTGGGTGTTTCCTCCCTGAGAACCTAGGGGGAAATGGAAGAAAGAAGGAAAAACAAAAGGGTCAGACATAAAGTCTGGCGAGTCTAGTTACTTTTAGCCAGTAGATAAATAAAAGTAACATGATAGGCGTATAAAGTGGATAAGAGAGAGATCACTACATAAATGACAGGTGTGACAAGGTAAACAAGATAAGGTGTACATGCCTCACTAATGATTACTCTGCACTGTTACTATTATATCCTGAAAGAGATGATCCCTTCAACTGTAAGGTGGTAGACTTAGGTATACGTCCAAATGTATCCTAACTACTACCATGATCAATCGGCTCCCTAACCCTCATAGATACCTTGTGCTGGCCCCAAAGTAGGAGGTATCACTTCCTAAAGTGGCAACCCCTCGTTATAATAATGTGCACAACCATATCTATAGGTGTCTCGGTCGTCTTATCCCCCCCTGCCCGGCTCATGCATGCACATGGCCCGGTCGGTTTACGCCGCCTACACCATCCTCCACGTTTGGATCTCTTACAATCAGTTAGTAAGCGTTCCCCTTCTCCACCTAGTACGGAGTACTTTGCTTGATACCTACTCCGGGTTATTTACTGAAATGGGTCCCATAGAATAAGATACAAGCTCTCCCCTTTGTCTTGTATCCCCCACTAGGTTTTTCACTGACTATGTATACCACTAGGTGTCTTTAATTACATAGCCTTACTTATTTCTACCGGTTATGCTTACCTACAGGTGTCTTTAATACATAACCACTAATCTTCCAACCAGTTATGCTTATCTATAGGTGTCTTTAATTACATAAGCCTATCACTTCTACAAGTTATGTTTACCGTAAAAAGTGTCTTTAATTACATAAATTTATTATTTCCACCGATTATGTATACCACTAGGTGTCTTTAATTACATAACCTTAATGGGTTAAGTTTGTAGGCCTAGATGTGAATATTACCCATCCCCTCTTCAGAATTACTTAACCCACCCCTCAACCATGTTTACTTAACCCCCAACTTAAATTTAAGTTCATACAATCCCTATGGATTAACTTAGGTTAAGTAGTCCAATTCTTTACCATGTCCATTTATGGTTTCATAATGGGCCAGACCTCCCACATTAGGCCTACAACATGTGGATGCTGGATATGCCGGTCGGGTCCGGGCAAACTTACTCCACAGTAGGGCCTAACCTCATGTCATAACCCAATTTGTATTTACGTACTTAGACCTCCCACATTAGGTTCAACATTAGTGGCTGCTGAACATGCCGGTCAGGTACAGGCAGACTTCCACCACTAATGCAACCTAACCTCGTGTCATAAGTACAATTCCAATCCCTAATTGTAATTACTAGACATTCCATTTTTAATTAATTAACCAATTAATTAATCCTTTCCTTTTATAGGTGTCAATACCTATTTAACCCAATAACTTGAATTATATGTCCAAAAATGTTCATATTCAAATTATGCCATTTTTAACCCTTTTTCCCCCGTTCCTTAACTAGCGCCCTCACAAAATTGGTAACATGCCTAGGCTAGAGCCTAGTCATAAACGATAATAGGGAAACTAGTGGGAATTTAACTAAAATGATCATCTTGGCATAAACATACTAGCATGGACATGAAATTGTCGTCATAACAAGGTGGACATAAAACTGATGAACTATGATGTCACAATATCTAAATTAGCAATTTAGATGTCCAATCAGTTTAGATCTAACATGATAGCATAGGGTGATAATTTAGATCACATAAAATAGATCTAAAATGTTAACATAAGGTGATAATTTAGATCACATAAAATAGATCTAACATGTTAACATAAGGTGATAATTTAGATCACATAAAATAGATCTAACATGTTAACATAAGGTGACAATTTAGATCACATAAAATAGATCTAACATGAATCATACGGTGACAATTTAGATCACATAAAATAGATCTAACATGAAACATAAGGTGACAATTTAAATCACATGAAATAGATCTAGCATGAATCATAAGGTGACAATTTAGATCACATAAAATAGATATATACACATTTGCATCATAGCGTATAAAAGTTACAAACCAAGATCCAAAATAATAACATAGTAGAACAATCACGATTGAATTGGATCTAGAGAAATAGATCTATAATGACGTAGCATAAGATCTAACAATAACATAGATTCAAAGTTTACAATATATCCAAATCACTGTCTTTCATAATTCACTATTATTTATCTAAACCTAAAAGCGACTAGAACTCACTGTGATGTGGAATGCTACGATGATAGAAAAGTGCTGAGTCTATGCTTGAATCTCAAAATTTGATATGCTTTACTTGCTAGAAGAAGATGAGAAACCCTAGTTCAGCTCAGATTCCATCAATCACTGGCATCCATTGTCCTTAAGGATTTCTAATGCTTTCATGAATATATGAGAAGGTATATGTATATGTCCCAACACTAATGCGGAGATAGGGCAGTCTACTGATTCAATTGACCTCCTTAATGCAATGTATGTTAGTGTCATGAATCCAATATATATATGCAAATAAACCTATTATAACATATAAACTCTACATGCGTGCACACTCATTCGCCCAAATGCAACATCCATATGCTAGTTCATCCATTTCCATCCATAAAAGAAAATGCACACATATCCATATGCAGTATGAGAGTGATTGAGCCGATCTTAGTGCCTGATGTGTGTGTGTATATGCGTCCATAGGAAACCACTAGCAAACACTTGCATCGACTTGCATCCATCAACCATAACATGTCTCAAACACATGTTTACATCCATAGGATCCCTATCTAAAGGTTGAAAAATACTATGGATAAGTTATACTCAAATGATAGAAACAAGTAATGATAAATATTTTGGAAAAAGGAGTTAAGAATGTACCCTCGAAGAGAAAAGGGTACGAAGCACGAATCTTGTCTTCGATCTCCCAAATTGCATCCTCTGGGTTATCACCCCATTGAACCTTTAGCAAATTGATCTCTTTAATGTGTAGCTTCTTAACTTCTGATCCAAGAATACGGGAAGGAACTGGCCTGACTGTCGTCTCTCACTCCACTTCCACCTCTTCCAATATACTCGGCTCAACAACTTCCGCGGTGTCAAGCAAGCACTTCCGCAGATGAGAAACATGGAAAACATCATGAACACCAGATATATTTTCAGGAAGCTTTACTCTATAGGCCATCTGGCCAATCTTCTCGGTTATGGGAAATGGTCCCACAAACCTGGGTGCCAACTTCCCCATGATCCGAAGCGAACCACATTCCTCAGAGGTGATACTTTGATAAAGACCAAGTCTCCTACTTCAAATTCGAGGTCAGTCCTTCTCTTGTCTGCATAGGATTTCTGCCTATCTTGAGCTGTCTTCATCAGCCGTCGAATAAGGCCAATCTTTTTGGATGTTTCTCTAACCATATCTGGTCCAAGTAATAATCTTTCTGTAGATTCCGACCAACAAGTTGGTGATCTACAGGGTCGTCCGTACAATGCTTCGAAGAGTGCCATAACGATGCTGGCCTGATAGTTGTTGTTATAGGCAAACTCTACTAAAGTAAGATGCTCTTCCCAAGCCCCTCCGAAGTCTAGGATACATAGCCTTAAAAGATCTTATATAATTCTTTTCACCCTCTCTGTTTGGCCATCGGTCTGAGGACGATAAGCGGTGCTCAAACACAACTGTGTATCTAATGATTCTTGCAAGCTCCTCCAAAATTCGCTGGTAAAGATGGGGTCACGATCGCTCACGATGCTGGAAGGAACTCCATGAAGACGAACTATCTCTCAGACATAAATTGCTGCTAACCATGATGCCGTCCTCTTACTTTTAATTGGAATAGAGTGAGCGCTCTTAGTGAGTCTATCTACCACAACCTAGATAACGGTGTTGCCTTTCTTCGATCTAGGCAAACCATCTATGAAATCCATAGAGACGCTCTCCCATTTCCACTGAGGTACCTCCAAAGGATGAAGTAAACCACCGGGATTCTTTTGCTTAGCTTTGACTTGATGGCAAACTAAACATTGGGAAACAAATTCGGCCACATCTTTCTTCATCCCAGCCCAAAAGAAAACCCTCTTCATGTCCATATACATCTTATCACTACCTGGATGAATGGTCATCTTAGAATGGTGGACTTCTTTTAGGACTGCCTTTATTTAGCTTCTAGTTTAAGGAACACAAAGCCTTCCATCTCGTCGCAACCACCCCTTTTCATCTATGGCATATCTGCTGAGGTGATTAGAAGTCTCCCCTCTTCTGAGCTTATCTATGATGTCTAGAATCTGTGGGTCACCTTGTTGCGAAACTCCTATCTGGTCGATAAGAGTCGGTCATACCTCCAAGGATGCAAACAAATCATGCATAATCTCTATGGAGGGTGATCGACGCTAGTCTATGAATTAGAAAAGCGCGACATTTGTAATAAATTCTGCAAGCATACAGGTGTGTAGCATACAGGTCGAACACAGGGAGGAAAGTTAAATTTTATTATTTATATGTTTCGTGGGCGTGTTAGACGAACTTTGGAGGTTGATTTTGCAAAACAAAACAAAATTAAAACTGTAATTTGATTCAGAACAGATCTAACTGAACCGATGATCAAATCACAATTTCAATGGAAAGCAAATGAAACTATGAATTAGATTTGAATCTAATCAAACCCAATTTGACCTAAGAGAATAATAAAAAGCAGAAATTGAAATTGCAGAAATTGAAATAACAAACAAGAATTAAAATTAGGATTTCCGCTGAATCTAATCAGACGGTAAATCACTAATGCAAACAAGTGCAAAATACAAATAGTGTTCTACCGAATCTAATCGTATAGACAACACTAGTTGCTAAGAAAACAAAAAAATGCAGAAAATAAAAGAGAAAGAAGAACTTTTATTAAAACAATGGAATAAGAGATGAGATAGGATGGTGGCTACAATGCCATTACAAGGGTATATATAGGGTAGATAGCCAAACCCTAACCCTAACCCTAATGGTAAATGGGCTTGATCATTACACCACTAATTTGTTTACAATGAGAAACATAAATGGGCCTTAGATAAATAAAGCAAATTTGGGCCTTTTCTCTTTTTCCTCTTGCTTCCTTGATATTTCTTCATTGATGTGCAAAGCCTTTTTATCACTCCTTTTCTTGTCCAACAGCAACTAGATGTGATATCTTCATCTACAATTCTTCAAAATGCAAATACAGCAAATTGAACTCTATTTCTCTACATTTCTGGTTGCATGCGGGCTGGGTTGGACTATCTGTAAAAATAACAAAACAATACCCAAGTAATATTTATTTATATACAAAAGATAAGATATAAGAGCATAAAATAAACACATTTCTATGTCAATCAAATACCCCCACACTTATCTTTTACTCGTCCTCGAGTAAAACAAAAAAAATGAAAAACTAAACTAGATAGGTCACACTTTCGTAGGAAACACGATTGCATTGAGCGTATGCAACAAGCCGTTAAACCTCTAGGTGTCCCTAGTAGGACGAGTGGTGTCTCGTGAGGGTTTTCAGCGGATACTACCCACAAAATCCAAATGCAGTATGCTATGATTCTAATGAAACTACATGAATGCAATGGACATATGCAAATAAAAACGAAAGATGAAAACACGACTTATTTCATGAAAGTGGTACAACAAATTAAGTTAATAATTTCAAACCAGTTGATTTTATTTTAGATACCTCGACTTGTCACAAATTTTCAATATAAATCAAGTTTTCAAATGTTAAATTCCAGTTTGGCCAGTTAGTTCGGTCGATAACATAGTGCAGCCATGATATAAATTCTTAGTTTGCTTGGCACAGTTTGCAAAGTGGTATTCTAATTTTCTCATGTATGGCTAGTCAAATCAATAAGGTCAAGAAGTGTTTGGGCATCATCGCTTATTCTTTATTCTATAAAATTTTAAAATTTATGATTAAGTACATACACCTAACTAAAAGACCAAGGTTTACCACCCATGCACTACCTCGCGGACTAACGGAGAGTGGGTAAAGAGCTTGGCGGATTGTGCAGGCCGACTTTGACTTTGTCAACAACGTGTCGGTAATCCTTAGGTGTCCAATCTCATAAAATGAGACCAAGATATTCCAACTTTGACTTTGTCAACAACGTGTCGGATAGAGCTTGGCGGGTTTGCACACCAACGCTCGATATACAAGCAATGTTGGATACCCTTGGAATACTATTATTATTATTATCGAAAATATAGGCACAAAAGAGAGTTACGCGAATTCAACTTAACACAACTTAGTTTTAAAGATTTGAAAAGCCAATATAAGTGTTTTAAGTCCTCCACTTGTTTCAACAAAGTCTACAATATAGAACAGATTTCATGGCCATCACCTAAGAATTTCCCTATGTACCGGTTACACTATTATCCCTCAAATTAAACTTTTCATTATATTTCAAATTTGAACTTAGTTGAGAGAAAAAAATACTATCAACTGATTAATAATCCTTAACTTATTTTGTTGTATCAAATCTAAATTGAGTCGTATTTTCAAAAAAAAAAAAAAAAAATGGCATGTTACTACAGTCTAAAATGCATGATGGTCCTATTTAAATGATGAAAATAAAAGAAAAAACAAAGAAAAATGAGAATGGATGAAATGCAGACTCCCCCCCACACTAGAACTAAACAGTGTCCACACTGTAAACACGTTTCCTAAATGTGAAAGATAGAACCCAAATATGGATTAAATGTAAAATGATTTGTAAAACGAAATGCAATTCAACTATATGTAAGAATGGATCATATATACAATGATATATGTGTTTGCGGTGAACGCGATGCAAAGAATTCCACCAACTTTTTCCCCCACACTTGGTTCTTGCCCTATGAGTCCCATTCACACTATGTCTAGGCGTGTTTACTAATAAGAAAAGGTTTTTGAAAACCATCTCATCTTTAAACCTAGATTTATAGTCCAATAAATGAATGTTCAAGATCGTCCTAACATGAAGTTTTTCAATCAAACTAACATTCCAAAAATAGTTCATGTGTTCAACAAATTTATCAGTGTAATTTTTCAAAAAATTGTGATCGTATATAAATTCAGTGAAATTTGAAATCTGAGTGTTGTTCAAGACCATGTGATCACATTTCTCATCATTAACTAACAATATATTTTCGACACTGACAATTTCAAGTTCGTTTGAAATTTTCTCAAAGTTAAAATTTTCTCAAAGTTAAAAAGCATCTCATAAAATCTGATTAGAGATTTCAATATATTTTCGACAATGAACTTTGGGGAAGAGGGTCTTATGGCCGTTCACGTATAGTATAAAACTAAGGGATACGACCAATGTTTTACGGGTAGTATGCAACCTCTTTTGCTAATAGTTCAATAAATTGAACTACTATATATCCGCGATCCAATTGTACGAGACAGTCAACTTCACAAAGCACCACTTTTCAATTATATTATTTTGAAATCTCTAATCAGATTTTATTGTTGAGAAACGATGATGACAGCAGTTATGGAAATTTCAACTCACAACAATCAGACAGAATAATTGCAGAAATTAAAAAAAAAATTACATTCAAGCCGCTGCCCCTGCAGAAAATTTTTACAATAATTGTCTATATATTTTTTCTTTGCAGCAGAGCACCTGTAGTGTTTTAAAAGTTTTCACCTTGATCGGCAGTCCTCCAGTGAATTTGGGAAGCGCTAGCGCGTTCACACCCCACTTGGTGTGCAACCGCTCCAACCCATCTGAATCGTCCGCTGCTTTCTGTTGTTGTCCCCTTCTATTAATTGCTTGACTGCGCTGCGGCACGGGTTCGGGCTAGGAGCCCGAAATTTTTTTTTTAAGACCCTTTTTTTTTAAAATTTCAGCTGTACCTGTGTTTGAAAAATTCTCCCTTTTTTTTTTTTTTTACATTCAAGCCGCCGCCCAGTGGGATATGGCAGTCCGTCCAGAGAAGTTGAGTAGCTTCACTAATTAAAATTCTATTTGCAATCACTTGACTTTTAAAGTTCCCGTTCGTTTGCTTGAATTCTCTTTCTTTTCCACTTTGGCCTTTGAATTCTTGTCGCTTGTTTGAATTCTCTTCGCTTTTGCTCTTTTTTTTTGTGATAAGAAAGAACTAGATTGCAATAAAAGTGAAACAAGAGCAAAGAAGGGAAATGAAAAAAACAAGAATCACCCTTGCCAAAAATTCTTCTGTTACAGACTAATATATAATGATTCGTGATTCCTTGTAAAAAAAAATAACCCCTTAAATATGGAAGAAAAAAAAAATGTAATATATGTATAAATTCAGCCCCAACAATATGTCAGATAGCCCGAATGTTACTAACCCAAAATTCAGACCAATCAGTTCAGTAAGAAAATAATACCACGTAGGGTCCCTTCAATTTCACACAAACAAACCCAATCCCACCTAGATAAATATACTCAGTAATTCAAGAAGACTCACAATTCCTTTCCCTAAATTCCTTTCCTCAAATTCCTTTTTATTTCTTTCTTCCTTTAATCGAGAGTTCAAATCGGATAGGTAAGCAGGGAAAACGTTCGATTCGACTAGGGTTTTGTGATGCGTGACTTTGAATTGGTCTGAGGATGGCCGAGATGATGGATGAAGGTTGATCTGAAAGGATTCGAATCAGTGGTCAGAACTGGGTTTCGCGATGGTGCGTTGTTCGAAGTCCAAGGTGGTGCGAAGTGTATTGGGTTGAGCGATGAAAGGTGATGGTGATTCGGCGTGGGTTTGTTTGTTTTGACGAGGGATGGAGGAGGCGTGGTTAGTATTTGGTAACGTGGTGGAGGGTGAAATTCTGAAGAGGGCAGTGAAGTAGAATTGGTGCGAAAGTTTGTATGGTGGAGAAGGGTATGGACTGACGATGAAAGCTAGTTAAGGGCGTAGGTATTGGATTTTTGTACTGCCGTTATTGGCAGAGATGCGGAGATGCAGTCCTTGACTTGTATCGGAATGCTGTGGGGTTGACCTGCGTTGGTGAAGCTAGAACTGTAATTTGTTGTTGTGGTTTGCAGGGGAGGTGATGATAATTTTGTTGTGTGAATGGTGTGGAAGCGATTTCGGTGTATGTTGGAGGTGAAATTCGGATGCCTGGTTCTCACGTGGATTGATAGTCTGTTGATGATGTTGAAGACAGTAAGGAAGTGTTTGATTCAGAAGTGGATCCGGAGTATGTGATGGCCAAGAGGGGTTTGTGATCGGAAGAAGGATTTGTGAAGTGATTTCAGGACACGGTGAAGTTTGGTATCAATATTTAGCTATCTGGTAGAAGATGGAGGTGGATGTGAGGATTTTGACTTGCGAATTGAAGTTGTATTTAAGGTTCGGTTTTTGCTGTGGCACGGTATGACGTGGGTGATTGTTGATCTGTGCGTGGATGCTGACCATAGGTGAAGATGGACCGATGGACGTGGGTTTTTGGTGATCGGCAGCGAAGCAAACGGGTTTGGTCAGATTGGCGATTTGTATGGAGTTGGGTGTGGTTGAAATTAAAGAGGAAGATAGAAGAAAGATCTCTTTTTTTTTTGTATTTATTTTCTGAAATTGTTGAAAAGAGGGAAGCAATTTGTAAGAGAGAAAGAAATTGAAAAAAAAAAAAGAATTAAAAGATGGAAATATTTTTTTTTTTTTTAAAGAAAGGCAGAAGTCAAGGTGCAAGAAAAATATGGAAAGGAGGAGAAAGATTGGAAACAAAAGAAAAAATTGGCAATTATTTATTTAATTATTTGGTGAGATTTGTAAGAGAAGTAACATAATAAATTGGAAAGGAATTGAAAAATGGAAAGAAATCAACAAAATTTGACAAGTTTTTTTTTTTGTTTGGGAGATTACGGTATCATTGAACAATACCAAATCTAGCCAATTAAGAATTTTGTTTTTCTATATAACAAGAAAACAAAAGGAAAAATAAAAAATGAAACTAACACGAATCGGAAATTAAATAAATAATAAAATTTAATCGTTACCTCCCCGGCAACGGCGCCAAAAACTTGATCGACGCTAGTCTATGAATTAGAAAAGCGCGACATTTGTAATAAATTCTGCAAGCATACAGGTCGAACACAGGGAGGAAAGTTAAATTTTATTATTTATATGTTTCGTGGGCGTGTTAGACGAACTTTGGAGGTTGATTTTGCAAAACAAAACAAAATTAAAACTGTAATTTGATTCAGAACAGATCTAACTGAACCGATGATCAAATCACAATTTCAATGGAAAGCAAATGAAACTATGAATTAGATTTGAATCTAATCAAACCCAATTTGACCTAAGAGAATAATAAAAAGCAGAAATTGAAATTGCAGAAATTGAAATAACAAACAAGAATTAAAATTAGGATTTCCGCTGAATCTAATCAGACGGTAAATCACTAATGCAAACAAGTGCAAAATACAAATAGTGTTCTACCGAATCTAATCGTATAGACAACACTAGTTGCTAAGAAAACAAAAAAATGCAGAAAATAAAAGAGAAAGAAGAACTTTTATTAAAACAATGGAATAAGAGATGAGATAGGATGGTGGCTACAATGCCATTACAAGGGTATATATAGGGTAGATAGCCAAACCCTAACCCTAACCCTAATGGTAAATGGGCTTGATCATTACACCACTAATTTGTTTACAATGAGAAACATAAATGGGCCTTAGATAAATAAAGCAAATTTGGGCCTTTTCTCTTTTTCCTCTTGCTTCCTTGATATTTCTTCATTGATGTGCAAAGCCTTTTTATCACTCTTTTTCTTGTCCAACAGCAACTAGATGTGATATCTTCATCTACAATTCTTCAAAATGCAAATACAGCAAATTGAACTCTATTTCTCTACATTTCTGGTTGCATGCGGGCTGGGTTGGACTATCTGTAAAAATAACAAAACAATACCCAAGTAATATTTATTTATATACAAAAGATAAGATATAAGAGCATAAAATAAACACATTTCTATGTCAATCAGAGGGTCTAAAATCAAAAGCTGATATGAACTCCAAGTTCTTTCTTTCCACAAACAGAGGACTCAGGGCCACCTTCTGCCTACTTAGTGCGTCTGCCACCACATTACCCTTGCCAGGGGTATAAGAAATCTCAAAATGATAAGAAGCCAGAAACTCCATCCACCGTTGTTTCCTTAAATTGAGATCCTTCTGCGAGAACAAATACTTGAGAGAATTATGATCGGTATATAACTCGAACTTCTCTCCAAGTAAATAATGACGCCACGTCTTTACTGCAAACACTATGGTAGCTAGCTCTAGATCATGGGTGGGGTAGTTCTTTTCATGAATTCTCAGCTGTCTACCCCCATAACACACTGCTTTCCCTTCTCACATTAGAACTGCACCAAGCCCTGTACCTCATGCATTAGTGTAAACAGTAAACACTTTATTCCCTTGAGGTAAGTTCAAGACTGGGGCTGTTGTCAGAGCCCTCTTCAGTCGTTGGAAAGCAATATCACAGTCTATATCCCATGAGAATGCCAAGTTCTTCTTCGTCAGCCTGGTGAGTGGGGCTGGTATCTTTGCAAAGTCCTTAATGAACTTACTATAGTAACCTGCTAACCCAAGAAAGCTTCTCACCTCTGTTGCATATTTAGGAACCTGTCAATCTTGCACTGCAACCACCTTCGTGGGATCTACAGCTATCTTTTTTTTGGAAACCACATGCCCTAAGAATCTCACCTCTTTTCTCCAAAAATGACATTTGGAGAACTTTGCTTTAAGTTGATGGTCACGAAGAGTTTTCAAAACTTCTCTCAAATGTTGGGCATGCTCTTCTTTGCTTTTGGAGAAGATCAAAATATCATCGACAAAGACTACAACAAATTTATTTAGGAACTCCCGAAACACCCTACTCGTCAGATCGACAAAATAGGCGGGTGCATTCGTCAACCCAAAAGGCATAACCAGCCATTCCCAGAAACCGTCCGGAGTCCTAAAGGTAGTCTTATCAATGCTGTCCTCAGCTACCCTCAACTGATGGAACCCCATGGCCAAGTCTAATTTAGAAAATACCGAGACACCAACAAGATGATCAAATAATTCATCAATCCTTGGAAGTGGGTGTCTATTCTTCTTAGTGAGTTTATTCAGCTCTCTATAATCAACACACAAACGAAATCGAACCATCCGCCTTAGTTGTGAGTACTACTGGAGCACCCCATTCAGATATGTTTCGTCTGATAAACCCTTTCTCAAGTAGCTCCCTTACTTTCTTACTTGGCTCCCTCCTTTCCCTTGGAGCCATGTGGTGCACTGGTAATGCAACTGGCTTTTCATTGTCCACTAGATATCTGCGAAAGTCAATCTTGCGCCTTGGAGGTAAACCCCGTACCTCGTCAAAAACATCGGAAAAATCTTGGACTATTGTAACAGATAGCATTTCGTCGATAGATGCATCAAGAGGCTCTAGGAAACTAAGCATAACCGACCCTTGTTGGTCACATGAAATCACGAGGTTTCTCCCACGACAAGTCAGAAGCCTAACAACCCTCTTTTCACAATCTAGAATGGAACTATACGTGGTAAGCCAATCCATTCCTAGAATCAATCCATAGCCCATAAAACCGAGCACATACGCGTCGCATTCAAATTCGACACCTAACACAGATATTTTCAAACCTCGAAAAATTATAGATAAATGAGCAGAACCACCAATGGGATTTGAAACAACTACGGGATCTACTACCATACTAGTAATTAAGTGCAGAGATTCAACAACAGAACTTGATATAAATGAATGTGAGGCACCATAATCAAAAAGTGTTCTAATAGGATGGTTTCAAAGAGAAATTAAACCTTCCACAGAAATTTTTCTTCCTCTATCAGGAGCACTAGTCGCGAGAGCATGCACCTGCCATCCAAAATTTCTTGCCCTTTGACCTTGTCCCTATGATTCCTGTTTCTTCGGGCACTCTCTAGCAAAGTGTTCGACCTCTCCACAGTGGTACCAAAAATTCTTCCTTCGCTTACAGTTTTTAACCAAACGGCCTTCCTTCCAACAATGGTGACATTTTCTCTTATCCTTGCATTTATCGTTTCTCCCTCCTTTCTTTTGTTGTTGCTGCTGCTGCGCCCCTTCTTGGGCCACACCTTCCTATTTTGTGATGTCCCCACAACCTTTACCTCTCCCTTGTCCCGCTTATGCATCAGGGCCATATCGACAAGTTTCTCAAAAGTGGCCCCCATTGGAATATGGGACATGGCTAACCCATGAAGGGGTTCATTTAGCCCTTTAGCAAACCGCAAAGCCTTTTTGTGCGGTGTATCCACTAAATCTAACCCGAACCTTGCTAGCTGGTTGAATTTGTTCACATATTCTCTCCATCTGCATACTGCTTTCTGCTTGGGAAAGGAATTTCATTTCGAACCTCTGTCTAAAATCTTCCCAAGTTTCCACGGACATCTAGCTTGGGTGACTTCCCACCAAAATGAGGCTTCGTCCTTCAATAGCCAAGCAGCTAACTGAATCTTTCTTCGGTCCTCCACATCAAAGATTATGAATAAGTCCTCAGTCTCGTTAAGCCAATTCCGAGCTTCCACGAATGTCTCGTTCCCATGGAATGGCTTCCCTTACATAACACAAAAGTCCTTGCAGATCTTGGCAAAATTATCTGCTCTTGGAGGGGGAAGAGGAGGAGGAATGACTGGTGCAGCTAGGGGAGGAACGTCTCTTTGGCCCTTGGCAGGGGTCGTGGCCTCCAAATACCTACGGAACCATCTGGGTATTGTGATGCCCTCTGGGATATTAGGGATGTTTTGTTCCCCAAACATGCAAAAAAAGGGGAAAGAAAGAAATTTAGATAAAGGACCGAAGTATAGTACATATGGCTTTTTGGGGAATGTTTTTTCAAAACAGACTTTTCTTTTTGAAAATGCTTTCTTTCAAAACCTTTTTGAAAATAATTTTCAAAAACTTTTATCTAGTCTGGTAACCTTTAGCTCTGATACCAAGTGTGACACCCCGCGTCTGTTAATGTCACTCACTAAGGGAATGCATTAATTCCGTGAAGCGTTGTAGGTAATCAGACACAGAATAATTACAAGACAGATATAAATAAGATAGCAGTGGATATTTAAATTTTTATTTCAACATAAATTAAAATACCGTGGTCCACAATACCATAAGTCATAAAAACCATTACAAGAAAATAACTTCTGTCTTGCATCATCGGAGTACATAAGAATATAAAAACATAATTCCCCAATTGAAAGAGTTAAGCCATATTAGAGACAAGAACTTGAGCCATACTTCAGAAGTAGCTCCTAGCAAGGTGATATCTGAATCCTGACTAAGCCTGGGTGTTTCCTCCCTAAGAACCTGGGGGGAAACGGAAGAAAGAAGGAGAAACAAATGGGTCAGACATAAAGTCTGGCTAGTCTAGTTACTTTTAGCCAGTTGATAAATAAAAGTAACATGATAGGCATATAAAGTGGATAAGAGAGAGATCACTACATAAATGGCAGGTGTGACAAGGTAAGCAAGATAAGGCGTACATGCCTCACTCATGATTACTTTGCACGGTTACTAGTATATCCTGAAAGAGATGATCCCTTCAACTATAAGGTGGTAGACTTAGGTATATGTCCAAATGTATCCTAACTACTACCCTGATCGATCGGCTCCCTTACCCTCGTAGATACCTTGTATTGGCCCCACAGTAGGAGGTATCACTTCCTAAAGTGGCAACCCTCATCATAATAATGTGCACAACCATATCTATAGGTGTCACGGTCGTCTTATCCCCCTCTGCCCGGCTCATGCACGCACATGACCTGGTCGGTTTGCACCGCCCACACCGTCCTCCATGTTTGGATCTCTTAGAATCAGTCAGTAAGTGTGCCCCTTCTCTGCCTAGTACGGAGTACTTTGTTTGATACCTACTCCGGGTTACTGACTGAAATGGGTCCCACACAATATGATACAAGCTCTCCCCTTTGTCTTATATCTCCCACTAGGTTTTTCATAGACTATGTATACCACTAGGTGTCTTTAATTACATAGCCTTATTTATTTCTACTGGTTATGCTTACCTACAGGTGTCTTTAATACATAACCCTAATATTCCAACCAGTTATGCTTACCTATAGGTGTCTTTAATTACATAACCCTGTCACTTCTACAAGTTATGTTTACCCTAAAGGTGTCTTTAATTACATAACTTTATTATTTCCGCCGATTATGTATACCACTTACAAAACCTTAATGGGTTAAGTTTGTGCGCCTATATACGAATATTACCCATCCCCTCTTCAGATTTACTTAACCCACCCCTCAACCATGTTTACTTAACCCCCAACTTAAATTTAAGTTCATGCAATCCCTATGGATTAACTTCGGTTAAGTAGTCCAATTCTTTACCATGTCCATTTATGGTTTCATAATGGGCCAGACCTCCCACATTAGGCCTACAACATGTGGATGGTGGATATGCCGGTCGGGTCCGGGCAGACTTATTCCGCAGTTGGGCCTAACCTCATGTCATAGCCCGATTCGTACTTACGTACTTAGACCTCCCACATTAGGTTCGACATTAGTGGCTGCTGGATATGTCGGTCGGGTCCGGGCAGACTTCCACCACTAATGCAACCTAACCTCGTGTCATTAGTACAATTACAATCACTAATTGTAATTACTAGACGTTACATTTTTAATTAATTAACCAATTAATTAATCCTTTCCTTTTATAGGTGCCAATACCTATTTTACCCAATAATTTGAATTACATGTCCAAAAATGTTCATATTCAAATTATGCCATTTTTAACCCTTTTTCCCTCGTTCCTTAACTAGCGCCCTTACAAAATTGGAAGCATTCCTAGGCTAGAGCCTAGTCATAAACAATAATAGGGAAAATAATGGGAATATAACTAAAATGGTCATCTTGGCATAAACATAAACAAGTATGATAATAAGGTGAACATACATACTAGCATGGACCTGAAATTGTCATCATAACAAGGTGGACATAAAACTGATGAACTATCATGTCACAATATCTAAATCAGCAATTTAGATGTCCAATCGGTTTATATCTAACATGATAACATAGGGTGGTATTTTTGATAACATAAAATAGATCTAACATGTTAACATAGGGTGATAATTTAGATCACATAAAATAGATCTAACATGTAACATAAGGTGACAATTTAGATCACATAAAATAGATCTAACACGAATCATAAGGTGACAATTTAGATCACATAAAATAGATCTAACATGAATCATAAGGTGACAATTTAGATCACATGAAATAGATCTAACATGAATCATAAGGTGACAATTTAGATCACATAAAATAGATCTAACATGAATCATAAGGTGACAATTTAGATCACATGATATAAATCTAACATGAATCATAAGGTGACAAATTAGATCACATAAAATAGATCTATACACTTTTGCATCATAGCATATAAAAGTTACAAACCAAGATTCATAATAATAACATATTAGAACAATCACGATTGAATTGGATCTAGAGAAATAGATCTATCATGACATAGCAAAAGATCTAACAATAACATAGATTCAAAGTTTACAATGTATCCAAATCACAGTCTTTCATAATTCACTATTATTTATCTAAACCTAAAAGCAACTAGAACTCACTGTGATTGGATTGCTAAGATGATAGAAAAGGTGTTGAGTCTATGCTTGAATCTTAGAATTTGATATGTTTAGTTGCTAGAAGAAGATGAGAAACCCTAGTTCAGTTCAGATTCCGGCATAGTTTGGCCGCCATGGCTTCTAATGAAGAAATATGTGAAATGGCCATATATTTATAGCTACAGAACCATCTGGAACCGACTGCCACATAAGCCCTAGGGTCAATCAGGTCGCGGGTCGCCTCAAACTTTGGGAAAAGGCCCGAATACCCAACTATTCTGGGCGCACTTTACAGGTGCGCCAGTGCAAAATTGCCTTGGCGCATTTGGCAAGTGCACCAGTTACACCTGTTTTTGATTTTCAACTTTCTATCGTCCGTAACTTCTACATATGTTATCCGTTTTACGCAAACTAGGTATCTATCCTGACCAGAATTTCGAGATGGACTTAATAACGTAATCAGTTTCCCTTAATAATTAATATTAAATTAATTATTCTTTAATTTATCCTCTTTAATGTTAATAAAATTTCGGGGTGTTACTGTAAACCAATCTTTATAAAATAGTATATATTTTGGCCATCTGCTATAAATTCCTCAACCAATACTATATATTGGTTCGAAACTCAACAACATTCAACAACCAACGGGTTTTAAAGTCAACGGGATTTAATCGTTTCATATATAACATGAAATAAACAGCATACCAAACATTTGAGGAATCTGGTTTGATTCCTCCTACCTGTTCTTCCCTACATTATAGATCATTATAATATTTCATAACAACATATAATTTTAAACAATGATAACATGATCACGTCAACCATTATATCAACCATAGGCATCCACGGCATCCAATAAATCAATTATCAATAATTAAATCTAACTATTTGAATTTGGCACATCATAGCATTTCAGAAATGTGTGAGAATTAACTCACCTTATTTCGATGACTAATTTCTGCATTGTTTCATATAATTTTAAACAACATTTAATATTACATGAAATTCCAACTGTATCCAATTCTGACCAAACCAGCTTGTACGCGTACCCTCCGTCGCCGTGATCCCAACGGATTTAGTTTCGTGCGATTCTGATTACGTATCAAAAAGTTATGGCTATTTCAAGTTAAATTGATTTTTATAAAATAAATTAATTGTTAAATTATATTTAAAGTTCTAGTTACCTTAAATACCTTCCACGTCATCAGTGCAAAATCAAACTCACGCGTTTCTTCTATTCCAGCTCTTAAACCCGTTCATCCAAACACCCCAACCCCTTATTTTCACCAACCAAACATCCCCTACTTTATTTTTCAAATTCTTCTTTTAAACAATTGGAGTACTAAAGCCCAAAATCCTACCATGAAAAAACCGCCGACCTCCCATACTGCTTCTCCTTCCTACACATTGTAACTCATCAAAATCGAACCCATCTACAGTTCCTCTTTATTTTCTTTGGTAGACATACGGCTCCAAAATTAAACCCATGCTCAAACTGGACACCCCGCGACCATACTCCACCACTACAAAATCTCGTGTGATTTCCACCAGACTCCTCTAAAACTCCACCGTGTTCGCACCGCCGCTTCAGTCAAATGTTGGAGGTTGGTCGACCCTCTGTTGTGCCTTACTGCAATAAAGATCTCATCACAAACTTCATTGTTCAACTCAACTCTCCACGTTGTGCCCTCGAAGGATCCGTCCTCGTCCAGTACTTCAAGCACTTCGAAAATGAACGTACGTGTACTGACAGTAATGTCACTCTCCTAGGCTCAAACTAATTCACCTCCCTCCCATCATACTCTGGCAACTATTACGTCATGAACCACCCAGGCCGACACACAACTCCGCCCATCCGTACTTTGCACTTTCTTCTCGCATGTTAATGGCTCAAGAAAACCATCCCAGCGCCATGCAAACTCCCACTTCCCGTACGTGTTACTATGAGCTCAAGCCTATCACCTCTTCCCCATAGTTTCTCGTTGATTCCTAATTCAGGTTAGCTTGAACTGCCTCAAAATGAAGGAATTTATACCTGTTGTATCTAAAAACGAGGCTGCTGCCCCTCCCTTCGCTGTTCCCAGTAATTAAGCAGTGTTCAATTTGGCGAATTACTTTAATTTAAAGAAAATTCTCTTTCTATTTGGATCGGCTATACTATGATTGGGAAGAACGAATGAAGAGGAAGAAAGAATCCTTGTATTTTATATTGTTTTGGTTTTCCTTATTTTCTTTGAGAAACGAGAAATTGGGGCATGTGTATATATATATATATACATGGTGGTTTTCCTTATTTTCTTTCAGAAACGTACAAAATAGGGTGGGTTCTTCGAAAATTTATCCTGTGCATGGTAGATATCGGCATGAGTTGTTTCATCATTTTTGATATGACACGCATGTTATCTAGTATAGATTAGGGGTGCACTTCGGTTTTATTAAGGCTTAAGTTGTAGGTGATAGAATAGGAAACTTAGGGGTTAACGTTTTTTCTTTATTCTTTTATTTTTCAAAAAGCATGGTTTTACTTGTTGTTTGGAAAAGTATACATGCTGTGGAAATCGAAAAGCATGGTTCCACTTGCTGTTTGGAAAATTATCTATATATACTGAGAGGCGTGTATAAAAAGGAGGAGACAAATGATATTATTATTTAATTATAAAGTTATATGTACCCTGCTACATAGAACTCTGTCCGTATACGTTATCAACAAAAATAAAAATACCGTCGTGCACAGTAGTGTGCCACGATCACAACCACATAATAAAATAGACAAGTTAACTAATTTTGTGCAAGCCCAAAATGCTAATATAGGGTGTAAAATACTCCAAATAAAGAGTTGCTTATTTTACAAATTAAAAATAACAATAAAATTCTAAAAATTAAATTATAACTACGCCTAAAATATTCTTGTTCAAATTTGAAACCAATATTTAATTATATTTAATAAATCGTTATGGCTTATAAACGATTCCATAGCGACTACTCAGAAATTTGAATTTGACATATCTAGCAATCTATAAGTTGAAATTTCCATTTTTCTCTTCCATTAGAAAAATATAATTAGATCGATTCAAATGTTTCTTGTTTCACAGAAATCTGACTTATAACGGATTTTGTATATTCATTTGAAGTTCAAAACGAAAATTACGACCTACCGCGGCATTCCAAGCTCATTTTAAATTAAATATAATTTATATATTCAAACTCTGTTTTAATAAACGAAATAAATCCATTTATAAATCCAATTCAATATTTAATATAATAAAATATATTAAATATCATACTGCTAAAAATACGGGACGTTACATTCCTTCCCCCTTAAAAGAATTTCATTCCTGAAATTACTAAGTAAGAAGAATGCTCCAAACCTAATTAATTTCAAAATAATTAATTAAGAATATCATAAGTTTTCAAAAATTTACGAAAAATTCGCCAGCACCTCCACTGCACGACTTGATCAGACAACTACAAATGCCACTGCGGGCCTCTCATCGGTCAAAGAAAACAAGAGCCAAGCGGTAACCCAATTCTAGAGTAATCAACCGCCCAATCAATTATATGTCAATATATTAAGGTTTACCTATTTATCGGGCAACTTAATTCCAATTTCGAAGCAAACCCACTAACTGCTCTTTGTCTTTCGATCTGTACTCCAAATCTGTGCAACCAAATCAACTCCATAGCCTTCTGAAATCTGTACTTAACTCCACTTACAATGCAAGTAAAATCCAAGGTAAAATTATTCAGCTTCATTTCTTAACTGATTTTTATTCCCAATTCATTATACTGGGATTTATATCCTTGCTTCCCATTCATTCAGTTTCTTACTAACTCGTTGTCAAATTTAATTTCACCAACTAACATCCAATAAATCAAACAATACACAATTCAATCAAATCATACCATATTTAACTTAGTTTAAGTTAAATTCTGATTTATTTAATTCTATATTGAATTCCATAGTCACAAATTCTTCTGGTTATATTAACAATCCCCAATCTCATTTGAATTCCACAATCAAATTGAACACTTTCAAATCAACACTAATAATTTAAAAGAGATTTAAAACTTATCTTCTTTATAAAAATATCTTAGCAAAAATAATTTAATTTTTTTTTATATCAAATTACTAATACGCGCTCTCATATATATATATTCAAACTCAATCTGGGATTTTACTTACCCAATATCTATTGGGTTACACCACAGAGCCAAGGTTATCGCTAAACCATCGCTCTGCTACCAACTGTAGCGACCCAGGAAATTCGACACTCGAATTCAGACACCAATACACCTCGTGTCCAAACTCCAGTATCAAAAATCCAAAAAGCTAGTAGAAAAAAGTTAGAGGGTGAGACAAGAAAGAAAGAAATATTAGAATAGAAGAATAAGAAGATAAGAGTCTCAAAGCGGAATGGACAAAATATAATAATCCATAATACTTTATACAAAAAGAATGTATATTTATGATTACACATCAGAGTATACATTTAGATGAATGCAACACACAGCAGAAATAAACTAGTACACGTAATTATATGGAATACGTCTTGACTCCAACACCTTTTCTAAAGCTCCAAGCGATACCTAACTTGATAATATACTTGGTCTGACCAGAGCACATTTGAAGCAAAGCAAAATTCACCCGGATCAGTGTGGAATACTTTCAGTGATAAATTCATAGCACAAACAACTTATTTAATTTTAAAAAAAAATCCTTTTGAAAGAAAAGGATAATAGTAAGACCAGTCCACACATTAACATGGAAGGTTTTTACCTTACTATAACCCAAAACAATTTGAATACAATATCTTATTCTGATTTTATAATAGTGTGTAAATACAAATAGATAGAATCTAGCAGAACGCTTGCATCTCACGCTCCACATATATAGTATACAATAAAAATTGCAGGCGCTTATTGGATATTGGATTCCGACTATGACAAGGTATGGATCCACCTACCGATAGTGTATCTCTAGAGAGGAATACACCGGGTTCAACAAGAACGTCTTGCAATCCAGCCATACATGACCGACCACTCATTTCTCTTGAGTGTATCGAATATATTGTCACCTTACGGCTGCGCAGCTACTGTTTTCCCAGAGATACAGAAATGAAAAGAAGTAACAAATATGAATATTCTTTAGATGGTGAAAATACACCCTAATGGGTGCAACCTACATAGCCATGCTGCTTGCCCGATTTTTGTCATTTCCCAGTTGATGGGGCTTGAGGTTATAATCGACTTTTGGAACATCTGGCCACTATTCACTTTTGAATTCCACATCGTCCATATAAGTCATTCTGGAATAGGATGAACCGAAGGCACTCTCCTGCCACATCCTAGGCATCACCCTATAGTTCGGTAGCGAGTAGTCCTTGCAATCCGTAGATTTCAATCACGACAGAATCACTGTCAAATATATTTCTCTAGGGATCAACTAGAGAAATTCAACAAGTAGTTATTCTGCTCATGAAGATTTATGGTCTTCAATTGCTCTATCTTAATCAGCATCTTCCACGTTTTCGCATTCATTGGTCGGAATGGTTTTCGAATATAAATTTGATCCCAGTCTTTCCGTACTAGTAACGTTGGGCCATATTTTGATAGTCGGTTATTTAACTATCAAAATGAACAATCATAAAAATGAAACAGATCCACTAGTTTATTACCCAGCATCACTTGGCCATTTAAAATAATATATCAGTTCTAATATGCTAATATTCTTAAATCATTTTATTTATATACTTGGGAAATTTTCTTAAAAGCATATCCAATTTCTCGTTAACTACCATTTCAAAACATTTGCTATAACATTACTTATTATCTATAATTTGGAATCAATTCAACTTATCAGCGTAAAACAATCACAACAAATCTCATTTTGTTTCCGTTATTTGAACACAAGAATTGTCGCTTATCCTTTTAGAATGAACTCATTCTATGTCTCATTGCCTTATTTTGAAAATATCGCTATATTTTCTCAAATCTCCTTTTCTTTGTTTTGGAAATATCATTTCATATCCTCAATCCCATTTTACTTCCTTTTATTATGGAATCCCATCATATATATTCTTAAGTTCTTCAAATAACGTTACACTATTATTTCTCAAAATAAATTACTCTAACTCTTCACCATTACATTAATACCACCCTTCGATAATCCTGAAGTCGTTTAAGTTGGGGTATTTCAATTAACTCTCACACCTTGAACAACAATGTTTTTATCTTAAGATAGATATCAGTTATAATACCAAAACCGATATCCATTCCCAAAATTTATTTTAGTTATATCTTGGTGAAACATCATCCTTTATAAAATATAGCAAATTTAGATCGCACCTTTACAACTTAACTAGTCTAACAATTTTAATTCAAATCTGGGTTTCACTTTTGATTTTCATTTCAAACCTTCATCAGTTCCTAAACGTACATCAGTAAGAAAATAATTTCCTAAATATCAACCCCGAAGGCCGAACCAACATCAGATCAATATTTAGAAAATCATTTAACATAACTGATCTCCAGTCAGGTTCCAATTCGTACATTTCGAATCTTGTACTTTATTCCCTTCATAAACCATTTTTAATAACTCGTAATAGTATATTCAATATAACTTGGGTTTCATAACTTCGTCGGAATCTTGGATTTCATAAATTCAATTAAATATAAATTTAAATAAGAATTCGCTTTAAATCACAATTTAAACTTAACTTCTATTATCATTAATATAATTTTCTTAAAACACACTTTACCATAATTATTTTCTTATGGGTCCATATAACTTCATTAAATAGATTTTTAAATCCCAAGTTTTCCACTTTGATAATTATTAATAAATAATAATCCATTTCAATACATATCTCATTTCAAATTATTACCTAAATAGTAAATCTTGGTTATTTATCGCTAGGTTATTTCCTGCTCCTTTGCTTATCAATCTTATTAATACAAGAATTTCGTTATTAAAATCATTTAATCATCACTTGTAAACTTAATTAAATAAATAATAAATATTTAATTCTTTTATCCACTTCCGTTTTAATTAATAGATTTTTAAAATTGATCTTTGGTTAAAAATATATTTTATAACTTCATTTCTATCAATTTACCTGGTGGTAAATCAATCTTTATAAAATAGTGTATATTTTGGGCATCTGCTATAAATTCCTCAACCAATACTATATATTGGTTTGAAACTCAATAACATCCAACAACCAATAGGTTTTAAAGTCAACGGGGTTAAATCACTTCATATATAATACAATATAAACAACATACTAAATATTTAAGGAATCCGATTTGATTCCTCCTACCTGTTCTTCCCTACATCACAGATCATTATAATATTTCATGGCAACATATAATTTTAAACAATGATAACATGATCACGTCAACCATTAAATCAACCATAGGCATCCGCGGCATCCAATCAACCAATTATCAATAATTAAATCTAATTATATGAATTTAGCACATCATAACATTTCAGAAATGTGTGAGAATTAACTCACCTTATTTCGATGACTGATTTCTGCGTTGTTTCATATAATTTTAAACGACGTTTAATATTACATGAAATTTGTGATGGCCCGCCCCGCACCAACCGACATCTACTCCAAAGGTGCGCTGTACATGTGTCCAGTTAGCACGGAACGGGTCGCCAGAAGGGAAAAAGGAAGGAGAAAATGAACATACAAAGAACCTGTAGAATGTCTCACAGCGCATAGAATAAAATATAGTAGTAACATACTTGACATAAAACAGGAGAGACAGTGCATAAGCTGAAAATCAGTACTAAACATCATAGCAGCGGAAATTCAGAATACAGCTTATTACAACTTTCAAACTATCTCAAAGCAAAAGTAAGATAAATGAGGTACACTACTAATGCCCAAGTAGCGACCACCAACGACACAGGGAGAATGTGTATATATATAATACGTGGAAGCCTCCTGCCCGCCTCCGAATCAGCTACTCGCGCATCACCAGCTAACCTGTCTCTAGTCTGCTCGTGTGAGCACCCAGAGTAATAAGAGGAGACATAAAACTCTGGGTCAGACATAAAGCCTGGTATGAGCGATAAGCATCTAAAGTGAACAATAACAGGTAGACTAAAACATACCTGAACCTGGACCTGCAACCAAAGAGTTAGCACTACATATTGTACAACACTCTAAGGTATCATATCAAACAGTGTAAAGATACGGGGGTGGGGGAGGTGTGCATGTCATAGGGATGGCGAACAATCAAACATAGCATCCATCCTCACATCTCTCACTCAGTGCATAAAGCATACGATGTTCACCACTTCGATCACCCAACATTCCTTGCCACGATCACTTTGCCCCATGAAGTCATAAATGGCTTCACTGCACTGATAACGTAGCCACTAATTCCTTGCTATGTCCACTTGACCCATGGAGTTATTCACCCCATCTGCGCTGGCTCATAGCCTTACCAGTCCTTACTATGTCCACTTGCCCCATGGAGTTATTCACCCCATCTGCGTTGGCTCATAGTCTTACTACGCATCACCTTGCCCCTCAGGTCATAATGACCCTACTGCACTGATAACGTAGTCTTGCTACCATCACCTTGGCCCTCAGGTCGTAATGACCCTACTGCACTGATAAGTAGCCCATCATTCCTTTTTAGTGGTGGATCGAAGTTATGAACGTCGACAACTCCTTAGCACACGTCCCGCAGCAAAGTCCAACCATGAAGTGAACTCGTTGGTTCCCAATTAGTTCCGGGATCCTGAGCTCTAACTTCTCCTATTGGACTACCTTTGCATCTCGGGTTATTGGTCAATACTGGGTCGGGTCGGATTCCTCATCAAGCCATCGGTTCGGGTCGGGTTTCCCCTTCTGGTGCGGTTCGGGTCGGCACTCATCTTCTGATGCGGTTCGGGTCGGGTTCCTCTGGGTTCGAGTCAGCTGCTTCTTCTTCTTCGGGTCGGGTCGGTGCTTCCTTTCAGGTCGGGTCGGGTCCTTCTTGGTTCGTGCTTTCGATCTGCCTTCATGCTCCCCTTCATATGCTCCTATCCGATCCGCTTTCTTGCTCCTGCTCTGATTCGCCTTTGTATTTCCGATCCGTCCTCTTCGATCCGATCCGTCTTCCTCCATCTGATCCGATCCCAGTTCAGCTAGCGTGGCCTTCCTTTTTGCCACTTTTCCAAGTGTTGGGTTCCGATCCGATCAGATTCTTTGCTCAATTCCACATATCCGATCCGAGCCCCCTTATCCGATTCGGTCCGAACTCTGCACTGTTTTCTGAAACTATTCCAGCAAGTGTTTACGCCATTCGACGACGTTTTCGACCATTCTAACTATTGAAATCAATCACAAAGCATTTCATACAGTCATAGCAACATGCATAATCAACCACAAACATCATTCACATCAATATCATAGGTTAAAATGGATCAAACATACCCAAAATCCCATATTTCCCCTTAAGCATGTTTAGGTGAAACTAATAATAGGATTAGCAAAACTTAACCAAATTAACCCAAATTCATATCAGAGGTCAAAAACATCATTTAGGAATTTATGAACATTTTTCCCGAATTTTTTCATGCTTAAATTCGCTAATTAGCACTAATCACCCCTAATTAGCCTTAATTAGTGTAAAACTATGCAAATCACTCACCTTAGCCACAAAATAAACTAAGATCTGAAATAATTCTCTGATTTGATGTGAATCTCAATGCCAACAGCAGCTTCTATGTTGATTTGGTGAAAATCTTCCTTGATTAGGGGTTGCTAAGCTTAATCCTTGACCAAAAGATGATTTGGAGGTGATTTAGAGGTTAGAGGCCATTTTTAGGGATCCTTGGTGATAAGTGGAGGCTAGAAAACTGAAATGGAATGATTCTCCATCTCATTTCAGCCCTCCCATAACCCTAATCCCGAAATGGGTTATGGGCCTACTCACTAATCACCCGATTTGGCCCGGTTAAGCAGTTTTTACCCTCCAAACCTTGTTTCAGCCATATCTCCCAAACGGTAAGTCCGTTTGGCTTTTATGACCACTCTACGGAAAGAGAAACCATCAAACGAATCAAATGGAAGTGGTTTCAGGTCAAAATTCCTTTCCAATCAAAAGTTATGGCCAAAACAGTACTAACTAGGGGCAAAATGGTCATTTAAAAATCGACAAAAATCATGAATATGGGAAATGACTCTAACAGATGTTTCCCAAAGTTACATGACCATACGACTTCACATGGGAAAGAAATAAATATTCTACGATCCTATGATGTGTAGAATACGGGTCGTTACACTCTCCCCCCCTTAAGAAATTTCGCCCCCGAAATTCCCTAATCCAAACACACACAAAGGTCCCGCATGCCTATCAATCATAAAACAACAATCAAACATGCAAAATAAGCAAAACAAGTCTATCCTAGCATGCGGAATAACTAAATCGCAAAGTAAATCTTACCAGGCAAAGAGTTCTGGATATGCCTTCCTAATGCTTTCCTCTGTCTCCCAAGTACAATCATTCTCGTCCTCGCCCCACTGAACCTTGACTAGCTTCACCGACTTCCTTCGAAGTTGCTTCGTATCGTGCCCCACAATACGAATCGGCTTGCGGTTCCCAACCGCCTCAGGTTCTACTTCGAAGTCCTCTAACTGATCAGGTGAAATAGTCACATCTGAGTCGTGAACGAACTTCCTTAGTTGGGAAACATGAAATACATTATAAACTGCCGCCATCTTCTCTGGTAAGCCAACTCTATATGCCAAATTCCCGACTAATTCAAGAACAGGGAATGGGCCAACAAATCTTGGTGCTAACTTGCCTCTCCTGCCAAATCGAATCACGCTCTTCAACGGAGAGATCTTGACGAACACCAAGTCACCAACGGAGAATTTCAAGTCTCTTCTCCTCTTATCGGCGTAGCTCTTCTGCCTATCCTGAGCAGCTTTCATTCGTTGTTGAATGATCTTGATCCTATCCGACGTTTCTCTCACCACATCTGGCCCAAGCACAAACTTCTCGCCAGTCTCTATCCAACATGATGGTGAGTTGCACGGTCTTCCGTACAAAGCTTCATATGGAGCCATACCGATACTGGATTGGTAGCTATTATTATATGCAAACTCTACTAGATGCAAATGGTCATCCCATGATCCACCAAAATCCAGTATACACGCTCTCAAGAGATCTTCCAATATACGATTCACCCTCTCCGTCTGACCGTCGGTCTAAGGATGATATGCGGTACTGAGATGTAATCTTGACCCTAGAGCCTCTTGTAAGCTCTTCCAAAACCCACTAGTGAACAACGGGTCTCGGTCACTCACAATGCTTTTGGGTACTCCATGAAATCTCACTACCCACTTCATATACAATTCTGCTAACTTAGCTGCCGTTCTGGTCGATTTGACCGGTATAAATCTTGCGCTTTTAGTCAATCGATCCACAATTACCCAAATGCTATCATATCCCGATCTAGTCCTTGGTAAGCCATCGATGAAATCCATCGAAACTTGCTCCCATTTCCATTCGGGAATTTCTAATGGTTGCAATAACCCACTAGGCTTCTTTTGCTCGGCTTACACTAGCTGGCAGTTCATGCATTTGGATATAAACTTCCCAACGTCTCTTTTCATCCCTTCCCAGTAGTAAGTCTGTCTCATGTCTCAATACATCTTATTACCACCGGGATGTATAGTCAGTTTTGAGTGATGACATTCTCTAAGCACTTCATCTCTCAAACCATTCACGTTGGGCACAACTAGTCTTCCATTCTTTCGAAGCCATCCATCTCGATCAAGCCCATACACATTCATCTCCTCATCAATACCCATCTCTAACTTGGAGATGATTTCTAATAAATTAGGATCGTCCCTCTGGCTAGAACCAATCCGCTCTATCAAAGTGGGTCTGATCGTCAAACTAGCTAGCATAACTGGATCCAATTCGCACCTTGGTCTGAAATCAAACTCCGCGATATACTCCAGTTGCTTCCATTCAAGAAACATTGCCCCTAAGCTGGCATGTCTCCTACTCAAGGCATCGGCTACCGCATTACCTTTCCCAGGTGTATACACGATATCAAAATCATACGAAGCCAAGAACTCTAACCATCTCTGCTGACGGAGATTCAGATCTTTCTGAGAGAAGAGATACTTTAACGATTTGTGATTGGTAAACAGCTCAAATCTTTCTCCCAAGAGATAGTGTCTCCACATCTTCAGCGCAAATACAATCGCTGCCAATTCCAAATCATGGGTAGGATACTTCTTCTCATGCGGCTTTAGCTGTCGACTAGCATAAGCTACAACCCTACCTCCTTGCATCAATACTGCACCCAGTCCGGTACCACAAGCATCCGTGTATACCGTCATTTCTTCATTCCCTTTAGGAATGACTAACACTGGCGCACACGTCAACCTCTCCTTTAGACTCTTGAAGGCATGTTCACACACTCCGTCCCAGACGAAGGACTGATTCTTCTTAGTCAACTGAGTCAACGGTGCTGCAATCTTGGAGAAGTCCTGGATAAACTTACGATAATATCCAGCTAATCCCAAGAAACTTCTTACATCTGTAGCATTCCTGGGTGTAGGCCAATCCTGTACCGTAGCCACCTTCGCAGGGTCCACGGCAATACCACTCTCTGAAACGACATGACCCAAGAATCTTACTTCCCTTCTCCAAAAATGACACTTAGAGAATTTCGCTTTCAATTGGTGTTTCCTCAACACCTCCATCACTATCCTCAAGTGCCCCTTGTGTTCCTCCTCTGTTCTTGAATAAACAAGGATATCATCCACGAACACAAGAACAAACTTATTCAACTGATCTCTGAATACTCGATTCATAAGATCCACAAAATAGGCTGGTGCATTGGTTAACCCAAATGGCATAACCAACCACTCATAAAATCCAGACGGCGTCCTAAATGCCGTTTTCGGAACACTCTCATTTGCTACTCGAAGCTGATGAAATCCTGTCGCAAGGTCCAACTGGGAGAACACTCTAGCTCCTTCCAGCTGATCAAACAAATCATCTATCCGCGGTAGAGGATACTTATTCTTCCTCGTCACCTTATTCAACTCGCGATAGTCCACACACAAACGAAGGGAACCATCTGCCTTAGTGGAAAACACAACTGGTGCTCCCCACTCGGAGACACTCCTTCTAATAAATCCCTTCTTCAAAAGATTGCTGACTTGCACCCCGAGCTCTCGCTGCTCCCTTGGTGCCATACGACGAAGTGGCATCACTATAGGTCTGGCATCTTTCACTAAATCAATACGGAACTCAATCTCTCGGTGTGGTGGAAGCCCGGTCACCTCCTCGAAGACATCCGGATACTGGCCAACCACGGGCACATCTGACAACTCATCCTGCGGGATGTCGAGGGAATTTCCAAAACTAGCCATAACCCCATCACTAGGTAGGCTACCAAACACTACCCTCCGCCCATCATCCGCCCTCACTGTCACCAAAAAGCCCTCACAGTCTACCACCACCCCGTATCTTTGGAGCCAATCGACTCCCAATATAATGCCATACCCAGTAAAGCCCAAAACAAAGCAATCACATACAAACATACATCCATGACTCGATAAGACCAAATTCCTGCAAATCATACAAAGGCTAGTCGAACCACCAATCGGGTTCGTCACAATCAATGGTCTATCGACTATCTCGGGTTCCAGTCCCAACCTATCTACCAGGTCACTAGATATGAAGGAACGGGAAGCCCCAGTATCAAACAAAACTCGAACTGGTATATCATAAACATAAAGCATACCTTGAATAACAACATTCTTTCCTTTCTCCGCCGCAGTTGGGGCATTCGACGAAGAAGGAACGGCATCAAGAGCATATGCTTTCACAATCTGCTTCTCCTTAAGAGGTTGCGGACACTTGTCCTTGAAATGTCCCACTTGACCACAGTTGAAGCACTTCTTATCCGCTGGCTTGGCCCGACAATCTTTAGCATAATGGCCCTTCTTTCCACAGCTGAAGCACTCAACATCCTTCTTGCTCTTTTTCTGGCCACCCTTAGATTGGTCCTGCTTCCTCTTATTCTGAGAATTATTCTTGCCTCCACCGCCTGCTTGCGGCTTTGGCCCTTCTGCAGATGCAGCCTCAGTCTTTGACTTAGGGTAAAGACTCTCTGACCTCAAAGCTTTCCCCACAATCGATTCAAAAGTCTCATCGATGTGGTTAATAAGCCTCTCCCCCAAGTACCCATCCAGGCCAGTAATGAACTTCTCATTCTTCTTTTCAGGAGTATCAATGAGAGACAGTCCATACTTCGACAAAGTGTCGAACTCAGCAATAGAATCAGAAACTGCCCTCTCGTTTTGCTTGAGTTCCAAGAACCTCTTAAACAATACTGACTTCTGGGCAGCTGGAATAAACTTCTCACTAAAGCGAGCCTTGAACTGATCCCAATAACCTGATCCTCTGGAGTAGCTGTTCTGATAGCATTCCACCAATTCATCGCTCGCCCTTGCAGCTGACGAGACGCTAGCCTTCTCTTCATCGCATCCTCAAGACCCAAGTCATCAAAGATACGATCACAGCTATCCATCCAATCTTGAACATCTGTGGCCGACTCCGTTCCGTGGAACGACTTCCCACCAAGATTAGTGTAATCCTTGCACAACTTGGCGAAATCGACCCTAGGCGCCTGCACTACTGGGCCAGCACCAACTCCAGGATTGGGAATTGCCCCTTGCACTTCTCTAAGCATGTCTCTCATGAGGTTGGTAAACATCGCCCTCATGTCAGCAGATTTCCCATTATTGGCCCCTCTACCAGTACCTCTAACATGTCGGCGCATCGTCAATCTGTAAAAGGGAAAAGATTAACGACCCATAGTGGTACTAGTGCAGTGCAACTTCATTCTTATACTACTAATAGTTTATATATATAGCTTTTGAAAACCAAAGTAATCACAAATACGCGCTCTCATATACGTACTAACTCTCCCTAGTGTCTTTCCCTAGGTTAACTACGCAACCTAGAGCTCTAATACGAAGTGTGACGGCCCGCCCCGCACCAACCGACATCTACTCCAAAGGTGCGCTGTACATGTGTCCAGTTAGCACGGAACGGGTCGCCAGAAGGGAAAAAGGAAGGAGAAAATGAACATACAAAGAACCTGTAGAATGTCTCACAGCGCATAGAATAAAATATAGTAGTAACATACTTGACATAAAACAGGAGAGACAGTGCATAAGCTGAAAATCAGTACTAAACATCATAGCAGCGGAAATTCAGAATACAGCTTATTACAACTTTCAAACTGTCTCAAAGCAAAAGTAATAAATGAGGTACACTACTAATGCCCAAGTAGCGACCACCAACGACACAGGGAGAATGTGTATATATATATAATACGTGGAAGCCTCCTGCCCGCCTCCGAATCAGCTACTCGCGCATCACCAGCTAACCTGTCTCTAGTCTGCTCGTGTGAGCACCCAGAGTAATAAGAGGAGACATAAAACTCTGGGTCAGACATAAAGCCTGGTATGAGCGATAAGCATCTAAAGTGAACAATAACAGGTAGACTAAAACATACCTGAACCTGGACCTGCAACCAAAGAGTTAGCACTACATACTGTACAACACTCTAAGGTATCATATCAAACAGTGTAAAGATACGGGGGTGGGGGAGGTGTGCATGTCATAGGGATGGCGAACAATCAAACATAGCATCCATCCTCACATCTCTCACTCAGTGCATAAAGCATACGATGTTCACCACTTCGATCACCCAACATTCCTTGCCACGATCACTTTGCCCCATGAAGTCATAAATGGCTTCACTGCACTGATAACGTAGCCACTAATTCCTTGCTATGTCCACTTGCCCCATGGAGTTATTCACCCCATCTGCGCTGGCTCATAGCCTTACCAATCCTTACTATGTCCACTTGCCCCATGGAGTTATTCACCCCATCTGCTCTGGCTCATAGTCTTACTACGCATCACCTTGCCCCTCAGGTCATAATGACCCTACTGCACTGATAACGTAGTCTTGCTACCATCACCTTGCCCCTCAGGTCGTAATGACCCTACTGCACTGATAAGTAGCCCATCATTCCTTTTTAGTGGTGGATCGAAGTTATGAACGTCGACAACTCCTTAGCACACGTCCCGCAGCAAAGTCCAACCATGAAGTGAACTCGTTGGTTCCCAACTGGTTCCGGGATCCTGAGCTCTAACTTCTCCTATTGGACTACCTTTGCATCTCGGGTTATTGGTCAATACTGGGTCGGGTCGGATACCTCATCAAGCCATCGGTTCGGGTCGGGTTTCCCCCTTCTGGTGCGGTTCGGGTCGGCACTCATCTTCTGATGCGGTTTGGGTTGGGTTCCTTTGGGTTCGAGTCAGCTGCTTCTTCTTCTTCGGGTCGGGTCGGTGCTTCCTTTCAGGTCGGGTCGGGTCCTTCTTGGTTCGTGCTTTCGATCCGCCTTCATGCTCCCCTTCATATGCTCCTATCCGATCCGCTTTCTTGCTCCTGCTCTGATTCGCCTTTGTATTTCCGATCTGATCCGTCCTCTTCGATCCGATCCGTCTTCCTCCATCCGATCCGATCCCAGTTCAGCTAGCGTGGCCTTCCTTTTTGCCACTTTTCCAAGTGTTGGGTTCCGATCCGATCAGATTCTTTGCTCAGTTCCACATATCCGATCCGAGCCCCCTTATCCGATCCGGTCCGAACTCTGCACTGTTTTCTGAAACTATTCCAGCAAGTGTTTACGCCATTCGACGACGTTTTGGACCATTCTAACTATTGAAATCAATCACAAAGCATTTCATACAGTCATAGCAACATGCATAATCAACCACAAACATCATTCACATCAATATCATAGGTTAAAATGGATCAAACATACCCAAAATCCCATATTTCCCCTTAAGCATGTTTAGGTGAAACTAATAATAGGATTAGATAAACTTAACCAAATTAACCCAAATTCATATCAGAGGTCTAAAACATCATTTAGGAATTTATGAACATTTTTCCCGAATTTTATCATGCTTAAATTCGCTAATTAGCACTAATCACCCCTAATTAGCCTTAATTAGTGTAAAACTATGCAAATCACTCACCTTAGCCACAAAATAAACTAAGATCTGAAATAATTCTCTTATTTGATGTGAATCTCAATGCCAATAGCAGCTCCTATGTTGATTTGGTGAAAATCTTCCTTGATTAGGGGTTGCTAAGCTTAATCCTTGACCAAAAGATGATTTGGAGGTGATTTAGAGGTTAGAGGCCATTTTTAGGGATCCTTGGTGATAAGTGGAGGCTAGAAAACTGAAATGGAATGATTCTCCATCTCATTTCAGCCCTCCCATAACCCTAATCCCGAAATGGGTTATGGGCCTATTCACTAATCACCCGATTTGGCCCGGTTAAGCAGTTTTTCACCCTCCAAACCTTGTTTCAGCCATATCTCCCAAACAGTAAGTCCGTTTGGCTTTTATGACCACTCTACGGAAAGAGAAACCATCAAACGAATCAAATGGAAGTTGTTTCAGGTCAAAATTCATTTTCAATCAAAAGTTATGGCCAAAACAGTACTAACTAGGGGCAAAATGGTCATTTAAAAATCGACAAAAATCATGAATATGGGAAATGACTCTAACAGATGTTTCCCAAAGTTACATGACCATACGACTTCACATGGGAAGGAAATAAATATTCTACGATCCTATGATGTGTAGAATACGGGTCGTTACAAAATTCCAATTGTATCCAATTCTGATCGAACCAGCTTGTACGCGTAGCCTCTGTTGCCTTGATCCAAACGGATTCAGTTTCGTGCGATTCTGATTACGTATCAAAACCTATTGGCTATTTCAAGTTAAATTGATTTTAATAAAATAAATTAATTATTAAATTATATTTTAAATTCTAATTACCTTAAATACCTTCCACGTCATCAGCGCAAAATCAAATTCACGCGTTTCTTCTATTCTAGCTCCTTAAACCCCTTCGTCCAAACACCCCAACCCCTTACTTTCACCAGCCAATAATCCCCTACTTTATTTTTCAAAATATTCTTTTAAACAAATGGTCTAAAGCCCAAAAGTACACCACAAAAATACTGCTGGCTTTCCATACTGCTTCTCCTTCCTACACACTGTAACTCTTCAAAATCGAACCCATCTACAGTTCCTCTTTTTTTTCTTTGGTAAACATACGGCTCCAACATTAAACCCATGCTCTAACTGGACACCCTACGACCACACTCCACCACTATAGACTCTCATGTGATTGCTACCAGACTCCTCTAAAACTCCACTGTGTCCGGACTGCCACCGCCGCTTCAGTCCAATGCCAGAGGTCGGCCGACCCTCTACTGCACCTTATTGCAACAAAGATCTCACCCCAAACTTCATCGTTCAACTCATCTCTGCCCGTTGTGCCCTCGAAGGTTCCGTCCTCGTCCAGTAATTCAAGCACTTCAAAAATGAATGTACGTGTACTGACATTACTGTCACTCTCCTCGCCTCAAACTAATTCACCTCCACCCCACCATACCCTGGCTACTATTACGTCATGAACCACCCAGGCCGATACATGGATCCACCCATCTCCACTTTGCACTTTCTTCTTGCATGTTAATGGCTCCAGAAAACCATCCCAGCGCCATGCAAACTCCCACTACCCGTACGTGTTACTATGAGCTCAAGCCTATCACCTCTTCCCCACAGTTTCCCCGTTGATTCCCAATTCAGGTTAGCTTGCACTGCCTCAAAATAAAGGCATTTCTGCCCGTTGTATCTAAAAACGAGGCTGCTGCTCCTCCCTTCGCGATCCCAATAATCGAGCACTGTTTGATTTGGCGAAGTACTTTAGTTTACAGAAAAATCTCTTTTTATTTGGATCAGCTATACTATGATAGGGAAGAACGAATGAAGAGGAAGAAAGAAGACTTGTATTTTATATTGTTTTGGTTTTCCTTTTTTTTTAGAAACGAGAAATGGGGGCATGTATAAATATACATGGAGTATAGAGTGGATAAGAAGCACATTATTTTTGCACGTACAAAATAGGATGGGTTCTTCGAAAATTTTGGCCTGTGCATGGCAGATATTACCATGAGTTGTTTCATCAATTTAGATATGACACGCACATTCTCTAGTATAGATTAGGGGTGGACTTTGGTTTTCTTATGGCTTAAGCTGTAGGTGATAGAATAGGAAACTTAAGGGTTGACATTTTTTCTCTATTCTTTTCTTTTTCTAAAAGCATGGTTTTACTTGCTGTTTGGAAAAGTAGACATGCTGTGGAATTCGAAAAGCATAGTTCCACTTGTTATTCGGAAAATTATCTATATATACTGAGAAGCGTGTATAAAAAGGAGGAGACAAATGATATTATTATTTAATTATAAAGTTATATGTACCCTGCTACATAGAACTCTGTCCGTATACGTTATCAACAAAAATAAAAATACCATCGCGTAGAGCAATGTACCATGATCACAACCATAAAATAAAATAGACAAGTTAACTAATTTTGTGCAACCACAAAATCCGGATATAGGGTGTAAAATACTCCAAATAAAAAGTTGCTCATTTTCCAAATTAAAAATTATAGTAAAATTCTAAAAATTAAATTATAACTACGCCTTAAAAATCTTGTCCAAATACGAAAACAATATTTAATTATACTATATAAATCGTTATGGCTTATAAACGATTCCATAGCAACTACTCGGAAATATGAATTTGACATATCTTGCAATCTTTAAGTTGAAATTTCCATTTTTCTCTTCTGTTAGAAAAATATAATTAGATCGATTCAAATGTTTCTTATTTCACAGAAATCTGACTTATAACGGATTCTGTATATTCATTTGAAGTTCAAAATGAAAATTACGAACTACTGCAGCGTTTCGATCTCGTTTTAAATTAAATATAATTTATATATTCAAACTTTGTTTTAATAAACAAAATAAATCCATTTATAATTCCAATTCAATATTTAATAATAAAATATATTAAATATCATACTGCTAAAAATACGGGACGTTACAATTTTATACATATGTAAATATATATGACTACTCGAGACAAACTTATTTTTAAAATAAATTGCTCTCAAATTCGAACATCTTCCGTGTTGAATTCAGATCCTTAATTTCCCTAGATCTTGAGTTCTTGATTTTATTATTCAAGGTACTTGTTTTTTTAAATATACAGAGTACCCTTATTTTTGCTTACAGACTTTTATATATATATATATATATATATATATATATATATATGTGTGTGTGTGTGTGTGTGTGTGTGTGTGTGTGTGTGGTTTACTTCATTCCAAAGTTCTAGTCTAGTAGGACGATTGCATTAACCCAATCTGCACTTTTATATACACATACATATAGATGCATAAGTAGTAAACAAATGGGGAATTTAGTCACTTTATGTTATTTATAGTGCTTCATGTTTTCCATTCTTTGGTTTCATTCATTCCAATTTTTATGTAAAGGTTTAATTGAAAAAAAAATACATATCCTGGTTATCATTTCAGAGGAAGATCAAATTTTTAAACACACCAATTCAAATGTGTATATACATGAATCAATTGGTAATAAATTCAAAGTTGAAACAAAAGTTTACTCGCTGATGTACAATTTCATGCATATTGGTTATAATTTGCTCACTGGTTTTATTATTAATAACTTCCAGGTTTTACATAAATATATTGTTTAACTAATATAACTTATCAAACATGAATGCAGGAATATATCTAAATCATAATATGTAAAATCAATAACTAAATAAGGGAATGTTTACTCACTATATAAGTTTACGGGTTTTTGGACATTTCCAGTTTTATTCCAGCATGAAAAAATACAATACATTCTTATTGGTATGCAAAATCAATAAAACAAGGGGGGATTTACTCACACTATGCTTAGTGTTTCTATCATTTCCAGTTTCACTTCTTCTATCTGGTTTTCTCTTCCAGTTTGATTCAAATAAATGCTCACAGGTTTTCAGATTGATTTGCTATGCTTTTGCTTTATTTTTAGGCAATATGTGAGTGAGTACGTGATGGGTATTGTGTAGTCTGGTATGTTTATTAATAAAGGGAAGTTGCTTACACTTGAAGGTTTGTAGGCTAGAAGTAGGGGTAGATGGAGTTGTATAGGTTGCAGCAACATATTAATTGAAAGGATGTTATTGAGAGTGCCTACATCTTGACCTTCCCAGGCTTACATTGCACGACAAACAAGAAGTGCATGTGTACTTAATATATATACCAACCTATGCTTAGTTGCCGAGCAACTCAACTATCAACATGTTTGATTGACAAAACAGGGATGTCTTTGCTTGACTGAGGGGATTTTGTACATTGCCTGCACCTTATATTGGATGTGCAAGATTGGTAGGCTACTGCAAAAATAAAATGTTATGTCTAGGCTGGGTTTTCATATATATATATATATATATATATATATATATATATATATCATTGTAATGACCCGAGATCTTTGCACTGATCACTGACACGGATTGATCGTGAGTACGTATTTACAGATACGATTTTTAATTCAAGACTTTAAAATATTTAAACATGTTAAAAGGTATATTTACATTTTGCTCTTATATATGATAGCATGTTTTAAAAATGTTGTTTAAATTTATATTTAACATGTATATGATATATAACACATTTACATAGCATTTTTAATGCCATTTTCTTTGCCATGATATAAAAATGCCATGACTTTGCAAATATTTTGTTCATGTTTTCAAAAGCTTTAAAACATTGTTTTAGCAAACTCTTCGCTTTTAAACACTTTGCCTAAGACATGTTAATCACTCCATTTGTGCTCAAAACCAATGCAAAGGAAATATTGAAATTTTTGTATACATTAAAATTGAAAACATGAATTGTCTTATCTCTTTAAAATCCATGATCTCATAGGTGTGATAGCATATAAAATCTCATGAAAGTCATTTACATTTTTGCATTGAAATAAGAACTTGTATTGTCAAAATCCATTTCACTTCATGATCTCATCTATGAAACAACCTCATGAACATATACACACCTAGATGCAACTACACAAGTAAAAGACTTCACTAGAACTACCCTAGAGTAATGGATGTGAAAGCTTGTACATTTCACATGGCAAATCTTTTTTGTTTCAACATTTTCAGATTTTAAAACCTTTCATGTTTTCTTTTTCTGAACTTTTCCTCTTTCATTTTTCCCAAAACACTTTCATTTTGTCAAAATACATGTACTAAAAAGATCACCAAATCTTGTACTATTATACATGGTTCTTCACTACCCTAAATGAACCCTTAAGAAATGATTTTCCAAGATTTTTCTATGCATAAAACCCACATGGCCGTGAGCACGGTGATGCAGGGATTTTCAGAATTTTGCACACCTTGGAAGCCAAGGTATTGTATTATATAATTTTTGTTAAATCACCAGTTTTTTTCTGTGGAAAGAGTAAGCTAATGCATGTGAAAACTGAGCCTATCTTGGTGCAAAGGAAAGCTACTATTTTTGGCTAAGTCCTATGATAGATGACATGAAGTACAAGAGGCATTAAATTGATTGTTCTTAGTTCACCAATGGGGGGGTTCTTGCGTAGGAAATATCTAAGATAAATGGCTGTTAAAGCCATGTGAATCCTAGGGAAGAGTGTGATGGTTGAGAGAAATGGTTTTTTAAGGGGTCTTTCATTTGTCAAATGCAAAACAGAAAACTATTTTCTCCCTTTTCAAAAATCTGTATTTAATGCACAAATTTTATATTGTTTTCCTACCACTATATAAAGACCTAGCATGCATCATTTCCATTCACAACTACAATCACTCTTCTAGCAAAAAAACAGTAGAAGAAAATCAGGAACTTTTAAAGCAAAGTGAGTAAATTTTTAACTAAAATTCTTTACTGTGTTCTTTATAGTTTGAACTAAAAGGGATGTTTGTTTATGTGTGAATGGTATGCCTATACATGTTTGGTCGGATAAAACCTTGGTTTGTCACTCAAACTAAAGAACCAATGGTGTAGGAACTGGTAGGAACATGGTGATTGAGATACCCTGTTTCTATTCTGTTTCCTGTTTAAACTATATCTGTTAATTCATGTTGGTGTAGAAGTAGGATGTTAGTTTGGTTTCAAAATCATTTCAGTGGCTTTAAAGTAGCTTAGAAAGACCAACTTACTTTAAACATACCCTGAATGTCAAAACAGAATACACAGTATTCCCTTTACAACTCTCTGTATAATCCAAATTTCAAAACTGTTGTTAAATCAAACTAATTACATAAACCGAATCCTAGAGAGAAATGATGATTTTTAAAAGCAAAATCATGATTTTAAAGTTCCTATATCAATGGGAAATTGAGATGATCAGAATTGGGTAAAATGACCAATTCCCGATCAGCGAAATCATCGGAGGCCACGGGATCGAAGGGGAAGCTTCATCTGGGTTCAGGGGTTCGGGGAAAAATGCAAACAAAATTTTCTAATGTATGGGTTTTGAGAAATTGATGGAATTAGGGCAAACGGTGTACTTTTGGGTTCGGTTTAAAACTTGGTGGATGCACTTCGTCGGAGGCGATGGGGAGGTGCGGTCGGGGGGGGGGGGGTTCGAGGCGTCTCATTCTTGTGATGGTGTAGTGACAAGGTGGCGGTGGCATGTGACCCTGGCGAGGTGCAGCAGCCCTTTTTCTCCGGTGATGCAATTTTGTGAAATTTGGGTGACTCGTTGATTTTCTGATCAACAACGAATGGAAGGTTGTGGGCGTTGGCGGCATGACCAGGGGTGGAGGATACGTTTGTGGGGTCGGTCGAAGGGTGGTGGAGGTGCCGGAATTCTATGTGCACGTGCACACGTCCAGGTTGATCAAAGAGGAAGAGGTATTGTGTTTGGGGCATGATCGGTTATAAAATCACGACAGAACTAATGATGGCACTTTGGTACTTTGGTTTAATATGGTATTTTAGTAGGGTACTTTGGTTTTGATCTAAACATGGTATTTTAAAAACATAAGGGTTGATCAACTAAGGTATCATGAGTAAATGGAAGTGGTACTTTGAAATTGGTATTTTGGTTTTAATGGGATTTCTAAACTTTAGTATAAAATTTAAAGCCAAGTCTTTAATATGTAAATAAATCATAATGGGAAATAAGAAAGAAATTAAAATAAGATTTTTATACTTTATTTTAATTTAAGTTTAAAATAGTTAAATATAATTTAAATTATAATTGAAACAAACAAAGAGAAATTAAAAGCAAATGTTTTTATAAGCCAAGAAGAGAAGTGAATCAGGATTTTTGAATTCAGTTTTCATCAAAGACTAATACAGAAATTGTAATTTAAATTTAATTATAAATTTAATTTAAAAAAAGAGAGTTAGAATTGATTTTCTAACGAGATATTTAAATGGTAAAGTTGACAAAGAAGTCGTTCAAGAATCGCAGAATGGATATGGGTATTTGACGGACGTCGAAAGGTTCAAAACAAGAACTGAAATTATAAATTTTAATGCATAATTTAAATTTCGAATTTAATTTCAAATAAAATATTGAAATTCAAAACAAGGTAGAAAACTGTATGAACACATACGGTAGAATTTGTTAGTTTTTATCTGATAGCCAAAATATCAGATATAAGGGACTGATTATGAACAGTTCTGTATTCTTAAACGAGAACTGTGAATAAATGTTTTAATCATGTTTTAGATTGATAATAAAGAGAAGAATTTTATCAGTATGGAAAGAAGAAAAGGAAGATCAAGGATAAAGGATCGATGGAGAAATTTGACGAAACGATACAAAGTGTAAAATTCGTAGAATTGATTATAAATCATCAAATCTATTCGTTCATGAATAACCAGAGTAAGTAATAACGATGAAAAATATTTTTCTGAAGATAAATAACGGTAAGAATTCATTTTGAAAGATGACGAACAAAACGGAAAGAAAAACCCCGTGCGACGCACACACCAAAATTGATCGTTTTGAAAAGATGATCGATATACCAGATATCGACAAGATATTCATGTACTGTTTGGTTTGACTATAACTGTATGTACATATTAGATCATAATCTTGTTAGATTTATAATTTAAAGTGAAAAAATGTTCGTTAATCATTTCAAAGAGTCCGGAATTAACGTTCCACTTTGATTTGACTATACGCCTTGCGTCAGAGATATTCAAGACGATGATCGTAAACGATATCTTTGGTCTGTTTAGTCCCAGGACAAACCTGAATGGACGAGTGTCTGACAACGTATATCAGTTAGATTCTACACATCGAATTTACGTAAGTATATTACTTTGGTGGCGGAGGAATTTGTTTCTCTTAGCTTTATTGCCCGTGATATATTTGGGAAATCGAATGAGTATTTCTAACGGGTAGGGCGATGTGGCATTCAAAGGAAATGAACCAGTGATGATGAAGCGTAGTCTAGCCTCAAGGCTCACACCCAGGAAATGACAAAAATCGGGCAGGAAGCATGGCTATGTGGGTCGCTCCCATTAGGGTGTAGTATCACCTATCTAGAGAAATTCCTTTTGTTCATAAATCTATCGATTCTGACCATTCGGGGATGGTTGCCGCGCACAACCATCGGTGATATACACTCGATACACTCAAGAGAAATGAGTGGTTGGTCATGTGAGGGATGGGTTACAAGACATTCTTGTTGAACCCAGGTGTATTTGCCTCTAGAGATACATCAGCGGAAGGTGGTCCCATACCTTGTCATAGTTGGGAATCAAATGTCCATAAGTGCCAAACGGTTTTTATTTGTATACTATATCGGAGAATGTGAGATTCAAGCATTCTTCTAGATTCTAAATTTATTTGTGGAATCATCTAGACACCATGATAATTTCTGTTTTCAAGTATACAAAGTGCTTTGATCTCATAAGGTAAAAACCCGTTCCGTATTTACGGCGTGGTCTTATGAGATATTTTTGTTTGTTTTAAAACTGTTTACTCATACCAGTCCCCTGACTGACTCGGAGTTTATTTTTCTGTGTTTTCCCTTAAACTCTTGGGTATTCATAACGCTTGTTATGAATAGACAAGTGAATCAGGATTTGATGAAACTTATGATGCTGAATGGAGATTGTCAGTGTGCCGTCCTATCTACCTTATCTATAATCTGCAAGTTAGAAGTGAAAGTTATGTATCATTACTGATGTACTATGAATGGGTTGTATCACTAAGCCCTATGATGCTCTGATGTATTATGTACTGTTGTGTAATATTATAAAGTATTATCTTTGTGAAAATTCAGCTGTGAGATTCTGATGTTTCTGTGTTTTATCTTCTATCTATTCTCATTTCTTATTAACTACACAACTTCCGATGTGCTCGAAAGTTGGGTCATTACAGTTGGTATCAGAGCTTATGTTCTTGATTACCTAGGCTTTGGGTGAGTGTGAGAGAGCATATTTTTATATAAAATTTAAAATGAATTTAAAACAACTTGGATGTCATACCTAAGTTAGTTATACCCCATCGAGACTCAATTGATAACCTATTATATTCAGGTAATCAAAATGAGTACCCGTGCACGAAGAGGTCGAGCTAGGGGGTCATCCACTGTTACTGGTCGTACTGCTGAATCCCAAGACCAAGGTGAGACAGTAGAGGAAGTCGCACCAGTCCAACATGATAGGAGCTTTGCGACTATTTGTAAGGAGTATACAACTCTGGGAGGAAAGGTCTTTAAAGGAACCGAATCGTTTACTGAAGTTCAAGCCTGGATGAGATCATGTAAAAGGATTTTCAAAGGGTTGAAGTTGAATGACGATCAGAAGCGTCTTTTGGCATCATGGAAACTTCAAGGAACTGCCGCGATTTGGTGGGACGCTCAAACTGCTAATGTTCCTGAGGAGGATTTCACTTGAGAAAAATTCGAAGAAGCTTTCGAAGCACAATTTCTACCTGCTGCAGGAAAGACAAGGATGTATCGGGATTTTATTGATCTCAAACAAGGGAATATGAAAGTATATGAATATGAGAACAAATTCAACTTGCTTTCTTGTTTTGGGCCAGAACTGATCAACACTCCGCTTAAGAAGAATGAAATGTTCAAAGCGGGATTAAAGGATAGCCTGCAAGTTCAAATGATTGGACATCTCAAGATTTCATTCGTTGATCTAGTGGATATGACAGTCCGTTATGAGGCACTGGAGGGTAAGAAGCCAGTTGCAAAAGCATCACAGACGGGAGGGACTAGTGGTGAAAATCCAAATAAGAGGAAGTTCAATCCAAACTGGAACAACAACAACAACGGAGTACCTAAGATTGGAGAAAAGTCCAAAGAACAATCCAAAGATACCAAATGCCACAACTGTTTGGAGAAAGGACATATTGCCAGGTTCTGCACCAAGCCAGCAGCAGAGAAGCCACAACAGACTCAGCAACCGGAACAACCTCAACTAAAGGGAACAAGTGATGCTATTCCCCAAAAGTTTACATGCTATGCCTGTCATCAGCCTGGGCACTTGGTCAAAGACTGTCCACTTATGAAGAAGGCACAACAACCAAAGGTCTACGCTTTAATGGATAAGTCGTCAACTTCTGAGAATGTGGAAGGAGCTTCAGAAGGTACTTTACTCTTTTTAGATAAAAGGAGTTAATTAACTAGGGTCCGCCCAAAGGTAAATTAAATATGGTTGGATTAAAATAGAAGTATATACATTCATATTGATACCGGAAATCAAGTTAAAATTTTAAATTGAGTTAAAATTTGGATTTCGTGGAATTAAGGCTGGGCTTGAGGGTTTATTAGATATGGACTCAAGGAAGTGGATTGATCGATTTGTGAAATAAGATCATATGTGTGAGTCCTGGAATGGAGATCATTAATTATGGGAACGAAGATTTTGGGAAATACTTAACGGAGTTATGTAAATTGATCGATGAGTTAAGAGGGAATTTGGACAGATATTTTTAGTTTTGAATAGGAAATTGCTGATGTGTGTTTTATTTATTGTTGTGTGTTTATATAAGTCGATAACTCTAATCTACTACTTACAAATTTCGGGGACGAAATTTTTATAATGGGGGTAGAATGTAATGACCCGGGATCTTTGCACTGATCACTGACATGGATTGATCGTGAGTATGTATTTACAGATACAATTTTTAATTCAAGACTTTAAAATATTTAAACATGTTAAAAGGTATATTTACATTTTGCTCTTATATATGATAGCATATTTTAAAAATGTTGTTTAAATTTATATTTATCATGTATATGATATATAACACTTTTACATAGCATTTTTAATGCCATTTTATTTGCCATGATATAAAAATGCCATGACTTTGCAAATATTTTGTTCATGTTTTCAAAAGCTTTAAAACATTGTTTTAGCAAACTCTTCGCTTTTAAACACTTTGCCTAAGACATGTTAATCACTCCATTTGTGCTCAAAACCAATGCAAAGGAAATATTGAAATTTTTGTATACATTAAAATAGAAAACATGAATTGTCTTATCTCTTTAATCTCATAGGTGTGATAGCATATAAAATCTCATGAAAGTCATTTACATTTTTGCATTGAAACAAGAACTTGTATTGTCAAAATCCATTTCACTTCATGATCTCATCTATGAAACAACCTCATGAACATATACACACCTAGATGCAACTACACAAGTAAAAGACTTCACTATAGAGTAATGGATGTGAAAGCTTGTACATTTCACATAGCAAATCTTTTTTGTTTCAACATTTTCAGATTTTAAAAACTTTCATGTTTTCTTTTTCTGAACTTTTCCTCTTTCAATTTTCCCAAAACACTTTCATTTTGTCAAAATACATGTACTAAAAAGATCACCAAATCTTGTACTATTATACATGGTTCTTCACTACCCTAAATGAACCCTTAAGAAATGATTTTCCAAGATTTTTCTATGCATAAAACCCACATGGCCGTGAGCATGGTGATGCAGGGATTTTCAGAATTTTGCACACCTTGGAAGCCAAGGTATTGTATTATATAATTTTTGTTAAATCACCAGTTTTTTTCTGTGGAAAGAGTAAGCTAATGCATGTGAAAACTGAGCCTATCTTGGTGCAAAGGAAAGCTACTATTTTTGGCTAAGTCCTATGATAGATGACATGAAGTACAAGAGGAATTAAATTGATTGTTCTTAGTTCACCAATGGGGGGGTTCTTGCGTAGGAAATATCTAAGATAAATGGCTGTTAAAGCCATGTGAATCCTAGGGAAGAGTGTGATGGTTGAGAGAAATGGTTTTTTAAGGGGTCTTTCATTTGTCAAATGCAAAACAGAAAACTGTTTTCTCCCTTTTCAAAAATCTGTATTTAATGCACAAATTTTATATTGTTTTCCTACCACTATATAAAGACCTAGCATGCATCATTTCCATTCACAACTACAATCACTCTTCTAGCAAAAAAACAGTAGAAGAAAATCAGGAACTTTTAAAGCAAAGTGAGTAAATTTTTAAATAAAATTCTTTACTGTGTTCTTTATAGTTTGAACTAAAAGGGATGTTTGTTTATGTGTGAATGGTATGCCTGTACATGTTTGGTCGGATAAAACCTTGGTTTGTCACTCAAACTAAAGAACCAATGGTGTAGGAACTGGTAGGAACATGGTGATTGAGATACCCTGTTTCTATTATGTTTCCTGTTTAAACTATATCTGTTAATTCATGTTGGTGTAGAAGTAGGATGTTAGTTTGGTTTCAAAATCATTTCAGTGGCTTTAAAGTAGCTTAGAAAGACCAACTTACTTTAAACATACCCTGAATGTCAAAACAGAATATACATTATTCCCTTTACAACTCTCTGTATATTCCAAATTTCAAAACTGTTGTTAAATCAAACTAATTACATAAACCGAATCCTAGAGAGGAATGATGATTTTTAAAAGCAAAATCATGATTTTAAAGTTCCTATATCAATGGGAAATTGAGATGATCAGAATTGGGTAAAATGACCAATTCCCGATCAGCGAAATCATCGGAGGCCATGGGATCGAAGGGGAAGCTTCATCTGGGTTCAGGGGTTCGGGGAAAAATGCAAACAAAATTTTCTAATGTATGGGTTTTGAGAAATTGATGGAATTTGGGCAAACGTTGTACTTTTGGGTTCGGTTTAAAACTGGGTAGCTGCTCTTCGTCGGAGGCGATGGGGAGGTGTGGTTGGGGGGGTCGAGGCGTCGCGGTCTGGTGATGGTGTAGTGACAAGGCGGCGGTGGCACGTGACCCTGGCGAGGTGCAGCAGCCCTTGTCCTCCGGTGATGCAATTTTGTGAAATTTGGGTGACTCGTTGATTTTCTGATCAACAACGAATGGAAGGTTGTGGGCGTCGGCGACATGACCAGGGGTGGAGGATATGTTTGTGGGGCCGGTCGCAGGGTGGTGGAGGCACCGGAATTCTATGTGGACGTGCACACGTCCAGGTTGATCAAAGAGGAGGAGGTATTGTGTTTGGGGCGTGATCGGTTATAAAATCACGACAGAACTAATGATGGCACTTTGGTACTTTGGTTTAATATGGTATTTTAGTAGGGTACTTTGGTTTTGATCTAAACATGGTATTTTAAAAATATAAGGGTTGATCAACTAAGGTATCATGAGTAAATGGAAGTGGTACTTTGAGATTGGTACTTTGGTTTTAATGGGGTTTCTAAACTTTAGTTTAAAATTTAAAGCGAAGTATTTAATATGTAAATAAATCATAATGGGAAATAAGAAAGAAATTAAAATAAGATTTTTATACTTTATTTTAATTTAAGTTTAAAATAGTTAAATATAATTTAAATTATAATTGAAACAAACAAAGAGAAATTAAAAGCAAATGTTTTTATAAGCCAAGAAGAGAAGTGAATCGGGATTTTTGAATTCAGTTTTCGTCAAAGATTGATACAGAAATTGAAATTTAAATTAAATTATAAATTTAATTTAAAAAAAGAGAGTTAGAAATGATTTTCTAACAAGATATTTAAATGGTAAAGTTGACAAAGAAGTCGTTCAAGAATCGCAGAACGGATATGGGTTTTTGACGGACGTCGAAAGGTTCAAAACAGGAACTGAAATTATAAATTTTAATGCATAATTTAAATTTCGAATTTAATTTCAAATAAAATATTGAAATTCAAAACAAGGTAGAAAACTGTATGAACACATACGGTAGAATTTTTCAGTTTTTATCTGAAAGACAAAATATCAGATATAAGGGACTGATCATGAACAGTTCTGTATTTTTAAACGAGAACTGTGAATAATGTTTTAATCATGTTTTAGACTGATAATAAAGAGAAGAATTTTATCAATATGGAAAGAAGAAAAGGAAGATCAAGGATAAAGGATCGATGGAGAAATTTGACGAAACGATACAAAGTGTAAAAGTCGTAGAATTGATTATAAATCATCAAATCTATTCGTTCATGAATAACCAGAGTAAGTAATAACGATGAAAAATATTTTTCTGAAGATAAATAACGGTAAGAATTCATTTTGAAAGATGATGAGCAAAACGGAAAGAAAAACCCCGTGCGACGCACACACCAAAATTGACCGTTTTGAAAAGATGATAGATATACCAGATATCGACAAGATATTCATGTACTGTTTGGTTTGACTATAACTGTATATACAGATTAGATCATAATCTTGTTAGATTTATAATTTAAAGTGAAAAATGTTCGTTAATCATTTCAAAGAGTCCGGAATTAACGTTCCACTTTGATTTGATTATACGCCGCGCATCAGAGAAATTCAAGACGATGATCGTAAACGATGTCTTTGGTCTGTTCAGTCCAAGGACAAACCTGAATGGACGAGTGTCTGACAATGTATATCGGTTAGATTCTACACATCGAATTTACGTAAGTATATTACGTTGGTGGCGGAGGAATTCGTTTCTCTTAGCTTTATTGCCTGAGATATATTGGGAAATCGAATGAGTATTTCTAACGGGTAGGGCGATGTGGCATTCAAAGGAAATGAACCAGTGATGATGAAGCATAGTCTAGCCTCAAGCCTCAGACCCAGGAAATGAAAAAAATCGGGCAGGTAGCATGGCTATGTGGGTCGCTCCCATTAGGGTGTAGTATCACCTATCTAGAGAAATTCCTTTTGTTCCTGAATCTATCGATTCTACCCATTCGGGGATGGTTGCCACGCACAACCATCGGTGATATACACTCGATACACTCAAGAGAAATGAGTGGTCGGTCATGTGAGGGCCAGGTTGCAAGACGTTCTTGTTGAACCCAAGTGTATTTGCTTCTAGAGATACATCAGCGGAAGGTGGTCCCATACCTTGTCATAGTTGGGAATCAAATGTCCATAAGTGCCAAACGGTTTTTATTTGTATACTATATTGGAGAATGTGAGATGTAAGCATTCTTCTAGATTCTAAATTTATTTGTGGAAACACCTAGACACCATGATAATATCTGTTTTCAAGTATACAAAGTGCTTTGATCTCATAAGGTAAAAACCCGTTCCGTATTTACGGCATGGTCTTATAAGATATTTTTGTTTGTTTTAAAATTGTTTACTCATACTAGTCCCCTGACTGACCCGGAGTTTATTTTTCTGTGTTTTCCCTTAAACTCTTGGGTATTCATAACGCTTGTTATGAATAGACAAGTGAATCAGGATTTGATGAAACTTATTATGCTGAATGAAGATTGTCAGTGTGCCGGCCTATCTACCTTATCTTTAAGTCTGCAAGTTAGAAGTGAAAGTTATGTATAATTACTGATGTACAATGAATGGGTTGTATCACTAAGCCCTATGATGCTCTGATGTATTATGTACTGTTGTGTAATATTATAAAGTATTATCTTTGTGCAAATTCCACTGTGAGATTCTGATGTTTCTGTGTTTTACCTTCTATCTATTCTCATTTCTTATTAACTACACAACTTCCGATGTGCTCGAAAGTTGGGTCGTTACAATCATGTACTATATATGTTTAAAACTAAGTCGTCTACGTTTCTAGGGTTGGAAATAAAGGTTGGTTAGTCCTTAGCTTGTTATACATGCACATGGTCAAGTCATGCTATATATGTACATCTTGTAGAGTGTAAACAATCAGCTACATGCAGGCTTTTGTAGGGTGGAATTGATGGAATTGTTTCAAGGAATACACTGATCAAATGGAATGTTTGAGTGACCTTAAAGCTGCTACATGCATTTGGTACAAGTATGTGTACTGATATGGTTTAAAATGCTTTGCCCCTTTCATTTTAATAGAGATATTTTCTACATACTAGGATGTAAAGTCATTTAGATTTCAATTTAAACATTCTTAGTTATTACCTTATATAAATCCTAGATTTATACAAACTTAAATAAGATTTTAGATGTAAACAATGCTAACATCATTCATTTATATATATATAAGTAAGTCAAAATATACATATAAAATTTTTAAATAATTATTATTCTAATTTTTCTATAATATTCAAATCTAATATTATCGAAAGCTACAAAGGTTTAAATAAATTACAAAACATTACTTATTGGTTTTATATATCTATATCCATTGGTTAAGAAATTTTAAGCCATTAAAATATATACATACTTGAAATTTTCCAATATTTATTGTTCAAAATTTATTATTTAAATCAATTATCGAATTAATCCATAATAAATTATATTATTAAAGAAGTCAAAAACTAGGTCGTTACAACGTGATTTACACATCTCTTCCTTCTGTTATTTGATGCATTTCTTATAATATCAAACATTGTCTTTATATGTAAAAGGAAAAAAGGATTCATTTATATAAATAAACAAAACCTTAAATAACATAGAACACAGATCAGTTTGAAACTACAAATGGTAAATTATATACATCTTATAGTTACACTAATTTTCACAAATCTAGAACAAGGCATCCACACAAATCACAATATTATTAGGGACTGATTTCCAAATTTAGGTGTAAACATAAAAGAAGGTGTAGACAGAATTATAAGTAAGATTTAGATGTTTTACAAGAAAGCCTACAAATTCCAATTATAAGATTTAGGCATGTACGTCTGAATTGCACTAATGAAACAAAATATGAAATTATAAATTATATTTAGATTTTCCATTCACCTAATAGGCCATCCTAAATCTCCAATTTGAATAAAAGCTTTTAGGTTTTTTTCCCAAATGCTTACAAATCTATAATATGTATAAAATGGGAAATGTATACATATTAAAATTTGTAGATCTAAAAAAGAATTGAAAGAAGGGAAAGAAAATAAAGAACAAAACCTAAGGATTTACCTTACGCATAAGAACCAATCTTTGTTCATGAATCTGGATTCTATATCTCTAATCTTTGTTATCAAATATGAAAACTAACATATTTCATATTGTTTGGAGGAGACTAAAGAAATGAAAATAGAAGAGCTTCACTGCTACCTCTAGAAAATATGAGCAAAAGATAGGATTCTAGGCCTTTTTTTATAGGCTCTCAAATGACCAAAAACCATTTGATTACATTTAATTATAGTCCGTCTGTTAATATAAATTTTTATAGCCAAAAGCCAGACCAGTCGACCTCTTGGTCAACTTGGCTCCTGTTAGATTAGGTGATTAATGGCAAGGTTTAATTAGCATATGTTATCTTAATTATTTTTCATCCATATTTGTTTTTCGTCCATAACTTCTTCGTACAGACTCCGTTCGCGAAGTTTCATATATAAAAGTTGACCAAAATTCCAACATGAATGTAACGGTGCAAATTTCGTGATCAAATCACATCGTTTTTCTATATTTCATTTTTGGAACCTAACTAAGTAACTAAATAGAATTTGCTCTTATAAATGTGCATGTTGGCCTAAAGTGGCTTTCAGATAGTCCACCTAATTTATACATGAATTTGTATATTGAGTTTGCATAGACATAATTCGATGGATGTATACTGCCATATATAGCAAATAGACATTCCTTAAAATTATGTGATTTTCATTCACAAGAATTTATTGTTTTGACTTCCCTTCTCATAACAATTAAACAGGTTAGTAGGTCGAAACACTTGAGTGATGAAGTCACGGAGACTGGAGCATGACAAAGGAGGAGCTATAGTTATTATTATCATGTTTGGTAGTATTATTACCCATGGGCTATTATTATTATAGATGCCCTTTTATGACAGTTAGAATTTGATGTAATTAGTATTATTAAGGTTTTAATTAATGGAGCATCTACTTTCTGTTATTATATTTTATCCCTTCCGCTAGGTTATTTTGATTCCATTTTAAGTTGGCTTTATTTACGTAATCCTTATAGAAACCAGATGATCCATTTAGAATGACTCTAAGTTCTGACCAGGCTTTTTCGAGTTGGAATTTAGGCATATTCCAGGCAGGTTGTTATATTTGGTATTAGAGCATAGGTTACCTGATTATGGGGAAATATACATATGGGAGACTTACTTGTTATTTTGAAAAATATTTTTCATAACGTTTTATTATATGTAAGTTTATTTATTTATTTAAAGAACGTGTATCTCTACAGAATAACATCTCTAGGTTCTTCTAGGAAAGGCTTGACCTTAATTTCTGGAACTACCCTATAAACCATACAGTGATTTAGCAAATTCCTTGTCAATTAGAAATCTATAAGCATATAATGGCCATAAGGACAACAATGTTAAAAAAGTGGAAAGGATTTAAATTCCCTATTTAATAGGCAACAAATGGGAATCAAATCGGTAACTTAATTATCATTTATAGGGAGGATAAGGGAGAAATAAATATAAAGAATCGGAATATGTGTATGTTAGGATAACTAGTAATAAGGATAAATTTATGTTCATTGCATAAAAATATATTTTTGTCTTAAGGAATAAAGGAAGTACAACTTTTGTTAAATGATGTCAACTTCCAAAAAATAAAAATGGAAATTCGAAATTTGAAAGCGCATTAAATGGAAAACAAGTGAAAGGATATTGGAAAGGGAAAATATTAATGGAGCAATTAAGACCATTTATACGAATGTATGAATATTTAACTTTGAATTATATAATAAATATCCATAAGAATGAGCATGACTTGAAATGATTAAAATGCACATAAAGGACAATTCTAAGGCAGCTACTAGGAATGTGAAGAGATGGAATAATAGGAATATGGAAGAAAAGAGTTAGGATACGAAGCAGACTTCCGTGAAAAGTGGACTCAATCTTTGTTGGAAATAAAATAGGTAGAATAGGAAAATTTGAAGGAAAAGAATAAATATGTTTTCCAGAATTTGCAAAAAGCTTTACTAGAAAAATTACAAAAGTGATTTTTGACATATCACTAAGTCATTTTGTAAAATGAAATTTTAAAACAACAGTGGTTCATTGATAGACTCAAATTATGTAATAGTTTCATTTAGAAAGAAATTGGAAATATGAATTTTGAAAACATAAATGTTTTAGTAGAAATTTTGAAAAGTTAACTATATCTTTTGTTAGATAAACCATAAATATAAATTTTAAAGAAATCAGAAAAAGAATTCTTTAAATGGATTGAAGGTTAATAGTAAACCAATAACCAGAAAAGTGTACATTTATGAGCTTTAATAGAAAGGAATGTAAGATTTTAAAATACATCAAATAATGAAAATCTTAATAATAATTTTGTAACTGTTACAAATTTCCATGTAACACCTTTTAAATTTTAAATTTTTAGTTTTCATGCTTTACCCATATTTTAAGTTCCACATGAAATAAATAAATCCATAAAGTTCTTTCTTTCAAGACTTTGTAGTAGTTGTAATTAAGAATGCATGACTTGTTTGAGAATTAATAGGATAGAAGAGGGGATATGAGATTAATAAGCAAAGCATGCTCATTTAAAATAGGAAGGGAATTACTGGAATAAGGGAGATAATGTGCAACAACCCGTCCTAATGGACCTAAATTCCAACGTAGAAAAGGTCCATCGGAACTTAGAGCCATTATAAATGAATCATTATTTCCTATAAGGAAATACTTTAACAGATATAACAGAGCAAACAAAACAAAAATTAGAATCTCACACAGCGGAAGAGAAAAAATATAATAACTTGAAATCGATGTACCATAATTAAAGACCATAAAATGTCATTACAACGAATGTTAACTATCAATAAGAGTACATCAATAATAATAATTGTCCCAATAACACAACAATAATCGTAATACTACCATAAATAATAACTAATAGCTATGGATTCTCTTCCATCGGGCTCCACACTCCATGGCATCACTAATCCAACTTTCCCATATACTAACATGTTTATATGTCAAGAGGAGGGAGGTCAGAACAATAAATTATGGTGAATGAAAATCGTATAAGTTCAAGAAATAACAGTTTCTTATACTTAACTGTATGAATTCATCAAATTATGTCTACGAGATCTAACATACAATCAGATACATGTCATAATGAAGTGGACTACCCTACACTTAAGGCATATATGTTATTTATTTATGTAAGGGTGGATTCTCTGTAATCACTTAATTCCCTACAAGGTGGACTACCTGTTGGTCACTTAAGGCCATTATATATGTATATTTGTTTATGGGCGGATTCGTTTGATCACTTAAGACCCTGTGGCGGACCCTAGTCACTTAAGACCTCATCTTACAGTTATCAACGTTATTGAATATACACTCAATGTAAATCGATACATAGTAATCAATCACTTAATACCAGGTTTAGGTAGACTCCCATTGTCATTTATGAACCTCCTGGTGGACCCATACGTTACTATCTGGTTGTCCTTACCGGTGAACTCCTAGTGACTTAATACTTCCTTTATATCGGCGATTCCTTAATAACTCTTATATTCTCATCCCTAAGTATGCCCTCATATAGCCCCTAGATAAGAAGGGGCATTTTCGGATAACTACCCTACTCAAACATATATCATTTAATTAAGACCATTTGATACCTTTTTAAGAGAAAGGAGGACTCATTGACCATTTAAGACCTTCACAAGGGCGGGCACCATGACTTTGGTCCTAAACCAAGGAGTGAACCTTAGGAATGGACTAGTCCTAACCACTTAATACCCAAACAAGGTAGATCAACCACTTAATACCTTCTCGAGACAGGCCTTCTTCACACAAATATATATACATATATAGACACACACACACACACATATATACACACATATACAAGACATTCACATTAAACCGACCACTTATAAATGTTGGATTAGCTGGGCAGTTACGGGATGGCTTCTGCTACAAGTTGGGTTTGACCTCGTGTCTTAGTGTAATCATTATAATGGCCTATGACACTTAGACCACTCACATTAACTAGTCTTAGTTGTAAATGCTGGATATGCCGATCGGTTCTGAGCAGACTTCTACTACAAGTAATGGTTAACATCTTGTCTGTGTGTCATTAATAATCATTAAAGACATTAACCATTTACAAATTTCCTTTTAGGGTTATTTAAATTTCTAGTCTTCTATTTTAGCGCACTCAATACACTATTTAATACGAATTTAATATGCCAATTAACACGTTAATTACACTAATAAATTATAGTAAATAGACGTAAATCAAGCACACGTTTATAAACATCCTAATTTGTTCGAAATGTCAATCCTAAAAACATAATCATAGTTTACAAGTTTATATTCCAACTTCATCACATGGCATAGATATGTATATTCAAATTCAATGAATAAAAAGGAAATAACAACATATACATAAAACTTTTAACTAGGGTTTTGTAACAACCCGTATTTTGATAACGTGTTATAACCATAAATCTAGGCAGAATTAAATTTTAATATAAGAACCAAGGGAAACGGGTTGCGCCATTGCGTTCGTCTCGGAATTCTGCATGAAATCGAGTCTGAGTTTTCGAAAATCGGAGTCCGTATGACCAAGTTATGGCTCCCCAAAGTTTCAGAAATATTCAGAGTTCAAAACAGCTCGAATTCGAATTCAAAATTCGAATTTCAAACGCAGAACAGACTGGGCGGGAAATTTCCCGCACAGACCCAGGTCGACTGGGGAGTCGACAGGGCAGTCGACCCCCGAGACCAGGTCGACTGGGCAGTCGACCTGGGTGTCGACCTGGTCCCCGGGCGCATTTTTGGGCCAGTGTTCGTTTTGATGTTTCTAGTCCAATTTCTGTCCAGATTCATTTTCCTAAACCTATTTAAACAGCCCCAAACCTAGCCTTCTCAACACACAATTCTATTCTGCTTCTACTATGCCTCTTTTCTAAATAAAAATAAAAATGGCGTCGCTACTCTGCTGGAATCAAAACTAGAAGCTAATCAACATCAACCTAAGCAACTCAATTCAAACTAGAGATTAAAGCTTCTGCAACGATCCTACGACAATTTCTGTTCTTAGTTCTCAAAAACCACGATCTGTAAGCCCCAGTTACTCTTAGATCTAAACTCTAAACTTAATATGGACATGTGTAAATTGAAGTTGAACATAAACATGATAACTACGTGAGACCTACTCTTGTATATCTTTGATCTATGACTATTCCTTTTTGATCTATTATTTTAGATCTACTCTTGTTCACCCTAGATCTATTCACCTTGAACCTAGTGCCGTTCATATTGAACCTTGATTTGTGGAATACTGATAAGAACTTGATTTAGGGGCCTGTTCATGTCATAACCTAAACCCTATCATTATTTTAACATGCCTGTGATGTTGTGATGTTGAAACTATTGCTAGTCGCAAGTTTAGGATTATCATCTTATGTCATTTATTGCTATGTTTATCACCCTATTTCATATGCCAGTGATGTTATGATCATATCTCAAGTTACACCATGCTTGCCTTGAAATCACCTTTGCCACTTTATACCCATCCTTGTTATGTTATTCCCTAGTTACATCTATTGCCTTGATTCGAATTCACGAGCGTTGGGGATGCGATTTGGGTAGTTTAGGAAAACCTGAATTATTATGAACTTGAAAACATGAATATCGTTATAACTTAAGCTTGGATAGGAACATGAACTTGACATGAAATTATACTTGAAAATATGAATTTGGGACATGACACTTAGATAACTTGAACGTAGCCAACTCGAGGTTGGGTTGAGTTTGCAGTATAAATCTGCCCATAACCGCCCGGCGAATCCAGTAGCTGCAAACAATAGGACCCAATGTAGTAGTTGGTCATATCGCACTCGAAACCCGAGGTTAGACTAGGTTATGGTGTAAAACTGCCCGGACCCGCCCGACACATCCAGTAACCATAACCAAGTCTAATGTGAGAGGTTAGGGGTGCATTAAGTAAATTAATGCCACTGGATAGGGTTAAGTCATGGACCACTTGAATATACTGAACCAATTTGACACGTTGATTTGATAGGGTTAAGTCATGAACCGCTTGAACACACTTAACCAACTTGACACATGATTCGTAGGACTAAGTCTAGAGCTAGAACGACACACTTAGTCAATTTGACATGACACGTAGATAGGGTTAAGTCTCGATTTTAAATGACAACTTAACCTGCTGAACGAAACCCTAGTTACGCGGTCCTTTTCAGCAGTAACCCACTAGATGTATCACGGTACCCTGGGACTAGGCAGGGTGGGGCACGATTGTTGGGCTGATTGTAAGCGACCAGAACGACGGCTGAGTTGGTGCGCCATTGTAGGTTCAGGCGGACTAGGGTCGTGCACTTAGTCCGGAGTTGAAAAAGCAGGCATTGGGCATCAGTAGGATTATCTGTGCATTCTTGATTCGTGTCAGTGGTTGGCACCCTAGGGCTTGATACACCCTATGGTGGACCTAGCACAGGTGACTACATTCGTGATAGGGCCGTATGACACAGACACACGACGAGCTAGACTTGTAGGGAGATGATCGATTAGATCATACCGTTGGACCCCGAATTGGGTCACTTCACGATATTGGGCTAAGGGATTATTTCTTGATTTATAGTTGACACGGGATTAGTATACCAGTATAGTTGTTATGGCGAACCTTGAATACGCAATGTTAGACTTGATTTATCTTGGTAGCTTAGTTATCATGTCAGACTTATCATCATTCCTATGTTTAATTCCAGTTTATTCATGTCTTGTTAACTTTACTAGTTTCTATGCTGATAGTCACTAGGGCTTACCAGTCTTTTTGACTAACCCGTTTTCTTTTGCCTCTTTGTCTTTCGTTCCCCCCCCCCCCCCCACCAGGTTCTCAGGGAGGAAACTTTAGCTCTTAGCTTGGACTTTGCTTGCTTTCTGACAGCTCATGTACGGTTTGGTCTTGAGCTATGCTATGGCTGCACTCATGCACTTTTTGGGGAATAATATTTTACTTATGTTGTTTTAAGTACTTTGCTTCTTTAGAACTTGATGTAATGAAATAATGACTTGGCATTTTGATGTAAAAGGTTTTGACTCTATTTTTCAGTAATGAGATTTGGTTTTAAAGTTTATATCCGCTGCTTTATATACTCTATTTTATCTATGTTCTGTCTTGTGTTATCTCTGTGCCTGTTTACTAGATAATACCCCTCCAAAACTAGGGCATTCCCTTTGTGAGTGACCCTAGCGTAGGTGGGGTGTTACATTTGGTATCAGAGCAGAAGGTTACCAGACTGGGCAAAAGTTTTAAAAACCTTCTGAAACTATTTTCAAAACCGTTTATAAAGAAGCATTTTTCAAGAAAAGTTTCATTTTTAAGAAAAGGCTATTCCCCAAAAGCCATTAGCACTTTCCTTTGTTTCCTCGTTTGAATCTTTTTCCTTTTCGCTTTTCAGCATGTCTGATCTTAACCTTCCTGAGGGAGTACCCATACCTGGCTGGTTCCGAAGATACTTAGAAGTTAGGGCCAACGGCGCGGGCCCGGCAGATATCCCTCCTCCTCCTCCCCCGGTGGCCACGATTCCTCCTCCTCCTCCTCCAAGTACCGCCTTCGCCAAACTATGCAAGGACTTTATAGGAATGGGCGGCAAGAACTTCGTTGGAACTGAAACCTTCGTTAAGGCGCGAAACTGGCTAAAAGAGACTGAAGACTTGTTCGTTATTTTCGATATGGAGGATCATAGGAAAGTTCAGTTGGCAGCATGGTTGTTGAAAGAGGAAGCCGCATTTTAGTGGGAAGTCACCAACGCTACCAGGCCAAGTGGGACTTGGGCAGACTTTAGAGAGAGGTTTGGGCTTAAGTTTTTATCATCCGCAGAAGCGAGTCTTCAGATGGAGAGGTTCCTAGCACTCAAGCAAGGGGACATGTCAGTTAGGGAATACGTGAATAAGTTTAATCAGCTTGCTCGGTTTGGTTTGGACTTAGTCAACACGGCTGAGAAGAAGGCTCTACGCTTTGCTCGAGGATTGAGCGAGCCACTCCACACTATGGCCATGACTTATGTACCCATGGGGGTGACCTTTGAAAGCTTGGTGAATATGGCCCTACTTCATGAAGAAGACGAGAATGGCAAGAAGAAGGTCAAGGCGAATGAGTCTCAAGACAAGAAGGTAGACTCCGAGAAAGGAGGAAAGAACAGCAATAACAAGAATGACAAGTAACGTGAGAAAAGAAAATGCAACTTTTGTGGTATTGAGGGGCATATAGTCGAGGACTGTAGAAAGAAGAAGATGAAGATGGGAGCATGTTTCCAGTGTGGTGAAACTGGACACATCAACAAGAACTTCCCTAAGAAGCAAGGGCAAGCCCCGCAAGAAGGACCTTCTAGGGGTACATCTTTAACTTCTTTTCCCTAGAAACTCTGTTTTATGTTGTATATCCTTTCGATCCTGTCTTGAGAACCTTAGGTAGAATCCTATGAATGTAAACATGTATTTGAAACATGTTATGCTTGATGTTTGCGAATGGTTGCAAGTGATTGCTCGTGGTTGCATAACACACATTAGGCACTAGATCGGCTCAGACACATTTTCATATTGCATATGCATGAGTGTTTATACTTATTTATGGATGAAATTGAATGTGTTATCATATGAATGTTGCATATAGATGAATGTTTGTGCACACATATAGTGCTTACGTGACTAGGATTATTTGCATACATGTTGGATTCATGACACTAAACATATTTTGCATTAGAAAGATCAATCAGGCCTGATCATTTGCATTAGATAAGGAACATATACACACACTTTCTGCATATGTTCATACAGCATTAGAAATCTCTTAAGGACAATGTTTTCTTGTGGATGATGTTTTGAGTAGATGGATGATGGATGGTAGGATACGTTCTTCCTAACTTAGAGATTTCGGGGACGAAATCCTTTAAGGAGGGGAGAATGTAACAACCCGTATTTTGATAACGTGTTATAACCATAAATCTAGGCAGAATTAAATTTTAATATAAGAACCAAGGGAAACGGGTTGCGCCATTGCGTTCGTCTCGGAATTCTGCATGAAATCGAGTCTGAGTTTTCGAAAATCGGAGTCCGTATGACCAAGTTATGGCTCCCCAAAGTTTCAGAAATATTCAGAGTTCAAAACAGCTCGAATTCGAATTCAAAATTCGAATTTCAAACGCAGAACAGACTGGGCGGGAAATTTCCCGCACAGACCCAGGTCGACTGGGGAGTCGACAGGGCAGTCGACCCCCGAGACCAGGTCGACTGGGCAGTCGACCTGGGTGTCGACCTGGTCCCCGGGCGCATTTTTGGGCCAGTGTTCGTTTTGATGTTTCTAGTCCAATTTCTGTCCAGATTCATTTTCCTAAACCTATTTAAACAGCCCCAAACCTAGCCTTCTCTACACACAATTCTATTCTGCTTCTACTATGCCTCTTTTCTAAATAAAAATAAAAATGGCGTCGCTACTCTGTTGGAATCAAAACTAGAAGCTAATCAACATCAACCTAAGCAACTCAATTCAAACTAGAGATTAAAGCTTCTGCAACGATCCTACGACAATTTCTGTTCTTAGTTCTCAAAAACCACGATCTGTAAGCCCCAGTTACTCTTAGATCTAAACTCTAAACTTAATATGGACATGTGTAAATTGAAGTTGAACATAAACATGATAACTACGTGAGACCTACTCTTGTATATCTTTGATCTATGACTATTCCTTTTTGATCTATTATTTTAGATCTACTCTTGTTCACCCTAGATTTATTCACCTTGAACCTAGTACCGTTCATATTGAACCTTGATTTGTGGAATACTGATAAGAACTTGATTTAGGGGCATGTTCATGTCATAACCTAAACCCTATCATTATTTTAACATGCCTGTGATGTTATGATGTTGAAACTATTGCTAGTCGCAAGTTTAGGATTATCATCTTATGTCATTTATTGCTATGTTTATCTCCCTATTTCATATGCCAGTGATGTTATGATCATATCTCAAGTTACACCATGCTTGCCTTGAAATCACCTTTGCCACTTTATACCCATCCTTGTTATGTTATTCCCTAGTTACATCTATTGCCTTGATTCGAATTCACGAGCGATGGGGATGCAATTTGGGTAGTTTAGGAAAACCTGAATTTAGTATGAACTTGAAAACATGAATATCATTATAACTTGAGCTTGGATAGGAACATGAACTTGACATGAAATTATACTTGAAAATATGAATTTGGGACATGACACTTAGATAACTTGAACGTGGCCAACTCGAGGTTGGGTTGAGTTTGCAGTATAAATCTGCCCGGAACCGCCCGGCGAATCCAGTAGCTGCAAACAATAGGACCCAATGTGAGTAGTTGGTCATATCGCACTCGAAACCCGAGGTTAGACTAGGTTATGGTGTAAAACTGCCCGGACCCGCCCGACACATCCAGTAACCATAACCAAGTCTAATGTGAGAGGTTAGGGGTGTATTAAGTAAATTAATGCCACTGGATAGGGTTAAGTCATGGACCACTTGAATATACTTAACCAATTTGACACGTTGATTTGATAGGGTTAAGTCATGAACCGCTTGAACACACTTAACCAACCTGACAGATGATTTGTAGGACTATGTCTTGAACTAGAACGACACACTTAGTCAATTTGACATGACACGTAGATGGGGTTAAGTCTCGATTTTAAATGACAACTTAACCTGCTGAACGAAACCCTAGTTACGCGGTCCGTTTCAGCAGTAACCCACTAGATATATCACGGTACCCTGGGACTAGGCAGGGTGGGGCACGATTGCTGGGCTGATAGTAAGCGACCAGAACGACGGCTGAGTTGGTGCGCCATTGTAGGTTCAGGCGGACTAGGGTCGTGCACTTAGTCCGGAGTTGAAAAAGCAGGCATTGGGCATCAGTAGGATTATCTGTGCATTCTTGATTCGTGTCGGTGGTTGGCACCCTAGGGCTTGATACACCCTATGGTTGACATAGCACAGGTGACTACATTCGTGATAGGGCCGTATGACACAGACACACGACGAGCTAGACTTGTAGGGAGCCGATCGATTAGATCATACCGTTGGACCCCGAATTGGGTCACTTCACGATATTGGGCCAAGGGATTATTTCTTGATTTATAGTTGACACGGGATTAGTATACCAGTATAGTTGGTATGGCGAACCTTGAATAGGCAATGTTAGACATGAGTTATCTTGGTAGCTTAGTTATCATGTCAGACTTATCATCATTCCTATGTTTAATTCCAGTTTATTCATGTCTTGTTAACTTTACTAGTTTCTATGTTGATAGTCACTAGGGCTTACCAGTCTTTTTGACTGACCCGTTTTATTTTGCCTCTTTGTCTTTCGTTTCCCCCCCCCCCTCCCCCCAGGTTCTCAGGGAGGAAACTCTAGCTCTTATCTTGGACTTTGCTTGCTTTCTGACAGCTCATGTACGGTTTGGTCTTGAGCTATGCTATGGCTGCACTCATGCACTTTTTGGGGAATAATATTTTACTTATGTTGTTTTAAGTACTTTGCTTCTTTAGAACTTGATGTAATGAAATAATGACTTGGCATTTTGATGTAAGAGGTTTTGACTCTATTTTTCAGTAATGAGATTTGGTTTTAAAGTTTATATCCGCTGATTTATATACTCTATTTTATCTATGTTCTGTCTTGTGTTATCTCTGTGCCTGTTTACTAGATAATACCCCTCCAAAACTAGGGCATTCCCTTTGTGAGTGACCCTAGCGGAGGTGGGGTGTTACAGGTTTGAAATATTATTTTAATAAAAAAAGGCAGACAAGGTACAAGAACTCAATTATGTACGTGTAAAACTTCCTTTTTGGTACTTCTTCACTTATATATGTTCTTATATACAAAACTTATTAATTTAGTAATTTTATGGACAATAAGTTCGAACGATCTATTGAAAATAGTTGCTTAAACCTATTAAATGCACCATACTCAAATCTTATGCTTTAGTGTATATGATTACAAATATCAATAACAAATAAATGAATCAGACCAATTTTAGAGATTGTACAACACCCAAACACCTATCCTTAGTCCCAAACCACAACAACTGATTGATCACTTCTGCAAATAACAGAAATAAGGAATTTTGAGTATTTGTATCGTTTCGTTCTCATTCAAATCCAAATTCCTTTGGACATAGTGATCCAAATTTACACGTACAACACATAAGGAATAGCAAACTCATATATTTTCCACTCAAAGAGATAGAAAGGGAAGAATAACGATTTCCGTGTAGAATCTATCAAAAATCTGGATCTTAGAATTACTCCAATTTCTCCTAAAAAAATATATACAAGAATCAGATTTAGAATCTTATATATACATATTTCACTTAATTCCAGAATCCATATATGAATCTAAATTATAAAAGATAAAACATAGATTAGAGGAAATGAAGAAGCCTAACCTTTTTTTTGGAATTAAGAAACCGTGGAAAGACAAAATGGAGGCATAGAATTGAAAAAGTGTAGGGTTAGAGGAGAGCTTAGAGGTCTATTTATAGTTGTTATTGTGTATATGGATCGTAGGATTAGTTTAATTTTAAAATGGACAATACATTTGATGCGAAACTGTATATAAATCCCTAAAAAAATTAGCCTTCTCCACCCATCACCCTTAAGGGCGGTCGACCCCCTATATAGAAGGGCAGTCGACCGCCTATATAGAAGGGCGGTCGACTCCCCTTCTATAACGGCAGTCAACGCTCCCTTTTGAGGTCGATCCAGGGAACTTTATCCCTTGTATTGTACTTTGTATTAATTATTTTATTTAAACCGACTGATGGTTTTCATTTCTTGTTATTCTTGTCCTTTTTGTGTGTATGTATATATATATACAACACAATTTCAAACCATCGAGGAGTATTCCATTGTGCCAGTTAATATTTAATTATATTCCAGACTTATACTTAATCGGTTTGAATTTCAAACTGTAACAACCCACCTGGAATGGGCCTAAATTTTGATCCAGAAAAGGCCCATCGAAACTTAGAGCCATTCTAAATGGGTCGTTGGTTACTGTAAGGATTACATTTGCACGGAATATATATCTACAGATACTTCGAATGGAAATCTCACACAGCGGAAAGAGAAAATATAATACTAAAATAAGATTTACCATTTATTTAAAACTCACAAAAATACAGCAGTCCCAGTTATATCTGTTCAATGGGTACATCAAATAGTTCGTTCTCACAAGTTTCCAAAAGAAGTAAAGCAATAACTACTAATAATAGCATAACAACTTTGTCTTATTCATCAGCTTTTGTCATGACTTTATCCATGGCTTTTACCCCATCTACTGACCTATTGGATATGTTAAGGAGAGGGGTCAGAACATAAAGTTCTGTGTGACTGAAATATGGTGTTATTTAATGTTCATACCCTATGTAACAGCCCACGTCCGTTAATGTCACTCACAAAGGGAATGCATTAAGTTTAGTGGAGCATTATTAGTGTACAGAACAGAATATAACAAGACAGATACAAATATTGGTACTTGAAAAAAATTTAAAACAACTTTTATTGCAGCGGAGAAATAGTTTGATTACATCATCATAAACCAACAGTAAAACCAAGTACACTTAATATCCATCTTTACAAATTTGTTTTCTATGTACATAAAGTAAAAAAGCATAACCCCAAACACAAGTAGCCATAAAAGAGATGAGCTGAACTTTACTTTCAGCAATCCAAGAACTTCCAAAAGAGAGAGAAAGAGATCCAAGATCAAGCTCCACTAGTACTAGTCCCACCATGAGAACCTGGGGGGGGGGGAGGAAGAAAAGAGGCGAAAACAAGGGGGTCAGACATAAGTCTGGTGAGTATAATAACTTTAACAATATAATTATTAAAGTAACTAGGATAAGGCATAATCTGGTAAAACAAGGTATGACTGTGAAACAAGTAGGCATGACAAAGAAAACAGGAGGAATATTCTGGCGTTAATCTCGTTCCTAATCACTATAGGATAATTACTATATTGCACCAATGTTAATTACACTGCACCATTACTAGCCACCCTAAAAGTTGATCCCGCCTACAGAACATAATAATGATAATGGTAGTTTCGTGTACCCCTAGTTGCCTTCATAGGTGTCGTCTGCCCCTATCTCCACTAGTTGTACCCACTACCCCCATGCGATCGACTCCCTAACTCGTAGGTGCCTGTGCTAGTCCCACAGTGGGGTGTATCACTCCGCAAAGTGGCAACCCGTGTAACACCCCGCCTTCGCTAGGGTCACTCGCAAAGGAATGCACTAGCTTTAGAGGGGCATTATTGGTAAACATGCACAGAAATATCACAAGATAGAACATATAAAATAGCGGAAGTAAAATCGAACTTTCATAAACATTAATAATTAAGGTCTAAAGCCTTTTACATCAGAGTACATCAAAACCTGTCTTGCAATAATAAAGAAGCATAAAGACTTTTTCATAAATTATTCCCCAAGTAAAGACAGTAAAGTAGCCATAGCCAAGAAAAGTCCAAGCCATCCATGATGACCTTCAAGCAGAAGAAGTCCAAACTAAACAGCAGTATTTCCTCCCTGTAACCTTGGGGGGGGAACGGAAGAAAAGAGGCGAAACAAAACGGGTCAGTCAAAAAGACTGAGTAAGCCCTATCTACCATTAGTATAAAAACTAGTAAAGTTAACTGACATGAGAAACTGAGATGAACATAAGCATGATAACAAGATAGATAAGCTAAATCAAAATAACAGGATGAACTACTGAACTCAGATAAACTAAGGTGTCATGATAAATTACGATGTCAAGATAAAACAAGGTATTACATCGTCAGGTTTCTATCAAGTATAATATCCCTAAGATATCTGTCACGTATAACGCCCCGTGATATCTATCCTGTATTTTAGCTCTGCACCTACCGTACTAGTATCCCCACCGTGTCATGTGTTAACCAAGAATGACCCTCACTCAAAAGTCGTGTAATGGTCCATGTCAACCTAATATATCGCATATATAGGTTACTCAACTTGTATGTTTTATTCCATGTAAATGTTCAGTCCCTTGCCATAGACCATACGGGCTTTCCCATGAGATTCTATATTACTTTAACATAGTTCCATGATCCTTAAGATCGGTTTGGACTGTTACCCTAAACCTAGCTAGGGTCTTCCAACATGAATTATTGTTTGTACAACTAGGACTTATGCTACCTAGGACTACTAGGGATTACGCTTACTATTGCACGTTTTCGTATCTCGGTTTTGGTTCAACCACCCAGGGCCACTAAGATTTACGCTAACCGTCAACCGCGCCCTTTTTCCCACGCATTCATCGTGAATCGTTTTTCTATGACTGTATGCACATGTATCACATCGTGCCATCCGAGTCCTGTCACAGGGCAGACCAGGAAATACAGGACTCGGTCGGGAGCTTATGATTTATCTGCCGATGCAGATGCTAAGGTCTGTTTTTCTATACGTGGCTATGGTCCCACGCGACCCCTCCCTCAACTAGCGAAAGACAAGACAGGATAAATCCTGTATGAGAACACACTACTGGCCAACCCCCAATCCGAGCCTTACCGCAACCATAATTAGATAGCAATTATGGTCTATTGGGTGTTCTCTGCCTTTCCGTACGTACACGCTTGACCAAAGATGGTAGGTAGCCTGACGAAAAATGCTATCTAGGGTACGACCGTGTTTCGTCGACTATACCCTATCCATCCCCGTCTTTAGGTCGCTCGTATAGCAACCAAGGCATACTCTTGGTTCTTCTAACGCAGACCTTAACCTCTCATGAGCCTAGTATAATTACCTGGCAGCCCACAGAGGGATCCCAAGAATATCCTCACGTTCCCTGAAGTCGCTGCTTCGTTACCCAGTTCGCTGGAGCCTTTATCTAAATCAGATACTTGCTCCTACTCGTATACTTAAACGATGACCTACCGTATCAGGTTACTCATCTATCTATGAACTGGTCTAAATTTCCTTGACTAAGAATCATTACTTAGTTATCCTTCAACTAAGGTTTACCACTTAGCCTTATTCCCGTTATCCTTGTTAATTACGGTTACCCACCTAATTCTCCGAATTAGGGTTTATATAACAGATTAAGTGTCACTTAAGTTCATGACTTAATCCCGTCTACAAACCATGTCAAAATTTGGCTAAGTATCCAAGTTCAAGACTTAACCCGTCTACAAATCATGTCAAAATTGGCTAAGTATCCAATTTCAAGACTTAACCCTACAAACCATGCTCAAGTTGGTTAAGTATATATTAACTTGACCATATGAAATTACTTAGTCGAACCGGTCAAGTGTATTCAAGCGATTCATGGCTTAGCCTTATCATGTTTTCACGTTATATTGGTTAAGTATGGGTTAACTTAACCTCAATAAATTCACGGGTTAGATTGGTTAAGTATAGATCGCTTAACCACATCAAATTAACGTGTTAGATTAGTTAAGTATTTAACTTAACCCCATTAAACTACCAAGTTGGATTAATTAAGTCTAGGCTAACTTAACCCCATCCGATTATCATGTTTAGACTAGTTGAGTCTAATCTTAACCCCATCCATTAACTGTATCTTTCGGTTAAGTGTCATTAAGAAAACTTACTTAACCCTGCCAAATTATCATGTTGGATTGATTAAGTGTTGGTTAACTTAATCCCCGTCCGCTAGTCGTATAAAAATGGTTAAGTGTCATTAGGAAAATCAAGTTACTTAACCTACCCAACCTTGTCATGTTTTGTTAAGTATCATTAGCCTAACCAATTTACTTAACCCATTTGTCCATGTCATATTTGGTTAAGAGTCATTAATCAAATTAACTTAACCCTACCATGTGGCATTAATTACTTAATGCACCCCAACCTCTCACATTAGACTTTGTTGTGGTTACTAGTTAAGCCGGTCGGTTCCGGGTAGCTTTACACCACAACTTGGTCTAACCTCGGGTTCAAGCACAACATGACCAACTTCTCACATTGGGTCCTATTGTTTGCAACTACTAGTTAGGCCGGTCGGTTCCGGGTAGTTTTATGTTGCAAACTCAACCCAACCTCGAGTTGGCCACTTTCATGTTTAGTCTAGTGTCATGTTCATATTCAAGTTTTCAAGCAATTGGGTAGACCTAACTTAATAGGTAAATTCCCAATGGGTAGACCTAGCTTAATAGGTAAATTCCCAAGCTTATGTTTTTATGCATACTTACATGTCAACTTCCATGTTATATTTCAAGTCATGTTTTCAAGTATAAACACATGTCATACCTAACGTTACATGTTGTCATGTTTATACCCATTTACCCAAATCATGTTCATATCATTATGTTTTCCCATAATGTGACCCCAACGTTTTTTAAACCCGCATATACGTTCGCAACAACGTAATGGATTAAAAGAAGAGACTTGGCAAAGGCATGACAAAAATGGATATTAAGCCACAAGTTAATCATGGTGGCAAATGAGGCACAAATGTGTTCATTAGCTTGCATGTTACATTCTTAAACCTCAAAAACATGCATAAACCCAAACTTGGCACATAAGCGAATCATGGTGACAAAAGACATGGAATGATGACTAGAAACTCGCATATATCATCATATAAGGGTTATGACTTCATATGCAAGTTGACATAAAGATTATGAAGGTTCTCATGTTGCATAATGCAACATTTCAACATAAAGGTTGTAGCTTTTAGCTCATAAGATCAAGATAATTGCTTCATAAACTTGCATAACATGATAGCATGTATCATTCTCAATGATCAAACCCAAACTTGCAACATGAACATTTAACTTCATAGTTAATATCTAAAAGTAGGGAAAGGGCTTACATAGCTATGAAGGCCTAAATCGATTAAACTAAAGCTTGTAATGAAGCCTATACATGCCATCACCCAAAAACCCAAAGATGAACACTCCAAATCAATAAAAACCCCATCTTTATGAACAAAGATCAAAGCTTTAGCCTTGAAATCAACTTGAGAAGCTCTCATACTAACATAGGGACTCTCTAATACTCTCATGATCATGAAACCTCTCATAGAAATGAAGTGGAGGCTAGGATAGTTGAGTGGAGGCCATGAGAGTAGGAATTTTGCCATAGTTTAGTTGCATGAATGAATAATGAGGGTTTAGGATAGGTTAGGGTCTTATTTATAGATTAGGCAAGTGTTTTAGGCCATAGGATTAAACCTAGATTCAATCCAAGCCATCAAAGCATGTCTTGGGGAAGAAGTCAAGTGTAGGAACCATCTAGGGCCTTTAGATTAAAGATGAACCATGAGAACCATCCAAATGCAAAATCTGCATTTGAGCGAATCGGCCCACGGGTTGACAGCCAAACACCCTGGATTAACCCCTAGTCGACCCAGCAGGCTCGGGTCGACCTCAAAAATCGGCCGGTTCGGTTATTCCCCTCTCCCAATTCGCTGTTTTGAACATTTTTGCATATTTATTTATTTAATTTTCAATTATATATATATATATATATATATATATCAATATATATATATTTCTCTGCGCAACCCATTTCACTTAATTAAGTATACTTTAATTTGGAAATTTTTCGTGAAACTTCGCGAGGCCATATCTTGGTCATACGGACTCCGATTTTCGAAAACTCGGACTCTATTTCGCGTATTTTTCCGAGACGAACGCAATGGCATAGCCCGTTTCCCTTGATTCAGATTTTACAGTTTAATTCTGCCTCCATTTATGTTATAATAGGTTATTGAAAATACGGGTTGTTACAACCCGATACCACCAAAGATGCACGGCATATATCTTCATGATGCAACAACGTCTTACCTACCAGCCTGGGCCTGGGCCCACGCACGTACATGACCCCCTTGGACTTGCGTTGCCACCGCTAACCCGTTTTGACCTCTTACAATCAAACCCAGTAAGCGTGTCCCGTCCTCAACTTGGATCGAGCTCACAAAGATACTTAATGGGTTACTGGTTTGAAAAGGGCCCCCATGCCTGACACAAGCTTTCCACCTAAGCTTGGTCCCCACTAAGGTTTCCTACTTAACCCCATTCTTATTCATGTCTTCTTACATGTTTCAACTTGGTTAAGTGTTTCTAATCGTATTTCACAAGCCACCCAAGGCACCCACTTAACCCCCATGTCCCACCACATGTTTATCTGGTTAAGTGTTACTTAAATCATTATAACCGTAACTTTGTAAAGACCTCCCACATTAGACTGACATTTGCGGTTGCTGGATTTACCAGGCGGGTCCGGGCAGTCTTATACTGCAAACGAGCCTAACTTCGTGTCTTTACAATTGTTACGCATTTAATTCGTGCCTTTGACCTCTCACATTAGACTACCGTTTGTGGTTGTTGGATTTGTCGGGCGGGTCCGGGCAGTCTTACACCACAAACGAGTCTAACCTCGTGTCTTAGGCGGTTAATTATTACACATCTTTATTTATCCCTAAATTGGATTAATACCCCTATTCAAATTTATCAATAAATTCCAAATTTATTTATGTCCATAATTGTCACCTAAATTATGTCTATAAATTCCAGGTATACAAATTTATACCAAATAATGTCTCAAATTAATTATATGCTTTTAAGGCCATATTATGCCAATTCACATTTATGCATATTCAATATTTTCCCATCGTCCCCACGCTATTCGTATGTTTTAATATGACATGTGTTAGACTTGCAAATAGTCTAACCTATGAAAAGAAAAGCAACATCACATAACACATAAAATAGATCTAAGAATCATGACATAAGTTTACATAGCCAATAACTTGCATATATGGATATGGTTTTCCTATAACTTGCATATGAATTTCATTCAAACTAACATATGATTCACATACAAAACTAGCATAGGAAATGGACATATAGAACATAAACTTTTCATAACTTTGTACTGCCATGGATCTAAATATAGATCTAAACATAAATATGTGAACTTGCATATGGATCTAAAAGATGTGAACTTGCATATAGATCTAAACATAAAGATTAATGTCACATGTTTGCATATAAACAAGCATATGTATCTACATGATTCACATATGTTTTAACATCCCATCTTGTGTAAGATTCACATATGTCTTAATATCCCAAACTTGCATATGATTCATATATGTTTTAACATCCCAAACTTGCATATAATTCACATAAGAATATATAGTCCAACTTCACAAACTTGCATATATAAGAACATGTAATTCAACATCACAAACTTGTATATAATTCATATAAGAACATGTAATCCGACATCACAAACTTGCATATAATTCAACATCACATGATTCAAAATCATATTCTCATAATCCCAATTATAACTTATCATAATTAAATTAATTAATTATTTTGTGAAAGATATTATACTCACAAACAAAAGAATAGTCTTGTCTTTCTGGAATCTGTATTCTAAAACTGATTTGCTCGCCTTTGATGTAGACTAATCGTTATTTGGATTTAGATTTGATTTTTGATTCTTTCTTTAATCTTGTTCTTGAGTTGAAAGAGACGGCGGCTACTCTAGGTTCTCCATTGACAGCATGGCGGCTCTTGATATGAATTAGTATGATTTTAGGTTAAGATTTAGGTTGCTTATATAGAATTTTAATTGATTAAGAGTCGTCCGATTAACCTAGAATCAATCAAGACCATCCAGTCAAGATAGAATAACACTCAGCCCTAATGACTCAGTAACAGGTCAAAACAGCGTCATCTTTCAGATCTGCCCGGGGGGGTAGGTCAACCCCCTGGTCGACCTGTATGGGTAGGTCGACCCCTTGGTCGACCTGGCCCTTGGGCGGGAGATTTCCCGCCCAGCCTGCTCCCCTGTTTTGAATTTGAATTTCTAAACTGTTTATTTAAATTCTGAAACATCTGAAGGCCATAACTTCTTCATACGAAGTCCAATTCACACAAACTCAAACTCTATCTCAAGCAGAATTCCGAGACGAACGCAATGGCGCAACTCGTTCCCCTTAATTCTCACATTTGAATTTATGTATTCTTTAATTTTTATATTTAAAATCAGGGGGTGTTACACCCTATATTTTTAGCAAGTTACATATGTCAAGGTATTTCTACGCAACATACAACAAACACCAAGTATCTAACCAATGGGGTGGATATCCAAGTCAATCACCCATTAGTATTTTTAAGGTAAAGACCCAACGAGGTGGGCATTCTCTGTCACTTATGGTCCTATTAAAGGTGGATTCTTATGATCTCTCATAACCCTGAGGCAGACCCCTAGCCCCTTAAGATCCGTCGTAATACGTTAACGTTCTTAGATCTATACTCTCACTTGTAATATGAGAAGTAGTATTGCGAACGTTACTACTTAACTTATATTACGGTAGGACACTTATGTCGCTTAAGACTTCCTTTAGACAATTGGTGAGCATGCAATGGCCACATATATTTCAAATACTAACCTATCTGTAGTTGTGCCCTTACAAGCTTTTAGAGGAAGTGGACATCCCCATGAACTCCCCTACTCCGTTACCGTTTATGCCTAACCAGTTTTAGAGAAGGAAGACCCAAAGACTTACTTCAAATCCAATAAGGGTGGGTCCCATGACTTTGGTTCCTCTCCAAGAAATTAACCTTCTGAGGGATCCTAGTCCTAACCACTTAAGACCCAAATTACATAAAAAGAGAGTCAACCACTTAAGACCTTTTCAAGGCGTAGTAAACCTGCCTATTTTCACACACAATAGACTTACATATACAGTTATATATACACACACTAGACCCCTCACATTACACCATACACCTATAGATGTTGGATATGCCGGCCAGTTCCAGGCAGACTTCTACTACAAGTTGGTTTAACCTCGTGACTAATGTACTAAGTTTTGAATGGCTCATGGCACCTAGACATCTCGCATTAGTTGGACCTACTTGTGGTTGCTGGATTTGCCGGTCAGTTACGGGCAGACTTCTACCACAAATGTCAACTAACCTCGTGTCAACGTGTCACTATTAATATATATAAAGCCATTCTATATACGCACACACAAACAATCAAATATATATACTTAAAATAGGGACATTAATACAACGTTAATTACACTGATTATGTTTATATAAGTACAATAATTATATCGTCCAAATAACATAAATATTTGTATAAACAAGGAAATGTTCTAATGAGATGGCAATTGTCAATTTTTCAAAATCAAGGTATACAAGTTAGTTTTTCCATACTTTTATCGCTACAACTTAGGCATGATGGCATAATAGCAATATAACAAATAGCAATGAAAATATATACATACATACACATTTCAACTTGCATCCTAGGCTTGTTAGAATGATCACAATACTGCATTAAAAATAGAGTATTACATACATTATACATGTATGTTTATATTTTACACTTTGTCTAATTCACCTCTTTTTAGGTATTATGCACATAAAAACGTTTATACTTGACATATTTCAAGTATGAATACGTTTCGATTCATAATAGAATCCAAACCTAATCAAGTCATGAAATACCCAAATTTAAACCATTTTAGGTTACAATTAAATGTCTGATAAAGGTGAATTATACAAAATAGAAACAATAGTAGCAACACCAATTTTCATATTTAACCCAATATTAAAATCAAAAGTCCATAATACCCAAATAATCATGACAGTTCCTACGCAATTACAAGGTAGAGGATTTGGGAGATTTAGTGTTTATATTATCAGTTTCTAAATCCTCTTAGGCGTATCTTTCAACATGATAATCTAATAAAAATAAAAATATGCCTAAGTAAACGATATTTCACTCACAGATCTAGGAAGAACAAAGAGAAGTCTGTAGTAGATCTAGATATGTGCTTTAATCATTGTGGTCAAACGTGCTTCAACAATTCTCCTAATATGTATATATATACAAGAAACATGTATTGGAATCTTATATACATATCTTTATACCAAATTACAGAATGTTAAACTTATATGAATTAGAATAGAGAGAGATTAAGAATAGGGTCGTAGAAATAGAAGAAATCCTTAACCTCCTCATTTATTTTTCTCTAGAATTTAGTAATGGCAGAGAGGCAGCATGGAGGCAGGGGTAGAGAATGATTAGGGTTTCATAGTGTGATATGAGGGTCAATATATAGTTACCCGTATGAGCATAAACCGTTGGATTACTTAGAATTAATACAAGCCTTTTATTCATATATATCCCAAAAAAACCTAACCACATAGATTTATTAGGTTGTTCAGCCGTCAGGCGGTCAACCAGTGGTCTACACCCCTTAAGGAGGAGCGATTGACCCCTTGGTGGTTGGAACGCCTAATAAAGAAGCACAACTGAGTTGTTTATTTTAATAAATATGTTCCTTAATCTCTTAATCTGGTATCTTTTATACAATATACTTTGTCCCTATGATCTTATCTTCATTTCAAAATTCAAATTCTGCCTCTTTGTTTTGAATATCCTTTAGACATGTATATATATTATCCATTAAATTGTACATATATATATATTATGCGTTTACCGTCCAAATTCATTTTTTCATAACTTTTTAATACATTGACTGTTTTCACATATTATATTTGAAAAGATTCATAATTTCACCACGAATCCAAATAAATGAATTTCGTAGCCAAATTCCTAAAGCTGCAAAAAATTCAATTTTTAGCCTTATCATTTAATTGCTTATTTTTAATTATTTATTTATTATTAATACTTATGAATTTTACGGGATGTTACACAAACCTTGTATCTATATATTTTACATACAACTTGTTTTGTTAATAACTTCTTCATACAGACCCCGTTTTCGATAAACAAAATATGAAATTAGATCAGAATCTCACAATGGATAAAATAATAATAATTTTGTGGTCTAATTCTTGATTATCCAAAATTCTTATTTTTAACTTATTACTTTAGTTACCTATGCCTATTTAGGGTTATATTTTTATGGGTGTTAATTCTCCCCCCTTAAAAGAAATTTCGTTTGAAATCTTCTGAAAGGGTGAAAAACACAACTCTTTCTAACAAACGTGTTATGCACCCAATTTATTTATTGGGCATCCATAAAACATCCATTACTCGATGTGGTTATGTACCGCGGATTCGCTAAAATGAGTTCAGTCCTAGTGTGTATGCGTAATAAGTGATGTTGAGTGTATGCAAAACACCCTAATATGAATAAAAATTCTATATGAGTGTACGATGAATTTGTGTTGCAACCATCCAATCTAGCAAACACAATGTAAACGTTAAAGAATTTAGAGGAAAATAATAATCGTGACAAGCACTAGATGAGTTTACCTCATCTTCTCTTTAGTTTTTCAAGTACTTACAATAGGGTTATCCCTCATTGTACTCTGACGAGGATGGCGGATTTATTGCGGAGACTTTTGATTCCATGCCCCCACAATCCTTACGGTGCCACGGAGCACCTAGGATCCAACTCGAAGCTCACTAAGTCACCAATAACATCTAGTTGGAGTCTCATGGCGGAATTATGAAGGCATTTCCTGAGATGAGAAACATGAAAAACTTTATGGATTGCTGATAAGCGCTCAGTAAGATCCACACTCTAAGTCGGTTTCTCAATCCTATCGACTATCTTAAATAGCCTAATAAATCTAGGAGAGAAACTTCCTAGTCTTTCCAAACCAAACGACCATCTTAAGAGTGGAAACTTTCACAAATACTAAATCTCCAATGCTAAATTTGAGTTCCTTCCTGCTCCTATCTGCATACGATTTATGTAGGTCCTAGGCTACCTTCATTCTTTGCCCAATCAAAATGATTTTTTTGTAGAATCACAAATAAGTTATGGTCTGAGTACAAGTAAACAAATTGCGTGGCATCCCATACGACTCTTCATAAGGGATCATACCATTCTCCTTTTGAAAATTATTATTATATGAAAAAACCACCAATGGGAAATGCATCTCCCAAGCTCCTACGAAATCAAGGATGAAGGCTCTAAGTAGAACCTAAACGACTCTATTAAGTCTCTTTATCTGTCCATCAGTCTACTAGTGGTAAGTTTTGCTCAAACGTCATCCCTAAGGCTACTTGTAGGATCCTCCAAAATTCACTTGTAAACAAAGGGTCCTTATCACTAACTATGCTCGTCAGGATTCCATGCAGTCTAACTATATCCTTGACGTATACCTGGGCCAACGAATATGTTATCCTATTCTTTTTTATCAGTATGAAATGAGCACTCTTCATCAAGCAATCCACAACGACCCAAATGGCTTCATTTCTCTTTTGACTGTTTGGAAGCCCATGTATGAAATCCATCGTAAATTTAACAGTTTTAAGCATTTATTCTTAAAATAAATAATTTGAACATATTGTATACAAATCACTAAAGTCTTAAGTTTTGTGTATGTATATATATATATATATGTGTGTGTGTGTGTGTGTGTGTGTTAATTCATATGAAAATTAAAGCAGTGCCAAAAAGGAGATTTTACATATATATGTTAGAGTTATCGCACCTTGTCTTTCTTTTATTATTTAAATAATCATTTAAACCTCGGTTACAAGTTTTTATGTATATGTTGTTATTTCCTTGTTATTGATTATGACATACATGCTTATGCCATATCGAGAAAGTTAGGGAAATAAACTTGTAAACCTTATTTTGATGCTAGGATTGACATTTCAAATGAATTATGACATTTATTCATGTGCGCTTGGTTTATGTTTTATTCACTATTGTTTATTAGCTTAATTAACATATTATTAGTGCATATTGAATTCGTATTAAGAGCGTACTAAATGCGTTAAAATAGGAAATTTATATGTATATGTATTTCGATGGCTTTTATTAGTATTAATGACACAATACACGAGATTAATCCTTACTTGTAGTAGAAGGCTATCCGGAACCAATCAGCAGATTCTACATCTACAAGTTAGTCAGATTAACGTGATAGGTTTAAGTGCCACGTGCCATTATAATAATTACATAAAGACGAGAGTTTAAGCCAAACTTATAGTACAAGTCTGCCCAGAACCGCCCGATAAATCCAACATCTATAAGTAGTTACTTTAATGTGAAATGTCTTATGTGTGTATATGTGTGTATATGATATATATATATATATATATATATATATTTGTGAGAAGAAGGTCTCCCTAGAGTATTAAGTGGCTAGCCCGCCTAGTTCGTGTATTAAGTAGCTAGGACTTGGTCCATTCCTAAAGTTCACTCCTTGGTTTAGGACCCAAGTCACGGGATTCACCCTTAAAAAGTTCTTAAGTGGTCAAGAAGTCCGTCTTTCTCTTAAAAAATATTAAATGGTCTTCAGTAACTGTGACAGCCTACGTCCATTAATGTCACTCTTTATCAGAATGCATTAAGTTTCATAAAGCAATATAGGTAAACATTACAAGATAGATATAAAATAATAGCGGAATTTAAAATTTTATTAAATAGAAAACATCGTTTTATAACATGGTTACATCATAAGTCTGAAATACTGAAAACATAAAACTTTTGTCTTGTACAAAAATCATCATCAAAGTACAATGATACATAAAAGAGCATATTCCCCAAAATATAGCCATAGTAAAGAAGTCATGAAATCAAGCAGTACGTCTAAGCAGCTCCAAGAAGAATGAAAGAAGAATCCTGATCAAGCTTGAGTATTCCCACCCTGAGAACCTGGGGGGAGGGGGACGGAAGAGAAAGAAGAGGAAACAAAACGATTCAGACATAAAGTCTGGCAAGTCCAATTACTTTTAGCATATAAATAAGTAAAAGCATCATGATAGGCATATAAGTTGGAGAGAGATAACAGTGTCATATGGTAGGTATAACAAGGTAAATAGGATAAACTGAACAGAATAGGCATTGCTCTTCTCTAATACTTTTCTCTGCACCATTAATAGTATAACAAGAACAAGATGATCCCCAACAAGTACAAGCTGATAGACTTAGGCATACTTCTAGTGAGAGGTTTTACCCCCATACAATAACATGCAGCCCAACTGAACTTACCGGTGATAATAACGGGCTCCTAAACAAGCGAGACTAGATGTACCCTAATTACTAACCCAATCGATCGGCTCCCTAACTCTGTAGATACCCTGTGCTGGCCCTACTGTAGAATGTATCACTTCCTAAAGTGACAACCTTTCGTTTACAGGATGTGCACAACCATATCAACTGACGCCACAATGTCTTATCTTCCCGAGCAGGCGGGCTCATGCACGCACATGACCCCGATGGAATGCACCGTCAGACACCTTTTTCAAAGTGACCTCTTATAATCAACTTAGTAAGCATGCCCCAACTCTGACCTAGTTCGGAGTACTCGTTTGTTACCTATATGGGTTAATGACCGAAATGGATCCCACACACCAGATGATACAAGCTTCCGCCTAGGCTTGCATCCCCACTACTAGGATTTCAACAGGTTATGCTTACCAGTTTAACAAGATTCATAACCCCGCAGGTTAAGTTTGTGGGCCTATATATAAATATTACCCACCACCCCAAGATTTACTTAACCCTCCCACTGATTCAACAAGTTTACTTAACCCCTACTCAAGTTAACATGTTCATGTAATCCCTACGGATTCAAACAGGTTAAGTATTACAAGTTCATTACCATTTATTCATTTATGGTTATAATGCTCTAGACCTCCAGCATTAAGCCTACCACTTATGGATGCTGAATATGCCGGTCGAGTCTGGGCAGACTTCTTCCACAAGTCGGACTTAACCTCGTGTCTTAGCACGTTACGTGTTTATGCACTTAGACCCCTCACATTAGATTTACCACTTGCGGATGCTGGATATGTCGGGCAGTTTCGGGCAGACTTCTACGACAAGTGTAATCTAACCTTGTGTCTAAGCATCGTTACAGTTTCTAATTAATGTAAATCTAGGCATTTTCATTATTAACCAATTATTATGTTCATTATGCCTCAATTCCCCGTCCGATCTATGATGCAAGTTATGCCCAATATAGGTCAAGATCTAGATTATGCCCCTAAATCTCAATTTCTGGCTCAAGGCACAAATTATGCCCAAAATTCCAAATCATGTTTTACAACAAGAATTATGCCCTAAATTAATCATTCCCAGTCGTTCCCAATTTCACGCATTCGCGTATTTCAACGATAGGCGTAGGCTCGAAGGTAGCCTGGCTATAAAAACAAAAAGGGAAGGATGGAGAGAAGAGAACAAGAACAGACATAGTAAATAAAAACGACATAAGATGACATGATTAGGCAAACTAGCATAATAGGCATAAGGTGACATGATTAGGAAAATTAGCATGATAGGCATAAGGTGACATGATTAGGCAAACTAACAGAACATGGATATCATGACTAGTCATATAAGATCTAAATAGTAAGTTAGATACACAAGTAACTGTAGATTTGATATGATTCAAATAGTCATAGGCTTAGATCCAATTCATATACATGTCAAGATAAATTTTAAGTGTTTACATCTAAAAATAACATAGACTTACTATGATTGGATCTAAGAAACTGAATAATGATTGCAAATGTTGAACCACAGATCCTTGAATACGTGTAACTTGTTTGTTGAAGAGGTAGTAGGCTAGATCAAACTATGTTGGAGCAGCCCCTCGTTGTCACCATTAAATTAGATGAATAAAATAATGGATATAGGGTCCTATTCATAGCCCCCGGTCAATGAATCTAGTCAGAAAACAAGTCCGCATACGTAGAACTGAATTTGCCTCGGATCTGGGGGATGTCGACATGGGTGTCGACACCCCTGTTGTGGTGTTGACCCATGGGTCGACACCACTAGGGTGGGGTCGACCCCAAACGGTCTGAACTCCTGCCCTAGCCCGCGTCTTCTGATTTCGAATTATTTTGAATTTTTTGAGTTGTTTTGTATATATATGATTCTTTTGTGCGTATACAAATTTCAAACCTTAATATCTTCTTCATACGATGTCTGTTTTACGCAAACTTGGTGTCTATCTTAAGCAGAATTACGAGATGAATGAAATGGCACATTCTGTTTTACTTAATTCTCAATATTATACTGAGAATTCTTAATTTATCATTATAGTGTCTTTTAAAAATTACGGGGTGTTACATTCTCCCCTACTTAAAGGATTTCGTCCCAGAAATGTCCAAGTTAAGAAGAATGTATATCCTAACATCCATCATCCATCTACTCATCCACCAATTACAGTCATTCATTGTTGTTAAAGATTTCTAATGCTTTTATGAACATATGCAAAGGTGTGTGTATATGTCTCTATACTAATGCGAGAAATCAGGCGGTCTACTGATTCAGTCGACCTCCTTAATGTAATGTAAGTTAGTTCCATGAATCCAACATGTATGCAAATAATCCTATTATAACATGTAAGTTCTATATGTGTGCGCAATCACTCATCCAAATGCAACATCCATATGATGATACACCCACTTTCATCCGTAAAAATAAGAAAAATGCACATGCATCCATATGCAGTGTGAGAGTGATTGAGCCGATCTAGTGCCTAATATGTGTATATGCATCCATGAGCTGCCACTAGCAACCACTTGCATCCATCAAATATAACATGTCTCAAGCACATGTTTACACCCATGGGATTTCTACCTAAAGGTCGAAGATTCAATCGACAGGATATACTTTAAATGATAGAAACAAGCATGAGTAAAAGCTTTGGAAAGGAAGTTAAGAACATACCCTTGAAAAGAAAAGGGTACGAAGCGTGAATCTTGTCTTCAGTCTCCGAAGTTGCATCCTCTTGGTTATCTCCCCACTGTACTTTCATCAACTTGACTTCCCGGTTGCGTAGCTTCTTAACTTCTGATCCAAGAATACGGGTAGGAACTCGTCTAACTAACGCCTCGCGTTCTACCTCTACTTCCTCAAGCATACTCGACTCAACTACTTCTACAGTATCATGCAAGCATTTCCGTAAATGAGAAACATGGAAAACATCATGAACGCCGAACAATCTTTCTGGTAGCTTTACTCTCTAGGCCATTTGGCCAATCCTTTCTGCTATAGGAAATGGCCCTACAAATCTTGGTGCCAATTTCCCTACAGATCCAAAGCGAACCACATTCCTCAAAGGTGATACCTTGATGAAAACCATGTCTCCCACCTCAAACTCAATGCCAGTCCTTCTCTTGTCTGCGTAGGACTTCTGTCTGTCCTGAGCTATCTTCATGCGCCTTCTAATAAGATCAATCTTTTCTGAAGTTTCTCTAACCATATCTGTTCCAAGTAGAAGTCTTTTTATAGACTCCCACCAACAAGTCAGTGATTTACAGGGTCGTCTGTACAATGCTTCGAAGGGTTCCATGCCAATACTAGCCTAGTAACTATTGTTGTAGGCGACCTCTACAAAAGTAAGATGCTCCTCCTAAGTCCCTCCAAAGTCTAGGATACACAGTCTTAAAAGATCCTCAAGAACTCTGTTCACCCTTTCCGTCTGTCCATCGGTCTGAGGGTGATAAGCGGTGCTTAAACACAACTGTGTACCTAATGCTTCCTACAAGCTCTTCCAAAATTCACTGGTGAAAATGAGGTGATGATCACCCATAATACTGGAAGGTACTCCATGCAGACAGACTATCTCTCGAAGATAGTCTGCCGCCAACCATGCTGTTGTTCTTTTACTCTTAACAGGAATGAAATGAGCGCTCTTAGTAAGCCCGTCCACTATAACCCAAATATTGGTGTTGCCTTTCCTCGATCTAGGAAAACCATCAACGAAATCCATCGAGACGCTCTCTCACTTCAACTGTGGGACCTCCAGAGGATGAAGTAAACCATCGGGCTTCTTTTGCTCAGCTTTTACTTGCTAGCAAATCAAACATCGATAAACGAACTCTGCTACATCTTTCTTCATCCCAGCCCAAAAGAAAACCCTCTTCATATCTCTATACATCTTATCACTGCCTAGATGTATAGTCATCTTTGAATGGTGGGCTTCCTCAAGGACTGTCTCAATAGACTCCCAACTCGGGGAATACAAAGCCTTCCATCTCGTCGCAACCACCCTCTATCATCCATGGAATATCTACTGTGGGTAGAAGTCTCCCCTCTACTGAGCCTATCCAAGATGTCTAAGATCTGTGGATCCTTTCGCTGTGAAGTTCGTATTTGATCCAAAAGAGTAGGTCGCACCTCTAGTGATGCCAATAAACCAAGTGTAAACTCAGTGGAGGGTCTAAAATCAAAAGTCGATGCGAACTTCAAGCTTTTCCTCTCCACAAACAGAGGACTAAACGTCATCCTCTGCCTACTCAATGCGTCTACCACCACATTACCCTTGCCAGGGCTATAAGCAATCTCAAAGTCATAGGACTCTAGGAACTCCATTCATCTTTGTTATCTCAAATTAAGATCCTTCTGCGAGAAAAAATACTTAAGATATTTATGATCAGTGCATAACTCGAACTTCTCCCCAAGTAGATAATGGCGCCAAGTCTTAAGCGCGAATACTATGGCAGCTAACTCTAAGTCATGGGTAGGGTAGTTTTTCTCATGAATACTTAGTTATCTACCTCCATAACATACCGCCCTTCCTTCTTGCATCAGAACCGCGCCAAGCCCTGTACTACATGCATCAGCGTATACTGTGAACACTTTATTCCTATCAAGCAAGGTCAAGACTGGGGCTGTTGTCAGAGCCCTCTTCAATCGTTGAAAAGCATCGTCACAATCTATATCCCAAAAAAATGTCAGATTCTTTTTCGTCAATCTGGTGATGGAGCTGATATCTTTGCGAAGTCCTTAATGAACTTCCTATAATAGCCCGCTAATTCAAGAAAACTCCTCACCTCTGTTGCATTTTTTGGGATATGCCAATCTTGAACAACAACTACCTTTGCGGGATCTACTACTATCCCATCTTTAGAGACCACATGCCCTAGAAATCTCACTTCTTTTCTGCAAAAATGACATTTGGAGAATTTTTCCCTAAGCTGGTGCGCACGGAGAGTTTTCAAAACCTCCCTTAAATGTCGGGCATGCTCTTCCACACTTTTCGAGAAAATCAAGATGTCATCAACAAAGACCACAACGAACTTATTTAGAAACTCATGAAACACCCTACTCGTCAAATTAGCAAAATAGGTGGGTGCATTCGTCAACCCAAAAGGCATTACTAGCCTCTCGAAGAAACAATCTGGAGTTCTAAAAGTGGTCTTGTCTATACTATCCTCAGACACCCACAACGGATGAAACCCCGTAGCCAAGTCTAACTGAGAGACAACAAATGCACCAATAAGCTGGTCAGACAGATCATCTATCCTCGGAAGTGGGTGTCTATTCTTCTTAGTGAGTTTATTACTCTTTATAATCCACACATAAGTGAAGCAAACCATCCGCCTTAGTTGTGAATACTACTAGAGCACCCCATTCAAATATGCTTCGCGTAATAAACCCTTTCTAAAGTAACTCCCTTACTTGCTTACTAAGCTCCCTCCTTTCTCTTGGAGCCATATAGCGGACAGGCAATGCAACTGGCTTTGCATTACCCACCAAGTATATACGGAAATCAATCTTGTGCCTCGGAGGTAATCCCAGAACCTCCTCAAAAACAAGGCGCATGTATCATCTTGTACTTAATGTTTCCTGATTCTACCGGTAATCTTAAAATATTGAATGAAACTTGTTACAAATGTATTCATTGAATTGATTTTGTTCATCAATAATCTTAAGTCAGAATACTATTTTGACTCTATGCCATTGATTTTTAGGATACTCATAGACTACTGGTACAGATCGTAAATCATCGGTAGATGCATCAGGCGACTCTAGGAAACTAAGCATGACAGACCCCTTAGGGATCCAATGGGACAACAACAGGATCTAAAACCATACTAGAACTAAGTTGTAGAGACTCAACCACAGAATCAGATATAAAAGAATGTGAAGCGCTCGAATCAAAAATAGTTCTAACAGATGATTGGAAAGAGAAATCAAACCTTCAACGAAAACTTTCCTACCTCCATCATGGCGCACCGGCCACGACAACATGCACCTTCCCTTTCGAAGATCCTGCCCTTTGACCATGTCTTTGCTTCTTCAGGCACTCCCTAGAAAAGTGTGATGGCCCACCCAGGACAAGCCGACATTTCCCCGAAATGCGTCGTACCAATGCCTGACTAGCACGGGACGGTCGTCGAAGGAAAAGGATTTGAAACTATGAATCACCAAAGAACCTGTAGTATATCTCACAGCGCATGGAATAAAATATAATAATTACATAACTTGACATAAAACAGGCGAGACAATGTATAAGCTTAAAACTAAACCATCATAGCTGTGGAATCCAAAATATAGTTTATAATCCAAACCATCATTATTACAACTTCAAAATACCGTCTCTAAAGCAAAATAGAAAAGGTACACTACTAATGCCTAAAGTAGTGACCAGCAACAACACAGGGAGAATATATGTAAATAGTACGTGGAAGCCTTCCGCTCGTCTCCGGACAGCTACTCGTGCATAACCACCTAACCTGTCTCTAGTCTGCTCGTTTAGGAGCACCCAGAGTAATAAGAAGAGACATAAAACTCTGGGTCAGACAAAAGTCTTATGTGAGCAATAGCAGCAAAGTAAAACAATAACAGGTATAAATAATCATACCTGAACCTGGACCTGCAACCAAAGAGTTATCATAACAGGATATACAGTACTCTAAGGTAACACTAACATAAAGTGTAAAGTGGAAGTGTGCATGTCATGGTGATAGAAAACATCAAACATAGCAATCATCCTAACATCTCTCACTCAGTGCGTAAAGCATACGATATCCACCGCTTTGGTCACTAGAACCATTGGGGTCATGACGGAGCCCAGCTCCATCCAAACCTTACTACGACCACTTTGCTCTTGGGAGTCCTGATGGAGTTCGATTCCGAACAACTTTGACCCCACCGCACTGGTCCATAGTCAACGCCCCACATCAATAGTGAATCAAAGTTATAGATATCGATAACCCCTTTGCACACATCCCGCAACAATGTCCAACTTTGAAGTTAACTCGTTGGTTCCCATCTGGATCCTGAATGATAACTTCCCTTTTGGACTTCCTTTGCATCTCGGTTTTTGGTCTCCTTCAGTCTGGTTCGTCACATTCCGTTCCTTAGTCTCCATTCGTGATGTGCAATCGATTCTTGGTGCAAAATTCGTAGTCAAGCCCTCCATGTCGTGACCTTGCTTTCCACTCGTGACCTTCCACTCGGGACCTTCCACTCGGGACCAAGTAGGCGAGTCGTGATCCTCCATAGGGGTCGGGTCGTGATCCTCCGTAGGGGTCGGGTCGTGATCCTCTATAGGGGTCGGGGAGGATCTCGTGATCCACCAAAGGGGTCGGGTCGTGATCCTCCATAGGGGTCGGGTCATGAAGGCAAAGTCCACTCGTGAAGAGGGGGTTTGACCAATTTCCTACAACTTTTCCAACGAGCTATTTATGCCATACGACGGCGTTTTCGACCATTCTAACTTTTCTATGAAATCACAGTTCATACCAAAGAGTAATAGCAACATATAGAAACAACCATAAACATCAAAACAATGGTTTAACATGTTAATATGGATTAAACATACCCAAAAACATGATTTTCCCCTTAATCCCCTTAACCATGTTTTAACTATAGGATTAGCAAACTTTAGCCAAATTAACCCAAATTTCAAATAGAGACATAAAATAATATTTTAGAATTTCTACATATTTTTCCATATTTTTCTGAGTCATAATTTCGCTAATTATCACTAATCACCCCTAATTAGCCGTAATTAGTGTAAAAACATGCAAATCACTCACCTTAGCCATAAATAAAGCTCATATCTAAAAATATCTTTGATTTGGGTCGAATTTCAATGTATAACAGCAGGTCCAACTCTAATTTTGTGCTATTTTGACTTGATATGACGTAGATTTTCTTAATATGTGATTAGAAGGTGATCTGGAGGTGTTTTAGAAGATGGATGCCATTACTAGGGTTAGACAAAGGTAAATGGCAGCTAGAAAACTGAAATGAAATGTTTTCCCTAACCCTTTCAGCCCTCCCGTAACCCTAATCCCGAAATGTGTTATGGGTCTAGCTGCTAATCGTCCAATTAAGCCCGGTTAAGCTGTTTTTCACCCTCCAAACCTTATTTCAGCCATATCTCCCAAACAGTAAGTCCGTTTGATTAATGTGACTACTCTACGGAAAGGTAAACCATCATCCGAATACAATGGAAGTGGTATCAGGTCAAAACTCTTTACCAATCAAACGTTATAGGAGAAACAAGATTCTTTAGGGATAAAACGGTCATTTAAAAATCGGCAAAAATCGTGAACATGGGAAATGACCCCAATAGTCGCTCTCTAAAGTTACACGACCATACGACTTCGTATGAGAATGGAATAAGTATTTTATGATCCTCCGATACGTAGAATGCGGGTTATTACAAAAAGTGTCCGACCTCTCCACAATTGAAACAAGCATACTTCTTTCTTTTGCAGTCCTTGATCAAGCGACCCTCGTGCCCACGGTTATGACACTTCCTCTTATCTCTAGCCTAGTCGTCCTTTCTCCTTTCTTTTGTTGTTGTTATTATCCTTTCTTTGGCCACACTTTCTTATTTTGTGTTTCCTCAACCTTAGCTTCTTTCTTTTCACCCTATCTTCATCATGCATCAATGCCATATCAACAAGTTTCTCAAAAGTTGCTCCCACCGAAATATGAGACATAGCCAACCCATGGCGGGGTTCATTCAATCCTCTAGCAAACCTCAAAGCCTTCTTGTGTGGAGTATTCACTAGCTCCAAACCAAACCCCGCCAATTGATTAAAAATCGGAAAAAATCGTGAACATGGGAAATGACCCCAATAGTCGTCCCCCAATGTTACACGACCATACGACTTCGTATGAGAATGAAATAAATATTCTACGATCCTCTGATACGTAGAATGTAGGTCATTACACTCTTCCCCCCTTAAGAAATTTCACCCCGGAAATTCCTTAACCAAAACATACAGTGGTACCCTGCATGCCTATCAGCCATTTACAAACAACCAAACATACATAATACACAACAAGCCTATCCTAGCATGCGGTTACTAAGCAAGGGAATAACCATATCGCTATTATAACCTTACCAGGCAAAGAGTTCTGGATACGACATTCTTATGCTCTCCTCTGTTTCCCAAGTGCAGTCATGCTCATTATCACCCCACTGGACTTTCACTAGTTCCACCGTCTTCCTTCGAAGCTGCTTCGTATCATGCTCCACAATACAAATCGGTTTGCGGTTCCCAACCGCTTCGGGTTCTACCTCGATATCATCCAACTGGTCCGGTCAAATAGTCATATCAGAATCGTGCACGAACTTCCTTAACTGGGAAACATGAAATACGTCCGCCATCTTGTCAGGCAATCCAACTTTATATGCCAAATTGCCAACCTGTTCGAGGACTGGAAACGTACCAACAAATCTTGGTGCCAACTTTCCTCTTCTACCAAATCGAATCACACTATTCAACGGAGAAATTTTGATGAATACCAAGTCGCCAACGGAGAATTTCAATTCTCTTCGTCTTTTATCAGCATAGCTCTTCTGCCTATCTTGGGCAGCCTTCATTCGCTGTTGAATAACCGTGATCTTATTTGAAGTTTCTCTTATCACATCCGGCCCAAGCACAAATTTCTCACCGGTTTCCAACCAACATGACGGTGAGTTGCACGGTCTTCCGTACAAAGCTTCAAATGAAGCCATACAAATACTGGACTGATAACTATTGTTGCATGCGAACTCAACTAGATGCAAATAAAAAAAATGATGCAAATAGTCATCTCATGAGCCACCAAAATCCAATATACAAGCTCTCAAGAGATCCTTATGACACCTTACATCCGTTAATGTCACTCAGTATGGGAATGCATTAAGTTTCATAAAGCGTTATAGGCAAACAGACACAGAATAATTACAAGATAGATATAAATAAGATAGCAGCGGAAATTTAATTTTTTATTTCAAACATAAACCATAATGTCGTGGTCCACAATACCATAAGTCACAAAAACAATTACAATAAAATAACTTCTGTCTTGCACCATCAGAGTACAAAAGTATATAAAAAGCATAATTCACCAAATAAAAGAGTTAATCCATAGCAGAGACAAGAACTTGAGCTATACCTCAGAAGTAGCTCCTAGCAAGATGATATCTGAGTCCTGACTAAGCCTAAGTGTTTCCTCCCTGGGAACCTGGGGGAACGGAAGAAAGAAGGAGAAACAAAAGGGTCGGACATAAAGTCTAGCGAGTCTATTTACTTTTAGCCAGTAAATAAATAAAAGTAACATGATAGGCATATAAAGTGGATAAGAGAGATCATTACATAAATGGCAGGTGTGACAAGGTAGATAGGATAAGGTGTGTACACTTTTCTAATGATTACTCTGCACTATTACTAGTACAACAAGAATGAGATGATCCCTTCCACTTTAAGTTGATAAACTTAGGGCATACGTCCAAGTGTACCCTAACCACTGCCATAATTGATTGGCTCCCTACTTCGTAGATACTCTGTGCCGGCCCCACCGTAGGATGTATCATGTCCTAAAGTGGCAAACCCTCACTGATATGCATAGCCCCATATCTACAGATGTCACGGTCGTCTTATCCCCCTCTGCCCGGCTCGTGCACACACATGGCCCGGTCGGTTTGTGCCACCCACACCGTCCTCCACATTTGGATCTCATACAATCAGTCGGTAAGCGTGTCCCCTCTCCGCCTAGTACGGAGTACTTTTATTTGATACCTACTTTGGGCTACTGATTGAAATGGGTCCCACACAATATGATACAAGCTCTCCCCTTTTTTCTTATATCCCCCACTAGGTTTTCACTGACTATGTATACCATTAGGTGTCTTTAATTGCATAGTCCTATACCAGTTATGCTTACCCTAAAAGGTGTCTTTAATTACATAGCTCTATTATTTCCTCCAGTTATGTATACCACTAGGTGTATTTAATTAAATAACCATATTGGGTTAAGTTTGTGGGCCTATATGTAAATATTACCCACCCCCACTAGATTTGCTTAACCCATCCATTATCCAATCAATTTACTTAACCCTACCTTTAGTTCATAATCCCACAATTCATATGGATTAGATTTGGTTAAGTAGTCCAATTCATTGTCATATCCATTTATGGTTTATAATGGGCTAGACCTCCCACATTAGGCCTACAACGTGTGGATGCTGGATATGCCGGTCGGGTCTGGGCAGTCTTATTCCACAGTTGGGCCTAACCTCGTGTCTTAGCCTGATTCTTATTTGCATACTTAGACCTCCCACATTAGGTTCAACATTAGTGGCTGCTGGGTATACCGGTCGGGTCTGGGCAGACTTCCACCACTAATGCAACCTAACCTCATGTCATAAGTACAATTACAATTCCAAATTATAATTACTAGACATTCCATTATTAATTAATTAATCAATTAATTGAGCCTTTCCCTTTATAGGTATTAATGCCCATTCTACCCAATAGTTTGAATTATATGTCCAAACATGTTCATATTCAAATTATGCCATTATTAACCTTTTGCCCCCATTCCTTAACTAGCGTCCTCACAAAATTGGCAGCATGCCTAGGCTAGATAATGGCTTAGCCATAAACGATAAAAAGGGAAAAATAAAGTGATTGTTTAACATAACTTGGCATAGGAATATACTATCATGGTGATAAGGTGAACATACATACTAACATGGACTTGTAATTAACATCATAACAAGGTGGACATAAAAATGGTGAGCTTGTGGCAGTCAATTGATTCTAACATAACTACGATGTCTCAATAAGCATAGTGAGATCTAAATTAGCAGTTTAGATGTCCAATCGGTTTAGATCTATCATGATAAACACAAGGTGATAAATTAGATCACATAATTCAGATCCAAAGGTTAAAATAGATCTAACACCATTAGATGACATAGTAGCATGTTTAGATCTAAATATGGATTCACATGTCCATATTACAACATATCTAAGTTGATCACAATATTATAGGTGAAAGGTGATTTTCATAAAGAATTGGATCTAACAACATTGTAACTGTCTAAATAAACAGATTTACATAAACCACAATATAGTTACAATTCAAGATCCACAAAGGCAACATAATAAAATAACCACAGTTGCATTAGATCTAGAGAAATAGATCTATTATGACAAAGCATAAGGTTTAACAATAGCATGGATTCATAGTTTACAACATATCCAATTCACAATCTTTCACAATTTACTTTTATTTATTTAAACCGAAAAATAACCAACTCACTGTGTTTGGATTGTCAAGATAATAGAAAAGAAGTTGGTGTTGAATCTATGCTTGAATCTCAGAATTTGATTTGCCAAATTGATAGTTGTTTGAAGAAAACGGATCCGTCTCAGTTCGCACACCGGCAGCATTTGGCTCCCATGATTTCCAATGAAGAAATAGGAGAATTGGACACATATATATAGCTGCAGAACCCTTTGAAACTGACTGCCACCTCAGCCCTAGAGGTGTCAACACCCCTGTGGGTGGGTCGACCCATAATTCGACACCCTTTAAGTGGGGTCGACCCCGGTGTCGACACCCCTCTAGGGGCTCGACCCCCTAGAGCGGGAAATCTGCTGCCACTTTTTAATTTTCGAATTTGAACTATTCTGGATAAAATTCTGACTTATATATATATATATATACACATATGTATATACACACACACACACACACACATATATATATATATATATATATGTGTGTGTGTGTGTGTGTGTGTGTGTATTCTTTCTTCGCGTATACAAACTTAAAACCCTCATAACTCCTCCATACGATGTCCGTTTTATGCAAACCAAATGTCTATCTTAACCAGAATTTCTAGACGGATGCGATGGCGCTGTCCATTTTACTTAATTCGAATATTAAATTATTTGTTATTTAATTTATCCTCTTTTAGTGTCGTTAAAAATTCGGGGTGTTACATTCTCCCCTACTCAAAGTATTTCTTCCCCGAAATCTCTAAGTTGAGAAGAATGCATATCCTACCATCCATCATCCATCTACTCATCCAACAACCACTAGCATCCATTGTCCTTAAAGACTTCTAATGCTTATATGAATATATGCAACGGTGTGTGTATATGTTCCAACACCAATGCAAAAAATCAGGCGGTTTACTGATACAGTTGACCTCCTTAATGCAATGTATGTTAGTGTCCTGAATCCAATATATATGCTAATCTATTATAACCTATAAGCTCTATATGTGTGCACACTCATTCGTCCAAATGCAACATCCATAAGCTAATTCATCCATTTCCATCCATAAAAGAAAAGAAAATGCACACACATCCATATGCAGTATGAAAGTAATTGAGCCGACCTTAGTGCCTAATGTGTGTGTATATGCATCCATAGGAAACCACTAGCAAACACTTGCATCCATCAAGCATAACATGTCTCAAACACATGTTTACATCCATAGGATTCCTATCTAAAGGTCGAAAAATACTACGGATAAGATATACTCAAATGATAGAAACAAGCACTGATAAAACTTTGGAAAAAGGAGATAAGAACATACCCTCGAAAAGGAAAGGGTACGAAGTACGAATCTTGTCTTCGGTTTCCCAAGTCGCATCCTCTGGGTTATCTCCCCATTGAACCTTTAGCAACTTGATCTCTTTATTGCATAGCTTCTTAACTTCTGATCCAAGAATGCGGGAAGGAACTCGTTTGACTGTCACCTCCCGTTCCGCTTCTACTTCTTCCAACACACTCGGCTCAACGACTACTGCGGTGTCATGCAGGCACTTCCGCAGATGAGAAACATGGAAAACATCATGAATGCCAGATAGATTTTCTGGGAGCTTTATTCTGTAGGCCATTTGGCCAATCCTCTCGGTTATGGGAAATGGTCCCACAAACCTAGGTGTCAACTTCCCTACCGATCTGAATCGAACCACATTCCTCAGAGGTGACACTTTGATAAAAACTAAGTCTCCCACTTCAAATTTGATGTTAGTCCTTCTCTTGTCTGCATAGGATTTCTTCCTATCTTGAGCTGTCTTCATCCGCCGTCGAATAGGGTCAATCTTTTTGGACGTTTCCCTAGCCATATCTGGTCCGAGTAATAATCTTTCTGTAGATTCCCACTAACAAGTTGGTGATCTACAGGGTCGCCCGTACAATTCTTCGAAGGATTCCATGACGATGCTAGCTTGATAACTGTTATTATAGGCAAACTCTACTAAAGAAAGATACTCTTCCCAAGTCCCTCCGAAGTCTAGGCTACACAGCCTCAAAAGATCTTCAAGAATCCTGTTCACCCTCTCCATTTGTCCATCTGCCTGAGGATGATAAGCGGTGCTCAAACACAACTGTGTACCTAATGCTTCTTGCAAACTCCTCCAAAATTCGCTGGTAAAGATGGGGTCACAATCACTCGCGATGCTGGAAGGTACTCCTTGAAGACGAACTATCTCACGAACATAAATTGCTGCCAACCATGATGTCGTCCTCTTACTCTTAACTGGAATAAAGTGAGCGCTCTTTGTGAGTCTATCTATCACAACCCAGATACTGGTGTTGCCCTTCTTCGATCTAGACAAACCATATATGAAATCAATAGAGATGCTCTCCCATTTACACTGTGGAACCTCCAACGGATGAAGTAATCCACCGGGCTTCTTCTGCTCAGCTTTGACTTGCTGGCAAACTAAACATTGAGAAACAAATTCGGCCACATCTTTCTTCATTCCAGCCCAAAAGAAAACCCTCTTCATGTCCCTTTACATCTTATCACCGCCTGGATGAATGGTCATCTTAGAATGGTGGGATTCTTCTAGGACTGCCTTTATCAAGCTTCCAGTTTGAGGAACACAAAGCCTTCCATCTCGACGCAACCACCCCTTTTCATCTATGGCACATCTGCTGAGATGACTAGAAGTCTCCCCTCTTCTGAGCTTATCCATGATGTCTAGAATCTGTGCATCACCTTGTTGCGAAGCTCCTATCTGGTCCATAAGAGTTGGTCGTATCTCCAAGGATGCAAACAAATCACGCAAAATCTCGATGGAGGGTCTAAATCAAAAGCTGATATGAACTCCAAGTGCTTTCTTTCCATAAACAGAGGACTCAGGGCCACCCTCTGCCTACTTAGTGCATCTGCCACCACATTACCCTTGCCAGGGGTATAAGCAATCTCAAAATCATAAGAAGCTAGAAACTCCATGTAACAACCCGAATTTTTATAACATGTTAAAACAAGAAATCAAGAAAGAATAAAATTATAAGTTAAGAATCAATGGGAACGGGTAACGCCATTGCGTTCGTCTCGAAATTCTGCTTGAAAAAGAGTCCGAAATTTCGTAAATCGGAGTCCGTATGACCAAGTTATGGCCCATAGAAGATTTCAAAAAATTCAAAATTCAGCCCAAAATTCAAACTCAGCCCCAAACGGATTGGGCAGGAAAATTACCCGCCCAGCCTCAGGTCGACTGGGGAGTCGACTGGGGAGTCGACCTGCCCGGCCCCAGGTCGACAGCCCAGTCGACTTGGGTGTCGACCTGGGGGTCGACTTCCCTGGTCGGCCATGTTTGCCTGGTGCACCTGTTTGCTCCTTTGGGTCTGTTCAGTTGTCCTGTGACGGGATTTGAGGGTTCAAATCTAAACTAGGGTTAATCCTATGGCCTAAACTTGTCTCTACACCTATAAAAACACCCTAAGACCTAGCCTAAACCACCACAAATCATCCTAACAACTAAGTGCTGCCAAAATGCTCCTAATCATGGCCTCCATCTTCATCAAAGAGAGCTTGAGAGTTCTAAACTAAAGCTAAGGCAAAGGAGCAATCTTTCTCCATCAAATCAAAGGAGCTACTTATTTCTCAAGGCTTCTAGTGTTGCTACATCATTCCTATAGCTTCTACAATGTCTCTATCTTGTTCTATTTTGTTCTAGTTCTTATAGCCACGATTGGTAAGCCCCACTCTACTCTTATATTTATACTATGAAATTAATATGAACATGTAGCAAGTTGAAATGGGATTCTTGAGTAATACTTGTATTTGGTCTATCATTGTATGCATAGATCCATTCATGACTCTTTTGATCTATGATTGTGGAACTATCATGAACCTAGTATCGTTCATCTTGATTTTTGGGTAGAAAGCTATGAGCTTTATTTGGGGATTATGCATAATGCAACATAGAACCCCTCATAACCTTGATGTTAACTTGCCTATGATGTTGAGCTACATGCTAGTCACAAGTTTATCACTCTATGTGAACTATTACCATGTTATCACCCTATTTGCTAAGTTTGATGTCATACATGTTTTGAGGCCAATAATCCTATATGCTAGTTGTGATGAACACCTTTGCCTCAAATATCATCATGTTTAACTTATGATCAACTTTACCACCTTATGCCCATCTTTGTCATATGGTTATGTTCCCCTTCTTGATCTATTTGTATTGATGCGAATTTACGTGCGATGGGAATATGTTATGGGTAGTTAGGCAAACTTGAAATGACATGAAAAACATGACTTGAAATGTGACATGAAAATTGATTATGCTTGAAAACTTGAATGTGGTCATGACATGTAGAAAACCATAAAGTGGCCAACTCGAGGTTGGGTTGAGTTTGTAGCGTAAATCTGCCCGGAACCGCCCGGCAAAGCCAGTGGCTACAAACAATAGGACCCCAAATCGCGCTTGAAACCCGAGGTTAGACTAGGTTGTGGTGTAAAGCTGCCCGGACCCACCCGGCACATCCAGTAACCACAACAATGTCTAATGTGAGAGGTTGTGCGCATTAAATTAATTAATACCACATGTTAGGGTTAAGTCATGAACCAATTGGATACACTTAACCAACTTGATACATGATTGGATAGGGTTAACCACGCTTAACCCGTTAGAATCCTAGTTATGTGGTCCTTTTCAGCAGTAACCCTCTTGGATGTATCACGATACCCTAGGGACTAGGCTAGGGTGGGGCACAATTACTGGGCTGATTGTAAGCGACCAGAAAGACGGCTGAGTAGGTGCGCCAGTGTAGGTTCAGGCGGGCTATGGTCGTGCACATAGTCCGGAGTTAAAAAAACAGACATGGGCACCAGTAGGTTTAGACTGTGCATGCTTGATTTGTGTCAGTGGTTGGCACTCTAGGGCTTGATACACACTAGGGTGGACCTAGCACAGTTGACTACATTCCGTAATTGGACCGTATGACACCGATACTCAACGAGTTAGGCTTACAGGGAACCGATCGACTAGATCGTATATTTGGACCTTGACTTGGGTCATCTCATGATATAAGGCCAAGGGATCATTTCTTGTTTATACTTGACATGGGTTAGAATACTAGTACTATTGGTGCAAAACTAAACCTTGTATATGCGATGCCACACTTGATCTACCTTGTTATCTATTTATCATGCCAGTTAGTTACCATCTTTATGTTTCATCTCAGTTTCTCATGTTTAGTTAACTTCATTAGTTTTTATACTAATAGTAGGTACGACTTACCAGTCTTTATGACTGACCCTGTTTTCTTTCGCCTCTTTTCTTCCGTTCCCCCCCCCCCCCCCCAGGTTCTCAGGGAGGGAACACCAGTGCTTAGCTTGGACATTTGGTTTGCTTTCTTGACAGCTCATGTACGGTTTGGACTTGAGCTTGCTATGGCTTCACCACATCTATTTTGGGGATAGTTTACTTTATGTTATTTTCAGTTTATGTTTCTTGACTTGTGGTAGTTGGAAAATAATGACTAAGTATTTTGATGTAAGCTGACTTTGGTTTTGAAATGGTTAACTATGGTTTTTAAATTTCTACCGCTGCTTTACTTATTTATTTATCTATGTTCTGTCTTGTGATATCTCTGTGCATGTTTACCTAGACAACACCCCTCCAAAGCTAGTGCAATCACTCGTGAGTGGCCCTGGCGGAGGTGGGGTGTTACATTTGGTATCAGAGCATGAGGTTTACTAGACCGGACAAAAGTTTTAAAAACCCTTTTGAAAAACTATTTTCAAAACCAATCAAGTATTTTTCCAAGGAAAGTCTAGTTTATTTTAAAAGGCTATTCCCCAAAAGCCATTAGCACTATCCTTCGTTTCCTCATTTTAAATCTATCTTTTACTTCGTTTCAATATGGCCGATAACTTTATCATCCCTGAGGGAATACCGGTACCTCTTTGGTTTAGGAGGTACATGGAGGCTAGGGCAAATGGAGCCGGCCCAGCAAACACTCCCACTCCTCCTCCCGTACCTAAGGTTCCTCCTCCTCCTCCTCCTCAGCGTCCACAAGAGGATTTTGCGAAGATTTGCAAAGACTTTAAGGCGATGGGTGGCAAGAATTTTGTTAGGACAGAGACTTTTGTTGAGGCAAGAAACTGGTTAAGGGAAACTGAAGACCTTTTTGCTATCTTTGATGTAGAAGATCGTAGCAAAGTTCTGTTGGCAGTATGACTATTGAAAGAGGAAGCTGCTTATTGGTGGGAAGTCACCAACGCTACTAGGCCTATAGAGACTTGGGCCGACTTTAGGATGAGGTTTGGGCTTAAGTTTCTATCATCTGCTGAAGAGAATCTGCAAATGGAGAAGTTTATATCTTTGAAGCAAGGGGACATGACCGTGAGGGAGTACGTGAATAAGTTTAACCAGCTTGCTCGATTCGGTTTAGACATGGTTAACACACCTCAGAACAAGGCTCTACGCTTTGCTCGAGGATTGAATGAGCCATTGCAAGGTTTGGCCATGTCTCATATACCCATGGGGGCCACTTTTGAGAGCTTAGTGGATATGGCCTTGCTTCAAGAAGATGATAAGAATGGCAAGAAAGAAGTTAAGCTTAATGAGACTCAAACCAAGAAGGTGGACTCCAAGTGGGGAGGCAATCAGAACAACCAAAACAACCAGAACAACAAGGGTAACAAGGCCAACAACAACAAGGCAAGGGAGACAAGGAAGTGCAACTTCTGTGGGATCACTGGACACATAATCAAAGATTGTAGGAAGAAGAAGAGGAAGTTGGGAGAATGCTTTCATTGCGGAGAGTCTGGACACTATAGTAAGGATTGCCCAAAGAAGCAAGGACAGGGGCAAGGACAGACTCAACGAGCAGGACCTTCTGGAGGGCAGATGCATGCTCTCAACACTACTCCAGCTCCGGACCGAGGTAGTATTTCGGTAGAAAGCCTTGTTTACATTTCTGTTTTTCCTGTTCGAACTTTATTTGATTCTGGCGCATCACATACCTTTATTTCTTTTGACATTGTTGAAAGTTTGCACCTAAGTACTAGTCTAGTTGAGGATCCCGTTAGTGTTTCAAATCCAATTGGGGGTTCCGCCCATCTATCTATGATTTGTATGGATTTGAGGATTTCTATGTTGACCGTAGAATTCACATGTAATGCTTATGTTCTCGGGTTCATGGGATACGGGTTGATTTTGGGCATGGATTGGTTGTCCAGTTATGGAGCCATTCTCGATTGTGAGCATAGGGTAGTGAGGCTTATGACTCGCCTTGGCAATACCCTAGAGATTTCTTATAACCCTATGGATCCCGTCATGTTATGTTATCTTGAATCCCTCGACTCGTCTATTGACAATCTTCAATCTGTGAGGGTGGTCCGAGAATATCCTGATGTTTTTGATGAGGTGAAGGGGTTACCCCCTAAACGAGAGATAGACTTCCGTATTTATCTTGTTGATAATGCCAAGCCAGTTTCATTGCCTGTTAGGCACATGGCCCCGCGAGAAAGAAGAGAGCTTAGCAAGCAAGTCAAGGAGTTGCTTGAGAAAAATTTCATTAGGCGAAGCATTTCTGAATGGGGTGCTCCTGTGGTATTCACTACTAAGGCGGATGGTTCGCTTCGTCTATGTGTTGATTATCGTGAGTTAAACAAGCTGACAAAGAAGAATAGACACCCGTTACCGAGGATTGATGATCTCTTTGACCAGCTTGTAGGTGCTTCTGTTTTCTCTCAACTCGATCTAGCCACCGGATTCCATCAGCTTAGAGTGGCTGAGGATAGTATTGACAAGACTGCGTTTAGGACTCCAGATGGATTCTTTAAATGGCTCCTCATGTCGTTCGGTTTGACTAATGCACCCGCATACTTCGTTGATTTGATGAGTAGGGTGTTTAGGGAGTTCCTTAACAAGTTTGTGCTTGTCTTCGTGGATGATATTCTGATCTTCTCTAAGGACGAGGAAGAGCATGTTACACATCTCAAGGAGGTTATGGATACGCTTAGAGCTCATCAGTTAAAAGCCAAGTTCTTTAAATGCCATTTTTGGAGAAGGGAAGTTCGGTTCCTTGGGCATATAGTTTCTAAGCAAGGCATAGCTGTGGATCCCGCTAAAGTAGTGGCGGTACAAGACTGGAAAGTTCCGAAGAATGCAACTGAAGTGAGAAGCTTTCTCGGTCTGGCAGGATTTTATAGGAAGTTCATTAAGGACTTCGCTAAGATTTCATCCCCTCTTACTAAGTTAACGAAGAAGAACTTAGTTTTTGCATGGGACTTAGAGTGTGAGCTTGCTTTTCAAAGGCTCAAGAAAGCCCTCACCACAGCTCCAGTTCTAGCATTACCCGATGGAGAGAATTTGTTTACTGTGTATACCGATGCATGTGGCACAGGACTAGGCGTTGTCCTGATGCAAGAAGGGAGAGTGATATGCTTTGGGGGTAGGCAACTCAAAGTTCATGAGAAGAACTATCCCACTCATGATTTGGAGTTGGCGGCGATCGTCTTTGCACTCAAATCTTGGTGCCCTTATCTTCTAGGTGAAAGGTTTGAGTTATATATTGATCACAAGTCGCTCAAGTACCTCTTCTCGCAGAAAGATTTGAATCTAAGGCAGCAGAGGTGGATGGAATTCTTGGCATCATATGACTTCGATATAGCTTATACCCCTAGCAAGGGTAATGTTGTGGCGGATGCGCTAAGTTGAAGAAGGTTGACTTTGAGTCCCTTGTTTGTTGAGATGAAGAGCCTAGAGTTCTTGGAAACCTTTGATTTTACACCTGATGTTGAGTCGATGACTGGTTCGTTAGCATCCCTTGAGCTTAGACCTACACTTCTTGATCAAGTTGGGACTTCACAGAGGGAAGATCCGCAGATAGTCGAGATCATGGACAAGTTGATTCGTGGTGAGACGTCAAGTCACCTCGCTAGATATACTATTCATGACAAGGGGTGGCTAAGGCGTGATGGAAGACTATGTGTCCCACAAGTGGGAGACTTAGTAAATAAAGTTCTTGAGGAGGCGCACCACTCAAGGATGACCACCGGGATATGAAGCGCATTTTCTTTTGGGATGGGATGAAAAAGGATGTTGCAAAGTTTGTTTCTAGATGCATTGTTTGCCAACAAGTAAAGGTCGAGTCGAAGAAGCCCGGTGGGCTACTGCATCCATTGGAGGTCCTGCAATGGAAGTGGGAAAGTATCTCTATGGATTTTGTGGATGGATTGCCGAGATCAAGGAAGGGGAATACTAGCATATGGGTCATAGTGGATAGACTCACGAAGAGCGCTCATTTCATTCCAGTGAAGGGCAAGAGGACCGCATCATGGCTAGCATCTGTTTATCTTCAAGAGATCATGCGATTGCATGGAGTTCCTTCTAGCATAGTTAGCGATCGTGACCCAATCTTCACTAGCCAATTTTGGAATAGTTTGCAAGAAGCGATGGGTACGCGATTGAATCTATGTACAGCCTATCACCCACAGACGGATGGTCAGACCGAAAGGGTGAATAGGGTACTAGAAGATCTGTTGAGGCTATGCATTCTTGACTTTGGTGGCACTTGGGAAGACCACCTTCCTCTCGTAGAGTTTGCTTATAATAACAGCTACCAAGCAAGCATAGGGATGGCACCATTCGAAGCTTTGTATGGGAGGCCGTGCAAGTCACCAACATGTTGGTGGGAGACGACGGATAAGCTTATACTTGGGCCCGACATGATAAGGGACACATCCGAGAAGGTTGAGTTGATTCGAAGGCGGATGAAAACGGCCCAAGACAGACAGAAATCCTATGCATACAAGCGAAGGACATACTTAGAGTTTGAAGTTGGAGATATGGTCTTTGTGAAAGTTTCTCCCTTGTGAAATGTGGTTCGTTTTGGAGCAGTTGGAAAGCTAGCACCAAGGTTCGTAGGACCCTTCCCTATCATCAAGAAGATTGGGCAAATGGCTTATAGGGTGGGATTGCCCGAGAAGCTGGCTGGAGTGCACAATGTCTTTCATGTCTCGCATCTCCGAAAATGCCTACATGAATCAGCCGAAGTAGTTGAGCCTAGCATTCTTGAAGACGTGGAGGTAGAGAAAGAGGCAACCCTGAGGCGAGCTCCGATTCATATCTTGGGAACGGAGATCAAGAAGCTGAGGAATCGAGAAGTCAAGTTAGTAAAGGTTCAGTGGAGTGAAGCCGATGAAGATGCAACTTGGGAAACCAAGGAGAAGAAGCGTGGGCTTTATCCATTTCTTTTTGAGGGTACATTCTCGATCTCTTTTCCTAGTTAGCATATCTTTCTTTTGCTATCCATGTTTATCTTGTTATTTCGTTAATCTTGTCATGAGAACCTTAGGTAGAAACCCTTTGGATGAAACATGTATTTGAAACATGTTATGCTTGATGGTTGCAAATGGTTGCAAGTGTTTTCAAGTGGTTACTTGTGGATGCATGATACACGTTAGGCACTAAAATCGGCTCACACACTTTCATATTGCATATGCATGAGTGTTTATGCTTATTCATGGATGAAACTTGTTATGCTATCACGTGGATGTTGCATATGAATGAATGTTATGTGCACTCATGTAGAGATTATAAATTATGTTAGGAATTTGCATACATTTGGACTCATTTCACTAACATATTCTGCATTAAGGAGGTTTACTGAGTCAGTAACCGCCTGATTTTCGCATTAGATAGGTGCATATACACACACTCTTGCATATGTTCATACAGCATTAGAAATCTTTTAAGGACAATGATTACTTGTGGATGATGTTTTAAGTAGAAGGATGATGGATGGTAGGATATGTTCTTCCTAATTTGGAGATTTCGGGGACGAAATCCTTTAAGGTGGGGAGAATGTGACTACCCGAATTTTTATAACATGTTAAAACAAGAAATCAGGGCAGAATTAAATTATAAGTCAAGAATCAATGAGAACGGGTTATGCCATTGCGTTCGTCTCGAAATTCTGCTTGAAAACGAGTCCGAAATTTCGTAAATCGGAGTCCGTATGACCAAGTTATGGCCCATAGAAGATTTCAGAAAATTCAAAATTCAGCCCCAAACAGATTGGGCGGGAAAATTTCCTGCCCAGCTCCAGGTCGACTGGGGAGTCGACCTGCCCGGCCCCAGGTCGACTGCCCAGTCGACTTGGGTATCGACCTGGGGGTCGACTTCCCTGGTCGGCCATGTTTGCCTGGTGCACCTGTTTGCTCCTTTGGGTCTGTTCAGTTGGCCTGTGACGGGATTTGAGGGTTCAGATCTAAACTAGGGTTAATCCTATGGTCTAAACTTGTCTCTACACCTATAAAAACACCCTAAGACCTAGCCTAAACCACCACAAATCATCCTAACAACTAAGTGCTGCCAAAATGCTCCTAATCATGGCCTCCATCTTCATCAAAGAGAGCTTGAGAGTTCTAAACTAAAGCTAAGGAAAAGGAGCAATCTTTCTCCATCAAATCAAAGGAGCTACTTATTTCTCAAGGCTTCTAGTGTTGCTACATCATTCCTAGAGCTTCTACAATGTCTCTATCTTGTTCTATTTTGTTCTAGTTCTCATAGCCATGATTGGTAATCCCCACTCTACTCTTAGATTTAAACTATGAAATTAATATGAACATGTAGCAAGTTGAAATGGGATTCTTGAGTAATACTTGTCTTTGGTCTATCATTGTATGCATAGATCCATTCATGACTCTTTTGATCTATGATTGTGGAACTATCATGAACCTAGTACCGTTCATCTTGATTTTTGGGTAGAAAGCTATGAGCTTTATTTGGGGATTATGCATAATGCAGCATAGAACCCCTCATAACCTTGATGTTAACTTGCCTATGATGTTGAACTACATGCTAGTCACAAGTTTATCACTCTAAGTCAACTATTACCATGTTATCACCCTATTTGCTAAGTTTGATGTCATACATGTTTTGAGGCCAATAATCCTATATGCTAGTTGTGATGAACACCTTTGCCTCAAATATCATTATGTTTAACTTATGATCAACTTTACCACCTTATGCCCATCTTTGTCATATGGTTATGTCCCCCTTCTTGATATATTTGTATTGATGCGAATTTACGTGCGATGGGAATATGTTATGGGTAGTTAGGCGAACTTGAAATGACATGAAAAACATGACTTGAAATGTGACATGAAAATTGATTATGCTTGAAAACTTGAATGTGGTCATGACATGTAGAAAACCATAAAGTGGCCAACTCGAGGTTGGGTTGAGTTTGTAGCGTAAATCTGCCCGGAACCGCCCGGCAAATCCAGTGGCTACAAACAATAGGACCCAATGTGAGTAGTTGGTCAAATCGCGCTTGAAACCCGAGGTTAGACTAGGTTGTGGTGTAAAGCTGCCCGGACCCGCCCGGCACATCCAGTAACCACAACAAAATCTAATGTGAGAGGTTGGGCGCATTAAATTAATTAATGCCACATGTTAGGGTTAAGTCATGAACCACTTGGATACACTTAATCAACTTGATACATGATTGGATAGGGTTAACCACACTTAACCCGTTAGAAACCCTAGTTACGTGGTCCTTTTCAGCAATAACCCTCTTGGATGTATCATGATACCCTAGGGACTAGGCTAGGGTGGGGCACGATTACTGGGCTAATTGTAAGCGACCAGAAAGATGGCTGAGTAGGTGCGCCAGTGTAGTTTCAGGTGGGCTATGGACGTGCACGTAGTCCAAAGTTGAAAAAACAGACATGGGCACCAGTAGGTTTAGACTGTGCGTGCTTGATTTGTGTCAGTGGTTGGCACCCTAGGGCTTGATACACCCTAGGGTGGACCTAGCACAGTTGACTACATTCCGTGATTGAGTCGTATAACACCGACACTCGACGAGTTAGGCTTATAGGGAGCCGATCGACTAGATCGTATAGTTGGACCTTGACTTGGGTCATCTCATGATATTGGGCCAAGGGATCATTTCTTGTTTATACTTGACATGGGTTAGAATACTAGTATTGTTGGTGCAAAAACTAAACCTTGTATATGCGATGTCACACTTGATCTACCTTGTTATCTATTTATCATGCCAGTTAGTTACCATCTTTATGTTTCATCTCAGTTTCTCATGTTTAGTTAACTTCATTAGTTTTTATACTAACAGTAGGTAGGACTTACCAGTCTTTATGACTGACCCTTTTTTCTTTCGCCTCTTTCCTTCCGTCCCCCCCCCCCCCCCCCCCCAGGTTCTCAGGGAGGGAACACTAGTGCTTAGCTTGGACATTTGGCTTGCTTTCTTGACAGCTCATGTACGATTTGGACTTGAGCGTGCTATGGCTTCACCACATCTATTTTGGGGATAGTTTACTTTATGTTATTTTCAGTTTATGTTTCTAGACTTGTGGTAGTTGGAAAATAATGACTAAGTATTTTGATGTAAGCTGACTTTGGTTTTGAAATGGTTAACTATGGTTTTTAAATTTCTACCGCTGCTTTACTTATTTGTTTATCTATGTTCTGTCTTGTGATATCTCTGTGCATGTTTACCTAGACAACACCCCTCCAAAGCTCGTGCAATCACTCGTGAGTGGCTCTGGCGGAGGTGGGGTGTTACACTCCATCCATCGTTGTTGCCTTAAATTGAGGTCTTTCTGTGAGAACATATACTTGAGAGATTTATGATCGGTGTATAACTCAAACTTCTCTCCAAGTAAATAATGACGCCGCGTCTTTAACGCGAATACTATTGCAGCTATCTCTAGATCATGGGTGGGGTAGTTCTTTTCATGAACTCTTAACTGTCTACCCCCATAACAACTACTTTCCCTTCTTACATTAGAACCGCACCAAGCCCTGTACCACACGCATCAGTGTAAATGGTAAACACCTTATTCCCATCAGGCAAGGTCAAGACTGGGGTTGTTGTCAGAGCCCTCTCCATTCGTTGGAAAGCAATGTCACAGTCTATATCCCACGAAAATGCCAAGTTCTTCTTTGTCAGTCTGGTGAGTGGGGCTGATATATTTGCAAAGTCCTAAATGAACTTCCTATAGTAACCTGCCAACCCAAGAAAGCTTCTCACCTCAGTTGCATTTTTAGGAATCTGCCAGTCTTGCACTGCAACCATCTTCGCGGGATCTACGGCTATCCCTTCTTTGGAGACCACATGCCCTAAAAACTCACCTCTTTTCTCCAAAAATGACATTTAGAAAATTTTTCTTTAAGCTAATGGTCACGGAGAGTTTTCAAAACTTCTCTCAAATGTTGGGCATGCTCTTCTTCGCTTTTGGAGAAGATCAAAATATCATCAACAAAGACTACAACAAATTTATTTAGGAACTCCCGAAACACCCTACTAATCAAATTGATAAAATAGGCGGGTGCATTCGTCAGCCCAAAAGGCATAACTAGCCATTCAAAGAAACCGTCTGAAGTCCTAAAAGCAGTCTTATTTATGCTGTCCTCAGCCACCCTCAACTGATGGAACCCCATGGCCAAGTCTAACTGGGAAAATACTGAGGCACCCACAAGCTGATCAAACAAATCATCAATCCTTGGAAGCGGGTGCCTATTCTTCTTAGTGAGTTCATTCAGCTCTCTATAGTCAACACACAAACGAAGCGAACCATCCGCGTTAGTCGCAAATGCTACTGGACCACCCCATTCAAATATGCTTCGTCTGATAAACCCCTTCTCAAGTAGCTCCCCTACTTGCTTGCTCACCTCCCTCCTTTCCCTCGAAGCCATGTGGCACATTGGCAATGCAACTGGCTTTGCATTGTCCACCAAATATATACAAAAGTCGATTTCGTTCCTCGGAGGTAAAACCCAAAACTCATCAAAACATCGGAATAATCTCGAGCTACTGGAACAGATTACAGATCGTTGATAGATGCTTCAAGAGATTATAGGAAACTAAGCATAACCGACCCTTGTGGGTCACAAGAAATCTCGAGGGTCCTCCCATGACAAGTCAGAAGCCCAACAACCCTCTTCTCACAATCCAGAATGGCACCATACGTGGTAAGCCAATCCATTCCTAGAATCAACCCATAGCCCGTAAACCCAAGCACATATGCGTCGAAATCCAAACTCGATGCCTAATACAGATATTTTCAAACCCTGACAAATCATAGATAAATGAGCCGAACCACCAATGGGGTTTGAAACAACTACGGGAGCCACTACCATACTAGTAATTAAGTGCAAAGATTCAACTACAGAACTTGATACAAATGAATGTGAGCCACCAGAATCAAAAAGTGTTCTAATAGGATGGTTTGAAAGAGAAATTAAACCTTCCACAAAAAAATTTCTACCTCTATCAGGAGCACTGATTGCGAGAGCATGCACCTACCCTCTAGAAGTCCTTGTCCTTTGACCCTGTCCCCGTGATCCCTGTTTCTTCAGGCACTCTCTAGCAATGTGTCTGACCTCTCCACAATGGCAGCAAGAGTTCTTCCTTCTCTTACAGTCTTTAATCAGGTGACCTTCCTTCCCACAATTGTGACATTTTCTCTTATCCTTACTATTATCATTTTTCACTCCTTTCTTCTGTTGTTGTTGCTGCCGTTGCCCCTTCTTGGGCCACACCTTCCTGTTTTGCAATGTCTCCTCAGCCTTCTTTTCTCCCTTGTCTTTCCTCATGCATTAGGGCCATATCGACAAGCTTTTCAAAAGTGGCCCCATTAGAATATGGGACATGGCTAACCCATGCAGAGGCTTATTCAGCCCTTTAGTAAACCGCAAATCCCTTTTGTGTGGCGTATCCACCAGCTCTAAACTGAACCTTGCTAGTTGGTTGAATTTAGTCACATACTCCTTTACCGACAAGTTTATTTGTTTGAGTGCTAAGAATCTCTCCATCTGCATGCTTCTTTCGACTTGGGAAAGAAATTTCATTTCAAACCTCTGTCTAAAATCTTCCTAAGTTTCCATCGGACGTCCATCTTGGGTGAATTCCCACCAAAATGAGGCTTCGTCCTTCAGTAGCCAGGAGGCTAACTGAACCCTCCTTCCATCCTCTACTTCAAAGATTACGAACAAGTCCTCGATCTCCTTGAGCCAATTCCGAGCTTCTACGAATGTCTCTTCCCCATGGAATGCCTTCGTTCTGATAGCACGGAAGTCCTTGCAGATTTTGGTGAAGTTGTCTGCTCTTGGAGGGGGAGGAGGTGGAGGAATGACTAGTGTAGCTGGGGGAGGAACATTTCTTTGGCCTTCGGCAGGCGCCGTGGCCTCCAAATACCTACGGAACCATCCGGGTATTGTGACGCCCTCTGGGATATTAGAAATGTTTTGTTCCCCAGACATGCTGAAAAAGGAAAAGGAAGAAATTTAGATAAAGGACCGAAGAATACTACATATGGATTTTTGGGGAATGTTTTTCAAACAGACTTTTCTTTATGAAAATAATTTTCAAAACCTTTTTGAAAATAATTTTCAAAAACTTTTATCTTATCGGGTAACCTTCAGCTCTGATACCAAGTGTGACACCCCACGTCCGTTAATGTCACTCACTAAGGGAATGCATTAAATTTCGTAAAGCGTTATTGGTAAACAGGTACAAAAAAATTACAAGACAGATATACATAAGATAGCAGCGGAAATTTAAATTTTTATTTCAAACATAAATCATAATGTCGTGGTCCACAATACCATAAGTCACAAAAACCATTACAATAAAATAACTTCTGTCTTGCACCATCAGAGTACATAAGTATATAAAAAGCATAATTCCCCAAATAAAAGAGTTAAGCCATAGCAGAGACAAGAACTTGAGCCATACTTAAGAAGTAGCTCCTAGCAAGATGATATCTGAGTCCTGACTAAGCCTGAGTGTTTCCTCCCTGAGAACATGGGGGGAACGGAAGAAAGAAGGAGAAACAAAAGGGTCAAACATAAAGTCTAGCGAGTCTAGTTACCTTTAGCCAGTAAATAAATAAAAGTAACATGATAGGCATATAAAGTGGATAAGAGAGATCATTATACAAATGGCAGGTGTGACAAGGTAGACAGGATAAGGTGTGTACACTTTTCTAATGATTATACTGCATTATTACTAGTACAACCAGAATGAGATGATCCTTTCCACTGTAAGTTGGTAGACTTAGGGCATACGTCCAAGTGTACCCTAACCACTACCCTAATCGATTGGCTCCTTACTTCGTGGATACTCTGTGTCGACCCCACGGTAGGATGTATCACGTCCTAAGTGGAAACCCCTCACTGATATGCACAACCCCATATCTACAAGTGCCACGGTCGTCTTATCCCCCTCTGTCCGGCTTATGCACGCACATGGCCCGGTCAGTTTGCGCCGCCCACACCGTCCTCCACGTTTGGATTTCTTACAGTCAGTTAGTAAGCATGTCCTCTCTCTACCTAGTACGGAGTACTTTTATTTGATACCTACTTCGGGTTACTGACTGAAATGGGTCCCACACAATATGATACAAGCTCTCCCCCTTTGTCTTGTATCCCTCACTAGATTTTCACTGAATATGTATACCACTAGATGTCTTTAATTACATAGCCTTATACCAGTTATGCTTACCCTAAAAGGTGTCTTTAATTACATAACTCTATTATTTCCTCCGGTTATGTATACCACTAAGTGTCTTTAATTACATAACCTTATCGGGTTAAGTTTGTGTGCCTATTTGTAAATATTACCCACCCCCTCCAGATTTGCTTAACCCATCCACTATCCAATCAATTTACTTAACCCTAACTTTAGTTCATAATCATACAATCCCTATGGATTAGATTTGGTTAAGTAGTCCAATTCATTACCATGTCCATCCAGGGTGTATAATGGGCTAGACCTCCCACATTTGGCCTACAACGTGAGGATGTTGTATATGCCGGTCGGGTCCGGGCAGTCTTATTCCACAGTTGGACCTAACCTCGTATATTAGCCGGATTCATATTTGCGTACTTAGACCTTCCACATTAGGTTCAACATTAGTAGCTACTGGATATGCCGGTCGGGTCCGGGAAGACTTCCACCACTAATGCAACCTAACCTTGTGTCATAAGTACAATTCCTAATTGTAATTACTAGACATTCCATTATTAATTAATCAATTAATTAAACCTTTCCCTTTATAAGTGATAATGTCCATTCTACCCAATAGTTTGAATTATATGCCCAAACATGTTCATATTCAAATTATGTCATTATTAACCCTTTTTCCCCCGTTCCTTAACTAGCGTCCTCACAAAATTGGCAACCTGCCTAGGCTAGATAAAAGCCTAGCCATAAACGATAAAAAGGAAAAAAATAAAGTGATTGTTTAACATAGCTTGGCATAGGCATATACTATCATTGTGATAAGGTGAACATACATACTAGCATGGTCATGTAATTAACATCATAACAAGGTGGACATAAAACTGGTGAACTTGTGGCAGCGAATTGATTCTAACGTAACTACGGTGTCTCAATAAGCATAGTGAGATCTAAATTAGCAGTTTAGATGTCCAATTGGTTTAGATCTATCATGATAAACATAAGGTGATAAATTAGATCATATAATTCAAATCTAAAGGTTGAAATAGATCTAACACCATTAGGATGACATAATAGCATGTTTAGATATAAATATGGATTCACATGTCCAATTTACAACATATCTATGTTGATCACAATATGAAAGGTGAAAGGTGATTTTCATAAAGAATTGGATCTAACCAACATTATAACTATCTAAATTAACAGATTTATATTAACCACAATGTAGTTACAATTCAAGATCCACAAAGGCGACATAATAAAATAACCACAATTGCATTAGATCTAGAGAAATAGATATATTATGACATAGTATAAGGTTTAACAATAGAATGGATTCATAGTTTATAACATATCCAATTCACAGTCTTTCACAATTTACTTTTATTTATTTAAGCCTAAAAATAACTAACTCACTGTGTTTGGATTATCAAGATGATAGAAAAAAGTTGATGTTGAATCTATGCTTGAATCTCAGAATTTGATTTGCAAAACTGATAGTTGTTTTAAGAAAACGGGTCTGTCTCAGTTCGCACACCGGCAGCATTTGGCACCCATGATTTCCAATGAAGAAATAGGAGAATTGGATACATATATATAGCTGCAGAACCCTTTGAAACCGACTTCCACCTCAGCCCTAAGCGTGTTGACACCCCTATGGGTGGGTCGACCCATAGGTCGACAACCCTTAAGGGGGGTCGACCCTAGTGTCGACACCCCTCTAGGGGGGTCGACCCCCTAGAGCGGGAAATCTGCCGCCACTTTTCAATTTTTGAATTTGAACTGTTCTGGTTAAAATTATGACTCATATATATATTTATATAAATATTCTATCTGCGTGTATACAAACTTAAAACCATCATAACTCCTCCATACGGTGTCCATTTTACGCAAACCAGATGTTTATCTTAACAGAATTTCGAGACGGACGCGATGGCGCAGTCCATTTTCCTTAATTCTTAATATTAAATTAATTATTATTTAACTTATCCTCTCTTAGTGTCGTTAAAAATTCGGGGTGTTACAATCCTTCAATACACGATTCACCCTCTATGTTTGTCCGTCGGTTTGGGGATGGTATGCGGTACTAAGATGTAATTCTGACCCTAAAGCCTCTTGTAAGCTCTTCCAAAAACCGCTCGTAAACAACGGATCTCAGTCACTTACAATACCTTTGGGTACTCCATGAAATCTCACTACCTACTTCATATACAGTTCTGCTAACTTAGTTGCTGTTCTATTCGACTTGACCGGTATAAACCTTGCACTCTTGGTCAATCTATCCACAATCACCCAAATGTTATCATGACCCGATCTAGTCCTTGGTAAACCATCGATGAAATCCATTGAGACTTGTTCCCATTTCCATTTGGGAATTTCCAATGGTTGTAACAAACCACTAGGCTTCTTTTGCTCGGCTTTAACTAGTTGGCAATTCATGCACTTGGATATAAACTTCCCAATGTCTCTCTTCATCCCTTCCCAGTAGTTGGTCTGCTTCATGTCTCGATACATTTTGTTACCACTGGGATGTATAGTCAGTTTCGAGTGATGACATTATCTAAGCACTTCATATCTCAATCCATTTACGTTGGGTACAACTAGTCTCCCATTCTTTCGAAGCCTTCCTTCTCGATTAAGTCCATGCGTATTTATCTCATCACTGTTTATTCCCATCTCTACCTTGGAGATGATTTCCAGTAGATTAGGATTATCCCTTTGGCTGGAGCGGATCCGATCAATCAAAGTCCGTCTGATCGTAAAACTTGCTAACATCTCTGGATCTAATTCACACTTAGGTCTGAAATCATATCCTGTGATATACTCTAGTTGCTTCCATTCTAGAAACATAGACCCCAAGCTGGCATATCTCCTACTCAATGCAACCGCCACCACATTGCCTTCCCCGGGTGTGTATGCGATCTTGAAATCATACGAAGCCAAGAATTCTAAACATATCTGCTGACGAAGATTTATGTCCTTTTGAGAGAAAAGATACTTTAATGACTTATGATCGATAAACAATTCAAATCTTTCTCCCAAGAGATAATGTATCCACATCTTCAATGCGAACACGATCACTGCCAATTCCAAATCATGGGTAGGATATCTTTTCACATGCAGTTTCAGTTGCCGACCAGCATAAGTTACAACCCTACCTCCTTGCATCAGTACAGCACCTAGTCCGGTACCACAAGCATCCATGTATACCGTCATCTCTCCGTTACCTTTAGGAATAACCAACACTGGTACGCTTGTTAACTTTCCCTTTAGGCTCTTAAATGCATTCTCACACCTTCGTCCCAAACTAAAGCTTGATTCTTCTTAGTTAACTGAGTTAACGGTGCCGCTATCTTGGAGAAGTCCTGAATAAACTTACGGTAATACCCAGCTAATCCCAAGAAACTTCTCATGTCTGTTGCATTCTTGGGCGTAGACCAATCCTGCACCGTAGCCACCTTCGCAGGATCCACGGCGATACCATTCTCTGAAACAACATGGCCCAAGAACCTCACTTCGCCCCTCCAGAAGTGACATTTAGAAAATTTCACTTTCAGTCGGTGTTTTCTCAATACCTCCATCACTATCCTCAAATGTTCCTTGTGTTCTTCCTCTGTCCTTGAGTAAACTAGGATATCATCCACAAACACAAGAACAAACTTATTCAACTGATCCCTGAATACCCTATTCATAAGATCCACAAAATATGCTGGTGCATTGGTCATCCCAAATGGCATGACCAACCACTCATAGAATCCAGATGGCGTTTGAAATGTCGTTTTAGGTATACTCTCAAATGCTACCCGTAACCGATGAAAACCTGTCGCGAGATCCAACCGAGAAAACACCCTTGCTCCATTCAGTTGATCAAATAAATCATCTATCCGTGGAAGAGGATATTTATTATTCCTCGTCACCTTATTCAACTCACGGTAGTCTACACACAATCGAAGGGAACCATCGGCCTTGGTAACAAATACAACTGGTACTCCCCACTCGAAAACACTTCTTCGGATAAATCCCTTCTTCAAAAGATCGCTTACTTGCACTTCGAGCTCTCGCTGCTCCCTTGGTGCCATACAATGAAGAGGCATCACTATAGGTCTGGTGTCTTTCAGTAAATCAACACGAAACACAATCTCTCGGTGTGGTGGAAGTCCGGTCACTTCTCCGAAGATGTCCGGATACTCGCCAGCAATAGGCACATCTGACAACTCATCATGCAGGATGTCAAGGGAATTTAGAAAACTAGACATCACCCCATCACTAGGTAGGTAACCAAAGAGTACCCTCCGCCCATCATCTGCTCTAATGGTCATCGAAGACCCCTCACAGTCTACCACCACCCCATACCTTTGGAGCCAATCGACTCCCAAAATAATGCCAAACCCAGTAAAGCCAAAACAAAGCAATCACAGGCAAACATGCATCCATGACTCAATAAGTTAAAATTACGACAAATCATACTAAGGCTAGTCGAACCACCGATCGAGTTCGTCACAACTAAAGGTCTGTCGACAATATCGGGTTCCAATCCCAACCTATCTACCAGGTCACTAGATATGAAGGAAAGGGAAGCCCTGAGATCAAACAATACTAGAACTGGAACATCATAAATGGAAAGCATACCTTGAATAACGACGCTCTTTCCCTTCTGCGCCGCAGTTGGGGCATTCGACGAAGAAAGAACAACGTTGGTAGCATATGCTTTCACAGTCTGCTTCTCTTTAGGAGGTTGTGGACATGTATCCTTGTGATGTCCCACTTGGCCGCAATTGAAGCACTTCCTGTCCGCTGGCTTTGCTCGACAATCCTTGGTATAGTGGCCCTTCTTGCCATAGCTATAACACTCAACATCTTTCTTATCCTTCTTTTTCTGACCATCCTTGGTCTGATTCTGTTTCCTCGCTTGCCTCCATCGCTTGCTAGCGGTTCTGGCTTTCCTGCAGATGCAATAGCAACCTTAGTCTTTGACTTAGGGTAAAGGCTCTCAGATCTCAATGCCTTCACTACAATAGATTCGAATGTCTCATTGATATGGTTTATGTCTCTCCCCCAGGTACTCATCTAGGCCAGTTTTGAACTTCTCGTTCTTCTTCTCGACAGTATTGATAAGGGACAATCTATATTTCGATAAGGTATCGAATTCAGCAATATACTCTGAGATTGCCCTGCCATTCTTCCTAAGCTCCAAAAACTTCCTGAAAATTTCTTATTTTTGAGCAGCTGGGATAAACTTATCGCTAAAGCGGGTATTAAACTGATTCCAAGTGACTTGATCCTCGGGAGTAGCTGCTTTAATAGCATTCCACCAATTCGTAGCTCGCCTTTGAAGCTGACGCGATGCTAACTTTCTCTTCATTGCATCATCGATCCCCAAATCCTCGAAGATGCGCTGGCAACTATCAAGCTAATCCTGAACATCCATAGCCTGTTCCGTTCCATGGAATGGCTTTCCACCAAGATTAGTATAATCCTTGCTGAGCTTGGCGAAATCGGCCCTAGGCGCCTGCACCTCCGCACCACCACCGTTAACAGCATTAGGAACTGCTCCTTAAGCATCCCTAAGCATCTCTCGCATGAAGGCAGTAAACTTCGTCCTCATATCAGGGACATTCCCATTATTGGCCCCTGAACCCGTACTCCTCGTACATCGGCTCATCGTTCAATCTGTAAAGAGAAAAACGATTAACCATCTCATTAGTGGTGCTCATGAAGTGCGACTGCATCCTTAGATATACTAACAGTATATATGTATAGTTTTTGAAAACCAAAATATCACAAATACGCACTCTCATATACGTATACTATCTCTCCCTGATGTCTTCCCCTAGGTTAACTACGCAGCCTAGAGCTCTGATACTAAGATTGACGGCCTGCCCCGGACCAGCCGACATTTCCCCGAAATGCGTTGTACCAATGCCCGACAAGCATAGGACGGTCGTCAAAGGAAAAGAATTTAAAACTATGAATCACCCAAGAACCTGTAGTATATCTCACAGCGCACGGAATAAAACTGTGATGACCACCCATAACTCCCACACTATACAAAAGAAATAATTCGCTGACAGCTGTGCAAGGCAGTCATGGAAGATCATCAGGGTAGGTAAACACAAGCGGAACCTGTCGTAAACTCACAACGCAAGGATAAAATATAATAAAACATATACAACAGGTAGTAATAGTGAAGCAGAAACACAAGACTTTCATACAACCAGAAAGTAATATCCACAAACTTGGAAATAATGTTTATACAAAGTTGCCTCACTACATTATTCAGAAAAGCAAACAGCGGAAACCCAATTATTAGATAGTAGTAAAACTGGTACGTGAGCCTCCTGCTTGCCACCGATCAGCACCATCGTCCTCACTAAAGCATCATCTGTCACCTGCTACTTTGGTTGCCCATCCACAACCGGATGAACAGCCCAAGGTAATAAGAGGAGACATAAAACCTTGAGTCAGACAATAGTCTTCGTGAGCGATAAAACAGCTAACAAACTTCAACAATAAAGTGTATAAGAAAGGATAGATAAACACACTAATCTACCCACGACACCAGAGAAGAACTCAACCTTATCTTCCTCACATCGGATAGTGGTAGCCTTTACTATAAACAATTCAACCATTCATCCATAGAAGCCAGAACGCTCGTTCAATCATGGAAAACACTCATAACATCCAGATTATATAAGTCTTACACAGACAACCCTAATCGAGTTTAACATTCCCCAAGTACTCTCCCAGAGGCCTAAACCAATATCAGTTAAGCACTCAGAGAACGTCTCCCTCGACTTTGAATAATCTATGTGAGATAGTACAAATAGAACAACCAATCATCCATGACTGACTCTAGCTATCACCGCCAATCCTGCTTTGAAACCACCGTTAATCGTATGACGGCCAACCTTGCCATATGTCAAGGGCTAATGGTAACCCCAATTCTAGCATAAACTCCATATGTCCAACCTCGACAACTAGGCCTTTCAACGATACCCAAGGTACTCGACCAGCAACCTTCCGGTCTATTGGGTGCCTCCATCGTACCCCTGCTTTGAGCCTGTTAGAACTTGCGACAGCGATGACTTCTCGGCCTTCGCATCTCTAGTCATCCAACCTTGACGACATTTCATAGCTCAAGCAACCTTCTCGAGCAACCATTATCCACCAACTCACAACCTTTGAGTTGCCACCTCATTCATTGTTCCACCTTGATCAACAAACACATTCAACACTTCCTACTTGAATTTACTTCGAAGTCACATCATCACCGAGTCAATTACACCACTGCGCTGCGGCTAAGGTTCGGGGGTTTGCCCCCGAATTTTTTTTTCCAAACCTTTTCTCCAAATCTGAGTCGTACCCGAAAAACGTACTTTTTCAGAAAATGACCCTGTTGGAAACAAACCATAGCATCATCACTATCAACCACAGCATTTAAAAGCGCTGCTAAAAACATGACCGATCCGTGCCTTTCAGACTGACCCTATCCAAACTAGGCAGACCCGATCCAGCGCCCTTCTAGCTTCAAACTCGACCGATCCAACCAACACGACCGACCCGATCCAAATATGACCCGGTCCAAATATGACTCGATCCGATCCACTCCTGTCCGATCCAACTTCGTTTCAATCCGACTTCTGGCCGATTCAACCGATGGCCGAGTCAACTCCTGGTCGATTCAACCTATGGCCAGGCCAATTTCTGGCCGATTCAACCTATGGCCGAGCCAATTTCTGGCCGACTCAACCTATGGCCGAGCCAATTTCTGCATATTGCAATTCAACTCCGATTTCGACCAAAACTTCGCCAAACGATGAATCCGACGAAACCGACACTACCAAAATCGTCAAGCACAATCATAAACATATCATAACATTACTAACCACATGAATATGACGATTACTACAAAAATGATGTAAATCTCACTAAAAACCATTAAAATGAACGTATGATCAAAATGAGAGATCTAACTAACATAAACATGTAAAATGACATGAAATTAACGAGTAAAACTTGTTAGATTAGATCATAGGGTGATGCATATGAAAATGAACTTGTAATGGTGTAAATCTATGGTAAAACATCCCAATTAGATGAGAAACGTGCACAAACGCTCATATACTTCATTGCATTCATGTGAGAGATGTAAATCACTCACCGATTTGCCGAAACAATCTTAAACAATAGAAATAAGAATCCGGATAGCGAGCACTACGAATCAAACCACTCGATCCGATGAATTTGCCTTTGAAATAATGTAGATCTTCGATTTCCTCCCTTAGATTTGGATTTTTAATGGTGGAAAGGTGTAGGAGGAAGAAGGAGATAAAATGCCTTCAAATGAGAGAATGGGAAAAAGTAAACCTTTTCCCTCCACTCTCACCCCCTATTTATAGGATTCCACTAAGGCTCCAAAACCTGAATAACCAACTGAAAAACCTTAAAACAGCGATTTCTCCCAAACCGCTGAGCCAAATCCTTACTGTAACCACTCTACGGAAAGGCAATCATCAATTCCTTTCCAATGGCATAGGTATCACCCTCTGATTCGACCTGAGTCAAAAGTTATGCCCTGTACAAGGCTGACAGGGGCAAAATGGTCACAAACAAAATTGGTAAAAATTATGGACATGTCTCACATCCTCATAAACAACATATTAAAAGATGAGAATGATCCAACCCTCATAGAATAAAATAAATATATTTTACGATCTTCCGATACGTAAAACGCGGGCTGTTACATTCTCCCCCCTTAAGAATTTCGCCCCCGAAATTCCAAAAAAACCCAAGTAATCACAACGATTATGCATGCCTATCATCCATGAAAAGCCAATTCTATCATCCAAACTAGCATCCATCAAGCCATGCATCCATAGCCTTATCCTAGCACGCGGAATTCTAACAATCAACAACAAGATACAACAATATAACAAAGATACGATATCAAAGGGTCCTACCGACGAAGAGTTCTGGATGAGTCGCACTCATACTCTCTTCCGTCTCCCATGTACAATTGTCTCCATCCTCACTCCATTATACCTTGACCAGCTTAACCGTCTTCCTTCTAAGCTGTTTCATGTCATTTCCCACAACACGAAGTGGCTTACGAGGTCTCGAAACTACGGTCTCTCAAGTCTTCGTACTGCTCTGGAGATACCACTACATTCGAATCATGCACGAATTTCCGTAGAAATGACACATGGAACAAATTATGCACACTCGACATCTTCTCGGGTAACTGCAATCTATATGCGAGCTTTCCAATTCGCTCGACTATCGGAAATGGTCCAATAAACCTTAGAGCTAACTTTCCTTTCTTACCAAATCTAACCATGTGCTTCAACGGCGAAGCTTTCATGAAAACCATATCGCCCACGTCGAATTCCAAGTCCTTACAATGCTTGTCGGCGTAACTCTTCTGACGGTCCTGGGCTGCCTTCATTCATTGCCGAACTATCTCGATACAATCCGAGGTTTCTCTAATCATCTCAGGCCCAAGTACCAACTTATCTCCAGTTTCTAGCAAACATGCTGGAGAATTGCACGGCCTTCCATACAACGCTTCGTATGGTGCCATCCCGATCTTAGATTGGTAGCTATTATTATACGCAAACTCAACTAGATGTAGATTGTCTTCCCATGATCCTCCGAAGTCTAACACACAAGCCCTCAGGAGATCTTCCAAAACTCGATTGACTGTCTCGGTCTGACCATCAGTTTGGGGATGATATCCCGTACTTAAGCACAACTCGGTTCCCAAAGCTTCTTGCAAACTTTTCCAAATTCCACTCGTGAATAATGGATCTCGGTCACTCACTATACTCTTTGGGACACCATGGAATCGAACTATCCATTTCACATAAAGTTCAGCCAATTTCGATGCCGTCCTAGTCGACTTGACAGGAATGAATCTCGCACTTTTGGTCAAACGTTCCACGATGACCCAAATCCCATCGTTTCCTGCCGTAGTTCTAGGTAGTCCATCGATAAAATTCATCGATACCTTCTCCCACTTCCACGTAGGAACTTCCAATGGCTGAAGTAAACAGCTCAGCTTCTTCTGTTCAGCTTTCACCAACTGACAGTTCATACACTTGGAAATGAACTTTCCAATATCTCGCTTCATCCCTTCCCAGTAGTAGACTCTCTTCATGTCCTGATACATCTTATTTCCACCGAGATGAATCGTCAGCTTTGAGTGATGACATTCTAACAGAACCTCATCCCTCAATCCATCAATATGAGGAACAACTAATCACCCTTGCTTTCGAAGCCAACCTTCTCGATCGACCTCGAACTCTTTATCTTCTGGTTCCAGTTTCTGAATGAACTCAACAAGCTTCGCATCCTTCTTTTGGCTTTCGCTAATCCTTTCGATAAGAGTAGGTCTTATTGACAAGCTCGCTAATATTTCAGGTTCCAACTCACACCTTGGCCTGAAATCGAACCTTTCCAAGTACTCGAGGCTCTTCCACTCCGAAAACATCGCTCCTAAACTTGCATGTCTTCGACTTAACGCATCTGCAACTGCTTTGCACTTGCCCGGGGTATAGGCTGTGCCAATCATATGACGCCAGAAACTCTAACCATCTTTGCTGCCGAAGATTCAAATCCTTTGGGAGAAAAGATACTTCAACGAATTGTGATCCGTAAACAACTCGAATCGAACTCCCAACAGGTAATGTCTCCACATCTTTAGAGCAAACACAGTCTTTGCCAACTCCAAATCATGAGTTGGGTAATTCTTCTCCGGCGGCTTTAGCTGTCGACTCGCATAGGCCACAACCTTATCTTTCTGCATTAGCATTGTTCCAAGTCCAGTACCACATGCATTGGTATATACCACCATCTCTTCATTCCCACTTGGAATGGTCAACACAGGTGCACTAGTTAATATCTCCTTCAGGATTCCGAACGCTTGTTCACACTTTGCATCCCACATGAATACTTGGTTCTTCTTTGTCAATCATTTCAACGGTGTAGCTACCTTAGAGAATTCCTTGATAAACCGTCGGTAATATCCTGCCAGCCCAAGGAAACTCCGAACATCCGTCGCATTCTTAGGTCGATCCCAGTACTGGATTACTGCAACTTTAGAGGGGTCAACCGCTATCCCTTTTCCAGAAACTACATGACCTAAGAACCTCACTTCATCCTTCCAGAAGTGACACTTTGAGAACTTAGCCTTAAGCTGATGCTTCCGCAAGATCTCTAACACAACTCTCAAGTGCGTCTTATGTTCTTCCTCATTTTTGGAGTAAACCAGAATATCATCCACGACCATAAGCACAAACTTGTTCAACTGGTCTCTGAATACTCTATTCATAAGATCCACAAAATACGCTGGTACATTAGTAAACCCGAATGGCATCATTAACCATTCGAAGAAACCAAATGGTGTCCTAAAAGCAGTCTTTGGCACACTATCCTTATCCACTCTCAACTGGTGAAATCCCGTTGCCAAATCCATCTGAGAAAACACTTTGGCTTCATGAAGCTGATCGAACAAGTCATCAGTCCTTAGCAACAGATACTTGTTCTTCTTAGTCACCTTGTTCAGCTCATGATAGTCCACACACAATCATAACAAGCCATCCGCCTTGGTTACAAATACGACCGATGCACCCCATTCAGATACACTCCTCTGAATGAATCCTTTTCCCTAAAGGTCTCTAACTTGCACCTCTAACTCTTGCTATTCCTTAGGCTCCATCCGCCTAAGTGGCATAACGATTGGTCTAGCATCCTTGACCAAATCGATCCTAAACTCAATCTCACTATGCGGCAGCAACCCTTTGACCTCGTCAAAGACATCTACATACTCATAAGCGGTCAGCACTGATGACAGGTCTTCTTGTGGAAGCCCAAGCGAATATAGATAACTCACGAAGACCCCATCTTCGCGCTTACATCTAATCAACACCTTTCTCCCTTCCACATCCCCGACCCTCACCTCTAGGTTCTTGCAATTCACCTTTTCTGCATACTGTAACACCAAGAATTTTCTGTTAACAGTAAACTAACAAATTAAAGTATAATTAATTCTAAATGAAAGAATTAAGGGAAATGGGTTATGCCATTGCGTTCCTCTCGGAATTCCGCTTGAGATAGAGTCTGAGTTTGCGTAAATCGGACTCTGTATGAAGGAGTTATGACCTTCCAAAGTTTCAGAATTCAATTTAAAATTCAAACGGTTCAAAATTCAGTTCAAAATTCGAAAAACAGACCCAAACTGGGCTGGGTGGGAATTTTCCCGCCCACGACCCAGGTCGACCAGGGGATCGACCTGGGGGTCGACCAGCCCAGTCGACCTGGTAAGGTCTTGACTGGCCTGGTCGGTTTCTGTCGAATTTCTGAGCTCTGGTGTGTCACTAGGGCTGATTTGTCACTTTCTGATTAGCTCCTCTTGGTGCGTATGGTCTGGATTCACTCTATGATCATCTGACGGCTCAAATCAATCTGAAATTCTATAAATACAACCCAACACTCAACCTAAATTCACACAAATAAAATAGAACTAGAACCGTCATGCTGCCAGGAAGAAACTAAGTGTAGCCGTCAGTTGGAGAAAGCTTAGAGACGAGCAAAACTAAAGTAAAAACAAGAATCAAACAACGTTTATCTACCCAAAGGAAAGCATTGAAAATTCATAACTCAGAATCCAGAATTCAAGTTCATCGTTTGTTGTAAGTATAGTGATTTTTCCGATGGGAATAAAATTGAGACTTGATTCGATGTAAAATGGAAATGGAATTTTACTATTGTATAACGACGATGCTAATTCATATATGTGTATTGCAATGATTGTATTGTGAATGGTATTGGGATTTTTGTGGTATAATTGATTTGATGTTGATCCTATGGTACATTGAGAATGAAAGCAACATCACATACAAGTATATGGTTAATGTTAGAATTTACACCTATATGTTTATATGTTTAACATAGGTTGTGTACATTTTTCTAAGTCTAAGTTAAGACTTATATACACATGTTCTATGTTAAGACCATTATGCCTACATGATAAAATCCCATGTATATGTTCTTATGTTCTTTGGAAGTTCATAATTGGATCCATGCCAAGATCCACTTTAATACATGTTTCATGTTATAATTGGACATATGATTTGATCTAGTTCACACATGTGATAAAATTATACATACTTTATGGACATGTCATATTCTTGTCATATGCTAGTTATGTTCGATGTTATGCCTAGATCTAAATATGTTTAGACTTATGTTTATCCAAGTTTAAATCATATGCTAATTCATGTGACACCTATTTAATTAGATTCTTATTTGAATGCAAGTTCACATGACAAGTTGAAACCCATGATTTATGATAATTAGATCGCAAAGTTGCAAGTTCATATGTTACACACCCTTTATGTTATTTAGAATATTTCATGTTCTTAGCTTTCCCTTCTATGTTTATAAGTTGGGCTGAAATATCTAGCCCAACATCTATTATAATCTTGCTAACGTACTAACGGGGGAAATATCGTTGGGATTAAACATGAAAAATATATGAAATTGGCATGTTTGTCACATGCCAATAATTGGTGGCACTTAAATGGTATAAATTCTTATACCAAAAATGATGAACTTGGAAAGTGGGCCATAACATTTAATTGTTAACAAATTTGCATACAAGAATAAAAGAACAAATATGTAAATTTAGAAAATACGAGTATGCTTAACCCGAGGTTGGATCGAGTTGTGATGTAAACCTGCCCGGACCCGCCCGGCTGTCCAGTAATCACAACAATACCTATCCAATGTGGGCGGTTAAGCATTGAGCCCAATAAGGACCCGAGGTTAGACTGAGTTACGGTGTAAACCTGCCCGGAACCGACCGGCACATGCAGTAACCGTAACAATACCTGTCTAATGTGAGTGGTCGGTGCTTTAACTAATTAAGGTTAAGGACATACAAGTCAGGATGGTGGGGTTAAGTTAACTAAAACACTTAACCAATTCAACATGTCAATTAAACTGATGGGTGGGGTTAGGTAAATACAGACACTTAACCACTTAACATGTTTGACTAGAAAACCCTAGTAACGGGGACCCATTTCAGCAGTAACCCAATTAGGTATCATGGTACCCTGGAACTAGGCAAGGTGGGGCACGATTACTGGGCTGATTGTAAGCAGTCAAAAGCGACGGCGGTTGGGGCAGCAGTGTAGGTTCTAACTGAGTGTTGGCGTGCACGCACATTGGAGCAGACAAACAGGGCACTGGGCACCAGTAGTATAACCTATGCATTATAGAATTGTGTCAGGCCACCACCATGGGACTTGATACACCCCATGGTGGGACCAGCATAGATATCTACAATCATTGGGGGCTGTATGACACATATGATTTTGCGAGTAGGAGCCGATCTTTAAAAGGGGGATCACTTCACCCCGATCATGGGGCGCCAGTCGGAACAAATACAAGTAGGTGCAGAGATATTGTGTGGGGTGCGATAGTATATTCTGTTCAAAACCGCTTTATCTTAGTTTATGATACTTTCCTATTTCCAGTTTATACCTATCATGCCCTTTTTCTTATTCTCATACTGAAGAGTCACTAGACTTACCAGGCTTTATGTCTGACTCTATTTTGTTTCGTCTTCTTCTCTTCCGTCCCCCCCCCCCCCCCCCCCCCCGGTCAACAGGAAAGAAACAACCCAGCTTAGTCAGACTCTTTGCAAGCTTCAAGATAGTAGATGTATGGTTTGGACTCTCTTCCCTTGGCTATGGCTTTTGGACAAGTTCTATGGGGATTTATGCAGCTTTAATTATGTTTTATTCTTCTTTAGTTAATAATCAAGACAGAAATGATGGTGTAATGTTTTGGATGTTATTGTGAGACAATTATGGAAATGTTTTGTATGAACACGTATTTATGAAATGAAAGTCTGTTTGTTTTCCGCTGCTTATATATATATATATATATATGTGTGTGTGTGTGTGTGTGTGTGTGTGTGTTTATATCTGTCTTGTGTTTTATCTGTGACTTTTACTTATAAACCTCCACCGAAGTTAAGGCATTCCCTTTGTGAGTGACCTTAATGGAGGTGGGGTGTTTCACTTGGTATCAGAGCACAGATTTACCAGATTAGATAAAGGTTTTTGAAACTATTTTCAAAAAGAAGTTTAAAGAAGCATTTTTTTTCAAGGAAAAGCATAGCTATTAAAAGGCATAGTTCCCCAAAGCCATACGCACTAACTCTCTATCCTTTTGTCTTGAATCTTTCCTTTTTGTTTCAGCATGTCTGGAGATCTTAACCTTCCACAAGGAGTACCGATCCCTGGTTGGTTCCGAAGTTACCTAGAGGCTAGGACCAATGGTGCGGGCTCGACAGACATTCCTCCTCCCACAGTGGCAGCGGTTCCTCCTCCTCCTCCTCGTGGAAATACTTTCGCTAAGACGTGTAGAGACTTCAAGGCTATGGGTGGAAATGACTTTTATGGAACTGAATCCTTTATGGTATCAAGGAACTGGCTGAAGGAGACCGAAGATTTGTTCGTCATCTTCGAAGTTGACGACAGGAAAAAGATACAACTAGCAGTGTGGTTGCTTAAAGATGAAGCTTCCTATTAGTGGGAAGTTACCCATGTTGAGAGGCCAGTAGAAATTTGGGAAGATTTCAGGATGAGGTTTGAGATGAAATTCCTCTCCCAAGATGAAAGAAGCCTGCAGATGGAGAAGTTCCTAACTCTTAAACAAGGGAGTATGGCGATCAGGGAGTACGTCAATCAGTTTAATCAACTGGCCAGATTTGGGCTGGATTTAGTAAACACCCAACACAAGAAGGCCCTTCGCTTTGTCAAAGGTCTGAATGAGCCTCTACATAGCCTTGCTATGACCCATATACCCATGGGAGCGACTTATGAAAGCTTGGTAGACATGGCGCTGCTACACGAGAAAGATAAAGGCAAGAAAGAGGCAAAAGCAGAACTGCCTCAAGACAAGAAGGGGGAAGGGTTACAGAACAAGAAGGCCGATTCAAAGAAAGGCGGGAAGAACAACAAACCCCATGAAAAGAGAAAGTGTAATTTCTATGGCATTGTTGGACATATAGTAAAAGATTGCATAAAGAAGAAGGCGAAGATGAATGGTGGTTGTTTCCATTGCGGCAAAACTGGACACCTGGCTAAGGACTGCCCAAAGAAGCAAGGGTAGGGATAGAGGACTGGATCCACTTCAGGGGGACAGATTCACGCGCTGGTGGCACCTCCGCAGGAACGAGGTAGAAATATTTCTGTAGAAATCTTAGTTTATCTCTATGATCATCCAGTTCACACTCTCTTTGATTCTGGTGCATTACACTCCTTTATTTCATCTTCTTTAGTAGAATCTCTGCACCTAGACACTAGTATGATAGAAGATCCCTTGGTTGTTTCAAATCCAATTGGGGGCTCATCTTATTTGTCAATGATTTGTTTGGATTTGAAAATCTCTATTCTAAGTGTTGAGTTTAGATATAGTGCCTTTGTTTTGGGCTTCTCGGGATATGGATTGATCTTAGGCATGGACTGGTTATCCAGTAATGGTGCCATTCTTGATTGTGAAAAGAGAGTGGTTAGACTCTTGACTCGGCTCGGTAACACTCTAGAAATTTCTTGTAATCCCTTGAATGCTGTTATGCTTAGTTATCTAGAGTCGCTTGATGCTTCTGTTGAGAATTTGCAGTCAGTTAGAGTGGTCCGGGAATATCCGGATGTCTTTGAAGAGGTGAAGGGCTTACCTCCGAGGCGGGAAATAGACTTCCGCATGTATCTTGTTGATAATGCAAAGCCCGTAGCTTTACCTGTTAGACATATGGCTCCAAAGGAGAGAAAGGAACTCAGTAAGCAAGTTAAGGAGCTTCTCGAGAAGGGGTTTATAAGGCGGAGTATCTTGGAATGGGGTGCTCCAGTGGTGTTCGCCACCAAAGCAGATGGCTCACTACGTCTTTGTGTGGACTATAGGGAGCTAAACAAACTGACTAAGAAGAATAGACACCCGCTTCCCAGAATAGACGATTTGTTTGATCAGCTTGTAGGTGCGTCAGTCTTCTCCCAACTTGATCTAGCTACTGGGTTCCATCAGCTAAGGGTAGCTGAAGATAGCATTGATGAAACGGCATTCAGAACCCCAGACAGTTTCTTCGAGTGGCTTGTCATGCCTTACGGCTTGACAAACGCACCCGCTTATTTCGTAGACCTAATGAGCAGGGTGTTCAGAGAATTCCTCAATAAGTTCGTGGTGGTCTTCGTAGATGATATTTTGATCTTCTCAAAGAATGAGGAAGAACATGCTCAGCATCTGAAGGAAATCATGGATACTCTCCGTGCACATCAGCTAAAAGCAAAATTCTCCAAATGCCACTTCTGGAGAGAAGAGGTAAGGTTTCTTGGACATGTAGTGTCCAAAGAGGGGTTAGCTGTGGACCCCGTGAAAGTGGTGGCGGTGCAAGATTGGAAGACACCCAGAAATGCAGCCGAAGTCCGAAGCTTTCTTGGGCTAGCAGGTTTTTACCGTAAGTTCATTAGAGATTTCGCGAAAATCTCAGCTCCACTCACAAGGCTAACAAAGAAGAATCTAGCGTTCGCTTGGGATTTGGATTGTGATATTGCTTTCCAACGCTTAAAAAGGGCTCTTACAACAGCCCCAGCTCTGACTTTGCCTGATGGAAGCAAGATATTCACACAGTATACACGGATGCTTGTGGTACGGGACTAGGCGTTGTTCTAATGCAAGAAGGGAAGGTAGTAGCTTATGGTGGAAGAAAATTGAAAGTTCATGAAAAGAACTACCCATCCCACGATCTTGAGTTAGCCGCCATTGTCTTTGTGCTTAAGTCTTGGTGCCATTATCTCCTAGGTGAGAAGTTCGAATTATATACTGACCATAAATCATTGAAGTATCTTTTCTCGTAGAAAGATCTTAACTTGAGGCAGCAAAGGTGGATGGAGTTCCTTGCCTCGTATGATTTTGAGATTTCCTATACTCCTGGCGAGGGCAACGTAGTAGCAGACGCCTTGAGTAGAAAGAAGCTGACCTTAAGCCCTCTCTTTGTAGAAAGGCAAAGCTTGGAGTATATAGCCAGTTTTTACTTTAAGCCCTCCTCTGATTTTGTACCTGGTCTGTTGGCATCAGTAGAAGTACGACCCACTCTTTTAGACTCAATAGGGGCCGCACAACGCGAAGACCCTCAGCTTGTTGATGTGATTGATAAACTAATTAGGGGTGAAACTTCCAGTCACCTCAATAGGTACTCCATCGATGATAAGGGTTGGCTGAGGCGGGATGGAAGACTATGCGTCCCACAAGCAAGGGATTTAGTAAAGATGGTTATCGAGGAAGCACACCATTCCAAGATGACAATACACCCAGGTGGAGAGAAGATGTACAAGGACGTAAAGAGAGTTTTCTTTTGGAGCGGCATGAAGAAGGATGTGGCACATGTCGTTTCTAAGTGCGTGATATGCCAACAGGTCAAGGCGGAACAAAAGAAGCCTGGAGGACTGCTTCATCCTCTAGAAGTCCCACAATGGAAGTGGGATAGCATTTCAATGGACTTCATTGATGTGTTTCCTAGGTCAAGAAGGGGCAATACTAGCATTTGGGTAATAGTGGACAGGCTCACAAAAATCGCCCACTTTATACCTATCAAGAGTAGAAGGACTGCCTCGTCTCTAGCTTCTCTTTATCTCAAGGAAATAGTTCGACTCCATGGAATACCCTCCAGCATAGTGAGTGACCGAGATCCTATCTTTACGAGCGAGTTTTGGCGGAGTCTGCAAGAAGCTGTAGGCACACAGTTATGCTTGAGCACGGCCTATCACCCCCAAACTGATGGTCAGACAGAAAGGGTGAACAGTGTATTAGAAGATCTTTTGAGACTGTGCATTCTTGACTTTGGAGGGACATGGGAGGATCATCTTCCTTTAGTGGAATTCGCCTACAACAATAGCTATTAAGCCATCATCGGCAGGGCGCCCTTCGAAGCTTTGTATGGAAGATCGTGCCGATCACCAAATTGTTGGTGGGAGTCAACAGACAAGCTTATACTTGGACCAGACATGATTAGGGAGACTTCAGAAAAAGCGGACTTGATACGAAGGAGAATGAAGACTGCCCAAGATAGACAGAAATCCTACGCAGACAAAAGAAGGAACGACCTTGAGTTTGAGATTAGGGACAAGGTTTTCCTTAAGGTATCTCCTTTAAGGTACGTCGTTCACTTTGGATCCGCAGGAAAGCTAGCACCAAGATTTGTAGCACCATTCCCTATCATCGAGAAGATTGGGAAGATGGCTTATAGAGTAGAGCTGCCCGAAAGGTTGGCTGGAATTCACAATGTCTTTCACGTTTCTCATCTCCGGTAATGTTTACATGAATCTGCGGAGGTGGTGTAGCCAAGCATTCTAGAAGAAGTTGAAATAGAACGAGAAACCACTGTAAGGAGAGTTCCAACTCGAATCGTAGGAACTGAAATCAAAAATCTATGCAACCGCGAAGTCAAGCTTGTTAAAGTTCAATGGAGAGATGTTGAGGAAGACGCAACTTGGGAAATTGAGGACAGAATACGGGCTGCCTACCCTTTCCTTTTTGAGGGTACATCTTTGACCTCTCTTTTTCCTTAAGTTATGCTTGTATCTACCTTTTAGTGTATCTTCTCAGTCCTTTTTTCTCCTAACTCCTTAGGTAGAAACTAATGGATGTAAACATGTATTTGAAACATGTTATGATTGATGGCTGCAAGTGGTTGCAAGTGATTGCTAGTGGTTACTCGTGGATGCATATACACACACCCTAGGTATTAGATCGGCTCAGTAACTTCCATATTGCATATGCATATATGTATTCATATTTGTATGTGGTTGAAACTTGATATGTTGTCATATGGATGTCGCATTTGTATGAATGGTTGCACACTCATGTAGAATTATGAGTAGGGAAAAATTTGCATACATGATGGATTCATGACACTTACATGATTCGCATTAAGGAGGTCAACTGAATCAGTAGACCGTCTAATTTTTGCATTAGACAAGGACATATACACACACTATGCATATGATCATGAAGCATTAGAAGTCTTTTAAGGACAATGGACGCCTGTGTTTGTTGGTTGAGTAGATGGACGATTGGATGTTAGGATATACGTTCTTCTAGACTTGAAGATTTCAGGGACGAAATCCTTTAAGGAGAGGAGAATGTAACACCCTGAATTTTCTATTAACAGTAAACTAACAAATTATAGTATAATTAATTCAAAATGAAAGAATTAAGGGAAATGGGTTACGGCATTGCGTTCATCTCGGAATTCTGCTTGAGATAGAGTCCGAGTTTGCGTAAATCGGACTCCGTATGAAGGAGTTATGACCTTCTGAAGTTTCAGAATTCAATTTAAAATTCAAACGGTTCAAAATTCAGTTCAAAATTTGAAAAACAGACCCAAACTGGGCTGGGCGGGAATTTTCCCGCCTAGGACCCAGGTCGACCATGTGGTCGACCTGCCCAATCGACCTGGTCAGGTCTTAGCTGGCCTGGTCGGTTTCTGGTCGAATTTATGAGCTCTGGTGTGTCACTAGGGTTGATTTGTCACTTTCTGATTGGCTCCTCTTGGTGTATATGGTCTGGATTCACTCTATGATCATCTGACGGCTCAAATCAATCTGAAATTCTATAAATACAACCCAACACTCAACCTAAATTCACACAAATAAAATAGAACTAGAGTCGTCATGCTGCCGGGAAGAAACTAAGAGTAGCCGTCAGTTGGAGAAAGCTTAGAGACGAAAGTAAAAACAAGAATCAAACAACGTTTATCTACCCAAAGGAAAGCAATGCAAATTTAGAACTCAGAATCCAGAATTCAAGTTCGTCGTTTGTTGTAAGTATAGTGATTTTTCCAATGGGAATAAAATTGAGACTTGATTCGATGTAAAATGGAAATGGAATTTTACTATTGTATAACGACGATGCTAATTCATATCTGTGTATTGCAATGATTGTATTGTGAATGGTATTGGGATGTTTGTGGTATAATTGATTTGATGTTGATCCTATGGTACATTGAGAATGAAAGCAACATCACATACAAGTATATGGTTAATGTTAGAATTTACACCTATATGTTTATATGTTTAACATAGGGTGTATACATTTTTCTAAGTCTAAGTTAAGACTTATATACACATGTTCTATGTTAAGACCATTATGCCTACATGATAAAATCCCATGTATATGTTCTTATGTTCTTTGCAAGTTCATAATTGGATCCATGCCAAGATCCACTTTAATACATGTTTCATGTTATAATTGGACATATGATTTGATCTAGTTCACACATGTGATAAAATTATACATACTTTATGGACATGTCATATTCTTGTCATATGCTAGTTATGTTTGATGTTATGCCTAGATCTAAATATGTTTAGACTCATGTTTATCCAAGTTTAAATCATATGCTAATTCATGTGACACCTATTTAATTAGATTCTTATTTGAATGCAAGTTCACATGACAAGTTGAAACCCATGATTTATGATAATTAGATTGCAAAGTTGCAAGTTCATATGTTACACACCCTTTATGTTATTTAGAATATTTCATGTTCTTGGCTTTCCCTTCTATGTTTATAAGTTGGGCTGAAATATCTATCCCAACATTTATTATAATCTTGCTAACGTACTAACGAGGGAAATATCGTTGGGATTAAACATGAAAAATATATGAAATTGGCATGTTTGTCACATGCCAATAATTGGTGGCACTTAAATGGTATAAATTCTTATACCAATAACGATGAACTTGGAAAGTGGGCCATAACATTTAATTGTTAACAAATTTGCATACAAGAATAAAAGAACAAATATGTAAATTTAGAAAATACGAGTATGCTTAACCCGAGGTTGGATTGAGTTGTGATGTAAACCTGCCCGGACCCGCCCGGCTGTCCAGTAATCACAACAATACCTATCAAATGTGGGTGGTTAAGCATTGCGCCCAATAAGGACCCGAGGTTAGACTGAGTTACGGTGTAAACCTGCCCGGAACCGACCGGCACATGCAGTAACCGTAACAATACCTGTCTAATGTGAGTGGTCGGTGCTTTAACTAATTAAGGTTAAGGACATACAAGTCAGGATGGTGGGGTTAAGTTAACTAAAACACTTAACCAATTCAACATGTCAATTAAACTGATGGGTGGGGTTAGGTAAATACAGACACTTAACCACTTAACATGTTTGACTAGAAAACCCTAGTAACGGGGACTCATTTCAGCAGTAACCCAATTAGGTATCATGGTACCCTAGAATTAGGTAGGGTGGGGCACGATTACTGGGCTGATTGTAAGCGGTCAAAAGCGACGGCGGTTGGTGCAACAGTGTAGGTTCTAACTGAGTGCGGGCATGCACACACTTCGGAGCAGACAAACAGGGCACTGGGCACCAGTAGTATAACCTATGCATTCTAGAATTGTGTCGGGTCGCCACCATGGGACTTGATACACCCCATGGTGGGACCAGCATAGGTATCTACAATCATTGGGGGCCGTATAACACATATGATTTTGCGAGTAGGAGCCGATCTTTAAAAAGGGAATCACTTCACCCCGATCATGGGGTGCCAGTTGGAACAAATACAAGTAGGTGCAGAGATATTGTGTGGGGTGCGATAGTATATTCTGTTCAAAACCGCTTTATCTTAGTTTATGATACTTTCCTATTTCCAGTTTATACCAATCATGCCCTTTTTCTTATTCTCATACTGAAGAGTCACTAGACTTACCAGGCTTTATGTCTGACTCTATTTTCTTTCGTCTTCTTCTCTTCCGTTCCCCCCCCCCCCCAGGTCAACAGGGAGGAAACAACCCAGCTTAGTCAGACTCTTTGCAAGCTTCAAGATAGTAGATGTATGGTTTGGACTCTCTTCCCTTGGCTATTGCTTTTGGACACGTTCTATGGGGATTTATGCAGCTTTAATTATGTTTTATGATTCTTTATTTAATAATCAAGACAGAAATGATGGTGTAATGTTTTGGAAGTTATTGTGAGACAATTATGAAAATGTTTTGTATGAACACGTATTTATGAAATGAAAGTCTGTTTGTTTTCCGCTGCTTATATATGTGTGTGTGTGTGTGTGTGTGTTTATATCTGTCTTGTGTTTTATCTGTGACTTTTTACTTATAAACCTCCACCAAAGTTAAGGCATTCCCTTTGTGAGTGACCTTAATGGAGGTGGGGTGTTTCACATACCTCTTGAGCCAATCCATGCCCAAGATGATCCCAAACCCAACGAAGTTAAGAACAAAGCAATCACACATAAAAGAGAAACCATGACTCGACAACACTAGTCCTCGACATATCATGCAAAGATTTGACGAACCCCCAAATTGGATTAGTCACTACGAAGGGTCTATCACAAATCTCACGTTCCAAACCCAAGAGACTCACAAGCTCATTGCAAATGAAGGAATGCGATGCTCTAGTATCGAAAAGCGCACGAACTGAAACACCATTAACTGAAAGAGTACCTTGCACCACGACACCCTTTCCCTTCTCCTCTGCAGTAGGAGCTTTCGAAGAAGATGGAATAGCTTCCAAAGCATATGCCTTCACAATCTGCTTGCCCTTAGCTGATTCCGGACAATCCTTCTTCTCATGCCCAGGCTTCCCACATTTGAAGCACTTCTTCTCAACTTTGGGATTCTTGCACTCACTAGCATAATGGCCTTTCTGGTGGCAGTTAAAGCAAACCACCTCACTCTTGGGCTTCTTTGGCCATCTTTTCTCTTTTGCTGTTGTTGCTTCCTCTTCTTATTATTACCACCCTACTGTGGTTTCTGAGCCTCTTTGGTCGCAACGACAATATTTGCTTCCTTAGGAAACAAGGTCTCATGAAGAATAGCTTTTCCCACAATCTTCTCAAATGAATCATCAAGATGGTCCACTAACGGTTTTCTAATATGAGCATCCAAACCCAAGACAAACTTCTCGTTCTTCTGATATGGTGTACCAATGTATGAATGAGCATATCTAAACATGGCTTCGAAATCAGAAATATAGTCAAGCACAGAACGACCATTCTGTTTCAGCTCTACGAACTTCTTGAATCGAGCATATTTCAGAGCCATGGAGACAAACTTTGCTTCAAACTTAGCTTGGAAGAGCTCCCATGAAATTTCTTCTTTTGGAGTCTCGAGTGTAACAGAATTCCACCATTCCACGGCCCTGTCCTGCAGTTGCCTTGATGCAAGCTTTCTCTTTATTGCATCCTCGATACCCAAGTCTCCAAAGATTCGAACACAAGAATCCATCCACCTCTGAACCTCTTCAGCTGGTTCAGTTCCCTTGAATGGTTTCCCCCGTAGAGACGTAAAGTCCTTGCACAGCTTTGCAAAATCTACTACTCTAGGAACTCGCACACCAACATCTACCGTTGCCGCCACTGGAGCGGGTACCCTTCGCATAATTGCTTCTGCCATGGTTTCAAACATGGCCGGGTAATTAGGTTCACCACGATTTCCCCTCTAGTATTGACTACCCTAGCAGCGTGTCTTGTTTCTCGTCTACTCATTCTAAATCTGCAATTTAGAATAATTAGTCACCTTCAAGAAAAACTGCTAAAGGAAAACAACCGTTACTACCATATATAACACACAAATATACCCAGCTTCGGCAAAACCCTGCCTACTGCTGCATTCCCCAAGGTTTCTACTAGGAGTTAAAACAATCTCTACGCTTACAATCCCCTGTAAACTCGCGACACTCGCTCCCAACTGTTCTTAACCCTACGCTCAAAACCCTGCACTGGTTTTTATCCCCAAAACCAGATTTCCCCGAATTACAAACCCTGTAATTCGTCTTCCCTAGTTTTGGAGACAAACTAGAAAACTCTGATTTGATTACAAATTGAAAATCTAAAAACAAATAAACAATAAAAACCCTTAGTTATTTAAAACCCTTAGTTATTTAAAACTAAACCCTATTAGGTCCTTATCCCTTTATAACTTGGCTGGCCCCTTTATACTTGCTTCACCACTTTACTTTTGGCCCGAGCTCCTTTGTTACTTTCTGGAAAAATGGCGGCTACACAACTAGGGTTTTCAATTTTGCCCTAAATCTTGAATTGTTATGTTATTCTTGAAATTTGAAATAGCTCTCTGATGTTTGAATCCTTTTGGCTTCAATCTGTGGCCCGATATCTCCTTCTTTCTGAAAATTGTGGAGGCGATTTAGCTAGGGTTTCTTCGTCTCAAATCTCGATGCTCTGAAATTGGAAATTGAAATTGGAAAGTGAATCTGGTTCTCTGTATGCTCGTGTTTGCTCTAATTATTTGATCGAGTTGAGGTGATTCGTTCCAAGTTGCTTCCGTTCTCTGGTATGTTATTTCAAATCGACTTTCTCTTTGATTTGTTTTAACTTGGATTATGATAGCCGATGATGATTGGTGTTTATATAAGATTGTAAATCCGAGATATATGCTCTAATTTTGTGTATTACTTGGTCGAGATATATTCATGAATTTTGGACCTTGAACACTTCGTGGCTTTGAATAGTTCTTGAAATTCTGGATATTTCTTCGATTTGAATTTTGTGTTAACTTCTGAAACTTTTTGGATTAAGTATTACTAAAAATAATCTCGAAAAAAAATCCATGAATTCCTTTTGAGCTAATTTTCTGGGGCTTTGATTAATATTATTTTGGGCTGATATTATCTTAAATAAACTGCTTCAAAAGAACTGATATGAACCTGTACTGTACTTCATTCTTCGAATTTGACAATTTCTGGATTTAAACTTTCTTCTTATGAACAGATGTTAAACCTGATTTTCCAAAACACACTCCTCTTTGAAATCGGTTTCTTTGATTTCTGGTTTGTCAATTCATTTGAATGGATGCTTTTCTGATGATTTAAAAACCAGAACAAAAATTTCTCTTGATTTAGTTGAGAGCAGTCTCGTTGATTATGTTTTTAACTGATACCGCACTTGATATTTTCCTTTTAACAAAACTTGATCATTTACACCCTTGAATCTGAATTAAACAGTTTACTCATGTATATACTGCCTTGAGCTCCTGTGAACTATGTATAGTTTTGTTGCATCATTCATACCCTGTGTATTACCATGACGCTGAACCATTTCAATGTTTCATTGATACTTGCCTTGAGTCATTGACTTTTATGTTGACTTGTACCTTGCCGAATCTGATTTGAACTGATAAAATCAGATGTGCACTTGAATTTAACAGTGCCTTGTTTGTTTACCTTACCATTCATGAACATTATGTTGTTGAATTTCTTAGAACTGAATAGCCTGCACTTGTTGTCCTCCTTTGTGCATTTTCTTCATTGATGTAGGCCCTTGGCAATGTTTATACTGTTCTGCTCTATTAAAAAACTGATTTAAAAACTTGCCAAGTCTTTCACTGTTAATTGATGATTTCGACCTTTATTTGAGAACACTCTTATCATAAATCTGTTGTACATTGCACCGATTTTCTGCCATATAAAACTTGATCCCATCAGGTCTTTACTATGTGATTGCATTTGACAGTTGCCTTGTGGTCTTGACTATGCTCATTTAAACTTTGCTGAGTTGCATGCCATGTTGTGCATTTTTGACTTTGTTCATTACATGAACATGCTTGTTCCCTGATATTTACCATGTGACCATGTTTATGCTGCCTTGAACAACTTGATCATGTAACATTGCTCTATGCTGGTTGACTTGAAAATTGATGTTGCATTGACTTCTTGCATGTATCACCATATTTCTGTTTTGCTCCTTGGTTAATATTTTTTTTTCTTCTTTTTCTTTTAATGTCCACTGAGTCGAGACGGTCCTTGTGGCTACTCCTCAGTCGCGACACTGGATTGGCGTGGCAGTGCACACGTGCATACACGTGTGTATATGCAGCCATCCAAACGGGTTTTTCAGTCCCTGCATATCAGACCAAGTCTAGAAAAGTGATGAGAAACACACCGTAATTCTGAGGCAAACAAAATTTAAAAACAATTTTTTATTTATTTGTTTATAATCTTATTTTTGTTGCAGTCTACTGTGTGTGTTCTTGTTTTATGTGACAGGTGAGCAGATGATGAACTAGATTGACTATGGAATGCTGTGAAGACAAGAAGACTGAAGATGATGATGTTCATATGTGTCACTATATATGAGTGAACTGTATAGAAATGTAATGTATATGAAAGTGTAAGTGTTGTAAAGAGGAGCTAAGTACGAAATTGAATATAATGAAATGTATATCAGTGATGTATGTACAAATAGTGGAGTTGTAAATCTGTACTGTTTAAATATCGAAGTAAAATATTCTTATTCAAATAAAATACTGTGTGAATATTTAAATTTCTGTATAGTTGTATTTTATTTAAATAGAAATATTTTATTCCTGTCTGATGTGTAGTATACCAGTACAGTTACAAACACATTCAATAATAAAATATATTTGATTGTTATCATCAAACAAAAATCATATAATTGTGTATACAACACTGTTATATACAACAATCTCGCCCTTTTGATGATGACAAACAAATAAAAGATTTTGAATGTGTTTTGAACGTGAAATATATTACTCCCCCTATTTGTATGCTCCCCCTACAACTGAACTCCCCCTATATATGTGGAAAAATATGAAAGATGAAATCCAATTGACCAATCTCCCCCTAGATATTTATGAAAGATGAAATCCAATTGACCAATCTCCCCCTAGATATTTAATTTTCAATATTAAAATATTTTCAATTAAATACTCATCAATCAAAATCTTGACCATTCTCCCCCTTTTGTTATCATCAAAAGGATAATAGAAATTGAAATAGTGATGAATATTGACTATAAATATAAATTCAAATTAAGAGAGAGAATATATATCGCAAATCCCATTTAATCAAACAAAAATCATAATAATCTTTAAATCAGAAGCAAATTTCACTTTCAGAATGAATGGATTTACGATGGATTTTATCGAATGAGGAGAGTTCAATAAAAATTGAATATTTGGAAATGAATTTTAAAGATTTTAAATATGCTAAAAAAAAGTGTTAAGTACTTTCTAACCACGCATAGACCAAAGGTCTTTTAAATGGGGTTAGTAGTAACTTAACTTTATCCTCTCTAATGAGTTCCATCCATGCACAGCCCGAAGGTCTTTTAAGTGAGAATGGAAGCACATAGAAATTAAGGTAATTCACCCACGCATAACCGCGAGGATTTTTAAATGGGAGTGAATACCAAGGATAATTTTTTTTTTTTTTTTTTCAAGAATAATTAGAACTCCCCAAATTAAATAAAACCATGATGAATGACAGAAATATGGTAGATATAGAAGATGGTCGTGAAATAAGCTCTAATTCAAAGATATTATAAAATCTGTTTAATCATCATGAGATTTAAAATAATATCTCTTCTAGTTATGAATTATACCACAGTCGCAACTCATCACAGTTTCATAAATCTATCAATAATTTTGATGAGTCCCAAAACGGTTCAAATTAATCAATAATTTCAATTTTTGAATAAATAATCAAAAATAATTTTAAAATTGAAAATATCAATTTTAAGAGGAGTTTTTGAAAAATGCAAGTTGAAAATCAGCTTAAAAAAAATCAATCAGTTAGAAAATGAAATTTTCTAATATTTTTAACACTGATTGCTCCTAGACATTTTTTTTTTTAAAAACCATTTATATATTAATTCAAATTGTCTATGAATTTTAACTAAATCCAGTTACTGATTTTCCAACTTATTATTTAAACACTAATAAATCAATTTCCTTATCAGAGCAGCACAAGATCATTTTCAAAGCAAGAATCACAAGTGACATCCTCAGAGAATTTTTAAACAAACTCAAGAACCAGTCAACTTATCAAATCTGAAGATAATTATTTGAAATCACCAATTTTTTTTTTTTTATAATCCAAGAATTTCAACAATCCATAACAAATGATTTCAAAAACAGCCAAGTAAAAATAAACTAAAAGGAATAAAAGTACGAGTTTAGAGATCATACCTGACTTACCATAATCAACGTGATGCAATGAATCTCCAACTCTGAATCTATGGCTAAGGAACTCCAAATAATTCGATATATGAATCATCTTGAATTTTATTTCACTTAAGCACAGTTGTTCCTTAGCCTCCCACGGTACCTAAATGTTTATATGATCGAGTGGTCTAACAAAAGTTGTTTTACCACTCTTATCTTTGTTTACACGTTTTGGTACCCAAACCCGTTTATATAACAATCCATTACTATTCACTAGCGTACCCTTTGGAACCCAAATTTGTTTAGATTTGCTTAAATTTATTTTGTTAATTTTTGGAATCCAAATAGATTTAAATGAATTGTTTTTAAACGAGTTATCAATTTGTTTATGATTTAAAAACCCTTTGAAATTATTAAATTTCAAAAATTCAATTTGATTGTTTTCAATGCCAATTAAAGGATTTTTAAAATCATTAAAATTTTGTTTTTCAACTTGATCAGATTCAAATCCAAGTCCCTTTTTATTCTGAACAAAAAATTGATTTTTTAACAACATATTCAACGATTTCTCTCCTTTAGAAAATTTAGTCAAAGCTGACTCAAGTCGTTGAATTTTAAATTTAAGATTGCTATTTTCTTTCATTAAATTTGAACAACAATTAATAGCAATTTTCCTCTTTTCAGCGTCAGTTTGTTTTAAAATCAAATTTTTGTTTTCAAGTGCTTTGATTCTAGCATCGGACTTGGAAATTTCAATTTCAAATTGTTTTCGCTTTCCAAAATCAAGTTTTTCAGATTCTCTAAACTTTTCAATCACCTTTTCAAAATCAAGATTTTCATTTTTCAAATTCATGTTTTCTCTTTTAAGTAACTCAAGATCAGTTTTTAATTTCAAAAAATCGTTACTCAAAAATCGACATTTTTCGCATTCTGAAAACGATGAATTCTTAAGTTTTTCAAGTTTTGTTTCTAAACTGTTATTTTCTTGAACTAGTTTTGACCTATCAGATTTTAATTTCTTAACTTTCAGTTCAAGAGAATCAACAGTTTTTGTGAGATCGTGACACATTAAAATTAAATCTTTATAAGTAAAATTCGATACCTCACTTGAATCCTCTTCACTACTTTATGAATTAGATTGTGCCATAAGACACAAATTTGCTTCCTCTTCTTCACTTTCAGAAACTTCTTCTCCTTCTTCATCATCCCATGTAGCAGCAAAAGCTTTCTTCTTTCTTCTGAACTTCTTCCTCTTTTCATTTTTAAGCTGTGGGCAATTTGGTTTGATATGACCGGGTTTCTTGCAATTGTAGCAAAACACTTCATTGTCTGAACTATCTGAACTTTCGGACTTGTCGGTTTTTGAATTCTTCTTTCGTGGTTTGTATTTTCCTTTGGCCCACTTTTTCAAAACCATGGCTAGCTCTTCAGCGGGATCATCATCATTACTTTCAACAGAATTATTTAGAGCGATCGTCTTTTTCTTTGATTCAGAATCCTTTCGTTCTTCTCTTGCTTTTAACTCCATCTCGTAAGTAATCAGATTTCCGATCAACTCTTCCATGCTTACTTTATTCAGATCTTTTGATTCTTGAATCGCCGTCACTTTTGCTTCAAAATTCATCGGTAGCACTCTCAGTATTTTTCTGATCAATTCCACTTCGGTATAGGTTTTGCCAAGAGCTTTTGCATTGTAGACCAGTGATGAGAAGCGTCCATACATCTCTTTTATATCTTCGTCTTTTTGCATAGAGAAATTTTCATATTCGTTGCTGAGTAGAGCGAGACGAGATTCCTTTACTTGAGATGTACCTTCGTGTGTGACCTCCAACGTATGCCATATTTCCTGTGCTGTCTCACAATGAGAAATTCGATTAAATTCAGTTTTATCAAGAGCACAAATTAAAGCATTCATTGCTTTGGCATTAGTTGAAAATAATTTTTTATCATTAGCATCCCACCTATCTTTTGATTTAGGAATTTCAACACCACTAACAATAACAGTGGGAGATCTATAACCCGTTTCAATAATATCCCACACATCATAATCGACAGAACTTAAGTAAATTTTCATCCTAGCTTTCCAATAGGCATAATCAGTTCCATTAAACATTGGTGGCCTAGCTATGGACTGACCCTCAGAAAAAGCGTTGTTTGACAAATTCATGACTCTAGAGTTAAAAATACCTGCTCTGATACCACTTGTAGGATCTAAATTAACCCTAGAGGGGGGGGTGAATAGGGTTTATTGCAGATTTTTGCAGAATAATTAAATAATCACAGCACAGATAATAATTAGAAGAAATGCAGAAAATAAATAACACACAAATATACCCAGCTTCGGCAAAACCCTGCCTGCTGCTGCATTCCCCAAGGTTTCTACTAGGAGTTAAAACAATCTCTACGCTTACAATCCCCTGTAAACTCGCGACACTCGCTCCCAACTGTTCTTAACCCTACGCTCAAAACCCTGCACTGGTTTTTATCCCCAAAACCAGATTTCCCCGAATTACAAACCCTGTAATTCGTCTTCCCTAGTTTTGGAGACAAACTAGAAAACTCTGATTTGATTACAAATTGAAAATCTAAAAACAAATAAACAATAAAAACCCTTAGTTATTTAAAACCCTTAGTTATTTAAAACCCTTAGTTATTTAAAACTAAACCCTTTTAGGTCCTTATCCCTTTATAACTTGGCTGGCCCCTTTATACTTGCTTCACCACTTTACTTTTGGCCCGAGCTCCTTTGTTACTTTCTGGAAAAATGGCGGCTACACAACTAGGGTTTTCAATTTTGCCCTAAATCTTGAATTGTTATGTTATTCTTGAAATTTGAAATAGCTCTCTGATGTTTGAATCCTTTTGGCTTCAATCTGTGGCCCGATATCTCCTTCTTTCTGAAAATTGTGGAGGCGATTTAGCTAGGGTTTCTTCGTCTCAAATCTCGATGCTCTGAAATTGGAAATTGAAATTGGAAAGTGAATCTGGTTCTCTGTATGCTCGTGTTTGCTCTAATTATTTGATCGAGTTGAGGTGATTCGTTCCAAGTTGCTTCCGTTCTCTGGTATGTTATTTCAAATCGACTTTCTCTTTGATTTGTTTTAACTTGGATTATGATAGCCGATGATGATTGGTGTTTATATAAGATTGTAAATCCGAGATATATGCTCTAATTTCGTGTATTACTTGGTCGAGATATATTCATGAATTTTGGACCTTGAACTCTTCGTGGCTTTGAATAGTTCTTGAAATTCTAGAGATTTCTTCGATTTGAATTTTGTGTTAACTTCTGAAACTTTTTGGATTAAGTATTACTAAAAATAATCTCGAAAAAAAATCCATGAATTCCTTTTGAGCTAATTTTCTGGGGCTTTGATTAATATTATTTTGGGCTATATTATCTTAAATAAACTACTTCAAAAGAACTGATATGAACCTGTACTGTACTTCATTCTTCGAATTTGACAATTTCTGGATTTAAACTTTCTTCTTATGAACATATGTTAAACCTGATTTTCCAAAACACACTCCTCTTTGAAATCGGTTTCTTTGATTTCTGGTTTGTCAATTCATTTGAATGGATGCTTTTCTGATGATTTAAAAACCAGAACAAAAATTTCTCTTGATTTAGTTGAGAGCAGTCTCGTTGATTATGTTTTTAACTGATACCGCACTTGATATTTTCCTTTTAACAAAACTTGATCATTTACACCCTTGAATCTGAATTAAACAGTTTACTCATGTATATACTGCCTTGAGCTCCTGTGAACTATGTATAGTTTTGTTGCATCATTCATACCCTGTGTATTACCATGACGCTGAACCATTTCAATGTTTCATTGATACTTGCCTTGAGTCATTGACTTTTATGTTGACTTGTACCTTGCCGAATCTGATTTGAACTGATAAAATCAGATGTGCACTTGAATTTAACAGTGCCTTGTTTGTTTACCTTACCATTCATGAACATTATGTTGTTGAATTGCTTAGAACTGAATAGCCTGCACTTGTTGTCCTCCTTTGTGCATTTTCTTCATTGATGTAGGCCCTTGGCAATGTTTATACTGTTCTGCTCTATTAAAAAACTGATTTAAAAACTTGCCAAGTCTTGCACTGTTAATTGATGATTTCGACCTTTATTTGAGAACACTCTTATCATAAATCTGTTGTACATTGCACCGATTTTCTGCCATATAAAACTTGATCCCATTAGGTCTTTACTATGTGATTGCATTTGACAGTTGCCTTGTGGTCTTGACTATGCTCATTTAAACTTTGCTGAGTTGCATGCCATGTTGTGCATTTTTGACTTTGTTCATTACATGAACATGCTTGTTCCCTGATATTTACCATGTGACCATGTTTATGCTGCCTTGAACAACTTGATCATGTAACATTGCTCTATGCTGGTTGACTTGAAAATTGATGTTGCATTGACTTCTTGCATGTATCACCATATTTCTGTTTTGCTCCTTGGTTAATATTTTTTTTTCTTCTTTTTCTTTTAATGTCCACTGAGTCGAGACGGTTCTTGTGGCTACTCCTTAGTCGCGACACTGGATTGGCGTGGCAGTGCACACGTGCATACACGTGTGTATATGCAGCCATCCAAACGGGTTTTTCAGTCCCTGCATATCAGACCAAGTCTAGAAAAGTGATGAGAAACACTCCGTAATTCTGAGGCAAACAAAATTTAAAAATAATTTTTTATTTGTTTGTTTATAATCTTATTTTTGTTGCAGTCTACTGTGTGTGTTCTTGTTTTATGTGACAGGTGAGCAGATGATGAACTAGATTGACTATGGAATGCTGTGAAGACAAGAAGACTGAAGATGATGATGTTCATATGTGTCACTATATATGAGTGAACTGTATAGAAATGTAATGTATATGAAAGTGTAAGTGTTGTAAAGAGGAGCTAAGTACGAAATTGAATATAATGAAATGTATATCAGTGATGTATGTACAAATAGTGGAGTTGTAAATCTGTACTGTTTAAATATCGAAGTAAAATATTCTTATTCAAATAAAATACTGTGTGAATATTTAAATTTCTGTATAGTTGTATTTTATTTAAATAGAAATATTTTATTCCTGTCTGATGTGTAGTATACCAGTACAGTTACAAACACATTCAATAATAAAATATATTTGATTGTTATCATCAAACAAAAATCATATAATTGTGTATACAACACTGTTATATACAACACATCAGGGTAGGTAAACACAAGCGGAACCTATCGTAAACTCACAATGCAAGGATAAAATATAATAGAACATATATAACAGGTAGTAATAGTGAAGCAGAAACACAAGACTTTCATACAACCAGAAAGTAATATCCACAAACTTGGAAATAGTGTTTATACAAAGTTGCCTCGCTACATTATTCAGAAAAGCAAATAGCGGAAACCCAATTATTAGATAGTAGTAAAACTGGTATGTGAGCCTCCTGCTTGCCACCGATCAGCACCATCGTCCTCACTAAAGCATCACCTGTCACATGCTACTTAGTCTGCCCATCCACAACCGGATGAACAACCCAAGGTAATAAGAGGAGACATAAAACCTTGAGTCAGACAACAGTCTTAGTGAGCGATAAAACAGCTAACAAACTTCAACAATAAAGTGTATAAGAAAGGATAAATAAACACACTAATCTACCCACGACACCAGAGAAGAACTCAACCTTATCTTCCCCACATCGGATAGTGATAGCCTTTACTATAAACAATTCAACCATTCATCCATAGAAACAAGAACACTCATTCAAACATGGAAAACACTCATAACACCCAGATTATATAAGTCTTACACAAACAACCCTAATAGAGTTTAACATTCCCCAAGTACTCTCCCTAGAGGCCTAAACCAATATCAGTTAAGCACTCAGAGAATGTCTCCCTCAACTTTGGATAATCTATGTGAGATAGTACAAACAACCAATCATCCATGACTGACTCTAGCTATCATCGCCAATCCTGCTTTGAAACCACCGTTAATCGTATGCCGGCCAACCTTGCCATATGTCAAGGGCTAATGGTAACCCCGGTTCTAGCATAAACTCCATATGTCCAACCTTGACAATGTCCAACCTCGACAACTAGGTCTTTCAACAATAACCAAGGTACTCGACCAACAACCTTCCGGTCTATTGGGTGCCCCCATCGTACCCCTGCTTTGAGCCTATTAGAACTTACAACAACGATGACTTCTCAGCCTTCGCATCTCTAGTCATCCAACCTTGACGACATTTCATAGCACAAGCAACCTTCTCGAGCAACCATTATCCACCAACTCACAACCTTTGAGTTGCCACCTCATTCGTTGTTCTCTCTGATCAACAAACACATTCAACACTTCGAACCTTCCTACTTGAATTTACTTCGAAGTCACATCATCACCGAGCCAATTACGCCACTGCGCTGCGGCTAAGATTCGGGGGGTTTGCCCCCGAAAAATATATTTTTTCAGACCTTTTCTCCAAATCTGAGTTGTATCCGAAAAACTTACTTTTTCAGAAAATGACCCTAATGGAAACAAACCATAACATCATCACTATCAACCATAGCGTTTAAAAGCGCTGCTAAAAACATGACTGATCCACCCCTTTTAGACCGACCCGATCCAAACTAGGGCGACCCAATCCAGCGCCCTTCTGGCTTCAAACTCGGCCGATCCAACCAACACGACCGACCCGATCCAAATATGACCCATTCCAAATATGACCCGATCTGATCCACTCCTGTCTGATCCAACTTCGTTTCAATCCGACTTCTGGCCGATTCAACCTATGGCCGAGTCAACTCCTGGCCGATTCAACCTATGGCCGAGCCAATTTCTGGCCGATTCAACCTATGGCCGAGTAAATTTCTGGTCGATTCAACCTATGGCCGAGCCAATTTCTACATATTGCAATTCAACTCTGATTTCGACCAAAACTTCGCCAAACGACGAATCCGACGAAACCAACACTACCAAAATCATCAAAGACAATCATAAACATATTATAACATTACTAACCACATGAATATGACGATTACCACAAAAATGATGTAAATCTCACCAAAAACATTAAAATGAACATATGATCAAAATGAGAGATCTAACTAACATAAACATGTAAAATGACATGAAAGTAACGAGTAAAACTTGTTAAATTAGATCATAGGGTGACGCATATGAAAATGAACTTGTAATGGTGTAAATCTATGGTAAAACATCCCAAGTTGATGAGAAACATGCACAAACACACATTTACTTCATTGCATTCATGTGAGAGATGTAAATCACTCACTGAGTCGCTGAAACAATCTAAAACAATAGAAATAAGAATCCGGACAGCGAGCACTCCGAATCAAACCCCTTGATCCAATGAATTTGCCTTTGAAATGATGTAGATCTTCGATTTCCTCCCTTAGATTTGGATTTTTAATGGTGGAAAGGTGTAGGAGGAAGAAGGAGATCAAATGCCTTCAAATGAGAGAATGAGAAAAAGTAAACCTTTTCCCTCCACTCTCACCCCCCATTTATAGGATTCCACTAAGGCTCCAAAAGCTGAATAGCCAACTGAAAAACCTTAAAACAACGATTTCTCCCAAACTGCTGAACCAAATCCTTAATGTAACCACTCTACGGAAAGGCAATCATCAATTCCTTTCCAATGGCACAGGTCTCACCCTCTGATTCGACCTGAGTCAAAAGTTATGCCCTGTACAAGGCTGACAGGGGCAAAATGGTCACAAACAAAATCGGTAAAAATTATGGACATGTCTCACATCCTCATAAACAACATATTAAAAGATGAGAATGATCCAACCCTCATAGAATAAAATAAATATATTTTACGATCTTCGATACGTAAAATGCGGGCTGTTACAAAAACATAATAATAACATAACTTGACATAAAACAGGAGAGACAGTGCATAAGCTGTAAAACTAAACCATCATAGTAGCGGAATCCAAAATACAGTTTATGATCCCATCATTATTACAACTTTAAAATACTGTCTCTAAATCAAAATAGAGAAGGTACACTACTACTGTCCAAAGTAGTGACCAGCAACAACACAGGGAGAATATATGTAAATAGTACGTGAAAGCCTCCTGCTCGTCTCCGGATAGCTACTAGTGCATAACCACCTAACCTGTCTCTGGTCTGCTCGTTTAGGAGCAACCAGAGTAATAAGAAGAGACATAAAACTCTGGGTCAGACAAAAGTCTGGTGTGAGCGATAGTAGCAAAGTAAAACAATAACAGGTATAAATAATCATACCTGAAACGGGACCTGCAACCAAAGAGTTAGCACAACAGGATGTACAGTACTCTAAGGTAACACTAACATAAAGTGTAAAGTGGAAGTGTGCATGTCATGGTGATAGCAAACATAAAACATAGCAATCATCCTCATATCTCTCACTCAGTGCGTAAAGCATACGATATCCACTGCTTTGGTCACCAGAACCATTGGAGCCATGACGGAGCCTAGCTCCATCCAAACCTTACTACGTCCACTTTGTCCTTGGGGAACCTGATGGAGTTCGATTCCAAACAACTTTGGCCCCACCGCACTGGTCCATAGTCAGCGCCTCCCCCCCCCCCCCCAATCAACAGTGAATCAAAGTTATAAATATCGATAACCCCTTTGCATACGTCCCGCAGCAAAGTCCAACTTATGAAGTTAACTCGTTGGTTCCCATCTGGATCCTGAGTGATAACTTCCCATTTGGACTTCCTTTGCATCTCGGGTTTTGGTCTTCTTCAGTCCAGTTCGTCACATTCAGTTCATTAGTCTCCGTTCGTGATGTGCAATCGATTCTTGGTGCAAAATTCGTGGTCAAGCTCTCCGGGTCGTGACCTTGCTTTTCACTCGTGACCAAGTAGGTGGGTCGTGATCCTCCTTAGGGGTCGGGTCGTGAAGACAAATTCCACTCGTGAAGGGGGGTCTAACCAATTTCCTGCAACTTTCCCAACGAGCTATTTATGCCATACGACTGCGTTTTCGACCATTCTAAATTTTCTATGAAATCACAATTCATACCAAACAGTGATAGCAACATATAGAAACAACCATAAACATCAAAACAATGGTTTAGCATGTTAATATGGATCAAACAGACCCAAAACCATGATTTTCCCCTTAATCCCCTTAACCATGTTTTAACTACAGGATTAGCAAATTTAAACCAAATTAACCCAAATTTATAACAGAGGCATAAAATAATATTTTAGAATTTCTACATATTTTTCCATAATTTTCTGAGTCATAATTTCGCTAATTATTACTAATCACCCCTAATTAGCCGTAATTAGTGTAAAAACATGTTAATCACTCACCTTAGCCACAAATAAATCTCAGATCTGAAAATATCTCTGATTTGGACCGAATTCCAATGTATAGCAGCAGCTCCAACTCTGATTTGGTGCTATTTTGACTTGATATGACGTAGATTTGCTTAATATGTGATTAGGAGATGATTTGGAGGTGTTTTAGAAGATGGAGGCCATTGCTAGGGTTAGACAAAGGTAAATGGCGGCTAGAAAACTGAAATGAGATGTTTTCCCTAACCCTTTCAGCCCTCCCATAACCCTAATCCCGAAATGGATTATGGACCTAGCTGCTAATCATCCAATTAAGCCCAGTTAAGCTGTGTTTCACCTCTAAACCTTATTTCAGCCACATCTCCCATACGATAAGTCCGTTTGATTACTGTTACCACTCTACGGAAAGGTAAACCATCATCTGAATCCAATGGAAGTGGTTTCAGGTCAAAACTCCTTACCAATCAGAAGTTATAGGTGAAACAAGATTCGCCAGGGGTAAAACGGTCATTTAAAAATAGGAAAAAATCGTGAACATGGGAAATGACCCCAATAGTCATTCCCCAAAGTTACACGACCATACGACTTCGTATGAGAATGAAATAAATATTCTACGATCCTCCGATACGTAGAATGTGGGTCGTTACAGAAAGTGTCCGACCTCTCCACAATTGAAACAAGCATACTTCTTTCTTTTGCAGTCCTTGATCAAGTGACCCTCGCGTCCAAAATTATGACACTTCCTCTTATCTCTAGCCTTGTCGTCCTTTCCTTCTTTCTTTTGTTGTTGTTATCGTCCTTTCGTTGGTCACGCTTTCTTATTTTGTGTTTCCTCAACCTTTGCTTCTTTCTTTTCATCTTTATCTTCTTCATGCATCAATGCCATATCAACGAGTTTCTCAAAAGTTGTTCCCGTCGGAATATGAGACATAGCCAACCCACGGAGGGGTTCGTTCAATCCTCTAGCAAACCTCAAAGCCTTTTTGTGTGGGGTATTCACTAGCTCCAAACCAAACCTCGCCAATTGATTGAATTTATTAACATATTCTTTCATAGACATGCTTCCTAGCTTAAGTGCTAAAAACCTTTCCATTTGCATGCTTTGCTCGGCTTGTGAAAGAAACTTCATTTCAAATCTCTATCGGAAATCATCCCAAGTTTCCACTGGACACCCTGCTTGCGTCACTTCCCACCAGAATGAAGCCTCATCTTTCAACTGCCAAACGGCCAACTGAATCTTCCTACAATCGTTAACTTCAAAAATTTCAAACAAATCCCCCGTCTCTTTAAGCCAACTCCTTGCTTCTATAAAAGTCTCATTTCCTCGGAATGGCTTTCCGCCCATAGCATAGAAGTATTTGCATATCTTAGAGAAATTATCGACACGCAAAGGAGGAGGAGGAGGTGGAACAGCGGGTGCAGCTGGGGGAGGAATGTCTACTTGATCTCCCGTAGGCGTCCTGGCCTCAAGATACCTACGGAACCATCCCGATATCGTAACGCCCTCAGAAATATTATGCTCCCCAGACATGCTGAAAAGGAAAGGAAAAAGTGATTCAAATAGAGAATCGAAAAATATTACATATGGCTTTGGGGAATATGTTTTTCAAAACAGACTTTTATTTTGAAAAATGCTTTCTTTTAAAACCTTTTTGAAAACAATTTTCAAAATTTTTTATTCGATCTGGTAACCTTCAGCTCTGATACCAAATGTGACACCCCACGTCCGTTAATGTCACTCTTTATCAGAATGCATTAAGTTTGGTGAAGCGTTATAGGTAAACATAAATAGAAACATTACAAGACATATATAAAATAACAGCGGAATTTAAAACTTTATTAAATAGAAAATATCGTGGTCCAAAACATGGTTACATCAGAATTCTGAAATACTGAAAACATAAAACTTCTGCCTTGTACAAAATCATCATCAGAGTACAATGATACATAAAAGAGCATAATCCCCAAAATATAGCCATAGTAGAGAAGATATGAAATCAAGCAGTACATCTGAGCAGCTCCAAGCAGAATGAAAGAAGAATCTTGATCAAGCTTGAGTATTCCCATCTTGAGAACCTGGAGGGAAGGGGGGATGAAAGAGAAAGAAGAGGAAACAAAACGGGTCAGACGTAAAGTCTGGCGAGTTCAATTACTTTTAGCATATAAATAAGTAAAAGCATCACGACAGGCATATAAGCTAGAGAGAGATAATAGTGTTATATGACAGGTATAATAAGGTAAAAAGGATAAACTGAAAAGAACAGGCATTGCGCTTCTCTAATACTTTTCTCTGCACCATTAATAATATAATAAGAACAAGATGATCCCCACAATTACAAGATGGTAGACTTAGGCGTACTTTTAATGAGAGGTTTTACCCCTATACAATAACAGGTAGCCCAACTGAACTTACCGGTGCTAACCCTAAGGATCATAACGGGCTCCTAAACAAGCGAGACTAGATGTACCATAATTACTACCCCCAATCGTTCAGCTCACTAACTCCGTAGATACCTTGTGCTGGCCCCACAGTAGAATGTATCACTTCTTAAAGTGGCAACCCTTTGTTTAATGGATGTGCACAATCATATCTACGGATGCCACAACATCTTATCTTCCCGAGCAGGCGGACTCATGCACGCACATGACCCCGATGGAACACGCCCTCAGACACCTTTTTCCAAGTGACATCTTATAATCAGCTCAGTAAGTGTGCCCCGACTCCGACCTAGTTCAGAGTACTCGTTTGATACCTATATGGGTTACGGACTGAAACGGATCCCACACACCAGATGATACAAGCTTCCCCTAGGCTTGCATCCCTACTCAAGTTAACATGTTCATGTGATCCCTATGGATTCAAACAGGTTAAGTACTACAAGTTAATTACCATTTATTCATTTATGGTTATAATGCGCTAGACCTCCCACATTAAGACTACCACTTGTGTATATTGGGTATGCCGGTCGGGTCCGGGCAGACTTCTTCCACAAGTCGGACGTAACCTCGTGTCTTAGCACGTCACATGTTTATGCACTTAGATCCCTCACATTAGATTTAACACTTGTGGACGCTGGATATGCCGGGCGGTTCCGGCCAGACTTCTACCACAAGTGTAATTTAACCTCATGTCTAAGCGCCGTTACAATTTCTCATTACTATAAATCTAGGCATTTTAAGTATTAACCAATTATCATGTTCATTATGCCCACAAGTGACATGATTAGGAAAATTAACAGAATAGGGATATCATGAATAGACATATGAGATCTAAACAGTAAGTTAGATACACAAGTAATGGTAGATTTGATATGATTTAAATAGTCACAGACTTAGATCCAATTCATAGACATGTCAAGATAACTTTTAAGTGTTTGCATCTAAAAATAACATAGACTCACTGTTATTGGATATAAGAAACAGAAGAATGATTGCAGATGTTGAATTACAGATCCTTCAATACGTATAACTTGTTTGTTGAAGAAGAAGTAGGCTAGATCAAACTTTGTTGGAGCAGCACCTCATTGTCGCCATTGAATTAGATGAATAAAACAATGGATATAGGGCTCTAATTATAGCCTAGGGTCAACGAATCTGGTCAGAAAACAAGTCCACATACGCAGAACTGAATCTACCTCGGATCTGGGGGGTGTCGACATGAGTGTCGACACCCCTGTTGTGGTGTCGACCCACCCTAGGGTGGGGTTGACCCCTAACGGTACGAACTCCCGCCCTAGCCCGCGTCTTTTGATTTCGAATTATTTTGAATGTTTTGAGTTGTTTTGTATATATATAATTCTCTTGTGCATATACAAACTTCAAACCTTAATATCTTTTTCATACGATGTCCGTTTTACGCAAACTTGGTGTCTATCTTAAGCAGAATTCTGAGACGAACGCAATGGTGCAATCCATTTTACTTAATTCTTAAATTAAGTATTCTTAATTTATCATTATAGTATCTTTTAAAAATTATGGGGTGTTACAATGATAATATAAGTTGAGTGGGGTAGTTCTTCGAAAGTTGTCCACTTCCTCTCTATGGACCATGTGAGGCCCTACCTAGAGAAATAGGCAGTATAAATTTAAAAAAGAGGAATTGAAAGCTTTCTAAAAGACTGCTTATCTACGAGAAGTACTAAGTGACTAGGAGTTCACCTGTAATACCAATTAAATAGTGATTAAGGGGTCTGCCGAAGGGTCTTAAATGACAATAGTGTCTACCTAAAACGGTATTAAATGGCAACTTACTAATTCTCGTATTACAAGAGAGAGAATATTTAATAGCATTGATGATTATATGACGAGGTCTTAAGTGACTAGGGTCCACCATAAATGAAAAATTATCTAATGGCCTTAAGTGACCAAATGGTAGTCCTCCTCGTAGGGTATTAAGTGTTAATGGAATCCACCCTTATAAATGTGCATGTTGGCCTTAAGTGACTTTGGGATAGTGTAAAACCTCACATCCATTAAGGTCACTCACAAAGGGAATGCCTTAACTTCGGTGGAGAGTTATAGGTAAAAGATACAGATAAATTACAAGACAGACAAAATTAAAACAGCGGAAAATAGAACTTTACTTTATTGATCAAATAGTTTGTACAACAATTATTTTCCAATACCAGAATATCTATCTTACAAAATAAAGAAGCATAAAATAACATTTATATTCCCCAATGTAGCGTGAGCCAGCCATAGCAATGGAAAAGAGAATCCAAGCAAAACTTCGACTAATCTTCAGCTTGGAAAGAAAACTGGGCTAAGTAGTAATATTCCCTCCCTGCGAACCTGGGGGGGAACGGAAGACAAGAAAGCGAAAGAAAACAGAGTCAGACATAAAGTCTGGCAAGTTCAGTAACTTTCAGCATGTGAACAGGTAAAAAGCAACATGGCATGAATTAACTGAATACAAGACTACACCATGATGAGGGGAATCATAAGGTTAACACAAGATATGATATGGTAAGATAAACTAAATGCACTTCTATACTTTCTCTGCTTCGCCACTACCTCGTTATTCTAATTTCTATTTCCCTGCACCACCTAATTAGTAATCTGTATAAACTGATAAGAACAGATACGTGATTCCAATCCCCGCAAATGTGGTTGTTTCAGGTGTACATCTATTATTTATTACCTAGGTCTAACCTAGGGTTTTGTATCGAGCGCATTCTAGATCCAACCAGGGTTTTCGCTACCCAGGGCTACTGGGGTTTATGCTACCTATTGAACATTTCTCGGATTTTAGGGTTTACGCTACCTAGGTCCAACTAGGGATTATGCTACCTACCGAACGATGCCCCCTAGTCTAGGACACATTACCTAGAGCGGTATATGTTCCTAGACTTTTCCCATGTATGTGTCGCGAATCGTTATCGCTGTCTAGATGCACATGTCCTCCGTATGTGCGACCCGAGCCTCGTGGCAGGGAAAATCAAGAAACACGGAACTCGGTCGGGAGCTTTCAGATATATGTCGATGCAGATGCTAAGGTATGTTTTTCCAGTTGATGTGGTCCCACCTGACCCCTCCCTCAACTAATGAAAGGCACACCTTGAAAAATGAGAACTATACGCAGGCCCCCCTATGCCCCCACTAACCTATGGACATCCGCAACCATAACTAGATAGCAAGTATATGGTCTTTTGGAGTTCTCCGCCTTTCCGCTTCACGTATCTCGATTGACTTAAGATGGTTGGTAGACGACGAGTTGCTATCACAGGGCTACTTGTCTCGCTGAATCACGTTGTTCCATCCTAGTCTTTAGGTTGCCTTATACTGCAACCAAGGCATACCCTTGGTTCTTCTAACGCAGACCTTAACCTCTGTGAGCCCAGGCGGATCATCTGCAGCCTCACAGAGGGATACCAAGAGTACCCTCACGTCCCCTCGAAGCCGCGTGCTTCGTACCCTTGTTCGTTGGAGCCTTCTTTAAGATTAGATGGACGTTCACTCCTTCTCGTATTCTACTAAGGTTTACTACTTAGTTCCCTTAACTAAGGTTTACCACTTAGTTTCCTGAACCGTCGTTTTCTTAACTAAGGTTTACAACTTAGTCCTCTTAACTAAGGTTTACTACTTAGTTCTCTTTCTCATCAAGTTGGATTGGTTAAGTGTCATTAGTCAATTCAAGATAACTTAACCCATTCATTTTTCATGTTTAACCGGTTAAGTGTTATCAGCAGTTCATGTTGACTTAACCCTACCACAAATCAAGTTATATTGGTTAAGTATTTCTTATTACTTAACCCCACCCCTTCATCTTGTATTGGTTAAGTGTTCCCTTAGTTAACTTAACCCTAACATCTGTTTAATTCACATGTTCTAATGGTTAAGTATTGTCCCTTCATGTTTTAACTTAACCTTGTTCATTTGTCACACTATGATGGCTAAGTGTTCTAAGTTTACTTAACTCCACCTTCTAGTCTAGTTAACATGTTAAATTGGCTAAGTGTATTTTACTTAACCCCACCTTCTAGTCTAGTTAACATGTTATAACGGTTAAACCTTTTCTTAACCTCACCCACTTGTCTAGTCAACATGTTATAACGGTTATTTAACCCCTACAAGTCTTGTCTTGTTAACATGTTAAGTTGGTTAAGTGTTCCTATGGACTTAACCCTCCCATTCTAACTTAACCGTTTCTTAGCTTTAAATTATTCATTTAAAGCACCAACCACTCACATTAGACAGATATTGTTGCGGTCACTGGATGTGCCGGTCGGTTCCGGGCAGATTTACATCGCAACTCAGTCTAACCTCGGGTCCTTTTTGGGCTCAATGCTCTAACCACCCACATTAAATAGGTATTGTTACGGTTGCTGGATTTGCCGGGCGGTTCCGGGAAGTCTTATACCGTAACTCAATCTAACCTTGGGTTAGGCATATTCATCTTTCCTAGATTTACGTATTTATCCTTTTTGTCTATATGTAAATTGCTAACAACTCTTTTAAACAAATTTGGCCTATATCATATTTATTTGTCATGCCCACTAACATACCTGTATTCCAGGACCAAATCTTGATTTACCTATCAACTAACCCAACTTGTAGTTTATGCCAAATTAGATCAGTTCATGTCAAAATTAGATTTAATATTCTAGTTTATAGTTTATACCCAAACTTGGCTTACATGCCAATTACATACTTTGCGGTCCATTAACAATTTACCATTTTACGCCCAAGTCAAATATGCATGTAATACTTACTATTATAGCCAATTCAGGTTATGCTAACATATTTGTTATGCCAAATCATCTTAATTAAGCTATGCCCAAATTCCCCCGCCGTAGTCGTACGTATAACATGATTTCACAAGTTTCTAGGTACTCATGAAATGAAACTAACAAAAGGAATAGTGGATTAGCACGAGTATTGGCATAAGAGAATAGGCATGAAAAAGCGAACCAAAATACACAAATACAAAGATAACGGATCCAGTGGGTTTGGTGTACATAATAGAGAACCGGAATAAACTAAGCAAATTACGCCCTAAGTATGAGATCCAACAAAATCAAGGGAGACATAGGCGATTTGATCCAACATAATGCCAGTTCGGTATACAATCATGATTTGTAACTATAATGTTATGGGCATAAGCAACTAACTATAATAGTCATAGGCAATTAACCACAAAATAGTCCTAGGCAATTAACCACAATTGTCATAGTCATGGTCTCATAGTTATGAATCTTAGTCATAGGCAATAGTCTTATGTTCATAGTCATAGGCATAGTCTTATGTTCATAGTCATTGGCAATAGTTTCATGTTCGTAGTCATAGGCAATAGTTTCATGGGCCACAGTTTCATAGTCATAGTCTTAGGAAAAAAAAGTCCCATAATCATAATCATTGACAAATTGCCACAATAAGTTCTAGGCCATAATCGAGAATCAGATCCAGAGGCATATACAATCACCGATTCAAACGAAAGGATTAGGCATATTCTCATATCCATTTAATTACATGTCACAAATAGATCTAGGCGTTCAAATCTAAAAAGTAACTGACTTACATTGATCGGTTTTAGAAAAGGATAATAAGATAATGTTGAGGTGACGTGCTATGATTCGCGCAACGTTGCTCGAAGCCGTTGAATTAGCCTTTGCTTCCCTTCTTGAAGCTTTAACTTTATTTGAATCTCCAATATGCAATTCCTAGCTGTATTCTTCAAGAATAGTCTTCGTGTTTTATATTATTTTATTTATTTCAATTATTCCAGAGACAGCATAAGGAGAGAATAAAATGGTGTAAAGAGAATGGGGCTAGGGGGTTGTTTATATAGGATTAGGCAGACGAATCTAGACTGAAAACGAGACCAGAAACATCAGAATGAACCAAGGCTCAAAACTGGGTTTCAGCAACAGGTCAACCCCCAGGTCGACCATAGTGTCGACCTGGTCCCTGGGAGGTCGACCATAGTGTCGACCCCCAGGTCGACCTGGTCCTGGGCGGGAAAATTCCCGCCCAGTCTGCGCTGGGGTTTGAATTCGAATTTCGAATTCGAGCTATTTTTCTGTTCTGAAAATCCTTGAAACTTTGGAGGGTCATATCTCCCTCACACGGACTCCGTTTCTCGAAAACTCGGACTCGTTTCCAAGTAGAATTTCGAGACGAATGCAATGGCTCAACCTGTTTCCCTTGATTCTTATTTTAAAATTTAATTATACTTTAATTTGCGAAACTTAATGTTACAGAATTACGGGGTGTTACATTCTCCCCCTCTTAAAAGGATTTTGTCCCCGAAATCTTCAAGTTAGGAAGAATGTATCCTACCATCCAATCGACCATCTACTCAACCATTCAATCACAGGCTGTCATTGTCCTTAAAAAGATTTCTAATGCTTTCATGTTCATATGCATAGTGTGTGTATATGTCTTTATCTAATGCAAAATCAGGCGGTCTACTCATTCAGTTGACCTCCTTAATGCGAAATATGTCAGTGCCATGCGTCCAATCATGTATGCAAGCATCCCTAGTTATGTAAATACTACATGTGTGCATAGCCATTCATCCATATGCAATATCCATATGATAACATATCCAGTTAAATCCGTTAAGCAAATACATATATGCTAATGCAATATGAAAGTGACTGAGTCGTTCTAGCGCTTATGGTGTGTATATGCATCCACGAGCAACCATTTGCAACCATCAATCATAACATGTTTCAAATACATGTTTACATCCATTGGCTTCTACCTAAGGATCGATGATACGCCCTAGAGGATATACCTTAAAAGCTAGAAAGTATGCATAAAATTCCTAGAAAAAGAGATCAAGGATGTACCCTTAAGAAAAAGGGTATGATGCGTGTATCTAGTCTTCAGTCTTCTAAGTCGCATCTTCTTGAACTTCACTATTCTGTACCTTATCTAATTAATCTTCACGATTGCGAAGCTTCTTGACCTTCATTTCCAAAACTGTCGTTGATCGGATAACTGGTTTTGCATTGTCAACTGGATATATGCAGAAGTCTGTCTCGCGTTTTAGGGGTAAACTCCTAACCTAATCAAAAACATCTGCGTACTCATGGACTACCCTAACGGATTGCAAATCGTCGATAAATGCATTAAGAGATTTTAGCTAGCTAAGCCTAACTAATTATTTACACGGAATCTCGAGGGTATTTCCAAGGCAAGTCAAAAGTCTAACTAACCTCCTTTCAGAATTACTAGCCTACCAACCCATGCCTAGAATCAACTCATAGCCAATGGAACCAAAAACATAAGCATTACGCTTAAACTCAACACTTAATATAGTTATTCTCAAATCCTTACAAACCAAAGGTAAACGGGCCGAACCACCAGTTGAATTTGAGACACTAATGGGATCTTCTACTATACAAGTACTAAGGTGCAGAGACTCAACTATGGAAGTAGATATGAACAAATGCAAAGTGCTAAGATCAAAAGAGTACTAACTGGTTGATCAAAACGAAAAGCTAAGCTTTTTCAACAGAGACTTTTACTATCTCTCTCTCAGGTATTCTGGTGGTGGAAGCATGCACTCTCCCTTCTAAAAATCCTGTCCCTCGTCCTTGCCCTTGTCCTTAAATATATGCCCCATTATACCATGGAAAGGATGCTTCCTCTCATCTTTGGTTTTATAATTCCTTCTTTCTTCGTGAGTCGAGTTTATATCCATGAATTTCTCATCCTTGCGTTGAGCTCCCTAGCCAAACTCCCACATCCTCATCTTTACCATCCCTGTGTAATCATATTGACAAGTTACTCAAAAGCTGCCTCCATCGCACGGAAAACCCTTCAAATCTTGAAAGAAGACTAGCTGCTGGTGAAACTACTACGGCTATAGATGGGAGTCGGGCACTACTTTGCCCTTCGACAGGTATCGTAGTCTTATCAAGCCTACGGAACCGTGCCGCGATGAGGTTACCTCCCAGAAAGCCAGGAGCCCCGAAGACTCAAGAAAGAAGGGGACAAGAATTCAAACAGAGGATCAGAAGATAGTGCGTATGGCTTTTGGGGGAATATGCCTTTAAAACAAAACTTTTCTTTTGAAAAATGCTTCTTTAAAAACCGTTTTGAAAATATATTTTTTATCAAATCTTTTATCTGATTCGGTAACCTTCAGCTCTAATACCACGTGTAACACCCCACATCCGTTAAGGTCACTCACAAAGGGAATGCCTTAACTTCGGTGGAGAGTTATAGGTAAAAGATACAGATAAATTACAAGACAGAAAAAATTAAAACTGCGGAAAATAGAACTTTACTTTATTGATCAAATAGTTTGTACAACAATTATTTTCCAATACCAGAATATCTGTCTTACAAATAAAAGAAGCATAAAATAACATTTATATTCCCCAATGTAGCGTGAGCCAGCCATAGCAATGGAAAAGAGAATCCAAGCAAAACTTCGACTAATCTTCAACTTGGAAAGAAAACTGGGCTAAGTAGTAATATTCCCTCCCTGCGAAATTGGGGGGGAACAGAAGACAAGAAAGCGAAAGAAAACAGAGTCAGACATAAAGTTTGGTAAGTTCAGTAACTTTCAGCATGTGAACAGGTAAAAAGCAACATGGCATGAATTAACTGAATACAAGACTACACCATGATGATGGGAATCATAAGGTTAGCACAAGATATGATAAGGTAAGATAAACTGGATGCACTTCTATACTTTCTCTGCTTCGCCACTACCTCGTTATTCTAATTTCTATATCCCTGCACCACCCAATTAGTAATCTGTATAAACTGATAAGAACAGATACGTGATTCCAATCCCCGCAATTGTGGTTGTTTCAGGTGTACATCTATTATTTATTACCTAGGTCTAACCTAGGGTTTTGTATCGAGCGCATTCTAGATCCAACCAGGGTTTTCGCTACCCAGGGCTACTGGGGTTTATGCTACCTATTGAACATTTCTCGGATTTTAGGGTTTACGCGACCTAGGTCCAACTAGGGATTATGCTACCTACCGAACGATGCCCCCTAGTCTAGGACACACTACCTAGAGCGGTATATGTTCCTAAACTTTTCCCATGTATGTGTCGCGAATCGTTATCGCTGTCTAGATGCACATGTCCTCCGTATGTGCGACCCGAGTCTCGTGGCAGGGCAAATCAAGAAACACAGAACTCGGTCGGGAGCTTTCAGATATTTGCCGATGCAGACGCTAAGGTCTGTTTTTCCTGTGGCTATGGTCCCACCTGACCCCTCCCTCAACTAATGAAAGGCACACCTTGAAAAATGAGAACTATACGCAGGCCCCCATATGCCCCACTAACCTATGGACATCCACAACCATAACTAGATAGCAAGTATATGGTCTTTTGGAGTTCTCCGCCTTTACGCTTCACGTATCTCGATTGACTCAAGATGGTAGGTAGACGACGAGTTGCTATCACAGGGCTACTGGTGTCGCCGAATCATGTTGGTCCATCCTAGTCTTTAGGTTGCCTTATACTGCAACCAAGGCATACCCTTGGTTCTTCTAACGCAGACCTTAACCTCTGTGAGCCCAGGCGGATCATCTGCAGCCTCGCAGAGGGATACCAAGAGTAACCTCACGTCCCCTCGAAGCCGCGTGCTTCGTACCCCATTTCGTTGGAGCCTTCTTTAAGATCAGATGGACGTTCGCTCCTTCTCGTATTCTACTAAGGTTTACCACTTAGTTCCCTTAACTAAGGTTTACCACTTAGTTTCCTGAACCGTCGTTTTCTTAACTAAGGTTTACAACTTAGTCCTCTTAACTAAGGTTTACTACTTAGTTCTCTTTCTCGTCAAGTTGGATTGGTTAAGTGTCATTAGTCAATTCAAGTTAACTTAACTCATTCATTTGTCATGTTTAACTGGTTAAGTGTTATCAGTAGTTCATGTTGACTTAACCCTACCACGAATCAAGTTAGATTGGTTAAGTATTTCTTATTACTTAACCCCACCCCTTCATCTTGTATTGGTTAAGTGTTCCCTTAGTTAACTTAACCCTAACATCTGTTTAATTCACATGTTCTAATGGTTAAGTATTGTCCCTTCATGTTTTAACTTAACCTTGTTCATTTGTCACACTATGATGGCTAAGTGTTCTAAGTTTACTTAACTCCACCTTCTAGTCTAGTTAACATGTTAAATTGGCTAAGTGTATTTTACTTAACCCCACCTTCTAGTCTAGTTAACATGTTATAACGGTTAAACCTTTTCTTAACCTCACCCACTTGTCTAGTCAACATGTTATAACAGTTATTTAACCCCTACAAGTCTTGTCTTGTTAACATGTTAAGTTGGTTAAGTGTTCCTGTGGACTTTACCCTCCAATTCTAACTTAACCGTTTCTTAGCTTTAGATTATTCATTTAAAGCACCAACCACTCACATTGGACAGATATTGTTGCGGTCACTGGATGTGCCGGTCGGTTCCGGGCAGATTTACACCGCAACTCAGTCTAACCTCGGGTCCTTTTTGGGCTCAATGCTCTAACCACCCACATTAGATAGGTATTGTTACGGTTGCTGGATTTTCTGGGCGGTTCCGGGAAGTCTTATACCGTAACTCAATCTAACCTCGGGTTAGGCATATTCGTCTTTCCTAGATTTACATATTTATCCTTTTTGTCTATATGTAAATTGCTAACAACTCTTTTAAACAAATTTGGCCTATATCATATTTATTTGTCATGCCCACTAACATACCTATATTCTAGGCCCAAATCTTGATTTACCTATCAATTAACCCAACCTGCATTTTATGCCAAATTAGATCAGTTCATGTCAAAATTAGATTTAATATTCTAGTTTATAGTTTATATCCAAACTTGGCTTACATGCCAATTACATAATTTGCGGTCCATTAACAATTTACCATTTTACGCCCAAGTCTAATATGCATGTAATACTTATTATTATAGCCAATTCAGATTATGCTAACATATTTGTTATGCCAAATCATCTTAATTAAGCTACGCCCAAATTCCCCCGCCGTAGTCGTACGTATAACATGATTTCACAAGTTTCTTGGTACTCATGAAATGAAACTAACAAAAGGAACAGGGGATAAGCATGAGAATTGACATAAGAGAATAGGCATGAAAATGCGAACCAAAATACACAAATACAAAGATAACGGATCCAGTGGGTTTGGTGTACATAATAGAGAATCGGAATAAACTAAGCAAATTACACCCTAAGTATGAGATCCAACAAAATCAAGGGAGACATAGGTGATATGATCCAACATAATGCCAGTTCGGTATACAATCATGATTTGTAACTATAATGTTATCGGCATAAGCAACTAACCATAATAGTCATAGGCAATTAACCACAAAATAGTCCTAGGCAATTAATCACAATAGTCATAGTCATGGTCTCTTAGTTATGAATCTTAGTCATAGGCTATAGTCTTATGTTCATAGTCATAGGCATAGTCTTATGTTCGTAGTCATAGGTAATAGTTTCATGGGCCACGGTTTCATAGTCATAGTCTTAGGCAAAAAGTCCCATAATCATAGTCATTGACAAATTGCCACAATAAGTTCTAGGCCATAATCGAGAATCAGATCCAGAGGCATATACAAGCACCGATTCAAACGAAAGGATTAGGTATATTCTCATATCCATTTAATTACATGTCACAAATAGATCTAGGCGTTCAAATCTAAAAAGTAACTGACTTACATTGATCGGTTTTAGAAAAGGATAATAAGATAACGTTGAGGTGATGTGTTATGATTCGCGCGATGTTGCTCGAAGCCGTTGAATTAGCCTTTGCTTCCCTTCTTGAAGCTTTAACTTTATTTGAATCTCCAATATGCAATTCCTAGCCGTAGTCTTCAAGAATAGTCTTTGTGTTTTATTTTAATTTATTTATTTCAATTATTCCAGAGGCAGCATAAGGAGAGAATAAAATGGTGTAAAGAGAATGGGGCTAGGGGGCAGTTTATATAGGATTAGGCGGACGAATCTAGACTGAAAACAAGACCAGAAACATCAGAATGAACCCAGGCTCAAAACTGGGTTTCAGCACCAGGTCGACCCCCAGGTCGGCCATAGGGTTGACCTGGTCCCTGGGAGGTCGACCATAGTGTCGACCCCCAGGTCGACCTGGTCCTGGGCGGGAAAATTCTCGCCCAGTCTGCGCTGGGGTTTGAATTCGAATTTCGAATTCGAATTCGAGCTGTTTTTCTGTTCTGAAAATCCTTGAAACTTCGGAGGGTCTTATCTCCCTCATACAGACTTCGTTTCTCGGAAACTCAGACTCGTTTCCAAGCAGAATTTAGAGACGAACGCAATGGCGCAACCCGTTTCCCTTGATTCTTATTTTAAAATTTAATTATACTTTAATTTGTGAAACTTAATGTTACAGAATTACGGGGTGTTACAGATAGTCCGCTTGATTTATACATTTGTGTGTTGATTTTGCATAGAACTAATTTGATGAATGTAAACTACTATGTATAGGAAATAAACATTTCTTAAACTTATGTGATTTTCATTCACCAGAACTTATTGTTCTAACCTCCATCCTCATAACAGTTAAACATGTTAGTACATGGGGATGCTTTGAAGTCATGGAGACTAGATCCTGACGAAGGAGGAGCTAATGTTATTATTATCATGTTTGGTTGTATTATTGTACCCATGTGATATTATTAATATAGATGTACCTTTTATGACAGATAGAATTTTATGTAAGTAACATTATTGAGGCTATAATTAATGGAACATCTACTTCTGTTATTATATTTTATCACTTCCGCTGTGAGATTCTGATTTTGTTTTAAGTTGGCTTTGTTTATGCAATCATTATAGGAACCATAAATCCGTTTAGAGCGAGTCTAAGTTTCGACGAGCCTTTTCTGGATCGAAATTCAGGCCCATTCTAAGCGAGTTGTTACACTTACAATCTTCCCATTTTTGATGATGATAATTTTTTTATAAAACATATTGCCTAACTCTCCCTTACTTCAACAACCCCTTTGCTCCAACATCATATTTTATTTATTCCCCTTTCGTTATCCATCAAAAATTGTTTTTCTCCAAAAATCCTTTGGTTACTTTTAATTCTAATTTTGAACTCCTATTGACTCAAACACTAGTTGTCATAAAGGTTAACGTGAGTCAATTACTATTTCAACTACTGACTCAATTCAATTACTAACTCCCTCTTGACAGATTACATCCTACTACTATTGGCCTTGGAATATATCTAAGTATCATAGTTCAAGCATTTCAATCAAATACAAACAAGTATTAAATTTTATTAAAACAAACATGTTATATATATACAATCAAACAATCAATGCCTCAGTCGAACACCACACACTCACCAGAGCTCCTGTCACGCACCATGGTCACTGAGATTTGATCATGCTCCTCCTTTATAGTTCTTACAATAGGCCCTCACTCTGCCTCCATCACTAGTTGATGAAGCTCTATTTTCGAAGATAGGGAGAAAAATAATGCCTCGAGGATTGGCTGATACTGAACCTGTAGATTAGAGGAACTTGATTATAATAATGGTCAATCTTACAAGCTTGGTACAAAGACGAAGTAAATAAAGAAAGAGAAACTGAATGCATTGCAGCAATCCAAGCGCTAGTCCGCATGTTGAGGTTATATGAATTAGCATATGAGAATTTTGGATCATTGATACATGGTGTGTGGACTGTTGAATGCAACGTAATGACTATGGTGGGACCATTATATGGGAAATTTCAAAATTTTCCCTTCATCTTCCTAAATTTGTCGATCGTAAGGGGAGAGATCATATATGTTCTTGGTTAGTCAATAAATTTTCTAGATAATATTTAGAAGACAGAAACTAAGATAGCTGAAATGTCAACACCCAATCATATCATGTCCAATCGTGTGTTACAACAGGCCAAGCAAATTGAAAAACTATATTATCAGGTGTCTTGTCTGCTGGTGTCGTATTGGATTTGTATGAAAGTATTAATGTGTTGTCATGTCCATCCGTGGAAGTTTAGATTCACGTACGAAGGTGAGTTTCAAAGCTCCCTAATGAAGTACTAAGATTTCCATGCTAAATTAAATTTATGATATCATATAACTTAATTAACAACTATCTAAGAAGTTAATGTGATATTGAAATAAATATAACTGCTAATTTACACGTGATATGCAAAAATTGATATTGATGTTATATATTATTTAGATTTACTTTTTGGAAAATTAAATACACATTGAATTTGTATTCAGATGGTTAGATTTGAACTGACTGTAAACCGACATTCGTTGAAATTAAATTACTGGCTAGAATGCCAATACTAAATCATTACTAACTGTTGGTTGGATGTAGTCTGCATATGTATGATTACTGGTTGTTATGATAGTAGATTGGATGATTTTAATTTGCGATGATTATTTACTATGATGTATCCTTGTACCCCCTATATATCATTAGGATTGTGTGAGTTGTTATATGCATCCTTTGGACATCGAATACTCGAACTGATAAAAGGTTGAAATGATATGTGCGTATGACATCTGATATGAGTTGAAATGATATATACCAATGTGATTGAAATTGAAATTAAACGATCACTTGGCCATAGGATAAGAAATTAAATTATGAACACCAATTTTGGTCAAGTGAAAAATTTTAGATTTATAAATTTGAATTTATTAAATGAGATTGATTAATAAATTTTGACTTGAAATTATTGGGTTTAAATCTTAAAAGTTGGAATTGGAATTTAAAATAGATTCACCAAATCGAAATATTTAAAGTGTTGAATCTAAAATTTGAAATTTAAATATTGAAATCAATTCAATGAGATGTGTATAAAAATTGAATTTATGTTTTGAAATTAATTCAATGTAAAATATGTTTAAATTAGAAATTTATTTTGGAACCGTTTAATTTGATGCTGATTTTGAATTAGAAATTGAGCTTTAATTTGATTATAAATTGGAGTTTGAAGTGATTTTGAATTGAAATTCGAACTTGATATTAAACTTATTTGTTGTTTTAAAATATGTTATCTTATTGAAATATAAAATGATGATTGATTGAAAAAAAACATGGTCTGAACGCTAATGTACTCACTATCAATACTGGGACCACATAATAAATATGTACATGAAGAATGATCCAATATAAAGTGGTTGGATTGGCGACATTTATTTGAATATAGAAAGTGAAAGATGATGGATAATCTTGACATTTAGGTCAAAATTAAAATGCCTAAAAAAGGAGCCTACGTCTAGTCACTAAGGCTTGCTTCTGGTAATGGAAAAACCTTTTCTTATTACTCACTTGACTTGAGATTCGATTGACACATGTTGATTTGATTTGAGAGTGTTGTATGCAGTCGGTCGGCATAGGCTACGACCAGCCACAAAAGGTAAACATGTAGAATCCTATCTTGGACATTGTCTCATCATATTTTATCCGTATATGAGCCCACTTTGATTTTGTTCAAGAATTATAGCTATAGGGGACTCACTGATTACCGACGTTACCGGCCGTGTTACACGACCTTTATAGACTACATGCTTGCAAACGTGTTAAGGCCAATGTAATAACCCGAAAATCTAGGCCAGTTTAAAATTTTTAAATTGGCAATTTTAGCGAATTTTGATTATTTAAAATGAATTATTTTAAATAAAATCAACGAGAAATTTATTTTTAATATAATTCTAACGTATATATTCGTTTGAATCGTCGATAGAATATAAATATTTATTTATATTTATAAAAGGAATTGAAAATGGCGCGGTAGTTCGATAATTCGATTTTTATATATTGAATAGCGAAGTAAAAATTCGATTTTTATATATAGAATAGCGAAGTCAAATTTTGATTTTTATATATAGAATAGCGAAGTCAAAATTCGATTTTTATATATAGAACAGCGAAGTCAAAATTCGATTTTTATATATAGAATAGCGAAGTCAAAATTCGATTTTTATATATTGAATAGCGAAGTAAAAATTCGATTTTTTTATATAGTATACCGAAGTCAAAATTCGATTTTTATATATAGAATAGCGAAGTCAAAATTCGATTTTTATATATTGAATAGTGAAGTAAAAATTCGATTTTTATATATAGAATAGCGAAGTCAAAATTTGATTTTTATATATAGAATAGCGAAGTCAAAATTCAATTTTTATATATTGAATAGCGAAGTAAAAATTCGATTTTTATATATAGAATAGCGAAGTCAAAATTTGATTTTTATATATAGAATAGTGAAGTCAAAATTCGATTTTTATATATAGAATAGCGAAGTCAAAATTTGATTTTTATATATAGAATAGCGAAGTCAAAATTCGATTTTTATATATTGAATAGCGAAGTAAAAATTCGATTTTTATATATAGAATAGCGAAGTCAAATTTTGATTTTTATATATAGAATAGCGAAGTCAAAATTCGATTTTTATATATTGAATAGCGAAGTAAAAAATTCGATTTTTATATATAGAATAGCGAAGTCAAAATTCGATTTTTATATATTGAATAGCGAAGTAAAAATTCGATTTTTATATATAGAATAGCGAAGTCAAAATTCGATTTTTATATATTGAATAGCGATGTAAAAATATGATTTTTATATATTGAATAGCGAAGTAAAAACGTGATTTTTACATATGTAGAGAATACGGGCAGAGAAAGTGACAAGAGGCAGAACGACGAAGATTTCTACCTAAGAAGAGTCGTGGCGTTGGATTAGCTATCTGTGAGAATTTCTCACTCTTTGATTAAATTTTCTAGTTATATATATATATATATATACTATGATGCAGACGGTGTTTAGTAGCACCCGACACCCGTCCTCCACAGACCATGGACGGCTTGTATGCTTGATTGTTTGATTTTGATGTGTAGTTGATTGTGTGATGTGAAATGAAATAAAATATTTTATAGTGGAAAATATTTTATAGTTAAAAATAGAATTTTTAACGTGTATAAGAAATGAAATAAAAATAAACAAATCGGACGATTTGTTTATATACACACATTTGACTGATATTGATTGGGACGATAAATTATACATATCGCCCAACTGCACAAATAAAATCTGTGTTTGATTGTTTGAAACCCCACACGGGTATTGGGATGATATTTGACGTACACTAATCCTGATTGTTTAGTTGTATGTCGATCGATTGATTGACAGACTGTTATAAGCATTGAATATTTATATTTGATGCTTATACAGTGTAGAATGCACTTTGGATGATGGTTGATTATTCATCGTTGTTGATATATACATGTGTTGTAGAAAAATCCATATAATTAACATTATATGGTAATTGATTGGGCCTCATTCCAGTTTCGAAATAGAAATATTTGAAATAGAAATATTTGAAATAGAAATATTTGAAATAGAATATTTGAAAATAGGAATATATGAAGCCGTGTTGATTAGATTGACGCCATTTTGACATGAACGATATTTATATCGATTTTATTCATTCTATAATGAATATCGAAAGTGATTTCAAAATATGATATTTCGAATAGAAATGAATTCGAATTGAAAATGAATAGAAATGAATTCGAACTGAAAATGAATAGAAATGAATTCGAACTGAAAATGAATAGAAATGAATTCGAATTGAAAATGAATAGAAATGAATTCGAATTGAAAATGAATAGAAATAAATTCGAATTGAAAATGAATAGAAATGAATTCGAATTGAAAATGAATAGAAATGAATTCGAATTGAAAATGAATAGAAATGAATTCGAATTGAAAATGAATAGAAATGAATTCGAATTGAAAATGAATAGAAATGAATTCGAATTGAAAATGAATAGAAATGAATTCGAATTGAAAATGAATAGAAATGAACTCGAATTGAAAATGAATAGAAATGAATTCGAATTGAAAATGAACATAAATGAATTCGAATTGAAATTGAATATAAATGAATTCGAATTGAAATTGAATTGAATTGAAAACGAACTGAATTTGAATTAGAAATCAATTTGAATTGAAATCAATTTGAAATTAATTTAAAACGGATTTATAAGGAAAAATTCAATTTTGATTTGAATTTGAAATGAAGCTGAAATCGTTTTGAAAACGAATTTAAAACGATTTGTATAATACGTTTAAAAGGAAATCGACGAAGTATATATTATATATATAATATAATGGCCTGAATAGAACGCGCCGCGCCGCGGCAGTTCGCGAATTTCGACCATTGACTTCGAACGGATATTACGTGAGATCCGACCGTCGGATTCTCCTAAAACCAGAACCGTTGGGTTCGTATCGAAAAGAGCTTTCTAAAGAATATTAGAAATTAGAAATCTAACGGTTGGATTTGGAATTATGTCCAAATCAAATTTGGAAAAGGTCGCTGTAAGTGTAGTTCGATGGCCGTTGATGGAAATCGACTGTACGGGCCTTGATAAAATTATTAAAAATAGTAATAATTTGTGTAAAATCATAAGAAATGATTTGGGAAGAATTAGGATGAAAAACTCCATATTTGAGAAGATAAAAATAGATTTTTATCGAAATGAACTAGTTTTGAACTAGAATTATAATTCTATTTATTTTTAAATAAATAGATTGGATTTGAAATGGTTTTGAAAATAACCAGAATTTCCAATAATTATATTGGAATGGATCTGAATAGAAATTGTCTTCGGAATATTTCGATGTTGGATTTCGTGATGATACAGATATTGTTATGTGAATTTGAAAGATATATATATATATATATATATATATATATATATATATATATATATATATCGTTATTTCCAATACGATATTTGTTGGTTGTAGAATTTGATATTGAATATAAGCCGGTATATTTTCTATTCAGAGCCTTGTATTTAATGTCAAATGTGATTTGGGTTTGTCGTGAATGGTGTCTTTATTAACACTGTTCTTAAACCCAGTTGAGAAAAAGATTAAATCTTTTTATTTAGATTTAATGAAGTGTACCAATTAAATAATATTTAATTGGAATTGAATTGATATTGATTTTTGGGTTTATCATGAACAGTGTTTTAAATAACACTTGTTCTTTAATCCGATAATTAATGGATCGTGATTTTGTGTTGTTGTGAACGGTATCTTCAATAATACTGTTCTTAGACCCCAAGAAGTTAAGAAAATCAGAAACTAACTGGAGGTTAGTTAAGTTGAATGGTTTCAGAGGTATTGATCTGATGTTGGTTTCGGCCTTCGGGGTTAATACTTAGGGAATTGCTCACTTGCTAATTTACAGCTAGGGACTGATTGAAATGTGATGTGATTTTGGTTTTATCGTGAACCGTGTTTTAAATGACACTGATTCTTTAACCCAGTCACAGATTAAAACTAAGTGGAGTTTTAATGAATCTTTAACTAGATTGAAACAATCGAGAATGGAGTATCACCAGTTTTACTCCAGGCGATAGTTAAATCTTTAATTAGATTTGAACGTGAAATGGTAATTGAATTTACCGATAACACCGTGGTGTTAGATATGAAGTAAGACCCGTTTTACTTCATGGGATGAATAGGTTGGGATTGGGAAATTAAAACAAATGATTACTTCGGTAAGGTTCGCTAATCCCGACTAGTTTGAATTGATATTCAAAGGATAGATTAAAGAATAAATATAAAGAATTTATCTTTGATAAAATTAATGGGAACCTTTCCCTATGAATGTGAAATTTAGAAACTAACTGTCGGTTAGCTAAGCAGAATGGTTTCCTGGATATTGATCTGATGTTGGTTTCGGCCTTCGGGGTTAATATTTGGGGAATTATTCTCTTGATTAATTTACGGTTAGTGACTGATGAATTGGAATGAGGCGTATGTTGTGTTTGTGTAACACTTATTTAAAATATACGCGAGTTATTCGGGAAGACCGGGTTTATCCCATTCTGAATAACTGATACGACGATAAGTCGAAGATGAAGACGATGGTCGAAGACCGGAGGTCTTCACGTCGTTTGGGTGATTACTGATGATCTTGATTGGGATGTACACCCAAGAAGATGGAAACAGTTGGTGATCGTTCAGACGTACATGGAGATCGATGGATATGCGGGGTACTAGGTGCCTCCGGTTTCGTTCAGACCCAGAACGGACTTGTAAATGGACTGTGTGTCTGACATTGGATTTTAGTCTGTGTGATTGATTTCTATTAAAAATATATCTGTTTGGCAGCGGAGAATTTATTCTCTTGCTTAACGCCATTCTCTGAGACGTACGAGCTCAGGGGTTATATACTGATGGATATCAATCGCATGGAGTGAATTGCCTGTGTGGCATGCCGAAGATGCAAATAATCAAGGCTTCTGTTGAAAAGCAAAGTCTTGTGGTTGATGATCAAAGCACCGCCTGTGTGGCACAGCTTTGTGTAACGTGAATTCGCGAGCCTCACACCCCAGTTGTGAACCAAAAACGGGAGACGGACCTCAAGGAGGGCATGCGTTTCTTTCTAGCTAGGGTTGTGTCAGTGACCTACCAGCCCTGACATTTATATACTTTTCACCTGTGTGGTTGTTGTTGTTGCGAGGCGCCTCAGTTTGATCGGACGATCCGGGTCCGATGGAGTCATTCGTTGGCTCATTTACGCCCCAAAGGGCGGGGAAACGTAGTGTTCAAGCATAATAATCCACATCGGTGGACCGACCCTGACGATCTAAAGGGTTGATGCGTTCTGATCCTGAGGCTCGGGCTAGAGAGTCTCGAATCGGTTGAGGACTATCTTTTGCCTCGGTTCATAGATGGAAACCCAATTTCCAAATACGTGACTTTGCGATTTTGATTGTATAACCTATATATGGCGACATAGTGGTATGGGGCATTCATGCCGCCTATGATTGATACTTATGATTTGAAGTTGTTTTATACACTATACACTTATAACAGTATCAAATGATTTCTTTTAAACGTATCAAGTATTCTTGGCTATTATAATGTAAAAACACTATCCCCCGGCTTGCGTTGCATTGTGTGATAGGACATGGGTCTTATAATAGCTTCATTTTTCTTTATTTAGCATTGCGCTGTTGTTTCATGCACTGGTGTTCTTGGGAGGAAACCCGTTCCGTGTTATACGGCGTGGTCCCTTGATTGGCCTAATTTTAAAAATAAAGATTAATAACTGTTTTAGTTCTCACACCAGTCCCATGACTGACCTGAAGTTTATTGTTTTAACCTAAACTCTGGGTGCCCTTATTTTGACACGGGCAGCTAGTAGTTTTGGTTTTGTAGATTTATATTCACAGGATCCTGGTTTACATCAGGAACGATATCCGGAAAGCTTTGTATCCGTATATCTCCTCTAGTTGTGTATTGTATTATTTTCCGCTGCTATGTATTTAAATGTAATTTAAATCTCTGATATTTCTGTGTAATGTATATTCATTTATACTCTGTATATTCTTGTAATATGATGCATTGTTGTAATATACAATGAAATGTTCTTCCGTCTGCGTTCTGTTGTGTGTTGTTCTCAAAACAATCAGGGGTTTCGAACGGTCTTAGTCGATTTAGCGACCGATTCGGATCGAGCGAAATTCCTTTTCATCACAGTTGGTATCAGAGCTTTGGTTTACAAAGCTAGAGAACAAGGCACATTAACCATACGAAAGAATTCATTAGATATTGGGTTAGTAATATCCAATGGGAATGACTCGTTAGAGATGGGATCAGTAGTATCCTAGAACGTGTGTGAAGAGTATATTTTTAAAATGAAAACAAAATTTGTTTTGAAATTAAAATCACTTATTCATATTTGATTATTTTTTTATATAAATTTGGACAATCCAATATATAAAGATTTTTCATATACGCTTTCCAATTGACTGGTGTGAGAACCAAAGCTATATAGGATTTATTGTTGTGATTTGGCAACAAAAATCTGATTTTTTTGACTATGTATCAAAATTATGAATTTGAAAAGCTAATCAACTAATTGATTGATGGTTGTGTTGTTTGATTATAGTTTGATTAATTAAAATTTGTACCATGTAGCCAATTTGAACCAAAAGGTGAATTGTATTGAAAATTTGTAGCATTTTCTTGCATATACATATACTTACATTGAACAGGTTATAGCAAGGAGGCTAGAGCAGAGAAATAAAATTTGTTTGCCCGACAAATAGGTACATGTTTACTATAATTTACTGTTTTGTTTGGGTGATGATGATTTTATGAGTCGATTGGCTAGCCGCTTGGCTTTTTCTTTTTCTTTTTGAGATCAGAAGGCCTGTATGGCAATTTCGGGATTTTCCCGTGGCTCCCGGTGCAGGGGAGGTTATGGCGAAATTTTTCGAAAATTTAGGGTGTTAGCCAAATTTTTGAAAAATTTGAAAAGTTCTTAGAAACTGAAAAGTTGAAGAACTTAAGTCGTAATCAAAACACCGGAAGTTGAGTTGGTTTGTGAAGCAACTTTCGGCTTCGTTCCTTTTCGAGGACAAAAAGTTTTAAGTGGGGGAGATTGTAATAACCCGAAAATCTGGGCCAGTTTAAAATTTTTAAATTGGCAATTTTAGCGAATTTTGATTATTTAAAATGAATTATTTTAAATAAAATCAACGAGAAATTTATTTTTAATATAATTCGAACGTATATATTCGTTTGAATCGTCGATAGAATATAAATATTTATTTATATTTATAAAAGGAATTGAAAATGGCGCGGTAGTTCGATAATTCGATTTCAAAATTCAAATGAATGTACCGGGTGCCAAATAAACCGGATTTTAGTGAAACCAAAAACATTGGGATCTAATAGAGAATATCTTTCCAACGAATCCGAAAAATTGAAATTTCATAGCGGGAACCAAAAGATATGTCCAGTTGAAAATTCTGAATAGTCGCTATGGAATTCAAGCCCTTAAAAATATAATTTTTGCAAACGACCTCGGAATTCGACGAAACCACTTTTGTTGGATCCGGGATGTAAAGTCATTACTAGGTTTCAAATTTCATAATTTTTTGAATCAATATGTGAGGGTGGCAAAGGAAAACGCGTTTGACCAGTTTCAGTTGATTTTAATCGACTGGAAATTGGTCATTTTTCAAACAGTCTCAGAATTCGATGAATCTAGCTTTGTTAGGACCGTATCGTCAATACGAAGCTAGAAAATATTTTTCGGGAATTTTTAGAGTTCGTATGTGACCCCGGTAAATTAAAATGCGCGTTCAAATTCAATATATAGAGTTATACGTTGAATTCAACGAAAGATGATCGAGACGATTGAATCAGCCTATGATACATGTCCTATTGTGTTCGGAATGGGGGTAATTAGCTAGGGGCGACAGTCGTTGGGATCAATTCGGTGTTCGAAAGAAAAAGTTACAACTTGGAGAAAATTTAATAAATAAAATAATATAAAATAATATATATATTTACTCTCTCCCCTTTTTCCTTCATTCTGGTCAACGCCCAATAAATAAAAGAAAAACCCGACGCCTAACCCTCCCAGCCCGATCCCGATGCTCCGCCGCCACCGCTGGCCTCCGTCCACCGCGCCCGCACCGCCAGTCATCCCCTCCGCCATCGCGCCTCAGGCGAACTTCCCACTCCCTCTCCGATCGATTCGAGACCCCCCTTTTTTTCTGAAACCCGTCTCCGCCTGGAAACCGACGCCAGACCACCCGACCCTCCCATTCGCCGCGCGACCCTCCCTCCTCCTCACCTCCGACGTCCAGTGACTGCTCTCCACCTCCAGTGAGCATGAAGCCCTTCTCCCTCGGTTCCTCTCTCCTCTACACTCTAAAGACCAGCGAGAACCCCCCCCCCCCTTGAAAAATCCGATACAATGTAAGTTTATTTTATTTTTATTTTTATTTTGGTTTATTTAATTGTCTAGGTTATTTATTTATAAAGTAATTAGTTTGTTAGAGATAAAAATATGATTTTGATATTAGTAGACAATTAAAAATATGATTTTTATATGACAGGCGTAGGAAAAATATAATTTTTACATGATAGAAAGAATAAAAATTCGATTTTTATCATAGGTGGAATATAGAAATATAATTTTTATATGAAGAAAAGGTTAAAAAAAATATAATCTTTTGTTAAGTAAAAATTCGATTTTTATATATTGAATAGCGAAGTAAAAATTCGATTTTTATATATAGAATAGCGAAGTCAAAATTCGATTTTTATATATAGAATAGCAAAGTCAAAATTCGATTTTTATATATAGAGTAGCAAAGTCAAAATTCGATTTTTATATATTGAATAGCGAACTAAAAATTCGATTTTTATATATAGAATAACAAAGTCAAAATTCAATTTTTATATATTGAATAGCGATGTAAAAATTCGATTTTTATATATAGAATAGCGAAGTCAAAATTCGATTTTTATATATAGAATAGCGAAGTCAAAATTCGATTTTTATATATAGAATAGCGAAGTCAAAATTTGATTTTTATATATAGAATAGCGAAGTCAAAATTCGATTTTTATATATAGAATAGCGAAGTCAAAATTTGATTTTTATATATAGAATAGCGAAGTCAAAATTCGATTTTTATATATTGAATAGCGAAGTAAAAATTCGATTTTTATATATAGAATAGCAAAGTCAAATTTTGATTTTTATATATAGAATAGCGAAGTCAAAATTCGATTTTTATATATTAAATAGCGAAGTAAAAAATTCAATTTTTATATACAGAATAGCGAAGTCAAAATTCGATTTTTATATATTGAATAGCGAAGTAAAAATTCGATTTTTATATATAGAATAGCGTAGTCAAAATTCGATTTTTATATATTGAATAGCGATGTAAAAATATGATTTTTATATATTGAATAGCTAAGTAAAAATGTGATTTTTACATATGTAGAGAATACGGGCAGAGAAAGTGACAAGAGGCAGAACAACGAAGATTTCTACCTAAGAAGAGTCGTGGCGTTGGATTAGCTATCTGTGAGAATTTCTCACTCTTTAATTAAATTTTCTAGTTATATATATATATACTAGGATGCAGACGGTGTTTAGTAGCACCCGACACCCGTCGTCCACAGACCATGGACGGCTTGTATGCTTGATTGTTTGATTTTGATGTGTAGGTGATTGTGTGATGTGAAATGAAATAAAATATTTTATAGTGGAAAATATTTTATAGTTAAAAATAGAATTTTTAACGTGTATAAGAAATGAAATAAAAATAAACAAATCGGACGATTTGTTTATATACACACATTTGACTGATATTGATTGGGACGATAAATTATACACATCGCTCAACTGCACAAATAAAATCCGTGTTTGATTGTTTGAAACCCCACACGGGTATTGGGATGATATTTGACGTACACTAATCCCGATTGTTTAGTTGTATGTCGATCGATTGATTAACAGGCTGTTATAAGCGTTGAATATTTATATTTGATGCTTTTACAGTGTAGAATGCACTTTGGATGATGGTTGATTATTCATCGTTGTTGATATATACATGTGTTGTAGAAAAATCCATATAATTAACATTATATCGTAATTGATTGGGCCTCATTCCTGTTTCAAAATAGAAATATTTGAAATAGAATATTCGAAAATAGGAATATATGAAGCCGTGTTGATTAGATTGACGCCATTTTGACGTGAACGATATTTATATCGATTTTATTCATTCTATAATGAATATCGAAAGTGATTTCAAAATCTGATATTTCGAATAGAAATGAATTCGAATTGAAAATGAATAGAAATGAATTCGAATTGAAAATGAATAGAAATGAATTCGAATTGAAAATGAATAGAAATGAATTCGAATTGAAAATGAATAGAAATGAATTCGAATTGAAAATGAATAGAAATGAATTCGAATTGAAAATGAATAGAAATGAATTCGAATTGAAAATGAATAGAAATGAATTCGAATTGAAAATGAACATAAATGAATTCGAATTGAAATTGAATATAAATGAATTCGAATTGAAATTGAATTGAATTGAAAACGAACTGAATTTGAATTAGAAATCAATTTGAATTGAAATCAATTTGAAATTAATTTAAAACGGATTTATAAGGAAAAATTCAATTTTGATTTGAATTTGAAATGAAGCTGAAATCGTTTTGAAAACGAATTTAAAACGATTTGTATAATACGTTTAAAAGGAAATCGACGAAGTATATATTATATATATAATATAATGGCCTGAATAGAACGCGCCGCGCCGCGGCAGTTCGCGAATTTCGACCATTGACTTCGAACGGATATTACGTGAGATCCGACCGTCGGATTCTCCTAAAACCAGAACCGTTGGGTTCGTATCGAAAAGAGCTTTCTAAAGAATATTAGAAATTAGAAATCTAACGGTTGGATTTGGAATTATGTCCAAATCAAATTTGGAAAAGGTCGCTGTAAGTGTAGTTCGATGGCCGTTGATGGAAATCGACTGTACGGGCCTTGATAAAATTATTAAAAATAGTAATAATTTGTGTAAAATCATAAGAAATGATTTGGGAAGAATTATGATGAAAAACTCCATATTTGAGAAGATAAAAATAGATTTTTATCGAAATGAACTAGTTTTGAACTAGAATTATAATTCTATTTATTTTTAAATAAATAAATTGGATTTGAAATGGTTTTGAAAATAACCAGAATTTCCAATAATTATATTGGAATGGATTTGAATCGAAATTGTCTTCGGAATATTTCGATGTTGGATTTCGTGATGATACAGATATTGTTATGGGAATTTGAAAGATATATATATATATATATATCGTTATTTCCAATACGATATTTGTTGGTTGTAGAATTTGATATTGAATATAAGCCGGTATATTTTCTATTCAGAGCCTTGTATTTAATGTCAAATGTGATTTGGGTTTGTCGTGAATGGTGTCTTTATTAACACTGTTCTTAAACCCAGTTGAGAAAAAGATTAAATCTTTTTATTTAGATTTAATGAAGTGTACCAAATAAATAATATTCAATTGGAATTGAATTGATATTGATTTTTGGGTTTATCGTGAACAGTGTTTTAAATAACACTTGTTCTTTAACCCGATAATTAATGGATCGTGATTTTGGGTTGTTGTGAACGGTATCTTCAATAATACTGTTCTTAGACCCCAAGGAGTTAAGAAAATCAAAAACTAACTGGAGGTTAGTTAAGTTGAATGGTTTCAGAGGTATTGATCTGATGTTGGTTTCGGCCTTTGGGGTTAATACTTAGGGAATTGCTCACTTGCTAATTTACAGTTAGGGACTGATTGAAATGTGATGTGATTTTGGGTTTATCGTGAACCGTGTTTTAAATGACATTGATTCTTTAACCCAGTCACAGATTAAAACTAAGTGGAGTTTTAATGAATCTTTAATTAGATTGAAATAATCGAGAATGGAGTATCACCAGTTTTACTTCAGGCGATAGTTAAATCTTTAATTAGATTTGAACGTGAAATGGTAATTGAATTTACCGATAACACCGTGGTGTTAGATATGAAGTAAGACCCGTTTTACTTCATGGGATGAATCGGTTAGGATTGGGAAATTAAAACAAATGATTACTTCGGTAAGGTTCGCTAATCCCGACTAGTTTGAATTGATATTCAAAGGATAGATTAAAGAATAAATATAAAGAATTTATCTTTGATAAAATTAATGGGAACCTTTCCCTATGAATGTGAAATTTAGAAACTAACTGTCGGTTAGCTAAGCAGAATGGTTTCCTGGATATTGATCTGATGTTGGTTTCGGCCTTCGGGGTTAATATTTAGGGAATTATTCTCTTGATTAATTTACGGTTAGTGACTGATGAATTGGAATGAGGCGTATGTTGTGTTTGTGTAACACTTATTTAAAATATACGCGAGTTATTCGGGAAGACCGGGTTTATCCCATTCTGAATAACTGATACGACGATAAGTCGAAGATGAAGACGATGGTCGAAGACCGGAGGTCTTCCCATCGTTTGGGTGATTACTGATGATCTTGATTGGGATGTACACCCAAGAAGATGGAAACAGTTGGTGATCGTCCAGACGTACATGGAGATCGATGGATATGCGGGGTACTAGGTGCCTCCGGTTTCGTTCAGACCCAGAACGGACTTGTAAATGGACTGTGTGTCTGACATTGGATTTTAGTCTGTGTGATTGATTTCTATTAAATATATATCTGTTTGGCGGCGGAGAATTTATTCTCTTGCTTAACGCCCTTCTCTGAGACGTACGAGCTCAGGGGTTATATACTGATGGATATCAATCGCATGGAGTGAATTGCCTGTGTGGCATGCCTAAGATGCAAATGCTCAAGGCTTCTGTTGAAAAGCAAAGTCTTATGGTTGATGATCAAAGCACCTCCTGTGTTGCACAGCTTTGTGTAACGTGAATTCGCGAGCCTCACACACCGGTTGTGAACCAAAAACGGGAGACGGACCTCAGGGAGGGCATGCGTTTCTTTCTAGCTATGGTGGTGTCAGTGACCTACCAGCCCTGACATTTATATACTTTTCACCTGTGTGGTTGTTGCTGTTGCGAGGCGCCTCGGTTTGATCGGGCGATCCGGGTCCGATGGAGTCATTCGTTGGCTCATTTACGCCCCAAAGAGCGGGGAAACGTAGTGTTCAGGCATAATAATCCACATCGGTGGACCGGCCCTGACGATCTAAAGGGTTGATGCGTTCTGATCCTGAGGCTCGGGCTAGAGAGTCTCGAATCGGTTGAGGACATCTTTTGCCTCGGTTCATAGATGGAAACCCAATTTCCAAATACGTGACTTTGCGATTTTGATTGTATAACCTATATATGGCGACATAGTGGTATGGGGCATTCTTGCCTCTTATGATTGATACTTATGATTTGAAGTTGTTTTATACACTATACACTTATAATAGTATCAAATGATTTCTTTTAAACGTATCAAGCATTCTTGGCTATTATAAGGTAAAAACCCTATCCCCCGGCTTGCGTTGCATTGTGTGATAGAACCTGGGTCTTATAATAGCTTCATTTTTCTTTATTTAGCATTGCGCTGTTGTTTCATGCACTGGTGTTCTGGAGGAAACCCGTTCCGTGTTATACGGCGTGGTCCCTTGATTGGCCTAATTTTAAAAATAAAGATTAATAACTGTTTTAGTTCTCACACCAGTCCCATGACTGACCTGAAGTTTATATTTTTAACCTAAACTCTGGGTGCCCTTATTTTGATACGGGCAGCTAGTAGTTTTGGTTTTGCAGATTTATATTCACAAGATCCTGGTTTACAGCTGGAACGATATCCGGAAAGCTTTGTGTCCGTATATCTCCTCTAGTTGTGTATTGTATTATTTTCCGCTGTTATGTATTTAAATGTAATTTAAATCTCTGATATTTCTGTGTAATGTATATTCATTTATACTCTGTATATTCTTGTAATCTGATGCATTGTTGTAATATACAATGAAATGTTCTTCCGTCTGCGTTCTGTTGTGTGTTGTTCTCAAAACAATCAGGGGTTTCGAACGGTCTTAGTCGGTTTAGCGACCGATTCGGATCGAGCGAAATTCCTTTTCATCACAGCCAATCATTGTAAAGTCCTAACGTTGTTTTAATATTTATTTCACTAGTGTACCCTACTGTATATGGGTAGTTTAGCGGATCCTTATGAGATGGAAAACCATGTAATATCTCTTGAGTTACTTGCATCATTATTTCATGTTATTGATTTGACTTATATGGGAAAATTTAACTCAAACTCGAGTATATTGTTTTATTATGTTTTAGTTAGCTTGAGTTGTTTTAGTTTATTCAGAGATATTATTTTAAAGATAAAGATAATGATTGGCGGCTTTATTTACTAGTATTATTTCAACGCATCATTTGGTATGTTTGTTAATTATTTAAATTTAATATTGTGGAATGTAGACTATAAACAGCTTTATAATTTATTTATGTTTTTGTTATGTTTTATTCTTTTGCTGTGAGTTTTGGTGTTATCTCGTTTTTTTTTTTGTTGGGCAAACAACTTGAACTTTTTTGGGTAAATATTTGTCGAGCAAATATTTGTTTGAAAGATGGTATGTCCAACCTTAAGCAAATATTTGATGTGGACATACTTGCTATAAATTTTCGAGTAGTTAATATTTACGAATGTAGAAATAACACTGAAACATACGGCATATGTGTATCAATTATAAAAAAATGATTTAGTGATAAAAATGAAATCAAAATTTAATAGGTATACTAAAATATATCATGTCATTAATACTACAATTAAACCTTTTATAGTTGTTTTTTTTATTTTTGAATTTTTTCAGAAGAAAAATCGATCGAGGTTGTAAAACCCTCCATAATGTATCTAGCCTGCTGCTGAACTTAGCATATGCACATAATAAACTCTTAGCATGTCATTTCTGGTTTCAAACCCGTACCTCAGTTACCACAGTGCAAAATCCTTAACCACGGGGTAATGCTGCGGACTACCTTTTATAGTTATAAGCGTTAATTGATATAACTAACTTTAAAGACTTAAATTTGTTTTTTAAAATCTAAAGGGGTTTATTTTTATTTTTATTTTTTGTTGAAAAAATAACGTAAGCCCAAAGTATTTATTATTTTAATTTATTTTCCGGGTCAAAGGGAAAAGTCCGCAATCTGCGCACACCCAATACAGCAGCTCCGTTCCGTGAAATCTGCAATCCGATCAGAAATAACACAGCAAAATCCAAACAGCCGTCAAAATTAATAGTCGTTTTCCCGCTTTCTTTGTCTTCATCCAATTGTACTCGTCGCTTTCTCAGGAACTACCGGCGCTAGACGGCGTTTGCTTTGCTAGTGGACGCCAAATTACTGTCAAAATTCAAAATCCATTCCATTTACGTTCGTCCAGCACAGAACTATGAAATCTGTAATCAAATATTTTTCCCATCTATCATTCATTAATTTATGTTTTTTCTGAAACGACAAACGATGTGAAACGATTGGAGCTAAATGGGCATTGGATTCCAAAAGGAAATTGCTGTTTTCGTGTAAGCTTCATTTCCTCATTCGAACCCGAGAACAAAAGCGGTGCGCTCGCTGCTTTTCTTTTGCGTCAATTATGCGATGCTTTGAAACTTCCGCCCCAACTTTATCAACGGTTGTTTTTATCTTCGGTTCGAAATTTGAACTCGGGCTCGGTGACTAGACCTGATTGGACGGCGGATTGATCGGCCCCTCTACGAGCATGGGAGATGCAGCCCACGTGGCTTTTATGGACTGTTCGGTTTAGTGACGAGCCATTCGCCCACGGGTTGATCATTCTAAAAATAGACTCTGGTAAATGGATTGAATCAACTTGTTTACTCGTTTACCCGATTAACTCCGAAAATAGGTACAATTCATTATTTCTTGGTTTAAAATCCTAAACTTGTTACGTGTTAATTCAAAATTAGACGACACTTGGGTCGGTGAACTCCGATTCGAATTACAAACAACGTGAAACACTTGATACTTCGTTTATTAAACAAGCATCGTACTTCTCTCAAAACAACTAATAATTGTGCCTGAAAAGTAATATGCTAAGTTTCCTTATTTAAATTTCATTAAGGCACGAAGTAGCCATTTGTTTTTTACGGACTATTGTAATGTCTTCATACTGCCTCAGAACCTAATACGGCTTCGGCCAATAAACTCCCACCTAAACCACGGAAAGTATGAAATACTCAAATGTTATGTTTCATGAGCAAACAGTGTAGTTCTCCATAAAGATTAGTTGTTGTATTTAGAAAAATAACATATGGCATTTTCATATTTAAAATTTGGTTACGCACAAAGATGTTATTTGTTGGTTCAAACAGCAGTAATTTATTAGTACGGTCTCAAATTTGAGCTCCTACAGGCATAAAGCAGCTATATTTAGTTCAAACTTTAGTAATTTCTTTGTACGGTCTCGGAACTTGGCAAGGATTCAACCAGTGAACTATTAACAATTACGGAACAACCGGGTACTTCATCTTGCGAACTAAATGTGTTGTTCTCTATGCTGACCAACAATTGAACTTATAAAATAATGGGTACTGTGACGAGAAGGAATTTCGCTCGGTCCGAACCAGTCGCTAAACCGACCCAGACCGTTCGAAAACGCCCTATCGTTTGAGAACACGACAAAATAGAACGCATACAAAAGAACATTTCATTGTATATCACAACAATGCATCAGATTACAAGAATATACAGAGTATAAATGAATATTACACAGAAATATCAGAGATTTAAATTACATTTAAATACATCGCAGCGGAAAATAATACAATACACAACTAGAAGAGATATACGGATACAAAGCTTTCCGGATATCGTTCCAGCTGTAAACCAGGATTCTGTGAATATAAATCTGCAAAACCAAAACTACTAGCTGCCCGTGTCGAAAATAGGGGCACCCAGAGTTTAGGTTAAAACAATAAACTCCAGGTCAGTCATGTGACTGGTGTGAGAACTAAAACAGTTATTAATCTTTATTTTAAAGTTAGGTAAATCAAGGGACCACGCCGTATAACACGGAACGGGTTTCCTCCCAAGAATACCAGTGCATAAAACAAACAGCGCAATGCTAAATAAAGAAAAATGAAGCTGTTATAAGACCCAGGTCCCATCACACAATGCAACGCAGCCGAGGATAGGGTTTTCCCTTATAACAGCCAAAGAATGCTTGATACGGTTAAAACAAATCGTTTGATACTATTATAAGTGCATAGTGTATAAAACAACTTCAAATCATAAGTATCAATCATAGGCGGCATGGGTACCATATATCATGTCGCCATATATAGGTTTACAAATAAAACCGCAAGTGTCACGTATTTGGAAATTGGATTTCCATCTATGAACCGAGGCAAAAGATAGTCCTCAACCGATTAGAGACAATCTAGCCCATGTCCCAGGATCAGAACGCATCAACCCTTTAGATCGTCAGGGCTGGTCCACCGATGTGGATTATTATGCCTGAACACTACGTTTCCCCACCCTATGGGGTGTAAGTGAGCCAACTAAATGACTCCATCGGTTCGAGAACGACCGATCAATCCGAGGCGCCTCGCAACAGCAACAACCACATAAGTCAAACTCGTCAGGGCGTGTAAAACCACTGACGCCACTTTTTAGCTAGAAGGAAACGCATGCCCTCCCTGAGGTCCGTCTCCCGTTTTTGGTTCATACCGGGTGTGAAATACGCGAAGTAAACGTTACACAAAGCTACGCCACAAAGGCCGTGCTTTGATCATCACCACAAGACTTTGCTTTTCAACAGAAGCCTCGATCAATTGCCACTTAGGCATGCCACACAGGCAATTCACTCCATGCGTTTGATATCCATCAATATATAACCCCTGAGCTCGTACGTCTCAGAGAAGGGCGTTAAGCAAGAGAATAAATTCTCCGCCGCCAAACAGATATATATTTAATAAAGATCAATCACACGGACTAAAATCCAATGTCAGACATACAGTCCATTTACAAGTCCGTTCTGGGGCTGAACGAAACCGGAGGCACCTAGTACCCCGCATATCCATCGATCTCCAAGTACGTCTGGACGATCACCAACTGTTTCCATCTTCTTGGGTGTACAGCCCAATCAAGATCATCAGTAATTACCCAAACGACGTGAAGACTTCTGGTCTTCTACCATCGTCTTCATCTTCGACTTATCGTCGTATCAGTTATTCAGAATGGGATAAACCCGGTCTTTCCGAATAACTCGCGTATATTTTAAATAAGTGTTACACAAACACAACATACGCCTCATTCCAATTCATCAGTCACTAACCGTAAATTAATCAAGAGAATAATTCCCCAAATATTAACCCCGAAGGCCGAAACCAACATCAGATCAATATCCAGAAAACCATTCTGCTTAGCTAACCGACAGTTAGTTCCTGATTTCACATTCATAGGGAAAGGTTCCCATTAATTTTATCCAAGATAAATTTCTTGAATTTATTCTTTAGTCTATTTTTGAATATCAATTCAAACTAGTCGGGATTAGCGAACCTTACCGAAGTAATCATTTGTTTTAATTTCCCCATCCCAACCTATTCATCCCATGAAGTAAAACTGGTTATACTTCATATCTAACACCACGGTGTTATCGGTAAATTCAATTACCATTTCACGTTCAAATCTAATTAAAGATTTAACTATCGCCTGGAGTAAAACTGGTGATACTCCATTCTCGATCATTTCAATCTAATTAAAGATTCATTAAAACTCCACTTAGTTTTAATCGTTAACTGGGTTAAAGAATCAGTGTCATTTAAAACACGGTTCACGATAAACCCAAAATCACATTCCATTAATTATCGGGTTAAAGAACGAGTGTTGTTTAAAAACACAGTTCACGATAAACCCAAAAATCAATATCAATTCAATTCCAATTAAATATTATTTAATTGGTACACTTCATTAAATCTAAATAAAAAGATTTAATCTTTTCTCAACTGGGTTCAAGAACAGTGTTCGTGAAGACACCATTCACGACAAACCCAAATCACATTTGATATTCAATTTAAGGCTCTGAATAGAAAATATATCGGCTTATATTCAATATCAAATTCTATGATTAACAAATGTCGTATTGGAAATAACGATATAAATATCTACATCTTTCAAATTTCCATAACCACATCTGTATAATCCCGAATTCCAACATCGAAATATTCCGAAGACAATTTCGATTCAAATCCACTCCAATGCAATCATTGGAAATTCTGGTTATTTTTAAAACCCTTTTCAAATTCAATTTATTTATTTAAAAATAAATAGAATTATAATTCTAGTTCAAAACTAGTTCATTTCGATAAAAATCTATTTTTATCTTTTCAAATATGGAGTTTTTCATCCCAATTCTTTCTAAATCATTTCTTATGATTTTACACAAATTATTACTATTTTTAATAATTTTATCAAGGCCTGTACAGTCGATTTCCATCAATGGCCATCGAACTGCACTTACAGCGACCTTTTTTTCGAATTTGATCTGGACATAATTCCAAATCCAACCGTTAGATTTCTAATTTCTAGCATTCGTTAGAAAGCTCTTTTCGATACGAACCCAACGGTTCCGGTTTTAGGAGAATCCGACGGTCGGATCTCCCGTAATGTCCGTTTGAAATAAATGGTCGAAATTCACGAACTGCCGCGGCGCGGCGCGTTCTATTCAGGCCATTATATTATATATATAATATATATAATATATTTCATCGATTTCTATTTTAAAACGAATTATATAAATAGTTTTAAATTCGTTTCAAAAGCAATTTCAACTTCCTTTTCAATTCAAATCAAAATTGAATTCTTCTTTATAAATTCGTTTTAAAATTCATTTCTATTCAATTCAAATTTCAATTCAATTTGAATTCATTTCAATTCGTTTTCAATTCAATTTGAATTCGTTTTCAATTCAATTCATTTCGAAATCGTTATATATTCAATTCATTTCGAAATCGTTTTCAATTCAATTCATTTCGAAATCGTTATATATATTCAATTCATTTCAAAATCGAATAAAATCGATATAAATATCGTTCACGTCAAAATGGCGTCAATCTAATCAACACGGCTTCATAACTTTCTATTTCAAATATTTCTTTTTCAAAATAGTTGTTATTATCAAAATATTTCGTTCAACACATGACCAATCTCAATGGATGAGTACTGTCATCACATGAACCTTTATTTTATATTGATAAAGATGTAAATTATATTACTAAAATATTTCGTTCAACACATAACCAATCTCAATGGATGAGTACTGTCAACATATGAACCTTTATTTAATATTATTCTTTATTTTTCAAATTGGAATGAGGCCCAATCAATTACCATATAAAGTTAATTATATGGATTTTCATACATTACACACATATAATTGCATTGAAAAATAATCAACCATCAACCAAAGTGTACTACACTGTATAAGCATCAAATATAGATATCTAACGCTTATAACAGCCTGTCAATCAATCGATCGACATATTTAATCAATCAGGATGAGTGAACTTCAAATTTCATCCCAACACCTGTGTAGGGTTTCAAACAATCAAACACAGATTTTATTTGTGCAGTTGGGCGATGTGTAAAATTTTATCGTCCCAATCAACGTCATTCAAATAGGTGTACATAAACAAACCGTCCGGTTTGTAAATGAATATTTTATTCACATTTACGTTAAAAATTATATTTTTAACGACAAAACATTTTATTCCAACATATGAATTTCTATTCAGTTCATTCTTTAAATAAAATGATATTTTTATTTTTCTAACTTATTTTAGAAAATTTCGGCGGCATAACGGCACGATACTAGAAACGGGACGAGGCCTAGCCTTATCCCCGGTCTAGTGAAGGCCCACGCCATTCACACATCAATCAAATTCACCAAACAACCAAATTCAAATCAAATATCCAACTAATCTATGCAACCAAACAAACAAGTCCATGGTCTGTGGACGATTGTGTCGGGTGCTACTAAGCACCGTCTGCATCCTAGTATATATATATAACTAGAAAATGAAATTGAAAGGTGAGAAATTCTCACAGATAGCTATCCTAGCTCCACGGCACTTCATTGATAGAAATCTTCATCGCTATCGCATCTTCGTCATCTTCGTTGCCCGTAGCCACTACATATATAAAAATCACACAATTTTTATATTTTGATGTCCTTAAAATAAAAATCACATTTTTATTTATTCACTTTCAATTTAAAAATCATATTTTTATAATCGCTTCCTACATTTAAAAATCGAACTTTTATTCCGTTATTCAATATATAAAAATCGAATTTTTACTACTATGTTATATAGATAAAAATTATATTTTTATCACGCTATTTTCCATATAAAAATTTTGCCTTTTCTAAAATAAAGATTTCACCTTTTTAAAAACTCTCATTTTTATTTTTCTACACATATAAAGATGATATTTTTAGTATTCCTATCATGTAAAAATTATATTTTTAATTCTCTACCTAACCAAAAATCATATTTTTACATCTTCTACTTAATAAAGATTATATTTTTAATACTTTAAAAAATATAAAAATCATATTTTTAATTTGCTACCTATATGATAAAAATCCCGTTTTTATTCGCTACTTCATACAAGGAAAATTTTATTCCTATACACCTAAAAATCATATTCTTAAACACTTAAAAATCACAACTTTTATCGCTATAAAGACATGAACTTTACCTTAGCATAAAGATCGTAACTTTCCATAAGTAAAAATCGCAACTTTAATTACCTATACATCCCTATTTCAATTACATGAATAATTAAAATTAAAAATTAAAATTAAAACTCACTTTTCTTTGACGGAGGAGGGATTCAGTCCGAACCGGGGCTGTTGGTGGCGGGTAGGGCGGCGCAGGGGGTGCTGGAAGGCCGTAGGGTGGTGCGGTGGTCGGAGTGTTGGCTGTGGTGGCGTCGGTCTTCGATTAGGGGTTCCATTGAGTGCTAGGGCGCGGTTTTCTTCGATGGACGTGGAGAGAGGGGACGGGGAGGCGGAGGTGGTGGTGCAGAAGGTGGAGCAGGCGATGTCGGGGCCCACAAGAGCTGGCGGCGTCGGGTTTTTAAGGATTCGAGGGGTTTGAGGTTTGCTCACGTCGGAGGGAAAGGAGGAGATGGGGAAGAGGTCACCGCGGCGCGTTGAGGAGGGGGAAAGCCTCCGGTGGTGGCGCGTTCTGTCGGAGGGCGATGGTGGATCACCGACGTCATCGGTTTTTTTTTTTTCCGATCTGGAGTGAAAAGGGGAGGGAGAGAGAAGGTAGAGGGGGTGAGGGAGTTATATAATTATTTATTAATTTATTTTTAATTTTCGAATTCCATAAAATACCCTTTCCATTCGAACTCTAAATCGAACCCGCCGACTATCGTCCCTAGCGTATTACCCCCATTCCGAACACAATGGGATATGTATCGCAAGCCAATTCGACTGTTTGAATCAGTTTCCATTGAATTTAAAATATAAATTAGTATATTGAATTTTAAACGTACATTTCAAATTACCGGGGTCGCATACGAACTCTATAAATTGCAGAAAAATGTTTTCTAGCTTCGTATTGACGATACGGTCCTAACAAAACTAGTTTCGTCAAATTCTGAGACCGTTTGAAAAATGGCCAATTTCCAGTCGATTAAAATCCACTGAAAATGGTCAAACGCATTTTCCTTTGCCACGCTCACATACTGATTCGAAAAATTATGAAATTTGGAATCTAGCAATAACTTAACATCACGGACCCAACAAAACTGGTTTTGTCGAAATCCGAGGTCGTTTGCAAAATGTCCATTTTTAAGGGCCTGAATTCCATAGCGACTATTCAGAATTTTCAACTGGACATATCTTTTGATTCCCGCTATGAAAATTTGATTTTTCGGATTCGTTGGAAAGATATTATCAATTAGATCCTAATGTTTTTGGTTTCACTAAATTCCGGATTGTTTTGCACCCGGTACATTCAATTGAAGTTTGAAATCGAATTATCGAACTACCGCGCCATTTTCAATTCTATTTATAATTATATATAAATATTTATATTCTAACGACGACGCGTATAAATATATACGTTCAAATTATATTCAAAATAAATTTCTCGTCGATTTTATCTAAAATAATCTATTTTAAATAATCAAAATTCGCTTAAAATTGCCAAAATAAAAATTTTAAACTGGCCCAGATTTTCCGGGTTGTTACAGGTACATTCTCAAATTTTAACCCTATTTTTTTTTAAACAACAGTGTCTTTGTCATACTACATCGGGACCAAACGAGACTTTGACTAATGAACTCCCATATAAATTACGGACGACTTGCAACGCTTAGAAACTTTATTTTATTATCGTAAGTTGTAATTCTCCATAATGATAATACTTATACTTAGCAAACTAAATATTAAGACATACTAAATGGGTAATGCACTTATTACGTGAACTAATTCAAATGGACTTTTTTATTAAATAATTCAAAGTAAATGGATATTAAATGAGTTGGTCTAAATCAAACCAATCCATTTTGACCCATATAACCTGTTTAACGGTTTAACCCGTTCGACACATCAAATGTAAGGTCTAGTTCAATGCATTATATAAATAAGTTATTGAAACTGGACGTTTGACTTTCGATGTAGTTAACACTAAAGTCTTTTTTTCCAATGGTCACCTCTTTCTCCTTATATTCCTATAATTTCTACATCTTGCACGCCAAATAACCATACTCCAAATCCAAGTAATAAACCTCGGGTTTTCAAGGGCATCTCCAATGGGTTAAAGGTATAATATTCAAGGTGCTGAATATTACGCCCTTAACGGAGGAAGAATGTCAGTGGTCTATCGCCTATTTTATAGGTCAACCCCCCTCCCCTCCATAAAACCCCCCTGCCGCCATTTTTGCTCATAATGTTTCTGAAACTTCTTTTTTTAATTTTGTTTTTAATAAAGAATTGAATCAAAATGCCGCCACGTCCCATTAAAATTGCAAGGAAAGTTGTTCATAAGCCTACAGACGAGCAAGCGGGTCCATTGCACACTCCTCAAGCTCTTGGAGTATCAGTTGATGAGCTTCGTGTCCTTCACGATATTCCAGAGGGCTATCAGCATAGAGCCGATACAGCATTGACTGTGATATAGGTATAATATAAACGTTATTTATTTCTAGTATTATGCGATCTATATGTTCGTACGTGCCAAATAGCTATTAGTGATTTGAAAAACATTGCTTATTTAATTATATATAGGACCAGTACATTCATTGTCGTGGTAGTTAGGCGAAGTGCATTATTAAATTTTATGACATACTTCCCACTCCTACAGATTTTTCTTTTATCCCTTCTAGGCGATCAAAAAATAAAGAAATGGTTGATATGTTCAAGATAATGACGTATTTACAAAATATCATCTCAATTCATCCTATTTCATCAGATCCGGAATGTGATATGGTTCCGAAGGATGAACCAGATATGGATCGTTCCAATAAGATTTCGCTCTTGAAAAAAATAATCTATTTTTGATTTATTTCATCTATTCCATAACCGGAACAAAGGGGGATACCCATTACACCACGATTTTGAGTCAGAAGAGAGATTTCAAGAAATGACAGATCTATTAATTCCTTCTCGATACCTCCCAAGAAAAATATCGAAGTGGATCCCAAATTGACGGGTTAGTGTGAGCTTATCCATGCAGTTATGCACTTTTCAAATAGGAATCCATTTTCGGAAAGATCCTGGCTTTCGTGCCCTGCTCCCTCGGGTGTAAGTAAGGCCATTAGCCAAAACTTCACGCTGATGAGCACATTGAACTATCCATGTGGCTGAGAGCCCTCCCAGCCTAGGCACAAAGACGCAATTATCAGGGGTGTGCTCTACCACTGAGCTAATAGCCCTTTGTGCGGGCCTCCCAGTGGGAGGCCTGCTATTCCAAAGCGAGAGAAACCCCATCCCTCTCTTTCCCTTTTGCGCCCTATGTCTCCTCTCGTGTGGCGGCATGGGGATGTAAAAAGTGGGATCCAACCAACTTGTTATGAAGAGATCTTAGCGGAATTGCCACGTATGAAATTAAGCACAATTTTGCAAAGAAATACCCCACTTGTTTCTCGAGAAGAGATGGGAAACGTGCTCAATATCATTTGATTAAATAGTTGCCTCAGCTCCTTGTTGTTTGAAGAAACCCTCCCCTTCAATTGATCTTTTTTCACGAAAAGCAGACACGAGATAACAAATCAAGTCTTTCCCTAAGATTTCGAATAGTTGTCCCGAAATCAAGTTGATTTTGCTTCTTCTTTGATGTATGATTCGGGCCTGCATGACGTGATTGATCGATAGAAGTACCCCAACACTCCATCCACCTTTGTCCATATATTACATATATCACACTAGATAGATATCATATTTATGGAATACGATTCACTTTCAAGATGCCTTGGTGGTGAAATGGTAGACACGCGAGACTCAAAATCTCGTGCTAAATAGCATGGAGGTTCGAGTCCTCAGCAAAGTCCTTTTGTTCAGTTTTTATCAATTAGGTCGATTCAGTCATTCGACAGACCCCTTTTATAAGCATTAGGCGAGTGGTAGTGGCCGACCATACATACTTTTCATTTTTCTGACTTTTAGCTTGATATCACTCCGATTGATTTCTATATGCTGATCGGTATTGAGATTGGTGGTCATGATCGTAGACTGTTTATAGTCGTTATAATTTGAATATGACCGTTTAAAGCCATTATAAAATTTTAAAAGTGTCCGTTTATAGCCATTGTAAGGGGTAAAAATATGCTCCTTTGTAGATATTAACAACTCTTTGTACCATTTAGAAAAAATGGATTTTTGCTACATATGATTTCCATGTAAAAATACGACTAAATAAACATTTTTTTTTTGTTTTAAATTTGTTCAGGAAGGACAACTAGCTCCGTCCGCGAGCACCGCATAAGCGTATGCATATTGGTAAACCCTTAGCATATCATTTTGGGTTTCGAATCTGTGCCACTGTTACTGCAGTGCAAAGTCCTTAACCACTGGGCTACTACCATATAAATTATTTCTATGTGTTGGTATATATAATTCTTCTGACAACAAGATTAAATGTGATGTGCACATGGTTTCCACTCAGAAAGCATAAGCTAGCAACTCCGGGTACCTTTGCTTTATGTACCCCTTGTCTCTTATTGACAATCCAAAGTATTTTCACTCCACCTTAGTTTCACTAAATGCATCCGTTGTCACCTTAACTACTTTGTATCCGATCTAATAAAGCTAATCCATCGTCCAGTCAACCTCAAATAAGGCATGACTTCATCTTCTGTGGGCTCCATTGTAGTCTCATCTCCTTGCAAATATCTATTTAATTGCAAATATTTATAGGCGCCAGACCCTGGCGCCCATAAAATAGGCACCAGGGTCCAGTTCAAGATTTCGAATTGGATCCTGAATGTTAGGCGTGATATTATGTATAACCTTCACCATTGGCCCTCCTTCCCTTAATATTCATGCGTAATCTCCTACCACTAGAGATGCTCTAAGGTAGTTTTTTCATATTTTAGTTTTATGCATTAATATCTACTTTGTTTATGTTACATGATATTTTTTAAACTATTAACTGATGAGTTTCCTGTTTATTCAACTTGTCACATTGTAGACTGGACCAAGAAACAAATGTTGGTCTTTGTAAACATTTAGTATGACATCATTAGATCCCAAAAAGATGAGAGCAAATCCTCTATGCCCAAAATCCCTTATTCCCTTGTTTCCAACCAATCAGGACACTTGTTTTTCATCTTTTTGCAATTAAATCAGAGAGAGAAAGGGGGCTTAATTGCAAAAAGGTGGAATTCAGGGGGTCCTGATTGGTTGGAGATAGGGGATAGAGAATTTTGGGTACAGAGGATTTGATTTGCAAAAAGGTCGGGTTGATTTCTCATACGATGAAATCACTAACATATTTAACACACTGATGGATATCTATTACAATGTAAATGAGATTAAAAAAAAGTTTTTTTTTCAAACATGACTAACTCCCTTGTAATAGACTATTGCAATCTGAAAGTTAGTCTAAAATGTAAAAAAAGACACAGTCGAAGAAGATGGTGCATGATGGGATAAGGCTGCTTGGAGGTACAAGAAATTCGATATTTGCCCTCATTTAAAATTCAAAATTCAGATGTAATATTTTGTGGCTACATCAAAACACCTCTCCAAGTTCACAATTCTGAAGGTTCATCTACCATCATCATGTTGACACTCAATTGAATGTCGACTTCTCGTGGATGGTGCTACCAAGTTCAGTGTTCGCATTTTTAAAGCTTGTATCCGTCCATATCGCTCAGTTACTACTTCCACTCCTAAACTTCAGCTAAGTGGAAGCATGAGGGGGATGACAAAAGACTTTTGGTAGATGTATGGATGTGCGACAAATGGTCTACCTATTGTTTGAATGAGAAAGCGCATACATTTCACTAAATAGTGTGTAACGTCCCGTATCTTCTAGCCAATTAATTAAATTATTTTATTGTTTAAAATATTGATTTGAATTTAAATAATTGAATTTAACCATTTTATTTTGAATATGTTATTAGTATTAATAGTATAATAATACTATATTTCCAAAATAGTCAGAAAATGTTGAATTTGCAAAATAATGTGAACGAGCAATTTAAAATGGTTTAATATTGTTTATATTGAATTATATTAACGAACTTGTTTATTAAACGAGGGTTGAAGGTTTAGTTTATAATATAATTATAAAATGAGCTGTCGCGACACGGTAGTTCGTAAAATAGCGTTTTGGACTTTAATTGAATGTATAGGATCCAATATAAGTCGGATTTTCTCCAAACAAGAAAAGTCCAAATCTATTGGATAATATTTTCCTAATGGAAGAGAAAAATCAAGATTTCATCTTGTAGATTTTGTTTTATGTCCAAATCAAATTTTCAAATAGTCGCTATGGAATTCGTTTATAAATTATAACGTTTTATAATATAGATAAAAAGGGGTTTTTAATATATTTAATACCGTTTGGAGTTGAAATTCAATGTATCGAGTTGGAAATCTTAATTGGTTACGAATTCTTTTTGAATATATTTGATAATAATAACTTATTTGTTTATATATTGAAATTGATATACATTTTATCGATTCAATATGAAACTTAAGAATGGTTAAATTTCAAACGACAACGGTTTTCAATGAAACTAATTTTAGTAAAACCATAATATTTAATTATTGAGAAAATTTCAATTTATTTTCATGATCGAAGTTCATATCAGTTCGTACGAATCGCGAACGTAGAGCGTTATATGCCAAAAATATCATTAGTCGTTTTCGTAAAATATCGTTAGTCGGCTTCGATAAAATATCGTTGTCACCTTGAATAAATATACTGCAACGAATTTTCATTTCATCCTGTCTGCGTAACATGTGAAATCTGCATATCGTATAAAAACTGAAACAATGAAAAGCACAATTCCTTCATTTGGCACGTGTTGTTTGGGCGTGACCAAAGGAAAGCAACATCAAACATCTTCTGTTATATATACAAACCGACCTTGTTTTTCTTTCGTTGGAAACCAAGACAAAGAAAGAGAAAAAAACTGAGTTTCTTCTCCTTCTAAACAAAATGAGATACATAAATTAAAAAAATATCAACAAATCTATCTCGCCTATTTAAAAGCTCGACTATTTCCAGCGTAGCTTCTCCTTCCCTATCTCGAAACGCAAACAGCGAGCTAGTGGCGCTTCAGCCCGCATACATCATTTTCCAGCGAGATTAAAAGAGTTTAGAGCATTGAGGGAGCAAATGAAAACTCTGGATGGTGAAGGTTGGGTCGTTGAGTTCGACGGAGATGATTTCGTGACCTCCGTTGTTTGGATGAGGGCGGTAGAGAGTTAAACGCGTCGGCAAATGGGGATGATAGCTGATGGGTTTTGAAGCAAGACGTGTCGGCCTTGTTTCACCTATAGTCGGAGTTGAACTTTTTGATGGAGCGACAAACGTTGTGGGGTCAAGGGCTCGGTGGCCAGTGTTAGGATTAGATGGCGAAGGTGGTTTAAGTGGGGTAGTTACTATTTTTGGGTGACCTGCAAGGCGTCCGGAGGAGGAAGAGCGTGGTCTGGAGGAGTCCGATGTGGGGAAGGGCCAAGCACGTGTCTTCAAAGGGGAAATGCATGCGAGAAGAAGGGTGGAGGCAAGTACAGTTGTGTTGTAGTGGAAGTAGGAAGAATGGAACGCGGGGTGTCAAGACGCAGCTACTGGCTCAGATAAGAGTAGGGTTGGCGTGAGTTTGTTATGGAGAGTTGCGGGTTGTGTTCAAGCGGAGGAGTTTGGGTCAACTTCGGCAGTCAGGGGACGGGATTTTTTGAAATGGGGGGAGTGACGCATGAAGAGGATGTGGAAGTGTGGATGTGTGTAACCGTAGAATTTACGTGTTTCTTTATGGACTCTTGTAAACATCCCCAACTTGAGCTACATGCAGAGAGACCCTCAGTAACCAAAACTAGATCCAAAGAAGGCATATGGGCTTCAGGAGATGAGAGAGTGGAAGCAAAGCAATTGTTGTTATTCAAGCGGAGAAGGAGTGTCTATTGCAGTTATTATGGAGGGGTTCTCATTTGGTTTGAGATCTGAGAAAACGCGTGGGATTAGGGGATTTAATCACCCACTAATGACGTGGATTTTAAAAAAGGTAATTAGTTTTAGTTTTTTAATTTAATTTAAAATTTGTTATTTATAATCAAAACTTATAAATCTGTGTAAGTCATTCATATGTTAACGAAATCATGCGAAACAGGATTCATTGGGATCGTGGCGACGATGTCGAGATGATCGAGCTGGTTTGGTGTCAATCGGAAGCTGTTGGAATTTTATGTAATTTCAAATGTATGTTTGGGATTATATGAAAGAACACATCAACCGTCAATCGTATATAATGGTGAGTTAACTCTCACACTTTTTTGGACTGCTATTATGTGGTAAATTCATATAATTAAAATATCGTTAATAATATTGGTTGATTGGCTGCCTTGGTTGCTTATGGTTGATTTAATGGTTGATGTTAATTATATTACCATCGTTAATTTATTGGTTAAAATTTTATGCTATCATGAAATGTTAAAACAATCTATGATATAGGGAAGAACGGGTTGGAGGGATCCGGCCGGATTCCTCAAATATTATGTATGTTGTTTAATTTTATATTGTTTATATATAACTGACTGAACCTAAATGATATTCAAACCTGTTTGAGTGTTGATCATTGAATGGATATTGTTTGTTGCTGTGATTTTAATCAATCGAAGGTATTGATTAAATGGTTGGCAGGGATGACCTAAAACGTATTGTTTTTAAGACATCATTTTGCCGCCATGCGAATTGACATAGTTTAAAGTTATAAATTTATTTTTCGACTAAATTAAAGTTTTTGAGTTTATTTTATTTAAATGAAAAAGAAATTTATAAATATATTTACATGTTTATAATCATGGTTTTAATAGAAGTTATTAAATATTTTATAATATGAATTCTAATGTCATTAATGAGTGTTATGAACTGGAATCAGAAACTAACCTACGAGTTAATAAAAATGGAATAATTGTTTTTATAAAAAAATTAAATGATGTTTAAAATTAATTAAGTTAATTAATTAATTTAAGAGGGAAATGATAATGGAAATCAGTTAACAGTAACGGATATGTATGGCTGGAAAAAAAATAACAGTTTTAATTCGAAATTGACAATCGAATTAATTTAAATTAATTAATAATTTTCTGAATATTTGTTAAATTTAATGGATGGTGTTAAATGTTAGTTAATCTTCGTTAACTATATTTTAAGGTAATTACCGAATTGTTAATGTTAACAAAGTTAATTATTATTTTATAAGCCTTTTAAAAGGACAATTATTCTATTTTTAGTTAATATCAAAGTAACTGTTTTTAATGTAGCTAATATTAAAGTTAATTACTATTTTAATTAATAATAGTTAAAGCGATGACTTTTAAATGGAAATTCAATTAAGAGGTGATTAAGTGGCGATAAGGTTTGATCAAAATCTAATAAGAGTTTTATAAAAGGATTATAATTGGAATTTTCAGAAAAAGTTGTAAAATTGATTTATAAGTTAACGGGGGATTTCGACAAGATTTTATTAAGTAAAAATGGAGGTGATTATAGCAGGATGATTAAATGGATTCATGCAGAAGGATATTAAGTAGTTTAATAATGTAAGTAAAGAGATTATAACAAAATTACCAATGTAAGATATGTTTTATAAAAATCATATTGAATTCGATTGGTAGATAAGATTACAAAGTTTACTCGGTGAGGAAAAAGGAGTTAACTTGTATAGTGGGTTTTCAAATAAAATAAAATGGTTTATGAACCATAGTAAATGCAAATGGAAATGAAATATCAGGTTTTTGAGTTGCAACTATTATTCTCTTGAGATAAGAACGTTGTCGATCAAGGTCTGAGAGGTAATTAGAATACCCCAAGTTGAACGGCTTCACTATTATCGAGAGATGGTAGTAGTTTGTAATGGGTAAGGATGTTTAAACATTCATTATTTCTTAAGGAAGCGTTGCAATTTAAATTGGCAAAAGATTTAGAAATAAAATAATAAAAAACTATTTGGTCTCCATAACAATGTATTATTGACATTGTGGACCAATAGTAGATTTGATAAATGTACTTATTCGAAGTAATAAAGAAATAGTTTTGGGTTTCGGGAAAAATGTGAATAAAAGAGTGATATCGGCTTTGAAATGGAATTGTAATTTGGAAATAAAAATATAATTTCCTAAAGCGCAATTATTTTAAAGTTAATAGAACCGTTTAAGGTTATATTATAAAGGTTCGTCGCTTGACGTTATTTTGGTTGTATAAAGGGTAATTAAATCTATAGCGAATAGTTAAGTATATATTGATATTCCAATGGTAAGGGAAATGAAAAGTGGGTTTTAAAACCAAAGTGATATTTTCAAATATAAGAAAATATGAGAAGGGTTTTAGAGAATATATAAACGATGTTCCAAGATAAAGGAAATAAAAGATGTTAATAAGGAATATGGTAATATTTCGAGATAAAGAAATGTAAGGAAGGTATTTGAGTAAATACATTTAAGATATGGATTAATGTTTTCAAGTAGCGGACAAAAGAGATTTTGTTGGGATAAGAATTATAAATCGATTTGTGAAAATCGATGGAATGGTTTTAAATGAAATATTTTAATATAAAGGACCTGAGCTGCCAATGCACTTTACAGTATTGTTATGATTCGATAGTTAAATAACTGACTATCAAATGAATATTATCCTTGGACCATTTTGACGTGTTGTTTCAAAGAGATCGGGATGGGAACTAGACCCAAAACCACTTCGAATCAACTGTGTGGACGTGACTAACTTGCAGGAAATCAAGATGGAGCATTGAAGACCGTTGATCTTCATGAGTGGAAGAACTATTGATAAATTTCTCTGACTTGCAAGCAGAGATCTTTTGATTGTGAATCAGTCGTGATTGAAATCTTCAGACTGCAAGGACTTCTCGCTACTGATCTATAGGCTGATTCCTAGGATGCAGTAGGAGGGTGCCTTCGGTTCATCCTTTTCCTGGATGACTTGTATGGATGAATGTCTGACAGAGTATTTCCAAATGGTCATGTACGATTGATTTTTACAAATATATCAAGTTTAGTGGTGGAGGAATTCTCTTGCTTAACACCCAGAGTGTATTTGTGGACGTCAATTAGTGATCTGATGGATCTGCCGATGTAGCATTCAAAGTAAATGATGGCCAGAAGTTCTATAAAGTTACACGTTGCCTTAAGCCTCATCAACCGGGAAATGACAAAAATTGGGCATGCAGCATGGCTAGGTGGGTCATTCCCAAGCAGGGTATATTGTCACTGATTTAGAGAAAATTCACATTTGTTCTTCTTTCATTTCTGTATCTCCCCGGATGTACCGTGGACCCTTAAAACCGTAATGGGTGACAATATATTTGATACACTCAAGCTAAATGAGTGGTCGCTCGTGTGTGGCCGGGTTGCAAGACGTTCTTGTTGAACCCTAGTGTATCCACTCTAAAGTACATTGATCGGAAGGCGGTCCCATACCTTGTCATAGTTGGAATCCATTCTCCAATAAGCGCCTTACGGTTTTTGATTTTATAATAAATATGTAGAGCGTGAGATGTAAGCGTTCTACTAGATGGTTGTTTATTTGTCATTTGGTAGATAGTATTATAATATCACTGGATTTTGATATATCAAAAGTGATTTGGGTTATCGTAATGTAAAAACCGTCTGTATTTATGTGTGGGCTGGTCTTACTATTATCCTTTCCTTTCAAAACGGTTTCTAAAGTTAAACAAGTTGTTGTGCTGTGAATTTATCACTGAAAGTATTCCAGACTGATCCGGGTGAATTTTGCTTTGCTTCAAATGTGCTCGGGTCAGACCGAGTATATTTCCAGGTTAGGTTTCGCTTGGAGTTCAGTAGTTGGAAGCAGGAGGCTTCACCGTTAGTTATATAAAGTTTATTTCCGTTGTGACTGATGTATGTTGTACTCTAATAAATGGTATGTTTATACAACGATTGTTTCTTTAAAGTTATAATGAAATATTATATTTTATTCGTTCCGTTAGGAGATTCTGATGTGATGTTCTTCTTCTTTCTTCTATTCTAATATTTCTTTCTTTTCTCATCCTCTAATTTCTTTCTATTAACAGTCTGGGGTTTGATACTTGGGTTTTTGGCAAATAATAAGGGATTATGTATTTTTGTTGAAAATCCAAGCGTCAAATTTTCCGGGTCATTACACAGTGAGTCAGATTACACAATTGTTGGTTCGTTTAATAACAAACCCGAGATGCTTAAACGACTTATGCTACGTTTAACTACGAGATTTAGGAGTGACATGTAGTGCTATATTTTATTTTGAACAACTAGCATGCTATAAAAATTGTTTTTTAATATACCTTTTTAGCATTTCATAACTAATAAACAGTATAAATTCATATAATTTTTTAATTAAAATAAATAAATCAACAACAAAGATAATTATTCAAAGTAAAATAACTAGAATGCCTCTTTCGGATGTCTCTCTCATAAAAATGGAACAATTTTACTTTTTGCAAATTCTTCTCCTTTCGAGTGCTTTTGTGGATGTCAAAGAAAATACATGTAAGTAAAACAACTTTATTCAATTTATCCATACACGCTGCTAAACATTGATCTGGTTGGATTGGCTCATTATAGACTAGGGAGACATGGTTAGTTTAAGTTAAAATGTTTAACTTGACCATTTTGGCATTTTATTTTTGCAGGAAGAATAAAATATTATTATCTCGTATCGGAAATTTGGTTTTACTATGCTCATGCAACTTTACAAATTAAGAGCATTATCACGAGCGTGGAGAATGAGAGAAATGGGGAGAGGAAGATGGATTCGCACTACAGCGGTGGCAAGACGAGCGTTTAGAGCCAATTCAAACGGGGGGATTGCCTTTACAAATGCAAAGTTCCACTGTATTTTTTTAATTAATTTTAACCTTAAATGATTTTATGAAAGCCATTTAAGGTTTAAAAAAAAAATTAGAGTGGCCTTCAATCCACTATTGGAACGGTGGGGGGAGCTGCCGCTTAAAACAACAATTCACCGCTCTACTCACTGCAAGGAATGCTCTAACACATGTATGAGGGAAAGTTCTTAGCAACTAATGGTAATCAGACTAGCTTACGGTCCGGGTGGGGGGACTGTATGCATACTCTATAATGCGCTCTGATCAGCAAACATGCTGCATGCTGATAACTAGTTGCACATATGTAACCTAACTTTACTTTAGAAAGAATTACATACCTATAATTTAAAAAACTTAATATTAAACACAGAGAGAGATACATGGTTAAGAACCCAACTATGCAAACAAACACATCTGATTTTTTTTTATAGAACCATTGATAAGACTAACAAAGCTAAGGAGAGAAACTCAAAAAATCTACAAATAACAGCAGCATCAAGGAAAACTAACAAAAAAAAAGCATACAGTTCGATATAGGGAACACATAGTTAGGCATGTTTATAGTTAATGTAACATGTTTATCCATGACCTGTTTTGTTCGGGGAGAGAACTGGGCGCTTTTTGAGAACTCGCCTTTGTCCAAGTTTTGAGAATTCATCTGTGTATTTTGGCACGTTTCCAAACTCTATATATACCCACCAACTCTCTCATAATTCTGATTCATACTCAACCACATCTTCTCAACTCTATATCTTTTAAAAATGCCTTCCCAAACATTGGTTGAGCAAGAGATTAACTCGTACCCAGTGTGCTGCCACTGTGGATATATGGCAAAAATTGTTGTAACAGATGATGGAGAAAACATTGGCCATCGAAGTCTTCTTTGTTCCAATTATCCCCACGGATGCAATTTTTCGGAATGGATTGACAAACCCCTTTGTCCAAAGGGTATAGCATATGCGAAAGAGCTGGAGCAAGAGATTAGACGTATCAAAAATCTCTTAGAGGACTTGCAGTATAACCGTGATAACTAGTGTTTCTATGAAGTACTATATGTTTGTAAGACTTGGAAGATTAATATGAAGTACTGCATGTTTGTATTTTCTAAGAAAAATAGGTTTTTGAAGTTCAGTTTGAATTATTGTTTGTGTGTTTGTAGGACTTGGAAGATTAATATGATGTACTATATGTTTGTATTTTATAAGAAAATGTGTTTATTTATTACTATACATTATTACTCATTATCAGTATGATTCAAGATGGTTCGTATAGTACACATTATGACATAAAGATGAAGTGACAACTAGCTTCCATAAAGTAAAGTTGGGTCAAACTTTTTCTTTATGGTACGATCAGCCACAAATCAAGTGATTTGACTAGACATGGATAAAGTTGGTCCAATATTTCAAAATAGTTGAGTTGACAAGACCCTGCCAAATCTGACCTAATGTATGTCCATTGTGATAAAGTCATCGAAAGGACAAATGACTATGCTTTATTTCGAAATAGATGACATGATTAATGATTTGCCAATTCTGACCCAAAGCTTGTTTTTTGTGATCGGGATGAACAAAGGACAAGTGATTCTACTTTATTTTGAAATACATGAGATGATTAAAGCTCTACAAAATCTGACTTGACAACAACCTTGCTGAGTTGATTAAAGTTGGTTTGACAATGACGTTGCTTAGATGTTTTGCCTATTTCATAGCTCTTCAACACATTTTTTGTCATTGCAGAAACACTTCAAATCAAATATACTTACTCAATAATGGCACCCAGTTTTATTCCATCACTTTGCTACTATAACGGCGAATTGATCGTGGATGAGCACCAAAATGGAAATTATGTGGGAGGATTCTGCAAACCAGGGAGAGTTCGAAAGGGTTGCACACTTGATGCTTTGAAATAGTCCATCTTCAAAGCAACCAAAATTAACCCTATTGAATATGGTATCAAGTTGTCGGTTAACTAGCCTACCGATTCGGGGTCGAGAGCCGTATCACTTTCAGATGATGAAGATGTACAAGTAATGTTTTCTGCTGTTAAGAAATCGACTAAATTGTTTGTTGGAAAAACGACAAAAGAAATTGTGGAAAAAATCATCATATCTCCTATCATGAGTAGCGGTTTAGGGTATTTCACAGAAATGTTGCAAACTCATGATCCTTCACTCATCTTTAGTTCTTCTTTGTACTCCAAACCGTATTATCATCCGAATGTGGACGACCCTGCTCAGTCGGAACTGTACGATATGAGCCGTAGGTATGTGTTGCACATTAATTTAGTTTTCTAACTACTCGTTGAAATGTAAGAGGTAACTGAAATGTATTTATTAACAGATTGACCGAAGAACCCGAATTAGACTGGGGTGCAAGTCCTTTACAACAGGCTAATCATATTGATAGCATGGTGGTTGCCACGACAATTGTTGATGATACATGTTGGACGGAAGTCAACAATAAACCGTTGGACTATGACTTTCCAAACACAGAAGATCCCGAAGATGATGGTGTGGAGGTTCAAATGGAAGTACCAATGTACGATGATCTCTGCACGGCGCAAATGATGGTCAGATCCGTAATGGATAATCTAGAGTTTTCTAGTGAAAAATTCTCGGCTGCTTGCATATAAAATGGTTTTGTTGTTGGGATGGTATTCCAAAGTAAAGAACAGTTTCTCCACAACTTACGAAGTGGTCTATTTTGCATGGGGTTTCTTATAAGCCAAACAAGTCGAATAAAACAATATATACCGCTGCATGTAATGTTGATGCTACTTGTCCATGGCGAATACATGCTATAGTGTCGAAGAAATCACAATCTGGCTGGTGATAAATCAGAAAGATGCCTCATGAACATAAATGTGTCAACCCTACGATTAATTCCAACCACAAGCAAGTCAGTTCTAGATTTCTTGTATCCAAAATCATGTCTTTTGTGAAGGCCAATTTGGATATCTCAGCTGGGATGGTGCAAGTGCTTGTCGACGAGCAACTCTTTATCAAAATTGATTACATGAAAGCTTGGCCAACGTTGAATAAAGCATTGAAAAAAAAATATGGTGACTGGGACGAATCGTATTCGTATTTGCCTCAATATTTTGAGGAAATAAAAAGAAGGAATCCAGGTTCAATAAGACATATATCACACGATAATGTTGGGGTATTTGAGCGTATTTTTTCGCCATTTGGTCCTTCCAGTGCAGGTTTTATACCCTATCGTCCAGTGCTCTGTTTTGACGGGACACATTTGTACAGTAAGTACAAGGGAACACTGCTTGTTGCTACCGCAGCAGATGCCGACGACTGCCTTTTCCAATTAGCTTATGGAGTGGTCCAATCCGAATCATATGATAGTCGGGCCTGGATCTTTTCATGCATGCGTGAGTTCGTTTATAGTGTACGAAATCGACACATTACTTTTATATCTGACGTAATAAAAGGGATCCCAAGCGCTTTGCAGGATAGATGGAAAGAACCGCACAAACATAGGTTCTGTGCAAGGCATCTTAAAGAAAATTTTCAAGCTGCAGGTCATCGAGAAAAGTGACGAATAGGATTGTTTTATGTTGCTGCATGTTCTTCAGAAGTGGTTGAATACACTAAATTTAGAGAAGAAATCAAGGCAACTAAGCTGGGGGCGCATAACTGGATTAAACGAAGCCTAGAGAATTCAGAAGAAAACTGGGACCTGTGCAGAGATGACGGTGGCCGCTTCCATATTATGACAACCAACGCATCCAAAAGTTTTAATGGTGTACTAAAAGGCACTAGATCCTTGCTTATAAAGGCGTTGGTTGCCAGGACGTTCTTTCGATCAGTTGAATATTTCTATAAGAGGCAGGAAAAAGGGGAGGGTCTGAAATCAAAACTTACTCCAAAATGGGAAGCTAAAATTGAAGCTCGTGCTACTAAAGCACGATGTTGTAGTCTTGTTCGGTTTGGTCGATATAAATGGCAGTGATTCACTATTAAGGAGATGAATATGATGTTGAGATCGAAGGTTCTCATTGCACCTGTACATGCAACATCCCACTTCTGCAGAAGATACCATGTGCTCATGTAATGGCGGCATGTTCAGCACAGGATTTTGGTAGTAATAGAGCACATCACGATTTTGCTTCTGAATGGTACTCCATCCAAAGTTATAAAGATTCGTACAAGCTAGAGTTTCATACTATACTTGATAAGAAATAATGAGAATCATGCAATGGTCCACGTATATTGGCTCCGCCTGCAAGAAGACAACCCGGACGACCAAAATCTACGAGATTCAAAAATGTTATGGACAAGCATCAAACGCCCACAACAAACAGATGCAACAAATATGGATCGCAGGGCCATAACAGAAAGCGGTGTACTTCTGTAACCTAAAATGGAGATGTATGTTTGTTAGTGGGATGTCACTGTGTTGCATTTGGTGTATCTGTACTTCTTATGTTTTGAACTTATCTGTCCTTAATCAGACTTTGTATCTCTCTTATATTCAAATATTAGAATTTGGTATTTGTTTTATGTTGTTTGGTTAAGCTATATATACTATTTAGATTAGGGGTGAGCAAATGGTTGGCTCGGTTTCAAATCGATAAAAAATATCGAAACCAAAATAACCATTCAAGAAACAAAAACCGAACCACACCATACTGATATTTTTTAAAACCAAAACCAATCGATCCGATAATATTTGGTTTTGTTTGGTTGGTTTATTTGGTTTATCTTAAAATGAAATAGAACTTCTAGTTATTGATATAACATATGATTAAAACTAATGATTAAGGTTATATCATGCAAATATTTTTAAAATCAAACTCTTCTTTTACAAATGTCAATATGAAATCAAGGAAAAATTAATATTCTTATGAAAATTTTGTAAATAACACTGTTTGTGGTATTTTTATTTTCTAAATACATTTATTCTTAAGTTCGGTTTAATTGGTTAGTTCAATTTTTAAATATTAAAAAACAAATCTGACCAATAAACCAAAATAATATAAAAATCAAAACCAAAACCAACCAATTAACCTACGAAACCAATCCAAATCGACCAAAGTTAATTAGTTTGGTTGGTTTAATTGGTTTTAACCAATAAATGCTCACCCCTAATTTAGATGTATAATTTAAATATAACTAAAAACAAGTTCGTAACGTCGTCGTTGTTTAACATTTTGAACTTCATTCGAATATATAGGAATTTAATATCAAAATATTTAAGCGAAGTTTAAAAACTCGCTTGTTGGCGTACTCCGAAAATTCTTCTTCCTTAAACCGAAACAGGTCTATTCTTGTAATTACTTTAAAATATGACTATTTGTGTTATATCTTCTACAAACGAGTCTAAATGAGTTAAAAGCCCTTCGATATATCATTGTTATGCAAACTGTGGAGGAGAAAGATCTTCAACCGTAAACTTCCCAAAGCAACAAAGACCGAACAGCCAGAAAAACAGAGAACTCTAAACAACACCAGCTTCAGGCTAAGCCAACACAACTGAAAACCGGACCTCCACCCGAGAAGATACATGCAACCGACACTACCAGAATGCAACCCATGCACCTAGAAATACACAGCCACAACCTTAACTAGTCTAGCAAGTCAATCAAAATAAACCGAAAGCGCACTCGAAAAATATAAGTCATGAAAAGCATAAGAGCGGCCATGTAAGCGTAAGGTAACCATGGATTATGGGACAATGGAAGGAAACGAGCAGAGGATGGGATACGGGAACTCACACAAGAACGGAAAAGGTGTGGCGATTAAGACTGGAAGCCATGAGACGAGGAGAAGAGGAAAGTTGGATGCAGATGGACGACGGACAAACTAAAGCAAAAGACAATAAACGAAAATGAGGTTTTGGGAAAACCAAATGAACTACGGATCAGTAGAAGGAAGAAAACGTGGGAAGAAATTGAGGCAATTGGCAAGATATGAAAAGACGAATCACTATTAGTTGTTTTTCAAAAGTGAAAATTAGTGTCCTTAAAATTGTCTTCTTAACATAAAGCAAATCACTATTCAAAGTTTATTATAAACCGAATACTTTTTTCTAATGCAAAAAAATAAATCATAAAATTAAAAATATTAAAATAAGATAAATAGAAAAAAATACAGAAATGCCTATATTTATTTAGAAATAGTGCAGACATGTCTGTGAATATTAGCTTAATATTTCCAAGTAAATCTTCAAATATTGCTGAAAAGGTAATTTTTGCAGAAATAAAAAAAACTACATAAATGTATGTAATTTTTTAATTAAATTGCAAATCATCTATTGATTTCCTAAAGTGGTCTAATTTTTTTTTTGTAGTTGTTCTGCATTAATTTTTTATGATTCTTTGCAATAAATATGACATTAAATAAAATTTGATATTTTGAAACGTTCATGAAATATGGCATAAAGTTATGCAATTATATGCTATAATTGTGTTAATGTTTGCAACTGTTTGATAAATTGCATTTATTTCTATAAGTTTTTCAAAAGAATATATTTTCGATTATTATTTTTTGTTGTGATTTTTCTAAAATTTTCTTACATAAATATGGAAATAATTATAAACTTTAATAAGTTTTGAAGTTTAAAAGTGTTTTACGTTAATTTTTTATGATTTTCAAAAAAATGTGATTTGATTTACATGTATTTTTTTAACAAAAATGCTTTGTTTATTTTGAAATTTAACAGACATCTTAGTTAAATTGTTATTTTTTTAAAATGTTTTCAAAATCAATTAATGGGTTGGTGTGAATTAAAATTGTAAGGCAATCAAGATGTCGGATTTTGAACTACATAATGCATTACAAAAGTGCACCAGGTACAACTGATTCACTCGGTCATATGGTTTTATTTTTTATTGGAGTCGTACCACAAAGTACATAAATAAAATTTATCAATACAAATATTTAATTAAATTTTCATTCTGAAGCATATCAAGATATTCCACAAGCGATATTCGCTAATCATATTTTAAAGTTCAGTTTTGTTTAGCCTGAAAATTTGTACGTTGACCGAACTGAATATTAAATTAAACAAAGATTATTCCTCGTGCCAAAATAATTATAAACTGTAATAAGTTTTGGAAGTTTAAAAGTGTTTTACGTTAATTTTTGATGATTTTCAAAAAAAAAAGTGATTTGATTTACGTGCATTTTTTTTTTAAAAATGCTTTGTTTATTTTGAAATTTAACAGACACCTTAGTTAAATTTTTACTTTTTTAAAATGATTTCAAAATCACTTAATGGGCTAGTGTGAAAATTAAAATTGTATGCCAATCACGATGTCAGATTTTTGAACTACATAATGCATTACAAAGTGCATCAGGTATAACTGATTCACTCGGTCATATAGTTTTACTGGAGTCGTACAATAAAGTCCATAAATAAAATCGATCAATACAAATGTTTAATTAAATTTTCATTCTGAAGCATATCAAAATACTCCATAAGCGATATTCGCTAATTATATTTTAAAGTTTAGTTTTGTTTAGCTTGAAAATTTGTACATTAACCGAACTGAATATTAAAATAAACTGAGATTATTCCTCATGCCAAAATGAACAAAGAACACTTCGTTGTAGGTAAGACTTATTAATAGTTTTTTAAAATGAAGTAATAAATGGAATAAATGATTATGGCCCATGTTGATAGCACGAGTTACAACTTAAAAACCATATTCAATCTTAACTATGTTGGTTGAGATAGGTTAGATTTATGTGCATTGGGCTGGTTTGGAAGGTTATAAGCTCAGTATTGGTTGTGCGCAAATAAGGCCAGCCCAAGTATTTTGATGTCTCAGCCCATTGTTCATTAAAAATATATTTTGTTTAAAATATGCTAGGAGGAAAGATGAAGGTTTATTGCATGAGAAATATAGATGGAAAGATTGAAGGTCAAAACAAGCAAGTGTCATAAATTTTAGTGCGCTGTCAAAAGCAGCGAAATCCTTCCGATAAATGTCACGTAAATACTTAATTTGATTAATGAATCTACATGCTTCTCTATATTAATTAATTGATTCTAATATACAAAAATGCTAAGCACACTCTCCTTTAGGAAGAGTGAGCTTATACTTGCCACTTGATTGGTGGAAATGAGTTGACATTTATTACATTATACATAGCTAATGATTGGTGTCAATCCATTTCCACCAATCAGGTGGCAAGTATAAGATCACTCTCCCTAAGAGAGAGTGTGCTTAGCATTTCTTTCTAATATATTATATTTCTCCTACCTCTTCCCATTCTCTTTCATCTCTAAACGTAAAATTGGCAGTGTTATTTTCCTTGTTTGAGCAGTTGTAGACTTCCAAATTAAAGTAACATTCCATAAGTTTACGAGGTCAAATAATTTAATTAAATAAGTAAAGTCTGTTTTAACATAAATGGAAAAATAAAACATTAATATAGAAGTTGAAATCAAGCCTCAAGCATATTTGATTATGTCTAGAGTGTGGTTTACGGTCAAAAATACACATATAATTTGTTGAATTTGGTTAAATAAATTAAAAAATAGAAGAAGTAAAAACTAGTGTCATTTTAATTTTTCATAATATATTAATTTAAAGATTTTAATATAAATATTATAGTTTTCAGCACATAAATAGGTATCTAACCTTATTCATATTGTTATAACAATCTCACCTCTTATAAATCCACAATCCATAAATTAATTCTAAATCGACCTGATTAAATCTAAATTCAACAAGTTAACATACAAAACCAATTACCTTAAAAAGAGTTACACAAATAAAACAATGATATGCAGAAATTTTACGTGTTCAAGCGAGAATTTCCAAGTACAGAAGGAGCGGAGATCACCTCGGATCAAAGAAAACGCAGGACTAATGTCAATGAGATTTATGATATTTGTATATGTATTGATAATGCATAGTAATTCACCTCATATGATCTCAAATCAAAATATAATGATGTAAATAAAAATATAAAAATAATTTTGTATATATACATCCGATTTGGATGTAGCATATCATGGATATTTAAAAGTGAATATTTATAGAGCATAATTAGTAAATTAATCACTTTTAACTTAAAAGTACAAAATACAAACTATCCCAAATTTATTATAAATTGAAATTGTAGCTTTCATTTGGATGAATTTACAAGTGGTGTTTGATTGTTGATCGAGTTTATGAATAGACTAAAAAATATGTTGGAAGTTTAGCAAACATAAACTGTTTGTTTCAATCCAATGGTGAAATGTCGTTGATCGAATGATAAAAGGACAGGGACGTGAAGAGCTTAACTGAAAGGGGCTTCAAAATGGGTTCAAACCAATCTCGGGTGATCGAAGGTGACCAAAAATTACAAGAAATCGATAATGGTGATGGTTTTTCTATAGGAAGCCAGGATTAAAAAGATTGGTGGTGATAGGAAGCACAATGATAAGGTGACCAATGGTCGTGCCGGATGGTGGCATGGCTCCAAGCAGGGCCAACAACGAAAGGAAACGATGACATAATGGTTGCCGACTGTGAGGAGTTTCTATAGCCAAAAGAAAGATAAATGATATTAATTAACATGTTAATTGAATTATCTAATTAATTATGATAATTCCCTTGAACTACCAATGCATATAACTCTAATATACGACATTATTTCATATGTGGTTCATTGAGTCAAGATCATGGTGAGATGACGATTATTTGATATGTTATTTACTGTGATTGAGGTAGTATAGAAAATCTCCTTAGTTGGATAAATTGTTGTACAATTTTGCACTTAAATGTTGGGGTAACCGGTAGAGTAATGACTATTTCTAGAATTGATCCCAACGTTTTTGCAGACCATTATGAAAATGTCTATCATGGACTTGACATAAATTGTCATATACAATTTTTGCGACTGCGTGTCATGTATGGGGCATATAAGTTGACACTTCGAGCTTGTCCCTTGTGTGAGTCGGAGATGTGTTCAAGATCATCGTAAAGTTTTATGACCCATAGAACCCTAAATATGGAAGAAGACAACTTCATAAACAAAAGTCTGGAAGGCCAAATAATGCTATTATGCATGCTTGTGATTCTAGTTGAATGTGTTTCATGTTGCTGACATCCGAAAATCCATATAGACCACATTAGTAGGGAATAAAGTTAGAGTTTGTGTAATAACCCGTAAAATGCGGGCCAGTTTAAAATTTTTATTTTGGCAATTTTAGCTGAATTTGAATATTTAAAATAGATTATTTTAAATAATATCAAGAAAATTTATTTTGAATATAATTCGACGTATATATTATACACGTCGTCGTTAGAATATAAATATTTATATATATAATTATAAATAGAATTGAAAATGGCGCGGTAGTTCGATAATTCGATTTCAAACTTCAATTGAATGTACCGGGTGCAAAACAATCCGGATTTTAGTGAAACCAAAAACATTAGGATCTAAATGATGATATCTTTCTATCGAATTCGAAAAATCAAGATTTCATAGCGGGAATCAAAAGATATGTCCAGTTGAAAATTCTGAATAGTCGCTATGGAATTCAGGCCCTTAAAAATGGACATTTTGCAAACCACCTCGGATTTCGACGAAAACCACTTTTGTTGGATCCGCAGTGTCGAATTATTGCTAGATTCCAAATTTCATAATTTTTCGAATCAATATGTGAGCGTGGCAAAGGAAAACGTGTTTTGACCATTTCAGTTAATTTTAATCGACTGGAAAATAGCCATTTTTCCAACGGTCTCAGAATTCGACGAAACTAGTTTTGTTAGGACCGTATCGTCAATACGAAGCTAGAAAATATTTTTCGGGAATTTTTCTAGTTAGTATGTGACCCCGATAATTTGAAATGTACGTTTAAAATTCAATATAGTGATTTAAATGTAAATTCAAAGGAAACTGATCGAAACGATCAAATCAACTTGCGGTACATATTCCATTGTGTTCGAAATGGGGATAATAAGCTAGGGGCGACAGTCGGAGGGTTTGATTTCGTGTCCATATGAAAAGTCAACTTAAGAGAGAGAAAATAAATAGAAAAATAATTATTATATAACCCCCATGTTCTCCAAACCCTAGTCAAACATATTATCTCGGTCAAACCATTATCAGCCGCACCCCTCCAAAATTGGAAAAAAAACTCCCGTCGCCCTTCCAAGCTGCGTCGCCGCCATCGGAGGCGAGCCAACGCCGTCGTGCCCCTCTCCCCAGTCACGATCGCCTCTCCTTCTTCTTCCTCTGACCCTCTTTCCTCTCTCCCCTCACAAAACCGACGGGAGACACCCAAGGCCGACGCTGTCACAGTCAAATGTGGTGGGGGGGCCGGTGCACTTCGTGTGGAGGGATTGAGGTGGAGTCCGAACCCCTATGGTAGTCGGCAGCAGCACAATTCGGGGTGAGGTTGGGTTCGCCTGATAGCCGATGCAAGGAGTACTACATGATGAAGAAGAAGCAAAGGGGGAGCTAATTGGGAACAGCGATATAGGACGAATTTCAGAAGGAGGAAGTCGCAGGGTAAATTCCTGTGAATTAGCATTGTTTTCTTTTAGAAAAACAACATGGTTTTAATATATCTTTGTTTTAAAAATACCATGGGTTTTGAAATTATAGATAGAAATGTTTTTTTTTATATATAGAATAACATTATTTTTGAAAAACATAAGTATCGATGTTGAAAAACATAAAGTTAGATCTTTTCTTTTCATATATGAAGTTGGAATCTTTATCATATATAACGTCGGAATTTTTATCATACATAAAGGTTGAATTTTCATCATATATGAAGTTTGAATTTTTATCATATAAAGGAAGTAATTTTTATCATGTAAAAGAGGTGATTTTTACTTGAGAAAAGATAAGATTTTTATTCGTTTAAAAATAGAATTTTTATATAAAGCGAGAAGTTAAAAATCTAATTTTTACATAAGAAAGAAGTTAAAAATATAATCTTTCCTATATAAACATCGTTTTGAAATTACATAATTAACATGATCTTTAAAAATATATTGAACAACTTAAAGATGTGATTTCTAATTATACATAGCATGGTATTAAAAATATGATTTTTTAATATATATACGCGTGAAACAGATCTCGTTAGAAGCACGGCGAAGAAGTCCTACATAAGAAGAGTCGTGGCGTTGGTTTAGCAATCGGTGAGAATTTCTCACCTTTCAATTTCATTTCTACTTATATATATACTAGGATGCAGACGGTGCTTAGTAGCACCCGACACAATCGTCCACAGACCATGGACTTGTTTGTTTGGTTGCATAGATTAGTTATATGATGTGATTTGAATTTGGTTGTTTGGTGAATTTGATTGATGTGTGAATGGCGTGGGCCTTCACTAGACCGGGGATAAGGCTAGGCCTTGTCCCGTTTCTAGTATCGTGCCGTTATGCCGCCGAAATTTTCTAAAATATGTTAGAAAAATAAAAGTATCATTTTATTGAATAAATGAATCGAATAGAATATTCATAGGTTGAATAAAATGTTTTATCGTTAGAAATATAATTTTTAACGTGAATGTAAATAAAATATTCATTTACAAACTGGACGGTTTGTCTATGTACACTGATTTGACTGACATTGATTGGGTCGATAAATTTTACACATCGCCCAACTGCACAAATAAAATCTGTGTTTGATTGTTTGAAACCCCACACGGGTGTTGGGATGAAATATGAAGTTCACTCATCCTGATTGATTAAATATGTCAATCGATTGATTGACAGGCTGTTATAAGCGTTAGATATCTATATTTGATGCTTATACAGTGTAGTGCACTTTGGTTGATGGTTGATTATTTTTTTAATGCTATTATATACATGTGTGGTATGAAAATCCATATAATTAACTTTATATGGTAATTGATTGGGCCTCATTACAATTTAGAAAATAAAGAATATTATAAAATAAAGGTTCATGTGTTGACTGTACTCATCCGTTGAGATCAGTCATGTGTTGAACGAATTATTTTTATAATAAAATTTACATCTTTATCAATATAAAATAAAGGTTCATGTGTTGACTGTACTCATCCGTTGAGATTAGTCATGTGTTGAACGAAATATTTTGATAATAACAAATATTTTGAAATAGAATATTTGAAAATAGAAATATATGAAGCCGTGTTGATTAGATTGACGCCATTTTGACGTGAACGATATTTATATCGATTTTAATCATTTTAAAATGATGTTGAAAAGTGATTTCGAAATCGAATATTTTGAAATGAAATTCGAAATGAATTGAATATATAACGATTTCGAAATGAATTGAATATATAACGATTTCGAAATGAATTGAATATAAAACGATTTCGAATTGAATGGAATAGAAAACCAATTTGATTTCAAATTGAATATATAATGAACTTGATTCAAATAGAAAACGAAACGAATTTAATTTGAATAGAAAATGAAATTGAATCGAATAGAAAACCAATTTGAATTGAATTGAATTGAATTGAAAACGAATTCGAATTGAATTTAAATTGAATTGAAATTTGAATTGAATAGAAATGAATTTTAAAACGAATTTATAAAGAAGAATTCAATTTTGACTTGAATTGAAAGGGAAGTTGAATTTGCTTTTGAAACGAATTTAAAACTATTTATATAATTCGTTTTAAATAGAAATCGACGAAATATATATTATATATATAATATAATGGCCTGAATAGAACGTGCCGCGCCGCGGCAGTTCGTAAATTTCGACCATTTATTTCAAACGGACATTACGGGAGATCCGACCGTCGGATTCTCCTAAAACCGGAACCGTTGGGTTCGTATCGAAAAGAGCTTTCTAAAGAATATTAGAAATTCAAAATCTAACGGTTGGATTTGGAGATACGTCCAAATCAAATTCGAAAAAGGTCGCTATAAGTGCAGTTCGATGGCCATTGTTGGAAATCGACTGTACGGGCCTTGATAAAATTATTAAAAATAGTAATAATTTGTGTAAAATCATAAGAAATGATTTGGGAAAATTTGGGATGAAAAACTCCACATTTGAAAAGATAAAAATGGTTTTTATCGAAATGCACTAGTTTGAACTAAATTTAAAACCCAATTATTTTTAAATAAATGAATTAGATTTAAAAAGGGGTTTTAAATAATCGAATTTCTAATATATTTGATTAAATTTGAAATGGGTTTATCGTGAACAGTGTTTTAAATAACACTAGTTCTTTAACCCGATAACAAATAGAATGTGATTTGGGTTTGTCGTGAACTGTGTTTTAAATAACACCTAGTTCTTTAACCCAGTAAAAGGAGTTCTAATGAATCTACAATTAGATTGAAGTGTGAATTTGTAATCTAAATTATCAAATTTAGAAATGAGCGAGAATGGAGTATCGCCAGTTTTGCTCCAAAGAGATAGTTAAATCTTTAATTAGATTTGAACGTGAAATGGTAATTAATTTTACCGATAACACCACGGTGTTAGATATGGAGTATTACCAGTTTTTCTTCGTGGGATGAATAGGTTGGGATTGGGAAATAAAATAAATAATTACTTCGTTGTGGTTCGCTAATCTCGACTAGTTGGAAAACCATAATTTGGTTTTAAATGACATCCAAAGGAAGATTACAGGATAAATTTTAAAGAATTTATCTTGGATAAAATTTATGGGAATCTTTCCCTAAGAATATGGGATTTAGAAACTAGCTGTAGGTTAGCTAAGAAGAAGGGTTTCCTGGGTATTGATCTGATGTTGGTTTCGGCCTTCGGGGTTAATGTTTAGGAAATTGTTCTCTTGCTAATTTGCGGTTAGTGACTAATGAATTGGAATGAGGCGTATGTTGTGTTTGTGTAACATTTGTTTTAATATACGCGGGTTGTTCAGAAATTCCGGGTTTATACCCATTCTGAATAACCGATTCGACGATAAGTCGAAGATGAAGACGGTGGTCGAAGACCGGAAGTCTTCACATCGTTTGGATAATTACTGACGATCCTGATTGGGCTGTACACCCAAGAGGATGGAAATAGTTGGTGGTCGTCCAGACGTACTTGAGGATGGATGGATATGCGAGGAAAGTGCCTCCGGTTTCGTTCAGACCCAGAACGGACTTGTAAATGGATTGTGTGTCTGACATTGGATTTTATTCTGTGTTGATTGATTTCTATTAAATATACATCTGTTTGGCGGCGGAGAATTTATTCTTTTGCTTAACGCCCTTCTCTGAGACGTACGAGCTCAGAGGTTGTATATCGATGGACATCAGTCGCATGGCATGAATTGCCTGTGTGGCACACTAAGATGCAATGATCAAGGCTTCTGTTGAAAAGCAAAGTCTTGTGGTTGATGATCAAAGCATGGCCTTTGTGGCGTAGCTTTGTGTATAGCGTGAATTCGCGAGCCTCACACCTCGGTATGAGTTAAAAACGGGATACGGACTGCAGGGAGAGCACGACGTTTCTTTCTAGCTTTGGTGGTGTCAGTGACTTACCAGCCCTGACATATATATACTTTTCACCTTTGTGGTTGTTGGACGAGGCGCCTCGATTATAGGTCTGTAAGGACCGGGAAACGCGTGTTCAGGAATAACTAATCCTCTAACGTAAGTGAGGACCGGCCCTGAAGATCCAGGGGTTGCCCAGCTTGCGTAGCCCTGGGACATTTGCTAGAGTGTCTCGAACGCGGAGAGGATCTTGCCCCTTGCCTCGACTCATGACGGAAATCCAATTTCCAATACGTGTATTGCGGTTTTAATTGTAGAACTAGTATGGCGACATGATATATGGTACCCATGCCGTCTATGATTTATATTTATGATTGAAAATGTTTTGACACTATACACTTATTATAGTATCAAATGATTTGTTTTAAACGTACCAAGCATGTTTGGCTATTATAAGGGAAAACCCTATCCTCCGGCTTGCGTTGCATTGTGTGATGGGACCTGGGTCTTATAATAGCTTCATTTTTCGAAAAAGCATTGCGTTGTTTATTCTATGCACTGGTATTCTTGGGAGGAAACCCGTTCCGTGTTATACGGCGTGGTCCCTTGAATCACTCTCTTTTAAAGTAAAGCTTTTAATAACTGTTTTTAGTTCTCACACCAGTCACATGACTGAGCTGGAGTTTATTGTTTTAACCTAAACTCTGGGTGCCCCTATTTTCCGCACGGGCAGCTAGTAGTTTTGGTTTTGCAGATTTATATTCACAGGATCCTGGTTTACAGCTGGAATGATATCCGGAAAGCTCCGTATCCGTATATCACCTTCAGTTGTGCTTTGTATTATTTTCCGCTGCTATGTAATTTATTGTAATCTCTGATATTTCTGTGTAATATTTATTCATTTATACTCTGTATATTCTTGTAATCTGATGCATTGTTGTAATATACAATGAAATGTTCTTCTGTTTGTGTTCTGATTTGTCCTATTCTCAAACGATCAGGGGTTTCGAACGGTCTAGATCGGTTTAACGACTGATTCGGATCGAGCGAAATTCCCGGCCGTCACAGTTTGACCGCCATCTAAAAGCACCTCCTCCAAAGGAGAAAGCAAACTTAGCTAGGTCGAACTCAGTGCATAATATTGCTTATGTTAAAATTTTTATCACTTAGGTCACCAAAATCGATATGGATGTCATCGAGCGAAGGACTAAATGGCTCTTCGATTGTTACAATGGCATATGGCGTGATGTGCTCGGAAGGAGTCGGGCCTAGAAGAGTGGGAGTCATGCCTAGCACTTAACTGTATAATTCAAGGGCTTCCTCGCTAAAATGAAGCATTGCCGATATCACTTATTTCATCCTCTTCTACGTCTTAAACAATGTGAGTTCCTCCCTTATGTCTTGGAAATAGTTCTTTACCTTCATCCAGGATTGTAGATATTCTAAATGATAAATCATCTTTCGTTTGAATTTTCTCCCTTATATAAGTATTGAAACGACCCAGACTTCCCCAATCCCCGAAGAGACAGAGAAGCCCGGATTGCTATGAGAACATGACACATCAGAACACAAACATGAGAACATTTCATTGCTATTACAATAATTTACATAAGAGTACAAGAATATATCATAATATGAATAAATAATACACAATGGAAAAATATCAGATATTTAAATTGCATTACGAATATATAATGTATAAATACGAAGCACCGCGGAAATACATCAACTAACACAACTGAAGGAAATACACGGATACAAAGCTTTACGAATATAGCTCCAGTTGTAAACCCAGGATCCTATGTAAAGAAATATTTGCAAAAGTCAAAACTACCAGTTACCCGTGTGGAAAATATGGGAACCCAGAGTTTAGGTAGCAACAGTAAACTCTGAGTCAGTCAGGGGACTAGTGTGAGAACTAAAACTGTTATTAGCTTTTTATTTTATAGTTAGGTAAATCACGGGACCACGCCGTATAACACGGAACGGTTTTATCCCCCATGAATACCAGTGCATAAGAATAAACAACGCAATGCAAAACAGAAAAATGAAGCTATTATAAGACTCAGGTCCCATCATACAATTAACGTAGTCGATGACAGAGTATTACCTTATGATAGCCAAATATGCTTGATACGCGAAATTTCATCTTTTATTATTACTATAAGTGAAGAAGTCAACTTCAAATACAAATGTATCAATCATGGGCGGCGTAGGTACCATTACATTACATCGCTATATAGGTTTACAACTAAAAACGTAAAATCGCGTATTGGAAATTGGGTTTCCATTTATGAACCGAGGCAAGGGATCTTCCTCACCGATTTCGAGACACTCTAGAAAATTCCTCAGGATCACACCTACTGGAAACCCTGGGATCTTTATGGTCGGTCATGTATCGATGATTAGTTATACCATAAACTATATGTTAGTTGGTTCTATCGAACCTCCAAAATGGTCAGTCACATCGACCAGCTAGAACCTTCTAGTCGGTTCTATAAATTCTGAGGTACCTCACTTTCCATCAATAAAGTTTTCCAACATCCACATAATTAAACAATCTGGGCTCCATATCATGACGTTACTCGTAGCTAGAAACTAACATATGTCCATTTCCATGCAGTCACTATCCTGTTTTTTGTTCATACCAGGGTGTGAAGCTTGCGAATTAACGCTACACAAAGCTATGCTATTTAAAGTCATGCTTTGATCATCAACTACAAGAATCTGCTTTTCAACAAAAGCCTTATTCCATGCATCTCAGCATGCCACATTGTCAATCCATATCGTACCATTGATTTAAACCAATATATAACCTTTAAGCTTGTACGTCTAAGAGAAGGGTGTTAAGCAAGAGAATAAATTCTCTGCCACCAAACAGATATATATTTAGCAAAGATCAACAAATACAATATAAAGTAATACAATGTCAAACATACCATCCATTTGCAAGTACGTTCTGGTTCTGAATGAAATCGGAGGCACCTTATTCCTCGTCCCAAATGTCCAATATAGGAGAGAGGTCCTCACATATCCGGTCGATCTTCAAGTACGTCTAGACGATCACCACTTATTACCTTGTCTTGGGTGTACTCCCAATTAAGACATCAGTAATCATCCAAATGATGTGAAGAGCTCCGATCTTCAACCACCGTCTTCATATCATGGACATTTAGTCGCCGTATCAGTTATTTAGAATGGGTTAAACCCGGTCTTTCCGAATAACTTGCGTATCTTATAATCAAGTGCTATAAAAACACATCATATGCCTCATTCATATTCAGAATATTCTTTTATTCAAATATTCACAACTTTATGGAAAGATTCCCATTAATTTTATCAAAGAATTTTTTTTTAAATTTTCTCTTTAATCTTCCTTTTGATATCGTTTTCAAAAGATTTTATAAACTAGTTGGGATTAGCGAACCTTACCAAAGTAACCATTTATTTTATTAACCCAGTCCCAACCAATTCATCCTATGGAGAAAAACTGGTAGTACTCCATATCTAACACCCACTGTGTTATCGGTAAAATTAATTACCATTACACGTTAAAATCTAATTAAAGATTTGACTATCGCCTGGAGTAAAACTAGTGGTACTCCATTCTCGATCATTTCATGAATTCGATACACATTCTCATTCCAATCCAATTAAAGATTCATTAAAACTCCAACTTGGTTTTAATATCATAAATCATTACTTTATGATTATTCAACTTTAAGAATTTAATCTTTTCTTTAACTGGGTTAAAGAACCAATATTATTAAAAACATAGTTCACAATAAACCCAAGTCAACTTCCATCAAAATGGAATCTTCACGGAAATCTAATCAGTATATAATGGATATAAATTTCCGTATCGGACTAACAATATAAACGGAATAACGACAAAGACTTTTAAATTCTATAAATAGTAACAGTCTTCCTTTACAGAAGCTTATCTTAATTATTACCCAATCGAATTCCATTCAATTCCAATTTAACATATTAAATTGGAAAACTTTACTTTGTAAAAATTCCATTAAATCTTGATAAAAGTATTTATAAATTCCAAATCACACCTTCATTGTTAATTGGGTTAAAGAACATATGTTATTTAAAACATTGTTCACGATAAACCCAAAACCCAATCTGATGTTAAATACAAGGTTTTGAATAGAAATTATATCGACTTATATTCAATACCAAATTCTCAAACCAACGGATATCGTATTGGGAATAATGATATCTGTATCTTCCAATTTCCTCAACAATATCCATATAATCAAGAAATCCAATAACGAAATATTTCGAGCATTGTTTCCATTCAAATCCATGCTAATTCATATGTTGGAAAATTCTGGTTATATTAAAACCATTTTCAATCCAATTTATTTATTTTAAAACATTGGATTATTATTCTACTTAATAACTAGTTCATTCAAATAAAAATATCTTTTATCCTTTCAAATATGGAATTTTTCATCCAAAATCTTTCCAAATCACTTATTATGATTTTACACAATTTTTCCATAATTTTATTAAGGCCTTTACAGTCGGTTTCTAATAACGGCCACCGAACTACATCCATAGTGACCATTTCTGAAATTGATTTGGACATAATTTAAAATCCAACCATTCAAATTTAAATCTCTTATATTCATTAGAAAGATCTTTTCGATACGAACCCAACGGTTCTAATTTTAGGAGAATTCGACGGTCGGATCTCCCATTAAACCAATTCAAAGTTAATGGGTTAAAATTCGCGAACGGTCGTTGCGCGACGCGTTCTATTCAAGCCTATATCGTCAAGTTCCATTTAAAAAGTATTTTATAAATCGTTTATAAATTCATTTTAAAACGATTTCAACTTCATTTTCTATTTTAAATCAAAATTAAATATTCTATGTCTTTATAATATTAAAATGATAATATTTTCAAAATATCTGATTTCGAAAGCCATTACCTTTTCTATTCATTATAAAATGAATAAAATCGATTAATAAACCCGTTCGAATTAAAATGGCGTTTACTACTTAACTCGGCTTCACCTTTCAATATTTTCGAGTCTATCAAAAATCAGACATCAAAATCACATTTTAATTCTTCACTGAATATTATTCTAAAATATTCGTTATTTTAAGATATTCGTTGTTTCTGGATCGGAATGCGACTCAATCAATTGCCATATAATTTTAGTTATATGAATTTCATACATCGCATGTATTCAATAGTAATGATAAATAATCATTAACCATTCAAACATCATCGAGAGTGCAATTTACAACTGTATAAGCATTAAAATAAATAAATAACGCTCATCACAGCCTGTCAACCTATCGATTGACATACAACTAAATATTGCGATTAGTGTGTGTCAAATATCATCCCAATACTCGTGCAAGGTTTTCAAACAACAACAGTCTATTTAAATAAATCATTGGTTAATAAATTTAAACAATTCTGATTCGGTCTAAATTATTTTTCAAATTAGCCAATTTTCAATGTTTAAATTATAAATGGATATTTAGTTTTCAATTTCCACTACTACAATAATATTAACACTATTTGTTTTATACGTTAATCATCACAATCACAACATAATGCAGTCAACTGAATCATCCATATAAATAAATACTCAACAACCAAATGCCACTTACGGCGCCATAAATGTCCATCCGCGGAGTATGAAATGTGGCTGTCTCTAATATCCATACATCACTTCCAATTCAAATGGTTTGTGCGAGTTCGTGTGTTAAACTCCAAAAATAAATAACATATAAAAATCAATAATGACAATTTATATATTTTCATTTATTAAATATATTATAAAACAAACAACATATAAAATAGATTAATAAAAAACTTTTTTCCTCTTAAAAATGGCGGACTCGTTGGGGGATTCCTCATTGATTCTCCTGCCTAAACCATTTATTAATCTATCAGATTTTAATCCTAATCCAAATTCAAATACTCGTACCTTAGATCTAGAAGATGAAAGTCAATCTACTTAATTGATTGAGGCAGATTTCTTATCTCTTGAATATGTTAAACCTTCGGAGAAATATGTTTACCTTTCAGAGAGTACTTTTAAAGCATCGGTTGATTCTTGGATTAACTCTATTGTTTTGCATCCTGTGGGTTTCAAGCTAGCAGTGATCAAACTAAAGGATTATATTTCAAAGGTATGGCACCCAAAAGGTAATTTTCTAGTCTATATTACTCCAGATTTTCATTACATTGTTCAGTTCAAAGTGGCTGAAAACTGTATGGCGGTGTTGAAAACTTCGACTTATTCTTATTTTGGAAGCTATTAATGGTTTTTAAATGGTTTATCAGACATGATTTTGGAAAATTTCGAGCTAATAGGGTACAGATCTGGATAAAGCTGTTAAATCTTGATACGGAAATGTGGACAAATCAAGCTTTTTCGATAATTTCGAGCTTCATAGGGGAATCGATTCGAGTAGATGAGAGAACTGCTAGTAAGAAAATCACAAAGTTTGCTAGAATTTTAGTTGGTATAGATATTGATTCGAAGCCGCGTGATAAAATTCCCATTCTAATGTATAATGCCAGTCAAAAGGAAATTATGGTTGAATATGAATTTGTTCCGTTCAGATGTGATCAATGTAAATTATTTGGACATAAAGACATTATTCATAAAGTTTCTAAGAAGCTGGTTTGGACTGCAAATCAGGATACAGAAGCTAATGGTTCACGAGATGCTGATCAAAATGATTCTGGTGAAAATCATAGTCATACTAAAGAGGATCTGAATTTTTTAAATAATGAATTACCTCATAATATCTTACCTGATGATATGAGTATAGTTGCTGATATTTTGTCAGAGGTTAATCAAGAGGAAAATCAAGTTGATGTCTCAAAGGGTATTTCAGAAAACATGGACAATTTAGCAGCTTTGAAAGGCAAAAATAAGGTAGAAATTCCAGATCCTTCTAAAAGAAACTTAAGGAGCAATTCATCAATTAAATTGTGACACCCTGTATTTTCTATCGTGCCTCCATGTTGTCCATCTCTAAACTAGCCTAGCCTCCTTCTTCTCCAAAGTAGAAATCAAATTAGAGAGCTTCAAATTGAAGAAAAGGTTTTCCGCTTCAATCAACCAAGAAATATTAGAATCGCTACAACGTCGACTAAATCTCTTTTTCGAATCCTATCGCTGAGTTATTATTCAGATTTGAACACATAATAGGAATCATAACTGTAATGAATCGAATCTAGAACTATGCCTAATTGTAAGATAATCAATTCTAATTCATGCTTGTTCTTTTGTCAAATCTGTAATTACCTATGCCTATGAGACTTTTGTGATTGAACCTATCATGTTGTACATCAAATTAGTAATTTCTTTATGTTCAATCCTATCGAATATGTATACCTATGATGTATTTTCCTTAGTTTTCTCATATTCGTTGTTAATGTACAACATGCCTATTGGAACTATGATTCGTGTGTTTGGTACACCTTTACATGCCTATTTTCCCTTATGTCAATTCTTGTGTTTCTTCTCTATCCCCGTTCCATTTTATTTTATGAGTACTTGGAATTTGGAAACCTTGTTGAATCTTGTTGCATGTGCGATTGTAACGTGGGGAATTGGGTATAACCTATTGGAGTAATCTTAGACATAATAAGTATATTGGTCATAACTTGAATTGACTAAAATTGTGGATAATTGGCATACAAAAATCTATGCTTGGACATGAATGGTAAATATGTAAATTGGATAAAAGATGAACATGCCTAACCCGAGGTTAGATTCAGTTGCGGTGTAAGACTGCCCGGAACCACCCGGCACATCCAACAACCGCAACAACAGGTCTAATGTGAGAGGTTAGCGCATCAAGCCCAAAACCCGAGGTTAGAATGAGTTTGCGGCAGAAGTCTGCCCGGAATCGCCCGGCACATCCAGCAACCACAAACAACAGTTCTAATGTGGGAGGCTGGTGCATTAATAAATTAATTAATACCAATGAACAAACATGCTAAGAATGGTAAGGTTAAGTAACATATGAATAGGAGACACTTAACCAATGCAACATGTTAATTAAACAAATGAGTGGGGTTAGGTTACATTAAGAACACTTAACCGTTATAACATATTGTTTAGAAAACCCTAGCAACGAGGACCCATTTCAGCATTAACCCACATAGATGTATCATGGTACCCTGAACTAGGAAGGGTTGAGCACGATTACTGGGTTGATTATAAGCAGCCAAAATAGCGGCAGGTGGTGCGCCAGTGTCGGTTACGACGGAGTACGGGGGTGCACGTACTCCGGAGTGGAAAAATCAGGCACTGGACATTAGTAGTTATACACTGTGCATCTTAAATTTTGTCGGGTTGCCATCATAGGGATTGATACACCCCATGGTGGGACCAGCACAGGTATCTACAAAAAAGTGGGCCCGAATGACACAAGTAATAAATACATGCGAGTAGAAGCCGATCGATAAAGGGGTCATTTTATTATGAACACATGAGGCTAGTTGAAACAATTGTTAGTAGGTGCAGGGTGCGATAGCATATTCTGTTTATCTTGCCTTATGTTATTTTTGTTACTATGGTATTACTTATATTTGGTTTATTCATGTCATGATCCGTTTTCTTATTTACATGCTGAAAATTACTGGGCTTACCAGGCTTTATGTCTGGCCCGTTTTCTTTCGTCTTCTTTCCTTCCGTTCCCTCCCCCCCCCTCAGGTCCATAGGGAGGGAATACTTCAGCTTAGTTCAGACCTTTTCAACTTGAAGAGAGAAGATGTATCGCTTGGATTCTCTTTTCTTGGGCTATGGCTGTGGTTACACTTTTATTGGGGATTTATGCTGCTTTACTACTGTTTTATGATTCTTTATGTATTTGGAGTTTTGAATCAAGATAGAGGTTTTATTGTAATGATTTGGAAGTTGGGTTTTAAGACAATGGTTTAATGTTTTGATTGAACCACGCTGCTTATGAAATGATTCCAGTTTTTCCACTGTTTGTATGTCTTTCTTGTAAATTATCTGTATCTTTTACCTATAATGCTTCACCAAAGTTAATGCATTCCCTTTGTGAGTGACCTTAACGGAGGTGGGGTGTTTCACTTGGTATCAGAGCTGATGGTTACCGGATCAGATAAAAGTTTTTGAAAACTATTTTTTCAAAAAGAAGTTTTAAAGAAGCATTTTCAAGAAAAGTGTTGTTTTATTTTAAAGACATATTCCCCAAAGCCATATGCACTATCTTTCTATCCTTTGTTTTGAATCTTTTTATTTTCGTTTCAGCATGTCTGGGGATCTTAATCTTCCAGAGGGAGTGCAAGTACTCGCCTGGTTCCGTCGGTATTTAGAGGCTACGGCCCCCGCCGAAGGACAAGCGGACGCTCCTTATCCCCCAGCCGCAAATGTTGCTCCTCCTCCTCCACCAGCTGTGGACGCCGTTCATCCTCCTCCTCCGTGTCCGAATGCTTTCTCGAAGATATGTAGGGACTTTCGAGCTATGGGCGGAAAGAACTTTAATGGGACTGAATCATTCGTGGAAGCAAGAAATTGGCTCAAGGAAACAGAAGATCTGTTTGTTATCTTCGAAGTGGATGATAAGCGGAAGATACAACTGGCTGTATGGTTACTTAAGGACGAAGCCTCTTTCTAGTGGGAAGTTACTAATGCTGAGAGACCAGTTGAGACATGGGAGGACTTCAGAATGAGGTTTGGGATGAAGTTCCTCTCGCAAGCTGAACAAAGCCTACAGATGGAGAAGCTCTTATCACTCAAACAGGGAAGCCTATCGGTTAAGGAATACGCCAACAAGTTCAACCAGTTGGCTATATTCGGACTGGAGTTGGTAAACACTCCACATAAAAGGCTCTCCATTTCGCTAAAGGGTTAAATGAGCCACTGCACGACCTATCTATGCCCCATATACCTATGGGCACGACTTATGAGAGACTGGTGGACATGGCACTATTACATGAGGAAAGCAAGGGCGAAAGAAAGAGGTGAAGATGGAAGAACCTCTAAACAAGAAAGTGGAGGAATCTCAGAATAAGAAGACGGATTATAAGAAGGGTGGAAAGAATAACAAACCCCGTGGCAAGAGGAAGTGTAATTTTTGTGGCATACCTGGACATCTGATTAAGGACTGCAGAAACAAGAAGAGGAAGATAGGTGGTTGCTTACAGTGTGGCGAGGCGGGACATATGGCTAAGGATTGCCCAAGAAGGCAAGGGCAGAGGACAGGATCTAATTCTGGAGGGCAGATTCACACTCTCACAGCACCTACGCAAGCAAGAGGTAGAAATATTTTTGTTGAGGGTTTAGTTTATCTTTCTGATCATCCTGTTCGTACTCTTTTTGATTCTGGCACATCGCACTCTTTTATATCTACTGCTTTAGTTGAATCTCTGCACCTAGATACCAGTATAGTAGAGGATCCCATGGTTGTTTCAAATCCAATTGGAGGTTCGGCTTATTTAACAATGATTTGTTAGGATTTGGAAATTTCTATACTAAGCGCTGGGTTTAGATGCAATGCTTATGTTTTGGGTTACACGGGCTGTGGGTTGATTCTAGGCATGGATTGGTTATCCAGTAATGGTGCCAACCTTGATTGTGAAAAGAGAGTGGTTAGACTTTTGACTTGCCTTGGTAATACTCTCAAAATCTCTTGTAACCCTGTGAATTATGTTATGTTCAGCTATCTAGAATCTCTAGATGCGTCTGTTGAAAATTTGCAATCTGTTAGAGTAGTCCGTGAGTACTCGGATTTCTTTGAAGAAGTGAAGGGTCTACCTCCAAAGCGAGAGATAGATTTCCGCATATACCTAGTTGATAATGCAAAACCAATTGCTTTACCTGTTAGCCACATGGATCCAAAGGGAAAGGAAGGAGCTCAGCAAGTAAGTTAAAGAGTTGCTCGAAAAGGGGTTCATAAGGCGGAGTATCTCTGAATGAGGTGCTCCAGTAGTGTTCACAACCAAAGCTGATGGTTCGCTTCGCCTATGCGTGGATTATAGGGAGCTAAACAAGATGACCAAGAAGAATAGCCACCCACTTCCAAGAATAGACGACTTGTTCGACCAACTCGTAGGTGCATCGGTTTTCTCCCAACTAGATCTGGCTACTTGATTTCATTAGCTAAGAGTGGCTGAAGACAACATAGATAAGACTGCGTTCAGGACACTGGATGGTTTCTTCGAATGGCTTGTCATGCCTTTCGGTTTGACAAATGCACCCGCCTATTTCGTAGACTTGATGAGTAGGGTGTCTTGGGAGTTCCTTAATAAATTTGTAGTAGTCTTCGTAGACGACATCTTGATTTTCTCACAAAGTGAGAAAGAACATGCTTTGCATTTAAGGGAAGTTATGGATACTCTTTGAGCACATCGGCTTAAAGCAAAATTCCCCAAATGCCATTTTTGGAGAGAAGAAGTAAGGTTTCTTGGACATGTGGTGTCAAAAGAAGGGATAGCTGTGGATCCTGCAAAAGAAGTGGCAGTGCAAGATTCCAAGGAATGCAACCGAAGTACGAAGTTTTCTCGGACTAGCGGGCTATTACAGAAAATTCATTAAAGACTTTGCGAAGATCTCAGCCCCACTTACTAGATTGACGAAGAAGTACCTAACTTTTGCTTGGGATTTGGACTGTGATGTTGCTTTCCAATGATTGAAGAGGGCTCTAACAACAGCTCCAGTTCTGACATTGCCTGATGGAAGTAAGATGTTTACAGTATACACAGACGCATGCGGCATGGGGTTAGGCGCTGTCTTGATGTAAGAAGGTAAGGTAGTTTGCTATGGAGGAAGTCAATTGAAGGTACATGAAAAGAACTACCTAACTCATGATTTGGACCTAGCTACCATTGTTTTTGCTCTTAAGTCATGGTGTCATTACCTACTAGGAGAAAGGTTTGAATTGTTTACTGACCATAAACCATTAAAATACCTTTTCTTACAAAAGGATCTTAACTTAAGACAGCAAAGGTGGATGGAATTTCTTGCCTCATACGATTTTGAGATTGCTTATACCCCTGGAAAGGGTAATGTGGTAGCAAACGCCTTAAGTAGGAAAAGGCTGAACTTAAGTCCTCTCTTTGTAGAAAGGCAAAACTTGGAGTACATAGCAACCTTTGACTTTAGACCATCCTTTGAGTTTGTACCTGGTTTGTTAGCATCGCTAGAGGTGCGGCCTACACTTTTGGACTCAATAAGAGCCGCGCAACGTGAAGACCCTCAGATAGTTGATGGGATGGATAAGTTAATTAGAGATGAGACTTCTAGTCACCTCAATAGATACTCCATAGATGACAAGGGTTGGTTGAGACGAGATGGAAGACTATGTGTCCCACAAGCAAGGGATTTGGTGAAGACAGTTCTTGAAGAAGCACACCATTCTAAGTTGACCATACACCCAGGTAGAGACAAGATGTATAAAGACATAAAAAGGGTTTTCTTTTGGAATGGCATGAAGAAGGATGTAGCAGAATTCGTCTCTAAGTGCTTAATATGCCAGCAAGTCAAGGCAGAGCAAAAGAAGCCTGGTGGTCTGCTTCATCCTCTAGAGGTCCCACAGTGGAAATGGGATAGCATTTCCATGGACTTTATAGATGGGTTTCTTAGGTCAAGAAGGGGCAATACTAGTATTTGGGTAATAGTTGACAGGCTCACTAAAAGCGCTCACTTTATACCTGTTAAGAGTAGGAGAGCTGCCTCATCATTAGCATCCATTTATCTCAAAGAAGTAGTTCGACTGCATGGGATACCCTCTAGCATAGTAAGTGATCGAGATCCTATCTTTACGAGTGAGTTTTAGAAGAGTTTGCAAGAGGCTGTAGGCACACAACTATGCTTAAGCACTGCCTATCACTCTCAAACTGATGGTCAGGCTGAAAGGGTGAACAGAGTATTAGAAGATCTTTTGAGATTGTGCATTCTTGATTTTGGAGGAACGTGGGAAGATCATCTTCCTTTGGTGGAATTCGCCTACAACAATAGCTACCAAGCCACCATAGGCATGGCACCCTTTGAGGCTTTATATGGAAGACTATGCTGATCACCAACTTGTTGGTAGGAATCTACAGACAAGCTCGTACTTGGGCCCTACATGATCAGAGAGACTTCGGAGAAGGTGGACTTAATAGGAAGACGAATGAAGACCGCACAAGATAGACAGAAGTCCTACGCGGATAAAAGAAGGACCGACCTTGAGTTTGAGGTTGGAGACAGGGTTTTCCTTAAAGTATCTCCCTTGAAGAATGTCGTTCGCTTTGGATCCCTAGGAAAATTGGCACTAAGATTTGTAGGGCCATTTCCTATCATTGAGAGGATTGGAACGATGGCTTATAGAGTAAAGTTGCCCGAAAGATTGGCTGGAGTTCATAATGTTTTTCATGTTTCTCATCTACAAAAGTGCTTACATGAGTCTGCGGAAGTGGTGGAGCCGAGCATACTAGAAGAAGTAGAAGTGGAACGAGAAGCGACGGTGAGAGGAGTTCCAACTCGTATCATGGGATAGAAGTTAAGAAGCTACGCAATCGTGAGGTCAAGCTAGTTAAAGTACAATGGAGTGATGCTGAAGAAGACGCGACTTGGGAGACTGAAGACAAGATACGTGCAGCCTACCCTTTTCTTTCTGAGGGTACATCCTTGATCTCTTTTTCATAAGTTTATGCATGCTTGTACCTATCTTTTAAGTATATCTCCTCGGTTCTATTCTTGGTCCTTGAGTAGAAACCAATGAATGTAAACATGTATTTGAAACATGTTATGATTGATGACTGCAAGTGGTTGCTAGTGGTTGCTTATGGATTCATATACACATACATTAGGTATTAGATTGGCTCAGTCACTTTCATATTGCATATTCATATATGTATTTGTATATGGATTGAAACTTGATGTGTTATCATATGGATGTTGCATTTGTATGAATGATTGTGCACTCATGTAGAAGTTATAAAGTACGATTAGGAATAATTGCATACATGATGGACTCCGTCACCGACAAAATTCACATTAAGGAGGTCAACTGAATCAGTAGACCGCCTAAATTTTCATTAGATAAGGACATATACACACACTATGCATATGATCATGAAAGCATTAGATATCTTTTTTTAGGACTATGGATGCCTGTGATTGATGGTTGAGTAGATGGATGTTCGATGTTAGGATACAATCTTCTTAACTTAGAGATTTCGGGGACGAAATCCTTAAGGAGGGGAGAATGTAACACCCCATATTTTCTATGAATATTAAAATAAGGAATTAAATAATACTTAATTTTAAAAGTGGGAATTAAGTAAAATGGGCAGCGCCATTGCGTTCGTCTTGGAATTCTGGTTGGAATAGAGTCCGAGTTTGCGTAAATTGAACTCCGTATGAGGAAGTTATGAAGCTTAGAAGATTTCAGTTCAAAGCAGAATTAAATTAAATAATAATTAAAAATCAGAAAACAATCAAATTTCGAAAATCAGCGAACAAAAGATGAGCGGGAAAAATCCCGCCTGAGGGTGTCGACCCCCCTAGGGGGTGTTGATATAGGTGTCGACCCCCCTATAGGGGTGTCGACAGGGGTGTTAACCCCCTATAGGGGTGTCGACCCCTAACTTCCCAAATCTGGGTGACGAACTCTGAAGGATTAGGGCTTATGTGTCGCATTGTGGTTGGCTGGGTGACGTGTCTCTTTGGTGGCTCTGATGACTCCTATGCTAATCTAAAAGCCATATTTTGTCTAACACATCTATAAATACATATCTAAACTTAACCCTAACCTCATAACCCGATTCTATGGTGCCTCCATGCTGTCCATCTTTAAACTAGCATAGCCTCCTTCTTCTCCAAACTAGAAATCAAATTAGAGAGCTTTAAATTGAAGAAAAGGTTCTCCGCTTCAATCAACAAAGAAAGATTAGAATCGCTACAACATCAACTAAATCTCTTTTTCTAATCCTATCGCTATAAGTTCAGTTATTATTCAAATTTGAACACATAATAGAAATCATGACTATAATGAATCAAATCTAGAACTACGCCTAATTGTAAGATAATAAATTCTGATTCATGCTTGTTCTTTTGTCAAATCTGAAATTACCTATGCTATGAGGTTGTTATGATTGAACCTATCATGTTGTACATCAAATTAGTAATTTCTTTATGTTCAATCCTATCGAATCTGTATACCTATGATGTATTCTCCTTAGTTTGCTCATATTCGTTGTTAATGTACAACATGCCTATTGGAACCATGATTCTTGTGTTTGGTACACCTTTACATGCCTATTTTCCCTTATGTCAATTCTTGTGTTTCTTCTCTGTCCCCATTCTGTTTTATTTTATGAGTACTTGGAATTTGGAAACCTTGTTGAATCTTGTTGTACGTGCGATTGTAACGCGGGGAATTAGGTATAACCTATTGGAGTAATCTTGGACATAACAAGTATATTGGTCATTACTTGAGATGACTACAATTGTGGATAATTTGCATATAAAAATCTAGACTTGGACATGAATGGTAAATATGTAAATTGGATAAAAGATGAACATGCCTAACCCGAGGTTAGATTGAGTTTCGATGTAAGACTGCCCGGAACCACCCGGCACATCAAGCAACCGCAACAACAGGTCTAATGTGAGAGGTTAGCGCATCAAGCCCAAAACCCGAGGTTAGAATGAGTTTACGGTAGAAGTCTGCCCGGAACTGCCCAGCACATCCAACAACCGCAAACAACAGTTCTAATGTGAGAGGTTGGTGCATTAATAAATTAACTAATGCCAACGAACAGACATGCTAAGAATGGTAAGGTTAAGTAAAATATGAATAGGCGACACTTAACTAATGTAACATGTTAATTAAAAAAATGGGTGGGTTTAGGTTACATTTAGAACACTTAACTTTTATAACATGTTGATTAGCAAACCTAGCAATGAGGACCCATTTCAACAGTAACCCACATAGATGTATCACGGTACCCTGAACTAGGCAGGGTGGGGCATGATTACTGGGCTGATTATAAGCGGTCAAAATAGCGGCAGGTGGTGCGTCAGTGTAGGTTCCAACGGAGTACGAGCATGCACGTACTCCGGAGTGGAAAAATCAGGCACTGGGCATCAATAGTTATACACTGTGCATCTTGAATTGTGTCGGGTCGCCATCACCGGGATTGATACACCCCATGGTGGGACCAACACAGGTATCTACAAACAAGCGGGGCCGAATGACACAAGTAATAAATACATGCGAGTAGAAGCCAATCGATAAAGGGATCATTTTATTATGAACACATGAGGCTAGTTGAAGCAATTGTTAGTAGGTGCAGGGAAATAGAAATGGGTGCGATAGCATATCCAGTTTATCTTGCCTTATCTTGTCTTATGTTATCTTGTTACTATGGTATTGTCTTATATTCGGTTTATTCATGTCATGATCATTTTTCTTGTTTACATGTTGAAAATCACTGGGCTTACCATGCTTTATGTCTGACCCGTTTTCTTTCGTCCCCCCCCCCAGGTGCACAGGGAGGGAATACTTCAGCTTAGTTCAGACCTTTTCCAGCTTGAAGAGAGCAGATGTATTGCTTGGATTCTCTTTTCTTGGGCTACGGCCGTGGTTACACTTTTATTGGGGATTTAAGTTGCTTTACTACTATTTTATGTTTCTTTATGTATTTGGAGTTTTGAATCAAGACAGAGGTTTTATTGTAATGATTTGGAAGTTGGGTTTTGAGACAATGGTTGTAATGTTTTGACTGAACCACGCTGCTTATGAAATGATTTCAGTTTTTCCGCTGTTTGTATGTTTGGCTTGTAAATTATCTGTATCTTTTACCTATAATGCTTCACCAAAGTTAATGCATTCCCTTTGTGAGTGACCTTAATGGAGGTGGGGTGTTTCATAAATGACGCTTCTATCTTGGAATGTCATAGGGATGAATACACTTAAACATATGCGAGATGTATTATCCCTTATGACTAAAACTAGACCTACTATCGTAGGTTTGGTTGAAAATAACTAAATAGTACTAATATGGAAGTATTTAGGAGATTATTACCTAATAGTTGAAAGATTTTAGCTTGCAGTGATGCTGAATTCTCTGGAAGAATCTTATTAATCTGGATTTCTGATGTATGGACAATAGACTTGATCTCTTCATCTAAGAAACATATTACAGTACATGCTCAAAATGTTGGGGGCTTCTCTTTGGTTTTCTCTATGATTTTTGCTAGCAATAGCATCTATGAAAGGCAAAGGTTATGTCAAAATATAATTCAAGAATCAAATAATATAAGTTGTGAATGGGTTATAATGGGAGATTTCAACAATTCAACATCACATCTGGGTAAAAAGGGAGGTCTCCATGTACCATTTCAGTACATAAGAGCTCTAAACAATTGCTTGGCTAAATCTGGATTAACTGAAATAAAAGCAACGGGATTCAATTACACATGGAAAAGAAGGGGAAGGGCAAATTGTATTGATAAAATCTTTGTCAATCATATTTGTCTTCATAAATTTACAGATATGAGAGCTCTTTCATTATCTCAACAATCAAGTGATCATAATCCTCTTTTATTGGATCTTATTGTTTCCTCTACAACTAAAGGCTTTCCTTTTAGGTATTCCAACGAATGACATGTTAAAGAAGGTTATGAAGAATGTGTCAAGAGAGGTCTTCAAATTAGTGGATGGGGGTTGCCAAGCTACATTTTCAAACAAAAATTAAAAGCATGTAAGTTAGAACTCTAAAACTAGAATAGGGTGAGACCTATAGACAATGAACTTCTTATGGAAGCTGAAGCGATTTTTAAGGAGAGGGAAGTAGCATGTGATAAAGATCTAAAAAATGTCATATTATATGAAAGAATGCTTGAAGCGAAATGTGAATTCGATATTCAAAAGCATATCAAATACTGGAGTTATAAGCAGAAGGCAAACATGTCCTGGCTTCAGGATGGTGACACAAATTCTAATTTTTTTTCATTCAAAGATGTCAATGAGGCGGCAGGTTAATAATTTGAATGCTCTGATTAATAGCAATGGGGATTTGGTTTACAAATTAGAAGAGGTAGCTGAGGAAGCTATTCAATATTATTCTGCATTATTTAATGGAGTTTCTGTTTCAAGTTTCCACCTTTTCAATCAATTGCAAGGATTAACTCACATGGACAACAGGTATTATTACAACCAATATCATTAGAAGAGGTTAAGGTAGTTGTAGATTCATTTTACATAGATTCGAGTCCAGGTCCAGATGGATTTAGTTAGAATTTTTTTAAATTACATTGGGAATATATTAAGATGGATTTATTATTAGCCATGCAAGACATGTTCTCTTCTTTTAAGCTACCAAAAGGGATTAACCACACATTTATCACACTTATTCCTAAAGTGGAAAGGCCATCTGAAATTGCATATTGCCGTCACATAGCTTGTTGTAATCTTTTTTACAAGATTTTTAGCAAAATTCTTTGTAATAGGATTAAGTGGTATTTGCCTCATTTAATTTCCCCTAACAAGGTGCTTTTATTCCTTCTCGTTTTATTGGTGATAATATATTATTGGCTCATGAGATGCTTAGAGATTTCACAAAAGCAGGGGTAAATAAATTTTGCATAAAGGTTGATCTACATAAGGCTTATGACATAATGAATAGGAGATTCATATGTCATATTATGTCTATAATAGGCTTTCCGATACATTTTATAAATGTGGTTTTTGAATGTATAAATGCTCGAACCTTTTCAATATTAATTCGAGGAGTTACAAAAGGGTTTATTGTTTAGAGTAGGGAATTACATCAAGGAGATCCTTTATCTCTGTATCTTTTTACAATAGCTATGGAGTATTTGACATTTTGTATGAATGAGGCATTTTTGTTATAGAAATTCATCCCCTCTAATAGATTTGAGCCTGTGACATCTCACTTTCTTTATGCTGATGATTTAGTAATATTTGGTAAATGCTTTCCCATATGTGCTAGAACTTTGAAGGATATATTTGATAGATTTGGGAAATTCAGTGGTCTTACAGTTAGCATCCTTAAAACTAAAATTTATTTTAGTTCTCATGCTAGAAACACAAGTGAATTTACATCAATTTTAGGTTTTCAAGTGGATCATCTGCCTGTGAGATACCTAGGAGTACCTATGTCATCGAACTATGTTCATTATAATGAATGTCAATCATTATACATAAAGTTCAGCAGAGAATACAGCCTTGGAATGCCAACTTCTTAAGCTTTGCGGGGAGAGCTGAATTGATTCTGTCTGTGATTACTCCTATGGTCTTGTATTGGTTATTCGTGTATCAGCTTACTGAACATGTAATAGACAAATTGCATACCATGTGTTCAAATTTCTTTTGGGGTAATTCTCAGCATAAAGTTAAATGGGAAACTTTGTGTTTACCCAAGAAAGAAGGGGGATTTGCATGAAAGCTTTTTCTGAATTAAAAAGAGCTGCAGGTATAAAACTTCTTTGGAAATTTCTTTCTGGTTCATCTCTTTGGAGTTCGTGGATGTATAGGAAGTATTGTTATGAGAAGCATTTTTGGAGCATGAGGATATACAATAATGCTTCATGTACATGGAAGACTCTATTGAGATTGAGGAATTCTATAAAACAGCTTTTTAACAAGGTGATTACTTCAGGTTTGAATACATTTTTATGGTTTGAACCTTGGATAAATTGCTAATGTCTCGTAGACTTGATTGGAATTTCTAGATTTTTCTGTTTGGGTAGTCATAGTGAATATGTTTCATCTATAATATGTGATGGGAGAATAAATGCTAATCTTAATCTTGCTACAATAGAGGTTACACAAGAAGTTAATACAGTGGTAGTCAAACATAATGCTTGTGATGATTGTTATGAATGGGGAGAAGGGGGTGAATTCACTTTTCATAAAGCGTGGGAGAAGATTAGAAATAAACAAAGTGGAAAAAGCTTGTTACAAGGTGATTTGGTATGGTAGAAATCCTAGAAGAATGGCTTTTATTGCCTTCCTTGAAGTAAATGACAGATTGTCTACACGAGAAAGGATGCACAAATTTGGTATGATTGATGATAATTGCTGTGTTTTATGTGAGGGGAATGTTGAATCTATTAACCATTTGTTTTTTGATTGTGAGTATGCAAGTTTTATATGGAAAGCATTATGTATGAAGTTGGGATTCTCGACAAACCAGTTTGGTTCAATTGAAGAAGAGGCAGATAAAATCTTAAACATGTTCAAGGAGAAAGATCAACTTTTTGATGTAGCATGTGCAGTTATTACTATAGCTATATATCACGTATGGCTTGAAAGAAACTCTAGAATTTTTAAGCAAAGGAAGATCAGCAAAGAAATCAGATTATCTATGATAGAAAAAGAAGTTCAAAGCCTGGTGAACAACAATGGAAGCAAGACGAGATGGTCACAGATGTAGGAAGATTTGCTTAGAAGATGGGGTATTGAATTGCATGGTACTGGTTGAATTCTTGTAATGTTTCGATTTTCTTTATGGTCTGCCTTGAAGTATATGGCCTGAGAGGCAGCAAGTGGTGATATGTTGTAGTGTTGGTTATAGTTTGTTTTTTTGTTCTTGTATTGTTAATATATGGCGTTTATATGTGCTCTTTTTTCTTATGCCACACCCATTTAGGTTGGGAGGACATAAGGTTTTGACGAGGCATATAAACAAAGTATATGATTGGTTTTGAAATAAAGTGAACCAATTTTCAAAATATAAATAAAAATAAATAAATAAATGGTAAAAATATTTTGGTGAGAGAATTCTCGCTTTGGGTTCCACTCCGCCAGTCTTTAATTGAGGAATTTAATACCGCTTGGGTTTGAATTTGCCTCTAAGTCTAACTTGCTCCGTTTCTGTTCCAGTCAATTTCATTGCGTAGTATTCGATTCCATGATTCCAAAGCTATTTGAATTGTTCGATTTCGTCTCTGTTTGAACAAGTTACAAGATTTTAAACTTTGATAACTTCAATTACATAATTAATTACTTTAAAATAATTAACCTTTAATTAATTTCCTAATCCCTTCTCTTTCCATGTAACACACCCCAGTATTCGACTGAAAATGCTCCTCCCGTCCATCCACCTTGCGCCGCCAACGTGCTTGATCGGAGCACCATCAACAACCAGCCTCCGACGTGCCTTGCTGCCACCATCCTCCTCAAAGACCAACGATGAACTCGTAAACCCCCTGCCCTCTGACATCCCGCTCAAAAGCTGTGCTTGACATGACCAATTCCAGCTGCAGTGACCCACCAATGTCAAATCCGAGAACTCACCCAGCTCTATCGATTGGCAGTTAGGAGTCTTTGATAATGGAATAAGGATTAGATGAAAATCGGGGAAGACGATCGCTAGATTCAGGCCATCCATTTCATGGACTGGCCGCGGTTTTTTTTTTCCTCGGAAGTGAGATTTAGGGTTTTGACTTTAGAAAAGGGCGTATTTATATACATTTTTATATTATATAATTTCCAATATTATCCCAATACGATTCCGAACTCCAAATCAAACCGAACGACTGTTGTCCCTAGATAAATACCTTCATTCCGGAACAATGGAATACGTTTCGTAAGCTAGTTCAAATGTTTCAACCAGTTTTTATCAAAATTGAAATATAAATTAATATAATGGTTAATATTGAATTACAACATACATTTTAGTTTATCGAGGCCACATACCGACTCCAAAAATTACGAAAAAATTAAATCTAGCTACATTTTGACGATATGGTCCTAACAAAACTAATTTCATCGAATTTGAGACCGTTTGAAAAATGGCCTTTTCCAGTCGATTAAATTCAAACTAAATTGACAAAACACGTTTAAATTTACCACGCTCACATATTAGTTTCAAAAATTATGAAATTTTAAACCTGACAATAATTTGACATTCCAGATCCAACAAAAGTGGTTTCGTCGAAAACGGAGGTCGTTTGCAAAATGACTATTTTTAAGGGTTATATATAAAAATATATATAAATTCCATAACGACTATTTTAAATTTTAAACAGGACATAGCTTACAATTTATAAAGTGAAATCTGAATTTTTCACATTTACTAGGAAGATATAATTAAACAGATTCTAACGTTTCTAGTTTTACTGAAATTCGATTTATTTGAATTCTTTATATTCGTTTGAAATTAAAAATCGAATTTTCAAACTACTGCGCCATTTCCAGCTCGTTTTATAGTTAATATATATTTATACGTTCTAACTTCGATTTAAACAAATTTTAAATTGTTAGTTCTCAAAATAAATCATTTTAAATATTCAAAACCTATTAAAATAGCTAAAATAAAACTTTTAAATTGGTTTAGAAATTCCGGGTTGTTACAATTTCCCCCACTTAAAATCTTTTCGTCCTCGAAAAGGAACGGAGCTGAAAGTTTTTTAACTAACCAACTCAACTTTCATTCTAGCTTTCTATTCTTCAACTTTCCATTTTCTAAGAACTTTCAAATTTCTCAAAAATTTGGCTAACACCCTAAATTTTCGAAAAATCTCGCCATTACCTCCTTTGTATGGGGAGGGTTTGAAAATTTTATTGGGCCGTATCAGGCACCCAATAAATCAATAAAAAGCATAAACAATTTTTGTGACCTATCTATGCCCAAGGGAGACGTGTAAAAATGTCGAAATTTCATACCTTGCCCTAGTGTTGGAAATAAAGTAATCCATGTGCCTTTATTAACAACAAGAGAGACGTGAATTATTGTCATCTCCAGACCTATGTAGGGTTTTTATTAAATCCTGCCCCAAGCACCGTTACATGTACTTAATTAAGTCCATAATTAGTTTTCTGTTCAACCTGTAATTCCATCCTCGCCATACGAGTGTCTCTCTCGTATGGTAATCCAAACCTCGTCATATAAGCGCCAAATGCTTACATGGAATATAATATGATATGCTGTCTTCATGATGTATGCCATGCGGTGTAGTTCATAATTTATTTATTGTTATCGTATGGCATACGTTTATAATCTCACATAGAACAACCATCACAACGCATCCAAAAACACTCACAGTAGTTGATATAATAATAAAATTGCACAACCAACTCATTAAGGTGCACCTGTCTGTCGAGCACGCAATTTATTTCTTTACTCAACGCGAAGCCATTAACCTGCTCAACATATATATATATATATATATATATATATATATATATATACACACACACATATATACATACACACATATACACACACACATATCTATGTATGCAATTCCAATCAATTTTCAATTCAGTTTAAAATTTGACTCGATTTGGCTTTACTTATCATTCATTCTTCTATTAGTTTTATCAATCCAATATTTTTATTAGTTAAATTAATTATCATACAACACAACCAGCAATCAATTGGTTAATTAGTTTTTCAAATATATACTCAAAAAATCATATTTTCAACGCCAAATCACAAACGATAGACTCTAACTAAGTTTGGTTCTCACACCAATCAGTTGGAAATATGTAGATATCCCACTTTCGAAACTTGAAAATAAATGCTGATGATGGAGCTCCATCATTAAAATCGTTCCCAGGCAACTAGATCGTGATTCTATATCTACCTAGTATATTTGAGACTTCAAATACACATGGATCAGACATATATGAAAAATCTCCTTATACTCAGTAGTCCAAAATCAATTTAAATCAAATACGTATAATAAGATATAATTTTCAAAACTAAATTCATTTTTATAAACAATACTCTTCAAACTTATTCTAGGTATTATTAACCCTATCTCTAATGAGTTATTCTTGTAGGATGTTACTAATCCTATCTGTGATGAATTCTTTCGTTTGGTTCTAATGTGCCTTATTCTCGAGCTCTGTAAACCAAAGCACTTGTGATGGCCCGCCCCGCACCAGCCGACATTTCTCTAGAAATGCGTTGTGCTAATGTCCAACTAGCATGGGACGGTCATCAAAAGAAAGGAATTTGAAGCTATGAATCACCAGGAACCTGTAGTATATCTCACAATGCATGGAATAAAATATAATAGCAACATAACTTGATATAAAACAGGCGAGACAGTGCATAAGCTGAAAACTAAACCATATCCATCAGAGTAGCGGAATCCAAAATACAACTTATGATCCAAACCATCATTATTACAACTTTGAAATACTATTACTAAAGAAAAATGAAAAAGGTGCACTACTAATGCCCAAAGCAGTGACCAACAACAACTCCGCGAGAATATATGTAAATAGTACGTGGAAGCCTCCTGCTCGTCTTTAGACAGCTACTCGCACATCACCTCCTAACCTACCTCTAGTCTGCTCGTTTAGGAGCATGCAGAGTAATAAGAAGAGACATAAAACTATGGGTCAGACAAAAGTCTAGTATGAGCGATAACAGCAATTAAAGCAATAACAGGTATAAATAATCATACCTGAACCTGGACCTACAACCAAAGAGTAAGCACAACAAGATGTACAGTACTCTAAGGTAACACTAGCATAAATTGTAAAATGGGAGTGTGCAGGTGATAACAAACATCAAACATAGCAATCAACCTCACATCTCTCACTTAGTGCGTAAAGCATACGATATCCACTGGTTTGATCACCACATCCATTGAGGCCATGACGGCAACTCCATCGACTAATGCTATGACCATACCTCCCTGGTGTATAGTCAATAACCCTACCCAGTCCACACATCCCTGGCTCTAGGTTAAGGGCAAACCAGTCCACATTTCTCTAGCTCTGGTTCGTCTACATGCCCCCTCTCTTCAACGGTGAACCAAAGTTATAGGTATTGATAACCCCTTTGCACACATCCCGCAGCAAAGTCCAACTCTAGAAATTAACTCATTGGTTCCCAACTGGATCTTGAGTAATAACTTCCTACTTGGTAACTTCCTACTTGGACTTCCTTTGCATCTCGAGTTTTTGGTCATCATCTCGGTTCGATATCCATTTGGTTTGTAGTTCATTGTCCATACCCAAGTTCATCGGTTCGGTTCGTAGTGCCTTGTCGAAGTTTGACTCGTGGTACTCCTCTGGTTCGTGGTACATAATGCTCACCGTTCGTGATACTCACCGGTTCGGGTTGTGGTCTTCCTGTCGGCTCGCGGCACTCCGGCTCGTGGTTGCCGGCTCGGGTTCGGAGTAACGGGTCAGTTCGTGAGTCCTGGCATCGATTCGTGGTGCTCGCAGGTTCGGGTCGGATCATGCCAGCTCACCTGGTTGGTTCACGCTTCTTCTTGGGGTTCGGTTCATGGTTACTTCTGCCGATCCGAGTTGCACCCCCATCACGAGCCGCTATCACGAGCCGGTCCGATCTGAATTCCTACACAACTTCCAACAAGCTATTTACACTACACGATGGCATTTTCGGCCATTCTAACTTTCCTATGCAACCACAAAACATTCCAAACAGTAGTAATAACATGCATGATCAATCAAAGACATTAAAACATTAATCACATGAGTTATTTTGGATCAAACATGCCCAAAACCATGATTTTCCCCTTAATCCCCTTAACCATGTTTAACTATAGGATTAACAAACTTAATCCAAATTAACCCAAATTTTCAACAGAGGCATGAAATAATATTTAAGTATTTCTACATATTTTTCCAGATTTTTATGACGCATAATTTCGCTAATTATCACTAATCACCCCTAATTAGCCGTAATTAGTGAATAAAAGTGCAAATCACTCACCTTTGCCACAAATAAAATCATAAATCTGAAAATTTACTGATTTGGCACAAATCCCAATGTATTCCAGTAGCTTTATCTCGATTTCTATGCTAATCCGCCTTAATTTGATGTAGATTTGGCTAATATGTGATTAGAAAGTGATTAAGGATGAATTTAGAAGGTGGAGGCCATTTCTAGGGTTAGAGGAAGGTAAGTTGTGGCTGGAAAAATAAAAATGAATCATTCACTAACTCTTTTCAACCCTCCCATAAACCTAATCCCGAATGAGTTATGGGTCTAGCTGCTAATCGCCCCGTTAAGCCCAATTATGTTGTTTTTCACCTTCCAAACCTTATTTCAGTTGTATCTCCCAAACAGTAAGTCCGTTTGATTAATGTGATCACTCTACAGAAAGCTAAACCATCATCTAATTCCAATGGAAGTGGTTTCAGGTCAAAATTCCTTACCAAATAAAAGTTATGGGTGAAACAAGATTCGCCAAGGGTAAAACGATCGTTTAAAATTCGGCAAAAATCGTGAACATGGGAAATGATCCCAATAGTCGTTCCCCAAAGTTACATGACCATATGACTTCGTATGTGAATGAAATAAATATTCTACAATCCTCTGATACATAGAATACGGGTCGTTACACTCTCCCCCCTTAAGAAATTTTGCCCCCGAAATTCCTTAACTAAGAAAACTGCCAAAAGGTCCCGCATGCCTATCAACCATTTGCAACAATCTAACATACATAATAAACACAACAAGCCTATCCTAGCATGCAGAATAACTAAATCGCGATTAAAACCTTACCAGGTAAAGAGCTCTGGATATGACTTCCTTATTTCTCTTCGGTTTCCCAAGTGCAGTCACTCTAGTTATCACCCCACTGGACCTTAACCAGTTTCACCGTCTTCCTCCGAATTTGCTTCGTATCGTGTCCAACAATACGAATCGTTTTGTGGCTTTCACCTGCCTCGGGTTCTACCTCGATTTCATCCATCTAATCGGGTGAAATGGCCACATTTGAATCGTGCACGAACTTCCTTAATTGAGAAACATGAAATACATCGTGCACTCCCACTATCTTGTCAGGCAATCCAACTTTATACGCTAAATTCCCAACTTGTTCATTGCCTCACCATCGATACCCATCTCTATCTTGGAGATGATTTCTAATAGATTACGATCGTCCCTCTGACTAGAACCAATCCGCTCAATCAAAGTCGGTCTGATCGTCAAACTTGACAACATTTCTGGATCCAATTCACACTTAGGTCTGAAATCATATCCCACGATATACTCTAGTTGCTTTTATTCCAGAAACATAGCCCCTAAGCTGGCATGTCCCCTACTCAATGCATCAACTACCACATTGCCCTTCCCAGGTGCACATGCGATATTGAAATTATAGGAAGCCAAGAATTCTAACCATCTCTGCTGACGAAGAGTTAAATCCTTTTGAGAGAAAAGATACTTTAATGACTTATGATCGGTAAATAACTCGAATCTTTCTCCCAAGAGGTAATGTCTCCACATCTTTAATGCGAACACGATCGCTGCCAATTCTAAATCATGGGTAGGATACCTTTCCTGATGCGGTTTCAGTTGCCGACTTGCATAAGCTACAACCCTACCTCCTTGCATTAGTACAACACCTAGTCCAGTACCACAGGCATTCGTGTATACCGTCATCTCTTCATTCCCCTTCGCCAGAATGCTACAGGTGATAGTCTACTCAAGAGAAGAAAATAGGAACAAATATAGCAACCATAGCATCCATCAAACAAGTCCTATCTATCACCTGCTAAAGCCATGAATAAGTCGATGCCTGTATGACTAGTCCAACCAATATCAAGGGCCAATGAAAGCCCGGCTCCAAACGGACTACCACACATCCAACATACGTTTATCTTCCAAGGATAACTAAATCACGTCCAACGGATCCAAGGCAAATGTGCGTACCCAGATACCCCTGCTTCAAGTCCACCTAGAACACTCCAAACTATCGGCGATTCCTTGGCACTCCATTATAAAGTTATCCACAACTCCATCTTCAACTCGAGTCCAACCTAAGTCAATCCATTATCTTGCAGCCTTCTCGAGTCTAGTTCAAGTCATCTCATAGCCCTATCGAGTCCTACTTGGGGAGTCCATATCATTGAACAGTCTTATCATGTCACGGACTGCACATCACTCCTCGAGTAAACTAAGATATCATTCAATGGAAGTCACAACAACTACTTATATCTCACGCAAACCATCCTAGTCGAACTCGACATTCCCCAAGCACAAGCCCCGAAGGCCTAAACCAATATATGACAAGTACCCAAGGAACATCTCCTCCGAATTCAAGCAATCTAAGTGAGATGATACGAGCAAAACAACCAAAACACTCGAGCACTCATAACTGACTCTGGCTATCCTCGCCAATCCTGCTTCGAAACTATCGTTGATCGCATAACGACCCATGTCGTATATCAAGAGTTAATGGCAACCCCAGTTCTAACCAGACCACTACACGTCCAAAGTACACTTGCCTCCTAGAGACAACTAGAACTTACGACAACGATAATCTCTCATCTTCCCTAACTCCAATTATCATCGCCATCACTAGGTAGGTACCCAGTACCACCCTATACCCTTGGAGCTAATCGACTCCCAAAATAATGCCAAACCCAGTAAAGCCTACAACAAAACAATCATAAGCAAACATGCATCTGTGACTCGATTAGACCAAATTACGACAAATCATACAAAGGCTAGTCGAACCACCGATCGGGTTCGTCACAACTAAAGGTCTATCAACAATCTCGAGTTCCAATTCCAACCTATCCACCAGGTCACTAGATATGAAGAAATGAGAACCCCCGATATCAAACAAAACTCGAACAGAAACATCATAAATAGAAAGCATACCTTGAATAATGACGCCCTTTCCCTTCTCCGTTGTAGTTGGGGCATACGAAAAAAAGGAACAACGTTGATAGCATATGCTTTCACGATCTACTTCTCTTTAGGAGGTTGTGGACATTCATTCTTGTGATGTCCCGCTTGGCCACAATTGAAGCACTTCCTTTCCCTAGGCTTTTCCCGACAATCTCTAGCATAGTGGCCCTTCTTGCCACAACTAAAGCACTCGACATCTTTTTTCTGACCATCCTTAGTCTGGCCTTGTTTCCTCTTATTCTGGGAATTATTCTTACCTCCACCGCTTACTTGCGATTTTGGCTCCCCTGCATATGCAACAACAACCTCGGTCTTCGACTTAGGGTAAAGGCTCTCAGATGCCAATGCTTTTCCTACAATAGATTCGAAAGTCTCATCGATATGGTTTATGAGTCTTTCCCCCAAGTACTCATCTAGGCCAGTTATGAACTTCTCGTTCTTCTTCTCGACAGTATCGATAAGAGATAATCCATATTTCGATAAGGTATCAAACTCGGCAATATATTCCAAGACTGCCCTACCATTCTTCATAAGCTCCAAGAATTTCCTAAATAATTCTGATTTCTGAGCAATTGGGATAAACTTATCACTGAAACGGGTCTTAAACCGATTCCAAGTAACTTGATCCTCAGGAGTAACTGCTTTAATAGCATTCATCCAATTCATAGCCCGTCCTTGAAGATGACGCGATCCTAACTTTCTCCTCATTGCATTATCGATCCCCAAATCTTTGAAGATGCGCTCACAACTATCAAGCCAATCTTGAACATCCGTAGCCGATTCCGTTCCATGGAACGGCTTTCCACCAAGGTTAGTATAATCCTTGCCAAGCTTGGCGAAATCGGCTCTAGGCGCCTGCACTACTGCACCACCACCGTTAGCAGCATTAGGAACTGCTCCCTGAACATCCCTAACAATCTCTCGCGTGAAGGTAGTAAACATTGTCCTCATATCAGGGACATTCCTGCTGTTGACCCCTGACCCCGTACTCCTCGTATTTCGGCTCATCGTTCAATCTGTAAAGAGAAAACGATTAACCATCTCCTTAGTGGTGCCTGCAACTTCATCCTTAGATATACAAATAGTATATATATATAGTTTTTTTTTTGAAAAACAAAATATCACAAATACGCGCTCTCATATACGTATAATTTCTCTCCCTGATGCTTTCCCCTAGGGTAAACTACGCAACCTAGGCTCTGATACCAAGTGTGACGGTCCGCTCCGTACCAGCCGACATTTCCCTTGAAATGTGATGTGCCAATGTCCAGTTGGCACGGGACGGTCATCAAAAGAAAGGGATTTGAAGCTATGAATCACCAAGAAGCCATAGTATATCTCACAACGCATGGAATAAAATATAATAGTAACATAACTTGATATAAAACAGGCTAGACATTGCATAAGCTGAAAACTAAACCATATCCATCAGAGTAGCGGAATCCAAAATAAAGCTTATGATCCAAACCATCATTATTACAACTTTGAAATACTATCTCTAAAGCAAAATGAAAGAGGTGCACTACTAATGCCCAAAGCAGTGACCAACAACAACTTAGCAAGAATATTTGTAAATAGTATGTGGAAGCCTCCTGCTCGTCTCTAGACAGCTACTCGCGCATCACCTCCTAACATGCCTCTGGTATGCTCATTTAGGAGCACACAGAGTAGTTAGAAGAGACATAAAACTCTGGGTCAGACAAAAGTCTGGTATGAGCGATAGCAGCAAAATAAAGCAATAACAGATATAAATAATCATTCCTGGACCTACAACCAAAGAGTTAGCACAACAAGATGTACAGTACTCTAAGGTAACACTAACATAAATTGTCAAATGGGAGTGTGCATGTCATGGTGATAACAAACATCAAACATAGCAATCAACCTCACATCTCTCACTCAGTGCGTAAAGCATACGCTATCCACCGCTTTGATCACCACATCCATTGAGACCATGACGGCAACTTCGTCGCTATGACCATATCTCCCTAGTCTATAGTCAATAACCCTACCCAGTCCGCACATCCCTGGCTCTAGGTTAAGGGCCAACCAGTCCACATTTCCCTGGCTATGGTTCGTCTACATGCCCCCTTTCTTCAACGGTGAACCAAAGTTATAAGTATCGATAACCCCTTTACACACATCTCGCAGCAAAGTCCAACTCCAGAAGTTAACTCATTGGTTCCCATCTGGATCCTGAGTAATAACTTCCTACTTGGACTTTCTTTGCATCTTGGGGTTTTGGTCATCAACTCGGTTCAGTCTCCATTCGGTTCGTGGTTCATGGTTCATGCCCAAGCTCCTCGGTTCGGTTCGTGATGCCTCGTCGTAGTCCGGCTCGTGGTCTTCCTCTGGTTCGTTGTGCATAATTCTCACCGGTTCGGGTCATGGTCTTCCTGTCGGCTCGTGGCACTCAGGCTCGTGGGTGCATCGGTTCGGGTTCGGAGCAAAGGATCGGTTCGTGAGTCCTAGCATCAGTTCGTGGTGCTCACAGTTCGGGTCGGATCGTACCATCTCACCGGGTCAGTTCACACTTCTTCTTGGGTTTCGATTCATTGTTACTTCCACCGATCCGAGTTGCACCCCCTATCACGAGCCGCTATCACGAGCCGGTTCGATCTGAATTCTTGTGCAGCTTCCAGCAAGCTATTTACGCCACATGACGGCGTTTTTGACCATTCTAACTTTCCTATGCAACCATAAAACATTCCAAACAACAATAATAACATGCATGATCAATCAAAAACATTAAAACATCAATCACATGAGTTATTTTGGATCAAACATGCCCAAAACCATGATTTTCCCCTTAATCCCCTTAACCATGTTTAACTATAGGATTAAAAAACTTAATCCAAATTAACCTCAATTTTCAAAAGAGGCATAAAATAATTTGTAACACCCTACGTCCATTAATGTCACTCACAAAGGGAATGCATTAACTTCCATGGAGGTTTTAAGTGAATATAGAACAGTAAAATTACAACAAGACAGATATAAAATAGTACTTGGAAATTCAAAAACTTTATTTCATTGTAGCAGAAGTCAAAACATGTTTGATTACATCATAACACCATATTCAATGTCAAGTACAATATCTATCTTGATAAAACAAGTACATAATCCCATTACATGAATAGCCATTAAAAATAAAGATAACAAGCTGGACTTTACTTCAGCAGTCCAAGCTTTCCAGAAGATAAGCGATCCAACTAGACTCCACTAGAACTTGGCCCAACCTGCGGACCTGAAGGGAGAAAAAGGATGGAAAAGAGGGGGTCAGACATAAAGTCTGGTGAATATGGTAATTCTACAATACTATTACCAAAATAAGTGGACTAAGGCATAAGCTGGAAAACAAGAAAATGTCTATGAAGAGCAGATTAAGGACATAGACAATCGCTAAAGGCAACGTTATAGGCGCTCCTAAATACTAAAGGATAAACACTATACTGCACCACACCAGTCACCCTAAAGATTCATCCCACTTAGCTTCACTTAGAAACTTTCCCAATGGCTTTACGTACCCCTAGCTGACTACATAGGTGCCGCCTGCCCCTATCTCCACTAGGTGTACCCTACTTCCCATTATTCGATCGGCTCCCTAACTCGTAGACACCCGTGCTGGCCCCATAGTGGGGTGTATCACTCCCCTAAAGTGGCAACCTGATACAACGGACATGCACGGCTTATACCTACACGATGCAACAACGTCTTACCTACCAGCCCGGGTCCACACACGCATATGAAACCCGTTGGACTTGCGTTGCCACCGCTCCCTGTTTTGGCCTCTTATAGTCAAACCCAGTATGCGTGTCCCGTCCTCGACTTGGGTCGAGCCCACAAAGATACGTTTTGGGATACTGGTTGAAATGGGCCCCCACTATTTACCACAAGCATTCCACCTAAGCTTGTCCCCATTAGTCCATCCCACTTAACCCACTTAGTCATGTTCATTTACATGTGTGTTTGGTTAAGTCTAATCGTATTTCAAATGCCTCTAAAGGCAACCACCAGATTCCTCATGCCACCCAAGGCACCTACTTAATCCCCATGTCCCACCTTACATGATTATCTGGTTAAGTATTTCTTAGTTCATTAAGGCCATAACCTCATAAAGACCTCTCACATTAGACTGGCATTTATGGCAGCTGGATTTGCCGGCCGTGTCCGGGCAGTCTTACACCATAAAAGAGTCTAACCTCGTGTCTCTACAAATGTTATGCTTTAGTTTGGGCCTAGGACCTCTCACATTAGGCCGACATTTGTGACTACTGGATTTGCCGGGCGGGTCCGGGCAGGTTTACATCACAAACGGGTCCAACCTCGTGTCCTAAGCATTGATTATTAATTATAATCCACTTTCCCCCAATTTTAATAATTCCCTACTTGAATTATTAATTACTTCCAATTTTTAACAATGTCCATAATTGACTCAATTATGGACATCCATTCATGGTATGCAAAATCTTACAAAATTGCACCCAATTTATTAATTCCTAATATTACCCCTACCCCACGTTTGAACGTTTATTCGCAAAATATATGTTAGACTCGAATAGCCTAACTCATAGCATAAAAGAGATTATCATAATAACAACATGTATATGTGACCAAATGAATCATAATAAGGGGTGAAACTTGCATATGTCCAACTTGCATAGATTATACATGTCATGGGCCTAAAGGTGTCAACTTGTTCAAAATTCACCTAATATAATCTCAATCAATTTTCATAAACTTACATATGAACATGTGTGAATCAACATCATCTAATTTTTTAACAACATGGTTTTATATGGGTACACCTAACTCAATAGGCAAATTCCCATAATCAAGTTTTATTTAATTATAGTTTCAAGTTTATGGGTACACCTAACCTAATAGGCAAATTCCCATAAACAAGATCCATTTAAATTAAGAAAAAAAACATAACTTTAAACATGATCCAACAACATCATGATTTTTCAACATAATATAACATGATTTATAACATGGCATAGTATGATAGTATAACATAGCTTGACATGATTCTCAACATAGCATAAGAGAATTTACAACATAGCATGACATAGCATATATAATTTACATCATACGACAACATAATAACATAATAAGAGATCCACAATATATAGAATTTACAATTACAAATCACATCACTTTCTTGTGATCCATTCATAACTGAGTCAAATTAGTTTGTAATAGTCTTGTGAGAATCATCATACTCACCAACAAAAGAAAAGAATTAGAGAAAGAGAGATCTTTTGATTTGATTTGTGTAGATTTAGTTGTAGTAGATTAAGCTTCCTCTTCTTTGTTTGTGACGGCTATGCTGAACTCCATGGCAGCAGCATGACGGTAGCTCTTCTAATTTTACAAGTGATTTAGGTTTAGGGTCTACCCACTTATTTATAGATTTTAGAATGCATTTAGGCCATTAGATTTAACCTAGAAATAACCGTAGCCGTTCAGACAAGATGGGGTTTATCTTGTTGACTCAGCAATGAGTCAGAAGTGACTCAGCAAACACTCAGCATATTAATAAACTTCTATTCATGTCATAAATATATATATTTTTTCTACAATGTACATATTAGATACATCCCCCTTTACTTATTATTGTTTTTATATACATATTAGATACATCCCCTCTCTTACACACTTATTAATATTTTTATATTCATATTAGATACATCCCCTCTCTTACACACTTATTAATATTATTATATTCATATTAGATACATCCCCTCTCTTACACACTTATTAATATTATTATATTCATATTAGATACATCCCCCCTCTTACACACTTATTAATATTTTAGCAACTTTAGTGTTAATAGAAAATTCGGGGTGTTACATTCTCCCTTCCTTTTAGGATTTCGTCCCCGAAATCTTCAAGTCTGGAAGAATGTATATCCTACCATCCAAACGTCCATCTACTCATCCATCATACACAGGCATCCATTGTCCTTACAGACTTCTAATGCTTTCATGTTTAAATGCACAGTGTGTGTATATGTCCGTATCTAATGCAAAATCAGGCGGTCTACTGATTCAGTTGACCTCAATGCAAATTATGATCGTGCCATGCATCCATTATGTATGCAAAAGATTCTTAATGCTACATAATACTTCTATATGCGTGCACAACCATCATCTGAATGCAGCATCCACATGATAATACAACCATCGTTCATCCATTTTACTAAATACATCCATATATATGCAATATGCAATATGTAGTGACTGAGCCGATCTAGTGCCTAAAGTGTGTGTATATATGCATCCACGAGCAACCACTAGCAAACACTTGCATCCATTTTGCATCCATCATACATAACATGTCTCAAACACATGTTTCAACCATAGGATTATCCTAACTAAAGGTCAAAGATACTAATGAGAGGACATACTAAAGATAAGATAAGATAAGCTAAGCGATAAAGGAGAAATTAAAAGACATACCCTCAAAAAGAAAAGGGTACAACGAACGCATCTTCTCTTCTGTCTCCCAAGTTGCGTTGCTCTCATCATCTCCCCATTGCACTTTAACCAGTCTGACCTCTCGATTCCTCAACTTTTTGATCTCCGACCCAAGAATGCATGTAGGAGCTCGTCTAATTGTTGCATCACGCTCTATTTCCACCTCTTTAAGCAAGCTCGGCTCTACCACCTCCGCGGTCTTGTGAAAACACTTCCTCAAATGTGATACATGGAATACGTCGTGTACTCCACTAAGTTTCTCAGGCAACTCCACCCTATATGCCATCTTCCCAATCCTGTTTTTTTACAGGAAACGGCCTTACAAACCTTGGTGCTAATTTCCCCACGGACCCAAAGCGAACAACATTCTGTAACGGAGACACTTTGATAAAAACCATGTCCCCAATGTAAAACTCAAGATCTGTTCTCCTCTTATCAGCATACGATTTTTGCCTATCTTGTGCTGCTTTCATCCTCCTTCGAATCAACTCAATCTTCTCCGAGGTTTCCCTAACCATATCGGGCCCAAGTAGGATTTTATCGGTAGATTCCCACCAACATGTAGGCGAACGGCAAGGCCTTCCATAAAGAGCTTCGAAAGGTGTTATGCCAATACTAGACTGAAAGCTATTATTATATGCGAATTCTACTAACGGAAGGTGCTCTTCCCATGTACCCCCAAAGTCTAGGATACAAAGCCTTAAAAGATCCTCTAGAATGCGATTCACCCTCTCGGTCTGGCCGTCTGTCTGAGGATGATATGCGGTGCTCAAACATAGCTGAGTCCCTACCACCTCTTGTAAACTCTTCCAAAATTCGCTAGTAAAGATGGGGTCACGGTCGCTTACTATACTAGAAGGAATACCGTGCAAACGAACTATCTCCTTAATGTATACAGAAGCCAACCACGGAGCAGTCCTCTTACTTTTCACGGGAATAAAATGGACGCTTTTAGTAAGTCTATCTACTATAACCCAAATCCCCGTGTTACCCTTCCTTGATCTTGGTAATCCATCCACAAAATCCATTGAGATGCTTTCCCATTTCCATAGTGGAACTTCTAATGGGTGAAGCAACCCACCGGGTTTCTTTTGTTCTGCTTTAACTCGTTGGCACACCAAGCATCTAGCGACGTACTCGGCCACATCCTTTTTCATACCGGCCCAAAAGAAAACCCGCTTCATATCTTTGTACATCTTATCCCCGCCGGGATGAATGGTCATTTTTGAGCGATGAGCATCATCAAGAATGGCCTTCCTTAAGTCTTCGCCTTGTGGTACACAAAGTCTATTATCCCTTCGTAACCAACCCTTATCGTCTAGGGTATACCTACGAAGATGGCTTGACGACTCCCCCCCTTTGAGCTTTTCTACTATCTCAACCAACTGTGGGTCGTCTCGCTGTGCCTCACCAACCCGTCCTAGAAGTGTAGGTCTAACCTCCAAGGATGCTAACAGACCGGGTACTAAGTCAACGGAGGGTCTAAAGTCAAACATAGAGATGAATTCTAAGCTTTGTCGTTCAACAAACAACGGACTCAAGGACATCCTTTTCCTACTTAAGGCGTCTGCCACCACGTTACCCTTGCCCGGGGTATATGCTATTTCAAAATCGTAGGAGGCTAAGAATTCCATCCACCATTGCTGCCTTAAATTCAAATCCTTCTGAGAGAATAAGTATTTTAATGATTTGTGGTCAGTGAACAGTTCGAATTTCTCACTAAGAAGATAGTGACGCCAAGACTTAAGCGCGAAAACAATTGCGGCTAGCTCTAAGTCATGCGTGGGGTAATTCTTTTCATGAACCCTCAACTGCCTTCCACCATAGGCTATTACTCTTCCCTATTGCATGAGGACCGCGCCAAGTCCCGTCCCACAAGCATCAATATAGATGGTAAACGGTTTATTCCCGTCTGGCAGCACTAAGACTGGGGCTGAAGTTAAGGCTCTCTTTAAACGTTGGAACGCATCATCGCAATCTTTGTCCCACGTAAAAACCAGGTTCTTCTTCGTTAACCGTGTTAATGGAGCTGATATTTTTGCGAAGTCTTTGATAAACTTCCTATAATAGCCAGCCAACCCCAAGAAACTTCTTACTTCGGTTGCATTTTTAGGGACCTTCCAATCTTGGATTGCCACCACCTTTGCGGGATCCACTGCTATCCCTTCTTTGGAAACCACGTGCCCTAAGAACCGCACTTCCTTCCTCCAGAAGTGACACTTAGAAAATTTTGCCTTAAGGTTATGCGCTCGAAGGGTTTCCAACACTTCCCTAAGATGTAGGGAGTGCTCTTCTTTATTCTTAGAAAAGACTAAGATGTCATCCACAAAGACTACCACGAATTTGTTAAGGTATTCCCTAAACACCCTACTCATCAAATCAACAAAATATGCAGGGGCGTTTGTCAAACCAAAGGGCATCACTAGCCATTCATAGAATCCGTCAGGAGTCCTAAAAGCAGTCTTATCTATACTATCCTCAGCCACTCTCAGTTGATGAAAGCCAGTGGCTAAGTCCAACTGCGAAAACACTGAGGCGCCAACTAACTGATCAAAGAGATCGTCTATCCTCGGCAGTGGGTGTCGGTTCTTTTTAGTAAGCTTGTTTAGTTCTCTATAGTCCATACAAAGTCTAAGAGACCCATCCGCCTTTGTGGCAAAAACTACTGGAGCACCCCACTCCGATATACTACGTCTTATGAACCCCTTCTCAAGAAACTCCTTTACTTGCTTATTGAGTTCCCTCCTTTCACGAGGAGCCATGTGGCGCACTGGCAAAGATACGGGTTTAGCATTATCCACAAGATAAATTCGAAAGTCTATCTCCCGCTTTGGAGGTAAGCCCTTCACCTCCTCAAACACATCCGGATATTCGCGGACCACTTCTACCGATCGCAGGTTCTCTACAGACGCGTCAAGCGATTCAAGATAACTTAGCATAACGGAATTTATGGGATTACAAAAGATGTCGAGAGCATTACCAAGGCAAGTCACAAGCCTAACTACTCTCCTTTCACAATCAAGAATGGCCCTATTTCTAGACAACCAATCCATTCCTAAAATTAGCCCATAGCCTGTGAAGCCCAATACATAAGCATCACATCTAAATTCAACGCTAAGTATAGAGATTTTCAAATCCAAACATATCATGGTCAAATGAGCCGAACCCCCAATTGGATTTGAAACGACCAAGGGATCCTCTACTAAACTGGTGTTCAAGTGCAGTGATTCAACTAATGATGCAGAGATAAACGAATGAGATGCGCCAGAATCGAATAAGGTACGGACATGATGATCAAACAGAAAAACTAATCTTTCAACAGAAATTGTTCTACCTCTTTCTTGCAGCGGTGGGGCCGCAATAGCCTGAACTTGCCCCCTTACCTGCCCTGGTGCCATAAGAGCCTGCACCTGTCCTCCCGAGGTAGACCCTGCCCTCTGCCCCTTCTTTGGACAGTCCTTCACTAAATGTCCCGCATCTCCACAATGAAAACAACCAGTCTTCTTTTTCTTTCTACAATCTTTGCTGAGATGGTCAGGCGTCCCACAATTGAAGCATTTCTTCTTCCCTTTGCCATTATTGTTTTTACCACCCTTCTTATTTTGCTGTTGGGGTTTCTTCTGATCCCCTTTCTTTTCAACTGCCTTATCCTCATGCATAAGTGCCATTTCTACTAGCTTTTCAAAGGTGGCTCCTATAGGGATGTGGGTCATAGCCAACCCTTGCAACGGTTCATTCAAGCCTCTAACGAACCTCAAAGCTTTCTTCTCTGGCGTGTTCACCAACTCCAAGCCAAACCTTGCTAACTGATTAAATTTATTGACATATTCCTTTACTAATGAGCTCCCTTGCTTTAGTGCCAGGAATTTTTCCATATTTAAGTTCTCCTCTGCCCTTGGAAGAAACTTTGCCTCAAACCTTCGTCTGAAATCCGCCCATGAATCAACTGGACGTTCCCCGTTAGTGACCTCCCACCAAAACGAGGCCTCTCCCTTCATTAACCAAGCAGCTAAACGGACTTTCCTCCCATCTTCCACTTCAAAGATATCCAACAATTCCTCAGTCTCCTTAAGCCAATCTCTGGCCTCCACAAACGTCTCAGTCCCTTGAAAAGTTTTTCCTCCCATAGCCTTGAATTCCTTGCACGTCTTTGCAAAAGTGTCAACACGAGGAGGAGGAGGAGGAGGAATGGGTGCAACTAGGGGTGGAGGAGTATCCGCTGGGCCTGCAGTGGTGGCCCTAGCCTCCAAGTATCTCCTAAACCACCCTGGAATCGTCACACCTTCTGGGAGATTAAGATCTTCAGCCATGCTGAAACGAAAAAGGAAAGATTCAAAATGGAGAATTCGAAAGATAAAGATAAGGATGTGGCTATTTGGGATTATGTCTTTCATAAAAACTCTCTTTAAATAACATGTTTTTTTTTTGAAAGCACTTCTTCCAAAAATACTTTAGAAAAAAGAAATATTTTTCTAAATTTTTTTTTTTATCTGTTCTGGTAACCTTATGCTCTGTTACCACGTGTAACACCCCACGTCCATTAATGTCACTCACAAAGGGAATGCATTAACTTACATGGAGGTTTTAAGTGAATATAGAACAGTAAAATTACAACAAGACAGATATAAAATAGTACTTGGAAATTCAAAAACTTTATTTCATTGTAGCAGAAGTCAAAACATGTTTGATTACATCATAACACCATATTCAATGTCAAGTACAATATCTATCTTGATAAAACAAGTACATAATCCCATTACATGAATAGCCATTAAAAAGAAAGATAATAAGCTGGACTTTACTTCAGCAGTCCAAGCTTTCCAGAAGATAAGCGATCCAACTAGACTCCACTAGAACTTGGCCCAACCTGCGGACCTGAAGGGAGAAAAAGGATGGAAAAGAGGGGGTCAGACATAAAGTCTGGTGAATATGGTAATTCTACAATACTATTACCAAAATAAGTGGACTAAGGCATAAGCTGGAAAACAAGAAAATGTCTATGAAGAGCAGACTAAGGACATAGACAATCGCTAAAGGCAACGTTATAGGCGCTCCTAAATACTAAAGGATAAACACTATACTGCACCACACCAGTCACCCTAAAGATTCATCCCACTTAGCTTCACTTAGAAACTTTCCCAATGGCTTTACGTACCCCTAGCTGACTACATAGGTGCCGCCTGCCCCTATCTCCACTAGGTGTACCCTACTTCCCATTATTCGATCGGCTCCCTAACTCGTAGATACCCGTGCTGGCCCCACAGTGGGGTGTATCACTCCCCTAAAGTGGCAACCTGATACAACGGACATGCACGGCTTATACCTACACGATGCAACAACGTCTTACCTACCAGCCCGGGTCCACACACGCATATGAAACCCGTTGGACTTGCGTTGCCACCGCTCCCTGTTTTGTCCTCTTATAGTCAAACCCAGTATGCGTGTCCCGTCCTCGACTTGGGTCGAGCCCACAAAGATACGTTTTGGGATACTGGTTGAAATGGGCCCCCACTATTTACCACAAGCATTCCACCTAAGCTTGTCCCCATTAGTCCATCCCACTTAACCCACTTAGTCATGTTCATTTACATGTGTGTTTGGTTAAGTCTAATCGTATTTCAAATGCCTCTAAAGGCAACCACCAGATTCCTCATGCCACCCAAGGCACCTACTTAACCCCCATGTCCCACCTTACATGATTATCTGGTTAAGTATTTCTTAGTTCATTAAGGCCATAACCTCATAAAGACCTCTCACATTAGACTGGCATTTATGGCAGCTGGATTTGCCGGGCGGGTCCGGGCAGTCTTACACCATAAAAGAGTCTAACCTCATGTCTTTACAACTGTTATGCTTTAGTTTGGGCCTAGGACCTCTCACATTGGGCCGACATTTGTGACTACTGGATTTGCCGGGCGGGTCCGGGCAGGTTTACATCACAAACGGGTCCAACCTCGTGTCCTAAGCATTGATTATTAATAATAATCCACTTTCCCCCAATTTTAATAATTCCCTACTTGAATTATTAATTACTTCCAATTTTTAACAATGTCCATAATTGACTCAATTATGGACATCCATTCATGGTATGCAAAATCTTACAAAATTGCACCCAATTTATTAATTCCTAATATTACCCCTACCCCACGTTTGAACGTTTATTCGCAAAATATATGTTAGACTCGAATAGCCTAACTCATAGCATAAAAGAGATTATCATAATAACAACATGTATATGTGACCAAATGAATCATAATAAGGGGTGAAACTTGCATATGTCCAACTTGCATAGATTATACATGTCATGGGCCTAAAGGTGTCAACTTGTTCAAAATTCACCTAATATAATCTCAATCAATTTTCATAAACTTACATATGAACATGTGTGAATCAACATCATCTAATTTTTTAACAACATGGTTTTATATGGGTACACCTAACTCAATAGGCAAATTCCCATAATCAAGTTTTATTTAATTATAGTTTCAAGTTTATGGGTACACCTAACCTAATAGGCAAATTCCCATAAACAAGATCCATTTAAATTAAGAAAAAAAAACATAACTTTAAGCATGATCCAACAACATCATGATTTTTCAACATAATATAGCATGATTTATAACATGGCATAGTATGATAGTATAACATAGCTTGACATGATTCTCAACATAGCACGACATAGCATAAGAGAATTTACAACATAGCATGACATAGCATATATAATTTACATCATACGACAACATAATAACATAATAAGAGATCCACAATATATAGAATTTACAATTACAAATCACATCACTTTCTTGTGATCCATTCATAACTGAGTCAAATTAGTTTGTAATAGTCTTGTGAGAATCATCATACTCACCAACAAAAGAAAAGAATTAGAGAAAGAGAGATCTTTTGATTTGATTTGTGTAGATTTAGTTGTAGTAGATTAAGCTTCCTCTTCTTTGTTTGTGACGGCTATGCTGAACTCCATGGCAGCAGCATGACGGTAGCTCTTCTAATTTTACAAGTGATTTAGGTTTAGGGTCTACCCACTTATTTATAGATTTTAGAATGCATTTAGGCCATTAGATTTAACCTAGAAATAACCGCAGCCGTTCAGACAAGATGGGGTTTATCTTGTTGACTCAGCAATGAGTCAGAAGTGACTCAGCAAACACTCAGCATATTAATAAACTTCTATTCATGTCATAAATATATATATTTTTTCTACAATGTACATATTAGATACATCCCCCTTTACTTATTATTGTTTTTATATACATATTAGATACATCCCCTCTCTTACACACTTATTAATATTTTTATATTCATATTAGATACATCCCCTCTCTTACACACTTATTAATATTATTATATTCATATTAGATACATCCCCTCTCTTACACACTTATTAATATTATTATATTCATATTAGATACATCCCCCCTCTTACACACTTATTAATATTTTAGCAACTTTAGTGTTAATAGAAAATTCGGGGTGTTACATAATTTTTAAGAATTTCTACATATTTTTATGATGCATAATTTCGCTAACTATCACTAACACCCCTAATTAGCCATAATTATTGAACAAAAGTGCAAATCATTCACTTTAGCTACAAATAAAATTTTAGATCTGAAAATTTACTGATTTGGCATGGATCCCAATGTATTCCAGCTGCTCTACCTCGATTTCTATGCCAATCCGCCTTAATTTGATGTAGATTTGGCTAATATGTGATTAAGGATGAATTTAGAAGGTGGAGGCCATTTCTTGGGTTAGAGGAAGGTAAGTGGCGGCTGGAAAAATGAAAATGAATCATCCTCTAACTCTTTTCAGCCCTCTCATAACCCTAATCCTGAAATGGGTTATGGGCCTAGCCGCTCTACGGAAAGGTAAACCATCATCTAAATCCAATGGAAGTGGTTTCAGGTCAAAACACCTTACCAATCAAAAGTTATGGACAAAACAAGACTCACCAGGGATAAAACGGTCATTTAAAATTCAGCAAAAATCGTGAACATGGGAAATGACCCCAATAATCATTCACCAAAGTTACACGGCCATATGACTTAGTATGTGAATGAAATAAATATTCTACGATCCTCCGATGCGTAAATTATTGGTCGTTACAGCTCTGAAACTAAAATGAAACGACCCATACTTCCCCAATCCCCGAAGAGACGGAGGAGTCCGGATTGCTTTGAGAACACGATACATCAGAATGCAAACACGAGAACAGTTCATTGCTATTACAATAATTTACATCAGAGTACAAGAATATATCATAGTATGAGTAAATAATACACAATGGAAAATTATCAGAGATTTAAATTACATTACGAATATATAATGTATAAATACATGGTACATCGGAAATACATCAACTAAGACAACTGAAAGAAATAACGGATACAAAGCTTTCCGAATATAGCTACAGCTGTAAATCCAGGTTTCTTTGTGAAGAAATATCTGCTAAAACCAAAATTACTAGTTGCCCGTATGGAAAATATGGGCACCTAGAGTTTATGTAGAAACAATTAACTCTGAGTCAGTCAGGGGACTGGTGTGAGAAATAAAACAGTTATTCGCTTTTTATTTTAAAGTTAAGTAAATCACGGGATCACACTGTATAACACAGAATGGGTTTATTCCCCATGAATACTAGTGCATAAAAATAAACAGCGCAACGCTAAACAGAAAAATGAACCTATTATAAGACTCATGTCCCATCACACAATGAACGCAGTCGAGGATAAAGTTTTACCTTATAATAGCCAAATATGCTTCATAAGCGAAATTTCATCTTTTATTATTACTATAAGTGAAGAAGTCAACTTCAAATATAAATGTATCAATCATAGGCGGCGTAGGTACCATTATATTACGTCGCCATATAGGGTTACAACTAAAACCGTATAATCGCGTATTGGAAATTGGGTTTCCATCTATGAACCAAGGCAAGGGATCTTCCTCACCGATTTCGAGACAATCTAGCAAATGTCTCAGCATCACACCAATGGGCAACCCTGGGATTTTCATGGCCGGTCATCCATCGATGATTAGTTATACCATAAACTATATGTTAGCCAATTCTATCGAACCTCCAAAATGGTCAGCCACGTCGACCATCTAGAACCTTTTAGTCAGTTCTATCAATTCCGAGGTACCTCGCTTTCTATCAATAAAGTTTTCTAGCATTCACATAAGTAAACAGTCTGGGCTCCATACCATGACATTACTCGTAGCTAGAAACTAACATATGCCCATTTCCATGCAGTCACTATCCTGTTTTTGGTTCATATCGAGGTGTGAAGCTCGCGAATTAACGCTACACAAAGTTATGTTATGTAAAGCTGTGCTTTGATCATCAACCACAAGACACTGCTTTTCAATAAAATCCTTGATCCATGCATCTTAGCATACCACACTGTCAATCCATACCATACGACTGATTTCAACCAATATATAACCTCTAAACACGTACGTCTCAGAGAAGGGTGTTAAGCAAGAGAATAAATTCTCTTCCACCAAACAGCAGAGATCAATGAATATGGTATAAAGTAATACAATGTCAGACATACCATCCATTTGCAAGTACGTTCTGGTTCTAAACGAAATCGGAGGCACCTTATTCCTCGCCCCATATGTCCAATATAGGAGAGATGCCCTCTCATATCCGGTCGATCTTCAAGTACGTCTGGACGATCACCACTTATTACCTTGTCTTGGGTGTACTCCCAATCAAGACATCAGTAATCATCCAAACGATGTGAAGAGCTCCGATCTTCAACCACTGTCTTCATATCATCGACGTTTAGTCACCGTATCAGTTATTCAGAATGGGTTAAACCCGGTCATTCCGAATAACTTGCATATCTTATAATCAAGTGCTATAAAAACACATCATACGCCTCATTCCAATTCAGAATATTCTTTTATTCAAATATTCACATCTTTAGGGAAAGGTTCCTATTAATTTTATCAAAGATAAATTCTTTAAAATTTTCTCTTTAATCTTCCTTTTGATATCGTTTTCAAAAGATTTTATTAAATAGTCAGGATTAGCGAACCTTACCGAAGCAACCATTTATTTTATTAACTCAAATCCAACCTACTCATCCCATGGAGCAAAACTGGTTGTACTCCATATCTAACACCCACTGTGTTATCGGTAAAATTAATTACCATTTCATGTTCAAATCTAATTAAAGATTTAACTGTCGCCTGGAGTAAATTGCTGGTATTCCATTCTCGATCATTTCATGAATTTGATAAATTTAATTAATTATCCCATTCTCATTCCAATCTAATTAAAGATTCATTAAAACTCCAACTTGGTTTTAATATCATAAATCTTTACTTTATGATTATTCAACTTTAAGAATTTAATCTTTTCTTTAACTAGGTTAAAAAACCAATGTTATTAAAAACACAATTCGCAATAAACCCAAATCAACTTCCATCAAAATGGAATCTTCACGGAAATATGTTCAGCATATAATGGATATAAATTTCCGTATCAGACTAACAATATAAATAGACTAACGACAAAGCCTTTTAAATTCCATAAATAGTAACGGTCTTCCTTTACAGAAGCTCATCTCGATTATTACCCAATCGAATTCCATTCAATTCCAATTTAATATATTAAATTGGAAAACTTTGCTTTGTAAAAATTCCATTAAATCTTGATAAAAAGACTTATAAATTTCAAATCGTACCTTCACTGTTAATTGGGTTAAAGAACAAATGTTATTTAAAACATTATTCACAATAAACCCAAAATCCAATCTTATATTAAATACAAGGTTTTGAATAGAAATTATATCGACTTATATTCGATACCAAATTTTGAAACCAACGGATATCGTATTGGGAATAGTGATATCTGTATCTTCCAAATTCCTCAACAATGCCCTTATAAACATGCAATCCAATATCAAATAATCTGAACATTATTTCCATTCAAATCCATTCCAATACATACGTTGAAAAATTCTGGTTATATTAAAACCATTTTCAATCCAATTTATTTATTTAAAAACATTGGATTATTATTCTACTTAATAACTAGTTTATTCAGATAAAAATATCTTTAATCCTTTCAAATATGGATTTTTTCATCCATAATCTTTCCAAATCACTTATCATGATTTTACACAATTTTTCCATATTTTTAATAATTTTATTAAGGCCTTTACAGTTGGTTTCCAATAACGACCACTGAACTGCATCCATAGCGACCTTTTCTGAAATTTATTTGGACATAATTTAAAATCCAACCATTCAAATTTAAATCTCTTACATTAGTTAGAAAGATCTTTTCGATACGAACCCAAGGATTCTAGTTTTAGGAAAATCCGACGGTCGGATCTCCCGTTATGCCAATTCAAAGTTAATGGTTGAAATTCGCGAATGGTCGTTGCTCGTCGCGTTTTATTCAAGCCTATATCGTCGATTTCCGTTTAAAACGTATTTTATAAATCATTTATAAATTCATTTTAAAACAATTTCAACTTCATTTTCAATTCTAAATCAAAATTGAATATTCTATATCTTTATAATATTAAAATGATAATATTTTCAGAATATCTGATTTTGAAATCCATTTCCTTTTCGTATTCATTATAAAATAAATAAAATTGATTAATAAACCCGTTCGAGTAAAAATGACATTTACTACTTAACTCGGCTTCACCTTTCGATATTTTCGTGTCCATTCAAAATTGGACATCAAAATCACATTTTGATTCTTCACTGAATATTATTTTAAAATATTAGTTATTTCTGAATCGGAATGCAACTCAATCAATTACCATATAATTTCAGTTATATGGATTTCATATATCGCATGTATTCAACAATAATGATAAATAATCATTAACCATTTAAACATCATCGAGAGTGCAATTTACAACTGTACAAACATTAAAATAAATAAATAACGCTCATCATAGCCTGTCAACCTGTCGATTGACACACAACTAAATATTAGGATTGGTGTATGTCAAATATCATTCCAATACCCGTGCGGGGTTCTCAAACAACAACAGTCTATTCAAATAAATCATTAGTTAAAAAATTTAACCAATTCTAATTCGGTTTGAATTATTTTTCTGATTAGCCAATTTTCAATGTTCAAATTATAAATGGATATTTAATTTTTAATTTCCACTACCACAATAATATTAACATTTTTTTATACGTTAATCATCACAATCACAACACAACGCAGTCAATTAAATCATCCATATAAATAAATACTCAACAACCAAATGCCGTTTACGGCGCCATAAATGTCCATCCGCGGAGTATGAAATGCGATCGCTAATATCCATACATCGCTTCCAATTCAAATGATTTGTGCGAGTTCGTGTGTTGAACTACAAAAATAAATAACATATAAAAATCAACAATGGAAATTTATATATTTTCAGTTATAAAATAAACAAATGGTACAAATATTTCAGTGAGAGAATTCTCACTTTGGGTTCCACTCCGCCAGTCTTTAATTGAGGAATCTAATACCGTTTGGGTTTGAATTTGCCTTAAATTCTAACTTGCTCTGCTTCTGCTCCAGTCAGTTCCATTGTGTATTATTTGATTCCATGATTTCAACGCAATTTGAATTGTTCGATATCGTCTCTGTTTGAACAAGTTACAAGATTTTAAACTTTAATAACTTTAATTAAATAATTAATTACTTTAAAATAATTAAACTTTAATTAATTTCCTAATCCCTTCTCTTTCCCCGTAACACACTCCAGTATTCGACCGAAAATGCTCCTCCCATCCATCCACCTTGCGTCGCCAATGTGCTTGATCGGAGCACCAACAACAGCCAGCCTCTGACGTGCCTTGTCGCCACCATCCCCCTCCAAGACCAACGATGAACTCGAAAACCCCTGCCCTCTGTAAACCCGCTCGAAAGCTGCACCTGACATGGCCAATTATGGCTACAGTGGCCCACCAACGTTGATCTCCAACGGTCAAATCCGAGAACTCACACAGCTCTATCGATTGGTAGTTAGGAGTATTTGATAATGGAGTAGGGATTAGGTGAAAATCGGGGAAGACGATCGCAAGATTCAGGCCATCCATTTCGTGGACTGGCGACGGTTTTTCTTTTCTTCTCATAAATGAGATTTAGGGTTTTGACTTTAGAAAAGGGTGTATTTATACATATTTTTATATTATTTAATTTTCAATATTATCCCAATACGATTCTGAACTCCAAATCAAACCCAACAACTGTCATCCTTAGCTAAATACCCTCATTTTGGATACAATAGAATATGTTTTGTAAGTCAATTCGACTGTTTCGATTAGGTTTTGTCAAAATCAAAATATAAATTAATATAACAGTCAATATTGAATTTCAACGTACATTTTAATTTACCGGGGCCACTTGTGAAATTTTCTTTTTCGCTTTTATCGTTTTTTTTCGAGTTCTTTACATACTGACTTCAAAAATTACGAAAAAGTTAAATCTAGCTATGTTTGGACGATACAGTCCTAACAAAACTAATTTCGTCGAATTTGGAGACCGTTTGAAAAATGACATTTTCTAGTCGATTAAATTCAAACTAAATTGACAAAACACGTTTAAATTTACCACGTTCACATATTAATTCCAAAATTTATGAAATTTTAAACCTGACAATAATTTGACATTCCGGATCCAATAAAAGTGGTTTTGTCGAAAACGGAGGTCGTCTGCAAGATGACTATTTTTAAGGGCTATATATAATAAAAATATATATAATTTCCATTGCGACTATTTCAAATTTTAAATTGGATATAACTTACAATTTATAAAGTGAAATCTGAATTTTTCACATTCATTAGAAAGATATAATTAGACAGATTCTAACGTTTCTGGTTTTACTAAAATCTGACTTATTTTAAATTCTGTAAATTCATTTGAAATTAAAAATCGAATTTTCAAACTACCGCGCCATTTCCAGCTCGTTTTATAATTAATATAAATTTATATGTTCTAACTTCGATTTAAATAAATTTTAAATCGTTAATTCTCAAAATAAATCATTTTAAATATTCAAAACCCATTAAAATAGCTAAAATAAAAAATTTAAATTGGTTCAGAAATTCCGGGTTCTTACAAGTATCTTCACTACGTGATTCAATACCCTAAAACATATCATTTGCGTCGGTTGTTTATACTATTTTTCTTCAGTTTAGCAACCGTAGCAAATGCAGACGTTACAACGAACATTAACATTTTGCTATGGGTTTCAAGCCGTCATACAAAATTAGGTTTTTGCTAATGTTGTATACTGAGAACCGATGTAATAGGATAAATTTATAGGACGGTTTGCAATTGTAACAGTAGTAATAAAACGACTTTGGACTTTAATCTTATGGTTTGCTGCGACTATTGTCTAGCAAAAACTCGCAAAAAACTAGTGAATTTGCAATAGTTTATTCTCCAACTGTAGAAAGAGAATAGTATTTTCTTCCAAAAGTGTCATTTTTCTTTGGTTGTTCATTACAAACAACGCAAAATATCTAACAATTATTTATTTTAATAGAGCCGATTGAATAATCAAAGCCGAAAAAAAATGTCATATTATAACAAATAGTATTTTTAAATCCTATAAAATGGCCATTTGAAGCCGAAAATATAAATGAAAAAGGACACAAGAGAACGTGTTTGTTACAATCAATACGCTTATACTAGCTACCAAGCAATGTGTTAAACACTCTTGTCATGTGAAGTCTAAACTCTTTACAACATTCCCAAATATATGAACAAAATTTATGGTTCTCATGAGTAGCTTCAAATATTAGAACTACTAATCTGTTTTTCTTACTACTTTAACTTAATTGTCATTACTTTGCATTTATCATGGCTATTTATTGAGTTATGAAGCTTCAAATGTGTTATGTTCTACCTTACAAGCTCCCATGGTCAACAAAAATAAGTGAAAATTGATAATATGAAATATGAACTACTCAAATGTTTTAATTGTATGGTTAAACACACAACATAAAAGTGGACAACTTTGGAGTAAATTCTGATTCACAACCAAATATATATGAGGAAAACACCAAATTGAGATGGGTAAATGACACCTAATGACATTATTGAGATACTGATTGAATTACTTGAGCTTAGCTTAAATTTTATGTTTCTATACTTCAGTGTGATACTATTGGACAAGGGCGTTTTAAAACTATAACAAGCAGTTGTTATGGTGGTGCTCATCGAATCATAGTAAACAAAATTAAATTTCTATTTTTTTTAATCTCCTTCTAGCCTGCATGGAAATATCTTGGCAATTTCGTAAAATTTGTACTAGTAAATTTTGTGTAAGATGTAAGATGTTTTAACAAATTTTGTATGTTTCAAAATATAAGGTGTTTAAGGTTTCATACTCTACTTAACCGTAATAACTAATAAATATTTATATTTTTTATGGGTTTGTCATATTCTTAACCACTAAAGGTGATGTAGGGTGTTATATGAAAACAGAAGTAATAAATGAGTTTTACATGAAAAATAATTAATTTAAAAGAATAAAACAACATTAAATAATTGCTTAATTCCTGTGCATACAACTAAAACATTTTACATATAGGAAAAACGGGAGTATTAAGTTTGTATTGATTTTTTTTTCCGTGTAGTCTTATTACAAAAAGTTCAAACAAAAGCTAAAACAAACAACATTTCAGTATTTAGCAGTAAACATTCAACATTCAGACAAAAAAACAAATGTAGCCTAAGATCCAAGTGTTGTTACTCGTCTGAAAATCTGCGCATTATGCTAATCTTCTCCTGTGTTTACTTGCTTCCGTCTTGATTTTTTTTTTTTTTTTCATGAATTTCATGAGCAATTTTCACTTTACCTTTCAAAAGAAACTTCATCTTTAATCTCTCTTATTTCATGAGCAACTTTTATTGAGTTTTTTGTATGATGACAGTAGATGTCATCCGCTGCAAGTAACTTATTTATTTCCGGTTGATGCAACATTTGCGGTACTTTTTTTTTTTTTTATACTGAAGTTGACTGGGAGTTATAACCGTTGAAAAAAGTCCATAGGTGGACATTTATTTAATAAGCGTATAAGAGTGTGTCGGCTGATGTAAACGAGAATATATGTTGAAGCATAGTGGGCTGAGAATATATGTTGAAGCATAGTGGGCTGGGCCCAAACCCACATCAGTTATCTTTTCTTTTTTCTTTTTATATAGCCCATGAGTTACACTGTATATATACATCATTCTATTGTACATTGAAAACAATTCTTCAATTAGAAAATAATCTTTCAGTTCTTGCCATTATCAAAACAATTCAAAAGCTTTCTTGGTATCAGAGCTAAAGAGCCTCACGGCATATCAAAACACTGAAATAGAGTGATTAAAATCTTCATATCCATCAGAGTATTACTTCATCATTTGGATATGGCTCATCAGAGGAGTTTCCTCATCATTTGAGAGAAGATACATCAAATTTGTTCACTGCCTCGCCTGAAAACAGGGTTCTCGGCTGCATCTAAACAGATTGATATATCTTCTATAATCAGAAACAAAGATTGCCAGAAAAATAAACCAAGAACTCAAGAAAATCATCAAAACAAGTAAGAGCCTCGCCTAGAGATATCTTCAGAACAAGGTTCAATTTAATCTATTGCAAATTCATCACAAGAAATCTCCGGCTGCTGTTTACCTGTTAGAAAATTCCTCAGATCCTTGATTGATAAGTGGCATTCGTTTGTCCTGATTTTTTTTTATATAACTCTGTCATCATTTGCCTGTCACAATGGTCGACCCAACATCCTCAGCGGCATCAGACAATGGTCGAACTGTCTCCAATGAACCTGGGCCTGTAAATCCAACATCAAATACTGTTATTAGTCTCAAGAGTCAATTAATCACAATACATCTTGAAGAAGATAACTATCTTCTTTGGAAATTACAAGTCGAAACAGCCATTCAAGGATATGGCCTTGAAGGATATATTCTTGGCACTGTAGATATACCAGCCAAGTACATTACAGATGCAAACAATCGAACTGTTGCAAATGAAAAGTATATACAGTATCATCGACAAGATAGACTCATTAGTTCTTGGTTGCTATCATCTATAAGCGCAAATCTATTGCCACAAGTTATTGGATGTACCTCTGCCTATGATATTTGGACTACAGTGGAAAAAGAATTTAATAATCAGTGTTCTGCAAAAGTTCTTCACTACAAGAATCAGTTGCAAAGCATTAAAATGGAGAATCTGTCCATGAGAGAGTATATTGCAAAAGTCAAAAGGCTATGTGATTTACTAAATGCTACTGGAAACAGAGTATCAAATAGTGATCAAGTTTTATACTTAGTCAATGGTCTTAACAATGATTATGAAGCTGTTGTTGCAGTTATAACTTCTCAAAAAATAGTGCCTGCTATCGATGAGGTACATTCTATCCTACTCTCTCATGAGGCAAGAATAAATGCCAAGAAACCACAAGAAATGGATTATGCAGTAAATTTCACAACTGGATTCAAAGGCAAAAATCAGAATTTCAATAATAATAGAAATGATCAGTCTTACCCAAGAGGGGGCAGTGCAAGAAGAGGATGTGGCAGAGGTAGATGGACCAATACCAGTAGGCCAAAATGTCAAATTTGTGAGAAGATGGGTCATACAGCATTGAACTGCTATTTCAGATTTAACACTAACTATACTGCCAATCAGAATCAGAAAAATAATGGTAATCCTAGTGTGAACATGACTTTATCTCAATCTGAAAATAGCAGTCAGGATAATGTAAGCAGAAGTGGTAATCAAAATGACACTGCTAGACTTGAAACTGTGCAAGATGACAGTTGGTACCCAGATTCAGGAGCAACACATCATATTACAAATAATCTTGATAGCCTAAATTTGGGGTGCAGAGATTATAGAGGTAATAATTCTATCCTATTAGGCAATGGTAAAAGCATTAACATTACCCACATTGGCAATACAAATCTAAGTGGTAGGAGACAATTATATTTACACAATCTGTTAAGAGTTCCAAAGATCAAGAAAAATTTAATAAGTGTTTCTCAGTGTGCTCAAGACAATAATGTCTTTTTTGAATTTTACCCTAAATATTGCATGGTTAGGGACATTCTAACTAGAGAACCCATTTTACAGGGTAACATGACAGGAGGCCTTTACAAGTTCAATGCTGTTAGAAATAACAGTGTGATAAAAAGGGGAAAACACTGTAATTTGAATATTCTTGACAAGGCTGATAGCAGCAAAAAAATCTTTGATCTTTGGCATTACAAACTTGGTCATCCAAGTGCCAAAATTGTAATGAAAATATTAGATGAACACAATATTCAGTATAATAGTGTTTCTTTACCATATATTTGTGAGTATTGTCAAGTAGGTAAAAGTCATAGGCTGCCATTCTTTGACTCTGAAACAGTTTACACTGAGCCACTGCAATTAATTGCTACTGACCTATGGGGTCCTGCTCCTATAAATTCAGATTTTGGATTTAAATATTATATTGCTTTTGTGGATGCTTACTCAAGGCACACTTGGATTTATTTTTTAAAGGCTAAATCAGAAACTATTAATGCTATTACTAATTTTATTGCTATGGCTGAAAGGCAGTTTAATACCCTAGTTAAAGTAATTCAGTCTGATGGTGGAAGTGAATTCAAGTGTTTAAACCATTACTTTACTAAGAAGGGAATTGTTCACAGAATAACTTGTCCGTATACTTCACAACAAAACGGGCTAGTTGAACGAAAACACAGGCACATTGTTGAGTCTGGTCTAACCCTACTGGCTCAAGCTAAACTACCTCTAAAGTTTTGGCTAGAGGCCTTCAGTACAGCTGTACACTTGATCAATAGGCAACCAACCAAGGTACTGAAGGATATGACACCATTAGAAAAATTATACAATGTAAAACCAGATTACAAGAATCTAAAACCATTTGGATGTTTGTGTTTTCCTTATTTGAGGCCCTATAATTCTAACAAGTTGAATTTCAGATCAAAACCCTGTACCTTTTTGGGGTATACCACTAGGCAAAAGGGATACAAGTGTCTGGATGAAACTGGTAAGATTTACATAAGTAGACATGTTATATTTGATGAAACTGTGTTTCCTTTTAGCAGTAAACAGATCACAAGTACTAGTAAGGTAAGAAATCCAAATGTTTCCATACCTGAAATCCCAATTTATTCTGAAAATTGGGACGATGATGATGAAAGTGAGGCTGCTGAGTCAAAAAAAGCATCACAAACTCAAACTGAAGAAGGTGATGAATCTCAACAACCCAGCCTCGCCTTGCACAATCCTGAAAATTCAGAAAATCAAGGGTTAGAAGAAAACACAGGATCACAAAGTACCAGATCAGAATACTCATCAGATTCAGATAATGGCAGTCACTCACCATCACCTGAACCGCCAATTCAGACTAGCCACCCTATGGTTACTAGGGCAAAAAGTGGTATTTTCAAACCAAAAGCATATATGACTTTATCCAGTGATTGTGAACCTGATTCCTTTGAACAGGCAATCAAAAACAAAGACTGGAAGAAAGCCATGGATGAGGAATATAATGCACTCATTAGAAATAAAACCTGGGAGCTTGTATGCCCACCTGCTGATAAAAATATTGTTGGGTGCAGATGGACATACAAGCTTAAAAGGAACCCTGATGGGTCAATAAATAAGTATAAAGCCAGGTTAGTTGCCAAGGGATTTACTCAGGAGTATGGATTTGATTTTAATCAAACTTTCTCACCTGTAGTAAAACCTACAACCATTAGGCTCATTCTTACTGTTGCCCTATGTAAAAAATGGCATGTTAAACATTTAGATGTTAACAATGCTTTCTTAAATGGTATTCTTGAGGAGGAAATATATATGAGGCAACCACAAGGTTACAATCTCAATCAAAACTTAGTATGTAAATTAAATAAAGCTATTTATGGTCTAAAACAGGCCCCTCGAGTCTGGTTTGATAGACTGAAAAATACTTTAATTACATTAGGATATCAGTCTACCAAGTCAGACAGCTCATTATTTGTCAAAATAAATAGCTCTACAACAATTTACATACTAGTATATGTTGATGATCTCATTATAGCTGGAAATAATACTGATGATATTGACAAGCTAACTCAGTACTTAGACAAACAGTTTTCCATTAAAAATTTAGGGGATCTAAACTATTTTCTGGGCATAGAAGTATCAAGAACTGAATCTGAAATAATTCTATGTCAAAGAAAGTATATAACTGAGTTGCTTGTCAAAACAAAAATGATAAACGCCAAACCCCAACCTACTCCAATGATAAGCAGTCAGAATTATTCAAAGTATGGGGGAGAGGCTATTTCAAATGCAACTGAATACAGGAGTATTATTGGTGCACTTCAATATGCAACAATAACACGTCCTGATATATCATATAGTGTGAATAAACTTTCTCAATTTATGCAGAATCCTATGAACATTCACTGGAAGGCTATCAAAAGAATTCTGTGCTACTTAAAAGGGACAATTAACTACGGACTGAAACTGAAGACCAGCCAACATTTGCATATAACTGGATACGCAGATGCTGACTGGGCCTCTGATCCTGATGATCGTAGATCAACCAGTGGCTACTGCATATACTTTGGTCAAAGTCTAATATCTTGGTGTTCAAAGAAACAGTCTACAGTCTCCAGATCCAGCACTGAAGCCGAATACAGGAGCATAGCAAATGCAACAGCTGAGATTAAGTGGCTACAGTCTCTATTGTCTGAACTCAAACTAAAATCTACCGTAAAACCTACATTATGGTGTGATAATAGAAGTGCAGTGTTCATGACAGAGAATCCCATACAACATGCCAGAACTAAACATATTGAAATAGATATTCACTTTGTTAGAGAGGCAGTTCAAAGGGGAGAAATACAAGTTAATCATATACCTGGCTTCTACCAGAGAGCTGACATGTTAACTAAAGCTATATCGTTGAAGAACTATACCAGATTCAGGGAGGAGCTCAACGTCACTGACAAAGCAAGCCTTCAAAAAGGTAATACTGAAGAAAGAGCAGGTTCGCGTTTCACATCCTTCAAAGGAAATTTCAAAGAAGCTCAAAATTCCAACAATAAAGGCAGCGCTTCAGCAAACCCTTCAACAAAAAGGCAAGCAAATTATCAGATCGAGTCAGAAATCACAAATCAAAGTTAGAAGAGGATGATAGAAGAAGAAAAGGGTGAAGCGCCGCTTTGATTCAGTCAATTTTCAGCTCGACATGACGAAATTAGGGTTTCTGAAACCCTAAGCTTCGTGGGGGAGTATAAGAGTGTCGGCTGATGTAAACGAGAATATATGTTGAAGCATAGTGGGCTGAGAATATATGTTGAAGCATAGTGGGCTGGCCCAAACCCACATCAGTTATCTTTTCTTCTTTCTTTTTATATAGCCCATGAGTTACACTGTATATATACATCATTCTATTGTACATTGAAAACAATTCTTCAATTAGAAAATAATCTTTCAGTTCTTGCCATTATCAAAACAATTCAAAAGCTTTCTAAGCGTACGTTAAACAGCCTTTTAGGCATAAAAAAAACTAAGCGTTTATTGAAATAAGCATTCATGGTCAACTAAGGGTTATCTAGCTTCCCCAGATGCTCTAATAATATCCCTAATTAAAGCCCAAGCCTTTAGGGAAAAATAAAAACAAAGGTCCATCTCAAATACTACATTTTAACAGCAAGTAAGTACATGCGTGCAAGGAGATTCAACCGTGAATTCAAATAATTGAACATGAGCGAAAGAACTTATGTATAGATGAAGCAAGCTGAGAGTGAAAGGGGAATTAATTAATGTAAGCTCTATGTAACCAAAACGTTTATTTATTAGTACTTAAAACTTATAGTATTAATTATGAAAAAATGACAACGCTATTGCCATTGTTGATTGCAATATGCAATGACGGCATTGAGTAAAGGTTTCAACTTATGTTAACATCTCAATCCTTGAATTTTCTAGCAAACGTCAGTCAGCCTTTTTCTGCAAAATACTTATTTATCATATCGGAGAATTGCTAGACATACTCTACTTAAACGAGAACGGCCTTGTATTTGCCACCTTATTTATCATATCGAAACAACGCTAAGCACATTCTACTTAAGAGAGAGTGAGCAATACTTGCAACCTGATTGTTTGAAATAGATTGACATTAATCATTAGTTATATAATATTAATAACTGTCAACTCACAATATCCAAAAAATATATATAGTTATGTGAAAAGCAAGCACTCCATGACACATCTTTTTTTTTAATTATTCCAATAGAATCATGAGATGAGGTTGCATTTGAAGTAATAGCTCAAGGAGAGAGACTTAGTGTAGTAGAGATAAACACATTAATATATGATGAAAATTAGAGAGCATCCTAGTGATGTGGTACTGTTTGAAATGCAAAATAACTTTCCTTTATGTATGTGTACACACAGATTCAGCTTGCTTACTCCTGATCGGTTTATAAACTATTAAATTATACTTAACTGTATGATTTTATTGTCCTAAGAGAAAAAGGATAGAGATAGAAAATCCTGTGGAGAAAGAATATATCCCCTTCATTACTGATTAGCCTGATTTTCGATTATCGTGATTTGTTCAAACTTATAAAACTCTCCACTACACATACATAACGCATGTGGCACACATACATTAAACGTATATGTAAATTTCCGCAGTCAGTAAAGAAACACAAATCTATGTTGGTTATTAAAGCATGATATATGCACACATACATTATACATAATTCTTATGGAACATTTGACTATATCCTTGTCGTATTCCAATATATACGTAACGATCTTCTCAAAATGATTGTTGATTTTGAGTTCTTTTAAAAAAAATTCTAAATTGTTCATAAACTTCACTTTTATGTTTTGAAAAAATTATCTACCCAAATCTAGACTAATCGTCTATTTTAACGAGCATTAATCTATTTGATTTATAGATTGTAAAAGACCAAAGTGTTTATAATAAGAAGTCCAAGGGGCTGAGATTTCGAAATGTTGGAAAATCCCAATTTATAACAAAACCAATTGACAATGTAATGAGTGAACTCTTAATATTTATACATGATTTATTTTATAAATTCCCCTGCGTAAGACTTGTCTCAACGCGTCCCTACATATGTGGCATATACTGAACCTCACATGTGGATCTTAAAACTGACGTGGGCAAGTGTGGCTTGTGCACACGAATTAAAGCTTCCTCTGATATCATGTTAGAGAATTCCAAATTATCACAAAACCAATTGAAAATACGAAGGGTGAACTCTTAATATTTATACGGGACTTTCTATATATATATATATATATATATATATATATATATATATATATATATATATATATATATATATACATACATACATATATATATACATATAATTTCCCCGGTGTGGAACTTGTCTAAACAAGAAATCATATCTTCTGAATTAAAAGAACTTTTCTAAATTTTCTTGACATGTAACGCAAAAATCATCTACTACGAAATTAATTTTGAGAAGAACTTTAGCAATACTATGTTTAGAAATTTTAAACAAAAGTTTAACATTGAAATAATGACTAATTCTTTTTTGCTGAATCCAATGATCACATGTATCGGTCAAAAGACACATATCTTTATTTGAAAAAAAATCATGATGTAAATGTTTCATTTTCTATTGCCTTATGAAATAACGTCTAACTCTTAACTTTTTCGATACCTAAATCGTATAACTGACTTATACTAAGTAGTTTGTGTTTTAAATGCACAACTAATAAAACTAGTAGAAGTTTTAGAATTACCGATATTGCCGATGTCAGTCACATATTATTTAGACTTGTCTCCAAAATTGACCTGCCCACCATCTTTGTAAACAATATCCTGAATCTACGGACTTCTAGTCATATGCCTCGAACATCCATTATCCAATATCCACTTATTCTTTGTGATTTGTAGTGCTTTACTGTTAGTTGTCTTTTCATCGGTTACAATGGGACATGTTTGTTCCCGCAAATAATTCATTTTCAAAAGTTCAAGTGACTTTATAATAAATAAATGCAAATCTATAAAGTAATATCATGATGATTCTATGACACATGAAAAACAGATAGTTTTAATAATTTAATCAAAAATTGCCATTTTAAATTTTTCAAAAAAAAATAATCAGATTATAAATATTTTGAAAAACAACGTTTTGATATCAAATGAAAAACAACATTTTGATATCAAATGAAAAAAAGATAGAAGGGTGAATAATATTCACTTAAATTTATGAATCTTTTTAGATTATCCTTATCAGTATGTGTTAATGATCATAGAACCAATCAAAGAAACAAGTAATAAGTAAAGTAAATGCAGTAAAGTAAAAAAGAAAGAAAACATTGGATTTTATATCGGTTTGAGGTTACCCTACATCTAGTTCCGTACTCCGTATGGGCTTTAATCATTATCATTTCAATTAGACTTCTTGATTTCAAGGTTACAAAAAGACTTCTTCAGAATCTCAGACCTCTAGGAACAAGTATGTCACTCTCAATTGTTTTTTATCAAGCACAATCAAACCAGACTATATTTAAGGCCACCATCTTACATCTGTAAGGTTGTTTGATTTGTTTTTACAAAAAATGCAGATTTGGATCGTTCGTTCTTGATTACAATTGCTCATATAACTCCAGATTGCACTTTGATCTTAATAGAATGAAGAAAGTTTGATGTAGAATCAAATTAGAGTTGAACTGACTTGATTTGGTCTGAAAATCAATAGAGTTTAAGTATAAACTTCTTAGAAAATGAGAGGAGAAGGAGAAATAGTGAAAAATATATGATATCATTTTTGGAAGAAAGGCATTTATGGGAGTGAGGTGAAATAACTATTGGTAAATGGTTATAGCGAATATACACCCCTATTCAAATATGTATTTTTAAAAATATTAGTTACTATGTCAATATATGTGACATGCTTATGTCGACGTATATACAAGTATTTGAAAAATTGATTTGTTAAAAAAATGTTCTAAAATATAAAACTATATATAACGATTTGAAACTATTTAAACAAAGCAAATGTATATTTAAAACATAATAAAATTTATGGAAACTTATCAAAAATAGTTTTATAGAATTTAAACTAAATTATAATATATATATATACTTAAAAAAAATAGATAAGTAATATTTTAAACTTTAAAAATATAAATATCAAAATTATAATATCTATATAATAAAATTCCCCCTTGGAAAAACAACAAGACAAAGAGTGGTTCAGATTTAATCCCGCAAAAACAAATCCACCGTCCTAATTTAAACACATCCCCTGATATTTTGATTGCCACCTCATCCGCATTTGCCTTATATTTAGTTATCACGCATATCAGTAACTTTGCTCTCCCACTTTCACGTTCCCACGTCTTCCTCCACTCCGTTCTAAATTCTTTCTTCCACCAACCCTTTTTATATATTTGTAGATAATCTCTTCTGTCTTCTCTTCTCGCAAGTCGCAATTTCACCTTCTCTTCTCATTTAATCCCATCTCCACCCAATTCACGCATTCTAATCTTCCCACTCAACATTTTTCCGCTTACCAATTCACTTATCGTACACGATGATATGTCCTCTGTACACGATACACGATGACAAGCAGCAACAATATTTAATATTCTCATCATTCATAGAAATCTTTGGGCGGGTGGAGATTATATTGTTTCCAAAATTGTATGTTTGCTACATGAATATGAGGTTAATGTCATTGTGTTTGACAGTCATGTAAGTGTTTATCTTTTAGTTATGTGCTTACATATTTTAATTTGAGATTATCAGTATATAACATCTACCCATATCTTAAAGGGTCGACATGTTTACCCAGACCGGCCTATGCAAATTCGGAGAAGCACATGTCCAAGGCAGAGAACAAGTCTAGGAAGTGAAGTATAATGTAACGGCTGGAAATTTCCGACTCCTCGAGAGTCGGAAATTCCGAGAACGTTAGTGAAAGAATTTAGAAGGTGAGAAAGAAAAGATAGAACTAATAGAATAGAAGAAGAAGAAGAACATCAGAATCATCAGAGTAACACGAATCTCACAGCGGAACGAATAACATATAATATATAACATAACTTTGAAGTAAACAGTTATATATATACAATAGCACTTATCAGAGTACAACACTTACAACACAGCGGAAATAACTATAGCTATAAAATCTTGCAGCCTCCTGCTCCAAGCCCTCCAAGTATATCTGTAAATCCCGACTACTTGACTGCCCGTACAAATTTAGGCACCCAAGAGTTTAGGGAAAACAACAAAGTAAACTCCAGGTCAGTCATGGGACTGGTATGAGTAAAATAGTTTAAAACAGGTATAGGATATCTCATAAGACCACGCCGTAAATACGGAACGGGTTTTTCCCTTATGAGTATCTGAACAACTTTGACAAGCAATATCATTGATATTATAATAATGTCTAAGTACAAATAGGTATCAATCTAGCAGAAACGCTTGCATCTCACGTTCTACATACATAGTATAAAATCATAAATCGCAGGGCGCTTATCGGAAAATGGATTCCAACAGACAAGGTATGGGAGCACCTTCTGAATAGTGTACTCTAGAGGTGATACACTCAGGGTTCAACAAGAACGTCTTGCAACCCGGCCACACATGACCGCTCACTCATTTAGCTTGAGTGTCGCGAATATATTGCCACCACGGTTATAGGCCATCAAACCGTCATCCGAAGATACAGAATCAAAAAGAAGTATAAATATGAATATTCACTAGATCGGTGACAATACACCCTGCTTGGGGATGACCCAACTAGCCATGCTGCCTAGCCCAACTTTTGTTACTTCCAGGTGTGAGGCTAGAAGCTACGTCTATCTTCAGAACATCTGATCACCATTCACTTTGAATGCCACATCGTCATACCCGCCAAATCACAAATTGACTTATCCAAAGATAACACGGGTATATAGCTAAGAGAAACGAATTCCTCCGCCACCAAACGTGAATACGTTTGAACAGATCAACTTACGCGATCCATTGGATATACTCTGTCAGACCTTCTTCCATATACGTTGTCCTGGGACTTGACAAACCGAAGGCACTATTCAGTATATCCATCTTAGTCACTGTTATCTAAGACTTATACAACAGCCCTTGCACTTTACTCCGTCTTCAATTTATCTTTGGCAGATATTGCTCGCAACGCTTATGCCAATACAGAGTGGTTCTTTGGATAATAATCCAACCGGACTCTCCATATTAACAACGTTAAAATGGTAAAAACTTTGATAGTCTGTGATTTAACTATCAAATGAAAACATGTCGGTGTATAAACAACGATCTTATTTCCAAATGGGAATTCGATCGATCAATCATCATATGTTCATATTTCCTTATTTCATATATTTAGAATATATATGTTATTAATCATTGGAAAACATTTCCATAACTTATTTTCACATCACTATATTTTCGCAACTATCAGTCCCTAACTGTACCTAGTATGAGAACAATTCTCTAAGTATCAATCCGGAAGGTCGAAACCAACATCAGATCGTCACTTAGAAAACCGTTCAACTTACCCTCTCCAGTCAGTTTCTAAATTTGCTTAACTCTATTGATTAACCCTATTCACTTAACTTCTGTCGAATAAACTATATTCGATATCTCCTCCAACACTATTCGAATAAACTATATTCGATTAACTTCTCTAACTCTATCCGAATAAATTATATTCGATTAACTCTTTTTACTCGAATAAACTATATTCGATTAACACTTTCTTTCGAATAACTATATTCGATTAACTCTTCGACTAACTCCTTTGGATTAACTCTTCGACCAACTTCTTCGGATTAACTCTTCGATTAACTCCTTCGGATTAACTAACTTCGAATTACTCTTCTCAAATGAATAGCATTTGATTTCTCCACTCGAATAAACTATATTCGATTACTCTTCTCAAATGAATAACATTTGATTTCTCCACTCGAATAAACTATATTTGATTACTCTTTTCAAATGAATAGCATTTGATTTCTCCACTCAAATAAACTATATTCGATTACTCTTCTCAAATGAATATCATTTGATTTCTCCACTCGAATAAACTATATTCGATTACTCTTCTCTCGAATACACTATATTCGATAACTCTACTTCGGATAAGTGATATTCGACAACTCTACTCGATTAACTCTACTTGGATAACTCTAACTGGTCAACTCTAACTGGTCAACTCTAACTGGTCAACTCTAATTGGTCAACTCTAACTGGTCGACTCAACTGGTTAACTCAACTGGTTAACTCTAACATATTAACTCTAACTGGTTAACTCTAACTGGTCAACTCAACTGGTTTAACCTAACTGGTTAACTCGTCTTGATTAACTGAACAAATCCACTTAGTTTAACTTAGCTAATTCACGTTGATTAACTCTAACCGATTTACTTAGTTTAACTCAACTAATTCACTTCGATTAACCACTTAGTTAACTTAACTAATTTACTTCGATTAACCACTTAGTTTAACTTAACTAATTCACATCGATTAATCACTTAGTTTAATTTAACTAGTTCACTTTGATTAATCACTTAGTTTAACTTAACTAATTCACTTTGATTAACTTAACCAATTTACTTTGTTTACTCGACTAACTTGCTTTGGTTAACCTAACCAATTACTTTGTTTAACTCGACTAACTTGCTTTGGTTAACCTAACCAATTACTTTGTTTAACTCGACTAACTCGATCAACTTAGTTCGATCAATCATTTAACTTGGTTTAAATAAATCATTTGGCAAATCTGGTTTTAACTAACTCATTCATTTATTCTAAATAAATGATTCCCTTTGTAAATATTTCATTTCTAATGTGAATAACCCCTTTTGTAAATTTCGTATTCAATTTCTAATTGAATATCTCCTTTTATCTTATTCAATTCTGGGTGAACGACTCCCCCTAAAATATCTTATCCAAGTTCTAATGAATAATCTGGTTTAAATATCTTATTCAAGTTCAAATGAATAATCTGGTTTAATATCTTATTCAAGTTCTAATGAATAAGTCTGGTTTAATATCTTGTTCAAAATCTAATTGAATAGGTCCTTTATAAATTATTCCATTCATAAAGATTTCTATTTATAAATATATTTTATTTATAAATATTCTGTTTCCACATTCCGGTATGTTACGGTGTTCTAACTTATCAAGTTTCGATGTCCAATATCATCCGTACACACAAAATCAGCAACAGGTTATAAATCACATCATATATTAAAATATATGAAAAACAATAGAATAACTGTTGAGGAATCCAGTCGGATTCCTCCGACCTGTCTTCCCTGCATCCACAGATATTACACAATAATATCGATATCACTTTCAGTTCCAGATGATATATTCTGATAAAGAGAATCAATACAGACATTTAACTAACTAACTAGCAGTTCAATCAATCGGTCAACACAAAATCAAACAGTCAATATCTAACAGTTCTAAAAATACAACATGCAAATATAAACTGTTCAGAGTTGGTGAGTTTTACTCACATTTGACGATCATCGTCAATGACGATAACCATCGCTTGATTCAGACAATTTATTTTTCTATAAATTGTAACGGACTCCAATCGACTCGCGGTCAGTTCCAGCGCGTAGTGCTCGTCCATACGATCCCAACGCAACTTACGGTTCGTCAATCTGACTTCGTACGAGCTAGATATGGCCATTACAAGTTAATTCATAATTGGATTTAAATTAAAACTAAAATAGATTAACTACTTTGGGCTTTGACCTTATTATCGGCCCACTACCCTTCGAGTAACCCAACCCGTATCATCGTCCTCCCCCAAATTTGATCGTGGCTCTCCTGTAACCCCTCAACCCATAGACGATTCTTCCTCCTCTCTTATCTCCTCTTCTACTCTACGCCAGTCCAAGCTAAAAGCTCCGACGAACTCCTCATCTCGTCCCCTACACCCCCGTATCCCTTCCATCCACCTCGGCGACACCATCTCCATCGCGTCCTACAAGTTCACGGCGTCCCAGCCTGAAACCATCGACACTTTCTTGCCCAGAACTCCACCCAACTTCGGCAACAAACTCCCCTTTCGATCCTGAGTTCAACGCTACCCTCCTCTTGGCCGATCTCCTACCACACCGTCGACGAACCCATGCCCTATCCGGCTGGTCGAAAATGGGCATCGACAGAAACAAGATCGCACTCAATGTTTCATATACAGAAATGGAGAAAAACGAAGGGGGATTTCAGCTGTATCGTTTCTGGAATTTATAGCCTTCCCTCTGAATTAATATGATTTTCTTTTCCTTGAATTTCTTTTTTTAGGTTTCTCCCTGCGTTCCTTGGGTTTATATGATTATATAGACTTTCGGGTGGTAGGTAACAGTTGTGGCTGAGAAAAGGTGTTACGTGGCCTCCCTATTACCCAAGAAAATTATTGGAATATTTTATTTTTGGATTTATCTATTTTATTTGTTTATTTATGCACTCTAAAAATTCCTGTAGTCACACGTGATGCCCAAAAATCACCAAACTGGACATGTAGCTAGAGTTCGACATTACGGTCCCAACGAAACTGGTTTCATCGAATTCCGACTCCGTATGCTCGCACAACGTATTTTTAACTGTCAAAATACTGACTGTTTTACACTCTAAAAATCCGTACGGTCACACACTGACTCTAAAAATCACGAAACATGAAATCTAACAACTATTTGACATTGCGGATCCAACAAAAATGGTTTTGTCGAATTCCGACTTCATATGCAAAAGTGGCTATTTTTAACGCTCCAAATAGCCTATTTAAATATATAAATATATTTAAATAAATTAAATTAAATATAAATAAATTTATATTATCGTATATATTCACAGTGGAATATCATACGGCTCCAGGATAATTATATATTTCATATTCTAAGTCTAGGTTGAATCGATATTCAATTTACATTGAAAATCCCTTTTTATAACGTATATAAAGCGTTACGAATTATAACGGAATTCCACAGCGACTTTTCTGAAATTTGATTTGGACGTACATCAAAATCTATACGATGAAATCCCGATTTTTCCCTTCCACTAGAAAGATATACTCCACCAGCTCCACGCGTTTCTTGTTTTCACATAAATCCGGCTTAAAACGAATCCTGTACATCCAGTTGAAGTTCAAATCGCCAAACTGCGAACTGCCGCGACGTTTCAGGTTCGTTTTAATTATAATTATAAATTATAGTTCGAACGTTGTACTTTAAGTTATCGATATCACCAAATCGACATATAAATAATTAAATAAATTAATTATTCGATAGCTAACAAAACGCGCCATTACATATAACCTCTGCTCATGTGTTCATATACTCTTTAATTTAATTATCAATTCATATTACATTTTTCATATCACATTACAAATTTGGGATTGTGCAATACTGGCCTATAAAGAGGATACAATGAATAATCGGCAAACTAGTGAATGACCATTAAAAAGAATTACGGTAAGACAATCTACTGCTTATATTTTGAATACTAAAATAAGTACATTTTTCGTTTTAACCAACTGCTTATTTACACTTTTTTGCAGCTTAACTTGCACTCAGCACATTGGAGTAAGGACATGGTGATCGATAATTACACTTTTTTACGTGTACTTAAAAATATGTTTAAATGTTGATAATAAGTTTTAATATATATCCTGTATCAAAGTTTGTCATATTTATTTTTATCCTCTCTGCATTTGCTTTCTGTGTAAAAAAAAATTCGTGTGATGTGGTTAGCTCAATTTAACATGCTGTGAATACTTCTTGAATCTTGCCTTATGTTACTTATGATTTTGATGTTGCTATATACCTTTTTGAGTCAGTTGAGCATACATACGAAATCTTTACTGTAAGTCAGTCGTGTATATCGCAAAGAAGTTATATAACATAAACTGCTATATGAATTATATTTTGTTTGCTGATACACATTCCTAGCATCTCATGCATGCAATAAATAGCTTAAATGAAAAGATAAAAATGTGCAAATCATAAGAGCCAATCACTAACAATATTCTAATGATACCTAATTTCAACTATGAAATTAGCATTAAATGGGTTGGGACCTAAAAGCTTCAAAATATATTTGAAATTATGTTGCTATATAAATTTAGCATTAATGGCTCAATTTAACATGCTGTGAATACCTCTTGAATCTTGCCTTATGTTACATATGATTTTGATGTTGTTATATATAATTTAGCATTAAATGACTCAATTTAACATGTTGTGAACTCTTGAATCGTGCCTTATGTTACGTATGATTTTGATGTTGCTATATATAATTTAGCATTAAATGGCTCAATTTATCATGCTGTGAATACCTCTTGAATCTTGCCTTATGTTACGTATGATTTTGATATTGTTATATATAATTTAGCATTAAATGGCTCAACTTAACATGCTGTGAATTCCTCTTGAATCGTGGCTTATGTTACATATGATTTTGATGTTGCTATATATAATTTAACTTTAAATGGCTCAATTTAACATGCTGTGAATACCTCTTGAATATTGCCTTATGTTACGTATGATTTTGATATTGCTATATTCGTTTTGGAGACATACGAGCGTACTTACTCATATTTAACGTAAATGGGTCGTGTATATAGCAAAGAAGTTACATAACATAAACTGCTGTATGAATTAAATTTTGTTTACTGATACGCATTCCTAGTATATCATGCATGCAATAAATAGCTTAAATGAAAAGATAAAAGTGTGCAAATCCATTTCATTCTATATAAGATCCAGTCACTATCAATATTCTAATGATACCCAATTTAAACTATGAAATTAGCACTAAATGGGTTGGGAGCTAAAAGCTTCAAAATATATTTGAAATTTTAAAAATGCTATATCAAAAGATTACCATATAAAAATGGAGTGAAATTGTTTATATTCCATTACAATGGAGTGAAATTGCAGTTCAAAAGATTTGTAGATAATCAGAAAGGTTTTGTATATTTACATCTTCATAGGGTCTTTATATAAAAGTTACTATATTATTGGTGATATAATTTAGCATTAAATGACTCAATTTAACATGTTGTGAATACCTTTTGAATCTTGCCTTATGTTAGGTATAATTTTTGATGTTGCTATATACGTGAAATTGTTTATATTTCAGTACAATGGAGTGAAATTGCATTTCAAAAGATTTGTGGATAATCGGAAAGGTTATGTATATTTACATCTTCATCGGGTCTTTGTCAAAAAGTTACTATATTATTTTGGTGATATAATTTAGCATTAAATGTTAAAAATACTGGCATTGCATGTTTGTAGCCTTTAAACCTGTTCCAATTACGAAAGTCAAATATAATATTAGTTTTATAGAAAAATGCAGTTATGGACATTATTTTAATTACTCCTTCAATATATACTACGTTAGACTCATAAAATTTAACAAATGTACGTACTTTTCTCCTCAGAAGTTAGTTTTCTAAAACTTTTTCTTAAAAAAAAATTCTTACTGCAGTTTTACACCTTTATTTTGTCTGCAGATGCTTTGCAATAAAAATATTTGGCCTGCCACCGACGCGATCACCAATATCCATCTTTTTGGTTAGTTTATTTGTTTGCAAGTCCTTATTTTCTTCACTATTACAAGTGTTTTCGCAATTACTTATTCGGTTTGGTACCTTAACACTACGACTTCATACAAACTTCTTTTCTGACCATTTTTTTTCTTCACTGCAGTTTGCAGACTGTGATAAGATCGAGGCAGAGTATCTGGCAAGGCGTTCAAGGAATTAATCAACCTGCTTCTCCATTATAACCTCATTTCCTTCTTTCCACACTCACCAGTTCCGTTTGTATTCCCCTCTAATAAATTACATTCACTTCCCACTTGTGTTACCACTGTATAAACTTACCTGTCTTTTCTTTGTATGCATAAGTTTCTATTATGCAGTTTGTTTTCTACAGTTTGTTTTTAATTATGACACTTTTCCCTTTCATTTATTATTCTGTTACCAACTTCGCGCATCTTTTACTACTCAACTGAAATAATTCCAACATTTTACATTCATCCACTTCCAATTTACATTAAATAACCTACGACAAATAAAAATATAAATGTACAATTACTCCACATATACATAACATTTGATGAACATCAATCGATGCGCAAACGACTTGCATCGATCACGCATGAAGTGCGTGCCACAACCACGCGCGAAGAGCGTCAAACAACCACGCGCATGCAAACTACAACACCCCGTACTCTATGCTCCCGTGCAAACTACAACACCCCGTACTCTATGCTTCCGTTCAACGCACGGGTTTCCACTCGTCAAACTATAATATCAAATCATAATTATTAATGCTAAAATTAAAATCCTAAGTGTAATAAAAACCATAGTTTAAAGTATAATGTAAAAGCCAAAGTATATGAATAATCAAAATATTAGAACCAAAGTATTGAAACCAATATATTGAAACCACAATACAAGTATGAAGTATAAAGACTGAAAATTATAATAAGTATAAAAGAATTTTAAAGTAAAGATATCAAAACATAAAACAGGAAATTTGTGTGAAGGACAAAAAAAGAAATTTTTTTGCCTAAAAGGACAAGAGCCAAAAAAGTTGCTCAAAAGGCCAATTTTTAGTGTAAAGTGAAAAAACAAGGAACCCCCCTGAATTCCACCATTTGCACTAGAAAATGTCCTTTTGGACAAATTTTTTGCCTCTTGTCCTTTTGAGCAAACTTTTTGCTCTTTTTGTCCTTATGGCAAAAATCCCCAACATAAAAATCCCTTTTGAAAATACTTTGGAAATCCACTTTGAATATTTTGAAAACACTTCATAAAGAGATTTAAGAATAGGAATACTTTCAAACCATTTTGAAATGGATAAAGGGAGATCGATTGAGTGGAACTTGAGTTTTAATAATTAATCCAAGACTCGATAACATTTCTGGACTATCTTGAATTCTTGAACTTTTCATTACTCATGATTTTCATTCTGTAACTCTTGGACCATCAATCTGAATCTTCAATCTAGATACTATAAAATCTTCACTATAAATAATTGTCTAAAATCCCACATTATATACAATATGCATCTAGATAATCGTTATTACATGTGTAAATATATCATTGTCGAAGGTTGTTATCATCAAAATTACTACTTATGGTACTAGAACAATCATTTTTTTGAATGGGATAAACACAATAATAGAATATGGAAATGCGATGTTCTATGAAAATAGATTCATGGTTATCCTATCCAATTCATCTATCAGTGAAGTGATGGAAGTTAATACACTTATTAATAAGTGATGGAGATCACTAAACATATTCGTCAATCTAAGAACACTCATGAAAATGATAATGAAATTGCTGAAACTGTCGGGAGAAGTAAAATAACGAGGACTCAAAATTCATTGGAATATATTATATCATCTACTATGTTGATGAGTTAAGATATTGTATTGGACATCACCAATGCTTTCTACAACTATAGATTCTAATCCTCTAACATATACCCGAGCTAAAAAGTCTCCGGATTCAGCAATTTGGAAGGAGACTATAAAATGATAAAAATAAATTCTATTTTGTGACATTAAACATCAAAACCAGTTGACTAAACTCTCAGTTCTAAACCAGTGGGGAGTAAGTGAATATTAAAAAAAAAAAAAGTAGATGGCATGCAAATTTTAAGTCTACGTTAATTGCTTAGAGATTTACCTAAAAGGAAGGAGTATGTTATTCTGATATATATGCACATATGTCAATAAAATCGATAATTAGGACATTAACCACATTAGAATCTATTTATAAATATGAAATTCATCAAATGGACAATAAGACTGCATTCTTAGGTGGAGATCTTTATATATATATATATATATATATATATATATATATATATGTGTGTGTGTGTGTGTGTGTGTATGTGTGTCTACCAAAAGTTTTTGTGATGTTTGGTCGAGAACACAGAGTATGTAGACATATTAAATCACTTTACAGCCTTAAAAAATGCACTAAAATAGTGGCATGAGAAAATTGATAAAACCATTGTATCGGTAGTTTTATGATTTGTGAATTAAATAAATGTATATATAGAAAATTGTATGCTTTAAAGGTGTTATTATATAACTTTATATTGATGATATGTTGATATTTGTGACAGACTGTGCGGTCGAAATGCTTAGCAGATCTAATGCAACAAATGTGAGCTTTTACTTGGTCCTGGCAGGATTGGGCTGCCGTCTTCTCAGGATGAAATGATACTCAGCCTTCTAGGTCTCTACGGATTGGTTTTTTTTTTTTGCCATCTTCTAATGTTCTTCACAACAGCATCTGGTGTCCTCCCGATTATATCGGAGTTCTTTTTGAGTTGGAGACTACGCTCGCTTCCCAGCTCCCTCCAATGGCAGTTTCCGAGAGCTTGGTTTCCTCTTATTTTTGTCTCTACTGTGTACTTTTCATTTTATGCCACAAATTTCGTAGTTGTCTAAAACTACAAATATGTTTTTGTACGCCATTGGAGAAAGATTAATTTTCTCCCTTTTGGTATATAGATTTCCGTTTTACTAAAAAAAATGCAGCAAATGTGTACACTCGTAACAGGGATAAAGAAAAGGCATAGTGGGGATATAACAGATGACTCTAAAATATCATATACAACTCGTGTTTGAAAACTAATAACTGAGTCACGTACAAAGTCACTCTCTTGAAGGCGTTTCAGAGATCTGCTCAATGGTGCAAAGCAGTTCGTAGCTTTCGTCGCCGCCTCTAGGATAAAACTGCCTCTTCTGTAATATCAATTCACTTGCACAATGAATTGAGCTTGATTAGCACTAAAATTAAAAAAAAAAACTATGGTGCTCTTTTGTATTGTAAATAAAAAATATATCAATGAAGACAAGAGAGTTTTTGAAGAGAAAGTAAGAGAAAAAGATTGTTGTATTTGAGGCTTTGTCTATTTTATTCCTTATATAGACAGAAGAAAAAAGTAACATTAGCTAGGTTAGTGGGAGGAAAAATGGACCGCAATTAATACCACTTTAAATAAAAGAAACATTCAAAAAGGTTGTAATTTTTAACATGTAAATTGCATATGTTTCAAAAGAGATGAATGATAATAAATCTTAATTGATTATCAATCATAGCAATATTTTAATACCATTTGTTTTTGTAATAGCTCCATAAAAGGTCACATACATATATGACCGTTGTGCTAGTGTGACTATTCAATCACAATAATGGCTCATACGTATATTACATATATGTAAATATATTACCGTTATAACTTTCAACGGCTCTATTGCATAAATTGCTCAAAAATAAATTTTTGGTAACTGCAATTAATTTTTAAATAAATTCATTGCATATATAAAACATTTCCAACAATCCCCCACCTAAATTTTAAAAATAATAATTTTCGAGCAGTTTTTAAAAAATATAAGATTGTGCATAAACAAAGATGCCTTCCGACTTGAACCTTTGCATAGTGGATAAGATACAGTTTTTACTAGAGTGACATGTGGTCTTGAACTCCATTCCTGACATCAGACCACACACAACCGTTTCTATTGTGCAATTAAATAAGCCTATGCGTTAATGATCAAGAACGTATATCCCGATTTAGTGAACGCTTTAGAAGTTTTGCTCAAAACTTCATAGGAAACGACCACATTTCCACATTCACATACGCGAGTCTATCAAGAGCACTTCTGAAGGTAGGTACTCCACTACAAATAGAGTATAGATCTCGTTAACAGTTTCTATTAACTCATCCTCTTATCACTTCTTGAATACATGCTTCTTAATACACAGAAATTGCATGTTCAACTGCTATCAATACACAACTTGATTTTACCCATTGAACCTAGTTCTTGGGATATCTAGTCATTTAAGTCGGATTACCATTGTGCGTGATTCCACAATTTCAGGGCAATAACCCCCTTTTTTTAGAATCACTAAAGACTTTCTTTCTTGTCAGTCCTTTCGTCAAAGGATCGGCCAAATTATCATCACTTCATATGTTATGTTCTCTAACAACGCTGTGCATACAACTGTCATTTCTTACCGTTGTAATATCGGTTCTGTTCTTTTTTTCAATAGCCGTCAAATTGTCATCACTACATATGTGATGTTCTCTTACAGTATTATTCTTACGACTGTTGTCTTCTACCATTGTAATAACGATTCTGTACTTTTTGCAATAACCGCGGAACTATCGCACTAGATTACATCACTGGTGTCGATTTTTCCAATATGGAGATCTCAACTAGCAGATTTCTTTAGTTCTTTGCTCTTTCACTAGCTGTGACTAGTGCTATTATCTCAGTCTCTATAGTAGACTGAGTCAAAATAGTATATTTCCTGAATTTTTCAGAAACAACTCCTCTAGTAATGTTAAATATATATAGCTATTGGTCGCTTTTGAATCATCATATAAAGTATTCCAGTTTGCATCGGAATAACCTTCAAGAACAACTGGAAACTTTTCATAATGTGCGACGACCCCAACCCCCGTGTGACGGTGGCAAGGATTATCTTTGGAATATAACACATAAACAAATAACAACAGAACAGAAATACAGAATTACACCGGATAATATACATCAAATTACATCGGAAATAATAATCATCAAAGTTACACAACATAATAGGATCATACTTAGTACAAAATACAGTTTCAGTTTAATATAAAATGTTTACAGCGGAATCAAACATAATATACGTAACAGTGTCTGAAACAGTAAAATAGAAATGATAGAATCCATCTCCAGCTCCATAGCTATCCAGAATGAGTCTGCTAAAACCTGAATACAAGGCTGCCCGTGTAGAAATAAGGGCCCCCAAGTTTGCAGAGTGAAACAAACTTCGAGTCAGTCAGGAGACTGGTATGAGAAATCTACATAACTGGTTAAACAATAATAATAAGGCAAATCATAGGACCACGCCGCTAACGCGGAACGGGTTTACTCCAGTGATTGCCAGTGCATGAATAAAGTGAAGTATTTAAACAATGCAATGCTTTTTAGAAAAAAATGAAGCCATTATAAGACTCAAGTCCCATCACACAATGCAACGCAAACCGGAGGATAGAGTTTTACTTTATAATTGCCAAAATATGCTTAATACTTATAAAGCAAAACCATTTGATGTTATTACTAGTGCTTATATGTTTCAAAAACAATTTCAATCATAATGTATCAATCACAAACGGCATAAGTGCCCCATACCACTATGCCACCATATATAGGCGCTACAATCAAAATCGCACAGTGTTGTATTGGAAGTTGGATTTACATCATGAACCCAGGAAAGGGATCGTCCTTACCGCTTCGAGACAATCTAGTCCATGTCTCAGGAACAGCCGCAACTACCCTTAGGAGCCACAGAGCGTAGAGGATTAAAAATCCCTAAACAATACGTCTCCCTGCCTTATGGGGCTTAAAACAATCGGCATCGTAGTGACCGATACATCCGAGGCGCCTTGCATTCCAACAACCACATAGGTAAAAATATATAAATGTTAGGGCATGTAAAACCCTGGCACCACCTCCAGCTAGAAAGAGACGTATGTCCTCCCTGGATCCTTCTCCCGTTTTTGGTTCACACCGGGGTGTGAGGCTCGTGAATTAACGCTATACACAAAGCGGCGCTATATTAAAGCTATGCTTTGATCATCAACCACAAGGCTCTGCTTTTCAACAAAAGCCTTGATCATTTGCCACTCAGGCATGCCACACAGGCAATTCATTCCATGCGACTGATGTCCATTGATATACAACCTCTGATCCCGTACGTCTCAGAGAAGGGTGAAGTAAGAGAATAAATTCTCCTTCACTAGGCAGATGTATATTTTATAGAAATCGATCAGCACAGAATAAATCCTATGTCAAACGCACAGTCCATTTACAAGTCCATTCTGGGTCTGAACGAAACCGGAGGCACCTTATTCCCTGTCCCACATGTCCAATACAGGAGAGAGGCCCTCGCATATCCGGTCGATCTCCAAGTACGTCTGGACGACCACCACTTATTACCTTGTCTTGGGATGCCTCCCAATCAAGACATCAGTAATCATCCAAACGATGTGAAGACCTCCGGTCTTCAACCACCGTCTTCATCTTCGACTTCTTATCGTCGATCAATTTTTTGAAATGAGAATTAACTCGGCCTTTTCAAATAATTCACGTATATTTAGAATTCAAATCAATTCATTTCATGTTGAATTATCTGACATCCATTTTCAGTTCATTAATGTGATTTTCATGTCAAACACATCCAACCATCAAAATATCGAACAAACCAAGTGGAATCGGTTTATTTTCATTCCATATCGTTTATAATATTTTACAACGATATATCGCTATTTTTATTTATTTAAAAATAGCCCATTTTAATTAAACGACGCTTCAGGCCATAACACGGCCATGGCGTTGTTTTTCTTCAGATTTGACTCAAACATATCTGAAAATCTAACTGTTGGATCTTTACAAATTTTATATCGTTGGTAAGGTCTTTTCAAAGCGGACCCAACAGTTCAAGTTTTGGGAAAATCCGACGATCGGATCTCCCGGTATAGTCGTTTAAAGTTACGATTTCAAAACGCGAATTGTAGGGGCTTGATTCGTTTTAATTTAACTTATATATATATATATATATAATTCATTTTGGCGTTGTTTTTATTCAGATTTGAATTAAACATTTCTGAAAATCTAACCATTGAATCTTTACAAACTTTATATCATTGGAAAGTTCTTTTCAAAGCGGACCCAACGGTTCCAGTTTTGGGAAAATCCGATGGGCGGATTTCTCGGTATAATTGTTTAAAACTACGATTCCAAAACGCGAACTACAGCGTCGTTATTCTTTTTATTTTAATTCATATATATATAAATATAATTCATTCTTCGATTTCTAAACCACTTTTACTTCATATACAAGTTAAAAATAATATTTTTAACCAACAAATGTTTATTTCAACACATGAATATTTTCTATACTTCATTCAAGCGATAAAAATGTGATTTTTATCATTCTAACTTTTTATTCAACATATAAATATTTTCTATACTTCATACAAGCGATAAAAATGTGATTTTTATCGTTTAAATATTTTATTCAACATATGAATATTTTCTGTACTTCATACAAGCGATAAAATGTGATTTTTATCGTTTAAATATTTTATTCAACATATGAATATTTTCTGTATTTCATACAAGCGATAAAAATGTGATTTTTATCGTTTAAATATTTTATTCAACATATGAATATTTTCTGTACTTCATACAAGCGATAAAAATGTGATTTTTATCGTTTAAATATTTTATTCAACATATGAATATTTTCTGTACTTCATACAAGTGATAAAAATAAGATATTTATCGTTTAAATATTTTATTCAACATATGAATATTTTTTTCAATACATGAATATAAATCAAACACATGAATATTTCAAAAAAAATCGACGGCATAACGGTAGGGGGTTTAAATCCGGCACCGTCCCTAGTACGGCTCCTTGCACTACCTTAGGTTTCGCGGCGTTCCCTAAAGGGCTTATTCCTATGATCTAAATATTTCGATCACTTTCATATCATAATGAATATTTTTCCACAAACAATTCTAATTTTGTTTCATTCCAACAACCACAAACAACCATATCAACCATTCGCATTTATCAACCAAATTTCACGTCAAGCAAAATCAAGTCATCCGTGGTTTGTGGACGACAGGTGCCGGGTGTTTCTAAACTCCATCTACATCCTAACATATTTTATTTCTAAATTAAATTGAATTTAGAAATCTCGCATTTCTTTTCGCTTTGCCAAAAATTGTAGCAAGCTCTAAAAATTTCCTAGTCTCTTCTAGAATGTAGAAGACGTCGTCACGGTCCCGATATCTCTTGTTTCACTGAATTTTGACCACAAATGAAAAAGATATGATTTTTATACGATTTCAATGCTTTTAATTGTCGAAATCAGTTTAAAATAAACAAACCCATATACCTTTTTAGTTGGTTCACAACTAGGTTTGCATTTACCTTTTAATCCGCGTAGCTAGGGGCCGATTGGGTTATTGCACGTCGAAGAGGGAGGAGAGGGCTCCTCGGCGCCGTACACCTTGCTCAGATCGACGGTCCTTGGAAGGCGTGGCGGCAGTCCAAACACGCCGACTTTCTAGCGTTGATTCACCTCCGATACTCGACAATAATCGGTGAAGTTTATATGGATGGGAAGCTTGAGAGAAGATCTATAAATTTCCCAACTGAAGCACTCGGTTTCGTGGTGAGATCGAAGAAAAAAGGAGGAGAGAAGGTACAAGTGGTTTCCGCCGCCGGGTTCAGAAGATGGAGCGGGTTTCTAATCAACGTGGAATGGAAGGAGAAATTTGATTGGCCCGTGGAATTTATAATTATTTTAAATTTCTTTAAATCCGAAAATACCCCTCGCTCCATATGAACTCCAAATCAAACCCAACGACTATCGCCACTAGCCAAATACCCCCATTCCAGACACAATGAAACATGTTTCGCAGGCCCATTCGACTGTTTCAGTCAGTTATTCTTCAAATTAAAATATAAAACATTCAAATATGGATTTGAACGTACATTTTAATTTGCCGGGGCCACATACTGGTTTCAAAAATTCCAGAAAAATAAATCTGGCTATGTTGGGACAATACGGTCCCAACAAAACTGATTTCGTCGAATTTGAAGACCATTTTAAAAATGGACTTTTTCTGGTCAATCCAATTCAAATTGAAATTACCAAACGCGTTTTCCTTTGTCACGCTCAGATATTAATTCCAAAAATTATGGAATTTGAAATCTAGCAATAATTTGAGATTCCGGATCCAACCAATGCGGTTTCATCGAAAACGGAGGTTGTTTGCAAAATGTCTATTTTTACGGGCTATATTTATTCCATAACGACCATTATGAATATTCAACTGGCCATAACTTTTGATTGCCGCTATAAAATTTCAATTTTTCAGATTCGTTAGAAAGATATTTTTAAACAGATTTAAATATTTTTGGTTTCACTAAAATCCGGATTATTTTGAATCCTGTACATTCAGTCAAAGTTCAAAGTTGAATTTTCAAATTGTCGCGCTATTTCTAACTCCTTTTAAAATTAAAATAAATATTTATATTCCAACATCGATTCAAATAAATATATATGTTCTAATTCCATTCAAAATAAATTTCTTGTCGTCATTATTTAAAATAATTCATTTTAAATATTCAAAATTCATTAAAATTGCCAAAATAAAAATTCAAAATTGGCTCTGATTTTCTAGGTTGTTACAATATCCCCCACTTAAAATCTTTTCGTCCTTGAAAAGGAACGGAGCTGAAAGTTGCTTAACTAACCAACTCAACTTTCATTATTTTAATTATGGTTTAAGTTCTTCAACTTTTCAGTTTCTATAAACTTTTCAAATTCTTCAAAAATTTGGCCAACACCCTAAATTTTCGAAAAATTTCGCCATAACCTCCTTTGTACGGAGAGGGTTTGGAAATTAATTGGGCCATATTAGGCACCCAATAAATCCTAAAAAGCATACACATATTTATTGTGGTATATTCTTGTGTCCACAGGGGATTGTGTATAGATCATAACTCCAGAGAATAAATTCTCGTCTCCCTATTAATAGTTTTATGCCTTAATGACTAGAGAGATGTGATTATTGTTAACTTTAGACCCGTGTGGGTTTTTTATTAATCTAGCAATTTACCGTTACATTTTATATAGTCCATATCAGTCTTCGGTTCAACCTGAAATATAGTCATCGTTATATAAGTCTCTTGCTTGTATGGTAATCTTCAACCTCATCACATAAGCTCTAAGTGCTTATGTGGTATATGATAGAGTATGCTATCTTCACGCAGTATGCCATGTAGTGCAGTTCAAAATTAATTGTTACTATTGTTGAATCAAGGATTCATGGCATTTTGATTAATGACAATAAGAAGTTTCATTATCGACAAAAAGAAGTGATTCAATGGTGTTGAAAGTTAGAGGTTGATTATTTAGTGATTTAGTTGTGTTATAACTGTTAAAATCTATCCTCAAATAATTATATACCTCAGTATTTTGAATATATATATATATATATATATATATATATATGAATGCACATTTATTGTGCACATTGCCAGAAACCGATCGACCGGTTTCAATATAGGCGGTCGACCGTTTCTAGGCAAAAATGCACAATGAACATGCACACACATATATATAACGTATATATATATATATTCAAATATCAGTCTACTAGTTATTTTTGACCTGTCGACCGATTTTCGAACTGAAAGCAACTCTTCATACAGACATCTTCATTCATCAATGGTTGCTTCCTTTTCCTTTCATCAAAAATCATTTCTATTCAATACTTCTTTTCACCAATGATTGCAACTCTTTATATTCTATAAAAACAACATGAAATCATCAATTCAAATAAAAAATTCTTTCAATCTATTCTATCTATTGTTGATTTCATTCTTGATCATTCAAAGCACTCAAACGCTCATAATATCGCTGTTGAATCCTAGAATCTACATACTATTCTTTTGATTCAAACACGATATCATCTTCCAAATCTTCACAAATTCAAATTCTATTTGAGGATAAGATTATAGGAAGGTTGTACAAGAATTGACAAATTCATGTTATTAAGAACACACATTGTCAAATTACAAGTCTACTCATCTTGTGTGAAGTCCTCCGTGTTGTGAGAGGCATGAAATCCCGTTCGGCTGTTCGGGTATTGTGAACCTGTTCTTCTGGGTGAAACGAGGTGGTTGATTAGTGAAAATCCAGAGAGAAGTCTGGGACTGGACATAGGACGGTGCTCCGAACCAGTATAAAAATCCCTGGTGTGATTTTTCTATTTTTACTGCATTTACTATTATACAGTTCTGTGATTATCTATTACTTCATACTTGACTATTGTTCGTCATATTACACGATCCTTTTGTATTATACTTGGCAAGTACACACGCACACACATTTTCAATTGGTATCAGAGCACAGTCATCTTATAACCGTAACACAGTTATTTGATATATTCTAGTAATATGGCAAATAACCCAAGTAGTAGCACTAACACCATTTACACTGAAGGTCAATCAACACAAAGACCTCCTTTCTTCAATGGTCTTAACTATAGCTATTGGGCAACACTTGTGGCTTTTTACATGCAATCAACTAGCTATGATGCTTGGAATTCTACTCAGAAAGTAAAGTGAATCCAACAACTGAGTATTCAGAATGGACACCTGCTGAGAAAACAGCAGCAGTTATGCAAAAGCAATAAATATGTTGTTTTGTGCATTAGATCAAAACGAATATAACCGTGTTAGTATCTGTACCATTGCATATCAAATTTGGCAAACGCTAAAAACCACTCATGAAGATACTAACAAGGTTAAACAAGCAAAAATAGCTTTGTTAAAAAGTCAATTTCAGAATTTCAAAATGAAGCCAAATGAAACATTCAATGATATGTATTCACGGTTTCAAACCATTCATCATGCACTTATCGGATTAGGGCAAAAATATTCTGATTTTGATGTAGTTTCAACAGTTCTACATTCTTTGACTAATGAATGGGAAGGAAAAGTATTAGCAGTAGAAGAAGCTAATGATCTTTCCACCTGAAGCCAGATGAATTGATAGGAAATCTTATGTCCTATGAAGCTAACTTGCAGGCTAGAAAAGAACAAAAAGAAGAAAAGAAAAATGTAGTTTTTCATGCTGAAAAAGATGAAGACATCTCAGATTCCGAAGATGAAGATCTAGCGTTCATTGCAAAAGGATTCAAGAAATTCTTAAAGCAATGAAAAGCTAGTCGATACTACAAAAAGAAGTTCAGTTCAAACAAACCATCATCATCAAATATGGAATGCTTCAATTGTCACAAAAAGGGATATATGCAAAAGGATTGTCTAGAGCAAAAGAAAAAGTCAGAAAATGACAAATTCAAATACAAGAAAGATAAGTCAAAGAAATGAGCATTTTCAGTAACATGGGATGATTCAGACTCATCTTCATCTGATAGTGAAAATGACTCAGACAATGAACAAGCTAATGTATGTTTCATAGCAATAGAAGATGAGGTACAAATTCTTTCTTTTGAAGAAATTCTTGATATAAATGCTGAATTAATATTTAAATTTAAAGATATGAAACGACAATGCAAATAAGCTCAAGCAGATTTAAGTAGAGCGGAGTTTGAACGAGATATGTTAAAAGACAAAAAGAAAATATTAGAAGAGGAACTTGAAAAAGTTCAAGAATCATCATCATCTAATATTGATTCTCAACTATCTCTTTTGAGTCAAGAAATTGAAACTCAAAAAGAGAAAAATGATGCTCTTACTACTGAAAATCATGAGCTTAAGGCAAAAGTCAAAATTCCAGACCTAGAAAAAGCTAGTTTACAAACTAAGTTAGATAACATCACTCAAAATGTTTCTAACTTCAACAAAGGTCGAAAAATTTTGACAAAAATTATTGAAAGTTCATAATCTTCTACGAATAAACAAGGTCTGGGATATAAGAAACAAGATATCAAGAAACATCTTGGCAGTAAAAGAAAAAGAAAAAATAAAATAGTACAAGAAACTGAAGCTAAGAAAAATCTTAGTTTATTATATTCCAAACCAAAACCGGTTGTGAAATTTCAAAAGAAAAATGTCAAGACTATCAAAATATGGGTTCCTAAAACAAATAGCACTTTGATTAGGAACAAATACATTCAGAATTTTTTGAATACTATGCATCGTAATTCTAATTATTTATATAAAGGGGATACCAGACCCGTATGAGTTTGGACTCCTAAGACCTAACTCTTAGGACCCTATGAAATGGTGGGTACCATGGACTTAATTTTATTTTTTGCAGGTCCCACTTAAGAAAAGAGGAAAGTGGATACTGGACAGTGGTTGCTCGAAGCATATGACTGGAGACAAGAACTTATTGACAAATATCACTTATTCAGATGGTGGCTCCGTCACTTTTGGAGATAATTCAAAAGGCTATATCATCAGCAAAGGCGATGTGAGCAATTGTGGTACATCTAACTTACCTCTTATTACTAATGTCATGCTAGTTAAAAATTTAAAACACAATTTACTTAGTATCAGTCAACTATGTGACAAAGGTTTTACCATTTCCTTTTCGAATAACAAATGTAGTATTTTAGATAAAGATCGTAATTTAGTTTTTGAAGGATATAGAGATAGAAATATTTATATTCTGAATATGAACATCAATCATAATTCAGACATGTGTCTTGTAGTAAATGATAATGATCCATGGCTATGGCACAAACGCTTCTGTCATATAAACTTCAGAACTATCGACAAGATAGCCAAAAATGACCTAGTTAGAGGACTACCCAAAATAAGCTTTACGGTTGAGAATATTTGTGATGCATTTCAATTAGGAAAATTGACTAAATCATCATTTAAATCCAAGAAAGTCATATCAACGTTACAACCACTTGAGCTATTACATATGGACTTATTTGGACCAACACAGGTTCAGTCAATAAATCATAGTCGATATGTGTTTGTAATTGTTGATGATTACTCTCGTTATACTTGGGTAATTTTCTTGAAAAACAAAAGTGACACTTTTAATCATTTCAAATCCTTCATCAAGAGAATTCAAAAATCAAAAGGGCTTCAGGTTAAGAATATAAGAAGTGATCATGGCGAAGAATTCAAAAATTATGAATTTGAACATTTTTGTACAGAGAAAGGTATATATCATAATTTTTCGTTTCCTAGAACTCCACAACAAAATGGAGTTTTAGAACGAAAAAATCGGACTTTACAAGAATGTGCAAGAACATTATTAAATGGATCCATCTTACCAAAATATTTTTGGGCAGAAGCTGTTGCAACTGCGTGTTATGTTTTGAATCGTGTATCCATTCGACCTCTCACCAAGAATACATCGTATGAGTTATTTAATCAAAGAAAGACAAATATATTATACTTCAAAGTTTTTAGTTCTAAGTGCTTTATTTTAAATACGAAAGATCATTTTGGAAAATTTGATCCAAAATCTGATGAAGGTATATTTGTTGGATATTCGGAACGAAGCAAGGCCTATCGTATATTTAATAAAAGAACTAAAACTATTGAAGAATCACTTCATGTCTCTTTCGATGAATTCTTTAAATCATCTCAGAAAGTATCAGATGACGAAGAAATTATAGTCACTGAAAATCCTATGATCATAAATAATGACTCCGACTAAAAAATTATTGAGGATATTCCTCAGCCTGTTGTGATACCTTCTCCACCAAGATTTCGATCTCCTCCAAGAATTCTAAGAGATCATCTAGTTCAAAATGTTATTGGAGAAGTAACATCACAAATAAGAATACGGAGTCAACTCAATCAAATGGGCCATGTTGCGTTTCTTTCAAATATCGAACCTAAGAATCCGAAAGAAGCTGCTACTGATGATTACTGGATTATTGCCATAGAGGAAGAACTAAATCAGTTCGAGCGCAATGATGTCTGGGAACTTGTTCCAAGACCAACTGATCAGCCAGTTATTGGTACAAAATGGGTCTATAAAAATAAGGCCGATGAACAAGGAAATATTACCAGAAATAAAGCAAGATTAGTAGCACAAGGATACAATCAGGAAGAAGGTATCGATTACGAAGAAACTTTTACGTCAGTTGCACGACTAGAAGCAATTCGTATTTTTTTATTCTTTGCTTGTCATCATAATTTCAAACTTTATCAAATGGATGTCAAAAGTGCTTTTCTAAACAGGTTTATCAAAGAGAATGTATATGGCGAACAACCTCCGTTGTACGTACACGAGAAACATCCTGATCCCGTATATAAACTCAAGAAAGCTTTATATGGACTAAAACAAGCACCTCGTGCTTGGTATGAACGTTTAAGAAGATATCTTACTGATTCTGGATTTCAAATTGGTAAAGTCGATCAGATTTTATTCATCAAACATTCTCAAAAAGATATATTAGTTATTCAGATATACATTGTCAAGTTATTTTCTAAACGGTGCTTTCATTTCTATATATCTTAGCTATTAAGTAGCTTTTGCTATTATTAGTAAAAATTATGAGCTTTACATTTTTTTAATGGTTTATATGCTCTGAATGTTTTTAACCATTACTCTTTATTTAGAAAATCCTATATATATATATATGTGTGTGTGTGTGTGTGTGTGTGTGTGTGTTCTTTCCTTCCCTTTTCTGCATCTCCTACCTCTGAGTCCATTTTATTATTCATAAACGAGTTTAATTATATCCATAATGGCACATATCTGCGACGAATGTGCACAGAGATCACATATCTCGATCACTAGTTCTGAACCAGAGGTATACTACTCTCCGGAGACACTTAAAAGTAGACCAGAATGTTCGCATACCCCCAGATATACACCAAAGTCTAAACGTGCTAAGAAAGCATTATTTTTCTCCCCACGGACTAGAGAAAAGATAAGTGAGATTCACCACTACCAGAAACATCATATGGATCTCCAGCGTCAACTTCATTACGAACAAAAACTTACGTCCGACCGTTTAACTATCTTAGAACGCATGGCGTCATTTTTCTATGCCACGGATAAACAAGGCGTTCATGAACCAATGCCACGTGCTCCATCTTCATCTAGGAGTCCTAACTCCTGGGATCATAACTACATGCGAAATGAAGGAGTAAAGGAAACTTGGTCGCCATGGACACCAAGAGTTACAAATATCAAAGAATTTTTCGAAGACAAGTCCACCTCCCATTAATTATATCATTATTTTTTTTACTTTGATAAGTTTTTTTCATATCTTGAGGGATTTCTTTTCATGTATTCTGTTTGTTCTTCTCAAGTTTTGAAATAAATTTTTTAGATTGTAGAGCTTCGGAAAAATCTCAGCAAAGGAGAAAAACATATCACAGGTAAACCAGTCGACCGTTTATGGTTCTGGAATTTTTTTTACACACATAAGTCGACCGGTATGATATTAACGGTCGACCGTTTAAGTCTATGGAAAAATTATAACTTTTCCACCAACCAGTCGACCGGTTAAATTTCCACTAGTCGATCGAAAATGTTTCTGTTTGAAACCAGTCGACCGGTGAAATTCTCACGGTCGACCGGTTACATTGATTTTTTTTTAAAAATCCGAATCAACACGTCAGTTTCTCTATCCCACCCATTCACTTACCGTTTATATATCTCATTCTTTCAAACACCTATCAAACCTAAATTCCCCAATTTCTTTCTCCTACAAAATCAATGGCTCCACCACAAAAGAGATTAAGGAAATCATCTTCTACTCAACTCAACCCACTGATTCCAACATTAAACAATGGTCAATGGATCCAATAGCAGTAAAAAGATAGAATGCAATGAAAGATTATACAATTCATGAAGGTTATTTCTTCAATTTCTCCGATTTTTTTGTCTATGATGTTAAAGAATTAGCAAACCAAGCTCGTATTCAAAATCTCCTAGACTTTGATAAGAACAACGTGGAAATCAATCATATCATGATCAAGTTGTTCTATGCTAATCATAACTTAGAAAAGTTTAAACCAGAGAATGCTGCTCATTGTATATGGTCTGTTGTATGTGGTGAGCACATCTTTATTTCAAAGGAACGAATGGCCATGGTTCTTGGTTCTCCTAACAATGGAAGAAAGTTCTCTAGCGATTTTTGTACTGTTCATACTCGGGACAAGGTAATTCATTTATTTATTGAGGATCATAAACTCGGTACAAAAGCAATCAACTTACGGCCTACTGCTCGACTTTTACATCATGCTCTTACGCACTCTTCATTGCCGAGAGTTGGTAATTTCGATGCCGTATATAAAGAGAATTTTAAGGCTATGTACGCGATATATGGAGACATAGAGATTAACTGGATAAGTATGATCTTTGATGAGATTTTGCTTGTGAACGATCGTAAAAGACCACATTAATTCTACAATGAATACATCATGCGACTTCTACTCGATTTTGGTCTCAAATCTCCAGAATCTAAAGTCTACAAACCAAAATGTATCAACAAAGCATCGAGAAAGAGAATGAAGCTTCCTGAACCTTGTTTAAATATCATACCTTTCGACCAATATCAACAACAAGGTCCCCAAGAAAGCACTTCGTCAAAGGTCTCTAAACCTAAATCGGAAGAGGTTAAGCTTCTTCAACCATCTTCGTCGACTAAAAGTTCACTTGAACAAATTGCACGGAATCAATTCCTTCTAGAAGCAAGACTTAAGCGTACCGACAACAAAATCGATCGTTTGGATACTAAGCTTGACAAACGCTTCTCAAAACTTAAGTCTTTCTTTGGTATTATTTGGGATACAATTTCATGCGCATCATCATCCCCCTCTACGCAAATACATGACCCCAGCAAACATCCAATGCCTCCTACTTTTACATGGTCATCTTCAGAGGAAGGCATAAGTTCAGGAACAAGTAATGGACGTGGTCATGAGGCTTCTGAGACTGAGGAAAGAAACGATGAAGAAGAACGAGGCGATGAAGAAAAAGGAGACAAAGAAGAAGAATGGGATACAACTGAATCCGACTCACCATCTCAGTAGTTCTGATTATCCACGTCTTATGATGTTATGTTTATTTTTAAGCAAGACTTAAATCAGCACTTGTATATAACTAGTGCACTAATTTATTTTGGGTTTGTACGTATTAACTCTTTGCTACATGACTTGGTTAAGTATGTTTGGTGTGTATTGTATGCTACAATCCTTATACATTTCATGCCTAAGTTATGGTATTTATGTGATCACTACTCCTTTTTGTCGATGACAAAGGGGGAGAAAAATGTTACTAACAATTATGTTTTGCAGATTTTTTTTAATATATGTTTCGGGGGGAGTACATATACAGGGGGAGTTAGAAACACTTTCAGAGCTATGTTGTCATCAATAAAAAAGGGGAGAATGTTGAATCAAGGATTCATGGCATTTTGATTAACGACAAGAAGAAGTTTCATTATCGACAAAAAGAAGAGATTCGATGGTATTGAAAGTTAGAGGTTGATTATTTAGTGATTTAGTTGTGTTATAACTGTTAAAATATATCCTCAAATAATTATATACCTCAGTATTTTGAATATATATATATGTATATATATGAATGCACATTTATTGTGCACATTGCTAGAAATCGGTCGACCGGTTTCAATATAGGCGGTCGACAGTTTCTGGGCAAAAATGCACAATGAACGTGCACACATATATATATAACGTATATATATTCAAATATCAGTCTACTGGTTATTTTTGACCTGTCGACCGATTTTCGAACTGAAAGCAACTCTTCGTACAGACATCTTCATTCATTAATGGTTGCTTCCTATTCCTTTCATCAAAAATTATTTCTATTCAATACTTCTCTTCACCAATGATTGTAACTCTTTATATTCTATTAAAAACAACACGAAATCATCAATTCAAATAAAAAATTCTTTCTATCTATTCTATCTATTGTTGATTTCATTCTTGATCATTCAAAGCACTCAAACGCTCATAATATCGCTGTTGAATCCTATAATCTACATACTATTCTTTTGATTCAAACACGTTATCAACTTCCAAATCTTCACAAATTCAAATTCTATTTGAGGATAAGATTATAGGAAGGTTGTACAAGAATTGACAAATTCATGTTATTAAGAACACACATTGTCAAATTACAAGTCTACTCATCATGTGTGAAGTCCTCCGTTTTGTGAGAGGCAAGTTGTGAAGTCCTCGTGTTGCGAGAGGCGTGAAATCCCGTTCGACTGTTCGGGTATTGTGAACTTGTTCCTCCGGGTGAAGCGAGGTGGTTGATTAGTGAAAATCCAAAGAGAAGTCTGGGATTGGACGTAGGACGGTGCTCCGAACCAGTATAAAAATCCCTGGTGTGATTTTTCTATTTTTACTGCATTTACTATTATATAGTTCCGTGATTATCTATTACTTCACACTTGACTATTGTTCGTCATATTACACGATCCTTGTGTATTATACTTGGCAAGTAGACACGCACACACATTTTCAACTATCCTATGGTGACGTTTATAATCTCACACAGAACAACTAGCACTCCGCATCCAATGGCTTTCATAGTAGTTTGTATAATAGATAAAATTACTCATCCAACTTATTAAGGTTTACCTATTTGTCGGGCACACAAATAAATTCTTTACTCAATAGCAAATCCATTTACCTATTCAATGTGTATGCATGTATATATAGGAAATTCTAACAAAATTTCAATCTAGTTTAATAGTTGATCGAGATGGTGAAATTTACCTTTCATTCACATGTTGGTTTTATAATTCCAATGTTATCAATTATTTAAACTAACAATCACACAACACAAACAACAATCAATTTATTGATTAACCTTTTCAAATATATAATTTCTTTGTATACTTAAAAATCATATTTGCTAAGATCAGATTATATATAGTTAAAACTACTCATTTTGGAAAAGGAAACAGTAGTAAAGTACGAAACAAGATGGAAATGCAAAATATTGTAAATGTACCTTGCACCCGAGTTAATCAGAGATGTCCACTCTGCAATTGGGATAAGCCTGATTAATGTTCTCCTCAGTTTCCCAAGTACAGTCTCTAGGATCACCACTCCACTGCACTTTGACTAAGTGAACCTTCTTATTCCTTAGCTCTTTAGTCTCTTTGCTAATAATCTTTATCGGTTCCCTTCTCACTGCCAATTCAGGAGTAATTTCCAATTCTTGTTGCGCGGCTTCTTCCATGACCAAGTTCAGATCATGCACATGCTTTCTAAGTTGAGATACGTGAAATACATCATGTACACCAGGCAACCAATCAGGTAATTGAACTCTATAAGCGAGAGTTCCAATCCGTTCGAGTATAGGGAATGGACCAATAAATCTAGGTGTCAACTTCCCTATTTTGCCAAATCGGACTACTCCTCTTATCGGGGAAACCCTCAAATACACATAGTCACCAACAGAAAAAAGCCAAATCTCTTCTTCTTGAATCTGCATAGCTCTTCTGTCAGCTTTGAGCCGTTTGCAATCGTTTCTTAATAAAATCGACTTTGTTTGAAGCCTCACGAATCATATTGGGACCCAATACAAGTCTATTGCCAGGTTCTACCCAACAACGGGAGATCTGCATGGTTGACCATACAGTGCTTCGAATGGTGACATTTTCAAACTCGCTTGATAGCTGTTTTTGTATGAGAACTCAACCAAATGCAAGTGGTCTTCCCATGATCCGCCAAAATCAATAATACAGGCCCGCAATAAATCTTCTAGTGTACGGTTCACCCTCTCAGTTTGGCCATCTATTTGAGGATGATAAGTGGTGCTCAGGTTCAATTATGTTCCCAATTCTGCTTGGAATGCTTCCTAGAATTTACTAGCAAAAATCGGGTCATGATCACTAACGATACTCATGGGAACTCCATGTAGTTTAACAATTTCCTTGAAATAAATTTGTGTCAGACTTTGAGCCGTTCTATTTGATTTGACAAGTATAAAGTGGACGGTCTTCGTGAAACGATCTACGATCACCCATATACTGTCGTTTCCTTTCTTGGTTCAGAGCAAACCGCCTATGAAATCCATGGAAATTTTCTCCCACTTCCAGTTTGGAATTTCCAACGGTTGTAGCAATCTGGTGAGTTTCTGTTGATCGCTTTTGACTTGTTGGCAAGTGGAACACCTACTAAAATATAAGGAAATGTCTCTTTTCATTGCCTTCCACCAGAATGTTTGCTTGAGATCATTATACATTTTACTAACCCCTGAATAGATACCTAGCTTTGACTTGTGACATTCGTCTAACACTTTTTTTTTTTGAGCTCGGGGATGTCGGGAACACAAATTCTTCCTTTCAATCTCAGAACTCCCGTGTTATCCACTTGGAAACTGGAGACTTCACCCTTTTGAATTCTTTTGATCATCTCTTTAACAAAATTATCGTCTTTCTGAAGAACGGATATTTTATCTATCAATGAAGGCGTAATGATAAGATTGGTGATGATTACATCCTTTCTGCTGAGCGCATCAGCCACAACATTGGCTTTCCCCGGAGTATACAAAATATCGAGATCGTATGCTGCGAGAAATTCTAACCAACGCTGTTGCCTTAGATTCAAATCCTTCTGGGTGAACAAGTACTTTAACTGGAATATCTTTGATAGTAAGCATGCCTTCCAAAACATCTGGCCTTTCCTGACTAGCTGAGGATGTTGGAACTTCTGCCGTGCTATTGATTTGAGCCTCTTTGGCCACTTTCGAAAGCCGGCAATCTTGATTTACATGACCAGCCTGATGGAAAAGCTCTTGAAACTCCTTATTGGATTTAGATCCAACATTCTTTCGCTTCTTCGAAGATTTGCAGTTCCTTAGTAAATGCCCTTGCTTATTGCAGTTATTGCATATGGCAGTCGTTAATGGTTCTTTCTTAGATTTAACCCCTTTCTTATTGACTCTGGGCTTCTTACTGACCTCAGGCTTTGTATTTGCCTCAGGGCTATCAGTTTCAAATTTCCTTTTGTTGCTAGAACTGCCTTCCTCTTCATCGTCTAAAAGGCCTTGCTTATCCAAATCCTCATAGCGACAAGCCATTTCTATCACCTTAGACAAAGGAAGCTTCAGATGTGCCATTACACTACTTTGGTATTTTCTTTGAAGAACGTTAATAATTCTCCGATTCTTCCTCTTAGGATCTTGAATTAGATGCAGGCCGAAACGAGAAAGTTCTTCGAATTTATTCTGATACTTCCGAATGGTCATATCTCCATGTTCCAGATTGTAGAACTCATCATATAGCTTCTCAACATCCTGTTCGGGAATAAATCTTTCCTCGAAAAGTTCTTTAAATCTATCCCAGGTAATATTACCTTCTGGATTTTGCATCTCGATCAAATCCCACCAGATTTCTTAGAGTGCCCAAGATGCCAGTAATACTTTCTGGTCATCTCTCAACTTTAAGCCTTGAAAAATTCTCTCTGAAGAACGCATCCACGCTTGTGTTTGAACAACGGATTCTTTGCCCGAGAACTGTACTCCACCCACATTTCGATACTTCTTTACTAGAGCGTCAAGATCTGGTTCTGGTTCAGGGAGCAAAACTGGCTCATTAAATTGCTGATAAATAGAGTTACTTCTTATATTTCTGCCCCTCATTTTCTATTATGTCTGCAAATAGCAGACAAAGTGTCAGGCCAATAGAAAAGGTTATTTAAAGCATAGTGACATATACTTGAATGTAAAAGTGTCTATTGGGGTGTATTTCATTCTGCTATACTCATTATAGGACCTTATTGATCCTATCTATATGAGTTCTTCGTCTTAGAACACTACTGGTTCTATTTCTAAAGAGTTTGTTAGTATGTTATATTCCTGAGCTAAGATTAACCAAAGCTCTGATACCCACTGCGACGACCCAAACCCCCATGTGACTGTGGCAAGGATAATCTTTGGAATACAACACATAAACAAATAACAGCAGAACAAATACAAAATTACACCAGATAATGTACATCAAATTACACTGAAAATAATAATCATCAGAGTTACATAGCATAATAGGATCATACTTAGCACAAAATACAGTTTCAGTTCAATATAAAATGTCTACAGCGGAATCAAACATAATATACATAACAGTGTCTGAAACAGTAAAATAGAAATGATAGAATCCATCTCTAGCTCCATAGCTATCCAGAATGAGTCTGTTAAAACCTGAATACAAGGCTGCCCGTGTAGAAATAAGGGCCCCCGAGTTTGCAAAGTGAAACAAACTTCGATTCAGTCATGGGACTGGTATGAGAAATCTACTTAACTGGTTAAACAATAATAATAAGGCAAATCATAGGACCACGCCGCTAACGCGGAACGGGTTTACTCCAGTGATTGCCAGTGCATGAATAAAGTGAAGTATTTAAAGAACGCAATGCTTTTTAGAAAATATTGAAGCCATTATAAGGCTCAAGTCCCATCATACAATGCAACACAAACCCGAAGATAGAGTTTTACCTTATAATGGCCAAAATATGCTTAATACGTATAAAACAAAACCATTTGATATTATTACTAGTGTTTATATGTTTCAAAAACAATTTCAATCATAATGTATCAATTATAGACGACATAAGTGCCCCATACCACTATGTTGCTATATATAGGCTCTACAATCAAAATCGCACAATGTCGTATTGAAAGTTGGATTTCCTTTATGAACCAAGGCAAGGGATCATCCTTACCGCTTCTAGACAATCTAGCCCATGTCATAGGAATAGCCGCAACTGTACCTAGGAGCCATAGGGCCGGTCCACGCGTAGTGGATTAAAAATCCCTGAACAATACGTCTCCCCGCCCTATGGGGCATAAAACCATCGGCATCGTAGTGACCGATACATCCGAGGCGCCTCGCATTCCAACAACCACATAGGTAAAAATATATAAATGTCAGGGCATGTAAAACCCTGGCACCACCTCCAGCTGGAAAGAGACGCATGTCCTCCACGGATCCTTCTCCCATTTCTGGTTTACATCGGGCTGTGAGGCTCGCGAATTAATGCAATATACAAAGCGGCGCTATATTAAAGCCATGCTTTGATCATCACCACAAGGCTCTGCTTTTCAACAAAAGCCTTGATCATTTGCCACTCAGGCATGCCACACAGGCAATTCATTCCATGCGACTGATGTCTATCGATATACAATCTCTAATCCTGTACGTCTCGAGGAAGGGCGAAGTAAGAGAATAAATTCTCCTTTACCAAGAAAATTTAAATTTAACAGAAATTGATCAACACAGAATAAAATCCTATGTCAGATACATAGTCCATTTACGAGTCCGTTCTAGGTCTGAACGAAACTGGAGACACCTTATTCCTCATCCTATATGTCCAATACAAGAGAGAGGCCCTCGCATATCTGGTCGATCTCCAAGTACGTCTGGACGACCACCACTTATTACCTTATCTTGGGATGCCTCCCAATCAAGACATCAGTAATCATCCAAACGATGTGAAGACTTCTGGTCTTCAACCACCGTCTTCATCTTCGACTTCTTATCGTCGATCAATTATTTAAGTTGAGAATTAACTTGGCATTTTCAATTAATTCACATATATTTAGAACTCAAATCAATTCATTTCATGGTAAAATTATCTAACATCCATTTTCAGTTCATTAATGTGATTTTCATGTCAAACACATCCAACCATCAAAATATCGAACGAACCAAGTAGAATCGGTTTATTTCCATTCCATATCATTTATAATATTTTATAACGATATATCGCTATTTTTTATATTTAAAAATATCCCGTTTTAATTAAACGAGCTTCAGGCCATAACGTGGCCATGGCGCTGTTTTCTTCAGATTTGACTTAAATATATCTGAAAAATCTAACTGTTGGATCTTTACAAATTTTATATCGTTGCAAAGATCTTTTCAAAGCGGACCCAATGATTTCAGTTTTGGGAAAATCCGACGATCGGATCTCCCGGTATAGTCGTTTAAAGTTACGATTTCAAAATGCGAACTATAGGGGCTCAATTCGTTTTAATTTAATTTATATATATATATATATATATATATATATATATATATATAATCCATTCTGGCGCTGTTTTTATTCAGATTTGAATTAAACATTTCTGAAAATCTAACCGTTGGTTCTTTACAAACTTTATATCGTTGGAAAGGTCTTTTCAAAGTGGACCCAATGGTTCCAGTTTTGGGAAAATCCGATGGTCGGTTTCTTGGTATAATCGTTTAAAATTACGATTCCAAAACGCGAACTACAGCGTTGTTATTCATTTTATTTTAATATATATATATATATATATATAATTCATTCTTCGATTTCTAAACCACTTTTACTTCATATACAGGTTAAAAATAACATTTTTAACCAATAAATGATTATTTCAACACATGAATATTTTCTATACTTCATTTAAGCGATACAAATGTGATTTTTATTGTTCTAACTTTTTATTCAACATATGAATATTTTCTATACTTTATACAAGCGGTAAAAATGTGATTTTTATCGTTTAAATATTTTATTCAACGTATGAGTATTTTCTATACTTCATACAAGCGATAAAAATGTGATTTTTGTCGTTTAAATATTTTATTCAGCGTACGAGTATTTTCTATACTTCATACAAGCGATAAAAATGTGATTTTTATCGTTTAAATATTTTATTCAACATATGATTATTTTCTATACTTCATACAAGCGATAAAAATGTGATTTTTATCGTTTAAATATTTTATTCAACATATGAATATTTTCTATACTTCATACAAGTGATAAAAATGTGATTTTTATCGCTTAAATACTTTATTCAACATATGAATATATTTTTCAACACATAAATATATTTCATCACATGAATATAAATCAAACACGTGAATATTTCAGAAAATTTCGACAGCATAACGGTAGGGGGTTTAAAACCGGCACCGCCCCTAGTACGGCTCCTCGCACTACCTTAGGCCTCATGGCATTCCCTAAGGGGATTATTCCTATGATCTAAATATTTCGATCACTTTCATATCATAATGAATATTTTTCCACAAACAACTCTAATTTTGTTTCGTTCCAACAACCACAAACAATCATATCAACCATTTGCATTTATCAACCAAATTTCACGTCAACCAAAATCAAGTCATCCATGGTTTATGGACGACGGGTGTCGGGAGTTTCTAAACTCCATCTACATCCTAATATACTTTATTTCTAAATTAAATTTAGAAATCTCACATTGCTTTTCGCTTGGCCAAAACTGTAGCAGGCTCTAAAAATTTCCCTGTCTCTTCTAGAATGTAGAAGACGTCGTCATAGTCCCGGCGTCTCTTGTTTCACTGAATTTCGACCACAAACGAAAAAGATATGATTTGTATATGACTGCAATGCTTTTAATTGTTGAAATCAGTTTGAAATAAACAAACCTGTATACCTTTTCATTTGGTTCAAAATAAGGTTTGCATTTATCTTTCAATTTGCGTAGCTAGGGGCCGATCGGGTTATTGCACGTCGAAGAGGGAGGAGAGGGCTCCTCGGTGCCGTACACCTTGCTCATATCAACGGTCCTTGGAGGGTGTGGCGGTGGTCCAAACGCACCGACTTTCAGGCGTTGATTCACCTCCGATACTCGACGATAACTGTGAAGTTTATACGGATGGGAAGCTTGAGAAGAGATCTATAAATTTCCCAACTGGAGCACCCAGTTTCGTGGTGAGATTAGAGAGAAAAAGTGGAGAGAAGGTGCAAGTGGTTCCCGTCGTCAGATTCAGAAGATGGAGCGGGTTTCTGGTCTACGCGGAATGGAAGGAGAAATGTGATTGGCCCGTGGAATTTATAATTATTTTAAATTTCTTTATATCCGAAAATACCTCTCGCTCCATACGAACTCCAAATCAAACCCAACGATTGTTGCCCCTAGCTAAATACACCCATTCCAGACACAATGGAACATGTTTCGTTGGCCCATTCGACTGTTTCAGTCAGTTATTCTTCAAATCAAAATATAAAACAGTCAAATATGGATTTGAACGTACATTTTAATTTGCCGGGGCCACATACTGATTTCAAAAATTCCAGAAAAATAAACCTGGCTATGTTGGCACGATACGGTCCCAACAAAACTGATTTCGTCAAATTTGGAGACCGTTTGAAAAATGGACTTTTTCTGGTCGATCCAATTCAAACTAAAATTACCAAACGCATTTTCCTTTGCCACTCTCTCATATTAATTCCAAAAATTATGGAATTTGAAACCTAGTAATAATTTAACATTCTAGATCCAACCAACGTGGTTTCATTGAAAACGGAGATCGTTTGCAAAATGTCTATTTTTACGGGCTATATTTATTCCATAACGACCATTCTGAATATTCAACTGGCCATAACTTTTGATTTCCACTATAAAATTTTGATTTTTCAGATTTGTTAGAAAGATATTTTTAAACAGATTTAAAGGTTTCACTAAAATCAGGCTTATTTTGAATCATGTACATTCGGTCATAGTTCAAAGTTGATTTTTCAAATTGTCGCGCTATTTCTAACTCCTTTTAAAATTAAAATAATATTCCAACATCGATTCAAATAAATATATATGTTCTAATTCCATTCAAAATAAATTTCTTGTCATTATAATAATTCATTTTAAATATTCAAAATTCATTAAAATTGCCAAAAAAAATTTAAATTGGCTCTGATTTTTCGGGTTGTTACATAATGTAATCCAAGGTTCATGGTTTATTTTAGGTATCTCATGACCCTCTCAATACAATGTTAATGCTCTATACTAGGTCTACTGATAAACCTGCATAATAATCCCACGACATCGACAATGTCAGGTTTAATACAATCACTGGCAAACTAAAGGTTGTCAATAGTGCTCCCATAGTCATACCATCATACACTTTTAGCAGTATTTTTTTAATAACTTTATACTAGGATAATATGGTACACTTGCAGGTTAATATTCGAAGTAATTGTATTTCTTTAAAATTTTCTCAAAATAATGAGATTGGTCCAAAAAGTCATTTTTCAGACCTAGTAATTTTAATGCCAAGGATTACACTCGCCTCACCTAGATCTTTCTTATCAAAGTTGGCACTTGGCAAAGATTTAACATTGTTTATGGCATGAATATATGTTTGCAAAACGGTATTTCTATCGAATTAGAATACCGTCAATAAAATATTGTAATAACCTGCAAGCGCACGACGTACAATTGTTAGTACGGGGGCAAGTACAGGTCGATTCGCAGGGAAACAAGTAATTTCAATCTTACTCAATCAAATTAAACCAAACTTTGGATTGTTTAACTGACATAAACTAATGAAAACTAGAAACTAAGGTGAGAGCTAAATATGAGATTAAAGAGCAATTTAGAGGTAAATCCCCTCTCATATTTATGTAAATTAAAAAAAAACATACAATTATTATCTTTTTTTTTTAATATTAAGTAACATAAAATGTTGCATTTATCATAAGTGTAGTTTATTTATGTTATTAGTTAACATAACATAAACTATCAAACTATAACACAACAATTAAACCACTCGTTTTTCTCATGAAAACGAAAGCAAAGCAAAATCTATTTTAAGTATGATCTATTCATTATTGTAATTAGTGACATAGATCATCAAATCTTGCTTTTATTGCATAATCAAAACCACTTAGCAAATATTGATTTAATTTGTGCTTACATTGAATAAGAATAGCTCATTTCAGATGCAACATAAACTATCAAATCCACTTGTATAAACTTACATCAAAATCCATTACCATGAAGCACAAATTAGAGAGATCACAAACCACACAAATGCTGAACTTACATAAAATTATAGAGCTTCATTACCCCTAAATTGTAGGGGCTAAGCTACTAATATGTGTTACAATATTAACACAAGTAAGTTTCAACACTGGAAAAGAAAGCAAAATGAAAGAAAGTCTAAATAGAACAAGAGTAGAACTAAGCTCAGTGCATGTAAATAAATCTAAACTATGAACATAAAATAGAGAGCATGTAAATAAATATAAGCTATGAACATAAAGTAGAGAGCGCAGAAATTAAAGAGACATAAGACAAACATAAAAGAGGCTTGGAAGCCATTTGTATTCATTTGATCACTTACACTTTCATATCATAAAAAGAGGGATCCAAAATATATGAAATAAAGGGGTATATATACATGATCTAAAACCCTAATCACTCTTCTTAGGAATTCCCCAAAATTCGCATTCATGAAGCTTCTAATTGCCATTAGCCACTAATAAGTCATGTAGAATGCATGAGGCCTTCTGTCTCATCAAATTAGTCTTTAATATGAAGCTTAAGAGAAAGTGGATTAGTTCAAAGGTGCGGGCCTCCACTATCCATAGAATGAATTATTTCTTTGCCTCCACTTGTTTATATGCAAGCTTTCCTTCATATCTTCATGTGTATATATCGTTTTTGCTCCTAAATTACTGGAAGAGATAATTAGAAGGAGCAAGTAAATGCAATCTCAAACTAAAACATGCACGTTTTACCGTTAAACCCCCTAAAAGGGTGATGATTTTGAAAACGTTTTAAGCATGGTTTGATCATATAAAATACCCAAAAATGTTCATTTATTCAACTAAAACAAGAATAAATATGTGAATATAAATGTGCATTTTTACATGCACATCAAATGCTCCCACACTTATATATTTATTCATCCTCGAATAAAGTAAAAAAAACTAAGATTAATCCACTTTCGTAGGGAGCACGATTGCATTGAGAGTATGAAACAAGCCATTAAACCTTTGGGTGTCCCCAGTAGAATGAGTGTTGTCTTGTGAGGGTTTTCAGCGAATACTATCAAAATCCAAATGTTAAGTGCAAAAAATATTTACAAAATGCAAGATTCGAAAATATTTACAAGATGAATGCAAGTTTTTCAAAGAGCATTTTTAAATGGGTAATTTAATTTTGAATTTAACACTAAGAAGTTAATGCAAGTTGGGTAGTTACTATGAAATTCAGTCCGTTACTAATCGAAACTTCAAACAAAAGTCAGGTTATCATTACAAACTCCTCCTGCTTGGCCAGTTATTTTATTTGAAAACATAGTGCGAATATGAAATGAATTCTATAATCGATATCAACAGTCGTAAAATGGCATCTCAATTTCCTTTTGGTTAACAAGTTAGGTTAAATAAGTGAAGAAGGTGTTTGAATTTCAAGTTCTTATTCACTCTTTATTATGAAAAATATTTACATTATTATTATTTACAAACACCTAGGTATACCACCCCTAAACTGCATTACGAATTACGTAAGGGTCGGTAATCCTTAGGTTTCCAACTCATGAAATGAGACCAAGATATAACTAACGCACTACATTACGGCTTACGTGGGAGTTGGGACAGAGCTTGGCGAGTTTGCACACCAATTCTAGATGTACTAGCAATGTTGGATACCTTTGGATTAATATTATTATCTTTACTAACAATGCCAATACTTGGATTGTGGTGAAGCTTTTATGCACTTCCAAAAAAAACCCATCTCCCTTTCACAATTGAACATGACACAATACTCAGTTGGAGGGTAAAGCATTCTTCTGCCCTTCCACTTTGTCCTTTCCACTTCAGTACATACGGCAGTTAGTCCACCGGTTTCTACAAATTTCTTTTATTTTCTTCATTTATCCACTCCATTCTCCACCTTTTTCCTCTTTTCAGCATTTTTTCTTCCCTATTTCCAAACCTTAGTTACTCCATCTTCCGCCTTTATCCGCCCTTCACCAGTTAAGAACTTCAAATCCTTCATTTCTTCACCTGCTCCTGCCTTCTTCTCTCAAGATACGCAGTCTTCTTCCACATCCTCTAACCCACCGACCGGTTTTTGGTTACAGTTGCTTCAAAATCTGTACTTTTCCCCAGAATTGCTACTGCAATTCATATCTGGCACTAGAAGAACCTTTCTTCCACCTCGACAATGCCATTACCTATAAATTTCTTTACTTCTTCCCTACCCATTTTACAAATTTTCTCCGCTCCCTAACCTCTAGCTGACATGATTTTCGATTGTTTATTTCTGGTACACCATTGGAAGAAACTTTATCTGTTACTGAGTCCTCAATTGGTAGCTTCTAAACCCAATTTCACCATCTGCAACAATTTCCACATTTACTGTATGGAAGGTTATTAGTTTTTTTCAATTTTTCCCCAATGTTACAATTTTTTTCCCGTTACAACTGTCTTCAGAGTGAAAATGGAGCCGTGAAAAAAACATAGTCTTCGTATTATTTTCTATATGTTTAAACATTTGTTTACTCAGGCTTTTTATAAATTTGATGTCATTGGTGATCGGTCCGCTTTAAGCCGACTAATGTATTCTTAATGAAAACCATTATATGCATTCTTAATAAAAATCTTACCTCAGTTACAATTCACTTTTTTAATAAGATCCATTATAGGCTGTGTTATGGGAACTACGACTGAATTTAATATATATGTCTTAGTAGTGAAATACCTCATATAAGTGTGGCATAAATAAAATAGAGATTGCAGTGTAGTTTAAATTACAGAGATAATTTAGACATAACAAAGTTTGTTAAAATAGTTTAACTTCAGAATAGTTGTTTATATGTTGTATTTCTTGACTACAGACATATAAGCTGTAGCGATTTATGCGAAATTTTGATGAGGATCTAATATTGTTTATTTAGACTCTAATGGAGTACACCAAAACAATTATGAAATCTCACAAAAAACAAAGAACAAAAAAGGACACAGAAGATTTAACGTGGTTCGGATATGAATATCCTACGTCCACGGAGGCCCAACAACTTTTATTTCTCAATGAAGAAATGAGTACATAAGAGAGGAGGAAGATTACAACAGAGAGAAGATTAATGGTGGATTGCTTTCTTCATTACAATAGCATGACCTCTATTTATATAGAGGGATTTCTTGACCTCCAAGTAAACTTGGCACCCAAGTTTTCTTGACTTCCAAGTAAACTTGGCACCCAAGTTTTCTTGGTCTCCAAGTAAACTTGGCACCCAAGTTATTCCATATAGGAGCCAATTACATGATTAACAATCAATCTTTCCCTCTCTACAAATATTTGAATCATCAATTTCAACACTCCACCTTGATTCGACAGTCTTTCTTCATCGTCTCATCTTCAACAACCAACATAGAAGTTGTTGGGCTCATCGCCCCATGGCACTCAAGTAACAGGAAGCAAACCGAACAAGTTTGAGCAATGCTCAAACTTGTTCTTTGGAAGTGACTTGGTCATCATATCTGAAGAATTATCCGAAGTACCCACCTTCAATAATTTGATCTTGCTCCGTTCTTCCTCAAGCATAAGAAAGAAACCTCTAACATCAATGTGCTTTGTCCGTGAACTATAAGCTTGATTCTCAACAAGATGAATCGCACTCTGACTGTCTGAAAAAAGCTCCATTGTCTGCTGTGGCATTGAAAGATCGTCCAACAACTGAAGTGAGTACAATCCTTCATTTGTTGCTTCCACATTCGATATCAACTCTGCTTTGGTAGTCGACAAGGCTACGATAGATTGCAGCTTTGATCTCCATGAAATCGAGCCTATGCCAAGCGTAAAAACATAGCCCAACACTGACTTCCTAGCATCTCTATCCCCAGCATAATCAGAATCATAGTATCCTATAAGAAAATGTCACCATCTACTCCACCATATAGAAAACCTACCGAAGAAGTGCCTCGAAGATATCTAAGTATCCACATCACTGGTTTCCAATGTTCTTTGCCTGGGTTAGACATATATCCACTGACAACACCAATTGCATGGGCCAAATCTGGTCTCGTGCACACCATCGCATACCTGAGACTACTAACAGCACTAGAATAAGGTATATTAGCCATATACCTTTTATCTTCTTCTGATGTAGGAGAATGGTCTTTCGACAACTTAAAATGAGAGCCTAAAGAAGTGCCTACCGGTTTGGCTTTCTCCATCCCAAATCGAGCGAGGACTTTCTCGATGTACTGCGCCTGAGTGAGCCTTAACTCTCTCCGCTTCCTATCCCTGATTATATCCATACCCCGCATTCTTTGTGCCTTACCCAAATCCTTCGTATCAAACTCTCTACTGAGCTCCGCTTTCAACTCCTTAATTTTGACCATACTCCAAGATGCAATCAACATATCATCAACATATAACAATAAATAAATCATGTCATCATCACATCTCCTAAAATAAACACACTAGTCTTTGAAGCTTCTGGAGTATCCCTGTGAAAGCATAAATTTATCAAATCTCTTGTACCATAGTCTAGGGGACTGCTTCAGTCCATAAAGAGATTTTTTAAGTTTACAAACTTAGTCTGGCCAGCTACTATCAATGAACCCTTCCGGCTGCCGCAAATAAATCTCTTCATCCAGATCACCATGCAAGAAAGAAGTTTTGACGTCTAGTTGCTCTAACTCCATGTCATAATGAGCAACTAATGCCAAGAGAATACGAATGGAAGTATGCCTAACAACTGGAGCAAAGATATCAAGATACTCTACCCCTTTCTTCTGAACATACCCATTTGCTACTAGTCTTGCTTTATATCGGAACTCTCCATTGTCTCCGTCTTTCACTTTATAGATCCACTTACATCCAATAGCTCCCTTGTCGGTAGGAAGTGGCACCAAATCCCAAGTGTGATTTTTCCGTAAAGATTCGATCTCCTCTTCCATTACTACTAACCAACTGGAACTATCAACTGATGCAATAGCGTCTCTATAATCTCTGGGCTCATTATGGACAACATTTAATGCATATGTTGCCATATCATCAAAGTAAATGTCTTTGATGCTCAAACCAACAAACTCGTCAAGCCATCTGGGCTTTCTTCTTTTTCTAACAGGCCTGGTCTCTGTATGAGCTCCACCTTGAGTTTGATCTTCTATGCCAGTATCCATACTATCCTCATCAACCATGATGTCATCGGAAACGCCATTTGAACATCTATGGAAAGAATCAACAGATGATTTGCTTTGGGTTTTGTATTCTTCACATCTCCTCTCATCATCATCCGATGAGGAAGGCTCCACCTTCAACATAGCCTTCTCATCAAAAGTTACATGCCTTCTTATAATAAGTTTCTTGCTAATAGGACACCACAACCTATATCCTTTTACTCCTCTTCTATAACCTAGAAAGATACACTTCCGAGCTTTAGGTTCCAGCTTTCCTTGACTCTTATGCACATAAGCTGGACAACCAAACACCTTGAGGGATGAATAGCTAATAGGCTCTCCTTTCCATACTTCTTCAGGGATCTTCATATCTATGGCAGTAGAAGGTGTGCGGTTGATGAGGAAAACCGCCATAGATAAAGCTTCAGCCCAAAATCCCTTCATTAACTTAGCAGTCAATCTTAGGCACCTAGTTCTCTTCAACAATGTCTGATTCATCCTTTCTACAACTCCATTGGACCGGGGGTCGCCTGGTGTGGTGTAATGCCTCTTAATGATTCGAACTCACAATAATCGATGAATTCCTGTGATACGAATTCATTCCCATTATCTGAATGGAGAACTTTCAACTTCTTCCCTGGCTGCTTCTCCACCATGGATTTCCATTTACAAAATCTAGTAAAGGTTTCATTTTTTGACATTAAAAATTATACCCAAACTTTATGAGAGAAATCGTCTATAAATGAAACAAAATACCTAGCTCCACCCAAGGATGGGCAAGGGGAAGGTCCCCAAACATCCGTGTGAACATAATCCAAAATAGCTTTTGCCTTATGCTCACCAACACCAAAAGAAATCTTCGTCTGCTTACCAAGAACACACTCTTCACAAAAAACAAGCTTTGAATGTCGAATTCCGTCAATCAAACCTCGCTTTCTTAGCTCATCCATGCTGCGCTCGCTAATGTGGCCCATCCGCAAGTGCTATAATATGGAAGAATCTGAATCAGCTGATGTAACTGAAGCTGATTCACCAACTACAATAGTGCCCTTTAGTAAATAGAGATTTCCTGCCCTTACTCCTTTCATAACGATCATGGAACCCTTAGATATTTTCATCTTCTCTTCTTCAAATACAATCTTTAGTCCAAGTCTACTCAAAGCCCCAACAGAAATCAAGCTCTTCCTTAAATCAGGTACATGCCTAACATCAGTAATGGTTCGAATAACACCGTCAAACATCCTGATCTTTACACTACCAACACCAACCATACGGCAAGAAGCATCATTTCCCATCAGAACTTCTCCTCCATCAATCTCAAGGTAAGTGGAAAAAGAGTCCCTATCAGGTGTCATATGATAGGATGCGCCAGAATCAATCAACCATAGGGTGCTCTTCCAAGAAGAGCTAGAAGCTGTAAACACATCAGTGTCACTCTCTGTATCTAATTTCTCCGCTGTAGAGGCTGAAGCTTGCTTTGAGTCTTTTCTTCTTCCTTTAAGCATGGGACATTGTGCAACAAAGTGCCCGGGCTTCTTACAATAATGGCAAGTCAATTTCTTAGGCCCCCTAGATTGGGACCTCGAAGAATTCTGTTCTTCACCTTTCTTTTACTTGCTTTGACTTCTACCTCTCTGAATAGATAAGCCTTCGGTATCACTATCAATGCTAGTGCTCGCCAATATACCTCTTAACACTTCATTATGAAGACTAGCCTTTACATTAGAAAGGCTAATTTTACTGCGGCCATAAATCATGGAATTGACAAAAGCAGTATATTCTTTAGGCAAGGAATATAGGAGGATCACAGCTTGAGCCTCATCGGTAATATCAACATCTAATGCCTTCAGGTTCATAACTAAAGTGGTCAAGATCTACGTGCTCCATGAGATCGGCTCCAGGCTTCATCTTGAACGAATAAAGTTGTTGTTGTACAATAATCAAATGTGTGAGAGACTTGTCTTGAGATGCATCTGATAATGCATCCTATACTTCCTTCGCCATATTCTTCTAAGAAAATTCTCTAAGCACTTCATCTAAAAGACTCAATTGAATTGTTGTGAGATCTTTGTCCTCCATTTCCTCCAATTCAGCTGCATCAACATCTTTCAATTTCTCAGGCGCAGAAACAACTTTAAAAGTCTTCTCCTTTTTCAATACGGCCTCCATCTTTATCTTCCAAGTACCAAAATCTCCTTTTCCATCAAAACGTGTTACTCCATAATTGATGCCAGATCTTCCAATAGACTTACTAGAAGTAGCCATTAATATCCAAACAGAAACAATAACACCAGTTCTGATACCAAACTGTAGCGATTTATGCGGAATTTTGATGAGGATCTACTATTGTTTATTTAGATACTAATGGAGTACACCAAAACAATTATGAAATCTCACAAAAAACAAAGAACAAAAAAGGACACAGAAGATTTAACGTGGTTCAGATATGAATGTCCTACGTCCACGGAGACCCAACAACTTTTATTTCTCAATGAAGAAATGAGTACACAAGAGAGAAGGAAGATTACAATAGAGAAGATTAATGGTGGATTGCTTTCTTCATTACAATAACATGACCTCTATTTATATAGAGGGATTTCTTGACCTCCAAGTAAACTTGGCACCCAAATTATTCCATATAGGAGCCAAGTAAATGATTGACAATCAATCTTTCCTTCTCTACAAATATTTGAATCATCAATTTCAACATAAGCAACTGTGTAAAATTATAGATTGGCAAGATGGATGTGCTTCATTTGCATCAAGTTTATCTTTATAACCGTGAAATATAATGTTCATTGTTCAACAAGAATGAGTCCAATCTGGAAGAGGCCATCTTGGGCCTTCCATGTATATTACTTACAACAGGTACTGAAGTTCCTAAGTTTTTGTACTGACCTTTTTGAATTTATTGACTAAACCAAATAGTTATTAAATCATGGCTCACATTTCTTACTTTTAGGTAGTCATAAGTATTTATACCCACCGACTATGTATGTCTATGTTACTGACAAGTTATCAGAGAATTATAATATAAAAATGTACTTATAATGCATAAGCTACGATAAGGGAGGGGGATTGAATGTTTATAGTTCTCACAACAGTGGCTTGATTGAATGTTTATAGGTCTCATAATAGTTATTGTTTCTTTCTACATTTTCAGTTATAGTTTCTTTTTTCAGCAAATTTGAGCTTTAGAATTTTATAAAAAAAATTGTTGTGTTTCAGTTTCATGATTTAAACGATTTCTTTTCTTTTGGGCGGTAAACTGATGCTAATCAATATTTTTTTTTTGTTCTATTTTTGCTATCATTGTAGTTTCCAGTTATAAAAATAGACATTTTCAAACCGAAGAGTAATTCTATATATGCCTTCACTTTTTTGTAAACTATTTTTTATTAATGGTTTACTCAGTATGCATTCAAAAATATTCTTAATAAACCCTGCTTTTGTGGACCGTGAAGAATATCATAGTTAAACGTATTGTAAATAATTTTCTTCTAAGATATGTAAGAGGCTTTCATACGCCAACATTTCCTATCTAATGTACTCATCCTTATAATGTATTTTCTACCTAAATTTTTGTGTTGAGCATTTAGTAATCATCATATTGGAAAGAAATCGTACCGTTTTGTAATTTTCTAAAGTGGTACTCATTTTTTCCAAGTTCCTGCAATTTTATATATTTAACAACTAAAGTATTACTATGAACAAGATTGATGATGCTTGCTATTTGTTGAAAATATGGCATTAGCAAAAGAATACTTTTCTTCTTATTTTGAACACCTGGTAATAAATTGAACATTCTGCAGCTTATGACTTTATGGCAAATAAACCCCTTGAATATGTATAACAATCAAAATAATATGTTCACACCAAAATTTGAATGATATTAACAACAATTAGTTATTTAATGCTCTACTCAAATGTACTCTATGCTATTATGCTTTTTTATCCCTCAGTTACATTTACTTCTTAATTTAAGTCTAATTTGTAAAAGTTTTGTTATCTCCTTATAATATGATAGTGTAGACATTGAAATGATAATGAATTTATATATTATTTTAACTTATAAAATCTTCAAAATTTATGCTGTACAAAAGCAACAGGAAACAACTGGAAATCAAGATTGTGGTTCTAGCTGTTGGATTTAAAGACGTCTAATTACAATAATTAAGTTGGACATACATGCATTATGTAACGACCCAACTTTCGAACACATCGGAAGTCGTGCCATTATTAAGAAATAAGAATAGATAGAAGATATAATCACAGAATATCAGAATCTCACAGCGGAAATTTCACAAAAGATAATACCTTATAATATTACACAACAGTACAGGATACAACAGAGCATCATATGACTAGTGATACAACCCATTTCTAGTACATCAGTAATTATGCATAACATTCACTACTGACTGGCAAACTTATAATTATACAATAGGTAGGTCAGCACACTGATAATCTTCATTCAGCATCATAAGTTCAACATCCTGATTCACTTGTCTACTCATAACAAGCGTTATGAATACCCAAGAGTTTAAGGGAAAACACAGAAAAATAAACTCCGGGTCAGTCAGGGGACTGGTATGAGTAAGACGGTTTAAAATAGTTAAAAAAAAAGAATCTCACAAGACCATGTCGTGAATACGGAACGGGTTTTTACCTTATGAGATCAAAACACTTTTGTATACTTTAAACCAGATATTATCAAAATGTTTATTTGATTTTCACAAATAGATTAGAATCTAGGAAAATGCTTGCATCTCACATTTCCCAATATAGTATACAAACAAAACCCGCTTGGCGCTTATGGAAATTGATTTTCCAACTATGACAAGGTATGGGACCACCTCCCGCTGATGTATCTCTAGAGGCAAATACACCTGGGTCCACAAGAACGTCTTGCAACCCGGCCCTCACATGACCGACCACTCATTTCTCTTGAGTGTATCGAGTGTATATCACCGATGGTTGTGTACGGCAACCATCCCCGAATGGGCAGAATCGATAGATAAGAAACAATAGGAATTTTCTCTAGATAGGTGATGCTACACCCTAATGGGAGCGACCCACATAGCCATGCTGCCTGCCCGATTTTTGTCATTTCCTGGGTGTGAGGCTTGAGGCTAGACTCACATCATCGACACTGGCTTATTTCTTTGAGTGCCACATCGTCCAGACTTCCCGATCACTAATTGACTTCCTCAAAAATAGATTATAGGTATACGGTGAGAGAAACGAATTCCTCTGCCACCATATAACTACGTTTGAAAAGATCAACGTACGTGACCAGTCGGAATTACTTTGTCGGACACTCGTCCATACAAGTTGTTCTGGGATTGAACAAACCGAAGGCACTATTTAACAATAGTCCTTGCACAACGCCGTCTTCAACTTTAAGTATCCGACGTACAACGTATAATCAATTCAAAGTGAATTATTGGCTTCGGTCTCTTTGAAAAGATTAACGATTATCTTCTTTTAAATTATTAATCTTAACAGATGAAATATACCATTCATATTCATCATTTCGGAACAGTACAATATCGACTTATGTCGTGACAAGGGTTTTTGATTTACTGTTTTGAACGGGGAAATTTTAAAATAAAATTTTATTTTATTTCCTTAACCAGATATTTTAATGTAAATAAAAATCAAACTTAATTTGTAAACCGAGATATTATTTCGTTAGAAAGATCATTCCAAATAAATTTGCAATTTCATTTCAGAATACAACTTATGTATTTTCTTCCAACTTCTGACGAACTGCCTTTCTCGATCCTGATTCACTTCCCTTTGTTTAACTCAATAAAAATACTATTTTTTTTATTTAAACATAAGTTTATTCTATTTTATTAAGAATGTTCTGTTTAAAAATTTATAATTAAATACTTATTTAAAAACTTGAATTTACCAAAGTATAAAAACCTTATAAAACTTTACTTCCTATAGATTTTAAATTCATAACTAAGGGTTTTTCTTTTCTTTTTCTTTTCTTCTCTTCTTTTCTTTCTTTTTCTTTTTCAAAACTAAGGTAATACTAAAGTACCAAGTACCAAGCTAGTTTCTATCATCAAAAATTCGTGCCAACACCATATAAATCATTGCCAATCTAAGGTACCAGGTCTGGTACTACCAACCCCTAGAAATGTCGTGCAAACCATAAGCAAACACAACACCACATTATCAAAAATCATGGTGCCATCCCCTTCATCAACCATACCGGTTGTGCACGTGCACGGGTGATCTCGGCTCCTCCACCACCCAGCGAACGGCCACGCAAGTCAGTCCTTCCTCCCTGATCATGTCAACAAGCCCCACCAGTCCCCTCTCGACGTCCATCTCAAAAACACCATGCCACCAAAAATTTCACGAACTGTCATCATTGGGGAAAACCCATCGCTGCGCCACCTCAGGCCCACGAGCCACCACCGCCTCATCATCCCACCATCGCCAGACCCAGGCGCGGCCAACCCCCCTTGACCGCACCTTGATAACCGCTCCGACGATGAGCAGTCGTCCAATTTCCCAACCGAACCCATTTACCTCAGGCAACCCTATTTCGATTGAATACCCTAAATCTATTCATTAAAAAAAAATATAGTATTTTTCCCGAGTTGCCTGACCCCCGACGAAACTCCTCCTTCAACCCCACGGCCTCCGACGAACTAGGTGGTCGGAATTTGCCTTCCTTCCCTTTTCTGATCATTTCGAAATTCCCGGCAACATACATTCTTAAAAATCACCAAATGACCTTCAAAAATCATCACTTCCTTCCGGTATTTGAGTTATGTAATTAGTTTGTTTTAAAAACCATTTTGAAAATTCCATCAAACAGAGAGGAAATTGAATACTGTGTCTGCTGTTACAGTGTCTGTTAAAAATGATTTACCACTTCTAAAACCAGGTTTAGATCATAGAAAACTAATGTAATCAGCAACACACTCTACTCCTATCACTCATCAAGGATTAATAAATCAATCTTGATATGGTTCATAGTACAAACAGACCAAGAGAAAGACAGCATATGATGATCCTAAGGTATTAACAGTTCCTAAGCCATTTGTGTATGAGTTGAGTGATAACCAAGAAGGAATGGTTTGATCATTATAACCTATACTAAGGCACACCATCTTCCACCCATTTCAATCCAAACAAAGATCATGCAATTCTGTTTAAAACCAGAAAAAGATCATAGTAAAGAATTTATAAACATTTACTCACCTTGACTTAAAAGTTCTCTGGTATTTTCTACTGTTTCTTTTGCTAGGAAGTATATGGATTTGTGAAGAAAACTGATGCATGCCATGTCTTTATATAGTAGGAGGAAAATAATAAAATATGATGTGCATTAAATGCAGGTTGATGAATGAGGAGACAAAACAGTTTCTATTTTGTGATGACCATTGAAAGAAAAAAAACATTTACCTCACACCTATCTAGGATTTCACCTGGCTTTAGCCGCAATTTCACATGTGATATTTCATACGCCAGCCAATTCATTGGTGTACTAAGAACAACCAATTAAATGCACCATGTACTTTATGTTTTTTTCTAATTTTTATCATAGGTTTTTAGCCATAAATAGTAGCTCCTATGATACCCTTTTTAGCTCAGTTTTCACATGTATGTAGCTCTCACCTTTCTTACACAACATGTGCTGATTTAACATGAGTATAAAATATGATACCTTGGCTTCCAAGGCATGAACAAAATCTGAATTTTCTGCACAGTCTTAGCTTACGGCCAGGTCCTGATTTGGCATAGAAAAATCCTTTCTAAAAGGTTTAACTAGGGAAGTGAAGAAACATGTTTGTTGTACAAAATCTTGGTGGTCATATAGTCACATATGCAAGTGTTTTTGGGGACAAAAGAGGAGAAATTTTCAGAAAATAAAAATGAAAAGATTTTAAACAAAACTGAAAATGTTAGAACAAAAAGACATTGTCATGTGAAGTGTACCCATGCTTTCCCATCCTTGTTCAAGAGTAGTTTCTAGTCTAGGCTCCTTTAGTGTAGTTACAACTAGATGTAGGTGATGTTATGAACTCATGTTTGTAAGTGAATGCAAGTAAAATGGATATTCATGGTTTGATGTTTTAATGAAACATGAATGCTTTGATAAATCTTGTTTTTGTTGATGAGATGTGATTTCAACAAGCTTCTTGGCAAAAAAAAAATGCTTTGTTGTAAAACCAAAATTTTACTTAAAATGTAAGCTTTTTGAAAAATCCTTTTCTAAAAGAATAAACACAAGTGAAAAAATGGCATTTTAAAAATGCTATATAAAATTTTCATAAACAACACATAGGAGAATAGTTTTTAAACAAAAGCTATAACACACCTTGCTATAATCTATGCATAGCAAAAACAAGTGTTTGTAAGCGCTGTATTCATGCAAGTGCTATCATAAAACTTTAACATGTATTAGAAATTTTAAAGTTTGAAGTTTAAACCCGTATTTATACATACGTATTTACAATCAAAATATAGTCAGTGATGTATAAAAAGTCCGGTTCGTTACATTCTACCCCCCTTATAAGAATTTCGTCCTCGAAATTTGTAAACAGAAGGTAAGCAAAAGATAATATATATATATTATACGTCAAACTGGCTGTAGCAAAATACAAGTACTATACTCGACTAGTATCGAGTTATAGGCTTGCATAATATACAGATCCATCATACTACTACTATATACAACACGATCCAGTCTGTCCGTCTACTCGGATCCACTGCTAATCTCGATGACGTCCTCGTCATCAGAAATAATAATCATCTCGTCATCATCCGAGATGGTCACTATGTCCACATCATCAGAGATATAGATCACATCCTTGCTGTCGGAGATGCAAATCACCTCCCTACTATCTGATATCTCAATCACCTCCACTGGCTCCTCCATCTCCTCAGGTATATCGTCATCAGAAATTTCAATAATCTCAACTGGTGATGGTGGGTGCAGTATCATGTCTGGGTATGAACTCTCCATAAGTGTCTCTAAGTGTCCCCCATTTGCCAAAAACTGGGCCATCTGCTGGTCTAACTGATCCCATAAAACTGCCAACTGGCCATCCATGGGGACAGGTTGAGGATGAATCCATGGTCCAAACTGTGGCTGTTGCTGTGGGACATCCTCCTCTGGCTGAGGCTGGGCTAACGGGATATCCTCCAGTGGCAAATCCTCCTCCGGCTTGTGGTCTGGATCCTCCTCTGGGTCGTCCTCTGGGTCGTCCTCTGGGTCTTCCTCTAGGTCTTCCTCTGGGTCTTCCTCTGGGTCATCCTCAGGGTCATCCTCTACCGGCTCATCCTCAGGGTCATCCTCTACCGGCTCATCCTCAGGGTCATCCTCTACCGGCTCATCCTCAGGGTCCCTATCATCATCATCACCATCATCACCATCATCACCACCACCACCATCATCATCACCATCATCATCACCATCCCCATCACCTGCTCCCTCACCTATGTAGTATCCTCCCTGATGGTCCTCTCCATCCTGGTCTGACTCCTGTGGTAAGTCTCTGCTGCTGTCCTCATCATATGAAGGCTCTCTCTGGTAAATGCTCGACTCCTCAGAGTCGACATACCTCCTCTCGCCCTCATGCTCCTGGGAACCTGTCATCTCATGGATACTAATACCAGTATACATCCTCAGTCTCTGGAGTGGCGTCATCCTCTTCCTAGCTGTTCTCTTAAATATCGGTGCCATCTGAAAAAGAAACAAAGAACATATTTCAGTACAAATGATAGTAACTGAAAGAGTTCATGAATCCTATGAATGTTGAATCCTCGTATCATCCATAATCCATAGCGATGAAAACCCAAATTTCCCTTTCATACAAAAGATACATTCATACAATCCATACAACACTATCATACATCACATATGTCATACATCCAAACAACATACAAACATCTAGTCCACAACAAAATCTGGATAGAATTTCCTGATTTGCTTCTCCGTCTCCCAAGTACAGTCATATGGGTTTTCACTCCACTGTATCTTGAGCAGTTTCACGACCTTACCCCGGAGTTGCTTCTCTTCCTTGTCTACTACATAGACTGGATATCTGACTACCGTCAAGTTTGGTTCAATATCCAAATCTTCTTGAACCGATGGCTCTAGAACCGAAGACGGATCGTACACACACTTGCGAAGATGAGACACATGGAAAACATCATGAATTCCAGCCATCCTTCCTGGTAATTCCACCCTGTATGCAAGAGATCCAACCTTCTCAAGAACACGGAAAGGTCCCACATACCGTGGAGCTAACTTCCCTGTCTTACCAAACCTGATCGTCCCCTTGATCGGTGAAATTTTCACAAATGCAAAGTCTCCCATTGAAAAGTTTAGTTCCCTTCGCCTTTGATCCGCATTGCTTTTCTGTCGATCCTGGGCCTCCTTCATTCGTCTTTTAACCAATTCTACCTTCTCAGTTGCTTCTCGAATCATATCCGATCCGAGAACAAGCTTATTTCCTGATTCTACCCAACACGTTGGCGACCTGCACGGTTTTCCATAGAGAGCCTCATATGGGGCCATGCCTATACTCACCTGATAGCTGTTATTGTAGGAGAACTCTACTATATGTAGGTGATCCTCCCACGATCCTCCAAAGTCCAAAATACACGCCCTTAACAGATCTTCCCAAATCCTGTTTACCCTTTATGTCTGGCCGTCCGTTTGGGGATGATATGCGGTACTCAAGTTCAGTTTGGTCCCCAAAGTCGTTTGGAGTGCCTCCCAGAATTTGCTGGTAAAAATAGGATCTCTATCACTTATAATACTCACCGGGACTCCATGTAATCGCACATTCTCTCTTATAAAGATCTCGGCCAACGAAGCTGCAGTTTGAGTTGATTTCACAGGAATGAAATGCGCACTCTTTGTTAGTCGATCGACTACTACCCATACTCCTTCATATCCCTTCCTAGTTCTGGGTAAACCATCGACAAAATCCATGGATATCATCTCCCACTTCCAGGTAGGAATCTCCAAAGGTTTTAGTAGCCCTGCTGTCTTCTGATTATCACCTTTTATCTGCTGGCAGCATAGACATTTATTCACACAGGCCAGAATATCTTTCTTCATCCCAGGCCACCAAAATGTTCGCCTCATATCCCTATACATCTTGTGTACCCCTGGATGAATACTCAGCTTTGATTTATGGCATTCCGCCAAAACTTCTTGTCTTAGTCCATCAACATTTGGAACACACAGTCTCCCATTGATCCTGAGGATACCTAGACCATCCAATTAAAAATCTGACTCACCTCCTTTTACTACTCCTTGGATTAATTTTTCCAGATTCTCATCCCTTCGTTGATTCGCCATGATCTTTTCTTGGAGTGCTGGGGTAGCTTCTAGAAGAGATAAGATCGCATTCCTGCTTAGAGCGTCTGCTACGACATTTGCTTTTCCTGGCGTATAGATAATATCCAAATCATAAGACGCAAGAAATTCCAACCATCTCTGTTGCCTCAGGTTTAGATCTTTTTGAGAAAACAGATATTTAAGTGGTTTATGATCCGTGAAAAGCTCGAATTTACCTCCTAACAGGTAATGCCTCCATATTTTTAATGCGAAAACAACCGCCAACAACTCTAGATCGTGTGTAGCATAATTCTTTTCATGAATCTTTAATTGCCTACTAGCATATGCAACCACACGCCCATTCTGCATTAGTACTGCACCGAGTCCTACTCCACAAGCATCAGTATAAACCTCAAATTTACTTTTCCCATCTGGAACAGCCAGAACTGGTGCTTCTGTCAACTTCTTCTTCAACTTCTTGAATGATTCTTCACACTTTGGAGTCCATATAAATTTCTCACCCTTCTTAGTCAGCTTAGTCAGATGAGAAGAGATCTTGGAATAATCTTGGATAAACCTTCTATAATATCCGGCTAATCCCAAGAAACTACGGACCTCCGTTGGTGTCTTGGGCTGTTTCCATTGCTGTACTGTTTCAACCTTGATCGGATCTACAGAAATACCATCTCCATTTACGATGTGCCCCAAGAATCTCACTTCAGACTGCCACAAATGACACTTAGAAAACTTCGCCTTCAAAACATTCGTCTTCAAAGTCTCCAATACTACCTTAAGATGATATCGGTGTTCCTCTTCTGTCTTTGAGAAGATTAAGATATCGTCAATGAAAACCAAAACGAAATTATTCAGAATCTTCCGAAAGACACGATTCATCAGGTCCACAAAGTAGGCAGGTGCATTGGTTAAACCGAATGGCATAACTAACCATTCATAAAAGAAATCTGGTCCTCTGAAAGCAGTTAAATGAATACTATCTTCGGCGATCCTCAACTGATGGAATCCTATAGCAAGATCCATTTGAGAAAACACCGTAGCTCCATTCAACTGGTCAAAAAGATCATCAATTCGCAGCAAAGGATACTTATTCCTGATGGTTACTTTATTTAACTCCCTGTAGTCAACACACAGCCTTAGTGATCCATCAGACTTAGCCACAAAAACTACGGCTGAACCCCAACTTGAAAAACTTGGCCTGATCAATCCTCTGGTCAGTAAATCTTGGGTTTGCTTCTCAAGTTCCACCACTTCCTTTGGTGCCATTCGTCTTTTTGGCTGAATGATGGGTCTGGCTCCTGGAATCAGATCGATGCGAAACTCTATCTCACGGTGTGGGGGTAAACTCTTAACTTCTTCAAATACATCTGAAAAATCTCTAACCACCTCTAACGACTCCAAATTTTCTTGTGGTGCCTCCAAAGCGTATAGGAAACTACACATATAAATACCGGGTTTTCCACACGGCATCCTAGCTTTGCTCCCAATATTTGTTATCTAAGTCACGATCTCCTTATCGCATTTAATCTCAGCTTGGAATTTACTTAACCAGTCTATTCCAAGTATAAAATTAAATCCTTTGAAATCCAAAACGTAGAAATCGAAGGAAAAAGAATGAGAAAGTTACGAAAGTGCCACATTATCGCAAAACATTTTTAACTCAGTTTTCCCGCCGATAGGATTTGTTACGCAAATTGGGTTTGGGGAAATTTTTGGGGAAAAATGGAATTTTCCCACTGTGCCAGAGGAAATGAAACTATTTGAGGCGCCAGTGTCAAATAAAACACGAACATCAATGCCCTTTAAATCAAAAGTACCTTCGAGAACTCCCTTGCCTTTCACATCTTGGGAAGTTGATGGTTCGCCTTTGATAGCATACATCTTTGGTTGCTGTGCCCTCTTCATGAGTGGACAGTCTTTACCCAAGAGTCCGGGCTGATGACAATTGAAGCATAAATTCTTCATCACCATTGCATGTCCAGGGCCTTGCTGCTGTTTCTGCTGCTGTTTCTGAGGTGGTTGTTGTTGCTGGTTTTGCTGTGGCTTCTTTGCTGCTGGTTTGGTGCAGAATTTGGCAATGTGTCCTTTCTGCAAGAAGTTATGACATTTGGTGTCTTTGAACCTCTCCTTAGCTTTTTCTCCCATCTTTGGCACTCCTTTGTTGTTGTTGTTCCAGTTTGGATTGAACTTCCTCTTATTTGAATTCTCTCCACTCGTCCCTCCTGTTTGTACAGCTTTAGCAACCGGCTTCCTATTCTCCAGTGCTTCATAACGAACAGCCATATCCACTAGATCAACGAATGGAAGTTTTAGATGTCCAATCATCTGAACTTGTAGGCCATCTTTCAACCCTGCTATGAACATCTCATTCTTCTTAAGTGAAGTGTTAATCAGTTCTGGGTCGAAACAAGAGAGCGAGTTGAATTTGTTCTCATATTCTGATACTTTCATATTTCCCTGCTTGAGATCGATAAAATCTCTATACATCCTCGTCTTTCCAGCAGCAGGTAAAAATTGAGCTTCAAATGCCTCTTTGAATTTGTCCCAAGTAAAACTTTCCTCAGGAACATTAGCGGTTTGAGCATCCCACCAAGTTCCTGCAGCTTCTTGAAGTTGCCATGATGCTAGAAGACGTTTCTGATCGTCATTCAGCTTCAACACTTTGAAAATCCTTTCACAGGACCTCATCCACGCCTGAACTTCAGTAAACGACTCAGTTCCTTTGAAGACCTTTCCTCCCAAAGTCGTATACTCCTTACAAATAGCCGCAAAACTCTTATCCTGTTGAACTTGTGCAACTTCCTCTACTGTCTCACCCTGGTCTTGGGATCCAGTAGTACGACCAGTAATAGTGGAAGATCCCCTAGCTCGACCTCTTCGTGCACGGGTACTCATTTTGATCACCTGAATATAACAGGTTGTCAATCGGGACTTGATAGGGTATATCTAATCTAGGTATAACATCCAAGTTGTTTTAGTTCATTTTAAATTGGATATAAAAATACGCTCTCTCACACTCACCTAAAGCCTAGGTACTCTAAAACCTAAGCTCTGATACCAACTGTAACGACCCAACTTTCGAACACATCGGAAGTCGTGCCATTATTAAGAAATAAGAATAGATAGAAGATATAATCACAGAATATCAGAATCTCACAGCGGAAATTTCACAAAAGATAATACCTTATAATATTACACAACAGTACAGGATACAACAGAGCATCATATGACTAGTGATACAACCCATTTCTAGTACATCAGTAATTATGCATAACATTCACTACTGACTGGCAAACTTATAATTATACAATAGGTAGGTCAGCACACTGATAATCTTCATTCAGCATCATAAGTTCAACATCCTGATTCACTTGTCTACTCATAACAAGCGTTATGAATACCCAAGAGTTTAAGGGAAAACACAGAAAAATAAACTCTGGGTCAGTCAGGGGACTGGTATGAGTAAGACGGTTTAAAATAGTTAAAAAAAAGAATCTCACAAGACCATGTCGTGAATACGGAACAGGTTTTTACCTTATGAGATCAAAACACTTTTGTATACTTTAAACCAGATATTATCAAAATGTTTATTTGATTTTCACAAATAGATTAGAATCTAGGAAAATGCTTGCATCTCACATTTCCCAATATAGTATACAAACAAAACCCGCTTGGCGCTTATGGAAATTGATTTTCCAACTATGACAAGGTATGGGACCACCTCCCGCTGATGTATCTCTAGAGGCAAATACACCTGGGTCCACAAGAACGTCTTGCAACCCGGCCCTCACATGACCGACCACTCATTTCTCTTGAGTGTATCGAGTGTATATCACCGATGGTTGTGTACGGCAACCATCCCCGAATGGGCAGAATCGATAGATAAGAAACAATAGGAATTTTCTCTAGATAGGTGATGCTACACCCTAATGGGAGCGACCCACATAGCCATGCTGCCTGCCCGATTTTTGTCATTTCCTGGGTGTGAGGCTTGAGGCTAGACTCGCATCATCGACACTGGCTTATTTCTTTGAGTGCCACATCATCCAGACTTCCCGATCACTAATTGACTTCCTCAAAAATAGATTATAGGTATACGGTGAGAGAAACGAATTCCTCTGCCACCATATAACTACGTTTGAAAAGATCAACGTACGTGACCAGTCGGAATTACTTTGTCGGACACTCGTCCATACAAGTTGTTCTGGGATTGAACAAACCGAAGGCACTATTTAACAATAGTCCTTGCACAACGCCGTCTTCAACTTTAAGTATCCGACGTACAACGTATAATCAATTCAAAGTGAATTATTGGCTTCGGTCTCTTTGAAAAGATTAACGATTATCTTCTTTTAAATTATTAATCTTAACAGATGAAATATACCATTCATATTCATCATTTCGGAACAGTACAATATCGACTTATGTCGTGACAAGGGTTTTTGATTTACTGTTTTGAACGGGGAAATTTTAAAATAAATTTTTATTTTATTTCCTTAACCAGATATTTTAATGTAAATAAAAATCAAACTTAATTTGTAAACCGAGATATTATTTCGTTAGAAAGATCATTCCAAATAAATTTACAATTTCATTTCAGAATACAACTTATGTATTTTCTTCCAACTTCTGACGAACTGCCTTTCTCGATCCTGATTCACTTCCCTTTGTTTAACTCAATAAAAATACTATTTTTTTATTTAAACATAAGTTTATTCTATTTTATTAAGAATGTTTTGTTTAAAAATTTATAATTAAATACTTATTTAAAAACTTGAATTTACCAAAGTATAAAAACCTTATAAAACTTTACTTCCTATAGATTTTAAATTCATAACTAAGGGTTTTTCTTTTCTTTTTCTTTTCTTCTCTTCTTTTCTTTCTATTTCTTTTTCAAAACTAAGGTAATACTAAAGTACCAAGTACCAAGCTAGTTTCCATCATCAAAAATTCGTGCCAACACCATATAAATCATTGCCAATCTAAGGTACCAGGTCTGGTACTACCAACCCCCAGAAATGTCGTGCAAACCATAAGCAAACACAACACCACATTATCAAAAATCATGGTGCCATCCCCTTCATCAACCATACCGGCTGTGCACGTGCACGGGTGATCTCGGCTCCTCCACCACCCAGCGAACGGCCACGCAAGTCAGTCCTTCCTCCCTGATCACGTCAACAAGCCCCACCAGTCCCCTCTCGACGTCCATCTCAAAAACACCATGCCACCAAAAATTTCACGAACTGTCATCATTGGGGAAAACCCATCGCTGCGCCACCTCAGGCCCGCGAGCCACCACCGCCTCATCATCCCACCATCGCCAGACCCAGGCGCGGCCAACCCCCCCTGACCGCACCTCGATAACCGCTCCGACGATGAGCAGTCGTCCAATTTCCCAACCGAACCCATTTACCTCAGGCAACCCTATTTCGATTGAATACCCTAAATCAATTCATTAAAAAAAAAATATATTATTTTTCCTGAGTTGCCTGACCCCCGACGAAACTCCTCCTTCAACCCCACGGCCTCCGACGAACTAGGTGGTCGGAATTTGCCTTCCTTCCCTTTTCTGATCATTTCGAAATTCCCGGCAACATACATTCTTAAAAATCACCAAATGACCTTCAAAAATCATCACTTCCTTTCAGTATTTGAGTTATGTAAATAGTTTGTTTTAAAAACCATTTTGAAAATTCCATCAAACAGAGAGGAAATTGAATACTGTGTCTGCTGTTACAGTGTCTGTTAAAAATGATTTACCACTTCTAAAACCAGGTTTAGATCATAGAAAACTAATGTAATCAGCAACACACTCTACTCCTATCACTCATCAAGGATTAATAAATCAATCTTGATATGGTTCATAGTACAAACAGACCAAGAGAAAGACAGCATATGATGATCCTAAGGTATTAACAGTTCCTAAGCCATTTGTGTATGAGTTGAGTGATAACCAAGAAGGAATGGTTTGATCATTATAACCTATACTAAGGCACACCATCTTCCACCCATTTCAATCCAAACAAAGATCATGCAATTCTGTTTAAAACCTGAAAAAGATCATAGTAAAGAATTTATAAACATTTACTCACCTTGACTTAAAAGTTCTCTGGTATTTTCTACTGTTTCTTTTGCTAGGAAGTATATGGATTTGTGAAGAAAAGTGATGCATGCCATGTCTTTATATAATAGGAGGAAAATAATAAACTATGATGTGCATTAAATGCAGGTTGATGAATGAGGAGACAAAACAATTTCTGTTTTGTGATGACCATTGAAAGAAAAAAAAACATTTACCTCACACCTATCTAGGATTTCACCTAGCTTTAGCCGCAATTTCACATGTGATATTTCTTGCGCCAGACCATTCATTGGTGTACTAAGAACAACCAATTAAATGCACCATGTACTTTATGTTTTTTTCTAATTTTTATCATAGGTTTTTAGCCATAAATAGTAGCTCCTATGATACCCTTTTTAGCTCAGTTTTCACATGTATGTAGCTCTCACCTTTCTTACACAACATGTGATGATTTAACATGAGTATAAAATATGATACCTTGGCTTCCAAGGCATGAACAAAATCTGAATTTTCTGCACAGTCTTAGCTTACGGCCAGGTCATGATTTGGCATAGAAAAATCATAGAAAAATCCTTTCTAAAAGGTTTAACTAGGGAAGTGAAGAAACATGTTTGTTGTACAAAATCTTGGTGGTCATATAGTCACATATGCAAGTGTTTTTGGGGACAAAAGAGGAGAAATTTTCAGAAAATAAAAATGAAAAGATTTAAAAAAAAACTGAAAATGTTAGAACAAAAAGACATTGTCATGTGAAGTGTACCCATGCTTTCCCATCCTTGTTCAAGAGTAGTTTCTAGTCTAGGCTCCTTTAGTGTAGTTACAACTAGATGTAGGTGATGTTATGAACTCATGTTTGTAAGTGAATGCAAGTAAAATGGATATTCATGGTTTGATGTTTTAATGAAACATGAATGCTTTGATAAATCTTGCTTTTGTTGATGAGATGTGATTTCAACAAGCTTCTTGGCAAAAAAAAATGCTTTGTTGTAAAACCAAAATTTTACTTAAAATGTAAGCTTTTTGAAAAATCCTTTTCTAAAAGAATAAACACAAGTGAAAAAATGGCATTTTAAAAATGCTATATAAAATTTTCATAAACAACACATAGGAGAATAGTTTTTAAACAAAAGCTATAACACACCATGCTATAATCTATGCATAGCAAAAACAAGTGTTTGTAAGCGCTGTATTCATGTAAGTGCTATCATAAAACTTTAACATGTATTAGAAATTTTAAAGTTTGAAGTTTAAACCCGTATTTATACATACGTACTTACGATCAAAATATAGTCAGTGATGTATAAAAAGTCCGGGTCGTTACACATTATGATTATGATATCTGGTACTGTTTGCAACATTACAATTATGTAATGATTAAATATGCCAAACAATGTGATTAATTAATTCGTGGTATTATACGTGTTTTATTAAGGATTTGGATACAAATACATGTAGAATACTATTAATCAATTATAATTGTCAATGAACCGATTATAGTTGATTAATATAATAGTGGTGATAAATTCAGGGTAAACAAGGAAATTGAAGATTTCAAAGTTACTTAAAAAGATGCTATTTTTCAACATTGATTTACTATTCCCTGATCCTGATATTTACAAAAACGTGTAGAAACTTATCTCATGTATACACGTTTGTACTGCTATATAAGGGCCGGGTCTTCATAGACTTGAACATATAATCTCAACTATCTTGCTCCATAAAAAGACTGATATTCTTCCTTCAATTTGTGAAACAGAAATAAGAAAGTAGAGAGTTCAAGTGTTGTGAAAGGACTCGCTGGTCAGTGAATTTGCAGGTTGATCATGCAGGCAAGTCAATCAAACCATTCCATTGATTCCTTTGATATCGTTTGAGAGGCAGCAAGGATGGAAAGTAAGTAGTTTTCGCTGTGCTTACTTAATTCCTGCATATATCCAGGTTAGAAATTTTGAGCAAACAATAATCGTGGGCTAACATGTGGTATCAGAGCAGTTTATGTAAGAATTGCAGTTTTTATTTATTTACTTATTAATTGATCAAGAGAAATTATGTCTTCTTTCAGTTCTGTTTTAATTTTTTTTTCATATCGAATTTAGTTGTTGCACAAGGACTATTAGAATTTTGATTTAATCATTTTTCATGCACTTTTTTGGGTTGATTATGCAACAATTTGAGGTTTAAAATTCGATTTGAAGAATGTAATTTGATTTCTAATCTGGTTAAAGGCTGTCATAATTGAAATTACTGTAATAATGCCATATTCAACATGATTATTTAGATTTAGATATCATTCAAAATTGGTATTAAAGCTTTTATACTAAATTCTGAATATGGTTAACAAATAAAAATAAGTTAATTCTGATTAAAACTCTCATTAGTTACTGTATTCTATTTGGGATGAAAGTTTTTACTTCTTCTTTAGGTATGTCCTAGGATCAGTTTCAAGCATAATTTTAGGATCCATTTAAAGGCAATTAAGAATTACATGTGTCATTAATTTTGTACAAGTCAAGCACTGATTGTTCGCAAACGAACCTCTCTATGCAAGAAAAGTGCAGAATGGCACATGACAAGTTTAAAATGACGCCAAAAATGGATGCAAGTGTTAACTCTCCCAAAGGAGGTTTGGCCATTACCTGAAGGTAATGATTGCACCCAAAGGTGTTTCATTATTGAATGGTGTTTTGTTTAAAGATTTAATGGAAGTAATGATTACATCCAAAGATGTTTCATTACTATATAGTGTTTTGACTGCAAATTCAATGATACATATAGTTTGACAGTAGCCTTTAGATAGAGTTTAAAGTTATGATTGAGGATTAAATCGTGACATATTGTGTCTAAATTATTTCTTTGTTCTTAAATTCTCAGATCTAAACATAATGTCAAATATAAGTCAGATCAAGCCCCTCATGGGGAACAATTTCAAACAGTGGGAGGAAAACTTGAAAATAGTCTTAGGGATCATGCAATTGGACACAACATTGAGATTTGATCGCCCCAGGCCTGATAAAGAGATTGAGGAAACTTCCGAAGAGAAGGCTGATATTGCAAAATGGGAGCATTAAGATCGAATGTGCATAATGGTGACGAAGCAAACGATCCATGAAACTTTTCAAGGCATAATACCTGACACTGAAACTGACGCTATTAAATCCCTTAAGGCCCTTAAAGAAAAATTCACAAAGAGTAAAAAGACTGATGTTAGTACACTCTTTGTAAAATTGGCAACAATAAAATACAAGGGAAAAGAAGGGGTTAGAGAGCATGTTATTGAGATGACAAGACTGCAGTGTTCCTTGAAAGAGCATAATTATGACATCTCTGATGAGGTTCTCATTGAGTTCATTTTTTGTCTCCTCAGTTTAACTTTAGTTAATTCAAGATGACTTATAATTGTCAAAGAGAGATGTGGACACTACCTGAGTTTGTGGCTCAGTTAGTGCAGGAGGAAGAGAGACAACGAATGACTAAAGCAGAAAGTGCTCAAATAGTAACATCTAATCCTAAGAGTAAAGGCAAGAAGCACAAGCCCACTGTCAAGGAAAAGGAACCCACCAAAGAAGCTGCAAACAACGTAGTGAAGAAAAACAAAAAGGAAGGTACTTCGGCAGTTGAAGAAAGGAAATGTTTTTTTTTTTCATGCACCGGGAAATCTTTTGGGAAGTGTTTGGGTAATCAGTGTTTTCTTTGTAGCCATGAAATCAAGGAACGGGAGCGGTGTGACCCTTGTAGCCGTGAAATCAAGGAGAGAATACTTGATCAAGTGTGTGGAATCGGTGTTACCCTTGTAGTCGTGAAATCAAGGAGGTTGTAATTGGATATTGATATAGTAATAAAACTCTGCCCAATCCAGCGTTGCGTGGAACTGATGTAGGAGCAATTCCAAACTAGTATAAAATCTGGTGTGTTCTTTCCTTTTCTACATTTTTTTATCTTTATTTTGTGTTTGATTCTGTGTCTGTGATTGTTATTGTGGTGTTTGATTCATATAGTAGATCAGAACACTATTAACCCCACTTTGGTGTTAGTTTTTCCTTAACGATCCATTCCGCAATCCCTAACATCACATTTTTTCGATTCCATTCCCGCTTGAGTCTTCCAGTCAAAGTGTTAAAACTTTACCTTGTAGAAGCAATCAAGAAGAGCTACAACCTTCAGTACACGCTAAAGACCCCATCATTTCATCCGTGGATAAAACCATCTTCCTTTACCTCTTGATGAAACAATCATCTTGCTTTGCAGAAAATGTTGCTATGCTCGGAAGATTCTCCAATCCAAAGATACTTTGTTTGAAGGTACTCGTTACGATGGTACTTGGCATACTATTGTTGTATATAACAGTGTTGTATACATAATTATATGATTTTTGTTTGATGATAACAAACAAATATATTTTATTATAAATGTGTTTGTTACTGTACTGTTTTATATATACATCACAGACAGGAATATGATATTTAAATTTAAATAGAATATGAATGTAAAGACATTTAGATATTTACATAGTATTTTATTTAAATTTAAATATTTTATTTCAAATATTCAAACAATACAACTATTTATAACTCCACTATTTGAGCACATCACATTTCATATACATTCCCAGAATATTGTACTTGTGTAAATAAACTGAAAATAATAGACAAGTTTGTTTGAACACAATAAAATAACATTTTATTTCAATCGAACTTGTTTATTACAAATGCCAGTACAATTCTTTCATTACTCAGCTCCTCACACTATGACACTGTCACTCAACTATACAGATACTTTGATTTTATATACATTTAATCTGTCATGTATACATACATTTTCAATTTCATATACAGACACATTTACTGACACTGTTTCATTCACTGTCTTCAGTCTTCACAACATCTTCACTATTAGTCCAGTCATCATCTTCATACCCGTCATATACAGAAACACACACACAGTATATGGAGCAGAAATAATTTCATATTCTGGAAAATATAATTTTTATTTAAAAAAATTTATTTGCCTCGGAATTTCAGTGTGTTTCTCATCATTTTTTCATGACTTGATCTGATTCATGTGTGTCTAGTCAGTTTTTTATGTATAGTACAGGGACAGGAAATCTTGTCTGATGGCTGCATATACACACGTGTATATATATACACGTGTGCACTGCCTCGCCAATCAGTGAGCAACTGAGGAGTAGCCACGTGGACCCTCTTGACTCAATGCACATGTCAACATAGTCAACGCATATCAAAGTGGTCGAGCCATATCAAACCAGTCCCAAAGCAAAACAAATATAAATGAAGAAATGAACATAATATACATGGTCGAGACATGTACAGGCAAGAATATGGTGGCAATAGTGATCAACAAAACAACAAGGTCACAAAGCATAGGGATGAAAGTTAGGTCAACATGAACCAACACAAGTCAAAAAGGAAGTACAAGTGCAAGGTACAAAACATGGCAGCCAAGCAAAGTGTCAATACAGGTCATAAAGCAAGGGTTAAAGCATGTTTATTTCAATAAATTTCAAAGTACACAAGAGTAAAACAGAAGAGTTCATGAAGCAAACCGGTGCAACTATTCATGATTCAGCAACAAGTCAGCATGGATCAAATGTATGCACAGTTAAACCACAACACAGGTTTGGATGAAAAGTATCAAAACAAGGCTGTTTTCACACAAGTTCCAAAAGTGACCAAACAATGGTGTAAATTTCATGCATGGTTCAATAATTAGCTAAATGGATTAAGTCAGGATTTCAAAATGGACACAGTAATAGTAAAGTGTGCAGCATCATCATGTACAATATGCAATAAAAGAGTGTGTGCATGTCTCATGCAAAATGCCAAGGCAAGTACATGAGCTTAGTAGGGTGTTCATACAAACAAGTAGCCCAGGTGGGTGAACATAAGCAGTATTGTGTTCCAAAGGTCACAATACACATGCCGGTAATAACAGAAATGCAGTGCAGTAGGGAGTAGACAAGGAGGGAAGAGAATCTTGTTGTGCAAACATAGGCAATGGTGTATACATGGTGTAAATGGTCAATGCATATATGGTGCAACATATCAGAAACAAACAGCCCAAACCCAAGCATGATGGATGTATAAATACATGGCATAGATACATAACTGTGGCTGCAATTAAAGCATATGTGTGTATTTGTGTACACATCATCAAGTGCCAAAGTTTGGTTTTAAGGGGCAATTTCTATTTCCAGAATTAAATCAGAATTCAAGAATTGAGCAATAAAGTTTGTGGTAAAAGTTGAATTCATAACTTTCCAGATTTTACAATGGGCAAGATATCACAAAAGAAAGTTTTTTTTTTAGAATCATTTATCAGATTTCTAGTCTACAAGAGTTTAATTTGGCAAGATTTTTTAATTCCAAGACTTCAAACCCATATGAATGACAAGTGTTCAACCAATATTTACTGCATACAATAAATTTGGGAGGATCATCAATATTGCATAAATCATTTTAGGACAAAAACATTTCCCATTTTATATATGAACATGAATGGCAAAGGTGTGTCATCCCCATTTTTAATAAAAGGCAAGAAATTGAATCATGGAATCAATCACACAAAGGGCAACAAATCTATAATTTCCAGAATTGTTCAAGGCAACACATAATTCAAATCAAAGCCGATTCTTTTTCATTACAAGGCAACATTTATCACGCAATCAGTATTAAAACTCGAGCAAATCAACTGAAGATTCGAGCCAACAAAAGAGGAAACACGCCAAATCAGATTCAAGTCATTATAGTGAAATCAAAGCAATCTAAGGATGATGTAATCCTATATAAACACCAGTTCATCATCGGTATGGGTTATCAATCCAAAAAAACAAGAACTCAAAATTAAGAACAAAATCGAAGAATCAAATCAGTGTTAAACTCATAAGATTTTCGATTGCAGAGAGCTCAAATCGATCGATGTTTGACCAGCACAAATTCAAGCTTCAGAGAATCAATCTAAATCACCATCAAGTCGCGATTTGAAGATTAAAGAGGAAACCCTAGGAGCCGCTGCCATTTTTGTTCCAAAGCAAAGTGATCGAATAAAATAAAAAGGGTACAACACAAACAAAAGAGGCCGACCCATTTTTCTAGTACAAGGGAAAAAGGGATGACCCTCTTATATTAACTCTTAGGTTTTTTATTTTTTTAATTTTTGTTTTGTTTGAATTTGAGTTGTAAAAATCATCAAACAGTTTTTCTAGTGTCTGTAAAAAACTAGGAAATCCAGTTGGGGTTTAGCTGCAGTTTTCTAGAGTTTGTAAAATCTAGGGTTACGAGTTACAAGGTTTGTAATTCAGGAAATCTGATCTAGGGGATTAGATCAGTCTAGAGTTTTTAGCGTAGGGTTAGTACAGGAGCAGGGAGTGCGAGTTTACATCGTCTTATAAGCGGGATCTGTTCTATCACCTAGTAGAAACCTTAGGAATGCAGCAATTGGCAGGATTTTGCTGAAGCTGGGTATATCTTGTGTCATTTACTTTCTGCATTTCTGTTTCTACTATATTCTGTGATCTGTTCATTATTATATATCCCGTTAGATTTTTAATTCAGTTAAAAACTATGATAAACCTTATTCACCCCCCATCTAGGGTTAATTTAGATCCAACAACTACTTCGTGTGTCAAAGCGAACCACTCCACTTCAAGATTTGAAGCACTTGTCTTCAAACACTCTACTTCGATTCTCCAAGCACCTCACTTTAAAGCTCTCTGACTCGAGCTTCGATGAACTCATTCCCACTTTGAACATCAACCCAAAGTTATTTCCCCTTAAAAAAAAAGTCCAAAGTTTCTTTGTATCGAAGCACAATATGAAGTTTTATGCTTTGTTTGAAGAAATAATCCTAAGTCATTTTGAATTGCTACTCTGCATCCTTCCTACTTTGCATTGATCTATTTCGCCTTGCTTTGAACTTGCCTTGTTGTGCTTTGAGCTTGCCTTGTCTTGCTTCAAATCCTTTAAGCATTGCCTTAAATAACCATTTCCCTTCGCTTCAAATCACCAAATTAATTAGAAGCACTTTTCCCCACTCCAAGCCATACAACTGCTAAGTGCTACTTTTCTTCAAGTCATTGAATTGATTTGTAGCACTTCTCCGTGCTATGAGCCATGCTACGAATTTAATATACATGTTCCGAACATAACTACCTAGGCGTATTTACTTTGATTCATAGCACTCTTTCAACTTCGAAGCATCTCCTTTGGCTTCAAGCCTCCATGTATACATGCAGGAAAATGCTTCGAGCCTTCACACTGGTTCTGAGCCCTTTTGAAACAATCCAAAAAATCAGCTTCAAATTCGACCCTATCTCCGCCTGAATCCTAAAACTTGCATAACAATAATACAAGAAATCAAGTATAACAAGCAATTCAATCAATTCAGCCATCAAATAATGAATTTAATAATCAAACAATGAATTCAATTACTTACGGTCATACACGATCATTCAAATGCACACTAACACGCATCAATCAAATATAAGCATAAATCTACATAAAACATGAATGATTACTCACAAATTATATTGGGTCTAACATATTAATCATGATATTTTATAATTAGGTTAATCCAAGGTTTATATATATGAAATTGCTAAATCTAATCATGTTTTAATGTTAATCTAACATATAGATGGTGAAAATATACAATCTAATGCATATAATCTGAGTAAACAAGTGAGAGAACATAGTCACTTGCCTATTGTTTGAATCAACGAATTTGATTAGAGATTCATTCTATACAGGAAACGACTACACGAAAATGAACATAAAATAGGCTAATTTTATCAATCAATGTAGGTTTAATGTCCAATTTATAATTCGAAATGTTTTAATATAGACTTTGAAGAGGGTTTGTGAACTTGGGGAGGAATTATAGCAGGTTTAGGTTTAGGGTTGATTGGAAAATCGACAAAAAACTAGAAATGAATCCTTTAGCACTTATTTATAGATAAACGAGATTAGACTAATGTTCTTGCTAATTTTAGCCCATTAGCATTACTCCAATCCTATCCGGTAGCTTTTAAAAATTAAGACTATCATTTTTTCTAAACCACTTATCTGATTTGTCAGTACGATAACTCTATGGTCTGGAAAACCAACATCCTAGAGCAATGAGATGGATTAGAACATCTAATTATGCATGTATCAAAATTTACAGTTGAAACGTCATTTTCTAAATTTTCCGATGATAGTGGACATGTAAGCATCTGAAAGAACCATAACCAAAATATTATAATAATACAACCACACAAGAATTCAATAAAATGCGATCTTCTGAATATAAAACACGGTTTGCTAAATTCTTCCCCTTTGGGAATATCAACCCCAAGAATCCCCAAGCAAACACAATTGAACATGGTATCCATTATGCCTACTAACTAGGGCTGGTAATTAGAACCAAGAACCAAAAACCTGAACCGAACCGATTCGAAAAGACACAGACTCGAACCAAACCCGATGGGTCACGGGTCGGGTCTACGCGACAAAAAAAATGCAATCAAGACTGATCAAACCCGACCCAAATTGACCCAACTCGAAAAAACCGATGAAAAAGTACTAAAGTATATGTACTTACTATCCAACCAATCCTGAACCGACCCAACCCAACCCGAACCGAAGCTCGAGTCGGGTCCAGAATTTGGAATGTATAGTTCAGACCACACAAAACCTGACCCGCTCATTGGATCGGGTCTGGGTCCATGGAGTCAGGTCTAATTTCTACCCACAATACCACGTATGAGAAAACAACCCAACATCCAGTCTAGCGTCCAAATACACTATGGCAAAGAAAAATACTAATAGTATAATACACAATAGTGCAAGTAGATATGATAAGGGGTATGTACCACCTGAAGAATTATGGCTACTCCTCCCTCACACTCTCCTCTATCTTTCATTTGCAATCGCCTTCATTCTTACTCCATGGAATTTTAGCTAGATTACCTAACTTCCTCTTTAGTTGTTTTGTGTCATTCTCTACAATTCAGAGCGGCTTACGAGGTCCTGAGGCTTTTAGCTTTGCCTCTATATGATCTACCTGATCCGGTGCTACCGCAATACCCGAGTCATGCATAAACTTATATAGGAAGAGCACATGGAAAACATTATGCACATTCATCATCCTTAGAGGTATACCCACTCTACAGACTAATTTTTGTATTCTCTCAATAGTCGCAAATGGTCTAACAAGTCTTGGTCCTAATTTCTCTTTCCTATCGAGACCTTCACAAATACCATGTCTCCAACTAAGAATTCCAAATCTAGTTTTCTCTTATTTGCATAGGTCTTTTGGCGATCTCGACTAGTCTTCATTCATTATCGAAAGATCTCTATTTTTTTAATCTCACTCGAATCATATCCCGACCAAGCATCAATTATTCATCTGCTTCCAACAAATAATAAGGTGCAGTACAAGTTCTTGTGTACAAAGCCTCAAGTCAACTGGTAATTATTGTTATAATTGAACTTAATAAGATGCTGATAACCATCTCAAGATCCACCAAAATCTATCGTACATGCTATTAGAGGATCTTCCAATATCTAATTTTCCAATATCTAATTTAATCTATTGATTTCCCCATCTGTTTGGGGGTGAAAAGATGTACTCAAGTGCAGATCTGTTCCCAATATTCCTAAAAGTCTTCCAAAATCCGCAAGTAAATCAAAGATCTTTATCACTTACAATGCTTTTGCACACTCCATGAAATCGAACAATCCATTTATCATATAACTCGACTAACTAGGATGTCGTTTTGATCGACTTTACAGTAATGAATCTTGCACTCTTGGTCAGAATGATCAACAACTAATGATATGTTCTAGCTCTTGGAAATCCATCAGTAAAGTACATAAACACTTGTTTTATCTCCGTATAGAAATTTTTAATGGTCGTGGTAACCCATTTGGCCTCTTCTTCCCATTGTTTACTAATTAGCAATCCATAAACTTTAAACTTTCCAACATTCATTTTGATTCATTCCCTGTAGTATGTTCTTCCTGTGTCATTGTATATCTTATTTCCACAAGATTAATGGTTATCTTGGAGTAATAATACTCCCCTAAAACTTCATCTCGAAGCTAATCCACATCTAGAATGTATAGTATTCCATCTTTACATAGTCATCCATTTTGGTCAATCTCATCTTGTTTTATATCCTTATATTCTACTCCCATTTGAGGCTTTCCCATAGTCTCTAGTAGCTTACAACTTAATTCTACTATTTCCAATCCTCTCAATAAGAGTATGTCTAATAGATAAATGTGTCAACATCTTAGGCTCTAACTTGCAATGTGGTTTGTAATTAAATCCAACTAAATATCCTTTTGGCTTCCATTATGAGAAATAGTTCCTAAACTAGCATGTCTTCTGTTTAATGCATCATCAACTACATCAACTTTCCCTGTAGTTTAAAAAATACCAAAAAACATATAAAGCCTAAAACCCCAACCATCGATAATGCCGAAGATTATTCGAAGGAAAGATATTTCGAAGACTCATGTTCTGTAAACAACTCAGATCTTGCTTTCAACAGGTAATGTCTACACATCTTTAGAGTAAAAACAATAGCCTTTAAGTCAAGACCATGAGTAAAGTAATTCCTTTCGCGATGCATTAGCTTTCAAATAGCATAAGGGACAAAATTTTCTTTTATGTTCAATAGTGCTTCTAAAGCGATGCCACATGCATTGGTATATACAATCATTTTTTTTATTTCCACTTGGAATAGCTGACACTGGTGCACTTATCAACCTTTCCCTTAGAGTAGCAAAAGCATGTTCACATTTAGCATTCCATTGGAAGATCTAGTTTTTTCGTTAGGTAAGAAAACGATGCTGCTACCTTCATAAAAACTTAATGAGCTATTATAGTATCCTTTTAAACCAAGGAAAATTCTCACTTCTGAAGCATTTTGAGGTTGATTCCAATCCAGAATTGTTGCTATCTTAATTGGATCCACTACTATCTATGTAAAAAATACTACATGATCCAAGAATCTCACTTCATCCTTTAAGAAGTGACACTTGAAGAACATCGCTTTCAATTGATGCTTCTTAAGAATCTCCAGTACACTCCTCAAATGCATCTTAAATTCTTCCTTATTCTTAGAGTGGATCATGATATCCCCTACAAATACAAACACAATCTAGTTAGCTAATCTAAGAAAACTATATTCATAAGGTCCACAAAATATGCAAGAGCACTGGTCAATCGGAAAGGAATCACTAACCTATCTTAAAAACTCGACGGTGCTCGAAACACAGTAACATGCACACTACCTTTAGGGAATCCATGCTAATGAAATCAGTAGTTATATCTATCTATGAAAAAGCATTTGTCCCATGCAGTCGATCAAACAAATCATCAATCAATGGTAGATGATACTTATTCTTCCTTACTACTTTATTCAACTCACGATAATCAACATACAATCTCAAAGAACCATTTGCCTTTGTCACAAAACGGAATTGGTGCATCACATTCTAATATGCTTCTTCAAATGAATCCTTTTCTCAGTAGATCACAAAATGGAACTGGTAAATCAATCAATCTCCTAGAAGGTTGCCCTATCACCTCCTAAAATATCATCGGAAACTCGTACACTACTGGTACCGAATCAATATCGCCTATAAACGAATCTAGGGAATAAAGAAATCTCATCATGAATGATCCCCAAGGGTCGCAATAAATCTCGAGGGCCGATAACTACATGTCCCTAATCGAACGACCCTCCTCTCATAGTTGGAAGTATCCCCATATATGAATAGCCAATCCATCCCTAGGATCAACCCATACCTCGTGAACCCCAATGCATAGGCGTCACAATCAAACTCAATGCCTAATATCAAAATTTTCAAACTCCAACAAATCATAGATAAATTTGTCAACCCACCTCCGGTGTTTGAAACAACTATAGTATCAGTGACTAAAGAAATGTCCAAGTGCAAACAATTGACCAAAGAACTAGAGATAAAATAATAAGATGCTCTGATTCAGAGAAAGTATGAATGGGAAAGTTCGAAATAGAAATCCAATCTTCTACCTTTGTCTAGTCTACCACAAGGCGGAATTGCCTCTATGACCTGTACATGAGCCATGCACTAAGCCATATCTTATCCTTTATGGAAAGCTCTAATAAGATGTCCAGGCTATCCAAAATTATAGCACTTTCCTTTCATTGCAGTCTTCTTCCAATCCTTGACATTAGTGTCCAATCAGTCTGCAACCGTGGCACTTAAACGTCCTTTTTTATCCATCCTTTCTGAGGTCCTCCAATATTATTGTTGTTGCCTTTCTTATTTTTCCACTATTCCTTCTAAGAGCATATAGACTTGGAAACTTGCTCCTTACCAACTTTAACCTCTTCCTTCGTGTCCTCGTGCATAAGAGTCATTTCCACTAATGATTCAAATGTCCTTCCCATAGGTACATGTGTAATCACAAACCTTTGGAGAGGTTGGTTCGATCCTCTTGAGAACCTAACAACTTTCTTATGATCTGTATTGACAAGATCCATACTAAATCTCGATATCTCGTTAAAGTGATTGATATATTCTTTATAGTAAGATCTCCTAACTTTAATGCAAGAAATCGCTCTAATTGCAATTCTGTGCTTCCCTTATGACAAGAATCTCCTATCAAATCTGTTTTTGAATATGGCCTATTCAATATCTCTATCATATGCCTCAACTATCTTCTACCACTAAAAGCCTCCTCTTTCAGCTGCTAAGTGGCCATTTGAACTCTTTGATGGTCCACAAGCTGCAACAATCCAAAAATCAACTCTTTACTCTTAGCCAAGTTTGTGCCTCAACAAAACTCTCTGTACCTAAGAAAGATCTACCGAGAAATCCTTACAAACCTTAGAAAAGTTGGCAGCTGCAAGTGGGTTAGGAGGAACCACAACAGCAGGTGCTGGGTCTCCCACCGGCTCTTGTGCTTCAGCTAGTGGCGTAGCCTCAAGATACCTATGAAACCAACTAGAAGATGGGACACCCTTAGGAAGATTTATGGCACCCGACATACTACTCAAGAGAAAAGATAGAGATTATGTTTTTGGAAGGAATCAAAGGAAGGTTATACTTGACTTAAGGGGATAAACGTTTATTTTCAAAATTGCCTTTTGTTTTGGAAATCTACTTTCTTTTAAAATAAATTTTTAGGAGTCCTATAACCTTAGGCTCTAATACCAAATGAAACACCCTGCACTCCTTAATATAGTTAAGATTCACAAGATAACAAAATAATAAATATAACGTAAACATTTTTGAATTGAAACATAACTTTTATTTTAAAACCGATTATTCATTTTAGTCTTAAACCATAAAACTACCACATGTCTTACAAAAATAAAATCTTACCGACAAATCAGAGTACAATTACATAATTATCTCTTAATAGTCAATAGTACAACCATCTCCATATAATAATAAAAGTGAATACATCAACAACTAAATGAAATACAAGAATGATCCTCCAATAAATCTTTACTATTCACCTTAACCATGCGAGCTTGGTGTAGAAGATAAGGAAAAAAGAGGAGTGGATCAGATATAAAATCTGGTGAATGATGTTATCACTGGCATGATTGAGTAATATAGAAAAATAGATTCAATAACATTTCTAGTAACAAATAGGGTAAGTGGTTATGTACAACAACAGAGGATAAAATGCATTAAAGATATACAAGGAAATACACTTGCACCATATAAGTAATGATCGTACGATTGTATGCACTTTCTTAATTACTGAACATAAAAAACGTGATTAGCAGAATTTCCCAATACTACCCATTTATCAACTTTATCCTACTTGTCTACAAACCCACATGGTAAATATATCACTATGGATCTAAGGTTGTATTTTAACCAGTAATCCGCTAGGAAAGACATAACTAATCTCTTTTGGACACAGTGGTGACTTATTTTCCCTCATTGATATCACTGCATGTTTGGACGCCGCTAGAACGCACCCACACACACCCCTATTTCTGTTAACCTCTTACCATAATTAGCATAAGCATGCCTAGCCTTCACCACTACCTATTATGAGACAATCAGTAATAAACCTGAAAGGGAATGCTGCAGCTACGGGTCAAAGCAATTTAAACACCTTCCCTGTCCTATTTGATCTGGGTCTTATTTATCGGTCGCTTATTTCCTCTAATCATCCCTTGATACTGGAATGATCCACTACTATTACATTCTTATTAACATAATCTCGGATCTAAGTTTATAATTATAATATACCTTTTCATTATTCCTTTTAATTATAACCCTCATGTTATCATACTATTTGCACATATGTCCAAATTGTCTATTATGATTTATTAATGCGTCCATGTGGTTATCATAACATTATTCTTAGTCTCTTTTCTATTCCAATTACAATCCATGGTATAATTTTATAGTCTAGTCTAATTCCTTCTTACTTACAAATGTATAATTTGTGCACACCTTATTGTAAATTTGGACTTTTTTTATCCATGTCTGCATAACTATTATTTTAACTCTATTTTACTTAAAAGAAATAAAAGGATTAAATCAGTCTTATGTAAACCAACACGCATAGATCTAGGTACGTTTTAGGCATTAACTAGAAAAAGTGCAAATACTGTAAATTAATTGATAAGCATAAATACTTAAAAAGGGAAGAATATTGAAGGATTATCATATAAAACTTGAATAAAAATAAATTTGTAAGAAGAGACTTAGAAATATCTATAGAAAATAATTTACAAAAAAAGAATATACATAAACACTAACTTATAGAAATAACAAGAAAAATTACAGAAAATTTACAACTATTATAAACCATATTTTCATAAATGATCAAAGTCTGAATAATTACACACTCGCCTGTGGTCCTAATTTTCTTCCTTGTCCTCTTTATATCCATCATGTGGCATCTAATACTTTTACTTAGAAGATTTTCTTTCTGAAAGTACATAACTTTTAGGGGCCAACTTCAGGCAATGAACCAATAAGAGAAAATATAGGCATTAGAGAAATGCCTAAGCCTAGGGTTTTATTTATAGTATAGCTTGGTGATTACGAGCCATTGTGTAACACCCTACATTTCTTAACGTCTCCCATATGAGGATTTCATTAAGGAAATATGGAGCGTTGTAGGTATAATGACATAATACATCACAAAAACTAAGATTTCACAAGACATAAAATAAGTTTACAGCAGAACATTTATTTTAAAATGACACAAACCATATTTACTTCAATTTGACCAAGTTTTCATTAAATGTCATGTCTTAAAATCTCAGTCAAAAACAACATTAGAGTACATAATAATTTTATTCACTAAATAGTCAAAAAGGTACAACCTAACCTTGAAAAAGAAACAAGAAGTAATCCATCTTTTTGGAGAAATCTTTCACGACAGAATCAATAAAGAAATCTGACTATACCCTTCCACCTTATAATCCTTTGGGGGTGAGAGAAAAGAGGAAAGAAGGAAAAACAAGTCAGACATAAGGTTTAGTGAGTTGCCATGATTACTAGCGCGATTGATAAGTTTAGGAAAATAGATAAAACAATAGTTCTAGTGTCAAGGGTTGACTATTCTCATTCAATTGCAAGAGTTTAAGGGTTGATTATTCTCATTCAAGGAACATAGATAAAACAATAGTTTAAGTGTTTGTACACACGTAAAAGTGAACGAATACTGATAGAAGTGACATAGAGGATTGGCTATTCTCATTCAATGGCAATGTTGATAATCAAAATCATAATAATGATGTCTATTTTGCACTTCTACAAATTCAAACTAATATATAAATAATTATGAAGGAATTTCCTAATTCTACCTATTGATTGGCTACATACCCTAATTTGATAACTTATGCCAACTATGGTCCCGAGTTTATCGGACCCGACCCATTATCTCTAAGGATATACTGAAAATCACTAGCCTCACAGCGTCTTGTCTTCCTTAATTAGTGCGATGCATGCTCACCACCCCGCCAGAACGCTCCTGTACCCACCAAGTTTGGACCTTTTACTACCCAGTGTAATAAGGCATGCCCTCGCCTCCTTGTGTGACACCTCCACAGAATTGATAAAAGGGATACTACATGATACGGGTCCACCCCAAAAATGCAATTTGACATAAGTAACTCTCTAGACTTAGTCCTTAATTTAATTTATTAGCGCCAAGGCCCCTATAAATTATTGTTGATTGCCTAGTTATCCTAGACCCCCATAGTATTGTCAACAAATGCCCAGGTCATTAAAACTAATTATTTTAGTTGGCCTCTTATTTTCCCTAATCTGTCTACCCCTGCTGCTGGAACAGACCAATACTATGAGCCCTTAATTTCCCTAATCAGCTTTTGCCGTCAGAGTGGACTCCTACTACACATTTTCTTAATAGGCCACTTATTTTTCCTAATCATCTTATGCTATCGAAACATGCCACTATTATTTATGATTATTAATTTGTTTATTTTAGACTTAATGCTAATTGTAAGTTTATTAGTAAGCCTACCTTCTTTATGTAACTTTTGCTATATCATAGGTTGCATGTAAACTTTAATTTACAGGTTGTTTATAAACATCACTTTTTTTATTTCATTGTACAACCCAACCTCCGTCATTAGCGTCTATCCAAATACAGTTTATTTATTTTATTAAAGTTACAGTTCAATTATATTTATTGCATAAATTAAACAAGCCCAGTTCATTCTTTTTATACATATTTCTTATTTTCTTCCCAATTTCTCTTTCATTGTCAATTTTATACTTTTAACCCAAACATCGCATAAACAAAAAGAAATAATGGTGTAAGCTCTTAAAGGCCTAAATTCAACACTAAAATAAAAGGACCATGGCCTAGGCTCTTGCATGGAGAAGGCTGAGATAAATTACATGCAAAGAAAAGAGATAAAGATGAACCGAATAAATTTACAGTAACCAAATAGATTACTGAAATTGACAGAAGAAAGAATAGAAGCAGTAATCAGATCATAGATAATTTACAGAAAAGAAAATTGAAATCTGAACATTGATTATACAAAATCTGTAGGGATAAACCGAAGAATTTACAGGAAAAGAATTAGAAATAACTGGATCTGTAAATAAACCACAAATAAACTTGATATGTTTAGAACTATAGAACAATTAAGATCTGTAAAGACTATAACTACTATTGTATAAATTTAACCTCAACTTATTAGGAATCTAGTTATCACAATAATACTCACCTTAATTTGCTCTACAATTTTTCATAGTAGAGATCTTCTAGGTCTATTTATAAATAATCTTCTATCTAGCAAATGAAAACCTTTTCTCATATCATCATTATTTTAGAGGGAGAATTTTGTGTACAGTGGAGGCATAGAAAGGGGTAATGGTGTTGGGAGAACTAGGGTTAGATAGAAGATATATTTGTAATAGAAGTAGGGATCCCCGTACCTTTAGATTTTAGGTTATTACTCACAACCCTTCGTTCAAAGAAAGCCCAGAAGCCCTCAATAAGTCCTTGGTTTTGTGCCAGGCAAGAAAATGTGCCTGGCAAGCAGATGGTTCAACCTATTAACTGGGTTGGTCGACCCCTGGGTTGACCTCTGGGTCAACCCGGCATGTCCAGGGTCGTCCCGGTAGGCAGTGAGATGTATTTTTTTTATTATATATAGTTCAGACTTCAAACTGTCATAACTTCTTTATTTCAAGTCCGCTTTATTCAAACCAAACATCTATCTGAATCAGAAAATCGTAGCAGATCCAATGGCATAATTCCCACCATCTTTTAAATTATTAATTAACTAATTAATTCATTAATTAATTATTATTTGTTAAAAATTTGGGTTGTTTCACATTGGATTAGGCTTTTAATCTAAGCTAACCAAATGAATGTACCAATCACAGCTTTCAAATTTCTGAAATTGCCAATAGGAACCAGCCGTATCAACATGAAAATAAAAGTCTATGTCATTTTTTTTGTTCTTGGACTAATTTTTATCTTAGCTATAGGGCGGGTCGACCTATAAGTCAACCCGTACATTATTTTTCTTTATAATTTTGATTTATATATTTAATTTGTTTCTCTCATATTTTCACCACGAGAATATAGATTCTGCAAGTTATATACTAAAATTGGCCAGAAAATTTCCACGGGCACAATGACATAATTGTTGTAGCAACATTCTGACAATTTTACAAACTTACTATTTAATTAAAAAACTCTTAAATTTATTAGCTTCAAATTTTAAGGTTGTGAAATATCATTTGTACGAAGGCTTGTCGCCATCATATATATGTGATAGCTTATCGGTTTCGTACATATGCGATAAGACTATCTGTCATATAAAGTATGAAGCTTATCGCGTCTATTGTTTTCAAAGAATCAGGGGTTCTCACCTTTGTTGTTTTAAAGCTTATCGAGGCTTTCACCTATGATATTTCCATATCCTATTGAGGTCATTGCCTTGATTGTTTTTAATAGAGCTATGAGGCTATTGTCTCTATTCTTATCGTCATTGATTGTATAAACAAGCATTGTATTAACTTGTTTCCAAATTATTTTAAAATATAATGTTGGATAACCTATGTACATTGTCGATAAACATTTTGCTACCAATTTAGCTAACTTTAGTAGATTCAACATTTTAATTGAAGAATCAATAAGGACAAGGTTGACAAATGTTGTTGCACCTATTGAATTTCTTTTTATAGTCGGTAGCAAACTACATATTTTTTGTGTGCATCGACCCATTGGACAAGGTCATTGACTGTTTCTTATTTACGGTAGATAACTATGTCATCATTAGTTAAAGTTCCAATGGAGATATCACTGTTTTATGTTAATACTTGTATGGTTTGCACATGATTAACATACATGGGGACAACAATAGGGATTAAAAAATCATGTTTATATGCAGGATACATATAGATTTAAACTCTCATGGTTGCCAATATTAAATATGAATTAATGGGTTTATATTCATCCTGTGGATAAAACTATGGCATATGCATGATGATCAGTTCACATAAATGTGAAGGGTTCATTATCAACCTACAGACAAAATTGTACTATGCGCTATAGGTAACTCACATTCACTAGATGGTCAATCCATATTTTGAATTTAATAAACTAGGAGAGCAGTTAACCAGAATTGGAGAGGATGGGAAACCCTTATGTAATATGGAAGGAGTAGTTTCAATTTGTTAAACACAAGTGGTTAACTTATAAACAGTAAGAAACCTGCTCACATGATAGGTAATCATGAACCGTTAGGATATTCAATCAAGAAACCGAGGATGGAGAATCCACTGTATGGTGCACTTTTGAACATAATAATTATTCATTGTTCTAACCATTATGAGCACAGGAGCACTATATTGATTATTGTATAGGTGGATAGTACTATGAACGAAACCTCTTCTCCTATGCAACATGATCCTTTTATATATTCATTTATTTCTGTATAGTTAATGTTGCTTTGGAAATTTGCTAAGTTAATGTTGCTTTGGAAATTTGCTAAGCTTAAGCAAGATGACATGTAGTGATTGAGTTTGCTAATATGTTTGAAGAATTATCTCAATATGATTATAGTACTGTCGACATTGTGATCAAAATAAAAGTAAATTTTATCTAAAGGCTGAAGAGGAGATTGTTAAGGCGATGATGCCGCACTTAAGAGGTCATTGTCATGTAGCAGAGATGGCCATTATGAATGAGGAATTAATTTCTTTATTTAGTAATGGAAAGCTAGTTGAGACCTAGAGTTTCCAGTGAAATAAAAGGAAACTCTTTGAAGGAAAGGGAAGTTAGATAGGGAAAGGAAATGAAGAGTAAAGCTTAGGCCGCTTGCTTTAAGTGCGACAAGAAAAGCCAATATGCAAATGATTGCCGCCTAGGCAAGGCAAAGGTAAATGTGGAAACAACAAGTGTGAGGTGATATAATTGCAAGTAGATGGAGGCATTACAAGACTAAGTGTCCAAAGGTCACTAAAGGGAAAGTTTCTTCTCTAGAACCATCATCATTAAAACCCACTACTACTAAGAAAGGAAAAGCTGCGACGGAAGGTATGCTTTTGATTCATAGCATATTTGTTAAAGTGCCATTTGATGTTGATGCACACATTATTTATCTCCAAATACTCCATAGATAAAGTTTCAATACCTTATTACTACCTTTAGGGTGGCTAATCCTATAGGAGATTACTCGACTCTAGAGATGAGGTGCGGTAACCTAGAATTTGAATTGTTGGGTCATACTTTTACTTGTAGTTCATATGTGTTTGGTTTTATAGACTTTCAAGTTGTTTTGGGTATGGATTAATTGAATCATTAGGAAGCTAGGATATTTCGCGAAGTTAGGAAAATACCTTTGAGGCATGCTAGTTTTAGTAATCGAGTCGTAAACTTATTAAATAGTGCAAGTTCACATATTTATGCTTTGTTGGATGCAACAAAATTAGAAGAGTAAGTTGAGCTGAGTTCCTTCCATTAGTGAGTTAGTGGACGTTTTTGACCCATTTGCATGATTTCCGCTAAGAAGAGCTATAAAGTTCAGAATATATCTTATACCTAGAGCTAAACTAATCGATGAACCAATAACAAGATGTCATGGGCCAAGGTGAAGAATCTAAACGCGCAGTTAGTGGAGTTGGAAGGAAAGAGTTTAATCTGATTAAGCAGTTCACTTTGGAGAGTAGCTCAGTGCTTGTGAGGAAGATAGATGGATCATTATGGTTATGCATTGGTTATTGTAATCTTATTGAGAAGGTAGTAAAGAATATATATCCTTTGCCGAGAACAGATGACCTGTTTTATCAGTTAAGTCGAGCCAAAGTTTTTTCCCAGTTAAATCTGGCTACTAGGTTTCATCAATAGCGGGCAACAGTAGGCAATACTCCATTGATGATGTTTCAGACACGATATGGTTTATGTAAATTGATGTTCATGTCATCGGAATTAACAAGTGCATCCTCTTTCTTTATGTGTTTGATAAACCAAGTTTTACGAGTGCACTTAGATAGGTTCTTGTTATTCTATATTTATGATATATTGGTCCATTTCAAAGATCTTCGAATTGTGCTGGATACTTTGAGACAACATTAATTGAAAGCTATGTTTTATAAGTGTCAATTTTGACAGAAGTGAAGTTTCTTGGCCATTTAGTTTCAAACGAGGGTTTTTTTGTAGTCCTAAGATTGAGTCTACCAAAAGTTAGAAGAGAGCAGAAAACGTTATCAAGATTGGGAATTCTCATGGATTGGCTCCTGCTACCAGAGATTCATTAATGATTTCTAGTGGATAATGGCTTCACTTACTAAACTAGCCAGGAAGAATGTTAAGCCTCTTTGGTCAAGCAAGTGCGATGGAGCATTTCTGCGTTTGAAGCATTCGTTGATCAATGGTCTTGTTATAGTAGTACCCGATAGTAATTAGAATTTGGTAGTTTAAACTGATGCTCATGGAACTGGATTAGAAGTTGTTCTTATGTGAAAGGAAAAAGTGATTGCACATGCTTCTAATTTAGATTGTATGAAGTAAGGTATCCGACTCCCAATTTTGGGTTATATGATATATATGTGTCGGAACGAGCTGCGATATATATTTGTATGTATGTGTTGTATGAGGTAGAAAAGACAAAAAAGTTAAAATAAAAAATACCAAATTTTCAATGGCAATCGACATATTTTTGGTACAAAATTTGTAATAGCTTCCGAAAGCCAATAACAGTGTAGAGGCAGAAATTATCCGATGGTTTGTAGTGATTTTTGTAATAACCCGGAAAATGCGAGCCAGTTTGAAATTTTTATTTCGGCAATTTTAGCGAATTCTGATTATTTAAAATGAATTATTTTAAATAATATCGGCGAGAAATTTATTTTGAATATAATTCGAACGTATATATTATACGCGTCGTCGTTAGAATATAAATATTTATATATAATTATAAATAGAATTGAAAATGGCGCGGTAGTTCGATAATTCGATTTCAAACTTCAATTGAATGTACCGGGTGCAAAATAATCCGGATTTTAGTGAAACCAAAAATAATGGGATCTAATTGTGAATATCTTTCCAACGAATCCGAAAAATTGAAATTTCATAGCGGGAATCAAAAGATATGTCCAGTTGAAAATTCTGAATAGTCGCTATGGAATTCAGGCCCTTAAAAATGGAAATTTTGCAAACGACCTCGGATTTCGACGAAACCAGTTTTGTTGGGTCCGTGATGTCAAATTATTGCTAGATTCCAAATTTCATAATTTTTCGAATCAATATGTGAGCGTGGCAAAGGAAAACACGTTTGACCGGTTTTAGTTGATTTTAATCGACTGGAAAATGGCCATTTTTCTAACGGTCTCAAAATTCGACGAAATTAGTTTTGTTAGGACCGTATCGTCAATACGAAGCTAGAAAATATTTTTATGGAATTTTTCTAGTTAGTATGTGACCCCGGTAATTTGAAATGTACGTTTATAATTCAATATAGTGATTTAAATGTAAATTTAACGGAAACAGATTCAAACGATCGAATCAACCTGCGATACATATCCCATTGTGTTCAGAATGGGGGTGAAACGCTATGGACGACAGGCGGTGGGCCTCGTTTAGAGGTCATATGTAAAAGTCAATATTTCGGTAATTAAAATAATAAAAGAAAATTTTCTCTCCCCTCCCCCCCCTTAACTCCTCTCTGGCCCCCCCATTTCATTAGTTCATAAAAAAAGAAAAAAAGAAAAAGAAAAAAAAACAACACGAATCGAGATCCAGACACCCCCCCCCAGGCGGCGCCGACCTCGCGACGTTCCCTCCTCCACCTGCGGTAGCTGCGACCCCCCCCTCTCTCCTCGCCGATCGATGAGAACCCCCCCCCCCCAAGCCTACCGCCGACCGATGAGAACCCCCCCCCCCCCACCAAGCCTACCGCCGATCGATGAGAACCCCCCCCCCCCAAGCCTACCGCCGACCGATGAGAACCCCCCCCCCCCCCCAAGCCTACCGCCGATCGATGAGAACCCCCCCCCCCCCCCTAAGCCTGCTGCCGACAGAGAAAACCCCCCTTGTAAGTTTTTTTAGCTTATTTATTTTATTTGATTTTTTATATAAAAAAGAAAACTGATTTTTATATAAAAAAGAAAACTGATTTTTATATAATGTTAAAACTGATTTTTATATAATGTTAAAACTGATTTTTATATAATGTTAAAACAGATTCTTGTTATAATTTAAAAACTAATTTTTGTTAATTTAAAAACTGATTTTTGTTAATTTAAAAACTGATTTTATTTTATGTTATAAAGCAATGATTTTTATTTAGAAATCTTTAAATTAGAAAAGGTAAAATCTTTAAATTTGAAAGGGCGAAGTCTATGTTTTATAAAGGCGAAATCTATATTTTTAAAAATATGATTTTTATATTTTTAAAGAATTAAAAATATGATCTTTATATTTTTAAAGTATTAAAAATATAGTCTTTACTATATTGATGATGTAAAAATATGATTTTCGTTTATATAGAGAATTAGGAATATAATTTTTACATGATAGCAATATTAAAAATAGCATCTTTATATGTGTAGAAAAATAAAAATGTGATTTTTATAATGATGTATATGAAAAAGTTCAATCTTTATATTTGAAAAGCTAAAATCTTTTTATGTAAAAAGGCGAGATCTTTATATAGAAAATAGAGAAGTAAAATATGATTTTTATATATTGAACATCATAGTAAAAATTAGATTTTTATATATTGAATCGCATAGTAAAAATTCGATTTTTAAAAAAAGTATGAAGAAATTATAAAAATATGATTTTTAAATGAAAAGTGAATAAATAAAAATGTGTGATTTTTATATATGTAGTGGCTACGGGCAAAGAAGATAGCGAAGATGCGATAGCAATGAAGATTTCTATCAGTGAAGAGCCGTGAAGTTAGGATAGCTTTCGGTGAGAATTTCTCACCTTTCAATTTATTTTCTAGTTATATATATATACTAGGATGCAGACGGTGCTTAGTAGCACCTGACACCCGTCATCCACAGACCATGGATGACTTGTTTGTTAAATTGTTTGGTTGTGTAGTTGGTTAAATTATTTGGTTTGAATTGAATGGTTTGGTGAATTTGATTGATGTGTGAATGGCGTGGGCCTTCACTAGACCGGGGATAAGGCTAGGCCTCGTCCCGTTTCTAGTATCGTGCCGTTATGCCGCCGAAATTTTCTAAAATATGTTAGAAAAATAAAAATATCATTTTAGTGAATAAATGAACTGAATAGAAATTCATATGTTGAAATAAAATGTTTTATCGTTAAAAATATAATTTTTAACGTGAATGTGAATAAATAAATATTCATTTACAAACCAGACGGTTTGTTTATGTACACTTATTTGAAGGACATTGATTGGGTCGATAAATTTTACACATCGCCCAACTGCACAACTGAAATCTGTGTTTGATTGTTTGAAAACCCCACACGGGTGTTAGGATGAAATATGAAGCTCACTCATCCTGATTGATTAAATATGTCGATCGATTGATTGACATGCTGTTATAAGCATTAGATATCTATATTTGATGCTTATACAGTGTAGTGCACTTTGGTTGATGGTTGATTATTTTTCAATGCTATTATATACATGTGTTGTATGAAAATCCATATAATTAACATTATATGGTAATTGATTGGGCCTCATTCCAATTTGAAAAACTAAGATCAATATAAAATCAATGTTCATGTGTTGACAGTCTCATTCATTGAGATTGGTCATGTGTTGAACGAAATATTTTAGTAATAAAATTTACATCTTTATCAATATAAAATGAAAGTTCATGTGTTGACAGTACTCATTCATTAGGATTGGTCATGTGTTGAACGAAATATTTTGATAATAACAACTATTTTGAAAAAGAAATATTTGAAATAGAATATTTGAAGATAGAAATTTATAAAGCCGTGTTGATTAGATTGACGCCATTTTGACGTAAACGATTTATATCGATTCTAACGATTTCGAAATGAATTGAATTGAAAACGATTTCGAAATGAATTGAATTGAAAACGATTTCGAAATGAATTGAATTGAAAACGATTTCGAAATGAATTGAATTGAAAACGATTTCGAAATGAATTGAATTGAAAACGATTTCGAAATGAATTGAATTGAAAACGATTTCGAAATGAATTGAATTGAAAACGATTACGAAATGAAATGAATTGAATATATAACGATTTTGAAATGAATTGAATATATAACGATTTCGAAATGAATTGAATTGAAAACGAATTCAAATTGAATTGAAAGCGAAGTGAAATGAATTCAAATTGAATTGAAATTTGAATTGAATAGAAATGGATTTTAAAACGAATTTATAAAGAAGAATTCAATTTTGATTTGAATTGAAAAGAAAGTTGAAATTGCTTTCGAAACGAATTTTAAAACTATTTATATAATTCGTTTTAAATAGAAATCGACGAAATATATATTATATATATTATATATATAATATAAATGGCCTGAATAGAACGCGCCGCGCTGCGGCAGTTCGTGAATTTCGACCATTTATTTCAAACGGACATTACGGGAGATCCGACCGTCGGATTCTCCTAAAACCGGAACCGTTGGGTTCGTATCGAAAAGAGATTTCTAATGAATATTAGAAATTTGAAATCTAATGGTTAGATTTGGAATCATGTCCAATCAAATTTGAAAAAGGTCGCTGTAAGTGCAGTTCGATGGCCATTGATGGAAATCGACTGTACAGGCCTTGATAAAATTATTAAAAATAGTAATAATTTGTGTAAAATCATAAGAAATGATTTAGAAAGAATTGGGAGGAAAAACTCCATATTTGAAAAGGTAAAAATAGATTTTTATCGAAATGAACTAGTTTTGAACTAGAATTATAATTCTATTTATTTTTAAAGAAATAAATTGAATTTGAAAAGGGTTTTAAAAATAACCAAGATTTCCAATGATTGCATTGGAATGGAATTGAATCGAAATTGTCTTCGGAATATTTCGATGTTGGAATACGTGATTATACGGATGTTGTTATGGAAATTTGAAAGATATATATATATATATCGTTATTTCCAATACGACATTTGTTAATCGTAGGATTTGATATTGAATATAAGCCGATATATTTTCTATTCAGAGCCTTGTATTGAATATCGAATGTGATTTGGGTTTGTCGTGAATGGTGTCTTCACTAACACTGTTCTTGAACCCAGTTGAGAAAAGATTAAATCTTTTTATTTAGATTTAATGAAGTTTACCAATTAAATAATATTTAATTGGAATTGAATTGATATTGATTTTTGGGTTTATCGTGAACAGTGTTTTAAATAACACTCGTTCTTTAACCCGATAATTAATGAATGTGACTTTGGGTTTATCGTGAACCGTGTTTTAAATGACACTGATTCTTTAACCCAGTCGAAGATTAAAAGTAAGTGGAGTTTTAATGAATCTTTAATTAGATTGAAAAGATCGAAAATGGAGTATCACCAGTTTTGCTCCAGGCGATAGTTAAATCTTTAATTAGATTTGAACGTGAAATGGTAATTGAATTTACCGATAACACTGTGGTGTTAGAAATGAAGTATTACCAGTTTTACTTCATGGGATGAATAGGTTGGGATTGGGAAATTAAAACAAATGATTACTTCGGTAAGTTTCGTTAATCCCGACTAGTTTGAATCGAAATTCAAAAGAAGATTAAAGAATAAATTCAAGGAATTTATCTTGGATAAAATTAATGGGAACGTTTCCCTATGAATGTGAAATTTAGAAACTAACTGTCGGTTAGCCAAGTAGAATGGTTTTCTGAATATTGATCTGATGTTGGTTTCGGCCTTCGGGGTTAATATTTGGGGAATTATTCTCTTGATTAATTTACGGTTAGTGACTAATGGATTGGAATGAGGCGTATGTTGTGTTTGTGTAACACTTATTTAAAATATATGCGAGTTATTCGGAAAGACCGGGTTTATCCCATTCTGGATCAGTGATACGACGATAAGTCGAAGATGAAGACGATGGTCGAAGACCGGAAGTCTTCACGTCGTTTGGGTAATTACTGATGATCTTGATTGGGCTGTACACCCAAGAAGATGGAAACAGTTAGTGATCGTCCAGACGTACTTGGAGATCGATGGATATGCGGGGTACTAGGTGCCTCCGGTTTCGTTCAGACCCAGAACGGACTTGTAAATGGACTGTGTGTCTGACATTGGATTTTAGTCTGTGTGATTGATCTCTATTAAATATATATCTGCTTGGCGGCGGAGAATTTATTCTCTTGCTTAACGCCCTTCTCTGAGACGTATGAGCTCAGGGGTTATATATTGATGGATATCAAACGCATGGAGTGAATTGCCTGTGTGGCATGCCTAAGTGGCAATTGATCGAGGCTTCTGTTGAAAAGCAAAGTCTTGTGGTGATGATCAAAGCAAGGCCTTTGTGGCGTAGCTTTGCGTAACGTTTACCTCGCGTGTTTCACACCCGGTATGAACCAAAAACGGGAGACGGACCTCAGGGAGGGCATGCGTTTTCTTCTAGCTAGAAAGTGGCGTCAGTGGTTTTACACGCCCTGACAAGTTTGACTTATGTGGTTGTTGCTGTTGCGAGGCGCCTCGGATTGATTGGTCGTTCTCGAACCGATGGAGTCATTTAGTTGGCTCATTTACGCCCCAAAGGGCGGGGAGACGTAGTGTTCAGGCATAATAATCCACATCGGTGGACCGGCCCTGTCGCTCCATGGGGCAGTTGCGGCTGTTCCTGAGACATGGGCTAGATTGTCTCGAATAGGTTGAGGACTATCTTTTGCCTCGGTTCATAGACGGAAATCCAATTTCCAAATACGTGACATTTGCGGTTTTATTTGTAAACCTATATATGGCGACATGATATATGGTACCCATGCCGCCTATGATTGATACTTATGATTTGAAGTTGTTTTATACACTATGCACTTATATAGTATCAAATGATTTGTTTTAAACGTATCAAGCATTCTTTGGCCATTATAAGGGAAAAACCCTATCCCCCGGCTTGCGTTGCATTATGTGATAGGACCTGGGTCTTATAACGGCTTCATTTTTCTTTATTTAGCATTGCGCTGTTTGTTTTATGCACTGGTATTCTTGGGAGGAAACCGGTTCCGTGTTATACGGCGTGGTCCCTTGATTTACCTAGCTTTGAAAATAAAGATTAATAACTGTTTTTAGTTCTCACACCAGTCACATGACTGACCTGGAGTTTATTGTTTTAACCTAAACTCTGGGTGCCCCTATTTTGACACGGGCAGCTAGTAGTTTTGGTTTTGCAGATTTATATTCACAGGATCCTGGTTTACAGCTGGAATGATATCCGGAAAGCTTTGTATCCGTATATCTCTTCTAGTTGTGTATTGTATTATTTTCCGCTGCTATGTATTTAAATGTAATTTAAATCTCTGATATTTCTGTGGAATATTCATTTATACTCTGTATATTCTTGTAATCTGATGCATTGTTGTAACATACAATGAAATGTTCTTTTATATGCGTTTTGTTGTGGCTTGTTCTCGAACTATCCGACGCTTTCCTTTACGGGGAAGTTACGGGTTTTCACAGGATGTCTAGGTAGCAACGGTTACCAATGACTATCTATAAGGCTTCAAATTAACATGAACTAGTCAAGTGTCCACTATGTAGCAATCGAGAACTGTCTCTATAGTGTCATCATAATTGCCGAAAGCCGTTGCTAAAGACATCTTTTATTCCAATGGTACTTATAAGTTATAACAATTCTTTGGTAATTTTTGGCAGCCGCCAAGGGCTTTCTATCATCGAAAAATTCACATTTTTTGTAATGCTATATTCAACTCAAATTTGAATGTTAATGGTATAAAAAAATGAATAATAAGCCTACACTCGTATAATGGTGAGAAAAGTAAAAATTATAATTGTCGACCATTTATCAATAAAGATCTTAGCGTTTGAAACATAAAATTTCTAAAAATTTTATAGTTATTACTATCATTAGTTTCCAAATTTTATCTCATTCCTTTCAAAATCTTAATTTTGATACTTTGATTTACCTCTTTTTTAATTGTTAACATAACATTAGCTAGTGGTATTTGTACTACATACAACTATCAACAGCAAATAGTGCAACAAAATGCATTGATGTCAAACAAATAATTCAAGTGGAAATCCTCTAACACGAGAACTAAACAATCTACATTTTTAAATAACAATGACACATGTAGCTTGTAACGACCCGGAAAAATGCGATCTTGGTTATCCGATATACATCGCATATCGAACATCCAAGGATAAAAAATAACCGAATAGTTAATGAAAGAAATTAGAGGGTGAGAATAGATAAGATAGAAACTTAGAATAGAAGAAGAAGAACAACACAACATCAGAGTAACACGAACCTCACATCGGAATGAATAACATATAATATATATAACATAACTTGAAATATACATCTGTACTTGAATATACATCATGATCAAAGTACAACACTTACAACACAGCGGAAATAACTATAGCTATATGATCCTGAAGCCTCCTGCTCCAAGCTCTTCTAGTATCTGTAAATCCCGACTACTTGACTGCCCGTACAAAATTGGGCACCCAAGAGTTTAGGGAAAACAAAACAAAATAAACTCTGGGTCAGTCATGGGACTGGTATGAGTAAAACAGTTAAAACAATTTGAATAAGTAAACGATATCTCATAAGACCACGCCGTATAACGGAACAGGTTTTTCCCTTATGAGAATCCAAATTATATTTATATCAAAAACCTTTTGATATTATAATAATGTCTATCAACCACAATATAATAATCATCTAGCAGAACGCTTTCATCTCACGTTCTACATATATAGTATACAATCAAAACCGCAAGCACGTATTGGGTAATGGATTTCCAACTATGACAAGGTATGGAACCACCTTTCACTGGTGTACCTCTAGAGAGGAATACACTGGGTTCAACAAGAACATCTTGCAACCCGGCCACACATGACCGACCACTCATTTCTCTTGAGTGTATCGAATGTATATCACCAACGGTTGGGATCAGCATCCGTTTCCCGAATGGGACAGCATCAACAATAGATTTTTAGAAGTAAATGAAACTCTAGATCAGGTGATTATACACCCTACTTCGGAGCGACCGACTTAGCCATGCTGCCTGCCCGATTTCTGTCATTTACCGGTTGATGAGGCTTGAGGTTACGCTTCATCATCACACCAGATTCACTTTGAATGCCACATCGTCAAATCCATCAAATCACCGATTGACGTCCTCAACCATACATTATGTGTTAGCTAAAAGAAGTTTCCTTCTCCGCTTCCACTCTTGGTACGGTTGGAGAAATCAATATACGTGATCGTCTGGAAATACTCTGTCAGACATCCGTCCATACAAGCCATCCAGGAACAGGATGAACCGAAGGCACTATTCAATACATCCATCTTAGACACTGTTATCTAAGACTTATACAATAGCCCTTGCACTTTACTCTGTCTTTAATTATCTTTGGCATATATGATTCGCAATGCTTATGGCAGTACAGAGTGGTTCTTTAGATAATAATCCAACCGGTCTCTCCGTATTAACAACGTTAAAATGGTCAAAACTTCGGTAGTCTGTGATTTAACTATCGAAGAAAAATACGTGTGCAAACAACGATATCATTTCCAGATGGAAATTATATCGATCAAACATCATTTAACATTTATCTCCTTAGTTCATTTTTCATCTCCTGTTTCCCTATATTCAACATTTCTTATTTTCTAAATTTAGAAAATATATGTTATTACCCTTGGAAAACATTTCCATTTCTCGTTCTCTATATCAGAAAACATTTCTGGTTCTTATTTGGAAAACATTTCCAAAACTCCTTCATTGGGCTTAGACAGATGTTTAAACAAACCATCGCGATGCCAACTCAAACCATTATGCTTATTAACTAAATTCCTTTAACCAACCTTCACTATCGAACCTTAACCATTTCTTAGTTAAAAATGGAGTCAATCAAGCTGGGGTAATACTACCTCTCAGACCTTAACTGAACAACGTTTCTAACCTTGAAATAGACAAAGTTCACCCTTTTAATTCTTAAACAACTTCCTTACGTACCTCTCCTTCAAATTATCTCTTATTCGATAATTCTTTCCTTCGAATAAGGTATATTCGATAACTCTATTCAATTTACTCTATTCGATTAACCCTTATCAATTAACTCTATTGGACTAACGCTATTGGATTAACTCTATTGTACTAACGCTATTGGATTAACTCTATCGGACGAACGCTATTGATTTACTCGTTTCACTTAACTCCTTTCGAATAAACTGTATTCGATAACTCCTTTAACTATATTCGATTACCCCTTTTACTTTATGTTCGAATAAACTATAATCGATTAACTCATTTGATTTAACTCTAATCGATTAACTCCATCGAATAACTAAATTCGATAACTCCTTCGAATAACCAAATTCGATAATTCCTTTCGAATAAACTATATTCGATTACTCACTTCGATTAAACTAATCGATAACTCTTTTCGATTATACTATAATCGATAACTCCTTCGATTAACTAATAATTGATAACTCCTTCCCTTTAACTCTATTCGAATAAACTAATATCTGATAACTCTATTTAAATAAACTATTCATTTATAAAGATTTACTTTTAGTAACGGTTCTTCACTTTACAAATGATTTCCTTTTTAGTAACGTTTTCCTTTTTATAACATCCTATTTGGTTATAAACAAATTTCCTTTTTATAACTCTATTTATTTTCTATATATTTCCTTTTTAAATTCTATTTGTAAATGGTTTTACAAATACCTCCTTTTCGATTTCATTTATAAAGGTTTTACAAATATTCCTCTTTCGATTCCATTTGTAAATGGTTTACAAACATTTCTCTTTCTGATTGATTTGTAAATGGTTTACAAACCTTTCTCGTTCTAATCTATTTGCAAATGGTTTGCAAATAATTCCTTTAGGGTTTCATTTCTAAGTATTTTCTATTTATAAATAATCCATTTATAAATAAATTTCTATTTATAAATATTCCATTTATAAATAATTCCTTTTATAAAATCTCCTATTGATTGTTATAAATATTATCTCTTTTATAAAATCCTTTGATTTTATAAATAATCTATTTTCAATATTCATTTTGAAAATTCCCTTTTCACCATTCCGGTATGTTATGGTATTTAACACATCAAATCACGATGACCAATATCGTTCAAACACATATAATCGACAACAGATTATATATCACATCATATATCACAATATATGAAAAACAGTAAAATAAATGTTGACGAATCCAGTTGGATTCCTCCAACCTGTCTCCCTGCATCCACAGATGTTATACAATATAAAATCAACATCACTTTCAATTCCATATGATATATTCTGTCAAACAGAATCAATATCGAAATTCAACTAACTGACTAGCAGTTCAATCAAACAGTCAACACACAGTCAATCTGCCAATATTTAACAGTTCTAAAAATACAACATGAAATTATAAACTGTTCAGAGTTAGTGAGATTTACTCACATTGGACGATCATCGTTAATAACGATAACCATCGCTTGATTCAGACGGACAATTTATTTTGCTATAAATTGTAACGAGCTCCGATGGACTTTCAGTCAGTTCCATCGTCTAGGCTCTGTCCATACGATCCTATCGGATCTTGTTTCGCTGAGTTTCGATCACGTATGAATAAGTTATGAATTTTACAAGTTAAATACACTATATTTAATTCCTATATAATTAATTAAAAAGGAAAATGGGCTTTACCCAAACTCCCACCAGCCCAACAATTCTCACCCGAACCCTCTTTTAAAACCGTCTTCTCCAAATTGAACAGCAAAACCCAATTTCCCTTTCTCCCTCTTTGACCGCCTCGTTGACTGACACCACCTCCTCCTCCGACAATCTATTTCGCACGCCACCAACACCACCTCATTCACCATCGAAATCCGCATCCACCTGACAACTTTTCCTCCCACTCGAACTCACCCTCCTCGCAGCGACTTGTTGCCCAAACCAGTGAACCCCAACATCGCTTTCCACCTCCCCACACTGGAATACCTCTCGACGCTGCTACCCGGTGCACCTCGACTTCCCGAAACCCAAACGAACCACAAAACCAAGTATCGATGCTTCTAAACTCCAAAGCCCGGAACCCTAGCACCACTGACCCAAACTCGAGACACTACAGACCGCATCACACCCTTGTTTCAGCATACCAAATCGAAGAACACACCATACTGATCCCAAAGAAACTGACTTTGAAATTTATTGGATTTGTTTCGATTTGTTTTGAAATTTTCCAAACTTGTGTTTGCTGAAGAGAATAAGAAAAGTGACGGTGGATTTATTTGTTGACTTCCAAAGGAAATAAATTAGGTTTTAAGGATTGTTTAGGGGGGTTATTTATAAGGAGAACAAAATATCTAGATATTTTGTTAATATACTTTAATATTATATTCATTTTGTTTTCTAAAAATTCGTGTGATCACACACGATACCCTAAAATCACGAAACTAGACATGCAGCTACTGTTCGACATTACGGTCCCAACGAAACTGGTTTCGTCGAATTCCGACTTCGCATGCTCACATAACGTATTTTTAACTGTCAAAATACTGACTGTTTTCACTCTAAAAATTCGTACGGCCACATACTGACTTCAAAAATCATGGAAATTGAAATCTAGCAATAATTTAATATTGCGGATCCAACAAAATTGGTTTCGTCGAAAACCGAGGTCGTTTGCAAAATGGCTATTTTTAAAGCTCTGAATGACCCATTTAAATATATAAATATATTGAAATATAATATAATTTAATGTTTAAAAATAAATATTATCGTATATATTCACAATAGAATATCATACAGCTCTAGAATATTCCTCTATGAATTTCTAACTTGATATTTCAAATCCTGATTAAATCGATATTCGATTTATTTTGAAATTCCTTTTTAAAATATAAATAATTCCTTTATAAAATATAAAGGAATTCCACAGCGACTTTTCTAAAATTTGATTTGGACGTAAATCAAAATCTACACGACGAAATCCCGATTTTTCTCTTCCACTAGAAAGACATACTCCACCAGCTCCACACGTTTCTTGTTTCACAGAAATCTGGCTTAAAACGAATCATGTACATTCAGTTAAAGTTCGAATCGCCAATTTACGAACTGCAGCGCCATTTCGAGCTCGATTTTAATTATATTATAATTCTATGGTCAAACTGTCGTTTATATAATATATTCGTTATTCTAATTCAATTCTGAACTGAATTAAATATCACAGATGATCATGTTCACGCCATATCGCCATTTCTGCCACTTCTGATTATTTCAAAATTAAATATATTATTTAATTTATTATTTTAATTAAATACTCATCATTATTTACTTCCGCGACCATTAAATTCTCTAAACCACCATTTATATAATTAAATTAATTAATTATAATACCTCTGCCAATGCGGGTCATTACATAGCTAGAGCACCGACACAAGTGTTTGAGGAAAAACATTATCCTTTATTGCATCATGATGTTCATACAAAAGCAATAACATCACAACTATTAATACTCGCTATGAAGTATTATATTAAATACAACTATTGAGTTAATTTTTAAATCCTTGGAATAACTAACACTATATGTATTAAATTTTATCAATGATGCTAATATAACGACCATAATTTCATCTAGGATAGGAATATTTTTAAACGCAAAGACATATTTAACATTAATCAAAACCTCATAAGTACAATACGACAATCGAACCGATCGACAGCTGAGTTGAGCGAAAAGACAAGCAAGATGAGTTTACAAGTCTAAGGGTTAGACATTAAATGCAAAATTAGGCCAAAGCTAATGAAAAAGATGACATCACTGTGACTAGTGATGCCAATATTTCAAAGACAAGGGAAGTAAAGGTAGAAATGGAGAAAACCATGTCGATGATCAATAGCAACAAAAATCTTTGGATGTATACCCTGATTCGTTAACTACTGAGTTAGAAATGGAAAATTAAGCAAAATTCCTACAAAATGAGGTATGACACTTCATTGTTTCTCAAAGCTAATTTATCAAGGGAAATAATATTTGCGCTGATGGAGTAAAAAAATTAATTAACATTTTCTTTTCACAATTAGACAGAAATCTAGATTAAATTTCAAAATATACTAAACATACTTGAAAAAAATATAAATTAGATTCTTAGAAATAATTTAAAGAATAATTACTCAATGAACAAATGTAGATATTTACGCAAATATATCCAAAAATTAAAATATTCATTAATTCTTCAATGAAAAATTGTAGCTATTTCCATAACTATTCACCAAAAAATTGTGGAAAATTTAGTAATTATTAACTTAATAATTGCATAATTATATGCAATTATTCAGTGGTTAAATTCTAATGACCTAATTTAGATTCTTTTCTAGATAAGTTTTTTTGTACTAAGTTTAGAGTTTAAAGACGTAGTATTCACTTTTTTTCCTCTATTAACACTGCCTTGCAGGCTTGTAGCAGCATCCCGTTTCTGCCTTACAAGTAGCATTTTTTATCCCAGCAATACATGCGGGTAGGTGCAAGGTATCAAGAGTACATCTTTATCCGCTTACCAATCGCGAGAAGACTTAGTCCAAGAAAACTTAGATGGGCCAGTTGGTTCAAAATATAAATATGTATATCACAAGTGTGGTGCTAAAAACGCCCTGGTTTCCTTTTTTTTATTACCACAACTAAAAAATACCATAAAAATTACTCTTTCACTCTTCATAATACCTCACATTAAAAAACAGGGGCTACCACTGTTTATACATATTTATCTTTCTCAACTTCAGTTCATTCCTTCTATCTTTCGAAAACCTTAGACTTTAACTCCGGTCATCGTGAAATCGTTTGATGCCGTTAATGCTGAGGAAAAAAAAAAACATATTTAAATTTCTTTTTAAAATGATTTAAAAATGTTCGTTGGTCTTAGGGAAAAGATGCATTACCTTTTGGCCGAATGAATGAAGAGCGACCTTATATTTTGGGGCAACTGTTATTGGGCTAACATACTGCTTAGCCCATTTAACTTATAACTTGGTTTCATTTTGTGTACGTACCTGTATCCATCGTCAGTTCTGTATTTTCTACACAATAACAAGATCCGGAAGTAAACCTTCTTTGTTCCTCTATTGCAAATAACTCTATGGACTATGAATCAAATTCTCATCTGTTCAACATTTTATCTTGGCATCAGAGCATCATATAAAGCTTAACAGCCAATATACCTCGCTTGAGCATCTTCCAAATCAGAGTTGGATCTCATCACTTGTGGAAGTGACAAAGGCAACATCCTCTGTCTCAGTATTCAGACTGCAATTCTTTTAAGCAATTTACTATAGCTGAACTCCATATTCATGTATTGTATTCGACGACTGTGTTGCACATAAGCCATTTTATTTGCTGAACTTTACTCGTTGAACTGGCTATCTTTAATTGATTTGTGTAGACAATTTTCCATTGTTTAATGTAGACTATTTTGAGTTAGAATTGGTAACACTGAATCGTTAAAATCAGTTGAATCGATTAACTGAATAATGATGAACCAGTCAAAATGCAATGGTTAACCACTAAATTTTTGCAGTTAAACACGATAAAAACTGGGCAGTTCCGTCGATATGAATCGTTCAGTTAATTAAACAAAAAATAAATTGGCCAATTAAGTCGGTTAATTCTTGGATCATTATCCAGCAAATGTTATTTACACAATGCCAAAATTACAAATGCATCGTTGTTAAACTGTAAATCAACCTACCCCTTTGTTAATTCCTGGTTCCTGCATCAACTTCAAGTAACATAGTTATCTCTCAAGAATTTGCCGACGCCACTGAAAATCTCATCAACATTGCTCTTTTTTTTCTTTGGTAAAGCCGACCGGATTTTAAAACACCTTTTATTATAATTAATAATAAAATATAAGTATGGTACAGGTGATTGTTAGTAGACAATCAGCTATTCGGTTTTTAAAAATGACCGTCAACCGCCTACAGAATTTATAGTGTTCCGTCCACTCTACTTATAGGCTTACAGCACCGGAACTAGCATAATTACTAGACTACAGATTACATTTTGTTGTGACCTAACCTAGCACGCAGGTTGAGTAATATTACATGCTACAATAAAGTGGTGAATTACATATGAATACACTAGAACAGTACAAGACTATTAGAATTGAAACACATGTATTCAACAAATATCATGACTAGCCCACTGCATGAACTGTACAAAATAGTGTCATAGCTTCAGCTGTTCCTTGCAGTAGCCAGTCGAGTGTTTTTAGCTCCACACCAGAGGTACGAAGTATGTCATGCATGGTTATCAAGTTGAAATATGACTTAGCAGCCTAATTGACGAAACGTGAGAATGGAAGGAAAAAAAAATAAGGGAGCACACCAATCGTATAGAGAGCTATGAGCTTCACCTGTTTCACCATAACATCGATGGCCAAGTTGTGAACCATAGCACCATGCATGATACATACGCTCCACCAGAACAGCCACAACATAGAACACTGCTCAACGAAAAACTGCACTTACAAGATCACATGAACCGATAATGCAGGTAGGTATACGCCACCAAACGATCGTCAGCAAAGATCAGTGCCAAGAGGCTTCTCCTGTTATGCCTTCAATCGTTGGTGACGTCCAAACCATACAACTAGACAAACGTGACACTTGAAGACAAAACAAAAAAGAGGGAGCAGTGGCCCATTATCATAAAACTGAGCTACAAATATCCAAAGAAGGCAACCAGACACCCCAAATCAAGACTGATACCCAGAAAATCACAAACTGTCACCGCGAGCAACCAACAAGACGAGTTCGGGCGGACATTGAATACCCATTTATGCAAAATGTACCGTCACAATCACAAAGACGAGATGCGGAAACAAATTAACATAAAAAGGAGTTACTGCATACAACAACACTCCGCATCAGTAACGAATCCCCAACCGCTACTGAGAAGCAGTTGAAGAACAAGCTACGACAGAAGCAAGTAGTTGCCTGAAATTCACAAAGCGCGGTGGGTAGGAACGTTGACAGTAGGGGAAACTTCAAATCATGTGGAAGAAATTAACTATCTCCATAAATGATAAACATAACTAATAAAAGTCCATTTAGAAGAAATTAACTATCTCCTGTGGAAGCTTCAAATCATGACAGTATACAAGGCTATGGGCTCTAAGGATACATATATGGAACACTGTCAGTGCCTCCAAAATTCACAACTGATCAAGAAAATCATGTTATTGCCAATGAAGAATATATGAAGTATCATTGTCAAGGAAGACTAATAAGTTCTTGGTTGCTTTCATCTATAAGCCCAAATTTACTATCTAAAGTTATAGGCTGCAAAACAGCCAATGAGATATAATCAATAATCAAAAGAGTGTTTAGCACACAATCCGCTGCAAATATTATGTTCTACAAAAAACATCTACAAAATTGCAGAAAGAATAACCTCAGCATGAAAGAATATATATGTCTATAGTAAAAAACCATATGTGATATGATGGAGACAGCAAGAAGCAAATACATGATTCTAAACAAGTATTATCAATACTAAATGCTTAGGCGACAAATACAAAGTCACAATGGCAGTCATAACATCGCAAAAGAATATGCCAACCTTTGATGATGCTCAAGCCATAATTCTTGCACATGAGGTAAGAATCGATAACGATAAATCATCAGAGTCTGATGACTCACTCAACTATGCTGCAAGGAACAAAAACAAGGGACAAAACAACAACAGAAATAACCTATCTAACCAAAGAGGAGGCTACCCCAACAAGGAAGGGGTGGAGATAGATGGAATTCAGACAACAAACCCAAATGCCAAATCTATGAGAAAGTGGGGGCACACTGCACTGAAGTGCTACTTCAGGTTCAACTCTTATTTTGTTCCCAGCCAAAGTGCAATCAAAGAAATGCAAACAAGGCACAAACACAATTTAACTTAAATACACAGACTGGTAGCGACAAGACATATAGACTAACTCAAATACACAGACTGGTAGCAACAAGACATATGGACAGAATGATAATGTTGAGGCTGATCACATCCAAGATGACAACTGGTATCCCAACTCAGGAGCTACGAACCACATAACCAACAATTTAGACAACCTCAATCTTGGGAACTAAGAGTATAGAGGTAAACAGTTTATAGGCATGGAAAATAGTAAGTGTATTAATATTTCACATACTGCAAATGATGTCATAAAAGGTAAAAGACAATTATTCTTGCATAACTTACTAAGGGTACCCAAAATAAAGGAAAACATGATCAGTGTTTCTCAGTTTGCCAAAAAATAACAACGTTTACTTTGAGTTTTATCCAAGGTATTGTTTAGTTAGGGCTAACGACTGAACTCTTTTACACTGTAAAGCGGTTGATGGACTATATAAGCTTAAACTAGGTAATAACACCAGCTATGTAAGAGAAAGGAACTGCTGTAATGTTTCTGTGATGCAATAGGCAAATAATAAAAAACAATCTTTGATCTATGGCATTATAAGTTGGGTCACTCAAATGTAAATACTGTAAAACAAATTCTAAGTGAAAATAAGATAGTGTATGATCATATAGTCTGTCATATGTTTGTACTTAGTTAAATGGGCAAAAATAATAAACTACCATTTAATGATTCTTCGGTTACTTACTCTAAACTGTTTGAGTTGATTGCCACTGAGCTATGGGGACCGACCCCATTCACTCAGACTATGGGTATAAATACTGCATATCATTTGATGATGCCTACACTAAATACACTTGAATATAATTCTTAAAGGAAAAGTGTAACGATCTAGAATTTTAACCAATTTAAAATTGAAAATTTGAATACTTAATTTGAATTTTGGATATAATATTAATTTCAATTGATATGAATTTCCAACAGTTGTAGCAATCCGGTGAGTTTCTGTTGATCGCTTTTGACTTGTTGGCAAGTGGAACACCTACAAACATATAAGGAAATGTCTCTTTTCATCACCTTCCACCAGAATGTTCGCTTGAGATCATTATACATTTTACTAACCCCTGGATGGATACCCAGCTTTGACTTGTGACATTCGTCTAACACTTCTTTTTTAAGCTCGGGGATGTCGAGAACAAAAATTCTTCCTTTCAATCTCATAATTCCCGTGATATCCACTTGGAAACTGGAGACTTTGCCCTTTTGAATTCTTTTACTCATCTCTTTAACAAAATTATCGTCGTTCTGAAGAACGGATATTTTATCTATCAACGAAGGCGTAATGATAAGAATGGCGATGATACTGCTGAGCGCATCAGCCACAACATTGGCTTTCCCCGGAGTATACAAAATATCGAGATCGTATGCTGCGAGAAATTCTAACCAACGCTGCTGCCTTAAATTCAAATCCTTCTGGGTGAACAAGTACTTTAACAGGAATATCTTTGACAGTAAGCGTGCCTTCCAAAACATCTGGCCTTTCCTGACTAGCTGAGGATGTTGGAACTTCTGCCGTGCTATTGATTTGAGACTCTTTGTCCACTTTCAAAAGACGGCAATCTTGCTTTACATGAACAGCCTGATGGAAAAGATTGCATTTTCTGATCTCTTGAAACTCCTTATTGGATTTAGATCCAACATTCTTTCGTTTCTTCGAAGATTTGCAATTCCTTAGAAAATGCCCTTGCTTATTGCAGTTATTGCATATGGCAGTCGTTAATGGTTCTTTCTTAGATTTAACCCCTTTCTTATTGACTCTGGGCTTCTTACTAACCTCAGGTTTTGTACTTTCCTCGGGGCTATCAGTTTCAAATTTCCTTTTGTTGCTAGAACTGCCTTCCTCTTCATCATCTAAAAGGCCTTGCTTATCCAAATCCTCATAGCGACAAGCCATTTCTATCACCTCAGACAAAGGAAGCTTCAGATGTGTCATCACACTACTCTAGTGTTTTCTTTGAAGACCGTTAATAATTCTCCGATTCTTCCTCTTAGGATCTTGAACTAGATGCAGGCCAAAACGAGAAAATTCTTCGAATTTATTCTGATACTTCCGAATGGTCATATCTCCGTGTTCCAGATTGTAGAACTCATCATATAGCTTCTCAACATCCTGTTCCGGAATAAATGTTTCCTCGAAAAGTTCTTTAAATCTATCCCAGGTAATATTACCTTCTGGATTTTGCATCTCGATCAAATCCCACCATATTAAAGCTTCTTCTTTGAGTGCCCAAGATGCCAGTAATACTTTTTGATCATCTCTCAACTTTAAGCCTCGAAAAATTCTCTCTGAAGAACGCATCCACGCTTGTGTTTGAACAACATATTCTTTGCCCTAGAACTGTACTCCACCCACATTTCGATACTTCTTTACCAGAGCGTCAAGATCTGGTTCTGGTTGAGGGAGCACAACTGGCTCATTAAATTGCTGAGCCATAGAGTTACTTCTTCTGTTTCTGCCACTCATTTTCTATTATGTATGCAAATAGCAGACAAAGTGTCAGGCCAACAGAAAAGGTATTTTAAAGCATAGTGACATATACATGAATGCAGAAATGTCTATTAGGGTGTATTTCATTCTGCTATACTCATTATAGGACCTTACTGATCCTATCTATATGAGTTGTTTGTCTTAGAACACTATTGGTTCTATTTCTGACGAGTTCATTAATATGTTATATTCTTGAGCAAAGATTAACCAAAGCTCTGATACCAACTGCGACGACCCAAACCCCCGTGTGACGGTGGCAAGGATAATCTTTGGAATATAATACATAAACAAATAATAGCAGAACAGAAATACAAAATTACACCAAATAATGTACATCAAATTACACTGGAAATAATAATCATTAGAGTTACACAGCATAATAGGATCATACTTAGCACAAAATACAGTTTCAGTTCAATATAAAATCTCTGCAGCGGAATCAAACATAATATACATAATAGTGTCTGAAACAGTAAAATAGAAATGATAGAATCCATCTCTAGCTCTATAGCTATCCAGAATGAGTCTGTTAAAACATGAATACAAGGCTGCCCGTATAGAAATAAGGGCCCCTGAGTTTGCAAAGCAAAACAAACTTCGAGTCAGTCATGGGACTGGTATGAGAAATCTACTTAACCGGTTAAACGATAATAATAAGGCAAATCATAGGACCACGCCACTAATGTGGAACGAGTTTACTCTAGTGATTGCTAGTGCATGAATAAAGTGAAGTATTTAAACAACGCAATGCTTTTTAGAAAAATGAAGCCATTATAAGACTCAAGTCCCATCACACAATGCAACACAAACCGGAGGATAGAGTTTTACCTTATAATGGCCAAAATATGCTTAATACGTATAAAACAAAACCATTTGATATTATTATTAGTTTTTATATGTTTCAAAAACACTTTCAATCATAATGTATCAATTATAGATGGCATAAGTGCCCCATACCACTATGTTGCTATATATAGGCTCTACAATCAAAATCGCACAATGTCGTATTGGAAGTTGGATTTCCATTATGAACCAAGGCAAGGGATCGTCCTTACCGCTTCGAGACAATCTAGCCCATGTCTTAGGAACAGCGACAACTGCACCTAGGAGCCTAGGGCCGGTCCATGCATAGTGGATTAAAAATCCCAGAACAATACATCTCCCCGCCTTATGGGCGTAAAACCATCGACATCGTAGTGACCGATACATCCGAGGCGCCTCGCATTCCAACAACCACATAGGTAAAAATATATATAAATGTCAGGGCGTGTAAAACCTGGCACCACCTCCAGCTAGAAAGAGACGCATGTCCTCCCCGGATCCTTCTCCCGTTTCTGGTTCACACCGGGGTGTGAGGCTCGCGAATTAACGCTATACACTAAGTGGCGCTATATTAAAGCTATGCTTTGATCATCACCACAAGGCTCTGCTTTTCAACAAAAGCCTTGATCATTTGCCACTCAGGCATGCCACACTGGCAATTCATTCCATGCGACTGATGTCTATCGATATACAATCTCTTATCTCGTACGTCTCTGAGAAGGACGAAGTAAGAGAATAAATTCTCCTTTACCAAGAAGATGTATATTTAATAGAAATCGATCAACACAGAATAAAATCCTATGTCAGATACATAGTCCGTTTCCAAGTCCATTCTAGGTCTAAACGAAATCGGAGGCACCTTATTCCTCGTCCCATATGTCCAATACAAGAGAGAGACCCTCGCATATCCAATCGATCTCCAAGTACGTCTGGACGACCACCACTTATTACCTTGTCATGGGATGCCTCCTAATCAAGACATCAGTAATCATCCAAACGATGTGAAGACTTCCGGTCTTCAACCACCGTCTTCATCTTCGACTTCTTATCGTTGATCAGTTATTTAAGTTGATAATTAACTTGGCCTTTTCAAATAATTCACGTATATTTAGAACTCAAATCAATTCATTTCATGGTTAAATTATATGACATCCATTTTCAATTCATTAATGTAATTTTCATCTCAAACACATCCAACCATCAAAATATCGAACAAACCAAGTAGAATCGGTTTATTTCCGTTCCATATCATTTATAATATTTTATGATGATATATCGCTATTTTTTTAATTTAAAAATAGTCCGTTTTAATTAAACGAGCTTCAGGCCATAACGTGGCCATGGCGCTGTTTTCCTTCAGGTTTGACTTAAACATATCTGAAAATCTAACCGTTGGATCTTTACAAATTTTATATCGTTGGAAAGATCTTTTCAAAGCGGACCCAACGGTTCTAGTTTTGGGAAAATCCGACGGTTGGATCTCCCGTATAGTCGTTTAAAGTTACGATTTCAAAACGCGAACTACAGGGGCTCGATTCGTTTTAATATATATATATATATATAATTCATTATGGCGCTGTTTTTATTCATATTTGAATTAAACATTTCTAAAAATTTAAACGTTGGTTCTTTACAAACCTTATATCGTTGGAAAGGTCTTTTCAAAATGGACCCATGGTTCCAGTTTTGGGAAAATTCGATGGTCGGATTTCTTGGTATAATCGTTTAAAATTACGATTCCAAAACGCGAACTATAGCATCGTTATTCGTTTTATTTTAATATATATATATATATATATATATATATAATTCATTCTTCGATTTCTAAACCACTTTTACTTCATATACAAGTTAAAAATAACATTTTTAACCAACAAATGTTTATTTCAACACACGAATATTTTCTATACTTCATTCAAGCGATAAAAATATGATTTTTATCGTTCTAACTTTTTATTCAACATATGAATATTTTCTATACTTCATACAAGCGATAAAAATGTGATTTTTATCGTTTAAATATTTTATTCAACATATGAATATTTTCTATACTTCATACAAGCGATAAAAATGTAATTTTTATCGTTTAAATATTTTATTCAACATATGAGTATTTTCTATACTTCATACAAGCGATAAAAATGTTATTTTTATCGTTTAAATATTTTACTCAACATATGAATATTTTCTATACTTCATACAAGCGATAAAAATGTGATTTTTATCGTTTAAATATTTTATTCAACATATGAATATTTTCTATACTTCATACAAGCGATAAAAATGTGATTTTTATCGTTTAAATATTTTATTCAACATATGAATATTTTTTTCAACACATAAATATATTTCATCACATGAATATAAATCAAACACATGAATATTTCAGAAAATTTCGGCAGCATAACGGTAGGGGGTTTAAAACCGGCACCGTCCCTAGTACGGCTCCTCGCACTACCTTAGGCCTCACGGCGTTCCCTAAGGAGCTTATTCCTATGATCTAAATATTTCGATCACTTTCATGTCATAATGAATAATTTTCTACAATTAATTCTAATTTTGTTTCATTCCAACAACCACAAACAACCATATCAACCATTCGCATTTATCAACCAAATTTCACGTCAACCAAAATCAAGTCATCCATAGTTTATGGACGATGGGTGTCGGGAGTTTCTAAACTCCGTCTACATCCTAATATATTTTATTTCTAAATTAAATTGAATTTAGAAATCTCACATTGCTTTTCCCTTGGCCAAAAATTGTAGCAAGCTCTAAAAATTTCCCGGTCTCTTCTAGAATGTAGAAGACGTCGTCTTGGTCCCGTTGTCTCTTGTTTCACAGAATTTCGACCACAAAAGAAAAAGATATGATTTTTATATGATTGCAACACTTTTAATTGTCGAAATTAGTTTAAAATAAACAAACCCGTATACCTTTTCAGTTGGTTCAAAACTAGGTTTGCATTTATCTTTCAATCCGCATAGCTAGGGGTCGATCGGGTTATTGCACATCGAAGAGGGAGGAGAGGGCTCCTCGGCGCCGTACACCTTGCTCAGATCAACGGTCCTTAGAGGGTGTGGCGGTGGTCCAAATGCGCCGACTTTCAGGCGTTGATTCACCTCCGATACTCGACGATAGCTGGTGAAGTTTATATGGATGGGAAGCTTGAGAGGAGATCTATAAACTTCCCAACAGGAGCACTCGGTTTCGTGGTGAGATCAGAGCGAAAAAGAGGAGAGAAGGTGCAAGTGGTTTCCGCCGTCAGGTTTAGAAGATGGAGCGGGTTTCTGGTCAACGCGGAATGGAAGGAGAAATGTGATTGGCCCGTGGAATTTATAATTATTTTAAATTTCTTTAAATCCGAAAATACCTCTCGCTCCATACGAACTCCAAATCAAACCCAACGATTATTGCCTTTAGCTAAATACCTTCATTCCAGACACAATGGAACATGTTTCATATGCCCATTCGACTGTTTCAGTTAGTTATTCTTCAAATTAAAATATAAAATAGTCAAATATGGATTTGAACGTACATTTTAATTTGCCGGGGCCGCAAACTGATTTCAAAAATTCCAGAAAAATAAATCTGGCTATGTTGGCACGATACGGTCCCAACAAAACTGATTTCGTCAAATTTGGAGACCGTCTGAAAAATGGACTTTTTCTGGTCGATCCAATTCAAACTGTAATTACCAAACGCATTTTCCTTTGCCACGCTCACATATTAATTCCAAAAATTATGGAATTTGAAACCTAGCAGTAATTTAACATTCCGGATTCAACCAAAGTGGTTTCGTTGAAAACGGAGGTCGTTTGCAAAATGTCTATTTTTACGGGCTATATTTATTTCATAACGACCATCTGAATATTCAATTGGCCATAACTTTTGATTCCCGCTATAAAATTTCGATTTTTCAGATTTGTTAGAAAGATATTTTTAAACAGATTTAAAGGTTTCACTAAAATCCGGTTTATTTTGAATCATGTTACATTCTGTCAAAGTTCAAAGTTGATTTTTCAAACTGTCGTGCTATTTCTAACTCCTTTTAAAATTAAAATAAATATTTATATTCCAACATCGATTCAAATAGATATATACGTTCTAGTTCCATTCAAAATTAATTTCTTGTCATTATAATAATTCATTTTATATATTCAAAATTCATTAAAATTGCCAAAATAAAATTTTTAAATTGGCTCTGATTTTCCGGGTTGTTACATAATGTAATTCAAGGTTAATGGTTTATTTTAGGTATCTCATGACCCTCTCAATAGCATGTTAATGCTCTATACGATCTACTGATAAACCTGCATAATAATCCCACGACATCGGTGATATCGGGTTTAATACAATCACTAGCAAACCAAAGGTTGTCAATAATGCTCCCATAGTCAGACCATCATACACTTTTACCAGTGTTTTTTCAATAACTTTATACTAGGATAATATGGTACACTTGCAGGTTAACATTCAAAGTAATTGTATTTCTTTAAAATTTTCTCAAAATAATGAGATTGATCCAAAAAAATCATTTTTCAGACCTAGTAATTTTAATGCCAAGGATTACACTCGCCTCACCTAGATCTTTCTTATCAAAGTTGACACTTGGCAAAGATTTAACATTGTTTATGGCATGAATATATGTTTGCAAAACGGTATTTCTATCGAATTAGAATACCGTCAACAAAATATTGTAATAAACCGCAAGCGCATGACGTACAGTTGTTAGTACGGGGGCAAGTACAGGTCGATCCGCAGGGAAAGAAGTAATTTCAATCTTACTCAATCAAATTAAACAAACTTTGGATTGTTTAACTGACAAAAACTAATGAAAACTAGAAAATAAGGTGAGAGCTAAATATGAGATTAAAGAGCAATTTTGGACGTAAATCCCCTATCATATTTATGTAAATTAAAAAAAACATACAATTATTATCTCTTTTTTTAATATTAAGTAACATAAAATGTTGCATTTATCATAAGTGTAGTTTATTTATGTTATTAGTTAACATAAACTATCAAATTATAACACAACAATTAAACCACTCGTTTTTCTCATGAAAATGAAAGCAAAGCAAAATCTATTTTAAGTATGATCTATTCATTATTGTAATTGGTGACACAGATCATCAAATCTTGCTTTTATTGCATAATAAAAACCACTTAGCAAATATTGATGTAATTTGTGCTTACATTGAATAAGAATAGCTCATTTCATATGCAACATAAACTATCAAATCCACTTGTATAAAATTACATCAAAAATCCATTACCATGAAGCACAAATTAGAGAGATCACAAACCACACAAATGTTGAACTTACATAAAATTAGAGAGCTTCATTACCCCTAAATTGTAGGGGCTAAGATACTAATATGTGTTACAATATTAACACATGTAAGTTTCAACATTGGAAAAGAAAGCAAAATGAAAGAAAGTCTAAATAGAACAAGAATAGAACTAAGCTCAGAGCATGTCAATAAATCTAAACTATGAACATAAAATAGAGAGCATGTAAATAAATATAAGCTATGAACATAAAGTAGAGAGCGTAGAAATTAAAGAGACATAAGACAGACATAAAAGAGGCTTGGAAGCCATTTGTATTCATTTGATCACTTACACTTTCATATCATAAAAAGAGGGATCCAAAATACATGAAATAAAGGGGTATATATACATGATCTAAAACCCTAATCACTCTTCTTAGGAATTCCCCAAAATGCCCATACATGAAGCTTCTAATTGCCATTGGCCACTAATAAGTCATGTAGAATGCATGAGGCCTTATGTCTCATCCAATTAGTCTTTAATATGAAGCTTAAGAGAAAGTGGATTAGTTCAAAGGTGGGGGCCTCCACTATCCATAGAATGAATTATTTCTTTGCCTCCACTTGTGTATATGCATGCTTTCCTTCATTCTTCATGTGTATATATCATTTTTGCTCTTAAATTGCTGGAAGAGATAATTAGAAGGAGCAAATAAATGCAATCTCAAACTAAAACATGCACATTTTACCGTTAAACCCCCTAAAAGAGTGATGATTTTGAAAACGTTTAAAGCGTGGTTTGATCATATAAAATACCCAAAAATGTTTATTTATTCAACTAGAACAAGAATAAATATGTGAATATAAATGTGCATTTTTACGTGTACATCAAATGCTCCCACACTTATATTTTTATTCATCCTCGAATAAAGTAAAAATAACTAAGATTAATCTACTTTCGTAGGAAGCACAATTGCATTGAGAGTATGAAACAAGCCACTAAACCTCTGGGTGTCCTCAGTAGGACGAGTGTTGTCTTGTGAAGGTTTTCAGCGAATACTATCCACAAAATCCAAATGTTAAGTGCAAAAAATATTTACAAGATGAATGCAAGTTTTTCAAAGAGCATTTTTAAATGGGTAATTTACTTTTGAATTTAACACGAAGAAGTTAATGCAAGTTGGGTCGTTACTATGAAATTCAGTCCGTTACTAATCGAAACTTCAAACAAAAGTCAGGTTATCATTACAAACTCCTCCATCTTAGCCAGTTATTTTAGTTGAAAACATTTTTCGAATATGAAATGAATTCTATAATCGATATCAACAGTCGTAAAATGGCATCTCAATTTCCTTTTGGTTAACAAGTTAGATCAAATAAGTGAAGAAGGTGTTTGAATTTCAAGTTCTTATTCACTCTTTATTATGAAAAATATTTACATTATTATTATTTACAAACACCTAGATATACCACCCCTAAACTGCATTACGAATTACGTAAGGGTCGGTAATCCTTAGGTGTCCAACTCATGAAATGAGACCAAGATATAACTAACGCACTACATTACGGCTTACGTGGGAGTTGGGACAGAGCCTGGCAAGTTTGCACACCAATGCTAGATGTACTAGCAATGTTGGATACCCTTGGATTAATATTATTATCTTTACTAATAATGCCAATACTTGGGTTGTGGTGAAGCTTTTATGCACTTCCAAAAAAACCCATCTCCCTTTCACAACTGAACATGACACAATACTCGGTTGGAGGGCAAATCATTCTTCTGCCCTTCTACTTTGTCCATTCCACTTCAGCACATACGGCGGTTAGTTCACCGATTTCTACAAATTTCTTTTATTTTGTTCATTTATCCACTCCGTTCTCCGCCTTTTTCCTCTTTTCAGCATTTTTTCTTCCCTATTTCCAAATCTTAATTACTCCATCTTCCGCCTTTATCCGCCCTTCACCAGCTAAGAACTTCAAATCCTTCATTTCTTCACCTGCTTCTGCCTTCTTCTCTCAAGATACGCAGTCTTCTTCCACATCCTCTAACCCACCGACCGGTTTTTGGTTACGGTTGCTTCAAAATCTGTACTTTTCCTCAGAATTGCTACTGCAATTCATATCTGGCACTAGAAGAACCTTTCTTCCACCTCGACAACGCCATTACCTGTAAATTTCTTTACTTCTTCCCTACCCATTTACATATTTTCTCTGCTCCCTAACCTCCAGCTGACATTTACTGTATGGAATGATTTCCACATTTACTGTATGGAAGGTTATTAGTTTTTTTTTTCAATTTTTCCCCTATGTTACAATTTTTTTCCCGTTACAACTGTCTTCAGTGTGAAAAAGGAGCCGTGAAAAAAACATAGCCTTCATATTATTTTTAATATGTTTGAACATTTGTTTACTCATGCTTTTTATAAATTTGATGTCATTGGTGGTCGATCTGCTTTAAGCCGACTAATGTATTCTTAATGAAAACCATTATATGCATTCTTAATAAAAATCTTGCCTCGGTTACAATTCACTTTCTTAATAAGATCCATTATAGGCTGTGTTATGGGAACTACGACTGAATTTAATATATATGTCTTGGTAGTGAAATACATCATATAAGTGTGGCTTAAATAAGAAAGAGATTGCAGTGTAGTTTAAAATACAGAGATAATTTAGTCATAATAAAGTTTGTTAAAGTAGTTTAACTTCAAAACAGTTGTTTATATGTTGTATTTCTTGACTATAGAGATATAAGCTGTAGAGATTTATGCGGAATTTTGATGAGGATCTAGTATTGTTTATTTAGACTCTAATGGAGTACACCAAAACAATTATGAAATCTTACAAAAAACAAAGAACAAAAAAGAACACAGAAGATTTAACGTGGTTCGGATATGAATATCCTATGTCCACGGAGACCCAACAACTTTTATTTCTCAATGAAGAAATGAGTACATAAGAGAGGAGGAAGATTACAATAGAGAGAAGATTAATGGTGGATTGCTTTCTTCATTACAATAACATGACCTCTATTTATATAGAGGGATTTCTTGACCTCCAAGTAAACTTGGCACCCAAGTTTTCTTGACTTCCAAGTAAACTTGGCACCCAAGTTTTCTTGACCTCCAAGTAAACTTGGCACCCAAGTTATTCCATATAGGATCCAATTACATGATTGACAATCAATCTTTCCTTCTCTACAAATATTTGAATCATCAATTTCAACACTCCACCTTGATTCAAATATGACAGTCTTTCTTCATCATCTCATCTTCAACAATCAACATAGAAGTTGTTGGGCCCAGCGCCCCATGGCGCTCAAGTAACAGAAAACAAACCGATCAAGTTTGAGCAATGCTCAAACTTGTTCTTTGAAAGTGACTTGGTCATCATATCTGAAGAATTATCCGAAGTAACCACCTTCAATAATTTGATCTTGCTCCGTTCTTCCTCAAGCATAAGAAAGAAACCTCTAACATCAATGTGCTTTGTCCGTGAACTAGAAGCTTGATTCTCAACAAGATGAACCACATTCTGACTGTCTGAAAATAGCTCCACTGTCTGCTGTGGCATTGAAAGATCATCCAACAACTGAAGTGAGTAAAATCCTTCCTTTGTTGCTTCCACACTCGATATCAACTCTGCTTTGGCAGTCGACAAGGCTACGATAAATTGCAGCTTTGATCTCCATGAAATCGAGCCTATGCCAAATGTAAAAACATAGCCCGACACTGACTTCCTAGCATCTCTATCCCCAGCATAATCAGAATCACAGTATCCTCTAAGAAAGATGTCACCATCTACTCCACCATATAGCAAACCTACCGAAGAAGTGCCTCGAAGATATCTAAGAATCCACTTCACTGCTTTCCAATGTTCTTTGCCTGGGTTAGACATATATCCACTGACAACACCAATTGCATGGGCCAAATCTGGTCTCGTGCACACCATCGCAAACCTGAGACTACCAACAACACTAGAATAAGGTATATTAGCCATATACCTTTTATCTTCTTCTGATGTAGGAGAATGGTCTTTCGACAACTTAAAATGAGAGCCTAAAGGAGTGCTTACCGGTTTGGCTTTCACCATCCCAAATCGAGCGAGGACTTTCTTGATGTACTGCGCCTGAGTGAGCCTTAACACTCTCTGCTTCCTCTCCCTGCTTATCTCCATACCCAGTATTCTTTGTGCCTTTCCCAAATCCTTCGTATCAAACTCTCTACCGGGCTCCGCTTTCAACTCCTTAATTTCAACCATACTCTGAGATGAAATCAACATATCATCAACATATAACAACAAATAAATCATGTCATCATCACATCTCCTAAAATAAACACACTGGTCTTTGAAGCTTCTGGAGTATCCCTGTAAAAGCATAAATTTATCAAATCTCTTGTACCATAGTCTAGGGGACTGCTTGAGTCCATAAAGAGTTTTGTTAAGTTTACAAACATAGTCTGGCCAGCTACTATCAATGAACCCTTCCGGCTGCCGCAAATAAATCTCTTCATCCAGATCACCATGCAAGAAAGCAGTTTTGACATCTAGTTGCTCTAACTCCATGTCATAATGAGCAACTAATTCCAAGATAATACGAATGGAAGTATGCCTAACAACTGGAGCAAAGATGTCAAGATACTCTACCCCTTTCTTCTGAGCATACCCCTTTGCTACTAGTCTTGCTTTATATCTGAACTCTCCATTGCCGTCGTCTTTCACTCTATAGATCCACTTACATCTAATAGCTCTCTTGTCGGTAGGAAGTGGCACCAAATCCCAAGTGTGATTTTTCCGTAAAGATTCGATCTCCTCTTCCATTGATACTAACCAACTGGAACTATCAACTGATGCCATAGCATCTCTATAATCTCTGGGCTCATCATGGACAACATTTAATGCATATGTTGCCATATCATCAAAGTCAATGTCTTTGATGCTCAAACCAACAAACTCATCAAGCCATCTGGGCTTTCTTCTTTCTCTAACAGGCCTGGTCTCTGTATGAGATCCACCTTGAGTTTGATCTTCTATGCCAGTATCCATACTATCCTCATCAACCACTGCGTCATCGGAAACGCCATTTGAACGTCTATGGAAAGAATCAACAGATGATTTGCTTTGTGTTTTGTATTCTTCACATGTCCTCTCATCATCATCCGATGAGGAAGGCTCCGCCTTCAACATAGCCTTCTCATCAAAAGTTACATGCCAGCTTATAATAAGTTTCTTGCTAATAGGACACCACAACCTATATCCTTTTACTCCTCTTCTATAACCTAGAAAGATACACTTGCGAGCTCTAGGTTCCATCTTTCCTCGACTCTCATGCACTTAAGCTGGACAACCAAACACCTTGAGGAATGAATAGCTAATAGGCTCTCCTTTCCATACTACTTCAGGGATCTTCATATCTGTGGAAGTAGAAGGTGTGCGGTTGGTGAGGAAAGCCTCCATAGATAAAGCTTCAGCCCAAAATCCCTTCATTAACTTAGCAGTCAATCTGAGGCACCTAGTTCTCTTCAACAATGTCGAATTCATCCTTTCTACAACTCCATTGGACCGGGGGTCGCCTGGTGTGGCGTAATGCCTCTTAATGATTAGAACTCACAATAATTGATGAACTCCTGTGATACGAATTCTCCGCCATTATTTGAACGGAGAACTTTCAACTTCTTCCCTAGCTGCTTCTCCACCATGGATTTCCATTTACGAAATCAAGTAAAGGTTTCACTTTTGGACTTTAAAAATTATACCCAAATTTTATGAGAGAAATCGTCTATAAATGAAACAAAATACCTGGCTCCACCCAAGGATGGGCAAGGGGAAGGTCCCCAAACATCCATGTGAACATAATCCAAGATAGCTTTTGCCTTATGCTCACCAACACCAAAAGAAATCTTCGTTTGCTTACCAAGAACACACTCTTCACAAAAAACAAGCTTTGAATGCCAAACTCCGTCAATCAAACCTCGCTTTCTTAGCTCATCCGTGTTGCGCTCACTAATGTAGCCCATCCGCAAGTGCCATAATCTGGAAGAATCTGAATCAGCTGATGTAACTGAAGTTGATTCACCAACTACAATAGTGCCCTTTAGTAAATAGAGATTTCCTGCCCTCACTCCTTTTATAATGATCATGGAACCCTTAGATATTTTCATCTTCTCTTCTACAACTACAATCTTTAGTCCAAGTCTACTCAAAGCCCCAATAGAAATCAAGCTCCTCCTTAAATCAGGTACATGCCTAACATCAGTAATGGTTCGAATAACACCGTCAAACATCCTGATCTTTACACTACCAACACAAACCATACGGCAAGAAGCATCATTGCCCATCAGAACTTCTCCTCCATCAATCTCACGGTAAGTGGAAAAAGATTCCCTATCAGGTGTCATATGATAGGATGCGCCAGAATCAATCAACCATAGGGTGCTCTTCCTAGAAGAGCTAGAAGTTGTAAACACATCAGTGTCACTCTTTGTATCTGATTTCTCCGCTGTAGCTGCTGAAGCTTGCTTTGAGTCTTTTCTTCTTCCTTCAAGCCTAGGACATCGTGCAACAAAGTGCCCGGGCTTCTTACAATAATGGCAAGTCAATTTCTTAGGCCCCCTAGATTGGGACCTCGAAGAATTCCGTTCTTTACCTTTCTTTTACTTGCTTTGACTTCTACCTCTCTGAACAGATAAGTCTTCGGTATCACTATCAATGCTAGTGCTCGCCAATATACCTCTTAACACTTCATTATGAAGGCCAACCTTTACATCAGAAAGGCTAATTTTACTACGGCCATAAATCATGGAATTGACAAAAGCAGTATATTCTTTAGGCAAGGAACGTAGGAGGATCACAGCTTGAGCCTCATCAATAATATCAACATTGATGCCTTCAGCTTCATAACTAAAGTGGTCAAGATCTACATGCTCCATAAGATCGGCTCCAGGCTTCATCTTGAACGAATAAAGTTCTTGTTGTAAAATAATCCGATTTGTGAGAGACTTGTCTTGATATGCATCTGATAATGCATCCCATAGTTCCTTCTCCATCTTCTTCTGAGAAAATTCTCTAAGGACTTCATCTAAAAGACTCAACTGAATTATTGTGAGAGCTTCGTCTTCCATTTCCTCTAATTCAGCTGCATCAACATCTTTCAATTTCTCAGGCGCAGAAACAATTTTAAAAGTCTTCTCCTTTTTCAATACGGCCTCCATCTTTATCTTCCAAGTACCAAAATCTCCTTTTCCGTCAAATCGTGCTACTCCATAATTGATGTCAGATCTTCCAACAGACTTACTAAAACTAGCCATTAATATCCAAACAGAAATAATAACACCAGTTCTGATACCAACTGTAGCGATTTATGCAGAATTTTGATGAGGATCTAGTATTGTTTATTTAGATACTAATGGAGTACACCAAATCAATTATGAAATCTCACAAAAAACAAAGAACAAAAAAGGACACAGAAGATTTAATGTGGTTCAGATATGAATGTCCTATGTCCACGGAGACCCAACAACTTTTATTTCTCAATGAAGAACTGATTACACAAGAGAGGAGGAAGATTACAATAGAGAGAAGATTAATGGTTGATTGCTTTCTTCATTACAATAACATGACCTCTATTTATATAGAGGGATTTCTTGACCTCCAAGTAAACTTGGCACCCAAGTTTTCTTAACTTCCAAGTAACTTGGCACCCAAGTTTTCTTGACCCCCAAGTAAACTTGGCACCCAAGTTATTCCATATATGAGTCAAGTACATGATTGATAATCAATCTTTCCTTCTCTACAAATATTTGAATCATCAATTTCAACATAAGCAACTGTGTAAAATTATATATTGGCAAGATGGATGTGCTTCATTTGCATCAAGTTTATCTTCATAACCGTGAAATATAATGTTCATTGTTCAACAGGAATGAGTCCAATCTGGGAGAGGCCATCTTGGGCCTTCCATGTATATTACTTACTACAGGTACTGAAGTTCCTAAGTTTTTGTACTGACCATTTTGATTTTATTGACTAAACCAAATAGTTATTAAATCATGGCTCACGTTTCTTGCTTTTAGGTAGTCATAAGTATTTATACCCACCGACTATGTATGTCTACGTTACTGACAAATTATCAGAGAATTATAATATAAAAACGTACTTATGATGCATAAGCTATGATAAGGGAGGGGGATTGAATGTTTATAGTTCTCATAACAGTGACTTGATTGAATGTTTATAGGTCCCATAATGGTTATTATTTCTTTCTACATTTTCAGTTATAGTTTCTTTTTTCAGCAAATTTGAGCTTTAGAATTTTATAAAAAAAATATTTGTTGTGTTTCAGTTTCATGATTTAAATGATTTCTTTTTTTTGGGCGGTAAACTGATGCTAATCAATATTTTTTGTTGTTCTATTTTTGCTATCAATGTAGTTGCCAGTTATAAAAATAGATATTTGCAAACTGAAGAGTAATCCTATGTATGCCTTCACTTTTTTTATAAACTATTTTTTATTAATGGTTTACTCAGTATGCATTCAAAAATATTCTTAATAAACCCTGCTTTTGTGGACCGTGAAGAATATCATAGTTAAACGTATTGTAAATAATTTTCTTCTTAGATATGTAAGAGGCTTTCATACGCCAACATTTCCTATCTAATGAAATCATCCTTATAATGTATTTTCTATCTAAATTTTTTGTGCTGAGCATTTAGTAATCATCATATTGGAAAGAAATCGTACCATTTTGTAATTTTCTAATGTGGTACTCATTTTTTCCAAGTTCCTGCAATTTTATATATTTAAAACCTAGAGTATTACTATGAACAAGATTGATGATACTTGCCATTTGTTGAAAATATGGCATTAGCAAAAGAATACTTTTCTTCTTATTTTAAACACCTGGTAATAAATTGAACATTCTGCAGCTTTTGACTTTATGGCAAATAAACACCTTGGATATGTATAACAATCAAAATAATATATTCACACCAAAATTTGAATGATATTAACAACAATTAGTTATTTAATGCTCTACTCAAAGGTACTTTATTCTATTATGCTTTTTTTACCCCTGAGTTACATTTACTTCTTAATTTAAGTCTAATTTGTAGAAGTTTTGTTATCTCCTTATAATACGATAGTGTAGACATTGAAATGATAATGAATTTATATATTATTTAACTTATAAAATTTTCAAAATTTATGCTGTACAAAAGCAACAGGAAACTACTGGAAATCAAGACTATAGTTGTAGCTGGTGGATTTAAACACGTCTAATTACAATAATTAAGTTGGACATACATGCATTATGATTATGATATCTGGTACTGTTTGCAACATTACAATTATGTAATGATTAAATATGCCAAACAATGTGATTAATCAATTCATGGCATTATACGTGTTTTATTAAGGATTTGGATACAAATACATATAGAATACTATTAATCAATTATAATTGTTAATGGACCGATTATAGTTGATTAATATAGTAGTAGAGATAAATTCAGGGCAAACCAGGAAATTGAAGATTTCAAAGTTACTTAAAAGGATGCTACTTTTCAACATTGATTTACTATTTCTGATCCTGATATTTACAAAAAAGTGTAGAAACTTATCTCATCTACACACGTTTGTACTACTATATAAGGGCTGGGTCTTCATAGCCTTGAACATATAATCTTAAATATCTTGCTCCATAAAAAGACTGATATTCTGCCTTCAATTTGTGAAACAGAAATAAGAAAGTAGAGAGTTCAAGAGTTGTGAATGGACTCGCTGGTCAGTGAATTTGCTGGTTGACTAGGCAGGCAAGTCAATCAAACCATTCCATTGATTCCTTTGATATCATTTGAGAGGCAGCAAGGATGGAAAGTAAGTAGTTTCCGCTGTGCTTACTTAATTCTTGCATAGATCCAGGTTAAAAATTTTGAGCAAACAATAACCGTGGGCTAACATGTGGTATCAGAGCAGTTTATGTAAGAATTGCAGTTTTTATTTATTTACTTATTAATTGATCTAGAGAAATTATGTCTTCTTTCAGTTCTGTTTTTTTTTTCATATCGAATTTAATTGTTGCACAAGGACTGTTAGAAATTTAATCAATTTTCATGCCATTTTTTGGGTTGATTATGCAACAATTTGAGGTTTAAAATTCGATCTGAAGAATGTAATTTGATTTCAATCTGGTTATAAAGGCTATCATAATTGAAATTACTGTAATAATGCCATATTCAACATGATTATTTAGATTTAGATATCATTCAAAATTGGTATTAAAGCTTTTATACTAAATTCTGAATATGGTTAACAAATAAAAATAAGTTAATTCTGATTAAAACTCTCATTAGTTACTGTATTGTATTTGTGATGACAGTTTTTACTTCTTCTTTAGGTGTGTCCTAGGATCAGTTTCAAGCATAATTTTAGGATCCATTTAAAGGCAATTAAGAATTACATGTGTCAATAATTTTGTACAAGTCAAGCACCGATTGTTCGCAAACGAACCTCTCTATGCAAGACAAGTGCAGAATGGCACATGACAAGTTTAAAATAATGCCAAAAATGGATGCAGGTGTTAGCTCTCCCAAAGGAGGTTTGGCCCTTACCTGAAGGTAATGATTGCACCCAAAGGTGTTTCATTACTGAATGGTGTTTTGTTTGAAGATTTAATGGAAGTAATGATTACATCCAAAGATGTTTCATTACTGTATAGTGTTTTGACTGCAAATTCAATGATACATATAGTTTGACAGTAGCCTTTAGATAGAGTTTAAAGTTATGATTGAGGATTAAATCGTGACATATTGTGTCTGAATTATTTCTTTGTTCCTAAATTCTCAGATCTAAACATAATGTCAAATCCAAGTCAGATCAAGCCCCTCATGGGGAACAATTTCAAACAGTGGGAGGAAAAGTTGAAAATAGTCTTAGGGATCATGCAATTGGACACAACATTGAGATTTGATCTCCCCAGGCCTGATAAAGAGGTTGAGGAAACTCCCGAAGAGAAGGCTGATATTGCAAAATGGGAGCATTCCGATCGAATGTGCATAATGGTGATGAAGCAAACGATCCATGAAACTTTTCAAGGCATAATACCTGACATTGAGACCGATGCTATTAAATACCTTAAGGCCCTTAAAGAGAAATTCACAAAGTGTAAAAAGATTGAAGTTAGTACACTCTTTGTAAAATTGGCATCAATAAAATACAAGGGAAAAGAAGGGGTTAGAGAGCATGTTATTGAGATGACAAGACTGCAACGTTCCTTGAAAGAACATAATTATGACATCTCTGATGAGGTTCTCATTGATTTCATTTTTTGTCTCCTCGGTTTAACTTTAGTTAATTCAAGATGACTTATAATTGTCAAAGAGAGATGTGGACACTACCTGAGTTTGTGGCTCAGTTAGTGCAGGAGGAAGAGAGACAACGAATGACTAAAGCAGAAAGTGCTCAATTAGTAACATCTAATCCTAAGAGTGAAGGCAAGAAGCACAAGCCCACTGTCAAGGAAAAGGAACCCACCAAAGAAGCTGCAAACAACGCAGTGAAGAAAAACAATAAGGAAGGTACTTCTGCAGTAGCAGAAGAAACGAAATGTTTTTTTCCATGCACAGGGAAATCTTTTGGGAAGTGTTTGGGTAATCAGTGTTTTCTTTGTAGCCGTGAAATCAAGGAATGGGAGCGGTGTGACCCTTGTAGCCGTGAAATCAAGGAGAGAATACTTGATCAAGTGTGTGGAATCAGTGTTACCCTTGTAGTCGTGAAATGAAGGAGGTTGTAATTGGATATTGATTTAGTAATAAAAATCTGCGCAATCCAGCGTTGCATGGAACTGATGTAGGAGCAATTCCAAACTAGTATAAAAACTGGTGTGTTCTTTCCTTTTCTACATTTTCTTTTATTTATTTTGTGTTTGATTCTGCATCTGTGATTGTTATTGTGGTGTTTGATTCATACAATAGATCATAACACTATTCACCCCGTCTTTGGTGTTAATTTTTCCTTAACGATCCATTCCGCAATCCCTAACATCACATTTCTTCGATTCCATTCCCGCTTGAGTCTTCCAATCAAAGAGTTAAAACTTTACCGTGTAGAAGCAATTAAGAAGAGCTACAACCTTCAGTACATGCTAATGACCCCATCATTTCATCCATGGATAAAACCATCTTCCTTTACCTCTTGATGAAACAATCATCTTGCTTTGCAGAAAATGTTGCTTTGCTCGGAAGATTATCCAATCCAAAGATACTTTGTTTGAAGGTACTCGTTATGAAGGTACTTGGCATACTGCTGTTGTATATAACGGTGTTGTATACACAATTATATGATTTTTGTTTGATGATAACAAACAAATATATTTTATTATAAATGTGTTTATTACTGTACTGTTTTATATATAGACAGGAATATAATATTTAAATTTAAATAGAATACGAATGTACAGACATTCAGATATTTACACAGTATTTTGTTTAAATTTAAATATTTTATTTCAAATATTCAAACAATACAACTATTTATAACTCCACTATTTGAACACATCACATTTCATATACATTCCCAGAATAATGTACTTGTGTAAATAAACTGAATATAATAGACAAGTTTGTTTGAACACAACAAAATAACATTTTATTTCAATCGAACTTGTTTATTACAATTGCCTGTACAATTCTTTCATTACTCAGCTCCTCACACTACAACACTATCACTCAACTATACAGATACTTTGATTTTATATACATTCACTCTGTCATATATACATACATTTTCGCTTTCATGTACAGACACATTTACTGACACTGTTTCATTCACTGTCTTCGGTCTTCACAGCATCTTCACTGTCAGTCCAGTCATCATCTTCATACCCGTCATATACAGAAACACACACACATTATGTGGAATAGAAACAATTTCATATTCTAGCAAATATAATTTTTATTTTAAAAAATTTATTTGCCTCAGAATTTCGGTGTGTTTCTCATCATTTTTTCATGACTTGATCTAATTCATGTGTGTCTAGTTAGTTTTTTATGTATAGTACAGGGACAGGAAATCTTGTCTGATGGCTACATACACACACGTATATATATATATATATATATATATATATGTATATGTATATGTATACATGTGTGCACTGCCTCGCCAATCAACGAGCAACTGATGAGTAGCCATGTGGACCCTCTCGACTCAGTGCACATGTCAACATAGTCAACGCATATCAAAGTGGTCGAGCCATGTCAAACCAATCCCAAAGCAAAACAAATATAAATGAAGAAATGAATACAATATACATTGTCAAGACATGTACATGCAAGAATATTGTGGCAATAGTGATCAACAAAACAGCAAGGTCACAAAGCATAGGGATGAAAGTTAGGCCAACATGAACCAACACAAGTCAAAAAGGAAGTACAAGTGCAAGGTACAAAACATGACAGCCAAGCAAAGTGTCAAGACAGGTCAAATACAAGCAAGGGTTAAATCATGTTTATTTCAACAAATTTCAAAGTACACAAGAGTAAAACAGAAGTGTTCATGAAGCAAACTGGTGCAACTATTCATGATTCAGCAACAAGTCAGTATGGATCAAATGTATGCACTGTTAAACCAAAACACAAGTTTGGATGAAAAGTATCAAAACAAGGCTGTTTTCACACAAGTTCCAAAAGTGACCAAACATTGGTGTAAACTTCATGCATGGTTCAATAATTAGCTAAATGGATCAAGTTAGGATTTCAAAATGGACACAGCAATAGTAAAATGTGCAGCATCATCATGTACAGTATACAATAAAAGAGTGTGTGCATGTGTCATGAAAAATGCCAACGCAAGTACATGAGCTTAGTAGGGTGTTCATACAAACAAGTAGCCAAGCCGGGTGAACATAAGCAGTATTGTGTTGCAAAGGTCACAATACATGCCGGTAATCACAGAAATGCAGTGCAGTAGGGAGTAGACAAGGAGGGAAGAGAATCTTGCTGTGCAAACATAGGTAATGGTGTATACAAGGTGTAAATGGTCAATGCATATATGGTGCAACATATCAGAAACAAACAGCCCAAACCCAAGCATGATGGATGCATAAATACATGACATAGATACATAAATGTGGCTGCAATTAAAGCATATGTGTGTATTTGTGTACACATCATCAACTGCCAAAGTTTGGTTTTAAGGGGTAATTTCTATTTCCAGAATTAAATCAGAATTCAAGAATTGAGCAATAAAGTTTGTGGTAAAAGTTGAATTCATAACTTTCCAGATTTTACAATGGGCAAGATATCACAAAAGAAAGTTTTTTTTAGAATCATTTATCAGATTTCCTGTCTACAAGAGTTTAATTTGGCAAGATTTCTTTAATTCCCAGACTTTAAACCCATATGAATGACAAGTGTTCAACCAATATTTACTGCATACAATAAATTTGGGAGGATCATCAATATTGCTTAAATCATTATGGGACAAAAACATTTTCAGTTTTATATATGAACATACAAGGAAAAGGTGTGTCATCTCCATTTTTTTAAAAGGCAAGAAATTGAATCATGGAATCAATCACACAAAGGGCAACAAATCTATAATTTCCAGAATTGTTCAAGGCAACACATAATTCAAATCAAAGCCGATTCTTTTTCATTACAAGGCAACATTTATCACACAACCAGTGAATTAAAACTCGAGCAAATCAACTGAAGATTCGAGCCAGCAAAAGAGGAAACACGCCAAATCAGATTCAAGTCATTATAGTGAAATCAGAGCAATCTAAGGATTATGTAATCCTATATAAACACCAGTTCATCATCGGCATGGGTTATCAATCAGAAAAAAAACAAGAACTCAAAATCAAGAACAAAATCAGTGTTAAACTCATAAGATTTTCGATTGTAGAGAGCTCAAATCGATTGACGTTTGATCGGCACAAATTCGAGCTTCAGAGAATCAGTCTAAATTACCATCAAGTCGCGATTTGAAGATTAAAGAGGAAACCCTAGGAGTCGCCGCCATTTTTCTTCCAAAGCAAAGTGATCGGATAAAATAAAAAGGGTGCAACATGAACAAAAGAGGCTGGCCTATTTTTCTAGTACAAGGGAAAAAGGGACGACCCTCTTATATTAACTCCTAGGTTTTTTATTTGTTTAATTTTTGTTTTGTTTGAATTTGAGTTGTAAAAATCATCAAACAGTTTTTCTAGTGTCTGTAAAAAACTAGGAAATCCAGTTGGGGTTTAGCTGGCAATTTACTAGAGTCTGTAAAATCTTGGGTTATGAGTTACAAGGTTTGTAATTCAGGAAATCTGATCTAGGGGATTAGATCAGTCTAGAGTTTTGAGCGTAGGGTTAGTACAGGAGCAGGGAGTGCGAGTTTACATGGTCTTATAAGCGGGATCTATTCCATCACCAAGTAGAAACCTTAGGAATGCAGCAGTAGGCAGGATTTTGTCGAAGCTGGGTATATCTTGTGTCATTTACTTTCTGCATTTCTGTTTCCGCTACATTCTGTGATCTGTTCATTATTATATATCCTGTTAGATTTTTAATTCAGTTAAAAACTGCGATAAACCCTATTCACCCCTATCTAGGGTTAATCTAGATCCAACAACTACTTCGTGTGTCAAAGCGAACCACTCCACTTCAAGTTTTGAAGCACTTGTCTTTAAACACTCTACTTCGATTCTCCAGGCACCTCACTTTGAAGCGCTCTGACTCGAGCTTCGATGAACTCATTCCCACTTTGAACATCAACCCAAAGTTATTTCCCCTTAAAAACAAAAGTCCAAAGTTTCTTTGTATCGAAGCACAATATGAAGTTTTATGCTTTGTATGAAGCAATAATCCTAAGTCATTTTGAATCGCTACTCTGCATCCTTCCTACTTTGCATTGATCTATCTCTCCTTGCTTTGAACTTGCCTTGTTGTGCTTTGAGCTTGCCTTGTCTTGCTTCAAATCCTTTAAGCATTGCCTTAAATAACCATTTCCCTTCGCTTCAAATCACCAAATTAATTCAAAGCACTCTTCCCCACTCCAAGCCATACAACTGCTAAGTGCTACTTTTCTTCAAATCATTGAACTGATTTGTAGCACTTCTCCATGCTATGAGCCATGCTACGAATTTACTAGACATGTTCCGAACATAACTACCTAGGCGTATTTACTTTGATTCATAGCACTCTTTCAACCTCAAAGCATCTCCTTTGGCTTCAAGCCTCCATGTATACATGAAGGAAAATGCTTCGAGCCTTCACACTGGTTCTGAGCCCTTTCGAAACAATCCTAAAAACTAGCTTCAAATTCGATCCTATCTCCACCTAAATCCTAAAACTTGCATAACAATAATACAAGAAATCAAGTATAACAAGCAATTCAATCAATTCAGCCATCAAACAATGAATTTAATAATCAAACAATGAATTCAATTAATTACGGTCATACACGATCATTCAAATGCACACTAACATGCATCAATCAAATATAAGCATAAATCTACATAAAACATGAATGATTACTCACAAATTATATTGGGTCTAACATATTAATCATGATATTTCATAATTAGGTTAATCCAAGGTTTATAGATATGAAATTGCTAAATCTAATCATGTTTTAATGTTAATCTAACATATAGATGGTGAAAATATACCAACTAATGCATATAATCTGAGTAAACAAGTGAGAGAACACAGTCACTTACCTATTCTTTGAATCAACAAATTTGATTAGAGATTCAATCTATACAGGAAACGACTACGCGAAAATGCACATAAAATAGGCAAATTTTATCAATCAATGTAGGTTTAATGTCCAATTTATAATTCGAAATGTTTTAATATAGACTTTGAAGAGGGTTTGTGAACTTGTGGAGGAATTATAGCAGGTTTAGGTTTAGGGTTGATTGGAAAATCAACAAAAAACTAGAAATGAATCCTTTAGCACTTATTTATTGATAAATGAGATTATACTAATGTGCTTGCTAATTTTAGCCCATTAGCATTACTCCAATCCTATCCGGTAGCTTTTAAAAATTAAGACTATCATTTTTTTCTAAACCACTTGTCTGATTTGTCAATACGATAACTCTATGGTCCGGAAAACCAACATCCTAGAGCAATGAGATGGATTAGAACATCTAATTATGCATGTATCAAAATTTATAGTTGAAACATCATTTTCTACTATTAAAATGGTCATAAAAAAATTCCGATGATGATGGACATGTAAGCATCTGAAAGAACCATAACCAAAATATTATAATAATACAACCACACAAGAATTCAATAAAATTATTTTACGATCTTCTGAATATAAAACACGGGTTGCTAAATTCTTCCAGTTTAGGAATATCAACCCCAAGAATCCCCATGCAAACACAACTGAACATGGTATCCATTATGCCTACTACCAAGGGCTGGCAATTAGAACCAAGAACCAAAAACACAGACCGAACCGATTCGAAAAGACACAAACTCGAACCAAACCCGATGGGTCACGGGTCGGGTCTACACGACAAAAAATGCAATTAAGATTGATCAAACCCGACCCGAATTGACCCAACCTGAAAAAACCGATGAAAAAGTACTAATGTATATGTACTTACTATCCAACCAAACCTGAACCGACCCAACCCAACGCAAGCCGAAGCTCGAGTCGAGTCCAGAATTTGGAATGTATAGTTCAGACCACACAAAACCTGACCCGCTCGTTGGATCGGGTCTGGGTCCATGGAGTCAGGTCTAATTACTACCCATAATACCTCGTATGAGAAAACAACCCAACATCCAGTCTAGCGTCCAAATACACTATGGAAAAAAAAATCCTAAAAGTATAATACACAATAGTGCAAGTAGATATGATAAGAGGTATGTACCACCTGAAGAATTCTGGCTACTCCTCCCTCATACTCTCCTCTATCTTTCATTTGCAATCGCCTTCATTCTTACTCCATGGCATCTTAACTAGATTAACTAACTTCCTCTTTAGTTGTTTTGTGTCATTCTCTACAATTCAGAGCAGCTTACGAGGTCCTGAGGCTTTTAGCTTTGCCTCTATATGATCTACCTGATCCGGTTCTACAGCAACATCCGAGTCATGCATAAACTTATATAGGAAGAAGACATGGAAAACATTATGCACTTTCATCATCCTTAGAGGTATACCCACTCTATAGACTAATTTTTATATTCTCTCAATAGTCGCAAATGGTCTAACAAGTCTTGGTCCTAATTTCTCTCTCCTACCGAGACCTTCACAAATACCATGTCTCCAACTAAGAATTTCAAATCTAGATTTCTCTTATTTGCATAGGTCTTTTGGCGATCTCGACAAGTCTTCATTCATTATCGAAAGATCTCTATTTTTTTAATCTCACTCGAACCATATCCCGACCAAGCATCAATTATACATCTGCTTCCAACAAATAATAAGGTGCACTACAAGTTCTTGTGTACAAAGCCTCATTTAGTGCCAAACCAAGTCAACTGGTGACTATTATTATAATTGAACTTAATAAGATGTTTATAACCATCTCAAGATCCACCAAAATCTATTGTGCATGCTGTTAGAGGATCTTCCAATATATAATTTTCCAATATCTAATTTAATCTATTGATTTCCCCATCCGTTTGGGGGTAAAAAGATGTACTCAAGTGCAAATATGTTCCCAATATTCCTAAAAGTCTCTTCCAAAATCCGCAAGTAAATCAAAGATCTTTATCACTTACAATGCTTTTGCGCACTCCATGAAATCGAACAATCCATTTATCATATAACTCGGCTAACTAGGATGTCGTTTTGATCGACTTTACAGTAACCCATTTGGCCTCTTCTTCCCATCCTTTACTAATTAGCAATCCATAAACTTTAAACTTTCCAACATTCATTTTCATTTATTCCCTATAGTATGTTCTTCCTGTGTCATTGTATATCTTATTTCCACAAGATTAATGCTTATCTTGGAGTAATAATACTCCCCTAAAACTTCATCTTGAAGCTAATCCACATCTAGAATGTATAGTATTCCATCTTTACATAGTCATCCATTTTGGTCAAACTCATATTGTTTTATATCCTTATATTCTACTCCCATTTGAGGCTTTCCCATAGTCTCTAGTAGCTTACAACTTAATTCTACTATTTCCAATCCTCTCAATAAGAGTATGTCTAATCGACAAATGTGTCAGCATCTTAGGCTCTAACTTGCAATGTGGTTTGTAATCAAATCCAACTAAATATCCTTTTGGCTTCCATTATGAGAAATAGTTCCTAAACTAGCATGTCTTCTGTTTAATGCATCATCAAATGCATCAACTTTCCCTGTAGTTTAACAAATACCAAAAAACATATAAAGCCTAAAACCCCAACCACCGATAATGCCGTAGGTTAAGATCCTTTTCGGAGGAAAGATATTTCGAAGACCCGTGTTTTGTAAACAACTCAGATCTTGCTTTCAACAGGTAATGTCTACACATCTTTAGAGTAAAAACAATATCCTTTAAGTCAAGACCATGAGTAAAGTAATTCCTTTCGCGATGCATTAGCTTTCAAATAGCATAAGGGACAAAATTTTCTTTTATGTTCAATAGTGCTCCTAAAGAGATGCCACGTGCATTGGTATATACAATCATTTTTTTTATTTCCACTTGGAATAGCTAACACTGGTGTGCTTATCAACCTTTCCCTCAGAATAGCAAAAGCATGTTCACACTTAGCATTCCATTGGAAGATCTAGTTTTTTCGCTAGGTAATAAAACGATGTTGCTACCTTCATAAAAACTTAATGAGCTATTATTGTATCCTTTTAAACCAAGGAAAATTCTCACTTCGGAAGCATTTTGAGGTTGATTCCAATCCAGAATTGTTGCTATCTTAATTGGATCCACTGCTATCTATGTAATAAATACTACATGATCCAAGAATCTCACTTCATCCTTTAAGAAGTGACACTTGAAGAACATCACTTTCAATTGATGCTTCTTAAGAATCTCTAGTACACTCTTCAAACGCATCTTAAATTCTTCCATATTCTTAGAGTGGATCATGACATCTGCTACAAATACAGACACAATCTAGTAAACTAATCTAAGAAAACTATATTCATAAGGTCCACAAATATGCAAGAGCACTGGTCAATCGGAAAGGGATCACTAACCTATCTTAAAAACTCGACGGTGTTCGAAACATGGTAACGTGCACATTACCTTTAGGGAATCCATGCTAACGAAATCAATAGTTATATCTACCTATGAAAAAGCATTTGTCCCATGTAGTCGATCAAACAAATCATCAATCAATGGTAGATGATACTTATTCTTCCTTGCTACTTTATTCAACTCACGATAATCAACATACAATCTCAAAGAACCATTTGCCTTTGTCACAAAATGGAATTGGTGCATTACATTCTAATATGCTTCTTCAAATGAATCCTTTTCTCTGTAGATCACAAAATGGAACTGGTAAATCAATCAATCTCCTAGAAGGTAGCCCATAACACCTCCTAAAATGTCATCGGAAACTCGTATACTACTGGTACCAAATCAATATCGCCTATAAATGAATCTAGGGAATAAAGAAAGCTCATCATGAATGATCCCCAAGGGTCGCAAGAAATCTCGAGGGCCGATAACTACATGTCCTTAATCGAATGACCCTCCTCTCGTAGTTGGAAGTATCCCTATACATGAATAGCAAATCTATCCCTAGGATCAACCCATACCTCATGAACCCCAATACATAGGCATCGCAATCAAACTCAATGCCTAATATCAACGTTTTCAAACTCCAACAAATCATAGATAAAATTTTCAAACCACCTCTGGTGTTTGAAACAACTATCGTATCAGTGACTAAAGAAATGTCCAAGTGCAAAAAATTGACCAAAGAACTAGAGATAAAAGAATAAGATGCTTTGAGTCAGAGAAAGTATGAATGCGAAAGTTTGAAATAGAAATCAAATCTTCTACTGTAACTCTTCTACCTTTGTCTAGTCTACCACTAGGCGGAATTGCCTTTATGACCTGTACATGAGCCATGCACTAGGCCACATATTATCCTTTATGGCAAGCTCTAATAAGATGTCCAGGCTGTCCAAAATTTTAGCACTTTCCTTTCATTGCAGCCTTCTTCCAATCCTTGACATTAGTGTCCAATTAGTCTGCAACCGTGGCACTTAAACATCCTTTTTTATCTGTCCTTTCTAAGGTCCTCCAATATTATTGTTGTTGCCTTTCTTATTTTTCCACCATTCCCTTCTAAGAGCATATAGACTTGGAAACTTGCTCCTTACCAACTTTAACCTCTTCCTTCGTGTCCTCGTGCATAAGAGTCATTTCAACTAATGATTCAAATGTCCTTCCCATAGGTACATGTGTAATCACAAACCTTTGGAGAGGTTGGTTCGATCCTCTTGAGAACTAACAACTTTCTTATGATCTGTATTGACAAGATCCATACTAAATCTCGATATCTCGTTAAAGTGATTGATATATTCTTTATAGTAAGATCTCCTAATTTTAATGCAAGAAATCGATCTAACTGCATTTCCGTGCCGCCCTTATGACAAGAATCTCCTATCAAATCTATTTCTGAATATGGCCTATTCAATATCTTTATCCTAAGCCTCAACTATCTTCTACCACTAAAAGCCTCCTCTTTCAGCTGCTAAGTGGCCATTTGATCTCTTTGATGGTCCACAAGATCCAACAATTCAAAAATCAACTCTTTACTCTCAGCCAAATTTGTGCCTCAACAAAACTCTCTGTACCTAAGAAAGATCTACCGAGAAATCCTTACAAACCTTAGAAAAGTTGGCAGCTGCAAGTGGGTTAGGGGGAACCACAACAGCAGGTGCTGGGTCTCCCACCGGCTCTTGTGCTTCAGCTAGTGGCGTAGCCTCAAGATACCTATGAAACCAACTAGGAGATGGGAAACCCTTAGGAAGTTTTGTGGCACCCAACATACTACTCAAGAGAAAAGATAGAGATTATGTTTTTGGAGGAATCAAAGGAAGATTATACTTGACTTAAGGGGATAAACGTTTAATTTAAAAATTGCCTTTTGTTTTGGAAATCTACTTTCTTTTAAAATAAATTTTTAGGAATCCTATAACCTTAGGCTCTAATACCAACTGAAACACCCCGCACTCCTTAATATGGTTAAGATTCACAAGATAACAAAATAATAAATACAATGTAAACATTTTTAAATTGAAACATAACTTTTATTCCAAAACCGATTATTCATTTGTCAGAAACCATAAAACTACCACATGTCTTACAAAAATAAAATCTTACCGACAAATCAGAATACAATTACATAATTATCTCTTAATAGTCAATTGTACAACCATCTCCATATAATAAGATATAAAAATAAAAGTGAATACATCAACAACTAAATGAACTACAGGAATGATCCTCCAATACATCTTTACTATTCACCTCAACCATGCGAGCTTGGTGTAGAAGGTAAGGAAAAAAGGGCAGTGGATCAGATATAAAATCTGGTGAATGATGTTATCACTAGCATGATTGAGTAATATAGAAAAATAGATTCAATAATATTTCTAGTAACAAATAGGGTAAGTGGTTATGCACAACAACAGAGGATAAAATGCATTAAAGATATACAAGGAAATACACTTGCACCATATAAGTAATGATCGTACAATTATATGCACTTTCTTAATTACCGAACATAATAAACATGATTAGCAGAATTTCCCAATACTACCCATCGAGCAACTTTATCCTACTTGTCTACAACCCCACATGGTAAATATATCACTATGGTTCAACGACTTTATTTTAACCAGTAATCCGCTAGGAAAGACATAACTAATCTCTTTTGGACACAGTGGTGACTTATTTTCCCTCGTCGATATCACCGCATGTTTGGACGCCGCTAGAACGCACCCACACACACCCCTATTTCTGTTAACCCCTTACCATAATTAGCATAAGCATGCCTAGCCTTCACCACTACCTATTATGAGACAATCAGTAATAAACCTGAAAGGGAATGCTGCAGCTATGGGTCAAAGAAATTTAAACACCTTCCCTGTCCTCCTTGATCTGGATCTTATTTATCGGTCATTTATTTTCTCTAATCATCCCTTGATACTGGAATGATCCACTACTATTACATTCTTATTAACATAATCTCGGATCTAAGTTTATAATTATAATAAGCCTTTTCATTATTCCTTTTAATTATAACCCTCATGTTATCATACTATTTGCAAATATGTCCAAATTGTCTATTATGATTTATTAATGCGTCCATGTGGTTATCATAACATTATTCTCAGTCTCTTTTCTGTTCCAATTACAATCCATGTTATACTTTTATAGTCTAGTCTAATTCCTTCTTAGTACAGATGTATAATTTGTGCACACCTTATTGTAAATTTAGACTTTTTTATCCATGTCTACATAACTATTATTTTAGTTTTATTTAACTTAGAAGAAATAAAAGGATTAAATCAGTCTTAAGTAAACCAATACGCATAGATCTAGGTATGTTTTAGGCATTAACTAGAATAAGTGCAAATACTGTAAAATAATTGATAAGCATAAATACTTAAAAAGGGAAGAATATTGAAGGATTATCATATAGAACTTGAATAAAAAGAAATTTGTAAGAAGTAACTTAGAAATACCTATAGAAAATAATTTACAGAAAAAGAACATACATAAACACTAACTTATAGAAATAACAAGAAAAACTGCAAGAAAAATTACAGAAAATTTACAACTATTATAAACCATATTTTCATAAATGATCAAAGTTTGAATAATTACACACTCGCCTGTGGTCCTAGGTTTTCTTCCTTATCCTCTTTATATCCATCATGTGGCATCTAATACTTTTACTTAGAAGATTTTCTTTCTGAAAATATATAACTTTTAGGGTCCAACTTCAGGCAATGAACCCAATAAGAGAAAATATAGGCATTAGAGAAATGCCTAAGCCTAGGGTTTATTTATAGTATAGCTTAGTGATTACGAGCCATTGTGTAACACCCTACATTTCTTAACGTCTCCCATATGAGGATTTCATTAAGGAAATATGGAGCGTTGTAGGTATAATGACATAATACATCACAAAAACTAAGATTTCACAAGAGATAAAATATGTTTACAGTAGAACATTTATTTTAAAATGACACAAACCATATTTATTTCAATTTGACCAAGTTTTCATCAAATGTCATGCCTTAAAATCTCAGTGAAAAACAACATTAGAGTACATAATAATTTTATTCACTAAATAGTCAAAAAGGTACAACCTAACCTTGAAAAAGAAACAAGAAGTAATCCATCTTTTTGGAAAAATCCTTCACGACAGAATCGAAAAAAAAATATGACTATACCATTCCTCCTTATAATCCTTTGGGGGGAGAGAAAAGAGGAAAGAAGAAGGAAACGAGTCAGACGTAAGGTTTAATGAGTTGCCGTGATTACTAGCGCGATTGATAAGTTAAGGAAAATAGATAAAACAATAGTTCTAGTGTCTTAAAAGGGTTGACTATTCTCATTCAATGGTAATAGTTTAAGGGTTGACTATTCTCATTCAAGGAACATAGATAAAACAATAGTTTAAGTGTTTGTACACACGTAAAAGTGAACGAATACTGATAGAAGTGACAAAAAGGATTGACTATTCTCATTCAATGACAATGTTGATAATCAAAATCATAATAATGGTGTCTATTTTGCACTTCTACAAATTCAAACTAATATATAAATAATTATGAAGGAATTTCCTAATTCTACCCATTGATTGGCTACATACCCTAATTTGATAACTAATGCTAACTATGGTCCCGTGTTTATCAGACCCGACCCATTATCTCTAAGGATATATTGAAAATCACTAGCCTCACAACGTCTTATCTTCCTTAATTAGTGTGATGCACGCTCACCACCCTGCCGAAACGCTCCCGTACCCACCAAGTTTGGACCTTTTACTACCCAGTGTAGTAAGGCATGCCCTCGCCTCCTCGTGTGAGACCTCCACAGAATTGATAAAAGGGACACTACATGATACGGGTCCCAACCAAAAATGCAATTTGGCATAAGTAACTCTCTAGACTTAGTCCTTAATTTAATTTATTAGCGCCAAGGCCCCCATAAATTATTGTTGATTTCCTAGTTATCCGAGATCCCCATAGTATTGTCAACAAATGCCCAAGGCATTAAAATCTAATTATTTTAGTTGGCCTCTTATTTTCCCTAATCTGTCTACCCCTGCTGCTGGAACAGACTAATACTATGAGCCACTTAATTTCCCTAATCAGCTTTTGCCGTCAAAGCGGACTCCTACTACTCATTTTCTCAATAGGCCACTTATTTTTCCTAATCATCTTATGCTACCGAAACATACCACTATTATTTATGATTATTAATTTGTTTATTTTAGACTTAATGCTAATCGTAAGTTTATTAATAAGCCTACCTTCTTTATGTAACTTTTGCTATATCACAGGTTGCATGTAAACTTTAATTTACAGGTTGTTTATAAACATCACTTTTTTTATTTCATTGTACAACCCAACCTCCGTCATTAGCATCTATCCAAATACAGTTTATTTATTTTATTAAAGTTACAGTTCAATTATATTTATTGCATAAATTAAATAAGCCCATTTTTTTCTTTTTATACATATTTCTTATTTTCTTCCCAATTTCTCTTTCATTGTCAATTTTATACTTTTAACCCAAACTGCGCATAAACAAAAAGAAATAATGGTGTAGGCTGTTAAAGGCCTAAATTCAACACTAAAATAAAAGGACCATGGCCTAGGCTCTTGCATGGAGAAGGCTGAGATAAATAAAAACAGGTCTGAAATAAAAATAGGGATGAGTCTGAACTGTAACAAAATTATATGCAAAGAAAAGAGATAAAGATGTACTGAATAAATTTACAGTAACCAAATAGATTACTGAAATTGGCAGAAGAAAGAATAGAAGCAGTAATCAGATCATAGATAATTTATAGAAAAGAAAATTGAAATCTGAGCATTGATTATACAAAATCTGTAGGGATAAACAGAAGAATTTACAGCAAAAGAATTATAAATAACTGGATCTGTAAATAAACCACAAATAAACTTGATATGTTTAGAACTGTAGAACAATTAAGATCTGTAAAGACTACAACTACTATTGTATAAATTTAACCTCAACTTATTAGGAATCTAGTAATCACAATAATACTCACCTTAATTTGCTCTACAATTTTTCATGGTAGAGATCTTCTAGGTCTATCTATAAATAATCTTCTATCTAGCAAATGAAAACCTTTTCTCATATCATCATTATTTTAGAGGGAGAATTTTGTGTATAGTGTAGGCATAGAAAGGGGTAATGGTGTTGGGAGAACTAGGGTTAGATAGAAGATATTGTAATAGAAGTAGGGATCCCCGAACCTTTAGATTTTAGGTTATTACTCACAACCTTCCATTCAAAGAAAGCCCAGAAGCCCCAGTAAGTCCTTGGTTTTGTGCCAGGCAAGAAAATGTGCCTGGCAAGCAGATGGTTCAACCTATTAACTGGGTAGGTCGACCTCTGGGTCAACCCAGCATGTCCGGGGTCGTCCCGGTAGGCAGCGAGATGTAATTTTTTTTATTATATATAGTTCAGACTTCAAACTCATAACTTCTTGATTTCAAATCCGCTTTATGCAAACCAAACATCTATCTGAATCAGAAAATCGTAGCAGATCCAATGGCATAATTCCCATCATCTTTCAAATTATTAATCAACTAACTAATTAATTCATTAATTATTATTTGTTAAAAATTTGGGTTGTTTCACATTGGATTAGACTTTTAATCTAAGCCAACCAAATGAATCTACCAATCACAGCCTTCAAATTTCTGAAATTGCAAATTGGAACCAGCCGTATCAACATGAAAATAAAAGTCTGTCATTTTTTGTTCTTGGACTAATTTTTATCTTTGCAATAGGGCGGGTTAACCTATAACTCAACCCGTATATTATTTTTCTTTATAATTTTGATTTATATATTTAACTTGTTTCTCTCATATCTTCACCACGTGAATATAGATTCTGCAAGTTATATACTAAAATTGACCAGAAAATTTCCACGGGCATAATGACACAATTGTTGTAGCAACATTCTAACAGTTTTACAAACTTACTAATTAACAAACTCTTGAATTAATTAGCTTCAAATTTTAAGGTTGTGAAATATCCTTTGTATGAAGGCTTGTCGCCATCATAAATATGTGATAGCTTATCGGTTTCGTACATATGCGATAAGACTGTCTCTCATATAAAGTATGAAGCTTATCGCGTCTATTGTTTTCAAAGAATCAGGGGTTCTCGCCTTTGTTGTTTTAAAGCTTATCGAGGCTTTCACCTATGATATTTCCATATCTTATTGAGGCCATTTCCTTGATTGTTTTTAATAGAGCTCTGAGGCTATTGTCTCTATTCTTATCATCATTGATTGTATAGACAAGCATTGTATTAACTTGTTTCCAAACTATTTTAAAATATAATGTTGGATAACCTATGTACATAGCCGATAAACATTTTGCGACCAATTTACCTAACTTTAGTAGATTCAACATTTTAATTGAAGAATCAATAAGGACGAGGATGACAAATGTTGTTGCACCTATTGAATTTCTTTTTCATAGTAGGTAGCAAACTACATATTTTTTGTATGCATCGCCCCATTGGACAGGGTCATTGACTGTTTCTTATTAACGGTAGATAACCATGTCATCATTAGTTAAAGTTCCAATGGAGATATCACTGTTTTTTGTTAATACTTGTATGGTTTGCACACGATTAACATACATGGGGACAACAATAGGGATTACAAAATCATGTTTATATGTAGGATACATATAGATTTAAACATTCATGGTTGCCAATATTAAATATGAATTAATGGGTTCATATTCATCCTGTGGACAAAACTATGGCATGTGCATGATGATCAGTTCACATAAATGTGAAGGGTTCAATGTCAACCTATAGACAAAATTGTACTATGCGCTATAGGTAACTCACATTCACTAGATGGTCAATCCATATTTTGAATTTAATAAACTAGGAGAGTAGTTAACCAGAATTGGAGAGGATGGGAAACCCTTATGTAATATGGAAGGAGTAGTTTCAATTTGTTAAACACAAGTGGTTAACTTGTAAACAGTAAGAAACCTTCTCATATAATAGGTAATCATGAACCGTTAGGATATTCAATCAAGAAACCGAGGATGGAGAATCCGCTGTATGGTGCATTTTTGAACATAATTATTATTCATTGTTCTAACCATTATGAGCACAGGAGCACTGTATTGATTATTGTATAGATGGATAGTACTATGAACGAAACCTCTTCCCCTATGCAACGTGATCCTTTTATATATTCATTTATTTCTGTATAGTTAATGTTGCTTTGGAAATTTGCTAAGTTAATATTGCTTTGGAAATTTGCTAAGCTTAAGCAAGATGACATGTTAGTGATCGAGTTTGCTAATATGTTTGAAGAATTATCTCGATATGCTTATAGTACTGTCGACATTGTGATCAAAATAAAAGTAAATTTTATCTGAAGGATGAAGACGGAGATTGTTAAGGCGATGATGCCGCACTTAAGAGGTCACTGACATGTAGTGGAGATGGCCATTATGAATGAGGAATTAATTTCTTTATTTAGTAATGGAAAGCTAGTTGAGACCTAGAGTTCCCAGTGAAATAAAAGGAAACTCTTTGAAGGAAAGGGAAGTTAGAAAGGGAAAGGAAAAGAAGAGTAAAGCATAGGCTGCTTGCTTTAAGTGCGACAAGAAATCCAATATGCAAATGATTGCCGCCTAGGCAAGGCAAAGGTAAATGTGGAAACAACAAGTGTGAGGTGATATAATTGCAAGTAGATAGAGGCATTACAAGATTAAGCGTCCACAGGTCGCTAAAGGGAAAGTTTCTTCTCTAGAACCATCATCATTAAAACCCACTGCTACTAAGAAAGGAAAAGCTACGATGGAAGGTATGCTTTTGATTCATAGCATATTTGTTAAAGTGCCATTTGATGTTGATGCACACATTATTTATCTCCAAATACTCCATAAATAAAGTTTCAATTACCTTATTACTACCTTTAGGGTGGCTAATCCTATAGGAGGTTACTCAACTCTAGAGATGAGGTGTGGTAACCTAGAATTTGAATTGTTGGGTCATACTTTTACTTGTAGTTCATATGTGTTTGGTTTTATAGACTTTCAAGTTGTTTTGGGTATGGATTAATTGATTCGTTATGAAGCTAGGATGTTTCGCGAAGTTAGGAAAATATCTTTGAGACATGCTAGTTTCAGTAATCGAGTCGTAAACTTATTAAAGAGTGCGAGTTCACATATTTATTCTTTGTTGGATGCAACAAAATTAGAAGAGTAAGTTGAGCTGAGTTCCTTCCGTTAGTGAGTTAGTGGACGTTTTTGACCCATTTGCATGATTTCCGCTAAGAAGAGCTATAAAGTTCAGAATATATCTTATACCTAGATCTAAACCAGTCGATGAACCAATAACAAGATGTCATGGGCCAAGGTGAAGAATCTAAACACGCAGTTAGTGGAGTTGGAAGGAAAGAGTTTAATCTGATCAAGCAGTTCACTTTGGAGAGTAGCTCAGTGCTTGTGAGGAAGATAGATGGATCATTATGGTTATGCATTGCTTTTTGTAATCTTATTGAGAAGGTAGTAAAGAATATATATCCTTTGCCGAGAACAGATGACCTGCTTTATCAGTTAAGTCGAGCCAGAGTCTTTTCCCAGTTAGATCTGGCTACTAGGTTTCATCAATAGCGAGCAACAGTAGGAAATACTCCACTGACGATGTTTCATACACGATATGGTTTGTGTAAATGGATGTTCATGTCATCGGAATTAACAAGTGCGTCCTCTTTCTTTATGTGTTTGACAAACCAAGTTTTACGAGTGCACTTAGATAGGTTCTTGTTATTCTATATATATGATATATTAGTCCATTTCAAATATCTTCGAATTGTGCTTGATACTTTGAGACAACATTAATTGAAAGCTATGCTTTATGAGTGTCAATTTTGACAGAAGTGAAGTTTCTTGGCCATTTAGTTTCAAACGAGGGGTTTTTTGTGGTCCTAAGATTGAGTCTACCAAAAGTTAGAAGAGGGCAGAAAACATTATCAAGATTGGGAATTCTCATGGATTGGCTACTGTTACCAGAGATTCATTAAGGATTTCTAGTGGATAATGGCGTCACTTAATAAACTAGCCAGGAAGAATGTTAAGCCTCTTTGGTCAAGCAAGTGCGATGGAGCATTTCTGCGTTTGAAGCATTCGTTGATCAATGGTCTTGTTATAGTAGTGCCCGATAGTAATTAGAATTTGGTAGTTTAAACTGATGCTTATGGAACTGGATTAGAAGTTGTTCTTATGCGAAAGGAAAAAGTGATTGCACATGCTTCTAATTTAGATTGTATGAAGTAAGGTATCCGACTCCCAATTTCGGATTATATGATATATATGTGTCGGAATGAGCTGCGGTATATATATATATATATATATATATATATATATATACATATGTATGTATGTATGTGTTGTATGGGGTAGAAAAGACAACACAGTTAAAATAAAAAGAACCAAATTTTCAATGGCAATCGACATATTTTTGGTATAAAATTTGTAATAGCTTCCGAAAGCCAATAACAGTGTAGAGGCATAAACTATCCGATGGTTTGTAGTAATTTTGGATGTCTAGGTAGTAACGGTTACCAATGACTATCGATAAGGCTTCAAATTAACATGAGCTAGTCAACTGTCAACTTTGTAGCAATCGAGAACTGTCTCTATAGTGTCATCATAATAGCCGAAAGCCGTTTCTAAAGACGTCTTTTAATCCAATGGTACTTACAACAATTCTTTGGCTGTTTTTGGTTGCTGCCAAGGGCTTTCTATCATCGAAAAATTCACATTTTTTGTAATGCTATATTCAAATCAAATTTGTATGTTAATGGCATACAAAAATGAATAATAAGCCTACACTCGTATAATGGTAAGAAAAGTAAAAATTATTATTGTCGACCATTTATCAATAAAGATCTTAGCGTTTAAAACATAAAATTTCTAAAAAAATTATAGTTATTACTATCATTAGTTTCCAAATTTTATCTCATTCCTTTCAAAATCTTAATTTTGATACTTTGATTTACCTCTTTTTTAATTGTTAATATAACATTAGCTAGTGGTATTTGTACTACATACAACTATCAACAGCAAATAGTGCAACATAATGCATTGATGTCAAACAAATAATTCAAGTGGAAATCCTCCAACACGAGAATTAAACAATCTACATTTTTAAATAACAACGACATGTAGCTAGAGCACCGACACAAGTGTTTGAGGAAAAACATTCTCCTTTATTGCATCATGATGTTCATACAAAAGCAATAACATCACAACTATTAATACTCGCTATGAAGTATTAAATTAAATACAATTATCGAGTTAATTTTTAAATCCTTGGAATAATGAACACTATATGTATTAAATTTTATCAACGATGCTAACATAATGACCATAATTTCATCTAAGATAGGAATTTTTTTAAACGCAAAGACATATTCAACATTAATCAAAACCACACAAGTACAACACGGCAATCGAACCGATCGACAGCTGAGTTGAGCGAAAAGACAAGCAAGATGAGTTTACAAGTCTAAGGGTTAGACATTAAATGCAAAATTAGGCCAAAGCTAATGAAAAAGATGACATCACTCTGACTTGTGATGCCAATATTTCAAAGACTAGTGATGCCAATATTTCAATTACATAATTATCTCTTAATAGTCAATTGTACAACCATCTCCATATAATAAGATATAAAAATAAAAGTGAATACATCAACAACTAAATGAACTACAGGAATGATCCTCCAATAAATCTTTACTATTCACCTCAACCATGCGAGCTTGGTGTAGAAGGTAAGGAAAAAAGGGGAGTGGATCAGATATAAAATCTGGTGAATGATGTTATCACTAGCATGATTGAGTAATATAGAAAAATAGATTCAATAATATTTCTAGTAACAAATAGGGTAAGTGGTTATGCACAACAACAGAGGATAAAATGCATTAAAGATATACAAGGAAATACACTTGCACCATATAAGTAATGATCGTACAATTATATGCACTTTCTTAATTACCGAACATAATAAACATGATTAGCAGAATTTCCCAATACTACCCATCGAGCAACTTTATCCTACTTGTCTACAACCCCACATGGTAAATATATCACTATGGTTCAACGACTTTATTTTAACCAGTAATCCGCTAGGGAAGACATAACTAATCTCTTTTGGACACAGTGGTGACTTATTTTCCCTCGTCGATATCACCGCATGTTTGGACGCCGCTAGAACGCACCCACACACACCCCTATTTCTGTTAACCCCTTACCATAATTAGCATAAACATGCCTAGCCTTCACCACTACCTATTATGAGACAATAAGTAATAAACCTGAAAGGGAATGCTGCAGCTATGGGTCAAAGAAATTTAAACACCTTCCCTGTCCTCCTTGATCTAGATCTTATTTATCGGTCATTTATTTTCTCTAATCATCCCTTGATACTGGAATGATCCACTACTATTACATTCTTATTAACATAATCTCGGATCTAAGTTTATAGTTATAATAAGCCTTTTCATTATTCCTTTTAATTATAACCCTCATGTTATCATACTATTTGCAAATATGTCCAAATTGTCTATTATGATTTATTAATGCGTCCATGTGGTTATCATAACATTATTCTCAGTCTCTTTTCTGTTCCAATTACAATCCATGTTATACTTTTATAGTCTGGTCTAATTCCTTCTTAGTACAGATGTATAATTTATGCACACCTTATTGTAAATTTAGACTTTTTTATCCATGTCTACATAACTATTATTTTAGTTCTATTTAACTTAGAAGAAATAAAAGGATTAAATCAGTCTTTAGTAAATCAATACGCATAGATCTAGGTATGTTTTAGGCATTAACTAGAATAAGTGCAAATACTGTAAAATAATTGATAAGCATAAATACTTAAAAAGGGAAAAATATTGAAGGATTATCATATAGAACTTGAATAAAAAGAAATTTGTAAGAAGAGACTTAGAAATACCTATAGAAAATAATTTACAGAAAAAGAACATACATAAACACTAACTTATAGAAATAACAAGAAAAACTGCAAGAAAAATTATAGAAAATTTACAACTATTATAAACCATATTTTCATAAATGATCAAAGTCTGAATAATTACACACTCGCCTGTGGTCCTAGGTTTTCTTCCTTATCCTCTTTATATCCATCATGTGGCATCTAATACTTTTACTTAGAAGATTTTCTTTCTGAAAATATATAACTTTTAGGGTCCAACTTCAGGCAATGAACCCAATAAGAGAAAATATAGGCATTAGAGAAATGCCTAAGCCTAGGGTTTATTTATAGTATAGCTTAGTGATTACGAGCCATTGTGTAACACCCTACATTTCTTAACGTCTCCCATATGAGGATTTCATTAAGGAAATATGGAGCGTTGTAGGTATAATGACATAATACATCACAAAAACTAAGATTTCACAAGAGATAAAATATGTTTACAGTAGAACATTTATTTTAAAATGACACAAACCATATTTATTTCAATTTGACCAAGTTTTCATCAAATGTCATGCCTTAAAATCTCAGTGAAAAACAACATTAGAGTACATAATAATTTTATTCACTAAATAGTCAAAAAGGTACAACCTAACCTTGAAAAAGAAACAAGAAGTAATCCATCTTTTTGGAAAAATCCTTCACGACAGAATCGATAAAAAAATCTGACTATACCATTCCTCCTTATAATCCCTTGGGGGGAGAGAAAAGAGGAAAGAAGAAGGAAAAACGAGTCAGACGTAAGGTTTAATGAGTTGCCGTGATTACTAGCGCGATTGATAAGTTAAGGAAAATAGATAAAACAATAGTTCTAGTGTCTTAAAACGGTTGACAATTCTCATTCAATGGTAATAGTTTAAGGGTTGACTATTCTCATTCAAGGAACATAGATAAAACAATAGTTTAAGTGTTTGTACACACGTAAAAGTGAACGAATACTGATAGAAGTGACATAAAGGATTGAATATTCTCATTCAATGACAATGTTGATAATCAAAATCATAATAATGGTGTCTATTTTGCACTTCTACAAATTCAAACTAATATATAAATAATTATGAAGGAATTTCCTAATTCTACCCATTGATTGGCTACATACCCTAATTTGATAACTAATGCTAACTATGGTCCCGTGTTTATCAGACCCGACCCATTATCTCTAAGGATATATTGAAAATCACTAGCCTCACAACGTCTTATCTTCCTTAATTAGTGTGATGCACGCTCACCACCCTGCTGAAACGCTCACGTACCCACCAAGTTTGGACCTTTTACTACCCAGTGTAGTAAGCCAAGCCCTCGCCTCCTCGTGTGAGACCTCCACAGAATTAATAAAAGGAATACTACATGATACGGGTCCCAACCAAAAATGCAATTTGGCATAAGTAACTCTCTAGACTTAGTCCTTAATTTAATTTATTAGCGCCAAGGCCCCCATAAATTATTGTTGATTTCCTAGTTATCCGAGACCCCCATAGTATTGTCAACAAATGCCCAGGTCATTAAAATCTAATTATTTTAGTTGGCCTCTTATTTTCCCTAATCTGTCTACCCCTGCTGCTGGAACAGACTAATACTATGAGCCACTTAATTTCCCTAATCAGCTTTTGCCATCAGAGCGGACTCCTACTACACATTTTCTAAATAGGCCACTTATTTTTCCTAATCATCTTATGCTACCGAAACATACCACTATTATTTATGATTATTAATTTGTTTATTTTAGACTTAATGCTAATCGTAAGTTTATTAATAAGCCTACCTTCTTTATGTAACTTTTGTTATATCATAGGTTGCATGTAAACTTTAATTTACAGGTTGTTTATAAACATCACTTTTTTTATTTCATTGTACAACCCAACCTCCGTCATTAGCGTCTATCCAAATACAGTTTATTTATTTTATTAAAGTTACAGTTCAATTATATTTATTGCATAAATTAAATAAGCCCAATTTTTTCTTTTTATACATATTTCTTATTTTCTTCCCAATTTCTCTTTCATTTTCAATTTTATACTTTTAAACCAAACTGCGCATAAACAAAAAGAAATAATGGTGTAGGCTGTTAAAGGCCTAAATTCAACACTAAAATAAAAGGACCATGGCCTAGGCTCTTGCATGGAGAAGGCTGAGATAAATAAAAACAGGTCTGAAATGAAAATAGGGATGAGTCTGAACTGTAACAAAATTACATGCAAAGAAAAGAGATAAAGATGTACTGAATAAATTTACAGTAACCAAATAGATTACTGAAATTGGTAGAAGAAAGAATAGAAGCAGTAATCAGATCATAGATAAGTTATAGAAAAGAAAATTGAAATCTGAGCATTGATTATACAAAATCTGTAGGGATAAACAGAAGAATTTACAGCAAAAGAATTAGAAATAACCGGATCTGTAAATAAACCACAAATAAACTTGATATGTTTAGAACTGTAGAACAATTAAGATCTGTAAAGACTACAACTACTATTGTATAAATTTAACCTCAACTTATTAGGAATCTAGTAATCACAATAATACTCACCTTAATTTGCTCTACAATTTTTCATGGTAGAGATCTTCTAGGTCTATCTATAAATAATCTTCTATCTAGCAAATGAAAACCTTTTCTCATATCATCATTATTTTAGAGGGAGAATTTTGTGTACAGTGTAGGCATAGAAAGGGGTAATGGTGTTGGGAGAACTAGGGTTAGATTGAAGATATTGTAATAGAAGTAGGGATCCCCGAACCTTTAGATTTTAAGTTATTACTCACAACCTTCCATTCAAAGAAAGCCCAGAAGCCCCAGTAAGTCCTTGGTTTTGTGCCAGGCAAGAAAATGTGCCTGGCAAGCAGATGGTTCAACCTATTAACTGGATAGGTCGACCCCTGGGTCGACCTCTGGGTCAACCCAGCATGTCCGGGGTCGTCCCGGTAGGCAGCGAGATGTAATTTTTTTATTATATATAGTTCAGACTTCAAACTCATAACTTCTTTATTTCAAATCCGCTTTATGCATACCAAACATCTATCTGAATCAGAAAATCGTAGCAGATCCAATGGCATAATTCCCATCATCTTTCAAATTATTAATCAACTAACTAATTAATTCATTAATTATTATTTGTTAAAAATTTGGGTTGTTTCACATTGGATTAGACTTTTAATCTAAGCCAACCAAATGAATCTACCAATCACAGCCTTCAAATTTCTGAAATTGCAAATAGGAACCAGCCGTATCAACATGAAAATAAAAGTCTGTCATTTTTTGTTCTTGGACTAATTTTTATCTTTGCTATAGGGCGGGTTAACCTATAACTCAACCCGTATATTATTTTTCTTTATAATTTTGATTTATATATTTAACTTGTTTCTCTCATATCTTCACCACGTGAATATAGATTCTGCAAGTTATATACTAAAATTGACCAGAAAATTTCCACGGGCACAATGACACAATTGTTGTAGCAACATTCTAATAGTTTTACAAACTTACTAATTAACAAACTCTTGAATTAATTAGCTTCAAATTTTAAGGTTGTGAAATATCCTTTGTATGAAGGCTTGTCGCCATCATAAATATGTGATAGCTTATCGGTTTCGTACATATGCGATAAGACTATCTCTCATATAAAGTATGAAGCTTATCGCGTCTATTGTTTTCAAAGAATCAGGGGTTCTCGCCTTTGTTGTTTTAAAGCTTATCGAGGCTTTCACCTATGATATTTCCATATCTTATTGAGGCCATTTCCTTGATTGTTTTTAATAGAGCTCTGAGGCTATTGTCTCTATTCTTATCATCATTGATTGTATAGACAAGCATTGTATTAACTTGTTTCCAAACTATTTTAAAATATAATGTTGGATAACCTATGTACATAGCCGATAAACATTTTGCGACCAATTTACCTAACTTTAGTAGATTCAACATTTTAATTGAAGAATCAATAAGGACGAGGATGACAAATGTTGTTGCACCTATTGAATTTCTTTTTCATAGTAGGTAGCAAACTACATAATTTTTGTATGCATCGCCCCATTGGACAGGGTCATTGACTGTTTCTTATTAACGGTAGATAACCATGTCATCATTAGTTAAAGTTCCAATGGAGATATCACTGTTTTATGTTAATACTTGTATGGTTTGCACACGATTAACATACATGGGGACAACAATAGGGATTACAAAATCATGTTTATATGTAGGATACATATAGATTTAAACATTCATGGTTGCCAATATTAAATATGAATTAATGGGTTCATATTCATCCTGTGGATAAAACTATGGCATGTGCATGATGATCAGTTCACATAAATGTGAAGGGTTCAATGTCAACCTATAGACAAAATTGTACTATGCGCTATAGGTAACTCACATTCACTAGATGGTCAATCCATATTTTGAATTTAATAAACTAGGAGAGTAGTTAACCAGAATTGGAGAGGATGGGAAACCCTTATGTAATATGGAAGGAGTAGTTTCAATTTGTTAAACACAAGTGGTTAACTTGTAAACAGTAAGAAACCTTCTCATATAATAGGTAATCATGAACCGTTAGGATATTCAATAAAGAAACCGAGGATGGAGAATCCACTGTATGGTGCATTTTTGAACATAATTATTATTCATTGTTCTAACCATTATGAGCACAGGAGCACTGTATTGATTATTGTATAGATGGATATTACTATGAACGAAACCTCTTCCCCTATGCAACGTGATCCTTTTATATATTCATTTATTTCTGTATAGTTAATGTTGCTTTGGAAATTTGCTAAGTTAATGTTGCTTTGGAAATTTGCTAAGCTTAAGCAAGATGACATGTTAGTGATTGAGTTTGCTAATATGTTTGAAGAATTATCTCGATATGCTAATAGTACTGTCGACATTGTGATCAAAATAAAAGTAAATTTTATCTGAAGGATGAAGACGGAGATTGTTAAGGCGATGATGCCGCACTTAAGAGGTCACTGACATGTAGCGGAGATGGCCATTATGAATGAGGAATTAATTTCTTTATTTAGTAATGGAAAGCTAGTTGAGACCTAGAGTTCCCAGTGAAATAAAAGGAAACTCTTTGAAGGAAAGGGAAGTTAGAAAGGGAAAGGAAAAAAGAGTAAAGCTTAGGCTGCTTGCTTTAAGTGCGACAAGAAAATCCAATATGCAAATGATTGCCGCCTAGGCAAGGCAAAGGTAAATGTGGAAACAACAAGTGTGAGGTGATATAATTGCAAGTAGATGGAGACATTACAAGATTAAGTGTCCACAGGTCGCTAAAGGTAAAGTTTCTTCTCTAGAACCATCATCATTAAAACCCACTGCTACTAAGAAAGGAAAAGCTACGATGGAAGGTATGCTTTTGATTCATAGCATATTTGTTAAAGTGCCATTTGATGTTGATGCACACATTATTTATCTCCAAATACTCCATAAATAAAGTTTCAATTACCTTATTACTACCTTTAGGGTGGCTAATCCTATAGGAGGTTACTCAACTCTGAGATGAGGTGTGGTAACCTAGAATTTGAATTGTTGGGTCATACTTTTACTTGTAGTTCATATGTGGTTGGTTTTATAGTCTTTCAAGTTGTTTTGGGTATGGATTAATTGATTCGTTATGAAGCTAGGATGTTTCGCGAAGTTAGGAAAATATCTTTGAGACATGCTAGTTTCAGTAATCGAGTCGTAAACTTATTAAAGAGTGCGAGTTCACATATTTATTCTTTGTTGGATGCAACAAAATTAGAAGAGTAATTTGAGCTGAGTTCCTTCCGTTAGTGAGTTAGTGGACGTTTTTGACCCATTTGCATGATTTCCGCTAAGAAGAGCTATAAAGTTCAGAATATATCTTATACCTAGATCTAAACCAGTCGATGAACCAATAACAAGATGTCATGGGCCAAGGTGAAGAATCTAAACGCGCAGTTAGTGGAGTTGGAAGGAAAGAGTTTAATCTGATCAAGCAGTTCACTTTGGAGAGTAGCTCAGTGCTTGTGAGGAAGATAGATGGATCATTATGGTTATGCATTGGTTATTGTAATCTTATTGAGAAGGTAGTAAAGAATATATATCCTTTGCCGAGAATAGATGACCTGATTTATCAGTTAAGTCGGCCAGAGTCTTTTCCCAGTTAGATCTGGCTACTAGGTTTCATCAATAGCGAGCAACAGTAGGAAATACTCCACTGACGATGTTTCATACACGATATGGTTTGTGTAAATGGATGTTCATGTCATCGGAATTAACAAGTGCGTCCCCTTTCTTTATGTGTTTGACAAACCAAGTTTTATGAGTGCACTTAGATAGGTTCTTGTTATTCTATATATATGATATATTGGTCCATTTCAAATATCTTCGAATTGTGCTTGATACTTTGAGACAACATTAATTGAAAGCTATGCTTTATGAGTGTCAATTTTGACAGAAGTGAAGTTTCTTGGCCATTTAGTTTCAAACGAGGGGTTTTTTGTGGTCCTAAGATTGAGTCTACCAAAAGTTAGAAGAGAGCAGAAAACATTATCAAGATTGGGAATTCTCATGGATTGGCTACTGTTACCAGAGATTCTTTAAGGATTTCTAGTGGATAATGGCGTCACTTACTAAACTAGCCAGGAAGAATGTTAAGCCTCTTTGATCAAGCAAGTGCGATGGAGCATTTCTGCGTTTGAAGCATTCGTTGATCAATGGTCTTGTTATAGCAGTGCCCGATAGTAATTAGAATTTGGTAGTTTAAACTGATGCTTATGGAACTGGATTAGAAGTTGTTCTTATGCGAAAGGAAAAAGTGATTACACATGCTTCTAATTTAGATTGTATGAAGTAAGGTATTCGACTCCCAATTTCGGATTATATGATATATATGTGTCGGAATGAGCTACGATATATATATATACACATACATATGTATGTATGTATGTGCTGTATGGGGTAGAAAAGACAACAAAGTTAAAATAAAAAGAACCAAATTTTCAATGGCAATCGACATATTTTTGGTATAAAATTTGTAATAGCTTCCGAAAGCCAATAACAGTGTAAAGGCAGAAACTATCCGATGGTTTGTAGTAATTTTGGATGTCTAGGTAGTAACGGTTACCAATGACTATCGATAAGGCTTCAAATTAACATGAGCTAGTCAACTGTCAACTATGTAGCAATCGAGAACTGTCTTTATAGTGTCATCATAATTGCCGAAAGCCGTTTCTAAAGACATCTTTTAATCCAATGGTACTTACAACAATTCTTTGGCAGTTTTTGGTTGCTGCCAAGGGCTTTCTATCATCGAAAAATTCACATTTTTTGTAATGCTATATTCAACTCAAATTTGTATGTTAATGGCATACAAAAATGAATAATAAGCCTACACTCGTATAATGGTAAGAAAAGTAAAAATTATTATTGTCGACCATTTATCAATAAAGATCTTAGCGTTTAAAACATAAAATTTCTAAAAAAATTATAGTTATTACTATCATTAGTTTCCAAATTTTATCTCATTCCTTTCAAAATCTTAATTTTGATACTTTGATTTACCTCTTTTTTAATTGTTAATATAACATTAGCTAGTGGTATTTGTACTACATACAACTATCAACAGCAAATAGTGCAACATAATGCATTGATGTCAAACAAATAATTCAAGTGGAAATCCTCCAACACGAGAATTAAACAATCAACATTTTTAAATAACAACGACATATAGCAAGAGCACCGACACAAGTGTTTGAGGAAAAACATTCTCCTTTATTGCATCCTGATGTTCATACAAAAGCAATAACATCACAACTATTAATACTCGCTATGAAGTATTAAATTAAATACAACTATTGAGTTAATTTTTAAATCCTTGGAATAATTAACACTATATGTATTAAATTTTATCAACGATGCTAACATAACGACCATAATTTCATCTAAGATAGGAATTTTTTTAAACGCAAAGACATATTCAACATTAATCAAAACCACACAAGTACAACACGGCAATCGAACCGATCGACAGCTGAGTTGAGCGAAAAGACAAGAAAGATGAGTTTACAAGTCTAAGGGTTAGACATTAAATGCAAAATTAGGCCAAAGCTAATGAAAAAGATGACATCACTCTGACTAGTGATGCCAATATTTCAAAGACTAGTGATGCCAATATTTCAATTACATAATTATCTCTTAATAGTCAATTGTACAACCATCTCCATATAATAAGATATAAAAATAAAAGTGAATACATCAACAACTAAATGAACTACAGGAATGATCCTCCAATAAATCTTTACTATTCACCTCAACCATGCGAGCTTGGTGTAGAAGTTAAGGAAAAAGGGGAGTGGATCAGATATAAAATCTGGTGAATGATGTTATCACTAGCATGATTGAGTAATATAGAAAAATAGATTCAATAATATTTCTAGTAACAAATAGGGTAAGTGGTTATGCACAACAACATAGGATAAAATGCATTAAAGATATACAAGGAAATACACTTGCACCATATAAGTAATGATCGTACAATTATATGCACTTTCTTAATTACCGAACATAATAAACATGATTAGCAGAATTTCCCAATACTACCCATCGAGCAACTTTATCCTACTTGTCTACAACCCCACATGGTAAATATATCACTATGGTTCAACGACTTTATTTTAACCAGTAATCCGCTAGGAAAGACATAACTAATCTCTTTTGGACACAGTGGTGACTTATTTTCCCTCGTCGATATCACCGCATGTTTGGACGCCGCTAGAATGCACCCACACACACCCCTATTTCTGTTAACCCCTTACCATAATTAGCATAAGCATGCCTAGCCTTCACCACTACCTATTATGAGACAATCAGTAATAAACCTGAAAGGGAATGCTGCAGCTATGGGTCAAAGAAATTTAAACACCTTCCCTGTCCTCCTTGATCTGGACTTATTTATCGGTCATTTATTTTCTCTAATCATCCCTTGATACTGGAATGATCCACTACTATTACATTCTTATTAACATAATCTCGGATCTAAGTTTATAATTATAATAAGCCTTTTCATTATTCCTTTTAATTATAACCCTCATGTTATCATACTATTTGCAAATATGTCCAAATTGTCTATTATGATTTATTAATGCGTCCATGTGGTTATCATAACATTATTCTCAGTCGCTTTTCTGTTCCAATTACAATCCATGTTATATTTTTATAGTCTGGTCTAATTCCTTCTTAGTACAGATGTATAATTTGTGCACACCTTATTGTAAATTTAGACTTTTTTATCCATGTCTACATAACTATTATTTTAGTTCTATTTAACTTAAGAAATAAAAGGATTAAATCAGTCTTAAGTAAACCAATACGCATAGATCTAGGTATGTTTTAGGCATTAACTAGAATAAGTGCAAATACTGTAAAATAATTGATAAGCATAAATACTTAAAAAGGGAAGAATATTGAAGGATTATCATATAGAACTTGAATAAAAAGAAATTTGTAAGAAGAGACTTAGAAATACCTATAGAAAATAATTTACAGAAAAAGAACATACATAGACACTAACTTATAGAAATAACAAGAAAAACTGCAAGAAAAATTACAGAAAATTTACAACTATTATAAACCATATTTTCATAAATGATCAAAGTCTGAATAATTACACACTCGCCTGTGGTCCTAGGTTTTCTTCCTTATCCTCTTTATATCCATCATGTGGCATCTAATACTTTTACTTTGAAGATTTTCTTTCTGAAAATATATAACTTTTAGGGTCCAACTTCAGGCAATGAACCCAATAAGAGAAAATATAGGCATTAGAGAAATGCCTAAGCCTAGGGTTTATTTATAGTATAGCTTAGTGATTACGAGCCATTGTGTAACACCCTACATTTCTTAACGTCTCCCATATGAGGATTTCATTAAGGAAATATGGAGCGTTGTAGGTATAATGACATAATACATCACAAAAACTAAGATTTCACAAGAGATAAAATATGTTTACAGTAGAACATTTATTTTAAAATGACACAAACCATATTTATTTCAATTTGACCAAGTTTTCATCAAATTTCATGCCTTAAAATCTCAGTGAAAAACAACATTAGAGTACATAATAATTTTATTCACTAAATAGTCAAAAAGGTACAACCTAACCTTGAAAAAGAAACAGGAAGTAATCCATCTTTTTGGAAAAATCCTTCACGACAGAATCGATAAAAAATCTGACTATACCGTTCCTCCTTATAATCCTTTGGGGGGGAGAGAAAAGAGGAAAGAAGAAGGAAAAACGAGTCAGACATAAGGTTTAATGAGTTGCCGTGATTACTAGCGCGATTGATAAGTTAAGGAAAATAGATAAAACAATAGTGCTAGTGTCTTAAAAGGGTTGACTATTCTCATTCAATGGTAATAGTTTAAGGGTTGACTATTCTCATTCAAGGAACATAGATAAAACAATAGTTTAAGTGTTTGTACACACGTAAAAGTGAACGAATACTGATAGAAGTGACATAGAGGATTGACTATTCTCATTCAATGACAATGTTGATAATCAAAATCATAATAATGGTGTCTATTTTGCACTTCTACAAATTTAAACTAATATATAAATAATTATGGAATTTCCTAATTCTACCCATTGATTGGCTACATACCCTAATTTGATAACTAATGCTAACTATGGTCCCATGTTTATCAGACCCGACCCATTATCTCTAAGGATATATTGAAAATCACTAGCCTCACAACGTCTTATCTTCCTTAATTAGTGTGGTGCATGCTCACCACCCTGCCGAAACGCTCCCGTACCCACCTAGTTTGGACCTTTTACTACCCAGTGTAGTAAGGCATGCCCTCGCCTCCTCGTGTGAGACCTCCACAGAATTGATAAAAGGGACACTACATGATACGGGTCCCGACCAAAAATGCAATTTGGCATAAGTAACTCTCTAGACTTAGTCCTTAATTTAATTTATTAGCGCCAAGGCCCCCATAAATTATTGTTGATTTCCTAGTTATCCGAGACCCCCATAGTATTGTCAACAAATGCCCAGGTCATTAAAATCTAATTATTTTAGTTGGCCTCTTATTTTCCCTAATCTGTCTACCCCTGCTGCTGGAACAGACTAATACTATGAGCCACTTAATTTCCCTAATCAGCTTTTGCCGTCAGAGCGGACTCCTACTACTCATTTTCTCAATAGGCCACTTATTTTTCCTAATCATCTTATGCTACCGAAACATACCACTATTATTTATGATTATTAATTTGTTTATTTTAGACTTAATGCTAATCGTAAGTTTATTAATAAGCCTACCTTCTTTATGTAACTTTTGCTATATCATAGGTTGCATGTAAACTTTAATTTACAGGTTGTTTATAAACATCACTTTTTTTATTTCATTGTACAACCCAACCTCCGTCATTAGCGTCTATCCAAATACAGTTTATTTATTTTATTAAAGTTACAGTTCAATTATATTTATTGCATAAATTAAATAAGCCCAATTTTTTCTTTTTATACATATTTCTTATTTTCTTCCCAATTTCTCTTTCATTGTCAATTTTATACTTTTAACCCAAAATGCGCATAAACAAAAAGAAATAATGGTGTAGGCTGTTAAAGGCCTAAATTCAACACTAAAATAAAAGGACCATGGCCTAGGCTCTTGCATGGAGAAGGCTGAGATAAATAAAAACAGGTCTGAAATAAAAATAGGGATGAGTCTGAACTGTAACAAAATTATATGCAAAGAAAAGAGATAAAGATGTACTGAATAAATTTACTGTAACCAAATAGATTACTGAAATTGGCAGAAGAAAGAATAGAAGCAGTAATTAGATCATAGATAATTTATAGAAAAGAAAATTGAAATCTGAGCATTGATTATACAAAATCTGTAGGGATAAACAGAAGAATTTACAGCAAAAGAATTAGAAATAACCGGATCTGTAAATAAACCACAAATAAACTTGATATGTTTAGAACTGTAGAACAATTAAGATCTGTAAAGACTACAACTACTATTGTATAAATTTAACCTTAACTTATTAGGAATCTAGTAATCACAATAATACTCACCTTAATTTGCTCTACAATTTTTCATGGTAGAGATCTTCTAGGTCTATCTATAAATAATCTTCTATCTAGCAAATGAAAACCTTTTCTCATATCATCATTATTTTAGAGGGAGAATTTTGTGTACAGTGTAGGCATAGAAAGGGGTAATGGTGTTGGGAGAACTAGGGTTAGATAGAAGATATTGTAATAGAAGTAGGGATCCCCGAACCTTTAGATTTTAGGTTATTACTCACAACCTTCCATTCAAAGAAAGCCCAGAAGCCCCAGTAAGTCCTTGGTTTTGTGCCAGGCAAGAAAATGTGCCTGGCAAACAGATGGTTCAACCTATTAACTGGGTAGGTCGACCCCTGGGTCAACCCAGCATGTCCGGGGTCGTCCCGATAGGCAGCGAGATGTAATTTTTTTTATTATATATAGTTCAGACTTCAAACTCATAACTTCTTGATTTCAAATCCGCTTTATGCAAACCAAACATCTATCTGAATCAGAAAATCGTAGCAGATCCAATGGCATAATTCCCATCATCTTTCAAATTATTAATCAACTAACTAATTAATTCATTAATTATTATTTGTTAAAAATTAGAAGAGAGCAGAAAACATTATCAAGATTGGGAATTCTCATGGATTGGCTACTGTTACCAGAGATTCATTAAGGATTTCTAGTGGATAATGGCGTCACTTACTAAACTAGCCAGGAAGAATGTTAAGCCTCTTTGGTCAAGCAAGTGCGATGGAGCATTTCTGCGTTTGAAGCATTCGTTGATCAATGGTCTTGTTATAGTAGTGCCCGATAGTAATTAGAATTTGGTAGTTTAAACTGATGCTTATGGAACTGGATTAGAAGTTGTTCTTATGCGAAAGGAAAAAGTGATTGCACATGCTTCTAATTTAGATTGTATGAAGTAAGGTATCCGACTCCCAATTTCGGATTATATGATATATATGTGTCGGAATGAGCTGCGATATATATATATATATATATATATATATATATATATATATATATATATATATATATATATATATATATACACACACGCATATATATACATATATATATATATATGTATGTATGTTTGTGCTGTATGGGGTAGAAAAGACAACAAAGTTAAAATAAAAAGAACCAAATTTTCAATGGCAATCGACATATTTTTGGTATAAAATTTGTAATAGCTTCCGAAAGCCAATAACAGTGTAGAGGCAGAAACTATCCGATGGTTTGTAGTAATTTTGGATGTCTAGGTAGTAACGGTTACCAATAACTATCGATAAAGCTTCAAATTAAGATGAGCTAGTCAACTGTCAACTATGTAGCAATCGAGAACTGTCTCTATAGTGTCATCATAATTGCCGAAAGCCGTTTCTAAAGACATCTTTTAATCCATGGTACTTACAACAATTCTTTGGCAGTTTTTGGTTGCTGCCAAGGGCTTTCTATCATCGAAAAATTCACATTTTTTGTAATGCTATATTCAACTCAAATTTGTATGTTAATGGCATACAAAAATGAATAATAAGCCTACACTCGTATAATGGTAAGAAAAGTAAAAATTATTATTGTCGACCATTTATCAATAAAGATCTTAGCGTTTAAAACATAAAATTTCTAAAAAAATTATAGTTATTACTATCATTAGTTTCCAAATTTTATCTCATTCCTTTCAAAATCTTAATTTTGATACTTTGATTTACCTCTTTTTTAATTGTTAATATAACATTAGCTAGTGGTATTTGTACTACATACAACTATCAACAGCAAATAGTGCAACATAATGCATTGATGTCAAACAAATAATTCAAGTGGAAATCCTCCAACACGAGAATTAAACAATCTACATTTTTAAATTACAACGACATATAGCTAGAGCACCGACACAAGTGTTTGAGGAAAAACATTCTCCTTTATTGCATCCTGATGTTCATACAAAAGCAATAACATCACAACTATTAATACTCGCTATGAAGTATTAAATTAAATACAACTATTGAGTTAATTTTTAAATCCTTGGAATAATTAACACTATATGTATTAAATTTTATCAACGATGCTAACATAACGACCATAATTTCATCTAAGATAGGAATTTTTTTAAACGCAAAGACATATTCAACATTAATCAAAACCACACAAGTACAACACGGCAATCGAACCGATCGACAGCTGAGTTGAGCGAAAAGACAAGCAAGATGAGTTTACAAGTCTAAGGGTTAGACATTAAATGCAAAATTAGGCCAAAGCTAATGAAAAAGATGACATCACTCTGACTAGTGATGCCAATATTTCAAAGACTAGTGATGCCAATATTTCAATTACATAATTATCTCTTAATAGTCAATTGTACAACCATCTCCATATAATAAGATATAAAAATAAAAGTGAATACATCAACAACTAAATGAACTACAGGAATGATCCTCCAATAAATCTTTATTATTCACCTCAACCATGCGAGCTTGGTGTAGAAGGTAAGGAAAAAAGGGGAGTGGATCAGATATAAAATCTGGTGAATGATGTTATTACTAGCATGATTGAGTAATATAGAAAAATAGATTCAATAATATTTCTAGTAACAAATAGGGTAAGTGGTTATGCACAACAACAGAGGATAAAATGCATTAAAGATATACAAGGAAATACACTTGCACCATATAAGTAATGATCGTACAATTATATGCACTTTCTTAATTACCGAACATAATAAACATGATTAGCAGAATTTCCCAATACTAACCGTTGAGCAACTTTATCCTACTTGTCTACAACCCCACATGGTAAATATATCACTATGGTTCAACGACTTTATTTTAACCAGTAATCCGCTAGAAAAGACATAACTAATCTCTTTTGGACACAGTGGTGACTTATTTTCCCTCGTCGATATCACCGCATGTTTGGACGCCGCTAGAACGCACCCACACACACCCCTATTTCTGTTAACCCCTTACCATAATTAGCATAAGCATGCCTAGCCTTCACCACTACCTATTATGAGACAATCAGTAATAAACCTGAAAGGGAATGCTGCAGCTAGCATAAGCATAAGCAGAATTTCTTTTAAAAATGATTTTAAATTTCATTTAAAAATGATTTAGAAATGTTCGTTGGTCTTAGAGAAAAGATGCATTACCTTTTGGCCGAATGAATGAAGAGCGACCTTATATTTTGGGGCAACTGTTATTGGGCTAACATACTGCTTAGCCCATTTAACTTATAACTTGGTTTCATTTTGTGTACGTACCTGTATCCATTGTCAGTTCTGTATTTTCTACACAATAACAAGATCCGGAAGTAAACCTTCTTTGTTCCTCTATTGCAAATAACTCTATGGACTATGAATCAAATTCTCATCTGTTCAACATTTTATCTTGGCATCGGAGCATCATATAAAGCTTAACAGCCAATATACCTCGCTTGAGCATCTTCCAAATCAGAGTTGGATCTCATCACTTGTGGAAGTGACAAAGGCAACATCCTCTGTCTCAGTATTCAGACTGCAATTCTTTTAAGCAATTTACTATAGCTGAACTCCATATTCATGTATTGTATTTGACGACTGTGTTGCACATAAGCCATTTTATTTGCTGAACTTTACTCCTTGAACTGGCTATCTTTAATTGATTTGTGTAGACAATTTTCCATTGTTTAATGTAGACTATTTTGAGTTAGAATTGGTAACACTGAATCGCTAAAATCAGTTGAATCGATTAACTGAATAATCGATTAACAAAAAAGAGGGAGCAGTGGCCCATTATCATAAAACTGAGCTACAAATATCCAAAGAAGGCAACCAAACACCCCAAATCAAGACTGATACCCAGAAAATCACAAACTGTCACCGCGAGCAACCAACAAGACGAGTTCGGGCGGACATTGAATACCCATTTATGCAAAATGTACCGTCACAATCACAAAGACGAGATGCGGAAACAAATCAACATAAAAAGGAGTTACTGCATACAACAACACTCCGCATCAGTGACGAATCCCCAACCACTACCGAGAAGCAGTTGAAGAACAAGCTACAACAGAAGCAAGTAGTTGCCTGAAATTCACAACGCGGTGGGTAGGAACGTTGACAGTAGGGGAAACTTCAAATCATGTGGAAGAAATTAACTATCTCCATAAACATAACTAATAAAAGTCCATTTAGAAGAAATTAACCATCTCCTGTGGAAGCTTCAAATCATGACAGTATACAAGGGATACATATATGGAACACTGTCAGTGCCTCTAAAATTCACAACTGATCAAGAAAATCATGTTATTGCCAATGAAGAATATATGAAGTATCATTGTCAAGGAAGACTAATAAGTTCTTGGTTGCTTTCATCTATAAGCCCAAATTTACTATCTAAAGTTATAGGCTGCAAAACAGCCAGTGAGATATAATCAATAATCAAAAGAGTGTTTAGCACACAATCCGCTGCAAATATTATGTCCTACAAAAGACAACTACAAAATTGCAGAAAGAATAACCTCAGCATGAAAGAATATATATGTCTATATAGTAAAAAACCATATGTGATATGATGGAGACAGCAAGAATCAAATACATGATTCTAAACAAGTATTATCAATACTAAATGCTTAGGCGACGAATACGAAGCCACAATGGCAGTCATAACATCGCAAAAGAATATGCCAACCTTTGATGATGCTCATGCCATAATTCTTGCACATGAGGTAAGAATCGATAACGATAAATCATCAGAGTCTGATGACTCACTCAACTATGCTGCAAGGAACAAAAACAAGGGACAAAACAACAACAGAAATAACCTATCTAACCAAAGAGGAGGCTACCCCAACAAGGAAGGGGTGGAGATAGATGGAATTCAGACAACAAACCCAAATGCCAAATCTATGAGAAAGTGGGGACACACTGCACTGAAGTGCTACTTCAGGTTCAACTCTTATTTTGTTCCCAGCCAAAGTGCAATCAAAGAACTATAAATCCAAATGCAAACAAGGCACAAACGCAATTTAACTTAAATACACAGACTGGTAGCGACAAGACATATAGACTAACTCAAATACACAGACTGATAGCAACAAGACATATGGACAGAATGATAATGTTGAGGCTGATCACATCCAAGATGACAACTGGTATCCCAACTCAGGAGCTATGAACCACATAACCAACAATTTAGACAACCTCAATCTTGGGAACTAAGAGTATAGAGGTAAACAGTTTATAGGCATGGAAAATAGTAAGTGTATTAATATTTCACATACTGCAAATGATGTCATAAAAGGTAAAAGACAATTATTCTTGCATAACTTACTAAGGGTGCCCAAAATAAAGGAAAACATGATCAGTATTTCTCAGTTTGCCGAAAAATAACAACGTTTACTTTGAGTTTTATCCAAGATATTGTTTAGTTAGGGCTAACTACTGAACTCTTTTACATTGTAAAGCGGTTGATGGACTATATAAGCTTAAACTAGGTAACAACACCAGCTATGTAAGAGAAAGGAACTGCTGTAATGTTTCTGTGATGCAATAGACAAATAATAATAATAATAAAATCTTTGATCTATGGCATTATAAGTTGGGTCACTCAAATGTAAATACTGTAAAACAAATTCTAAGTGAAAATAAGATAGTGTATGATCATATAGTCTGTCATATGTTTGTACTTAGTTAAATGGGCAAAAATAATAAACTACCATTTAATGATTCTTCGGTTACTTACTCTAAACTGTTTGAGTTGATTGCTTCTGAGCTATGGAGACCGACCCCCATTCACTCAGACTATGGGTATAAATACTGCATATCATTTGATGATGCCTACACTAAATACACTTGAATATAATTCTTAAAGGAAAAGTGTAACGATCTAGAATTTTAACCAATTTAAAATTGGAAATTTGAATACTTAATTTGAATTTTGGATATAATATTAATTACAATTGATATGAATTTAGCATAGATATATTGATTTAAACTATGTAGTTTTACAAATTCGTGTTTGTTAAACCATTTTGTTAATATGATCTTTTATTAGATATAAATATAATTTTATGAATATTAGAACCATTGGTAGCTTTTATTATAAATGTTATCTTTGAGTTTCTATAGTATTTTTGAGTAAAATGCTACCTAAAGTAGCTTCTCTCTTATTTTAACAAGTGTCTAGGACACATGTCTACATGCATGACCTAAGCATGCATGAGAGACAAGTGTCCCATAAGGTGGCATGGTGCATGTTAAAGAGAGTTGCATGTAATACATGTGTCAACATGCATGTTAAGTGAGCTTTAGAATAAGACAAGTGTCTCATGAAGTGTCCCTTGGAAAATTTTGAATACCCCTTCCTTTACTACTATAAAAAGGCACCTAACCATTCCATTTTCATTCACCCCACTTCTCACTTTTCCAACACCTTCTTAAGCTCTCCATCCATGGCTTCTTAGCCTCTTCCCTCTCCCCTTCTTTCCTCCTTAATTCGGCCATGAGCCACTACTTCCCTCCACCACCACTTTGCCAAAGTTCGCCCTCCTCCTCCTCTTATAAAAAAATGAGATTGATGTACATTATATATATATATATATATATATATATATATATATATATATATATATATATATTGACAAGAAGACAGTATACCGAAATACTATTTGACGGTTCGTTCGTATTTAGCTAGGCTTGTCTACTGTGAAAAATGGGAAATCTATATTGGTGAGAACTCTTTAAACTTTTACACTAGTTTATTGTACACTAATTAGTGAATTAGTTATAATTTGGATAGTTAACTAGTGTAATCAGTTTGAGCAGGCTATAGATGTTAACGGTCGATGTTTGTTGTGATGGATGATAGTTGTATAGTTTAGAAATAACACACACTATTAAATGTTAGTGTTATAACGCTTGTGCACAATTATTATTTATTTAATAATGTTGATGATGGTTGTTATGAATGTTTATAATGGTTGTTGATGTTGTTTCGCATATACTACGACACAACAATTATGGTATTGCAATAGTGATCGGCAAATCTTCTTCATAATAGGAAGCAATATTATAATTGAAATTAGAGTTTTAAATTTCTTTTCAAAATTGAGATTTAAAATAATTTGAAAATGGAATTGAAATGTATACGAATAGTCTTCGTAAAAAAGGAACGTCTTGTTAAACGGGTTTTTGACGATAAAACAAGGTTTTGTCATAAATCAATGAAAATGGTTTTGTTATGAAAAGGTGAAGTTTGGTTTTCCTATTTATGAAATATCTAGAAGATGGTTTATATAAGTATATAATGGTTTTCTAAAGTATTTTGAAGCAGTTCGGAATAATTTTTACATGAGATTATATTACGGTCAAAATAGAGCTTGTCGCACAGCTGTTCAAGTATTTTAATTACAAACTTTAAACGCTTATCACTTTTGCAATTTAAATCGGATTTCCACGAAATGAAGAACGTTTGATTTTTTTAATAATAATGCAAATAATATAACAAAATGAGAGAATCCGGTCATTCTCCAAAGGCTCACAAAAACGATTTCTACCGATAGGAGAAACTGTGCACACAAAGACATAACAGGTACAGGAGCACAATACAACTAAAATGGAATACAAGTTAAAGCAAAAGAAAAGTTCAACAGTGGACAAGGCCGTAGAGGCCGCAACAGACAATCGGTGAAGCGAACGACGGTGGTGGAAATCCGTTTGATTTCTATTAACATGGGCTTTTGAATTAGTGAAAGCAGATTTTAATTTTGACTTATAATTTTCAAGAACGCTATAAGTGCAGTTTGCCAACCATAAATGTAAATTGCTATTTTAAATATTTCAAAAATATGGATTTTTTTTGTAAAATCATTATAAATTATTTAAAAGTGTTTTGAATTGGAAATTTTAAGTATTGGCTACGATAAACGATATTTTGATCAAACTAGTTAATTAAGATAACTGTTTTGTAACACTTATGCAGTGCTTTTGAAATGCTATCGTAGCACTTCTTTTGGAAACAATCTGTTTTGAAAGTTTTAACTCGCAAACTGTTTTCCGAACTATAAGTAACCATTTTTAAATGATTTGTGGAATGTTTTCAAAAATTAATAATTTTATAAATATTTTATATGGGATTTAAACTGATTCATTTAATATTAAAATGGGTTTTCCAAGTTTAAATAATTGGACACGGTTGAAGATACATCTTCGGATGTTTGATATTAATTTGGTAGATGATGACTCTTACTATTCGAGGAATTTAAAAGGCAGTTTACCATTATTCTGCTTATAATATGAGTTGGATACGGAGATTAATATTGAAGATAAGTTGATGGTATTTCTATTCAGATCCAATATCAAGGGGTCCTCAAACTAAGATAACGATTTCCAGATTTATTTGAGATAAGTTAGATAGAAATAATCTTCGGATATTTGATATAAAATTCCGTGGTGTAAACGTATACTATTTAAGGAATTTAAAAAATATTATTATCATTATTCCTCTTATACTATTCATTGATTATGAGAATTGATATCGAATATAAGTAGATATAATTTCTATGTAACTTTTATTCAATGTCGATTGATTTGGGTTTTGTCGTGAATGGTATCTTCAATAATATCATTCTTATAACCCGATGAGATTGAGTTATAGAAATTCATATCATAATTTGAGGATTTAATCAAAGCTTTGATTTGAGGAAATTGGAAGTAAGGAATAGGGAAGGAAGTATAATCTTTTAATTAAGATTAAAGAATTGAATGTTGGGGAATTGTTTTGATTGGAAACTATGGTTGAAATATGGATTAAAGTTTTTTAAAAGATACTGGATTTGGATAACGGGTTATCAAACGAAAAGTTAGTTGAGGTTTTTGAGGTTAGATTATCTTTGAATTAAAGGATGTGTTTTAATGGAGAAAAGTTAAAATATGGATTTTGTTAAAGATAATTTGAGAATGGGTTTAAAGAAGTTTAATTTAACAAACCCAAAACGGAAGAAGATTTGGTTGAAAGCCTGTATGTTCCGTAATTGTGTTTTTAATTGCTCTTATTATTTGGAAAGACTAAGATCAGATTTATGTCCGAAAACCATTCCAAGTAATAATATGATGTTGTAGAGCAATTTAAGACATTGAAGATGGTATACAAGACCGGGACCTTCATATCGTAAGGACGACTTGGTGAATGTCTCAAATGGGTAGCTCCCAGTTGAAGATGGGTTTTATATCAGTTAAGTGGCGTGATGCCCAAACGTATGTGAAGGAATTCCGGATTGTTGTTTCTCACTTCTTACTGAATGACCTCTTAGTGCTTTTTGATTTTTGGCTAGACTCATTTGATTTTCAAGGAGGATTTTCTTGGAAGGGTTTTTGGTGTTAGCGGGATACTGTACACTTTCTAAGGAAGTATTTTCATCATCTTCTTCTTCATTGATTTCCATTCGTTTACCTTCCTCTTCTTGATCCATTCTTGCTTGTTTTTCCGCTAAATTTCATATGGATGAAACGCAAGTGGAATCTTCATAAGAGATATATTTCCAGAATTGAAACCTTTGTAGAATCAAAATCTTCGCGTTTTAAATCCACTCTAAAATATTTGAAAATATGTGTAAGGTAAACTCCATGGTATAAAGTATTTTCTTTTGATGATTAATCCTTTGGTAGAAATTCACTTAAAAAAAAAATTGAGCCCAATTTATGTCGTAATTTCTGAAAATTGCAAAACGAGCCTTACAAACTTTTATTACTGGGTTGTTGAAATTTCCCGAATGTGGAGTGACGGTATGTTAAATAAGTAAGTTAACAGTCCTTGCCTTAGAACAAAAATAACGGTTTTTGAACTCAAATGTTCATCAGTTTCAAAAATATAGTGAAAGATCTTTTGATCATCATTGATCTTAAAATCCGTGAGATCCATTCCCATATTTTTACAACCCAAAATAGTAACCAAAACATCGCAATTCAAAACAATTTGAGTTCCTTTTACACTACTCCATGTTTCACTTTCATTCCCCTGATAAAACTCACGGTTCAAGTTTGCATCAAACAATTTGAAAAGATTCGGGTAGCAAACTTCATCATTCTCCTAAGAATCAATTAAACTTAGAATATCATTTTGATGAAAAGGAGATTGAAGATCATAAGAAGAAAATCAAGAAAAATAGAAAATTCTCCCGTATCGACTTTACCAAAGTTTACATAACTTATGTAATCTTTGATAGCATCCGGGTTGTTGTAAATAACGCCCTTGGTGGTCTTGGTCAGCCTCATGGTGTGCTTGAGGAAACCATTAGAGAGTTGTTGTGAAGAGTATAGAATAATGAAGATAAGTTTGAATTTTGAATTAAAGGTAGAAAGATATTATAGGAAAAGGTAGTTAAATAAAGAATCAAAGGACATATTCTCTGGTCAAGAGACACATTTTTAGAGCATTGGGTTTGGTGAAAAGACGGAGGGAAATTCAAATTTTGAATTTCAATTTTTCACACATATGTTGACATACACAAAAGGGTATGTCGACATCCCTTCTGAGTTTTTCGAATGACATTTAGTTTTTACTTTTTGATTAATTTATATCTTATATTCTTATTTAATTGTTTCCTAAGATATTATTTGTTATAAAAATAGTTTTGATATTATTATTTTATTAAATAATTTTTATTTTAAATTTCAACATTCAAATTTTAAATATTGGATTTTGAGTTTAAAATTCAAATTTTCATATAAAGTAATTGTTGACACACTTTTTGGTCAAAGCCGTCACACATCAAGTTTTCAACTAGTAATGCGATCAAGCATCTGAAACATCGTCGGAAACATAAAGCAATTTGGTCAAAGTCATGTCACAAACATAAAAATGGCCCAAAACCCATTTAAGTGACCTCTTTTGGGCCCGAAAACGTCGGGTACAACTTTCGTTTGGCCCAATCGGACTTACGTTATGAAAGTTATGCCTGTTTCCGTTAAAGCATGTCGGTCAACTCAAGAATTTAGGATCCCTCTCTACTTTTGGATCCCTCCCCTCCAAGTTCATATGCTTCGGACCCTTCAGTATTTCGACACCCCTTTCATGTTCCTCGTACCCTTAGAGGGACACGAAATTTTGTATCTCCTACGGGGATACGAAAATTCGTATCTCCTTAGGGTATACGAAAATTCATATCCCTCAGGGGATACAAATTTTCGTATCCTCTGGAGGGGTATGAAATTTCGTATCTCTTTAGGGGATCCGAAATTTCGTATCCCCTGGAGGGAAACGAATTTCATATCCCTCAAGGGATACAAATTTCATACCCTTTGAGGGATACAAATTTCGTATCCCTCACCAGAGGAATTTCTGTTCTTGGCCTCTTCTGGGACCTGAATTTCTGCTGCATGGTTCCCACTTCCTACTTACTCCACTACCAACCCTTCACTATAAATAGCCCAACCTTGGCCTTTATTTGGATCTTTTTCTCACGTAATTTTGGCTAAGAGCTCCAAAAGCCTCGTTAATGGCAGCTACCTTCTCCTTCATGGCCACTGGATATGGCATGAAATATTAAAACGTTGCATCAACGTTTTTCCATCACTTTTTGGACATCTACAAGGAAAAATACACCAATTTTGGACTGTTTTGGATTTCTTTGAAGTTAACTTTGGAGATAGTAGATCAAGCCAACTCATCTCAACGAAGAAGAATGACATCTTAGTCAAAGTTTAGAATTAACAATCTTTTTGTTATTCTATCATATTTCTTTATACTTAGAAGTTAGAAATTGTTCAAACTTGTACAACATTGTAACTGACAAGTATATGATGAATAATTACTATGAAGTGGACATAGGCGTTAGTGCCGAACCACTATAAAAAGTTGTGTCTCCCACATTTACTTTATTATATTTATGGATTACTGTGTTCACACCACACGAACAACTTGGGTGTTGGCATGCGACATTTTTCCACGTCATCAGCAATCAAATAAGCAACCATTCAAACAATTTAACAAAAAATAATTATTATAAAGGCGTACCTATTTTTAGATTCGTTCTTCAATTCCTCCTGATTCGTGAATTGTTGTGAAGCACATATTCGAATTATTCGTTTCTTGCTCTTCATCACTGGAAGATGAGCCAGAATCAACTAGAATTGCTGCATATGCTCTTTTTCTCCTTTTTAATGAATCATCATTTAAAAGTTGATTTTGTTTCTTCGGATATGAACAAAATCTTTTCAGGTGGCCTGGTTTGTCGTAGTTAAAACATCTAACATTATTAGAAACTTCATTATTTTCCATATAATTTCTTTTCTTGCTCCTTTTAAAATTATTCCTTTTTCTATATCTCAGGAATTTTCTTAAATTCCTTGTCATTAAACCTCTCTCTTTATCATCGTTGTTGTTTGAGTCAGAATCTTCGGTTGTTGCATTAATTGCTATCGATTTCTTTTTTGATGACTTGTTTGCTTTTCTTCCTTGCATCTAAACTTTAAACGACATTTGATTTCCAATTAATTATTCACTTTTCATTGCATATATATCATTGACCTCTTCGACTGCTAGTGTCTTTTGATCCCAAATTAAAGTTAATGAATTTAGAATATGTCTAACTTGATCTTCCTCAAATTATGTTTTCCCCATAGCCATTAGTGAATGCACGATCTCTTGGAACCTACAGTACATATCAAAGATGGATTCATTCTGATTCATTTTAAATAACTCAAACTGATTGGTTAGCATAGATATTTTGGTCTGTTTAACTTTGCTTATTCCTTCATGAGTTACTTGAAAAGTTTTCTAGATTTCATATGCAGATTTACAAACGGATACCCTATTAAATTCGTTTCTTTCTAGTTAATAGAATAAAATATTCATGACCTTTGAATTATTTTGTGTGTAGTGGTTTTTTGATCATTAGTCCATTGTGCAAAATTAATAGTGGGTTCAACATATTCCGTTTGTGTGATATTCCAAGTGTCTAATCCTTTAGATTGTAAATAAAATTTTCATTCTACAAGCCCAATATACATAATTACTGCCATTTTATAGTGGTGGTCTAACAGTGTACCGAGCCTCTACAAATGAACTATTTGTATTGACAATTCCAGTGTTGGTTACCATTTAAACTTTTCAAAAAATCAAATTATGAAGCTTTGAAAACCAATGCTCTGATACCAATCGTTGAGGATGTGGATTAAGTATCTTAAGACAAACTAAAAACTAAAGGGGGGCGAATAGTGTTTTATGGATTTTACTAATTTCTTAAAATATTTTTAAGTTTATCAGAATGTTGTGCAAATCACAGATATTACTAATCACAGAATCAATCGTGGATGCATATAATAATAATAAAATACAGTAAAAGAAAAGTACACACCGAGAATTTATGCTAGTTTGAATTTACCCTACATCCACTCCCGCACAATGCTGGGTTGATGTGAATTTCTTTTCAACTAATACCCAATATTACAATCCTTGATTTCAGGGCTACAAGGGCACACCCAACTGATTTTCGAAGTACAGTGAGACTCAGTTGATTTTCGAGAAAAAATCACACCCAATCGATTTATACAGGACACGACCGCACCTTTCTCAGTATTAATTTTGGAAGATTGACTCAGTAGAACTTAATCTTGTGATCTTTGATTACAAAAAACCAATATTTCTTGAGTAGAACTTGAATTTTAGAGAGAGTTTGATAGAGAATTGGAATAGAAAGAGATTGATGTAATTCTCTTTGAAAATCGGTAGAGCATAAGTATTGAATTTGAGAAATTTAGAAGAATAATGGAGAGAAGAGAAAGGAAGAAGAAGATGATAAAAATTAGTTTAAAAATCAAATTTAGAAGTTTATTTACAGTCTCCCAATAGTCAAATTCTTCCAGAATAGTTTTGAATTTAAAAGACACAAATTTTAAAATTTGAATTTGAAAACAACGGCTCATATATAGACATATCATTTTACATATGTCAACATCCCTTAGAGAAAAATCAAAAACTAAAAATTTTGAATTAAAGAAAATAATGGTTAAATAAATTATGGTAATTCTTGAGTTAAAACAAACTATATTCCTTTATATTAAAATAGAGTTTTCAAGTAAAAATATATATTAAAACGTATATTTAAGATGATTTAAAAACGATTAAAAACTAAATAAAAAATGATATAAAGTATATATATATATATATATAACTATTAATATAAAAAATACTTTAGAACTTAATAAATATAAGTAAGGAAATTGAAACATAATTATTGTAATAAAACTAGTATTAAATATATAAATAAGAAATATTTTAAATCATGAGTTAAGATGTATTAAGAAATAGAATATATATATAAACACAAGAGTTAAAATAAATTTAAGAACAAAAATCTATAATTCTAAAATAAGGAAGTAATTTTGAAATCATTATGAAAATAGTGATATAAGTTAGAAATAAGAATTCAGTGTTAACCAAAGTTTTAACAAAAAATCTAGACATAGTTACATTTATTTCTTGAATTATTGTTACTTACGAGTCTTATATCTTGAACACTTCTTCTTTGAAATCTTGATTTTCTAAACTATGCAGTCTTCAATAATAAATTCCTCCTAAACAAATTTGGTGCTCGCGGACTAGGCTTGGTGCACTGGGGAGGGTTTTACGACTCGGTCGGTTTCCCTCCTGAACAAATTCAAAAGAAAAAGAAAAATATTGTAGAGAATAGTGCTAGCATATATTTTATAACAATAATAGTTGAAACAAGGTTGTTGTCATCAAAACCATCATTACAGCCATCTCAATCTCTAACATATAAGTATCTCCATTATATATTTGATGTAACTGTGCAGTTTGAAAATACGTTAGTAGTAATGTTTATATTGTTGTTGTCATCAAAATCAATACCAAAGGTATCATCAACAACAATCTCAACAAAATCACATTAATTATTGGAACGTACTCCATAAATTTAGCTCTTACAATCCTCGTTCAATTTCAATTCAATACCTACAAATTTTGGGTGAAATACTAAAGTTATATAATAAAAAGTGCAAACAACAAATAAATCCATATTTTACATTCAATTACATATTAATGGAAAAGAGGAGTTAAATAAAATTTGAATTACAAAAGAATTGCAAAACCCTAAAATTCCAACCAGTTAAGGCAAAAAAATTAAGATCTAAAACCAAGAATTGACATTTCACACATAGGAATTTTAGAGGATTCATTGTTGTATTATTTTCGTAAACCCAAAATTTCGAGTGGATATCCAAACCAAAAAATGTACTATCCAATAAATAAAGATAAGAAAATTATAGGTAGTACAAATTCTTACCTGAATAGTAATTAAAATTCTAAACCTAACCAGGGGAATAAATACTAGAGTTTCATTATCTTCCCCAAATAATATGTAGAAAGAAGTGAGAGGATTATGGTGTTATTTATAGATGACAAAATACACCTGAGCCATATGATGAAATTGGATCGAAAATAGACGAATCCAAACCCATGAATCATCAGCAACTACTTCGGGTATAGTCAACACCCCTTCTATCCACTAATACCGGTCGATCGCTAGGTCGAGTACTTGGGTTGGTCAGGTCTACCCACTTGGCTTTTTGGAAAGAAACGATCATTTTATTATATCTATTTCCACAACTACAATCAACGTTAATTTTTTAACACTAATGGAATATTTAACATTTAAGTTATAGCTAATTATTATTCAAAACTCAAATTTTAAATTTAATTACTTATTTGAATTTGGATTTAAAATTATTTTAAATTTGTTAACTTCAAACGCTCATAACTTTAACAAACATGACATTATTGATATTTGGTACTGTAGAGAGTATGAATACTGAAAAATGCTGTGTAATTTGTTAATATTTGATATAGGATTTATATAGAAAAGTAGGGAAGAAGGAGAGAGAGGAAGGGAAGAGGCAACGATAAAAAAAACGACTTTTTCCCTTAGCTAAATTTTAACCGACTAAGTAACAATGACCTTTTTTTAACGTTGCCCCATTGAGGGCATAACCAGTTGTTTTAAAATCGATTTCGCTTAACCGGCTAAGGCGCATGGTCCAAACAATCATTTGATTGCTTTGACAACCCATTGGATAGCCAAAGCACCCCAAACATCCAGCCGACCCTCTGTCCCAATCCAACCTGGGTTCGGAATGTCCTTAGGGCATCTCCAGTTGCTTACAGGCTAATATTCAGGGTGCTGAATATTACGCTCGTAAGCCGGGAGATTGCACCAGTGGTCTGGCATCCATTTAATGAGCTCCAGCTACCTGGCGCCTATTTTATAGGTGCCAGACCCCCTATAAAAGCCTCGCTCTCGCCATTTTTTCTCATAATTTTCATTGAAGATACTCTTTTTAATTTTTTTAAATAGACAACTGAATCGAAATGCTGCCACGTCCCACTAAAGTTGCACGGAGAATTGTTCGTAAGCCTGCAGATGAGCAAGCGGGTCCATTGCTCACTCCTCAAGCTCCTCGAGTATCACCTGATGAGCTTCGTGTCCTTCATGATTTTCCAGAGGGCTACCAACATAGAGCCGATACAGTATTGAATGCGATACAAGTATAATTTAAACATTACTGATTTCTAGTACTATGCGATCTGTATCATTGAACGTGCCAAATAGTTGTTAGTGAATTTGAAAGCGTTGATTATTTAATTATATATAGGACCAGTACATTCATTGTCGTGGTAGTTGGGCAAAGTGCATTACTCAATTTTATGACACACTTCCCACTCCTATTAAAGATAGGCTATAACAAATTCTTTTTGGTCAGTTTTTATCAATTAGGTCGATTCATTCATTCGATAGACCCCTTTTACAAGAATTAGGTGCGTAGTGTTGGCCGACACACATACTTTTCATTTTTCTGACTTTGAGCTTGGTATCACTCCGATTGATTTCTATATGCTGACCGGTATTGAGATCGGTGGACAGGATGTAGGCAGGTTCCTTTTGATGATTTATACGAGTCAATCAATGTGTTTTCTGTGTTCTTACCCCTTTTCGATGCTACCAAGGTTACTGGCGGAGAAGTTAAGTTGACTTACTTGCAGGAGTACATCACTGCATATGCGAGTAGAGAAGGTATTATGGATGGGGTGACTAAGGCATTTTTATTGCACTTATTTGGTTCAACCTTTTTTTCGAACCATAAAAGTACGGTTCGGTTGGGTTATTTAGGTTCGCTTACTATGTTGGATCGGCTTCATATGATAGATTGGGACACGACTATATTAGGTACCATTTACACTACTTTAGATTCATATGCGCTACGAGACATCAGGGAGATGCAGGCTTTATGGTATTTTTTCCCATTTGATAGTACGAGTTCACGGCTAACATGCATCCACGCATGTTAGAGATGGCTAGTCAGGCAAGTGAGTAGTACTTTCCTAGGATGAGACGGTGGGAGATTATTCAGTAAGTATATCATGCTCCATTGGGTGTACGTCATGAGTTGATGGAGGTTAGGGCACAGTTTGGCATGCATAGTCAGGGAAATATCATATGCACTCCCTGGACCTCACATTTGACTCATCTGACAGATGCAGGTCTTATGACTGACGTCCACCCGATGATGATTGCATATACAGTATCTACTCGTAGGGTGGCTTTACATACACCGACATATATACCCATGTGGTATTTAGGCGATAGATGTGTGTATCAGACCACTAGTGATTTACGTATACTGAGAGATCGGTTATCCTATGAGGACATGTTTGGTAAACATAGGGGGAATGGGAAGCAGTACGTACAGGCCCTACGGGATGCTGGTTAGGTTGATACTATCCCATTCTTCATTAATGGGGATTATGATTCTTATTAGGTTAGAGTTGCTCCACGGAGACTGATATGTCCTGATTATGCCCGGGAGGGTGGGGGTCAACACTGATCATTTAGGACCTCATATGACAGGTGGTAGAGTTTGGGTACCGCAGGTTTCATTTGACTCTATTCCATCATAGTTTTCACAGCCTCATATGTGGATAGAGCCTGACTGTACTTTCAAAGCATATGACGTCACGGGTACCATTACCGAGCAGTCCTTAGTGTTTTCATATCAACCCGACTATCCTGGAGTGCCCTCGGTCGGATTATACCCTCCATACTAAGTTTGTTTATTGCACATTTCTACTTATGTACAGTTTGTATTTATAGTACTATATGTAATGCACATCACGTATCTTTGTAGTACGCACATTGGTTGGATCAGGCTAGAGTTACGCTTGGTGTTTATCGTGATACGACTCTTGCGCACACTCACATGATGCATGATATGTACCTTAGCCATAGAAAGATGTTTGAGGCTCGGATCGATCAGTCAGCCAGACTTGCCGTATACGAGCCTTTTGGACCCTCCCCCCTCCCCCCGATGTTGGTCTCAGTGGGTCTATGACTAGAGATGCTGGTGAGGATACTGGTCTTGATGATTTGCCGATCCATGATGCTGATGAGGACGACGATGTTGATGTTGATGATGATGACGGTGACAATGGAGATGATTAGGGTTGTTATGGTAACGGTAACCGTTACCATATCGTTTTCTTCGGTAAAACAAAAATGCATACTTACCGATAAGTCGGTAACCGTTTTGTCGGTAACGGTAAATTACCGTTTTTAAAAAATAATGTTCAACTTGCAACTGTTATATTTTTGTCTAATAAACATGCTAGTATAATATAGTTTCAGCAGTTTTAGCTCTCATCGATAGATAAACAAAGCAAAACAAAGTCACAAACATATACATTTTTAGTTAAAATCATCAACATAAATATTAAAATCATTGGCATAAATACTAAAAAAAACCTTCAGTTATAATCTAAAGATAGTAACAACTCATTACAGTTTTACAAGAGTATTTCATCACAACAGAGCATAAATATTAGTCTTAAGAGTTCTAATTTAGCAAAAAAAAAAAATTACCACTATTCTGCTGCATAAATATTAGTCTTACAGACACCAATTCTCATTTGCTTAGTATTTTGTTTCAGCCACTAATTGCAATTCCCTCATCTGCTCACGCCTAGAAAGACGGTCGTTAATTAAGTGAAGTTGAAGAAGAAGGTCGATCGGAAGGTGCAGCTTTGTCATTCACGCCTGGAAAGACATATACGTGAACAGAGGAAAATTCAATATGAAGCAAAACAATACACTATGCAGATAACAAATGGTGCAGTGTTGTAAATTATATGTGACATAAAGCAAAAATAACATGTACATTATGTAGATAAACTATAACATAACATTAAATCATATGTTACAATAAACCTATGTAACCTGAAACAAATTTCTTTAAATAAGTAGTGGATGTGTACCGACTTATTAGTTAGTTAGTACGAAATTATACAGGAATACTTAAAAACATATAAAATGCTCACTATTAACACCACAAATATTACTTTGTTGTGCTGACACGCTTTTTGGTTGAAGCGGCCTCATGTCAAGTATTGGATTAGCGACGCGCTCAAGCATGAAGAATATTGTCGGAAAACACAAAGCGGCTCGGTTGAAGTCGCGTCACAGATAAAAGAAGGCCCAAGACTCCTAGCAGATGACCTATTTTGTGCCCAAGAACGTCTGCTTCAAGGCTTTGCAGTATAAATCTTAGTCAAACCGTCATCCGAGCGGAAGGCAAGCCGTGCTTCGAGCCGAAGGCGAGCCATTAAGAAGGTTCGAGCGTAGCGCCGGTGGGGGTCCGAGGCCCCATAATCTCGGCGGCGATCGACCTAGCCGGTTAGATCGAACCAGTGGGCACCGCTTTCATCCGATTTTGTCCATGCCAGAAGCCCGGATTCCTTCACTTCGGACCAGCAAAGCTGCAGATTCTCTCACTTCGCATTCAGGAACTTTGACCCCGACGATAGCACAATTCCGGTCTCCTCCTCCATCAAAATCATATCCCCCACTGGGGTGCGAAATTCCGCACCCACCTGGTGGGGTGCGAATTCCGCACCCACCCGATGTGGTGCGAATTCCGCACCCCTCTTGGGGGTGCGAAATTACGCAACCCTCCCGAGGGTGCGAAATTACGCACCCACCTGGTGGGGTGTGAATTTCCGCACCCACCTGGTGGGGTTCGAATTTCGCACCACTCTGGAGTGTTGCGAAATTTCGCATCCACCTGGCGGGGTGCGAAATTCCACCACCTCTAGGGGGTGTGAAATTCCGCATCCCCTGGTGGGGTGCGAATGTCGCAACCCTCCAAAGGGTGCGAATTTTCGCACCCTTGGCCGAGGGTGTGAATTTCCTGAAATAGGCTATTTTAGGGGGTGCGAAAATTGGCTTATGTGGGTCCCGCTGCTTACACCTAACCTCCCTCCTATAAATACCCCAAGCCTTGATCTTCATTTGGATCCTTCTCCCTTGGAATTTTTGGACCTTGAGAGCTCCAAACGCTCATTAATGGCTTCCAGCACCTTGACCATGGCCATTGGAGATGGCATGGATAATTAAAACATGGCATGCATATTTTCCATCCACACTTGGACATCAACAAAAAATTGTTATGCTACTTTTGAACTTCATGTAGATGAACACTAAACTTGGATATTTTGACCAAGTCAATGCTTCTCAACAAAGAAGAAGAAGGGCAATTTAGTCAAAGTGTAGAACAAGCATATATTTTGTTATTATATTGTAACACTTTGTACTTAGCTATTATTCGAACTTGTACAGCTTTGTAATCGACAAAAGATATGATAAATGATAATTATAAAGTGGACGTAGGCGTTAGTGCCGAACTACTATAAAAGTTGTGTCTCCCTGCACTTACCTTATTTACTGCTTATTTGGATAACTTTTCACAAATACACGTTGGGTGTTGGCGTGCGACAATTTTGGTCGTCAACATGTTGCAATTCATGTATTTCATTGATGCAACATTCAAATCAGTGTTCCCTTTTTTTCTTTTTCCAACAATATCAAATGCCTGTCACATGTAACAAATAATAGAAGCAGCAAACAGAAAATGGCAAAAAAAATGTACATTGTATAATATTCAAAAAATAATATCATGCGTTTAACATATACACATATTATTAGATAATTATGTGTAAGATTACGTCTACATCAGATATGTTCTAATACTACCTATATATAATTTTGCTGTCATAGGTTAAACATTTTGCCTACTGAAGGCTAGCAAATGTGGTGGAAACTACATCAGAAAATGGAGGAAGCTAGCAATAAAACAGTGCTTTAAGGTGGATGCAAGATATTTCTAATACAGATTTTAAAAAAAATTGTCTGGCTGAAGTTATGTTAACTAGTTGTTAAGTATTAATCAAACGTAGCCTGTATATGTGAAAGGGAAAAAGGCACTTTGTGGCAGTGTGGTGTTTGTGAAGATTAACATGTCCGTTGCAGATTCTTTTATACAGTGGAAGTAGTCATATAAGACTTACCATATATGCTGCTAATATTCATATTTGAATCATGTATAAGTGGTTAAAATAATTTATGTAATTGTCATACAAATTTTGTTTCCAATATATTAAATTAATAATTGCTTACTGCACTGAAGTTGCACCATATTAACACCACAGGTTCAGAGTTTAGAAAATGTAAACAAAAACAGTCTAAACTTATAAATTGCTGGTATCATAAGCCTTTGCATAAAAAATGTAAACAAAAACAAACTTAATAATTACATACTTGATTCAAATTCTTCAAGTTCCTTATAGAAATAGACATCATCTTCGCTCGGCTCCTTGTAGAATCGAATTCGTCCCCCCTAAGCCATTCATTTATACAAACCGATGCCTCAACCATTTTTGGAGTCAATGAAGCCTTAAACGGATCAACAATTCTCCTTCACAAACTAAAAACATTCTTACTTGCCACCGTTGAACTTGGAATTGAAAATAAATCTTTAGTAACTAACGAAAGAGTTGGATACCATGTTTGATTCACCTTCCAACAATTCAAAAGATCAAAAGATTCACCATCAAGTTTCTCACAAGGATCCGAAAAATATTTGTCCACTTCATTGTTAATTTCTCTAACTTCCAATTGTTCTCTCTTTCTCTTGAGTCTTATCTCAACATGAGAAAGTCCACTTGATTGAGAACTAACAATTATATTGTCCCTAGAAGTAGTTTCTTTTGTGGTAGATAATCGTGCTTTCTCGTTATCCCCTTTATATTCATTATATAACTTTAAAAAACATTCTTTTATTTCATGAACAATGTTTTTAATCGTATAACTATCTTTTCCCATATCTTCAAATGAAATTTGTAGCAACTCAAGTTTATATTTTGGATTGAAAACATGAGCTACATATATCATCTTGTTCACGTTCCCAAAATTTCCCCAATATTTATCCCACTTGGCTTTCTTAGATTTTCCAACATTTTGCAAAATCGAATTGCCATCGTCGTTGATTTTCATTTCAATATCAATAAGTAAGACCGACACAACCATAAACATTAAAGAAGACGTGCAAAATTTAGTTGCACTAAGTAATAAAGTGGCATGATAAAAAAATTCTAAAAAATGAACAAACGCCTTAGACTTCTCCCAATCATCATCATTTGTTGGTCCAACTCTTTTTAGCCCATCTTTATCTTTTTCATTAAAATAACCTACAAAAGGAGCACATTTATCGACCATTCTATCAAATACCTTTTTATATTTTCTAGAATATTCAAGCATTTTATAAGCTGAATTCCATCTATTGGAACGTCCATAGGTATGTTTGACATTTGATCCATTTTAAACATGATAGCATATACCCTAAGCTTGTCCAATCTTGAGGGGGATGAATGAATAAACTTAACGCAATTCCTTATGCATTCAATTGAGCTATATAGATCTTTCAAACCATCCTTAACAATCAAGTTAACTATGTGACATGCACACCTCATATGTAAGTATTCACCATTAAATAATAAAGTATTTATATGACGTAATCTTCTTTTCATGTATTCAATAGCTCCATCATTAGCAGATGCATTATCAACCGTAATACGAAAGAATTTTTCAATTCCCCAACTTCTCAAGCACATCTCCAGACACCTTCCTATATCATCACCTTTATGGCTCGTTATTTTTGTAAAAAAATTTTTTTATGCAATTTCCATTCACTATCCATGAAATGAGCGGTGACAACCATATAATTTATGTTTTGAACGGATGTCCAAGTGTCTGTAGTGATGCTCACTCTTCTTTCCCTTATCTTGCTCATTATTGTGCCCTTTTCTAAAGTAAACATTTCCCATACTAAAGCCACAATTTTTTGTCTAGTAGGTAAGAAAAAACAAGGACATAACTCCTTTAATAATTCTCTAAACCCCTTCCCCTCGACCACTCTAAAAGGCATTTCATCCATGATAATATACCTAATTAATTTTCTCCTCACATTTTTTTTGATTAAAAGTGTGCGGCACTAAAGTCCCCCGAGCACCGCTATCTAATGAAAAAGTGGGCTGACTTTTTGCGCTAGTATTTCGTCCATAAGTGGGACATTTTTGGCATTGTTTTGACAAATGATTACAAAGTCCGGTCGTTCCATACGCTTTGTTGTCCTCTTTCACTTCTTTTTTGCATGTTCTACAAACGCCAACATAGTACGCTTTACCTTTTGCATCTTTTCTTAATTCTTTGTCAGCATAATCCCATACCCAAGAAGTTTTTATTCTTACCTAAGTTAAATAAAATATAATTAATGACACATGTGCTTAAATGATAAATTTATAATTTTTCATGAAGCAATAATATAAAAATTATTATTTGAAAGAAAAAACACCTGTTGCAAAAACGATAGTGCATTAGTTTGAATTATAGGTATAGATCCTGATGCATGTCCATCTATACCCTCAACATTGTCACCTACTAGGCTTGAATGCATTGATGTCATCTCATTTTTCAAATCTGGCAATAATAGAAGTAATTACCCAACCTGAGATTGATGTCAACATTTTTTCTTTTTTCAATATGTAAAAACTAAAAATCTTAGAATCAAAAAACACACAATTTCTAACATAAACATGAATAACAAATATAAACTATAAAAAATATTATTACAAGATTAAGCATAGATTATATACATATACATATGAGCATAGACTACAAATCAGTCAACACAATGTGACTTTTGAAATTTCACTGTCATACAAGCAACAATTTGCTTCTTTGCTCCAAGAAGGGAGCAGATGTCTAGAATCATGTTCATTATACATATCATTTAAAATGTTGAGAAGAGCCTTCTTCTCACCTATGAAGGAGCTCTCCTCTCTTTAATACATAACGTGAACATAAAATTTGAATAAGTGGTAAAAAAAGAGGGGTTTCATCTTGCTATTTTGCTGATAATGTTAATGAGGATAGATTAAAAAATGAATGTAGCATGTGAAGTCCTTGGATATCTATAGAACATTATGAAAGCAACATAACGGACCTTACGGTTATGTAGAAATTTGTCAACAAGGATTAACAAAAATATTAGTAATAACTGACCTACTATTATTTTACTATACGGGTTCTACATGACAATGACTAGATCAATAAAGAAGCATGGGTCAAACACTCAAATGAAACATTGACTAGAACACATCAACAAAAACAAAAAGCCATTGTTTCTTGATAAGGATGCTTGTCCCATAATTTCTGAAGTAGATTCACAATTTCAAACCGAGCAAACCATAGCACAAATAGAGTATAAACTATAAATACATGAAAATCGGAAACAAATGGAAACAATTTTGCTACATCAGAAAAAAATTACCGCAGCTTCGTTCAAGCTTGAGATCTTGAGATCTGAATCGGTTGCACTTGTTCTCTCGAGTCGGAAGAAGAAAGGGAAATAAGAAGGAGATGGGGATGCGTCGCTGTCAACCTCTGGACCATAGGATTCGAGATCTACCATGATGAAAGTATTTGGTAGAAATAAAAGTGAGAAGTTAAAATGATGGTTCTATATGTTTTACTTCAGTATAAATTACTAACCCCAATGAACTAGCATAGGTAGATAGAAATCCAACGTCCCAAAATTATAAACAGTGTACTATATCGGTAATTTACCGATACCAGTGGTATGAAAAAAATACTAAACTTTTACCATGTAGATTGGTAAAATTACCAATACCGTACCGATTGAATCGGTATACCGTTTTGTATTGTAATTGGTAACCGATTTGTCAATACCGATACGGTAACGGTAAATACCATAACAGCCCTAGAGATGATGGTGACGGTGATGATGATGGGAGTGAGGACGATAGCGGCATTGCTTTATAGTTGTATTGATGTATTATTAGCGGACTATTGTAATATGTCTATTTCTTGTATTGATGATGATAATTGTACTTCTTAATGATGTATCAGTAGTGGACTGTAGTTGTAATGACCCAGATTTTTGGTCGATTTATTTAAAACATTTAAATTTATTTTAAATGTTAAGCTAATTATATAAATGGATTTTGTATAGACTTTATCGATTTAATAATCGATTACGATTTAATTTCAAGCGTATTGAATTATCATAATACTGAGAACGAAATATAATTGGATTCAATGTTTAAAACTGAATCTAGACGATTCAGATGATCAATATAAACTCTATTTGAATACAAACGATAATAATACTAATTTATTATAAGAAATTAATTGTTTTGAACTTAATTTATATTATATCGATTTAAATTGATATCTTCTCCATACGATTGAATGGGGCTTTGAAACCTATTCCAGTGTGTTCAGGATAGTGGTATAACCCTAGAAATGCCGGTTGTTGAGTTTAAATAGGAGTTCGGAAAACACGTGTTATTTTAAATTAAATTAAATCATGCCGGTTCTAATCAACTAAAATAAAATAAAATAAAAAATTTATAAAGTAAGTTCCTTCCTTCCTAAGCTAATGGTACATTGTAAGCTAAACCTACCTATACCCTGTTAAAATCGACGTTGTTCCTATCTTCTATATTTTTCTATATAAAGCGATCCCACCCCACTTAATCTCCTTTTTAATTTCATTCTTCTCACAGAATTAAATTGAATTCCCCTCTTTCAAATTCTTATATTATATATGAAATCAAATTCACTCTCCTTTAATCCAAGAAAATTCGAAGCCATGATTTAGTCTGAAATCAAATAAAATACGTGTTTCCTCTTTCTCAACTTAATCTTCAAATTTGAAGCTCAAAAAAAGAGAGAGGAGGAAATCAAGCTGGAAACCATCGAATTATAGTACTGGGGTTAGGTGCGATTGAATATAGGTTCTTCGACATTGGCACTGTCAAGGGGAATAGGGTCGCAATGGTCTCTTGGGGTCAGTACAACGTTGGTCTTCGAGGTAAGGAGGAGCTTTGAATGGGCATCGATAATCGATTTAGGGTAGTGCGATGATCAACAATAGGGTGAGGCGTTCAAAGAAGAGGTGCATGATGCAGTATGGATCGAAGGGGATTATGCGCTGTTTGAAGCGATTTGGAAAGTGAATTGGAGGTTGCAACGAAGAACAGTATGATTTTGGCCTTGATGATGAAGTTGGAAGTTGGGAGAATACGATGATGATTCACACCTGGCACAAGCTACGATTGGATCTTGGGTTGCCTGGTGGTGACAAGTTCGATATGTAGGTAATGTGGAGAGTCGCTGATTAAAATGCTGGAGAAGGAAGAAAGGGTAGGGGGAGCGTACATGATTAGCAGTAGATTAGATAGGGGATGGATGGTCGAATGCATGGCAAATGGTAGTAAAGCATAAGGATGGTCTGGAAATCATGATTTGGGGGGGGGAGCATGATTAAAATGGGAATTTAGGTAACTTATGTTATCCATTCATTTTTTAATTAACAGGATTAAAATTTTTTCAAGATTACAACACGTCTATATACCTTGTACGATAACAGTTTCGACTAATCTAAGTATTTTGGAATCGTTTGAGAAAGTGGTTCATAATGACACTGATTGGAGCATTTCACTGGCAGTTGGGATTTTCGATTGAATTAAACATCAGTTTAATTTAATTGAAAATAATCCGTTATTCCGACAAATAAAAATCACGGTGAGTAAACTCACTCTTCGGATTTTATTGGTGATTGGATATTTCCCGCAGTACCATTAGAGGACGCCTACAGTATTATTAGCGGATGACCTTATGCGCCCCCACAATATATTATAGCGGATGACCTTCTATTCTGCGATATCTTGCCTTGAAGCAGGATGGGTATTATTTATGTTGGCTAACATCTGTGGATGCAGGAAAAACAGGTTGGAGGGATCCAACTAGACTCCTCAAAATTTATTATTGCTTGTTTTCATATATATATATATATATATATATATATATATAATCATATATGATGTGTTAGATATTATCATATATGAGTTGTTAGAAAACCTGTGATTGATAATTGGGTGTTTTGGATGTTTAAGTATCATTAGGCCTTAATGTTGATTTATAAAAATATCGTCAAAAGGGGTTTTGAGATTTAAAAGGGGAAATCTATTTTTTTAATAGAATTTGAATTTCGAATGGGCTATAAAAATATTAACTTGTTTTGAATAATAAAAACTAGTGGTGAATTTATAAACGGTGTTTATAAATTAAATGGAATAATTTTCATTGGATAATGCGTGGAATTGAAATGAATTTATAAACGGTGTTTATAAATAAAATAGATAAATTTCATTGAGTAACATGGGGAATGTAGATTCAAATGTGAATTTAAAAAGAGGAATTGAAATTAGTTTCAAAAAGAAACGATGAAACCTATTCTGATGCTCAGAATGTAAATTGAATTAAAATAAATCTGTATGGATTTATGATTTAAATTCGATTATACTGGATTTATTTAAATAATATGTTTTCAATTATTAGGATTGTATTAAATAGAAGATTAATTTAAATATAAAAATAGAATCACTATGTATATTTATGTTATAATCAATAGAATATTCTAGAAAAGGAATTGCGTTTCAAATAGATTTTGAAATGGAAACTTGTTTTAAATTATAAAATAAGGAAGTTAAATTTATAAGCGACATTTAAAATTAAGTGAGATAATTATCATTGGATAATTTGAAATTATAAATTCAAGTATGAATATAAAAGTGAATTGGGAATCGTTTCGAAAAGGGATTGACGGATATTATTTCGAAATTCGGAATATAAAGTGAATTGAGATAATCCAAAGGATATATATTTAGAATTCGATTATATCGAATTTTATAAAACAATTTATTTCCAAATGAATTGGGATTCGGTATAGAAGATTGTATTATAAATAAATTTATAACTGAGATATGAAATAATCAACGGATAGGGATAATTAGGAATATTAAGTTGGATAAATGGGCTGAATTTATATTAAAATATATAAGAATGGAGTTGAAATTTATTTATAAACAAATTTTAAACGTTTATATTTAAATATAATTAAAACGAGCTTGCCGCCGTGTGGTAGTTCGTAATTGGACGTTTCGAACTTAAATTGAATATATAGAACTCAATTTAAGTCGATATTCTTTGAAATAAGAATCGTCAGGACTGACTGAATAATAGTTTTCTAATGGAAGAGAAAACTCCGGATTTCGTCTTACAGATTTTGAGTTATGTCAAAATCAAATTTCCAGAAAAACAACATCATAATCATTTAAAAACCATAATGGTTTAGTTGAATGAATAAAAGGATTTTAAGCAAATAAGATTATATTTCCATTAGAAAAATCTATATTTGAGTTATAAAATAAATATGAACTCAAGTGGAGTAAATGGATTCATTTTTAAAACAAAAAACAGATTTTCAATTATTGAATAGAATTAACTAATTTGAAGAATAATTAGTTAATGGAATTTTGAATCGAGATTGGGGTTTGGATAAGTGAATTGGATTTATGAATTCATTTTGGAAATTGAATATGAAACTCTAGTTGAAATTGGAATTCGATTGGTTTTTAAGTAAATTAAAAATATATACAAATAGGATATGTTCAAATAAAAATGAAATGGGAAAAAGAGCTAATTAAAGAATAAATTAGCGAACTAAGCCAAAAATAATTGGATTGAGCTAGAATAAATTAAGCATGGATGTATATGTGTTAAATTGGTATGGAATGAAGAGAATGAAGATTATAATTCGAGTGCTTGACAAAAAGGTACACGTTTAAATTTCATATGAGTTTTATGCGTCGAATCGGCAAGCCGCTTGGCTTTTTAATTTTCTTTTTGAATGGAAAGGGCCCAGAGAGGTGACTCGGGTTTGAGCTATTGACCGGTACGAAGGAGGTGCTGGCGAAATTTTCCCAAAATTTAAGGAGTTGGAATATTTTTAAGAAAATTTGATTATTAGAAATCAATATATATATATATATATATATATATGTATATAGAATTGGGTAAGGAAATGAACTTAAAATAGAATATTATAAACAAAAGGAAATCTATAAATAAATCTGGTTAAAATAGGAAGAAAAACATATACACGTTTTAAAAATGAATAATTGGTTTTTATGGTGTTGATTATTTGAGGTAAGTGGTCTTGTCTGTTTTGAAGTTAAGGATGTTTTCAGTCAAGGTCTGAGAGGTAATTATACCCTAACTTGATTTCATTATTAACAGATAAATAGGAAGATTCAATCTCGAAGATCAATGTTTAAAGAGATTTAGATGAGTGCAATATATTAGGTTGTTTGTAACGATGTTTTACATGATAGTCGTTTTAACCCAAGTAAGTTGTAACAACCCGGAAAATCAGAACCAATTTAAAATTTTATTTTTAGGAAATTTTGTTAGAAAATGCGTCAGAATTTAAAAATCCCATTATTAAATTAAAATATTAAATTGAAAAAAAAATTAATAAAATTATGATGTTATTTATAAATGACTTCAAATTTATTTCTAATAAACAATTATTTGTAATTAGACAAATAGCGATTTATTGCAATTTAAATTAGTATCAAATTGTATGTATATTTATTTATTTTATTTATTCTTCCATAAACATTGAATAGGTTGATTTAAAATAATATGTAGACTCTAAATAAATTATGACAACATGTCATTATGTTATAATATGTAGTGTTAGATAAACATGTCATTATGTTATTTAATATTATGTGTTTTGAAATTTAAAAAGTTACATAACTTTCTTGTAGTCATCATTAAACAATAAGTTATGCATTCATTACTTTCCGTTATTCTCTTTCCCTATGTAATTTTCTTTTGAATTTTGAATAAGACAAAAATGTTGATTAGATTGACATGTCATGTCGACGAATTTATTTCATAGAGACACAAGTGAGGAATAAAGTAAAATATATAACCAAATAAAGAAAAAAAGGGAAAGTCACCTCCTTCATAAAAGAAACAAATAAAATTTGAAATCATATTCAATGGAAATTAGAGGCATGTCATTCATTGCAAGAAAAATAATAATAATAATACCGTAAAACTTTTAATGTTATCTATGTAATAACATATGATATCTAATATTATATGTTTTGAAATTTGAAAAGTTGCAAACTTTCTATTAATTAGCATTAAATAATTAATCTAGCATTCAATTCTTTTCGTTTATTCTCTCTCTCATTGTTATTTACTTTTGAAATTTGAATGAAAAATAAATATTGTCCCATCATGCCTAGTCAGCTAATTTAATTTGGTAACCTATTATATGTGAAGAGACACATTAGGGTAGGTTCGTTAAAAATAAAAATTTTAACGTATATATAGAATGGATAAAATGTACATGCTATGGAGAATTAATGGGTTTATTTGTAAAACTAGAAATTTTATTATATTATATTATAAATATACCGTTATAACACAAACCCTAACCTTAAACCTATTACACCAGCCGCCGCCATTTCTAACATTTCAATGGCTGAAATCATTACTCAGAAATTCCTTAATCTCTCATTTCCCTCTTTGAATCTTAATCCAATATCAAAACAAAAACAGAAGAGCATTCCATCCTCTTCGATTTTGTATGGTCGTGATCGGGAGTGGTGGACCGGCATGACTGATTTCCTCTCACAAACCGTCGCCGTTTAAGGTGATTTTTGGGGGTAGAGGCGGCGGCGAGTTCGATGATGGTGGGTGGCGAAGGACGGCGGCGTTCGGGGTTGCGCGGTGGTGATAACCGATGGTGGTCCGGTCAGCTATTTTGGAGGTGGCGGTGGCGCAAAGTTTTGGACCATATGGGTTTAAGATGTCGACTCTTGCGAATAAAGGAATATGAAGTTAGTCAGAGGGTTATGTGTCAATTAGATTTAATTATTTTATTAATTAATTATTTAAAATTGTTTAAAGTTTAAATTCATCATAACTGATGCAAACGAAAACGAAATCAAATGATTTCAGGTGCGTTGGAACCACAATGAAAAATATTACGCCATGGAACTGATTGGAACTGGTTTGGAGCTATCTACAAATTCAAAAGGAATAAGTATCATGCTGAGATTTCCCGATTTAAAATTATACATATATATATATATGTATATATATATATATATATATTTGTATTGATTGTGATTGTATATTTAAAAGTATGCGTCGTATAAAATTAAGATTGATGGATTTATTTTGGTTATGATGAATGGTTGGATCAATATATATATTGTTCGTTAAAACTTTGTCTTTAACATTTTAGTTTAGAATAAAAAGACTCATTTGTTAATTATATTTTCAGTAGTTAAAATCAATCATACGCTCAAAATATGATTTTGCTAGATTAGAACATTATCATCAATATGTTAGCGACATTAGAAAATTGATCATAGGATTAAAAATATGACTTGGTTAGATTAAAACATTATCGTTATTATGTTAGCAAAGTTAAAACATAATAATATGTCCAAAACATATTTTGCAAAATAAAACATTATTTTGTTATGAAATGTCATATTGGCATAAAAATGTCCTTTTGTTATGAAATGTCATATTAACATGAAAATGTCCTTTTGTTATGAAATGACATATTATGTAACACCCCGTGTATTCTATAACTGTGGAATTAACAAATTAAAGTATAATTAATTTGAAATCAAAGAACTAAGGGAAACGGGATACGCCATTGCGTTCGTCTCAGAAAAATACGCGAAATAGAGTCCGAGTTTTCGAAAAACGGAGTTCGGATGAAGAAGATATGGCCTTCGGAAGTATCTGAATTAAGTTTAAAATTCGAACAGAATAAAACAGTTTAAAAATTAAAACCGGGCCCAATTGGCCAAGGCGGGAAAACTCCCGCCTAAGACACCCAGGTCGACTGGGCTGTCGACCTGGTCTAACCAGGTCGACAGGGCTGTCGACAGGGCTGTCGACCTGGTCCAGACCCAGGTCGAACCCAGTCCACCCTGGCTGGCCTATTCTATGTTGGTCGATTTTCTGTGGTCTGCTTTGTCATTAGGGCTAGGTGGCAGGCTCTAATTGGTCCCTCTTGCGAATGAATGGCTACGATCAATCCAAGCAACATCGATGGTCCTAATCAGTTCATAAACTCTATAAAATGACCCTAGACTCTACCTAGGTTTCTTACACAATTCTCTAGCCTCCATTGCTCTCTTCTTCTAATAAAAAAATAAAAATGGCGTCTCTGCTCTGCTGGAATTAAAACTAGAAGATAATCAACATCAGCCTAAGAAACTCAATTCAAACTAGAGATTATAGTTTCTGCAAAGATTCTACAGCAAGTTAAAGTCCTTTCTTTAATCTAATCAAGGCAAGTACAGTTATTTTCCGCTATAAACGTTAATAATAATTTTGATATGTTTTTGATTCTGAATTTGAGATTGTATATATATTCTCTTCTGTCAGATCTGTTTTTCTGTATCCCTTTTCTTCTTTTCTGTTTTTATAGCCAGGCTACCACGAGCCTGTGCCTAATCTCATAAGAGATGAACGTATGAACGCAATTTTTGGGATGAATGATGCGAAATTTGACAAGACTAAATGGAATGTATGACTTTAGGTCTGAGGCATAAAATATATTGGACATATGCATAAATTTGACTATGAACATATAATTTATGCATGTGGTATGCATAGCTATGTTGTAATTTAGAACTGTAATTAATGAGCATATGTTGTAAACATAGATTTGGATCTATGCATATTCTATGATAGAAGAAAAGAGGAACCATTGTAAGATTACCTATGATTTGAGACTTTGGACAAAATGCATATAAAAGTCAAGATCTGATTTTTAGAAGATATGATTTAAAGATTTTTATTGTTGGGTATAGTTTGCATAATGATTCATGACATGAAAAGAAGAAGGATATGGAAAGTTAAAGATTTACATTAATTAGGATATCTATTATTTAGATTACACCTAAATAGGGATTTTTGGATATATGGCATGTATTGAAATTAATGGTTATATTTGGTATAATTTATATGTGAATCTGCTGTAAGATGCTAGTTTAACAAAAATTGGAACATATGTTATATGGCAAATTATGTCCATATTCTGTGCTATGTAACTTTATGCAAACATGGAGTATATGTTGTGAATCATGACAATTATGTAAGCATATGAATTTAGGCCAATTTATGATTGGGCAAGGCATGTAAATAGAACTTTTAGAAATATTAAATTTGCTAAATCTGCTAATTTGTCTAGTTGCCTAAACTACTAGTTTTTTTATATTGCCTAGACTGCTAATTAGATTGAAATGCCTAATCTGTTAAATTTGTCGGTTGAAATGCCTAACCTGTTATATGCCAAAATCTGCTAAGTTGCTAAATCTGTTAAATCCGTTAAGTCATATAAAATCTGTTATCTGCTATATTGATATAATCATCCTGTGATTGATATAATCTGAATTGGCATATATATTGGGCGTGCGCATAAACGGTAAATTATTAATTAATTGGCCGCAAAGATAAACATGGCTAACTCGAGGTTAGAATGAGTTTGCGGCATAAATCTGCCCGGAACCGCCCGGCACATCCAGTGGCCGCAAACAATAGGTTCTAATGTGAGAAGTTAGTCATAACATGCGTAAGACACGAGGTTAGGTCTGGCTTGTGGCAGAAGTCTGCCCGGAACCGCCCGGCATATCCAGCGGCCACAAGCTACCGACCTAATGTGAGAGGTCTGTGCATTAATAATCAGTTAATGCAAATCTAAGATAAGAATGACGTCTAAAACGTATTGGGGAAAATAGGGTTAAACCAAAGGGATTAATAGATGTAGTAAAACCCGTCCATGAATCTGTAGGCCCAATACAAAGTTAGACAAATCTGAAAAATCTGTACATCTGACCCATTAGTCTGAAAACTTGTTAACTTAATTTGTGTATTAGTAAATCTGAATTCTGTATGTCTGAACTTGTAAACAAGTTAATCTGAAATCTGTTAGTCTGGGGACACAAGGTTAGGAGGGGAATTACTTGTGTCATCTGTTGTTTGGGACCCATATTAGTCAGTAACCCTTTCTGGTATCAAAACTTTGACCCAACAGTAAGTAGGGTCCGGGCACGCTTACTGAACTAATTATAAGAGGTTCATTCTGATAATGGCGAGGGGTGTTGATGGTGCGTTCCAACCGTGTCATGTGCGTGCATGGATCCCGGTCTGCCTCTGAGGATGTAAGACGCCGTGACATCTGTAAATAGGTCTGTGCCAATTGGTTGTCACTTTAGGGAGTGATACACCCTACTGTGGGGCCGACACAGGATATTTATGTATTAGGGAGCCGATCGCTTGGGGTAGGGTTTTAGGGTACGCTTAGTTCTGTTTCTGTTGGTACCGTCTGTTTCTGTTGGGTGGTAACACCTGTCTGTTTCTGTGTGGTACCGTCTGTTCGGGTGGTAAAGGCCCATTACTAGTGTACACCTAATTCCACATTCTGTTTCCATAGGGATAAATCTGTTTCTTCTTCTGTCTGTTTCTGATCGGGTAGTAAAGGCCCATTATTAGCATTCTGTTTCGGTTAAAGTATTCTGTACCCGTTCCTGCTTCAATTTAGACATTAGGGTGACACCTAATTTTGCTATACTAGTATTATTGCAGAGAAGTGTAAAACAATAGTTTATATCATTCTGTTTTTCTGTTATATCTGCTACACCTGTTATAGTTATCTCACATCCAGTTTTATGTTCATATCATATTATTATTATCTGTTCATATGCTGAAAGTCACTGGACTTGCCAGACTTTTTGTCTGACCCTTGTTGTTTTCGCCTCCTTTCTTCCGTTCTTCCCCCCCAGGTTATCCAAGGAGGGAAATACTTTAGCTTGATCCGGATTTCTCTTTGCTTGAAGTGCTTAAAGTATGGCTTGGCTCTATATAGCTTCCGTTCCATGGGGATTATGATTTTAAACTATGCATTTTGAAGGCTTTTGTACAAGACTGATATTTTGTACTTGAATTCTGAAATTGAAAGGATGTAACCATATAAATTTCTGTTTCCGCTGTAATAAAGTTAAAAAATTTCAAGTACTGTTTTATCTGTCTTGTAAGTTTCTGTTCTGTTTACTAAAATGCTCCACCAAAGTTAAGGCATTCCCTTTGTGAGTGACCTTAACAGAGATGGGGTGTTACATATTAGCATGAAAAGGTCCTTTTGTTATGAAATATTATATCAAAATAAAAATAACATTTTGTTATAAAATGTAAGGCTAGAGTAAAAACATCATTTTGTTAGTATCATGTTATGTTGAATAAAATAACATTTTGTTATAAATTGTTACATTAGAAATAAAATAACATTTTGTTACAAAATGTTACATTAGAATAAAAATAACATTTTGTAATAAAATGTTGCATTAGATTAAAATTGTCATTTTGTTATAAAATGCTTTATTAGATTAAAATTATCATTTATTTAGAAAATGTCATGTTAAATAAAAATATCATTTATCTAGATAATGTCAAGTTAGATAGAAATATCCTTTTATTGTTCACATATAAATTGTTAGATTCGTTAACATTAAAAATACCCTTTATTTGTTAACATGTAAATTACTTAAATTTGTTAACAATAGAAATATCCTTTTATTGTTCACATATAAATTGTTAGATTTGTTAACAGTAAAAAAAATACTCTTTTTATCGTTTGCATGTAATGTCAGAATTGTTAAAATCAAAATAAAATTGTTAAAAACATATAGATCATTTTTGTTGTTGTAATAAAATGAGTGAAACAAAAATATATAATTTCTGTTTAAATAAAATTGTCATTGTAGAAAGTGATAACATGTTACAAATAAAAATAAAAATTTTATTTTGTATGAATAGAATTACCAAAATTGTCACCTTTGATAAGTTATAAAAGTTGGAACCAAAATTGTCACCTTTGACAAGTTATAAAAGTTGAAACCAAAATTGCCACTTTTGTCAAATTATAATTGTTCTAAATAAAAAGATACATTTTGTCAAAATATAGTTATTGAAATAAAAAGATATATTTTTGTCAAAATAAAGTTATTGAGATAAAAAGATACATTTTGGCATTAATGTTATATTAGAACAAAATGTGTCATTTTGTCATTAATGTTATATTTGAACAAAATGTGTCATTTTGTCATTAATGTTATATTAGAAAAAAATTTGTCATTAATGTTATGTTAGAAAATAAATTTGTCCTTAATGTTATGTTAAAGTCATGCCATGTTAGAATAAAGATATCATTTTGTTTTAAGGTGTCATGTTAGAAATGAAATAACATTTCTGTTATGAAATGTTTTATTAGAAAGAAAATGTCATTTACATAGAACATGTCATTTACATAAAAAAATGTCATTTACATAGAAAATGTCATATAAAAATATCATGTTTATGTTGAATTAGAATTGTCACACTAGGTTAAAAATAACATTTTATATAAAAATGTCACATTACATTAAAAATAACATTTTATATAGAAATGTCATTTTACTTAGAAATTGTCATATTAAAATTGAAATGTCATTCTACTTAGAAATTGTCATGTTAAAATAGGGATGTTGTTATAAACTAAAAAGAAGAACACAAGAAAATAAGAGAGAGCAGGCATTTTTATTTATACAGATCTATTTACAACATACACAAGCCCTCTATTTATAGGCTTTACATGTCTCATCAATTACAATAGTGTCCCTTGCATTAAGCGTACTCACCCTTGAAAACATATATATTACAACACTCCCCTTTGAATATGCGTATGCAAAGATTATAAGATCTATTGCCTCATTAAAAACCTTTTTATAAAAAAACGTTGTGGGAAAAATCATAAACAAGGAAAATAGTACAATTTATTTCATTTCTAGGTAACATATTGACAATTTGTTCCAATGAGGGTTGATACTTCTGGATCAAAATAATGTGAGACGACCCGAAATCCCGTACTAACGGAGACAAGGATTACCTTTGGAATATAACACAGAAACATATAATAGCAGAACAAAATTAAATAAATACACCAGACAATGAACAATAGAATATACTGAATAAAAGTAATCATCAGAGTTACACAGTATACAGGATCTTACTTAGTACAATTACAGTTCAGCTATACATAAATGTCTACAGCGGAAAATAAACAAAATATGTACAATAGGAGCTGAACAACATAAAAAGAGATAAATGATAGAATCCATCTTCAGCTCCAGCTATCCAGAAAGAACCAGCTAACCTGAATACAAGGTTGCCCGTGTAGAAAAAGGGGCACCCGAGTTTGAAAGTGAAACAAACTACGAGTCAGTCATGGGACTGGTATGAGAAATCCATTCAACACATATATAATATGGCAAATCACAGGACCACGCCACTTTCGTGGAACGGGTTTACTCCATTGGATTACCAGTGCTTTAAAACAAATCTTTCTTTTAAACATCGCAATGCTTTTTATAAAAATGAAGCCATTATAAGACTCAGTTCCCATCACACAATGCAACGCAAACCGGAGGAAAGAGTTTTTACCTTATAACGGCCAAAATATGCTTGATACGAATAAAACAAAGGCATTTGATATTATTGCTAGTGTTTATATGGTTTGAAAACAATTTCAAATCATAACTTTCAATCATAGACGACATGAGCGTCCCATGCCACTATGTCGCCAAATATATATATACAATCGAAACCGCACAGTCATGTATTTGGAAATTGGATTTCCGTCCTGAACCAAGGCAAAAGATAGTCCTTACCGAATTCGAGACTGCCTAGCCCGAGCCTCAGGAACAGTCGCAACTGCCCCTTGGATCGTCAGGGCCGGTCCACCGATGTGGATTATTATGCCTGAACACTACGTCTCCCCGCCCTTTGGGGCGTAAACGAGCCAACGAATGACTCCATCGGACCCGGATCGTCCGATCAAACCGAGGCGCCTCGCAACAGCAACAACCACATAGGTGAAAAGTATATAAATGTAAGGGCTGGTAGGTCACTGACACCACCCTAGCTAGGAAGAAACGCAGGCCCTCCCTGATGTCCTCTCCCGTTTCTGGTTCATACCGGGGTGTGAGGCTCGCGAATTCACGTTATACACAAAGCTACGGCACATAGGCGGTGCTTTGATCATCACCACAAGACTTTGCTTTTCAACAAAAGCCCTGATCATTGCATCTTAGCATGCCACACAGGCAATTCATGCCATGCGACTGATGTCCATCGATATACAACCTCTGAGCTCGTGCGTTTCAGAGAAGGGCGTTAAGCAAAAGAATAAATTCTCCGCCGCCAAACAGATGTATATTTAATAGAGATCAATCAACATAGAATAAAATCCAATGTCAGACACACAGTCCATTTACAAGTCCGTTCTGGGTCTGAACGAAACCGGAGGCACTAAATACCTCGCAAACCCTTCGATCACCACGTACGTCTGGACGATCACCACTCAATATCCATATTTCGGGATGCCTCCCAATCAGGACCTCGGTTACCATCCAAACGATGTGAAGATCTCCGGTCTTCGACCATCGTCTTCATCTTCGACTTTCAATCGTCGGTCAATTATTTGAAATGAGAATTAACTCGGCCTTTTCAAATGATTCACGTATATTTAGAATTTTCAAATCAATTTATTTCAATGGTTAAATTATTCGACAACACCAATTTTGTTCTTTAATGTAATTTTCACACCAAACACATTCAACCATCAAAAGCCACATAAATCGAGCAAATTCAGTTTATTTCCATTCCATATCGTTTATGATATTTTATAACGATTTATCGCTATTTTTATTTATTTTAAAATAGCCAATTTATTCAAAACGACGCTTCGGGCCATAACGCGGCCGTGGCGCTGTTTTTCTTCAGATTTGATTTACACATATCTGAAAATCTAACCGTTGGATCTTCACAAAATTTACCTCTTTAGAAAGGTCTTTTCAAAATGAATCCAACGGTTCCAGTTTCGGGAAAATCCGACGGTCGGATCTCCCGGTAAGATCGTTTGAAGTTTCGATTTCAAAATACGAACTGCAGCGTCGTTATTCGATTAAATATAATTATATTTCTATATATATATATATATATATATATATATATATATATATATATATATATATAATCGTTTCTGGCGCTGTTTTTCTTCAGATTTGAATCAAACATTCCAGACAATCCAACCGTTGGATTTTTACAAAGTTGGTGCCGTTGGAAAGATGTTTCCAAGGCGAACCCAACGGTTGCGATTTCAGGAAAATCCGATGGTCGGATCTCCCGGTATAATCATTTGAAATCACGTTTTCAAAATACGAAGTGCAGCGTCGTTATTCGATATATTTTAACTCTAATTATATATATATATATATATATCGATTCTTTTGATTTCAAAGCTACATCCTTTTCATACATTTGATAAAAATGATATTTTTATCTGACTGTCTTCTATTTCCAACACTTCACTATATTTTACAATTCATGCATCTAACAAAAATGTGATTTTTATTGTAAAACAATTCATTTCAAAACACTATTATTTTATATAGTTTATATAGGTAGTAGAAATAAGATTTTTATTATAAAACAATTTCTTTCGAAACAAGATTATTTTATACATTTCAAATTGATGTTAAAAATGGGATTTTTATGATAAAACAATTTCTTTCAAAATATGAATACCATTCAACACATGAATTTCTAATCAACGAATGAATATCAATTCAACACATGAAGGTTTTCTATAGTTTATATAAATAGATAAAAAGGTGATTTTTATATTCAAAACAAGGATACCTTTCAACACATGAATTTCTAATCAACGAATGAATATCAATTCAACACGTGAAGGTCTTCCATGGTTTCTATATATAGATAAAAAGGTGTTTTTTATATTCAAAACAAGAATACCTTTCAACACATGAATTTCTAATCAACGAATGAATATCAATTCAACACATGAAGGTTTTCTATACAACGAATAAATATAGTTTCGACAAATGAAAATAATTCAAACACATGAATATTATTCAAAATTTCGGCAGCATAACGGCAGGGTAGTTAAAACCGGGACCGTCCCTAGTACGGCTCCTCGCTCTACCTTAAAACCTCGCGGTTTTTGACAATGGGGATCATGCATCTAGTTCGCACGCAGGCGGCATGTATATATTTATTTCATTTCCACAAACTAATCCTATGTGGTTTCAACCAAATATTTTTCAACCACAAACGGGTATTTTTCAACCACAATCAATCAACATCAACCACAAACAATCCCAAACATCCATTCGCTATCAATCAATTTTCACAACAATTTCAACCAATAAATATCGTCCATGGTTTGTGGACGAGGGGCGTATATATATATATATATATATATATATATATATATATATATATGTATATATATATATATATATATATATAGCAATTCACTTCATTTCAACACATATATAATTTTTACAACGCATATATAACTTATACATCGAACGTACAACTTATACAACGCTTATACAAGAGGTGTACAACGCTCATATAACTCATACATCGACTATATAATTTATACATCGTCGTTTTCCATATTGTTTTTAAATCAGAAATCTCACATTGGGTTCCACTCCACCAAAAATAGCAGAAGGCTCAGAAAAATATGCGGTCTCTTCTAAAATGTAGAAGACGTCCACACGGTCACGATGTTTCCTGTTTCATCGAATTTCGCTAACACAGCAAAAAGATATGATTTTTCAAAGTTTGCAACGGTTTAAAGGTGTTAAAACAGCTGAAAATAAAACAAGCCGTATACCTTTCTGAAATGTTCAAAACTAGGTTTGAAGTTTTCGTGCAATCCGTGAATCGATAGCTCGATCGGGCTATGCCGTGTCGAAGAGGGAGGAGAGAGCTTCCAGCGCAGGGGGGTGCGGTGGCGTTCGATCGCCTGAGTTGGCGGCGGCGGCGACTTGAACGTCACGACTTCTCGACGTCCGTTCTCCCCCAATATTCCACGAAAAAATCCAAACCAGTGATGGATTTGAAGCTTGTCTCGAGCTCTTCAAAATCTTCAACTGGAGCTCTTGAAATTATTGAGTGGATTGATCAGAAAATGGACGGGAAGGCTATGAACGTTTTCCGCCTTCGATCGGGGAGAGAGAAAAGGAATTTTCTTTTTTTTTAATAAAAATTCTGATTGGTCGGGGAAGTTTTAAAGGGGTTTTCTGACGCGACCACCAATCTAAACCCAATGACTATCGTCCCTAGCGTTTTACCCCCATTCCAAACACAATGGGATATGTTTCGAAGGCCCATTCGAATGTTTCAGTCAGTTTCCATTCAAATTAAAATATAAAACATTCAATATTCAATTTGAATGTGCATTTCAATTTGCCAGGGCCACAAACTAATTCGAAAAATTCCAGAAAAATAAATCTAGCTATGTTTTGACGATACGGTCCCAACAAAACTAGTTTCGTTGAATTCTGAGACTGTTTGCAAAAAGGCCCATTTTTGGTCGATCCAATTTAACTGTAATTGACCAAAACACATTTTCCTTTGCCACGCTCACATACTAGCTTCAAAAATTATGAAATTTGAAACCTAGCGATAACTTCACATCCCGGAGCCAACAAAAGTGGTTTCGTCGAATTCCGAGGTCGTATGCAAAATGGCCAATTTCACGGGCTATATAAATTCCATAGCGACCTTTCTGAAAATTCATTCGGCCATAACTTTTACTTTCTGCTATGAAAATTCGATTATTCAGATTCGTTAGAAAGGTATTCACTAACAGATTTAAATATTTTTGGTTTCACTAAAATCCGTTTTGTTTTGCACCCGGTACAGTCCGACAAAGTTTGAATTCAATTTTTGAAACTACAGCGCCATTTCAGGCCTTGTTTATAATTATTATTAATTATATTCGTTTTCAATTGTCGATTCAAACTCAGTTTTCATTGCCATTGTTTAAAATATTTATTTTAAATATTTAAAATCCATTATTTTAGCCAATTTAAAAATTTTAAATTGGTTCAGATTTTCTGGGTCGTTACAATCTCCCCCACTTAAAACTTTTCGTCCCCGAAAAGGAACAAAGTCGAAAGTGGTTTGATTAATTAACTCTACGTTCGATCTGGCTTCAATTCTCCAACTTTTCAGTTTTTTGAGAAATTTCAAATTCTTCAAAAATTTGGCTAACACCCGGAATTTTCGAAAAATTTCGCCATAACCTCCTTTGTACGGGGAGGGGTTTGGAAATTTATTGGGCCGTATTAGGTACCCAATAAATCCTAATAAGCATAGACATGTTTGTAGTGATATATTCTGGTGTTTACAGGGGAGCATGTATTGATAATAACTCCAGAGAATAAATTCTCGTCACCCTGCCCCCGTGTGGGAAATAAATAGTCCATGTGCCGTATCTAATAACTAGAGAGACGTGATTGTTGTCAACTCTAGACCCGTGTGATGTTTTTATTATTCTGGCAATTTAATCGTTACAATTTAAATAGTCCATATCAGTCATCAGTTCAACCTGTAAAATATAGTCATCTCCATACGAGCCTCTCGCTCGTATGGTAAATCTTCCACCTCGTCACACAAGCTCCAAATGCTTATGTGGAATATGATGAAGTATGCCTATCTTCTGAAGTATGCCATGTAATGTAGTTCAAAATTAATTGTTACTATCCTATGGCGACGTTTATTATTTCACACAGAAAAACCAGCACTCCGCATCCAATGGCATTCACAGGAGTTGATATAATAATATTTCGCATCCAACTCATTAAGGTTTACCTATTTGTCGGGCACGCAAATACAATCTTTACTCAACAGCTAATCCATTTACCTGTTCAAACATACATAATGCACAAGTATATATATTTCCATTTATTTTCTAATCAGTTCAATGTGTGATTTAATCGAATAAATCCTACCATTCATTTTATTGTTGATTAAATTAACTATGGTTTCAATCATTCAATTAATCAAATTTACTATCACACAACACACACAACAATCAAATTGTTTTTAACTTTTCAAAAATATACTAATTAATTCCTATACTCTTTTACAATCATTCAGACTATAGAATTAAAAGTGCACATCCATGGAGAGAAAATAACAATAGAATAGAGAATTAAATGGCAATGCAAAGTATGGTAAATATACCTTGCACCAGAGTCAAATAGAGATATCCACTCGGCATCTAGGATAAGCTTTCTGAATGCTCTCCTCAGTTTCCCAAGTACAATCTCGCGGATCTCCACTCCATTGCACTTTGACCAAGTGAACCTTCTTGTTCCTCAGCTCTTTGGTTTCTTTGCCGATGATCTTGAGCGGCTCTCTTCTCACAGCTAATTCGGGGGTAATTTCAATGTCCTGTTGAGCTGCTTCTTCCACGATCAAGTCTGGATCATGTACGTGCTTTCGAAGTTGAGATATATGAAATACATCATGAACTCCAGGCAACCAATCAGGCAATTTGACCCTATAAGCGAGAGTTCCGATCCGTTCCAGAATAGGAAACGGACCAATGAATTTGGGCGCCAACTTTCCAGTTTTACTGAACCGGATTACTCCTCTCATCGGCGATACTTTCAAATATACATAGTCGCCGACTTCAAAGGATATATCTCTTCTTCTATCGGCATAGCTCTTCTGTCGGCTTTGAGCGGCGAGTAATCGCTTCTTAATAAAATCGACTTTGTCGGCAGCTTCTCGAATCATATCAAGACCCAACACAAGTCTATTACCTGGTTCGACCCAACAAGCAGGAGATCGGCACGGTTTACCATACAATGCTTCGAATGGCGACATTGTTAGACTCGCCTGGTAGCTGTTGTTATAAGAGAATTCAGCCAAATGCAGATGGTCTTCCCATGATCCACCGAAGTCTATAACACAAGCCCGCAATAGATCTTCTAAGATACGATTTACCCTCTCGGTCTGACCGTCTGTCTGAGGATGATAAGCGGTGCGCAAGTTCAACTTCGTTCCCAGCTCGACTTGAAATGCTTCCCAGAATTTGCTAGTGAATATTGTATCTCTATCACTGACTATACTGAGCGGCACTCCATGTAGTCTAACTATTTCCCTGAAGTATATCTGCGCCAGACTCTGAGCAGTTCTATTTGATTTGACAGGTATAAAATGGGCAGTCTTCGTGAAGCGATCTATGATCACCCAAATACTGTCATTTCCTTTTCTGGTTCTGGGCAGACCATCAATGAAATCCATAGAAATATGTTCCCACTTTCAGCTAGGAACTTCTAGTGGTTGTAATAATCCAGCCAATTTCTGTTGATCGCTTTTGACTAGCTGGCAAGTAGGGCATCGACTAACATATATCGAGATGTCTCTTTTTAACGACTTCCACTAGAATGTGCGTTTGATATCGTTATACATTTTATTCACACCTGGATGGATACTGAGCTTAGATTTGTGACATTCATCCAGCACATCCCTTCTGAGTTCAGAAATCTCTGGAACGCAAATTCGCCCTTCTAACCTCAGAATCCCTTCGCTGTCTAGCTGGAAATCCGAAGCATTGCCTTCACGAATTCGCTGACTCATTCCTTTGATAAATTGGTCGTCTTCTTGGAGAGCCGATATCTTATCAATCAACGAAGTCGCAATGATGAAACTGGCGACCATTTCATTCTTTCGGCTTAACGCATCGGCCACGACATTGGCTTTCCCTGGAGTGTATATAATTTCAAAATCATATGCTGCAAGAAACTCCAGCCAACGTTGCTGCCTCAGATTCAGGTCTTTCTGAGTGAACACATACTTTAACGACTGGTGATCTGTAAACAGTTCAAATATCTCACCCAGAAGATAGTGTCTCCAGATTTTCAAAGCGAATACTATAGCCAATAACTCAAGATCATGAGTTATATAGTTCTTCTCGTGCGGCTTCAGTTGACGGCTAGCATAAGCAATCACTTGACCCCTTTGCATTAACACTGCACCGAGGCCTTCTCTAGAAGCATCAGTCCAGACTTTTAAATCTTGGTTGCCATCGATGATGGTTAACACTGGAGCTGTCGTTAATCTTAACTTTAGCTCTTCGAGAGCCTCCTCACTTTCTGGAGTCCATTTGAATTTAGAATGCTTCTTCGTAAGCTTCGTTAAATGACCAGATATCTTCGAAAAGTTTTTAACGAACTTCCGGTAATAGCTAGCCAATCCGAGAAAACTGCGGACTTCAGTGGGGGTACTGGGCTGTTTCCAATTCTGAATGGCTGTGATTTTGCTTGGATCCACAGCAATTCCTTCTTTCGATACGACGTGGCCTAGAAATTTTACTTCATCTTGCCAGAAGATACATTTGGAAAATTTGGCTTTTAATACATTCCGTCTCAGAATTTCTAGAACCTGTTCCAGATGCTTTTCATGTTCGGCCTTTGATTTAGAGAAGATTAGAATATCGTCAATAAAAACCAGAACAAATTTATTCAAAACTCCTCTGAACACTCTATTCATTAGATCGACGAAATAGGCTGGAGCGTTACACAAGCCGAACGGCATTACTAACCACTCGTAGAATAAGTCAGGACCTCTGAATGCTGTCATTGGAACACACTCTTCGGCAATCCTAAGTTGATGGAAGCCTGTAGCTAGGTACATCCTTGAGAATACTTGTGCGCCATTTAATCGATCCAACAAATCATCTATTCGCGGTAATGGATATTTATTCTTTATGGTCTGCTTGTTCAAATCACGATAATCCACACATAGACGTAGAGTACCATCAGATTTTGGGACAAACACCACTGCTGCACCCCAATCAGAGAAACTAGGCCTGATCAGACCCTTCCATACGAGCCGTCGTGTTTGATTGTCTAATTCCTCTTTCTCTTTCAAGGACATTCTTCGAATAGCGTGAACTACCGGCCTTGCATTCGGAATCAAAGCAATCTTGAAATCTATTTCTCTCTGCGGAGGTAAGCGAACAACTTCCTCAAACACATCCGCATAATTCTTGACGACAGGAATATCTTTGATGAGGTCGGGAATATTCTCTGTGATTTCAGGGACATTCTCTATTTGGGCTGGAGAAACATTCAAAGCTGCCCAGAAGTCCTTTCTATTTGATGTCGGGCCTTCACGCGGAATGGTTACATAGTTCCCTGATTTTATCTTAGCCTTAACGACTCTGTCGGCGCATTTAACCTCAGCTTCATACTTGGTCAGCCAATCTAATCCGAGAATAAGATCGAATTCATTGAAATTCATGACGATAGAGATAATAGGGAATTTATAACAGGAAAAAGAGACAGGTACTGCACAAATCCAACTGAGATTGATAGAACCCCCAACCGGATTTTGGACAGTCATTGGTTCTTTGAGCTTCCTCAAGTTCAAATCCAGCTTCTTAGCTGCACTCTTGGCAATAAAGCTTCGTGACGCGCCTGTGTCAAACAGTACTTTAACTGGAATATTTTTGACATTCAGCGTGCCTTCTAAAACATCTGCCCTTTCCTGGATAGTTGAGGGCTCAGAAGTTTCTGCCACTTCATTCACTCGAACTATTTCAGTCTTTTTTAATTGCCAGCAATCTTGCTTTACGTGACCAGCCTGATGGCAGAGATTGCATTTTCTATTTTCTTTAACCTTGCTCTTTGACTTATATCCCTCCTTCTTTTGCAATTTCAAGGACTTACATTTCCTGGACAAGTGACCTTCCTGATTGCAGTTTAAGCACATAGCGATCATTACTGATTCTTTCTCAAGTCTGGCCCTTTTCCGATTTACCTCGGGCCCCTTACTGACTTCAGACATGGTACCGGCCTCAGGACGATCAGTTTCAGACTCAATTTTATTACTAGAGCTGACTTCCTCTTTGTACCGTAGCATACCTTTCTTGTCTAGATCTTCGTACTGATAAGCCATGTATATCATTTCAGAAAAGGGGAGCTTCACGTTCCTCATTACACTGTTTTGATATTTTCTTTGAAGCCCGTGAATAAATCTCAGATTTTTCCTCTTCGGATTTTCAATTAGATGAGGGGCAAAGTGAGAAAGTTCATTGAATTTCTTATGATATTCGGGAATGGTCATATCTCCTTGTATCAGATAAGAAAATTCATCACATAGTCGCTCAATTGCTTCTGGAGGAGTAAATCTTTTTAGGAAAATCACTTTGAATCTATCCCAGGTGATATCACCTTCTGGATTATTCTTAACAACAGAATCCCACCAGAATAAAGCTTCGTCTTTGAGTGCCCAGGAGGCCAGTAATCTTTTCTGGTCATCCCTCAGCTTTGAACCATCAAATATCTTTTCAGCCGAACGAATCCAAGCCTGTGTCTTCATAATAGATTCTTCACCAGAGAACGGTATTCCACCCATGTTTCGATATTTGATTAATAGGGCCTCAATATCCGGTTCTGTATTCCTTCTGTTTCTGACACTCATTTTCTAGTACTTCTGCAAGTAGCAGATCAAGTGTCAGGTCACAGAAAAGATAATTTAAAATATAGAAACATATACTTCAATGTAAATATGTCTATCGAGGTGCTATTTCATTCTGCTTTACTCATACTAGGATATTACTGATCCTATCTGTAATGAGTTGCTCGTCCTAGAACACTTCTGGTTCTATTTCTGACAAGTTCGTTCGAATGTTATATTCCAGAACTAAGCTTAACCAAAGCTCTGATACCACGTTGAGACGACCCGAAATCCCGTACTAACGGAGACAAGGGTTATCTTTGGAATATAACACAGAAACATATAATAGCAGAACAAAATTAAATAAATACACCAGACAATGAACAATAGAATATACTGGATAAAAGTAATCATCAGAGTTACACAGTATACAGGATCTTACTTAGTACAATTACAGTTCAGCTATACATAAATGTCTACAGCGGAAAACAAACAAAATATGTACAATAGGAGATGAACAACATAAAAAGAGATAAATGATAGAATCCATCTTCAGCTCCAGCTATCCAGAAAGAACCAGCTAAACCTGAATACAAGGCTGCCCGTGTAGAAAAAGGGGCACCCGAGTTTGAAAGTGAAACAAACTATGAGTCAGTCATGGGACTGGTATGAGAAATCCATTCAACACATATATAATATGGAAAATCACAGGACCACGCCACTTTCGTGGAACGGGTTTACTCCATTGGATTGCCAGTGCTTTAAAACAAATCTTTCTTTTAAACATCGCAATGCTTTTTATAAAAATGAAGCCATTATAAGACTCAGTTCCCATCACACAATGCAACGCAAACCGGAGGAAAGAGTTTTTACCTTATAACGGCCAAAATATGCTTGATACGAATAAAACAAAGGCATTTGATATTATTGCTAGTGTTTATATGGTTTGAAAACAATTTCAAATCATAACTATGAATCATAGACGACATGAGCGTCCCATGCCACTATGTCGCCAAATATATATATATATATACAATCGAAACCGCACAGTCACATATTTGGAAATTGGATTTCCGTCCTGAACCAAGGCAAAAGATAGTCCTTACCGAATTCGAGACTGCCTAGCCCGAGCCTCAGGAACAGCCGCAACTACCCCTTGGATCGTCAGGGCCGGTCCACCGATGTGGATTATTATGCCTGAACACTACGTCTCCCCGCCCTTTGGGGCGTAAACGAGCCAACGAATGACTCCATCGGACCCGGATCGTCCGATCAAACCGAGGCGCCTCGCAACAGCAACAACCACATAGGTGAAAAGTATATAAATGTCAGGGCTGGTAGGTCACTGACACCACCCTAGCTAGGAAGAAACGCAGGCCCTCCCTGATGTCCTCTCCCGTTTCTGGTTCATACCGGGGTGTGAGGCTCCCGAATTCACGTTATACACAAAGCTACGCCACACAGGCGGTGCTTTGATCATCACCACAAGACTTTGCTTTTCAACAAAAGCCATGATCATTGCATCTTAGCATGCCACACAGGCAATTCATGCCATGCGACTGATGTCCATCGATATACAACCTCTGAGCTCGTGCGTTTCAGAGAAGGGCGTTAAGCAAAAGAATAAACTCTCCGCCGCCAAACAGATGTATATTTAATAGAGATCAATCAACATAGAATAAAATCCAATGTCAGACACACAGTCCATTTACAAGTCCGTTCTGGGTCTGAATGAAACCGGAGGCACTAAATACCTCGCAAACCCTTCGATCACCACGTACGTCTGGACGATCACCACTCATTATCCATATTTCGGGATGCCTCCCAATCAGGACCTCGGTTACCATCCAAACGAGGTGAAGATCTCCGGTCTTCGACCATCGTCTTCATCTTCGACTTTCAATCGTCGGTCAATTATTTGAAATGAGAATTAACTCGGCCTTTTCAAATAATTCACGTATATTTAGAATTTTCAAATCAATTTATTTCAATGGTTAAATTATTCGACAACACCAATTTTGTTCTTTAATGTAATTTTCACACCAAACACATTCAACCATCAAAAGCCACATAAATCGAGCAAATTCAGTTTATTTCCATTCCATATCGTTTGTGATATTTTATAACGATTTATCGCTATTTTTATTTATTTTAAAATAGCCAATTTATTCAAAACGACGCTTCGGGCCATAACGCGGCCGTGGCGCTGTTTTTCTTCAGATTTGATTTACACATATCTGAAAATCTAACCATTGGATCTTCACAAAATTTACCTCTTTAGAAAGGTCTTTTCAAAACGAATCCAACGGTTCCAGTTTCGGGAAAATCCGACGGTCGGATCTCCCGGTACAATCGTTTGAAGTTTCGATTTCAAAATACGAACTGCAGCGTCGTTATTCGATTAAATATAATTATATTTATATATATATATAAATATAATCGTTTCTGGCGCTGTTTTTTTTCAGATTTGAATCAAACATTCCAGACAATCCAACCGTTGGATTTTTACAAAGTTGGTGCCGTTGGAAAGATGTTTCCAAGGCGAACCCAACGGTTGCGATTTCAGGAAAATCCGATGGTCGGATCTCCCGGTATAATCATTTGAAATCACGTTTTCAAAATACGAAGTGCAGCGTCGTTATTCGATATATTTTAACTATAATTATATATATATATATATATCGATTCTTTTGATTTCAAAGCTACATCCTTTTCATACATTTGATAAAAATGATATTTTTATCTGACTGTCTTCTATTTCCAACACTTCACTATATTTTACAATTCATGCATCTAACAAAAATGTGATTTTTATTGTAAAACAATTCATTTCAAAACACTATTATTTTATATAGTTTATATAGGTAGTAGAAATAAGATTTTTATTATAAAACAATTTCTTTCGAAACAAGATTATTTTATACATTTCAAATTGATGTTAAAAATGGGATTTTTATGATAAAACAATTTCTTTCAAAATATGAATACCATTCAACACATGAATTTCTAATCAACGAATGAATATCAATTCAACACATGAAGGTTTTCTATAGTTTATATAAATAGATAAAAAGGTGATTTTTATATTCAAAACAAGGATACCTTTCAACACATGAATTTCTAATCAACGAATGAATATCAATTCAACACATGAAGGTTTTCCATAGTTTCTAAATATAGATAAAAAGGTGTTTTTTATATTCAAAACAAGAATACCTTTCAACACATGAATTTCTAATCAACGAATGAATATCAATTCAACACATGAAGGTTTTCTATACAACGAATAAATATAGTTTCGACAAATGAAAATAATTCAAACACATGAATATTATTCAAAATTTCGGCAGCATAACGTCAGGGTAGTTAAAACCGGGACCGTCCCTAGTACGGCTCCTCGCTCTACCTTAAAACCTCGCGGTTTTTGATAATGGGGATCATGCGTCTAGTTCGCACGCAGGCGGCATGTATATATTTATTTCATTTCCACAAACTAATCCTATGTGGTTTCAACCGAATATTTTTCAACCACAAACGGGTATTTTTCAACCACAAACAATCCCAAACATCCATTCGCTATCAATCAATTTTCACAACAATTTCAACCAAAAAATATCGTCCATGGTTTGTGGACGAGGGGCGTATATATATATATGTATATGTATATGTATATATAACAATTCACTTCATTTCAACACATATATAATTTTTACAACGCATATATAACTTATACATCGAACGTACAACTTATACAACGCTTATACAAGAGGTGTACAACGCTCATATAACTCATACATCGACTATATAATTTATACATCGTCGTTTTCCATATTGTTTTTAAATCAGAAATCTCACATTGGGTTCCACTCCACCAAAAATAGCAGAAGGCTCAGAAAAATATGCGGTCTCTTCTAAAATGTAGAAGACGTCCACACGGTCACGATGTTTCCGGTTTCATCGAATTTCGTTAACACAGCAAAAAGATATGATTTTTCAAAGTTTGCAACGGTTTAATGGTGTTAAAACAGCTGAAAATAAGACAAGCCGTATACCTTTCTGAAATGTTCAAAACTAGGTTTGAAGTTTTCGTGCAATCCGTGAATCGATTGCTCGATCGGGCTACGCCGTGTCGAAGAGGGAGGAGAGAGCTTCCAGCACAAGGGGGTGCGGTGGCGTTCGATCGCCTGAGGTGGCGGCGGCGGCGACTTGAACGTCGCGACTTCTCGACGTCCGTTCTCCCCCAATATTCCACGAAAAAATCCAAACCAGTGATGGATTTGAAGCTTGTCTCGAGCTCTTCAAAATCTTCAACTGGAGCTCTTGAAATTATTGAGTGGATTGATCAGAAAATGGACGGGAAGGCTATGAAAGTTTTCCGCCTTCGATCGGGGAGAGAGTAAAAGATTTTTTTTTATATATAAAAATTCTGATTGGTCGGGGAAGTTTTAAAGGGGTTTTCTGACGTGACCACCAATCTAAACCCAACGACTGTCGTCCCTAGCGTTTTACCCCCATTCTGAACACAATGGGATATGTTTCGAAGGCCCATTCGAATGTTTCAGTCAGTTTCCATTCAAATTAAAATATAAAACATTTAATATTCAATTTGAACGTGCATTTCAATTTGCCAGGGCCACAAACTGATTCGAAAAATTCCAGAAAAATAAATCTAGCTATGTTTTGACGATACGGTCCCAACAAAACTAGTTTCGTTGAATTCTGAGACTGTTTGCAAAAAGGCTCATTTTTGGTCGATCCAATTTAACTGTAATTGACCAAAACACAATTTCCTTTGCCACGCTCACATACTAGCTTCAAAAATTATGAAATTTGAAACCTAGCGATAACTTCACATCCCGGATCCAACAAAAGTGGTTTCGTCGAATTCCGAGGTTGTATGCAAAATGGCTAATTTCACGAGCTATATAAATTCCATAGCGACCTTTCTGAAAATTCATTCGGCCATAACTTTTACTTTCCGCTATGAAAATTCGATTATTCAGATTCGTTAGAAAGGTATTCACTAACAGATTTAAATATTTTTGGTTTCACTAAAATCCGTTTTGTTTTGCACCCGGTACAGTCCGACAAAGTTTGAATTCAATTTTTGAAACTGCAGCGCCATTTCAGGCCTTGTTTATAATTAATATTAATTATATTCGTTTTCAATTGTCGATCCAAACTCAGTTTTCATTGCCATTATTTAAAATATTTATTTTAAATATTTAAAATCCATTATTTTAGCCAATTTAAAAATTTTAAATTGGTTCGGATTTTCTAGGTCGTTACATAATGCCTCGTCAAAAACCTTACTAACAAAAACCCAATGGGAAAAATATTAGTGAAGGAAAAGAGTACACTATAGCATTATATATGCTCCCCCTGATTCGTAACGCATTATTCAAATAGTTTTGTGATGCAAATGACGCATACCAATTTTATAAACCATCTTCTGAAATGTTGACTTTGGAAGTGCTTTAGTGAATAAATCTGCTGGATTTTCTTGAGACTGAATTTGCTTCACTTCTATCTTATTGTCCTTTTGAAGTTCGTGTGTGAAGAAGAATTCGGGAGAAATGTGCTTCGTCCGTTCACCCTTGATATATCCTGCTTGAATCTGAGCTACGCATGCGGCATTGTCTTCATAAATGATGGTTGATCTTTCTGTTGTTAAGTGAAGTTGATATGTATTTCGAATGTGTTCGATTAATGATCTCAACCAAATACATTCTCGACTTACTTCATGTAGTGATAGTATTTCAGAATGATTGGATGATGTTGCTACCAATGTTTGCTTTGTAGATCGCCATGAAATAGCTGCGTTGCTGTTAGTAAACACATATCCTGTTTGTGATCTTGCTTTATGTGGATCAGAAAGATAACCATTACAGTGTCTTTTAGTTGGTGCAGAACTATATCTTGCTAGAAGATTGACCGAAAATGCAATATCTGGTCTCATGCATTGTGTTAAATATAATAATGCACCAATTGCACTGAGATATGGTACTTCTGGACCAAGTACATTTTCATCATCTCCTTTTGGTCGGTATGGGTCCTTTTTGATATCAAGTGATCTGACAACCATAGGCGTACTAAGTGGATATGCTTTATCCATTTGAAAACGCTTCAGGATTTTCTCAATGTAAATTGATTGATGAATTAGTATGCCATTTTTACTATGGTCAATCTGTAGACCAAGACAGAATTTGGTTTTGCCAAGATCTTTCATTTCAAATTCCTGTTTTAGGTAATCTATTGTTTCATTGATCTCTTCTGGAGTTCCAATCAAGTTTATATCATCAACATATACTGCTAAAATAGCAAATCCCTTTACCAATTTCTTTATAAAGACACATGGACAAATGAGATTGTTTTTGTATCCAGCTTTTACTAAATATTCACTAAGACGGTTATACCACATTCTTCCAGATTGTTTCAAACCATATAGTGATCGTCTCAATTTTAATGAATACATTGACTTTGATTTTGCTTCAGGCAATTTATATCCGTTTGGGATTTTCATGTAATTATCAGTATCCAATTCACCGTATAGGTAAGCTGTCACAACATCGGTCAATCTTATATCAAGATTCTCAGAAACTACAAGACTTATTAAATATCAAAATGTTATGACATCCATAACATGAGAGTATGTTTCTTTGAAGTCAAAACCTGGTCTCTGCAGGAAACCTTGTGCAACAAGCCTTGCTTTGTATCTCACAACTTCATTTTTATCATTTCATTTTCTAACGAATACCCATTTGTAACCGGCTGGTTTAACACCTTCTGGTGTTTTCTCTATTGGTCCAAATACACCATGTTTTTGAAGTGAATCTAACTCAACCTGAATAGCATCTTTCCACTTTGGCCAATCTTGTCTTTTTTGACATTCATTTATGCTAGTTGGTTCATTATCAATATTCTCATTATAGTCATGACTTTTAGTTATTTCAGTAGCTACTGCGAATGAGAATACATCATCAATTGTTATTTTACTTCGATCCCATATTTCTCCATAATTCGTATAAAACATTGAGATCTCATTATTATTAGGTACCATTTTATTTTCGGAAGCTTCTATTATTTCTTCTGGGATATTAGTTCCTTCACTGATTTTAGGAGAATTGAGATTTTCTTTTGATTTATCCTTTGGATCATTTATAACCTCTTCGGGAGGTTTGCTAATTGATGATTTTTCATTAGATGTTCTTTTTCTAGGTGCCAAATCTTTTGAACCTATCGGTCTTCCACGTTTTTATCTAGCTTTAGATTCATTTGCTACTATTGGTCCTTTGGGGATTTCAATTCTAGCTGGTGTATTTGCTGCTGGAATGTGAGATTTAGTTATTTTTGCAGCATTATTAAATGCATCTGGCATTTGATTTGCAATATTTTGAATATGCAAAATTCTTTGTACCTCGTATTGACATTGTTTGGTACGTGGATCCAAATGAAACATAGAGGGATTATTCCATGAAATTTCATGCCGTTCTACTGGAACGGTCTTTTCTCTCCCTAACGGCGGGAAATTTGACTCATCAAATTTGCAATCTGCAAATCTTGCAGTAAATACATCACTCGTAAGAGGTTCAAGATAACGAATTATCGAAGGTGAGTCAAATCCCACGTAAATTCCCAACCTTCTTTGAGGACCCATTTTAGTACGAAGTGGGGGACTGATGGGTACATGCACAGCGCAACCAAATATTCGTAGATGTGAAATATTTGGTTGGGATCCAGTTAAAAGCTGTGATGGTGAAAACTGATGATAAGCCGTTGGTATAATTTTAATCAATTTGGATGCATGCAAAATTGCATATCCCCAGGCCGTAATTGGCAACTTTGATTGCATAAGTAATGGTCTTGCAATGAGTTGCAAACGCTTAATTAATGATTATGCCAGACCATTTTGAGTATGAACATGAGCTACTGGATGTTCAACTTCAATTCCCAGTGATAAACAATAATCATCAAATACTTGAGAAGTGAATTCTCCTGCATTATCTACACGTATTGATTTGATTTGATTTGATGATCGGGGAAATGTGCTCTTAATTTAATTATTTGAGCAAGTAATTTGGTAAATGCCATATTTCTAGTAGATAGCAAACATACATGTGACCAACGAGTTGATGCATCAATTAACACCATAAAATATCTAAATGTCCCGCAAGCGGGATGAATTGGACCGCATATATCACCTTGAATTCTTTGCAAAAATGTTGGAGATTCAGAGGTGATCTTACTGTATGAAGGTCGAATGATTAATTTTCCTTGTGCACATGATGTACACATGTAATCATTTGGTAAATTCAACTGATTTGGTAAATCATGCCCATTTGAGTTCTTGGCAATTTTCCGCATCATAGTTGAACCATGATGACCTAAACGATCATGCCAAAGAATCAATTTCTTTGTATTTGTGAGCTTCTGGCTCATGTTTATAAAATGAGATTCAACTATGCCAATTTTGGTAAATTATAATCCAATTGAAATTGTACCAAATTTTTCTAAAATAAGCTTCTGGCTTTCAATTTTAGAAATAACACAAAGATATTCTTTGTTGTTTTCCTTTATAGTTTCAATATGATATCCATTCATTCTTATATCTTTGAAGCTAAGCAGATTTCTTTTAGAATTGCTTGAATATAGTGCATTCTGAATGAATATATGTGTACCATTTGGTAACACTATATGGGCTCTTCCGGACCCTTCAATTATATTGGCTGAACCAACTATAGTTGAAACTTTATATGAAATATTTTCAGATAATTCAGAGAAAAACTTCGGGTTTTTCAATATCGTATGAGTAGTACCACTATCAACATGCATATATCATCGTTTAAACATTGTCGATCCATACCTTAATAATTAAAAACAATACCGCTAGTTAGTAACTAAATAAAAACTAATAAATATAAATAAACGTCCACGAGAATAAACTAATTATCATGTCCAACATTACATATTATTTCCGCAATTCCATAAGAATAAACTAAAAAGGAAAAACAAATAAACAAAAGTTTCAAACTAATACATGCTGGAAGGAAATGAAATAACATAAAAATCATATAATAAGCTTTGGGCTACTTATTGGTTGGTTTGGTCATCTCTTCGAATATTGCATTCAAATTTTCATCGTTGAACAAATTCCCATCATAGTCTTCAAAGAAATCATCTAACTTCAGGTCAGTGTTATCAGACAATCCCTCAGTATTATTTGTCTCGATATTCTTCGATTTATGATATTCTTCGATTGTTTTCTTTGATAATCTACAAGTGCGTGACCAGTGACCAGTGCGCCCGCATCTGTAGCAAATTTCATCATAATACTTTTTATTTTCTACAGCTGGATTATTGCTATTTTCAGACTACTTTTTAAAATCAGTAGTTTTGTTGCACCCAAAACCACTATAACCACCTCTGCTGGGGTTGTATCCACGACCACGTCCTCTACCTCTTCCTCTGTCTCTGCCTCTGCCACGACCTCTTCCGGAGTGGGCAAAATTAGCATTAACTTCAGGTTCAACCACTCTTGTCTCGTATTTGGAAGTATGACTGTCTTCTGGTGGTCATATCGCTCCTTCAGGGAGTTCCGTAGGTGGAGAGGGTCTTTTTCAGTTAAATATTCTGATTTTAAATCATCGTGGATGTGGCGTCTTAAAAATATCAGAGCCTTTGCTTTGTCCTGCTGGGACATATTATTGCCCTTTTTAATGGCGTTCTCTAAGCATTGAGACTGTAAATGGATTTCGGCATCCAGTATCCATGACAAATAATTGTCTCTAGAAATGTCCAATGATTTAAATTCCAGCTTAGCGATATTCGACATTTTGCAAACTACACATAAAACGAATTGCAGATGCTTAATTAAACAAAATTTATATCAGCATATACACATAATGAATCATAAATGGCTATTTATATTACTGACATTAATTATACATGAAACCGTAGTCATGTGGTAATAGCCACGTCACACCAAAGTAAGACTGAAAAAAACAAATGCAAGCAGTCTCTTTTGATGCTTACTGCATCTGTTACAAAAATCAAAATAAACTCTCCACAATTGCAAATCAAAGTGATAAAAATCACGTTATTAGGTAATGAAATACCTTACAGAAAGTTTAAATATAAGGACAAGAAAAAATAAATAAGTATAAAGCCACTGTAACATGGCAAATAATGCATGAGAGTTGGGCACGTAAAGCATTAACAGCTTGGTCATGGAGAAAAAAAACGTGGCAGTAGAATAAATAAATGAAATGAAGGCCTGTAGTACCTTATTGATAGAGAAGAACAGGAGATTCTAAAGAAAATAAAGGCTAGCAGTACAAATAAAGGCTAGCAGTGTATGTTATACATAAAGCAGAAAGTAAAGAAGGGATTACCTCGTGATAACAGAAATATATTAAGAAGTCAGTAGCTTTTCTGTGTGGATAAAATAATGACGGATTCGTAAGAATAGAGATAGATATATAATTGTTTATAAACCGACGTTCCTATGTGAATGAGTAAAAATAGGTGGACCGAGTAAAAGTAGATAGACCGAGTAAAAATAGAGGAAAAAAAATCATATCGAAGAATAGTTCATATACAAACTGACGTTGTATATACAGTAAACTATCCTACCTATTAAATACAGTGGAATATCCACTAAAACAAATAGGTCGTATGTTAATCAACTGTAAAGAAACCAACTTCATAGTAAACACCAAAACTGTTATGAGATAACAAAATACAAATCATAAAGGTTCGTGCTGATAACGTGTTATAAACTAAAAAGAAGAACACAAGAAAATAAGAGAGAGCGGACATTTTTATTTATACAGATCTATTTACAACATACACAAGCTCTCTATTTATAGGCTTTACATGTCTCATCAATTACAATAGTGTCCCTTGCATTAAGCGTATTCACCCTTGAAAACATATATATTACAACAGATGTCGTTTAATTTGAAAATGTTAATTAAAAATGGCTTTTTTGTTAAAAATGTTTCATTAGAATAAAAAATGGAATTTTTGTTAAAAACATTACACTAGAATAAAAATGGCATTTTTGTTAAAAACATTACACTAGAATAAAAAGGTCTCTTTTGTTAAAAATATTATATTAGAATAAAAATGACATTTTTGTTTAAAATATTACATTAGAATAAAAATGACATCTTTATTAAAAGTATTACATTAGAATAAAAATGTCTCTTTTGTTAAAAATATTACATCAAAATAATCATGTCATTTTTTGTTAGGAAATGTCATGTTAAAATAATCATGTCGTTTCATTAGAAAATATCATGCTAACAATCATGTCATTCTATTAGAAAATGTTATGTTAATTAAAAATGTCCTTTTATTAGAAAAAGTTATGTTACTTAAAAATATCATGTTATTGGAAATATCATGTTAAAGTAGAAATGTCATTTATTTAGATTATGTTAATTAGAAATGTCATTTTACTAGAAAATTGATCATAAGTTAAAATATGATTTGTGCTAGACTAAGACATTATCATTATAATGTTAGTAAGATTGTTGAAATTAAATTATAAATATTTATTTATAATTTGAACAGTGAAAATTGGTTAAATTTATTAACCAATGATTTAGTTAAATAACTGTTGTTGTCTGAAAACCCCACACGAGTATTGGGATGATATTTGACATACATTAGTCCGAATATTTTGTTGTATGTCAATCGATGGATTGACAGGCGGCGGTGAGCGTTATTTACTCATTTTAATGCTCGCACAGTTGTAAATTTCACTTTGGATGTGAATTGGTTGTCTAATGATTATTTATCATTATTGTTGTGTTCATGTGATGTGTGAAATCCATATAACCAAAATTATATGGTAACTGATTGGGTCGCATTCCGATTCAGAATATTTTATAAATAAAGAATATTTTAAAATAAAGAATATTGTAATATAAGGAATACTTTTACATAAATAATCCTTTTATATAAAGAATATTTTTAAATCATGAATATTTTAAAATAATATTCAACGAAGAATAAAATGATATGTGAATTTGGTTTATTGTGAACTGTGTTTTAAATGACATTTGTTCTTTAACCCAATTAACGGTGAAAATATGATTTAGAATTTATAAATCTTTTTATTAAGATTTAAAAAGAAAATTTCCAAAGTCATGTTTTCCAATTTAATATATTAAACTGGAATTGAGTGGAAATTCGATTTGACAATAATCGAGATAAGCTTTTGTAAAAGAAGACTGTTACTATATATGGAATTTAAAAGGCTTTGTCGTTATTCCATTTATATTATTAGTCTGATACGGAAATTTATATCGATTATATATTGATACGATTTCTGTGGAAATTCCATATTTAATGGAAGATGATTTTGGGTTTATCGAGAACTGTGTTTTAAATGACATTGGTTCTTTAATCTAGTTAAAAATAAGATTAATTTCTTAAAATTTGAATAATCATAAAGTAATGATTTTTGATATTAAAATCAAATTGGAGTTTTATTGAATCTTTAAAAGGAAGACTAAAGAATAAATTTAAATGAATTTATCTTTGATAAAATTGATGAGAATCTTTCCCTTTTAATATGAATATTTTATTAAAGGAATATTCTGAATTGGAATAAGACGTATGATGTGTATTTATAGCACTTAAATTTTCATTATAAAATACGCGAGTTATTCGAAAAGACGGGGTTTAACCCATTCTGAATAATTACTACGACGATTAAAAGTCGAAGACATTGAAGAAGGTGAGTGAAGACCGGCGATCTTCACATCGAATGGATGACTACTGATGCCCGACACTGGATTGCTCCTAGGAAAGGGTTAAAGTGGTAGTTGTCCGGACATACTTGTTGATTGTTCGGATATGCGAGCACCTCTTTTCCGTATTGGACATACGGGACGAGGAACAAGGTGTCTCCGGTTTCGTTCAGACCCAGAACGGACTTGTAAATGGATGTGTGTCTGACATTGGATTTCATTCCATGTAAATTAAATTGATTTCTGTTTAATATAAATCTGTGGTGGCGGAGAATTTATTCTCTTGCTTAACACCCTTCTCTGGGACGCACGAGCTCAGAGGTTTTATATTGGTAGTTATCGATCGCATAGCATGAATTGTCGATGTGGCATGCCAAGATGCAAATGATCAGGGCTTTTGTTGAAAAGTAGAGCCTTGTGGTTGATGATCAAAGCATAGCCTATTTTGGAATGGCTTTGTGCATAGCGTTACCTCGCGAGCCTCACACCACGGTAAGAGTCAGAAACAGGACAAGGGAACGCAGGGAGTGCACACGTTTCTTTCTAGCTAGAAGTGGTATCAGGGTTTTGCAAGCCCTGACATTTTACTTATGTGGTTGATGGAATGAGGCGCCTCGGATTTATTGGTCGATAGTGACCATTTTATAGGTTCAATAGGACCGGGAAGCGTGTGTTTAGGCATAACTAATCCACGAAAGTATTTGTGGACCGGCCCTGTAGGATCCAAGGGTTCGCCAACGTCCGAATCCTGGGACATTGCTAGAGTGTCTCGAATCGGTAAGGAGATCGTCCCTAGCCTTGACTCATGATGGAAATCCCACTTCCAATATGACATTACAACTTTGATTGTAAACCTATATATGGCGACATAGTATATGGTAGCTATGCCGTCTATGATTGATACATTATGATTGAAATGTTTTTGAAAACATATATACACTAATAATAATATCAAATCTGTTTTATCGTATCAAGCATTTTTGACCATTATAAGGTCAAACTCTATCCTCTGGTTTGCGTTGCATTGTGTGATGGGACTTGAGTCTTATGATGGTTTCATTTTTCTAAAAAGCATTGCGTTGTTTAATGATTTACTTTATTCCGTGCACTGGCAATCCAATGGAGTAAACCCGTTCCACGTTAGCGACGTGGTCCTGTGATTAGCCTTATTGTTAGATAAGTTAGGAAAGATTTCTCATACCAGTCTCATGACTGACCCGTAGTTTGTTTCACTTTGCAAACTCGGGTGCCCTCTTTTCCACATGGGCAGTCGAGTAGTTTATTTTGCAGATATATTGAGCAGGATTCTGGATCGAAGCTTAAAGCTATGTCCAGAGCATTGATAGTCTTCCGCTGTGTTAGTTTATATTTCCGCTATGCAGTGTATTACATTCATTGTAAATTTATCTTCCGCTGTTGTATTATTACATTCGATGTACTCTGATATATTCTGTACCTTGATATAACATTATTATAATGTTTATAAAAGTCTGCTGTTATTTTTTCTGATGTGTTGTAAGCCCAAAGTTAGCGTAGTCGGATTTTTGAGCGGTCTTAGTCGATTTTGCGATCGATTAGGTCCAGGCGAAATCCGAATCGTTACAGTTGGTATCAGAGCTCTGGTTAGCTCAAACCTTTGGGGTGCAACTCGTTAGAACTGAACAAAAGACTCATTAGAGGTAGGATTAGTAATGTCCCATAAAAGAATACTCATTAGAGATAGGATCAGCGGTATTCTAGAATGAGAAACGTCATTAGAGATGGGGTTAGAAATGCCCTAGAATGAGTTGAGAGTGACAATTTTATAATTAACATATTTGTGATTATATATATAATCCAATCTTAGAAAATATGATTTTTGAATATATAAAAGTTATATATATTTGAAAAGCTAATCAACTAATTGATTGATGATTGTGTTGTGTGATTATTAGTTCAACATATAAACTTATTGAAACCAATAAATGAATGAAAGTTGACTTGGTTAGTTAAACAACTTTCCGCTCCGTTCCATTTCGAGGACGAAAAGATTTTAAGTGGGGGAGATTGTAACAACCTGGAAAATCAGAACCAATTTAAAATTTTATTTTAAGAAAATTTTGTTAGAAAATGCGTCAAAATTTAAAAATTCCATTATTAAATTAAAATATTAAATTGAAATAAAAATTAATAAAATTATGATGTTATTTATAAATGATTTCAAATTTATTTCTAATAAACAATTATTTGTAATTAGATAAATAGTGATTTATTGCAATTTAAATTTGTATCAAATTGTATGTATATTTATTTATTTTATTTATTCTTGCATAAGCATTGAATAGGTTGATTTAAAATAATATGTAGATTCTAAATAAATCATGACAGCATGTCATTATATTATAATATGTAGTGTTAGATAAACATGTCATTATGTTATTTAATATTATGTGTTTTGAAATTTAAAAAGTCACATAACTTTCTTATAGTCATCATTAAACAATAAGTTATGCATTCATTACTTTCCGTTATTCTCTTTCCCTATGTAATTTTCTTCTGAATTTTGAATAAGACATAAATGCTGATTAGATTGACATGTCATATCAACGAATTTATTTCATTTGTAACCTACTACATATGTAGAGACACAGGTGAGGAATAAAGTAAAACATATAACCAAATAAAGAAAAAAAAGGGAAAGTCACCTCCTTCATAAAATAAGTAAATAAAATTTGAAATCATATTCAATCGAAATTAGGGGCGTGTCATTCACTGCAAGAAAATAATAATAATAATAAATAATATCGTAAAACTTTTAATGTTATCAATGTAATAACACATGATATCTAATACTATATGTTTTGAAATTTGAAAAGTTGCAAACTTTCTAACAATTAGCATTAAATAATTAATCTAGCATTCATTTCTTTCCGTTTATTCTCTCTCTCTCATTGTTATTTACTTTTGAAATTTGAATGAGAAATAAATATTGTCCCATCATGCCTAGTCAGCTAATTTAATTTGGTAACCTATTATATGTGAAGAGACACATTAGGATAATGAAATAAATGTTGGTTCGTTAAAAATAAATATTTTAACGTATATATAGAATCGATAAAATGTACATGCTATGAAGAATTAATGGGTTTATTTGTAAAACTAGAAATTTAATTATATTATATTATAAATATACTTTTATAACACAAACCCTAACCCTAAACCTATTACATCAGCCGCCGCGATTTCTAACATTTCAATGACCGAAATCATTCCTCAGCAATTCCTCAATCTCTCCTTTCCCTCTTTGAATCTTAATCCAATATTAAAACAAAAACAGAAGAGCATTCCATCCTCTTCGATTCTGTACGGTCGTGATCGGGAATGGTGGACCGGCGTGACTGATTTTTTCTCACAAACCGCCACCGTTTATGGTGATTTTTAGGGGCAGAGGCGGCGGCGAGTTCGATGATGGTGGGTGGCGAAGGACGGCGGCGTTCGGGACGGCGCGGTGGTGATAACCGATGGTGGGGCGCTCAGCTATTTTGGAGGTGGCGGTGGCGCAAAGTTTTGGACCATGGGTTTAATATGTCGGCTCTTGCGAATGAAGGAAGATGAAGTTAGTCAGAGGGTTTAAGTGTCAATTAGATTTAACTATTTTATTAATTAATTATTTAAAATTGTTCAAAGTTTAAATTCATCATAACTTATGCAAATGAAAATGAAATCAAATGATTTCAGGTGCGTTGGAACCACAATGAAAAATATTATGCCATGGAACTGATTGGAACTGGTTTGGAGCTATCTACAAATTCAAAAGGAATAAATATCATGGTGAGATTTCTCGATTTAAAATTATATATATATATATATATATATATATATATATATGTATTGTTTGTGATTGTATATTTAAATGTATATGTCATATAAAATTAGGATTGATGGATTTATTTTGGTTATGATGAATGGTTGGATCAATATATATATTGTTCGTTAAAACTTTGTCTTTAACATTTTAGTTTAGAATAAAAAGACTCATTTGATAATTATATTTTCAGTTATTAAAATCGATCATATGCTCAAAATATGATTTTGCTAGTTTAGAACAATATCATCAATATATTAGCGACATTATAAAATTGATCAAAGGATTAAAAATATTATTTGGTTAGATTAAAACATTATCGTTATTATGTTAGCAAAGTTAGAACATAATAATATGTCGAAAACATATTTTGCAAAATAAAATATTATTTTGTTATGAAATGTCATATTGGCATAAAAATGTCCTTTTGTTATGAAATGTCATATTAACCTGAAAATGTCCTTTTGTTATGAAATGTCATATTAGTATGAAAATGTCCTTTTGTTATGAAATGTTATATCAAAATAAAAATATCATTTTGTTATAAAATGTGAGGCTAGAGTAAAAACATCATTTTGTTAATATCATGTTATGTTGAATAAAGTAACATTTTGCTATAAATTGTTACATTAGAAATAAAATAACTTGTTATAAAATGTTACATTAGAATAAAAATAACATTTTGTAATAAAATGTTGCATTAGATTAAAATTGTCATTTTGTTATAAAATGCTTTATTAGATTAAAAGTATCATTTATTTAGATAATGTCATGTTAGATAAAAATATCATTTATCTAGATAATGTCAAGTTAGATAGAAATATCCTTTTATTGTTCACATATAAATTATTAGATTCGTTAACCTTAAAAATACCCTTTATTTGTTAACATGTAAATTGCTTAAATTTGTTAACAATAGAAATATCCTTTTATTGTTCACATATAAATTGTTAGATTTGTTAACAGTAAAAAAAAAAAAAAAAAAAAAAAAAAAAAAAAAACTTTTTATCGTTTGCATGTAATGTCAGAATTGTTAAACATCAAAATAAAATTGTTAAAAAGGTATAGATCATTTTTGTTGTTGTAATAAAATGAGCGAAACAAAAATATATCATTTTTGTTGTTGTAATAAAATGAGCGAAACAAAAATATATAATTTTTGTTTAAATAAAATAGTCATAGTAGAAAGTGATAACATGTTACAAATAAAAATTATATTTTTGTTTTGTATGAATAGAATTACCAAAATTGTCACCTTTGATAAGTTATAAAAATTGAAACCAAAATTGTCACCTTTGACAAGTTATAAAAGTTGAAACCAAAATTGCCGCTTTTGTCAAATTATAATTGTTCAAAATAAAAAGATACATTTTGTCAAAATAGAGTTATTGAAATAAAAAGATACATTTTGTCAAAGTATAATTATTGAAATAAAAAGATACATTTTTGTCAAAATATAGTTATTGAAATAAAAAGATACATTTTGTCATTAATGTTATATTAGAGCAAAATGTGTCATTTTTTCATTAATGTTATATTAGAATAAAATGTGTCATTTTATCATTAATGTTATATTAGAACAAAATGTGTCATTTTGTCATTAATGTTATATTAGAACAAAATTTGTCATTAATGTTATGTTAGAAAATAAATTTGTCATTAATGTTATGTTAGAGTCATGTCATGTTAGAATAAAGATATCATTTTGTTTTAAGGTGTCATGTTAGAAATGAAATAACATTTCTGTTATGAAATGTTTTATTAGAAAGAAAATGTCATTTACATAGAACATATCATTTACATAAAAAAAATGTCATTTACATAGAAAATGTCGTATAAAAATATCATTTTTATGTTGAATTAGAATTGTCATGCTAGATTAAAAATAACATTTTATATAGAAATGTCACATTAGATTAAAAATAACATTTTATATAGAAATGTCATTCTACTTAGAAATTGCCACGTTAAAATTGAAATGTCGTTCTACTTAGAAATTGTCATGTTAAAATAGGGATGTCATTTATTTCAAAAATATTAATTAAAAATGGCCTTTTTGTTAAAAATGTTTCATTAGAATAAAAAATGACATTTTTGTTAAAAATATTACATTAGAATAAACATGACATCTTTGTTAAAAATATTACACTAGAATAAAAATGTCTCTTTTGTTAAAAATATTACATTAGAATAAAAATGCTATTTTTGTTAAAAATATCACATTAGAGTAAAAATGACATCTTTGTTAAAAATATTACATTAGAATAAAAATATCTCTTTTGTTAAAAATATTACATTAGAATAATCATGTCATTTTTGTTAGGAAATGTCATGTTAAAATAATCATGTCGTTTCATTAGAAAATATCATGCTAAACAATCATGCCATTTTATTAGAAAATGTTATGTTAATTTAAAAATGTCATTTTATTAGAAAAAGTTATGTTACTTAAAAATATCATTTTATTAGAAATATCATGTTAAAGTAGAAATGTCATTTATTTAGATTATGTTAATTAGAAATGTCATTTTACTAGAAAATTGATCATAAGTTAAAATATGATTTGTGCTAGACTAAGACAATATCATTATAATGTTAGTAAGGTTGTTGAAATTAAATTATAAATACTTATTTATAATTTAAACAGTGAAAATTGGTTAAATTTATTAACCAGTGATTTATTTAAATAACTATTGTTGTCTGAAAACCCCACACGGATATTGGGATGATATTTGACATACACTAGTCCTAGTTGTATGTCAATTGATGGATTGACATGCTGCGATGAGCGTTATTTACTCATTTTAATGCTCACAGTTGTAAATTTCACTCTGGATGTGAATTGGTTGTCTAATGATTATTTATCATTATTGTCGTGTTCATGTGATATGTGAAATCTATATAACCAAAAGTATATGGTAACTGATTGAGTCGCATTCCAATTCAGAATATCTTTTAAATAAAGAATATTTGAAAATAAAGAATATTGTAATATAAAGAATACTTTTACATAAATAATCCTTTTATATAAAGAATATTTTTAAATCACGAATATTTTAAAATAATATTCAACGAAGAATAAAATGATATGTGAATTGGGTTTATTGTGAACTGTGTTTTAAACGACATTTGTTCTTTAACCCAATTAACGGTGAAAATATGATTTAGAATTTATAAATCTTTTTATTAAGATTCTAATTAAAAAAAATCCAAAGTCAAGTTTTCCAGTTTAATATATTAAATTGGAATTGAGTGGAAATTCGATTTGACAATAATCGAGATAGGCTTCTATAAAAGAAGACTGTTACTATATATGGAATTTAAAAGGCTTTGCCGTTATTCCATTTATATTATTAGTCTGATACGGGAATTTATATCGATTATATATTGATACGATTTATGTGGAAATTCCATATTTAATGGAAGATGATTTTGGGTTCAACGTGAACTGTGTTTTAAAGGACATTTGTCCTTTAACGCAGTTAAAGGTAAGATTAATTTCTTAAAATTTAAATAATCATAAAGTAATGATTTTTGATATTAAAATCAAATTGGAGTTTTATTGAATCTTTAAAAGGAAGATTAAAGAATAAACTTAAAAGAATTTATCTTTGATAAAATATATGGGAATCTTTCTCTTTTAATATGAATATTTTATTAAAGGAATATTCTGAATTGGAATAAGGCGTATGATGTGTATTTATAGCAATTAATTTTTCATTATAAAATACACGACTTATTCGGAAAGACCAGTTTTAACCCATTCTGAATAATTACTACGACGATTAAAAGTTGAAGACATTGAAGACGGTGAGTGAAGACCGACGATCTTCACATCGAATGGATGACTAATGATGCCCGACACTGTGTCGCTACTAGGAAAGGGATAAAGTGGTAGTTGTCCGGATGTACTTGTTGATTGTCCGGATATGCGAGCACCACTCTTCCGTATTGGACATACGGGACGAGGAATAAGGTGTCTCCGGTTTCGTTTAGACCCAGAACGGACTTGTAAATGGATGTGTGTCTGACATTGGATTTCATTCCATGTAAATTAAATTGATTTCTATTTAATATATATCTGTGGTGGCGGAGAATTTGTTCTCTTGCTGAACACCCTTCTTTGGGACGCACGAGCTCAGAGGTTATATATTGGTAGTTATCGATCGCATGGCGTGAATTGTCGATGTGGCATGCGAATATGCAAATGATCGGGGCTTTTGTTGAAAAGCAGAGCCTTGTGGTTGATGATCAAAGCATAGGCTATTTCGGCATAGCTTTGTGTATAGCGTTACCTCGCGAGCCTCACACCCCAGTAAGAGTCAGAAACGGGACTAGGGATCGTAGGAAGTGCACACGTTTCTTTCTAGCTAGAAGTGGTATCAGGGTTTTGCAAGTCCTGACATTTTACTTATGTCGTTGATGGAATGAGGCGCCTCGGATTTATTGGTCGATAGTGACCATTTTATAGGTTCAATAAGACCGGCAAGCGTGTGTTCAGGCATAACTAATCCACTAAAGTATTTGTGGACCGGCCCTGTAGGATCTAAGGGTTCGCCAACGTCCGAATCCTGGGACATTGCTAGAGTGTCTCGAATCGGTAAGGAGATCGTCTCTAGCCTTGACTCATGATGGAAATCCAACTTCCAGTACGAAACTACTGCTTTGATTGTAAACCTATATATGGCGACATGGTATATAGTAGCTATTCCGTCTATGATTGATACATTATGATTGAAATGTTTTTGAAAACATATATACACTAATAATAATATCAAATCCGTTTTATCATATCAAGCATTTGTGACCATTATAAGGTAAAACTCTACCCTCCGGTTTGCGTTGCATTCTGTGATGGGACTTGAGTCTTATAATGGTTTCATTTTTCTAAAAAGCATTGCGTTGTTTAACGATTTACTTTATTCCATGCACTGGCAATCCAATGGAGTAAACCCGTTCCGCGTTAGCGACGTGGTCCTGTGATTAGCCTTATTGTTAGATAATTTAGGAAAGAATTCTCATACCAGTCCCATGACTAACCCGTAGTTCGTTTCACTTTGCAAACCCAAGTGCCCTCTTTTCCACGTGGGCAGTCGAGTAGCTTATTTTGCAAATTTATTGAGCAGGATTCTGGATCGAAGCTTAAAGTTGTGTCCAGAGCATTGATAGTCTTCCGTTGTATTGGTTTATATTTCCGTTGTGCAGTGTATTACATTCATTGTAAATTTATCTTCCGCTGTTGTATTATTTTATTCGATGTACTCTGATATATTCTGTACTCTGAAGTAACATTATTATAATGTTTATAAAAATCTGTTGTTATTTGTTCTGATGTGTTGTATGCCCAAAGTTAGCATATTCGGATTTTTGAACGGTCTTAGTCGATTTTGCGATCGATTAGGTCCGGGCAAAATCTGAATCGTTACATAAGTAGAATTTTGAAAATATAATAATAAATATTTTCTAAGTATAGAAATGAATGGTTGTGAAAGGGAGAAGTAATTGGAAATGAATTCCAATCATAAATAGAAAAATATTTTCTAAGTATAGAAAATAATAGAAGGTGATATATGAAAATGTTTTCCAAATAGCGTAAGAGGCCAAGATGATTGTTGAAAATAGTGGATTAACAAATATTGATAAGGAATGGAGAAGTGATTAATTAATGAAATATTAATTAAGGGGCCCAGTCACCCTAGTGATTGTTTGATGTTTTGGATGGATGTTTGTTTTTCTTTCGATAGTTAAATAACCGACTATCGAAGTTTTTAACCATCGTTGTCAATATGGAGAGACCGGTTGGATTATTATCCGAGAACCACTCTGTGTTGGCAGTAGCGTTGCGAATCAGATTATATGAAGACCAATCGAAGACAGAGTAAAGTGCAAGGGCTTTTTCTGTTAATCTTAGGTAGAAATTGCCTAAGATGGACTAATGGAAATTGTGTCTCGATTTCAACTTATGCCTATTATCAAGTTCATGATTCATGTTCATAACCAATTCATGTTTTGTCTAATCTACCCAAATCGTATTCCCATCGCACGTAAACGTGTCGATCTAAATTACAAGTAAATCCAAATCCAGAAATAAAGGGAATAACATCAAAACTATGATAGGCACAAAAGACGAGCATAAAGTGATAGAAGGGATTACAAGACTAGCATGATATAACTTGAGATAATTGGTTACAACATCACTGGCATATAGAAAATAATAGGATTTCAAATCTAGCATAATAAGATGGTAGTCATGGCATAAGGTAATAGTCCCAAACTTGTAAATAATAGACTGATTCAACATCACATGCATGATAATGTTATGGACATGAAAGAGTTTGATTTACAACACGAATAGGTCCAAACTGATTTCATAGCAATATTCCCAAATGTCAAGATCCAAGATGGAAACTATGATAGATGTGAATCGATTTTCATACTTAATTCCAATTTCACTTTATCTCATGTCCAAATTACAATTAACAAGTTTAAATCTCAAAGTAACTAGAACTTACAGATCGTGGACTAAGAAATTGAGATGCAAAAGTTGAATCTAGAATCTAGTCGTCGAATGGTTGAATCGTTGAATCTTGATTTGATTGTAGAAGAAAATCCCCAATATGCAATTCCTAGCCGTAGTCTTCAAGAAATAGTATTCGTGTTTTATTTCAATTTAATTTTGAAGAAGAAGAAGCCATGTCCATCAAGAATTTGTGCAGCATAAGGTTAGAGAAGAATGGTGTAAAGAGAATGGGGCTAGGGGGCTGTTTATATAGGATTAGGCGGACGAATCTAGACTGAAACCGAGACCAAAAACATCAGAATGAACCCAGACTTAAAACTGGGTTTCAGCACCAGGTCGACCATAGGGTCGACCTGGTCCCTGGGAGGTCGACCATAGTGTCGACCCCTAGGTCGACCTGGTTCTGGGCGGGAAAATTCCCGTCCGTCTGCACTGGGGTTTGAATTCGAATTTCGAATTCGAATTTGAGCTGTTTTTCTGTTCTGAAAATCCTTGAAACTTCGGAGGGTCATATCTCCCTCATACGGAATCCGTTTTTCGAAAACTCGGACTCGTTTCCAAGAAGAATTTCGAGATGAACGCAATGGCGCAACCCGTTTTCCCTGATTCTTATTTTAAAATTTAATTCTGCCTTGATTTATGATTTTAATATGTTATTAAAATTCGGGTTGTTACATGGAGAGACCTGTTGGATTATTATCCGAGAACCACTCCGTGTTGCCAGTAGCGTTACGAATCAGATTATATGAAGACAAATCGAAGACGGAGTAAAGTGCAAAGGCTTTTTCTGTTAATCTTAGGTAGAAATTGCCTAAGATGGACTAATGGAAATTGTGTCTTCAGTTTCGTTCAGTCCAAGAAAAAACGTGTATGAACGAATGTCTGACAGAGTATTTTCAATGATTGCATATATTGGTCTATACAAATATACATCTGGTGGCGGAGAATTTATTCTCTTAGCATAATATCCAGAATATCTTTATACAAATCAATAAGTAATTAACGGATTTGATAATGTGGCATTCAAAGTGATTGTGCTATCAATGAAAGGTAAGTAATCGTAACCTCAAATCTCGCAACAGGAAAATGGTATAAAATCAAGTACGTCGCATGGTCAAGTGGGTCGCACCCAAGTAGGGTGTATTGTCGCCTGATCTAGAGAAATTCTTTTTGCTTTTGTAATCTTTCGATGATGTCCCTTTCGGGAAACGGTTGTTGGTCTCAACCATTGGTGACAATACACTCGGTACTCTCAAGCGAAGTGAGCGGTCGGCCATGTTTAGCCTGAATTGCAAAATGTTCATGTAGAACCCGGTATATTCCTCTCTAGAGATATACTGTTGGAAGGTGGTCTCATTTCTTGCCAGTTGGAATACATTATCCAATAAGAGCCCGCGGTTTTGATTGTATACTATATATGTGGAGCGTGAGATGCAAGAGTTCTACTAGATTGTTATTTACTTGATTTAGACACTATTATAATATCAGAATAGTATTGATTTTAAAGAATGTTTTGGGTTATCGTAAGGTAAAAACCATCCATGTTTATGTGTGAATCGGTCTTACGTTTATCTTTTCTTTTAAAAAATGATTTTTTTTTTTAAGTTAAACCAAGTGATTGGGGTTTACTCACATCAGTCTCATGACCGACACAGAGTTTATTTTGTTTTGTTTTACCCTAAACTCTTGGGTGCCCAAATTTGTACGGACAGTCAAGTAGTTCATGTATTTACATATATACTTAGAGGAGCTTGGAGCAGGAGGCTTCAACGTTATCTAGTTATTGTTGTTTTCGATGTGTTGTGAGCGTTGTACTCATACTGATACTCTGATAATGTTATGTTTATACAGTTAAAATTTTGTATTTCAAAAGCTGTTATATATATTATAATGTATTCCGCTGCGATGTGAGATTCTATGTTGTGTTTATGTTCTTCTATCTTCTTTTTCTTCTTTAATCCATAATGATTCATATTTATGTGCAATTTTGGTTGGACGCGTGTTGTTTTTAGTCAACTCAAATAGTACGGATTTGTGGGCCATTACAGTAGTATTACTTTTGTAGTTGTAAAACTTTGCTTGCAGTATGCATGGATGTAGCTTTGGTCATTTCCCTTGACCGAATACCTCACCACTTTGTTCATTTCCATTGACCAAATCATTAGAAATGTGACAGTACATTAAACGTAGATTTTATCTTCGTCTCTAATCCATGGCCCAGAAGAATGAAACGATAGTGGTGGAGCAGAATGAGAGGTGAAATCTTCGATTGGTTGAGAATCGAAATCCCAATTATTTGTATTCATCGCTTCGTTATATGATTGGAATGGAAATGACATTGATTGTTGGATATAGATTTCGGTGAAGTTAGAGAAGTTTGTGTGTTTAACAATGAGATATTCATACCAGTATATATAGAACAATAAAAATATGATCGTTTATAGCCGTTGTAATTTGAATATGACCGTTTATAGTTGTTGTAAATTTCAAAAAGTGATCGTTTATAGCCATTATAAAGAATACAAGAGGCATAATTGGGACTGGGAAGACTGCACGTGAGAAGGAGGGAGTCTGGCGCACTTTTTATGGGCGTCAGAGTCCAGTTTAGAATCATGAATTTGATCTTGAACATTACGCGTAACTGATACCACTGTCAAAACCACCTCCCCCCCCTCTCAATATTCACCTGTGGTTCATTTCCCTTGGAAATGCTCTTAGAGTTGCCTTTATGTGCGCGATTGCCAAGATAACGCGGCTGTTGCGCGTACAGCTCTTTTCATATTTATTATCGGTGGTAGCAGTTTAATGATTAATTAATAGCTTTAAACTTCATTTATACTGCATCATTGCACAGATGCACGCGTAAAGATAGAGATACGGATCACACAAAACGTGGGGTTCTCAGTCCCCTCCTAAGAGGGCACTTAGTCGCCTACAAAATTATTACTCCCACATGTAGTCACCACAAAATTATTACTCCACATGTAGTCACCATCCACTGCTTTACTAAATAAATTATTGGCCCACTCTAATTAAACGGTCTGTAGCTGAGTCCCATTCATGACTGGATATCACACGCTCCTAAGTGAATTCACAAGGGGAGGCCAATAGAAATACTTTCAAATGATCTAAATCATTTTCAAATATCCAATACAAATATTCGGATTTTTTTCAAATATTGAACATTTATCCTTTTTCTGTTATGAATACAAAAGAATATTGAATTTTTCAGTTATCCTCGTATACTCATGAAATGCCAAATTAATTGAACAAAAACGAATGAAACGTAACCAGCAAGATACATCTCCTTTAGGTCCAAGGAATTCATCGTCGCATTCGCCCATTATAGCAAATCCTTCGTTTCTAGCAAATTCATCGTCGCAGGCAAACAGATTGCAGAACAATATCAAATAACAGGATGCATAACGAAAACGAAACATTCATAAGGAATAATTCCATACAAACCGAATTTGTTCTTATGTAGTATATGTAGTCCTTGCATATGAACCCCGACTTAAAGAACATTATTTTGAAAATGTAGAATATTAAAACAGACGGAATACGTAGTCATTAGAGACTCTGTAGCCGAAGAGAAGGCCCGAGCAATGATATCAGTGCTTGAAGTCAGGATCCTTGACGATCGTCACAGGGCATGATGCATTTGACAACACATAATTTGTTACGCTTCCCATTATAATCCTGCATTGTTAAAAAAGCAAAGCATAGTTACCATACGCGTTATATACTGGCATTGCATTTGCGCGCACCCGCTCCAGCGCAAATATCAAATTTCATGTTTGCTTAAGCTTTCTCCCCATGCTACCTTCAATTTAGAAATGTTAAATCGTGTTGTGGCTTACTAGTCAGCATTTCTCTGTTCCCAGTATGCTTTATTAATTAGGCATATAGGCAAAAACAGAGTAGTTGAGGGATCCAGAAAAATAATTCTGTTATTGCATTAACAGGAACACCGTGTTTTGCTTGGATGCCTTACGTAAAGCTTTCAACCCTTTTTTCTATGAATTTTAGAGCATATGGAACAGAGCACTAAACTTAAGAAAGCTAGTATCAAGAATTATAAACGTTAACTAAACCATTAATCACGCTCAGTAAGCATTTAGCTTGTGAAAAGGACTCGTTCTGTAGGTTCACAATGTTTTAACATTATTACTTTTAGTCGTATCCCACATTTCTGTCAAAATACAATATATAACATCTGAAAGAGTTTGAATTTAGCTGGTCAAAATAAATAAATAAGAAGACAAAAGAAACCGGCTAAACTTAACATACGAATGTCTAAGATGATATTTAGACAGTGAATCCTAGTTAGTCCATCATAATTCATAGAGAATTTAAATGTGCAGTTTGTATTATTTTGTATTATCAATAAAGAGCTTCTTAAACTAATTTGCTGGATCTGACAATACTCAAAACCAGACACCCAAAACCAATGAGTGACCCTCTTAAACTAAGTTGCTCATTTAATCGTTTAGGCTCTCAATTTTATCTTTTCGTATTCTTTTCTTTATTGCTATGTAAAGATGATGAATTATCTTGCTGATTGTGATTGTAGAATCTGTTAAAAAAAAGACATTTATTTGGGGGACAAGATAGTGGCTTTGAAGAAGAAAATGAAAATGAATCTTCATTTTGAAAATTCACGTACTTCTCCAAAAGTGAATGTAAATTATTTTAAGGGTTTTTTTTTTTTTCCAAGTAAACTACGATCTGCGAAAACAACCAACTGTAAGCTTAACTCGAATTGTTAGTAACCCTACTGTTTGACTTACTTAGATTGCTACCGAACCTAGTTCGTATTCAGATTTGATCTCTCTCTATGGATTTTTCTTTTCAAATTTTTTTTTTTATTTTTTTTATTTTTAACAAGACTGACTACTTCTATCAATAAGAAGATGGAACAAAATGAGTAAGGCATAAGAATGGGTATTTTTGAAAGAAATCAGGATGAGAAAGGAAAAGAAGAGCGAATTTGTTTTTTAAACTCGAGTGGGGAAGGAGTAAACTGGTGCGCTAATAGAATATGCTTGTAATAACAGAAAGGGAGAAGGGGAGCTGGGTTGTTGGGGATTTGATGCTGGTGATGGACCTGGTGGTAGTGAGAGGATGTTGGGTCTGTGGCGTACACACAAAATCATCAAAACAAACAAAGCTTACAGGGTTTAGTTCACATAACATTCGAAAGAGGAAAATCACAAAAATGAAGTTTGCAAATGACGATATATGCTACCTCTGAAGTTGACCAAGGCCTCTACTACCCATGACCAAAGAATCAAGCTTCAAAGCATGCTCAGCTTCACATAGCTTCTCTCTAGCATCTCCCCAGTAAAGCTTTCCCACAATCGTAACCTGACTCATTCAATGATCAAAATTAGTACTAACCCACACACACCAAGGGAGAGAAAGAGAAATTTACTTCTTTCTGCCTTGAAGTAGTATCAAGCAGATCAAGAACTTCAGCATCACTCTCCAATCCATAGTGCTTCATTGCTGCTGGATCTCGCAATTCCGCCAACGGGATCAATGCTGCCAATCATTTCAATAATACTCAGATCGTCAATTTAAAAAATAAAAATAAAGAGGTACGCCGATCCATTGAGAATCGTAAACCAAATCGCAAAATCAGGAACGGGATCGGATTATAACAATACGATGTTCAATAATCAGAACTCGGCAATACTGTATTGCATAAATCGATTAAAAGTAAAAGCAAATTGACAAACGAATAAAAAGGAGAAACATACGAGACCCAGACTTAGCCCAAATGGCATGCTTGCTCTCATCAGGTTTTCCATGCATGACATGAAGAACGACCAAAGTATCCTTCGTATCCAGAAGGTTGTCGATCGCCCATTTCAGAGCCCTTTTACTACTCTTAGAGAAATCAACAGCTACTCCTATTTTTCTATCTCCTCCCATCTCTATTCGACAAATTTACTAACAAAATGTATCTCAGTCCGTGACCCTAGATCGCAAAAGGTATAGAAGCCGCATTGCCCTATTAAGCCAGAATATATTATTATTATATTTCCACTGTGGTGCCTCGATATCTTCCTAATACCGCAATTAAAAAAATAAAGCTCACTAAATTTTGTATGCTTCCTAATACCACATTACCTTTTCATTCTAATCTCCCACTCAACCATTGTTTGCCAAACTAATCACATACTCAGCCTTAATCAGACAACCTTAAACAAGATTAATCGTTGTCTACTTCATTTTTTCCGTGGAAAAATCCAAATTCCAATCGTTTGAAGCCCTAATCTTTCACTTACTCCTCTAGTTTGCTTAAGTCAAACCTTATTCACAACGTTTGTATATTCATTCACGCATTCTTTTAGTCTCATTGAATTTTTGTGAGGAGAAAGATGGTTGAATTCGCTGAAAACAAATGTCATGGCACTGAATCCGAAAATGAGGTTTATTTTATAATTTTGCATTATATTTTTTATTTTGTATTTGAAGAATTGTAAATATATTGTCATTCTATTATTTTGTTGTAGGATACGAGCAATGCATTTGGGTTGGAAAACATGGATGGAGATATCAAAATTGATCGGTTGTAGAACTAGGGTATTGGAATGAGGACGAACGACAAACGAGAGAGAAACATGGTAAAACGGTGTGGTAGCCCCTATTTTTTAAATACTGTATTAAGAAGAGTATAACAATAATTGTTGTGCTATTTTTTAGTTGTGGTATTAGGAAGAGGATATTGAGGTTCACTTAACACCACACTATTTATATAGTATGGTGCTAAGGGCACCCCAATATGTTCTTTCTAATACCGCAATTAAAAAAATAAAACTTATTAAATTTTGTATGTTTCCTAATACCACATTACCTCTCCATTCTAATCTCTCACTCAGTCATTATTTGTTGAAATAATCACGTACTAAGCTAATTCAAAACACTAATCTCTCATAATCATTGTCTTCTTCGCGTCTCTTGCGGGAAAATTCAAATTTCTATGGTAATATCTCAATTTAGAGTTACTAACTTACGTGTTTCACTTGACTGAGGTTGAGATTTCGATGTACCTACAGCTGTCTTCTACCTCGGCATTGCAGCATCGAATTTGTTGATCAGTTATAGATATATGGTTTAGCTCGTTAATCGGTTTTAGAAACGAGGACGAACGAATATCGAGCAGAATAGAAATAGGGTAAAACAGTGTGGTAACCCCTAATTTTTAAGTGTGGTATTAAGAAGAGTGTAATACTAACTGTTGTGGTATATTTTAGTCGAGGTATTAGGAAGAACATATTGGGGTGCCCTTAGCATCACACTTTATATATATAGCCCTTGACCTTCTTTTTACCGGAATCTATAGTTTATACATTTTCGTGAAATTGCGACTCCGTTGTGCTATGATGCTCGGTTCACAATATAATTTAGTTAACATCACGATTTCTTTACATATTTTGGTCCTACCAATGTTTATGTGTATACATGGATTGTAACATTTAAATTAGATTTTCCCTGAATATAACTAGGGGTGGACGCGATTCGATTTAGTGCACTTTTGAATCCAAACCGTTTCGTCACCGCATCAAACAGTTGATCAAAAATACAAATTATTATATAACCGTTCAAACGGTTCGGTTTTGCTTCGATTTTACTGTAATACGGTCTGGTTTTGGTTCGGTCTGGTTTGAAACCATATTAAATATGAAATAAGAGAATTATTTCCATCAACAATTAATTTACAAATGTGTGACATTGTCACTTAAAAGTTAAAAGTTAATACACACAGTGTAATCCTTAATTGAAAAATTGGTTTCTAATTGTATGAATATTTCAATTTTACGTTTGATGAAAAATAAAATTATTTTATTACATTAACCAAACATCAACGTTAATTAATGCATAATCATTTAGTAAGATAACTCAAATAAGATTATAACTAGCATGATGATATTGAAATTAAAAAAATTTCCCTTGTGATATAACGATTATTATTAATATAACAACAACATACGCTGAAAATAGAATATACATCGTAAAAATAAAATAGAAATTAGTTACATTTTTATCATAAGATTATTAATGTGGGTATTCGGTACGGTTTAATATAGTTGGGTCAACAGTTCAAACCGCAACCGAACCATATCATTACGAGTCAGTTCGTTCTGGGCTATTTACTTTAGAGAGTTGATTCAGTTCGGTTTTCCGCATCGTTTTTGTTGTTCGGTCTGGGTGGTTTTCGTACTGCGATGCAGTTTACTCCCACATCTAAATATAACAGAGAAACATTTGTTGGTAAATCTAATTAAACCATCATGAAACATATAATGTATGATTTATGTTTATGAAATACAACGCTTTTATACGTTTACTTATAATAATTGTCGATTCTTTCTAAATTGATAAGCATTGTATAAATAAGTATACTTGTTTTTAAATTTTTAGATGTAAGCATTAAAGTTGAACGTAAATTTAATTTTGTGTTTAATGTATAGATTTATGTGTGCATACGACTTTGTTAGGCATAACGTTCCAAAAAACCATGTTCTTTTTTGCCTCAAAATGTATTAAGTTTTAAGTCTATTTCAATTAAAAAATATTTGCATTAACTTTTTGCAATTGTATTATATAAATTAAATTTCAGACAAATATTATAAGAGCACGGGAACATCATAGCTTCTAATACTTATAACGGAAAATAACACGAGAATTGTAAACAATATATGTGTTTCATAGTCTAACTTTTGAAATGAACAAATTATCTTTATCTTTTACTTCAATTATTCTTGTAAACCTAAAAACTAACATCATATAGCACAAACATAAGTCAACGTTTACTTATATCACTATTAAAGATATATTTGTGAATGCATACGAAGAAAAAAAAATAGTTTATGGGCAATAAATTTACAGCGAATGTGTAAATAAACATAGTTAACAATACAAACTAATAAAATTATATTATTATCTTTACTAATAATCGGAATAGGTTTGGTGTCACACTTTTTTGGTGTACACCTGAACTGACGAAAATGCCCTTCAAATAATTAATTTACCTATTCAAATAATTAATTGTCCAAAATTTTAGCCAACTTTCCAAATAATATGCATGTGAGGAAAAAACGAATAAGCATATGTAAATATAAATAGAAATAAATAATATAAAGAGAGTGAATGGAGGGAGAGAGACATGGGGAAATAGCATGAAAAAATGAACAATTAATGCAGACAAAAAATGGCAAGAGAAACAATAAAATGAGGTGGAGTGTAGATTACTACATTACATAACATAAAGGTAAATCTAGACTATAAATTCACACATTTAAAAATCACTTTTTTGAGCACGTAATCCCAAAATTAATCAATTAATTTATTAAAACCTTCCTTCTACGTTAACATAAACATACATGTTCTTTAATAATAAATCATTGATTACAACTAACATACAATCTTTTTTAAAACTGAAAGATTCCAATCAAGTTGACACAATCAATATCAATTTTAAAATAAACTTATATTATGCATCTTTCTTAATTTAATAGGTTCAGCATTAAATCAAAAGTGAACCTGTAAATATCTAACATAGTGAAAACCCACTGATCTGCCGCAATTTCAGTAATATAGTTTGAAAATTTCCAACCATTCATACTATACATGTTTTCTTCTAGAATCTACTCTATTGTATTATAAATACTGGTGCTTATATGCTTCACCCTTAATTCTTTTGCTTTCCACATCTGCTTGGAGCATTTCTCCTCCTACATAAATCATGATCCTTCCATATTTGCTTAATATACATTATTGCATAAATATTTTCTTCATATACATTATTATTATTTCACCAAACAATATGATGCTTTTTTCCTCTAATTCAAAGGGTGGAGAGCAGTAACATTTGTAGATGAAGGAGAGGATCCAGAAGGAGGCTTTGATATCGGATAAGTTGCGGAGGCAGGTGTAGGTGGTAGAGATCCAAATATGGTGGTCGACGGAGGTGTGCGAGGGAGGGGTGGTGGAGAGGGTGTGGTTGAGTAGGTAGAGGGTGTTGGTGAAGGAGGGTGCAGTAGAGGGCAACCCTGCGGACCTTATAGGAGCGTGCTTGGAAGAGAGGGCGACGAGGTGGGACTAAATATATTACAAAATTGTGTAAAGTTTTCTTAGTTCAAACTGAAGAAAGCTTGCGAAGTAAAACAATTGCATTTAAACATATTCATTCAGCGCTTTTTTCATTTTAAACCATGGATAAGTTTTGAGTTAAAATAATGAATTAACATGAATTGGATTTTTTTTTAATCAAATTTTTTTTTATCTTTTTTTTTTTTTTTTTTGAATTGGGAAATACACGCGTGGAGCTCGTGCCGTCATCACGCGCAAAGCGCGTGCCGTTACGCTCGTTATTATAGAAATAAAATTATTATATATGATATATTACAACGTTGGACTATATATGAATGAATGAAATTAATATTAAACTAAAAGTTTAAACGGAACTCGCATATATAATGATGTTTATAAAAGGTAATTTGATTGGTATGCCAATAGTCACTTAACATAAACAAAAAGAACTTTTAAAAATAGAAGTAATTAGGAAGAAAGACAAACTTTGATAAAAATTAGGCTAAAGAATGATAAATTATGTTTTTAAACTGAAGAACAAAGTTTGAAATACAATTAGTCTGGTAGAAAATACTAAATATAACAAGTGTTATATTCGGTTTTTACACTATACAAAAATGCTAGATATAATTAGCATTATATTCAATTTTACACTATACAAAATGCTAGTTATATTTAGCATTATCTTTTAGTCTAATTTATTCCAAACTTTGTCATTCAGTCTAAAATTAAAACACGCTTTAAATTAAAGCACCGAGCAATGAAAGTTGTCTTAATAATGATTATGCTTTCTGTTGTGAAAAAATGTTGCACAAATGCGGAAGCACTATTAACATGATTTAGATTTGCCAATTGAACATCAATCAGTATAACATCAATTATTCCATTACTTCAAATAAATAGTAAATAACTATAAAGAATAAAATCTAGACACAATATTTATACTAGTTCCACCATCATCAAGAAAAAAGTGTACATCCAGTCCAAAGAGGGAGATTTTATTCCACATAAGAGAGATATACAAGAGATTACAAGATAAGAGTTTACACAACCAAACCCTAAATTAGAATTAACAAGAAGAGACACTCTATTTGGGGATCACTGGCTCCATGCCAAGATGGGTTTATAATGAAGTCTGCCCCCAATATATAGCCAGTGAATTATATGTGAATCATCAATCAAATTACCAATATATGTTAATAAATAGTGAAGGAAAATTGCAGAGGAAACAATTAGTGCAAACATAGCAAGTAAACCAATCTTTCCCTTCCTTTACAAAGATGGTAGAAAATAATCCTACATTTATTTCTATGTCATCTCACGCGAATGCAATCAATAATAATAATATTTACTTTCCATTTTGCATATTTGTTTCCACCTATTTGTGATTTTATATCATCAAATTTAACATTCGAGCTTGATGCAAAATCACATATCTCCAACACTCCATCTCGAGTCAAATTCTCTTCACAACATAAAACTCTTCTTAAAAGAACTCCACCTTAATCCAAAATCTCATCGTGAGAAAAACTGAATATTTATCAAATGGGTTGTAGCAAAGCTACCACCCATCACACCTTGTTAACGAGCTCGGACCACGTCCGCGCCCGCTAACAAATATTGCAAATATCCAAAATCCAAATAAGGTAGATTCCAAAGTAATCTCAATACCAATAAGGCCAACAAATTCTCTTAATTACCAATCTAAATATAGAGCCAGAAACTAAAGCCAATTAGCAACAAAAAAAAGGCTAATTCAAATTTCTGTATAAAAGACAAATCTCTCTTCTACCACTTAACTCAATTAAAATCATTACAAACTTCTTCACCTACCGTCTGCAAAAGATGCATCTTCCTTATGAAATGCACCACACAAAAACCAACGTACTAAAAACAAGTTTGTAATACTACAAATATCTCTTTCTCGACGCTCGTCTATCACTTTCCCTGAGCTCCTTTCCTGATCATCTTGGATCCCTCGAGAATCATCAACATGAAGACCCTTGTCTGAAACATGATTAAATGTTCCCAAATCCAATGGTCTCTTCAACACACTAAACTTCTTATCACGTCAAAATTCCAAAACTAGAACGCTCTTTGTTCTCAATATAATCTCCTTCACCAAAGTCTTCATTTTCCCCAAAATAGTAGTAGAATAATTACCAGCAAATCTGTCGCTCTTTCTTGAAGCCATTGATGCGCAATCTAAACAAATCGCCTTGCTCTAATATCAAACTGTTGTGCAAAAATGTTGCACAATGCATAAACACTATAAACGTGATCTAGGTTTGCTTATTGAACATCAATCAATCTAACATCAATTATTCCATTACTCCAAATAAATAGTAAATAACTGTAAAGAAAAAAATCAAGACATAATATTTATATTGGTTCCACCATCAACAAGAAAATAGAGTACATCTAGTCCAAAGGTGAGAGATTTTATTCCATACAAGAGAGAAAAACAAGAGATTACAAGATAAGAGTTTACATAACCAGAACCCTGCATTAGGATTAATAAGAAGAGACACTCTATTTGGAGATCTCTGGCTCCATGCCAGGATGGGTTTATAATGAAGTCTGCCCCAATATATAGCCAGTGAAATATATGTGAATTATCAATCAAATTGCCAATATATGGTAATAAATAATGGAGGCAAATTGTAGAGGAAACAATTGGAGCAAACATAACAAGTAAATCAACCTTTCCCTTCCTTTGCAAAGATGATAGAAAATAATCCTGCATTTATTTTTATGTCATCTCATTTAAATGTAGTCAATAATAATATTTACTTTCCATTTTTCATATTTTTTTCGGCCTATTTGTGATTTTGTATTATCAAATTTAACACTTTCAGGATAGAAGAAATCATTAACTACTTCATCCTAGTATATCGATTTGGTAAAATTTGTTTAATTTAATGGTAAGTAGGAAAATGAAAATGCAGTTATAAAGAATGATAGCTTAGTAATGAATTTTCTTAGAAACAAAATGGCGTATATAAAATAATTTTTGGTGTACGAATAAAATTACCTTTAAAAAATTCAAAAGATAGCCAAAGTTACTTTATTTTACTATGAAGTAAAATCAATGAAAACCAAGATTTACTCGGAAAAATATGCATGTTGTCATAACAATGAAATGTAAAAATTCTGCAGAAGTTGTGTCCATTAAAAATCGTAATAGTTTTCTTACTAATTCTTTGAAATAATTTGTTAAAGAAAATATTTGTTATACCTCTTCCCTTAATAAACTCATATCACTATATACCTAATTCTACATTCAAATGTACATTGGTTTCTATTTAACTCATAACTAATCCATCACATTTACCTTCTGCTCTATTCATCACATTGACCTATACGGCTTAGAGGAAGAGACAGGGAATAATGGTCGGAGTAGGCCGTGTAGATTCTCTTATCTTGTGACTTTCCCCACATCCTCTGTGGTTTTATTTAATTAGAGCTATTTTTTTGAGTAACATATATTATCTTATTATTATGTGCTGACCTTTGGTTGCAGGGACATATCAGGTATGAGAGTTAATCTATCTATTTCCATATTTCATAGTATATCTTTCAACAGATCTTATCGCTCACACTAGACAGTTGTCAGACCCGAGGTTTTATGTCTCTTCTACTATCTTGAGTAGCCATTGACGATGCAAATGAGTTCACTAGATAGCAGGGTTCGGTTATGATGATGTTGATTTGAAAACGAGTTTGAAGGTGCTATAGCGTATACCCATTTGTATATATTTGCCTTCCACTGTTATGAGCGTAATCTAAGAGTTGTAATGAGGATGATATGTATTCAGATTTTATGGGATTTCATGTACATGACTATGTGATTTGATGATATTTCAGCTTCTTGGTTATTCTCTCATTACTCACTACGTTGTTGTCTGTATTCCTTATTATACTTTATTTATGCGCTATGAAATACACGATATGTCTGGCTTTGATTATCACTTGTGGTGACCGACCCATATTAGCATGGAATGCATCAACACACTATTCCCTTATTTACATGTAAGTGGTATGAAGCGGTCATCACAATATGTAAATATAGAATATTCAATACCTGAGGTTGCTATCATCAAAACTACCACTTATTGTACTAACAATCTCCCCCATTTTGACGATGATAACCATTTTTATAAAATATTTTCTTAACTCCACTAATTTATTCTCCCACTCGATCGGTGCATGTTTTATATTTTCTCCCCTTTTGTCATCAAAGAAAACTTCCACGACTTAAGATAAACTATCCTAAACATCGACTCAATTATTGACTTAACTAAATTACCGACTTAAATATTGATTAATTTATTGACTTTAACACATACTGATTATAATATTGACTGACTCTAATACCGACTCAAATATATAAAGATATCCTAAAGGACAAACATAAGAAATCATATATAAACTAATTATAAGTATATTAAAGCATCACAGGAAAACATATTACTCGAAATAAGCATTTTAGTTAAACCCATTAGATCAATCACAAAACATTTAAACAAATTAATCTTACCATATATTTATAAAAATCAATTCAATATAATTACGTGTCTTGCTTAAATCCAAACTTAAGTATTATTTCAAACAAATAAATTCAACATTACATAGCACTTCAACCCAACCGTCTTTACCTAAGATGGGATCTTCCCTTATAGAATGTCTATAATCATCATCTTTGGTAGTAGTGCATTTAGGATTGGCTTCGGTTTTGTCTTTCGTAAGTGAAGATATCATCCATCGAATCACAATGAAGTTTCTCTCTGTTGGAGAATGGAGTTTTGATGACAACAACCTTATTTCAATTATCATTGATTATAAAATATATACTAACATTTCTGTCTAGAATATATATATATACACACATACATATATATATATATATATATATATATATATATGCAGGATTTGTGTACATGAATTATTTATAGTTTCAAGAGATTTAGAATTCAGAGGAAATTCAGGACTCATGAGTAAACAAGTTATCAAGAGTTCATGACAAATATAGTAATAAAGTTTAGTTTATATGTAAGATTCTGAATAGCACTCCAAGTTCAAATTCAGATTCTGTTTTTCAAATTCTGATTTTCAAAATTATAATTCTAATTTTAAATTGTTTTTCTATCTTACTTATGATTTCAAATATAAGTTTTTAGTTTAATATATAAGTTTATATAGTTTTAAACCTTATAATTTTATAAGTATGTTTATATAATATATATATTTATGTTTTCATATGAGTAATACTATAGAATACTCATTTATATCACCAAGTTTTAATTCAGAAATTTCCAGAATAACATATACAATTAAACACTTGAAAAATAGTTTTAAAAATATTGTATACGTGCTTATGTCGACATACATATATGTCTATGTCGACATACAACTGTCATTTTTTCAATTTTTAAAGGAAGTGTCTTTTCACTATTTGTAACATTTCAGAAGCGTTGTAACCTTTAAGATCTTATAAATAGAGGTTGATTTCGAATTTTTTCATCATTCTTCTTCTCCATCTTCACCCCTCTTCATCCTACTATTCACCCCCTCTAGTGTTAGTCTTGCCTTATGATCCGCATTTCACGTTCCCTAACAATTGGTATCAGAGTATAGGTGTTCAAAAAGTTCATAATCTAATTTTTGAAAACATCAAATGGAAACCAACACTTAATAATAGTTCTTTTGTAGAAAATATATTTACAATCAATAGGGTTAGACACTTGAAATATTACACAAACTAAGTATGTTGAACCCACAACTAGTTTTGTACAACAGACTAATGAACAAAAGGCTACTACACATAGCAATTCTAAAGCCGTGAATATGCTATTCTGTTCATTAGATAAAAATGAATTTAATAGAGTGTCAGTTTGTAAATCTTCTTATGAAATATGGAGGACTTTACAAGTTACTCATGAAGGAACCAATAAAGTTAAACAGACAACGATATCGATGCTAATTAACCAGTTTGAGTTATTCAAAATGAATGAGAATGAATCTATCTCTAATACGTATTGCAAATTCCAAGAGATAGTGCATTCATTAATAACACAAGGAAAACTTATTCAGAAGAAGACCAAGTCAGAAAAATATTGAGTTTCTTGACTCCAGATTGGGATCGGAAAACATTGGCAACTGAAGAAACCCATAGTCTCAATGAAATGAGGATTGAAGAATTAGTCTGAAATTTGATGTCTTTTGAAGTCCAATTACAGAAAAGAAAGGAAAATAAGCCAACTGAAAAGAAATCCATAGCATTTAAAGCAACAACAAATAATTCTAATTCAAGCAACGAAGACGATGAAGAAACAACCTTAATGACCAGAATTTCGGAAAATTTCTAAGATACAGAAGGAGAAATAAACTTTCAAAGAAATAATCAGGGGAGTTTAGGAAGAAATGACGATCGATGTTATAACTGCAATAAACAAGGCCATATTAAAAGAATGTGTCCATATCCAGATAAATCAAATCAACGGACGGACAATAGTAATTCATCGAAGAAAAGAAAGAGGGCTTATGCAGCAACTTTAGACGACTCAGATTCATCATCAAGAGATGAAGAGCCAGAAAGTGGAAATTCAAATATGTGTTTCACATCGATTCAGAATTATGAAAATATCAAAGAAATGGATCAAAAACGAGGTACGCCTTAATTAATTTTTAATTTTTTTGGTTGAATGTGTGTTTTGTTTGCCTTGTTTGTTTGCTTTGTTTTGAATTTGAAATTTAAACTTTAAAATTCAAATTTGAATTTTAAATTTTGAATTTTGAAATTCAAAATAATAATTAGTTTAAACTTTCAAAATTCCCTCCAACTTTTCACCAACTCCCAAGGTCTAAAAGGTGTCATGGATTTTGGAAAAATTGTGTCCATTCAATCTCTGTTTATATATCTATTCAATCTTATTCTCTCTGCCTCTCATTCAAAATTCAAACAACAACTCTTCATATCTATTCTCTTCAAAAACAAATCTCTAATGGCTTCTTCTAGCACTCGTCAAATAATGAGATTATCCAAAACCGTCAAAGGATATCTCAATAATGATAAAGAAGCAATGAACACCGATGCTGACTATGTATCAAATGCAAAAGTTAATACGGGAGCTTTCGCCATCTTTGAAGACTTTCCATCTTATGATTTCCCTTCTCTTTTCAATCATAATGAAGTATTGAGCTTGATTGACGCTCGGGATAACAGTGAAGTATGTTACCCGAAACTTGTCAAAATGTTCTATGAAAATCTTAATCGTGGCTTTTACGAAGTAGATGAAAATCAAATTTGGAGTAGCGTAAATGGCACACAGATCGTTCTAAATTGTGAAATTTTAGGCAATATCTTGAATTGTAAGAGTACGACCTCAGATTTTTCGGAATTAAGAATCGAAGAAACGAACTTGAAAATTTATCATCACATATTTGAAAGTGATGCTCACATGGAATTCAAAAATCACTTTTTCCGCCCAAAAACAAGAATCGTAAGCCTCCTCCTTCAACATACCATCACTCCTCATTCCGGAAACTTCAGTAGCCCAACTCTCAAAGTCCAAAAAGCACTCTTTGCTATTATTGGTGGCTATGACATCAATTGGGCTGATATGATCTTAAAAGAACTTAAGCCCAAAGAAATGTCAACTAAAGAAAACTCTCTTTATTATGGAGTTTACCTTAATCAAATCTTCAAATATTTTGGAGTTGATCTCAAGGGTGAAGAATTTGTACCTAAAAAGGTGTTTGACTCCACAAATATACACCTTATGCAAATTCCACTCACTTTCAAGCCTAATGAGACATTCAAAGACAAACAATCTCGAATGCAGCAAGAACCAGAGCCTATGGATATCGAAGAAGAAGTAGAAACTTCTTCAGAAAGTGTATAGTGTCCACTCAACACTAGAATCATTTGCAAAGAAACGATTGTTTGAAATCAAGTGAAAATAGTCAAGAACCAAAAGATGCTTACTCATATGTCTAGGTTCATTGGAAAAATAGGAAGAGAATTTGAAATTTCATCTTCCTCCTCCTCATCCGTTGAAATCTATGCTTATCTAGTTTAAGTTATCTTTATTATTTGCTTGTATTTGCTTTCGAATCTCGTATTTATGTCTCGTAATCAGTTGGACGTATTTGCTTTCAAGTTGAAATGAATGTCAAAACTATCTTTAAGTTACCGTAAAAACATTAGAATTAAATATATTTATATAATATAATAACAATTAACTAAAAATTGAAAATTTCCAAAAAAGCAATTATAGTGTATGTCAATGTGCATAAATCATTATGTCGACATATAACTGCCAGATTTTCAAATTTGTTCAAAATTAAAAAATTAAATAACTAACTCATGTCCATTCAAATCCAATAGATTTCAAACCTTATATAAACCTATTTCTTCCAAAAAAAATTATTCTATCCTTTTTTTCTTCCTCTCTAATCAATTCTTATATAAAACTATCAAATTATGGAAAATCCAATCCATAATTTAGGTGAAAGTCTTAAAGAAACTTTGAATTTTTTCGAGAACACCCCCTCTATAATTCTACGAGATTAGCATCATCTCAAATTAAGCTAAATAAAGATGTTTGAACAACAAGAGAAGCACTTTGATGCCATCCGTTGGATAATATCTTCTCTTTTCAGAGACAAAGTTAACAATCTCGCTAAGGCACCACCTATAAAAGAAGAAGAAGATTGGGTGGTCATCAAGAAAGATCTGATCTGTAGAGTGGAGAAGTTCCAAGAGACGTTTGACTGTTTGGTATGATTTGATTGGTTTGTTTGATTGAATTATGTTTGAATTTGTGTGAATTTGTTTTGAACATTGACTATAAATATTGATTGGATTGGTTTGCTTGGATTTAAAACCTGTATATGGATTGATACAAATGTAAATATTAAGCACTTGGTATTGATTATTTTATAGTCATGAATTTAGGGGGAGTACTTTACTTTAGTATAATAGAATATGTATAGTTAGTTATAGGATTTAGGGGGAGTACGTTTAGAAATTCTTTTTGATAATGACAAAAGGGGAGAAATTATAAAATAAGGAGAGTATGTATGATTCATGATGACAGAAGGAGTATAAGAAGGATCAGAATATCAACAGGTATGAACATGTATGAATATTTTATAAATCAATGTTGTCATCATCAAAAAGGGGGAGATTGTTGGAGAATAGAGTTTTAATGAAAACAACCTTATTTCACTTATCATTGATTATAAAATATATACTAATATTTCAGTCTAGAATATATATATATATATACACACATATATATGTAGGATTTATATACAGGAATTACTACTGAAGACTGTATAGTTTGAGTTTCAAGAGATTCAAAATTCAGAGGAAATTCAAGACTCATGATTAATCAAGAGTTCAAGACAAATATAGTAATAGAATCTAGTTTATATGTAAGACTCTGAATAACACTCCGTGTTCAAATTCAAATTCTATTTTTCAAATTTTGATTTTCAAATTCTGATTTTCAAATTTCTAATTCTAGTTTCAAATTGTTTTTCTATCTAACTTATGATTTCAAATATAAGTTTTTAGTTTAATATATAAGTTTATATAGTTTTATAACTTTATAGTTTTATAGTTATATAGTTTTAAACCTTATAATTTTATGAATACATTTACATAATATATGTTTATGTTTTCATATGATTTAATACTTTAGAATACTCATTTATATCCCTAAGTTTTAATTCAAGAATTTCTAGAATAATATATACAACTAAACACTTGAAAAATAGTTTTAAAAATATTCTATACACGCTTATGTTGACATACATATATGTCTATGTCGACATACAACTGTCATTTTTTTCAATTTTCAAAGGAACCGTCTTTTCACTATTTGTAACATTCCAGAGGCATTGCAACCTTTTAAATCTTATAAATATGGGTTGATTTCGAATTTTTTTTCATCATTCTTCTTCTCCATCTTCACCTCTCTTCATCCCACCATCATATTCTATCGATTCTACCATTCTATTTTGTCGATTTCTATTCTAATTACATAAAACTTCTCCTTTTCTCACTCTGTACTCGTTACTCCCTGAATTGAAGTGTTGTTGAAGAGTTATAGGGCTGTTGTAATCATTTGGAAGTGTTTGGGAAAAGGTGTGTTCCTTGTTGCCTTGAAATCAAGGAAAGGGAGCGGTGGTAATTTTGTAGCCGTGAAATCAAGAGTGGTTTGAGCGGTGTTAACCTTGTAGCCGTGAAATCAATGGGATTGCACTTGGATAGTGATATTAATAAAACTCTGTGCAATCAAGCGTTGCATGGGGCTGGATGCAGGAGTAATTCGAAGCAGTATAAAATCCAGTGTGTTCTTTTCTTTTCTGCATTTTATATTTATCCGTTTCTGTATTTGTGTTTGATTTTGTGTCTACAATCATCTTTGTTGTGTGTGATTCATATAGTATATCATTTAAGTTTAATATTTTTGTAAATTCGTTAGAAACACTATTCACCTCCCTTTAGTGTTAGTCTTGCCTTAAGATTCGTGTTCCCTGGCACTCTCTTGTTCCTTGTTCACCTATATTTGATTTAATTCCAAATGCCCCTAATTTTGAAGAATGAATGGGAGCATATTTATGAATGATTCAAGTGTTAACTTTAATTTTTTGGTTAGATTATATAAAGGTTATCCATAATTTTGTTTTAGGGCTAAAGAATGAAAAGAGTATACATAAAAATATTTAAATTTGTTTTTTTATTTCGGAATGGTATTTATAAGGATAGAAATTTGTTTGAAATGAATGAACAAAAGTTAGTTATTCTAATTTTAGAAATGATTTTTTTGGCAAATGGCGGTTAGACATAGGGGTATGTTGACATGTTACAACCAAATTTCATATTTGACATATTTTTGAGTTTTAAAGCTATATCTCAATGGTTTATCAATTTCCAAAGACTATCACAAACATTTGACAGAAAAAACAAGATTTCTCATTCATGTTAAACATCGATTCTACTAGGGATTAAATTAATACAATGCTTAATGAATTAAAGTACAAGGCTAATACAAGATATATATAAAGATAGATAAGCTTTGAAAGAAGTTAATGAAGAAGAAAATGATAATCCCAGCTTCCAACCAATCTTCCAAAGAACTTGTCCATTTTGCTTGCAGTATTATTAAATTTCTTGCTTATAAAATGTTTGAAGGGTCTTTTGATTTCCTACGATCTTCTTTTGGACCATAAGAAGATCTTTGATAGTTCGATGGGCAGGGGTTGATGCTCTCTAAGGAAGTTTCCTCCTCTTCATCTTCCTCAATTTCCATTCTTCTCTTTCCTCATCTTCTTCCATTCTTTGTTCATGAGCGAGCCTTTGTTCATTTTAGTAAGTATTTCATAAGTCTCATAAGTCTCAAAAGTCATAGGAGTATGCATAAGATGAACGTTGGCTAGATTGAAAATTATTCAAGGAGTGAATTCCTCCCATTTAAAATCAACACCAAAAATAGTACATATACGAGTAAAATGGATTCCACGAAAGAGAGTATATTCATGGTTAAAGAGATTGTTGAGATGAAATTCATCAAGAATGACTTGTGCCCAATTTATGTCATACTGACCAAAACGAGCAAAAAGTTCTTTACAAACTTTAGGAGTCATGTTGTTTAAATTTCCCATTTTAGGAGTAATATATTATTGCAAAAAAGAATAATAAATTTTGCCTTTGGTCAAAATTTACAAATTTTAAATTCGAAAGCACCATTGCCTTCAAAATGTGATGGAAAGTCTCACTACTGTTTTCATCAATTTGAAACGTATAATAATATATTGTGGTAAATTTGCAACCAAGAACGTGCCTTAAAAATTTGCAATCTAAAATAATTTGCGTTACGTTAACGCTACTTCAAATTTGATATTTACTTTCTTTGTAAAACTTTACATTCGATTTGGCATAAAAACTTTTGCTAAGACAAGGATAATAAACAAAATCGTTTTGACTTGTGTTAACAAGAGAAAGGACGAGATTACCATTAAAAAAGAATATCAGGTTCATTAGAAGGAAAATCACTAAAAGAGGAAAACTTACTAGGATGGAATTTGTAGTAGTCAATGTACTTAATTTAGGCACTAGTAGCCTCTTGATCATTAAAAAGATGAGTTTTAATAGATTTTTAGAGTCTCATGGTGGTAGAAATGGTTGAAGATCAACCATGGGAGTTGTGTGTAGATAAGAATTTGAAAAATGAAAGCTTGAATTTGAAATGAGATGATATGAACGAAAGAACATGTATGATATAAATAGATATTAAATAGGCACATTCTTTATTATAAAAAGGTGCTTGTTAATGGCATAAGAATTGATGAAAAGATGGTGGAAAAATCTCAAATTTTGAACTTGAAATTCAAAATTCGGACATGTTTGTTGACATCACGTCAAGAGTATGTTGCCATGCCTATGTACTTGATTAACATAGAAATGTGTTTATTTTATGCTCTTATATCCTGTCTTTTGTATATAAATAACTATTACTTGGGTAGTGTTTTGTTGCTTTTACAGATATTCCAACCCAGCCCGCATGCAACCAGAAAAGTAGAGAAATGGAGATCAGATTGCTATATATTTACATTTTGAAGAATTGTAGATGAAGATCTCACATCTAGTTGCTGTTGGACAAGAAAATGATTGGTAGAAAGACCTAGAATTTCTCAAACCAAGGGAAGCTTGTCAAAGAACCAAGAGGAAAAGAAGAAAGGCCAAAAATTTAATAGATTTAACTAAGGCCCATTTGAAACTCTCATTGTAAACTCTTTTGTGAATTCCCTAAGGCTCATCTATCATTGTATTAGGGTTAGGGTTAGGGTTTGGCTATCTATCCTATAAATACCCTTGTAATGTCATTGTAGCCACCATCCTATCCTATTCTATATTATCTTCTCCATTAATAAAAGTTCTTTTTTCTTTCTATTATTTCTGCATTTTTCTTTTCTTAGCAATCGGTGTTGTCTTCACAATTAGTTTTGGAAGAGCACCAATTGTATTTTACATTTTTTGTTAGTGATTAGTCGTTTGATTAGTTTCAACGACAATCCTAATTTACTTTTTGTTGTTCTTCTTTTTCTGCAATTTTACTTTATGCATTTTATTTCTGTTTTGCATTTTAATTTCCAATTGATAGTTGTGATTTGATCGTCGGTTCAATTAGATTTGTTCTAAATCGGATCGCAGTTTCAATTTTTATTGTTTTCAAAAACCAACCTCGAAAATCGTCTAACTCGCCCAAGAGATTAAATAAATAATTTAATTTTAATTACACCTCCCTGTGTTCGACCTGTATGCTACACACCTGTGCGCTTGCAGTATTTATTTAAAAATTCGCGCTTTTCTGATTCAATAGATTAGCGTCGATCAAGTTTTTGGCGCCGTTGCCGGGGAGGTAACAATTGAATTTTATTATTTATTTAATTTCTGATTCGTGTTAGTTTTTTTTCTTTTTGTTCGATTTTGTTTAAAAAAAATCTTGCCAAAATTTCTTTTATTTCTTTTTATTTTCCTACTGTTTTCTTATACATATATATAGATAAAAATCTTGATTAGTTGATTGTGTATCACATATTGATATTATAATCTCTAAGACAAGGAAAAAAAAATCTTGCCCCTTTTTCTTTTAATTTTCCTTCGTTTTATTTTCATTTATTTCTTTCTTTTTTTTGTTCGCATTTCTTCCAATCTAATTCCTTCTTCAAAAAGAAAAAAATATATATACAAAAAAGGAAACTTGCTAATTTTTCTTCAATTTCTTTCCATCTTTCTACCACCTCGCTGATTTTCTCATTTTTCTTTTCCCTTTCCTTTTCTTTTTATTTGTTTCCATCTTTTGTCTACAACTTTCTAAAAAAAAACTTTTGCAATTTCTTCTCTGCCTACTTTGATTTCTTTCTTGTTTTTGTCTGCTTTTATTCCTTTCCTAAATTTCTTCTACCCTTCCTCTCTACTCAAAAAACCTTGCTTTTTTCTCTTATTTCCTTCCTCTTTTAATTTTTTTTCCCTTTTTGTTTTGGTTTTTCCCATTCATTTCTTTCCCTTTCTTCTTGTTCAAATTTTCATAAAAAAAAACTTGCATTTTATTTATTTATTTATTTCCAATTGCATTTCTCATTCACCTCCTACAATCTCTCTTTCCATTTTTTCATTTATTTCTTTCCGGCTCTCTCCTTCATTAAAAAAAAACAACTTTCAATTTTCCTTTATTCTTTCCACTTTCTTTCCAATCATCTACATTCTTTTTCTTTTTACAAATTTCAAAAAAAAAAAGATTCCTCTTTTGCAATTTTTTCCCTTTCTTCTTTTGTCTTTCTTGTTCTCAATACATTTGATTTCTTTTCTTCTCTTACAAATTTCCTTTCTTTTCAAAAAAAAAATCCACTTTTGATTTCTTTCCTCTTTATTCCTCCTTTCAAATTTTCAATACAATTACTTCTCATTCTTCTTTTACATGTTCAAAAAAAAAAACTTGCCAAATTTCTTTTATTTCTTCCCTGTTCTCAACTTCTTTCTCCTTTCTTTCGTTTGTTTCCCTTCTTACTAATATCTCGCATCCTTTCTTCTTTTACAATTTGCTGAAGAAAAAAATTCCTTATATAAATTTCTCTTCTTTGCCTTGTAATTAATTTTCTTTCTTTTCTCCATTTATTTCTTTCTCTTTTAAAGTTTTTCCTTTTTCATTTTTTTTCTGTCTCTTCTAATTTTACAACAATAAACAAAAGAAAAAAAATTCTTTCTGTTTTTGTCTTCTCTTTTTTTTTTTTGCTTTTCCTTCTCAATTTCTTTTCCAAATCTTTTACAATTACTTTCCTTTCTTCCTTTACAATTCTCTTTCTTTCCTGAAATCTCTCTTCCCATTTTTTTTTTGTCATTTGTTTCTTTCCTATTTGTCCACTTTTTCAACAATAATTAAAAAAGGGAAGGTCATAAAAAGATTCATTCTTTTTCTTTTTTTTCAATTATTTTTCCCTGCTTCATTTCTTCCCTCTAATCAAATACCCCCACATAATCTCATTTCACCACAGATTTTTTTTCAATCTACACTTCAGCACCATCTTCTCCAAAAAAGTTAGCTTTTTTTGTTAATTCCTTTGTTTCTTTTTCTTGTGCTTTTTTTTGTTATTCAATTCATTCAAAAAAAAACCAAAAAAAAAAAAAGATTTCGAACTAAGGACAAGGTGACTGGAGTTCAAGCAACAAATCAAGATTTCAGAAATCAAAAGAAATTGCAAATAGTGAGATTTCAATCATTGACACTACTCATTTTTTCTGGATGGACAGCCATACCCCACTGTAAATTTATTTTAACTCTACAGGTTCTCTGCTGCAAAGAAGAAAAAAATATATAGAAATTGCTTGTAAAAATCTTCTGCAGGGGCAGCGACTTGCATGTACAATTTTTAATTTATGCAATTATTCTGTCTGATTATTGTGAGTTGAAATTTCCATTACTATGGTCTTCATTCTCATCGTGTCTCAACAATAAATTCTGATTAGATATTTCAGAATAATATAATTGAAAAGTGGTGCTTTGTGAAGTTGATTGTCTCGTATAATTGGATCGCGGATATATAGTAGTTCAATTTATTGAACTATTAGCAAAAGAGGTTGCATACTACCCGTAAAACATTGGTCGTATCCCTTAGTATTTATACTATACGTGAACGGCCATAAGACCCTCTTCCCCCTTCTAATTGAGCCAGTTAATTAATAGAGCACAACTTAGTATTTTATACTATTTTTGAAGTGAGAGTAATTTCTGTCTTGCCTTGATTTCATTCAAATGTCTAATTCAAAAAAATCTCTGAGGGAAATGTGGGATAATAATCAGAGTAGACGTCCTCTTGAAGAGTATGAATATGAATTACAACTCATGAGGCAAAATTTTCCAAAATTTCCTGAGCTCAATGCCAACAGTTTTCAAAATTTTCCAACTGACCAACAATTTCAAAATCATGAATATGATCGAAATTGCGATTTCAATTCAAATTTCAACAATTTTGATTATGGGCCACATCCACATCAAAACGGTTTTGAATCGCAACGTACCTTTGATCAACATCAATATGGGGTTGGAAACCAATTCGAAAATAATTTTGAAAATGATTTTCAAATCAATCAAAATTTTCAAAACTACAACCCATATCCACATCTTGAGAATGACCAAAATTGGAATTTTCCCACCAATTTTAACAATTTTGGTTACGAACCTAATTTTCAAAATCAAAATGATTTCCAATCTCAATTTCAATTTTCTGAAAATTCAAACTATTTTGAAAATCAAGAAATCCGAAGCGAGAGCTCTCAAATCAACGACTCTGAAGAATGTAATTTTGATGAGAGGGCGGAAAGGCTAAATAAAAAGATGGATGAACTTCTTCGTTTAATGGCATCTTATAAAGAACAACAAGAGCAACAAAATCAAATTCAAACAAGCCTTGAATCATAATATAATTCAACTCTTAGTGACAACGAAAATTTTCAAATAACGACTTTTGAAATTGAGAATAACCATCTAAATGAAGTTGTTCACAATTCAGCAAGTGATTTGGACTTCAATTCTTTTCAAGAAAAAGATTTAAACTCAGATTTTGATCTTCCTCTTTCAGGCTGTGAAAAACTTGAAATTCTAGAAATTGAACAGAATGAAAATGTTGAATTTTTCAATTCAAATTTGGAAAAGGATTTTAACGAACATGAATTTTTTGGATTGTATGAGGATGAGTTGCCAAATGAGGAAGAAGTAGATTCACATCACGAGTTCGAAAATTTTAACTTTGAGAAATTTTCAAACAAACTTGAAATTGTCAGTGTCGAAAATACGTTGTCAATTAGTGATGAGAATTGTGATCACATACTCTTGAACAACACTCAGATTTCAAATTTCACTGAATTTATATACGATCACAAATTTTTGGAAAATTACACTGACAAATTTGTTGAATACATGAATTATTTTTGTAATGTTAGCTTTGTTGAAAAACTTCATGTTAGGACGACCCTGGACATTCATTTACTAGACTACAAATCGAGGTATAAAGATGAGATGGTTTTCAAAAACTCTTGCTTGTTAGAAAACATGTCTAGACACAGTGGGAATGGTACTCATAGGGCAAGAACTAAGTGTGGGGGAAAAAGATGGTGGTATTCTTTGCATCGCGTGCATCGTAAACACATATATCATTGTACATATGATCCATTCTTACATATAGTTAGATTGCATTTCATTCTACAAATAGTTTTGCATTTCATCCACCTTTGGGTACTGTCTTTCAAATTTAGAAAAAAAATTACAGTGTGGACACTGTATAGTTCTAGTGTGGGGGGGAGTCTACATTGCATTCTTTTGATTTTTCTCTAATTTTTCTTTCTTTCTTTTCATGTAGGACCATCATGCATTTAGATCATACTAACATGCCATTTTTTTTAAACATGACTCATTTTAGTTTGATACAACAAAATAAGTTAACAATTATTAGTCAGTTGATAGGATTTTTTTTCTCTCAACTTAGATCGAATAAGAAATATAATGAAAAGTTTAATTTTGAGGGATAATAGTGTAACCGATACATTGGGAGATTCTTAGGTGATGGCCATGAAATCTATTCTATATTGTAGACTTTCTTTAAATAAGTGGAGGACTTAAAATACTTATATTGGCTTTTCGAATCTTTAAAACTAAGTTGTGTTAAGTTGAATTCGCGTAACTCTCTTTTGTGCTTATAATTTCAATAATAATAATAGTAATCCAAGGGTATCCAACATTGCTTGTATATCAAGCGTTGGTGTGCAAACCCGCCAAGCTCTATCCGACATATTGTTGACAAAGTCAACGTTTGAATATCTTGGTCTCATTTTATGAGATTGGACACCTAAGGATTACCGACACGTTGTTGACAAAGTCAAAGTCGGCCTGCACAATCCGCCAAGCTCTTTACCCACTCTCCGTTAGTCCGCGAGGCAGTGCATGGGTGGTAAACCTTGATCTTCTAAGTTAGGTGTATGTACTTAAACATAAATTTTAAAATTTTATAGAATAAAGAATAAGCGATGATGCCCAAACACTTCTTGACCTTATTGATTTGACTAACCATACATGAGAAAATAATAATACCACTTTACAAACTGTGCCAAGCAAACTAAGAATCTATTTCATGGCTGCACTATGTTATCGACCGAACCAACTGGCCAAACTGGAATTTAACATTTGAAAACTTGATTTATATTCGAAAATTTGTGACAAGTTGAGGTATCTAAAATAAAATCAACTGACTAGAAATTGTTAATTTAATTTGTTGTACCACTTTCCTGAAATAAGTCGTGTTTTCATTTTTTTCATTTTTTTTGCATATGTCCATTGCATTCATGTAGTCTCATTAGAAGCATAGCATACTGCATTTGGATTTTGTGGGTAGTATCCGTTGAAAACCCTCACGAGACATCACTCGTCCTACTAGGGACACCTAGAGGTTTAACGGCTTGTTGCATACGCTCAATGCAATCGTGTTTCCTACGAAAGTGTGACCTATCTAGTTAGTTTTTCATTTCCTTTTTACTCGAGGACGAGTAAAAGATAAGTGTAGGGGTATTTGATTAACATAGAAATGTGTTTATTTTATGCTCTTATATCTTGTCTTTTGTATATAAATAACTATTACTTGGGTAGTGTTTTATTGCTTTTACAGATATTTCAACCCAGCCTGCATGCAACCAGAAAAGTAGAGAAATGGAGATCAGATTGCTATATATTTACATTTTGAAGAATTGTAGATGAAGATCTCACATCTAGTTGCTGTTGGACAAGAAAATGATTGGTAGAAAGACCTAGAATTTCTCAAACCAAGGGAAGCTTGTCAAAGAACCAAGAGGAAAAGAAGAAAGGCCAAAAATTTAATAGATTTAACTAAGGCCCATTTGAAACTCTCATTGTAAACTCTTTTGTGAATTCCCTAAGGCCCATCTATCATTGTATTAGGGTTAGGGTTAGGGTTTGGCTATCTATCCTATAAATACCCTTGTAATGTCATTGTAGCCACCATCCTATCATATTCTATATTCTCTTCTCCATTAATAAAAGTTCTTTTTTCTTTCTATTATTTCTGCATTTTTCTTTTCTTAGCAATCGGTATTGTCTTCACAATTAGTTTTGGAAGAGCACCAATTGTATTTTACATTTTTTGTTAGTGATTAGTCGTTTGATTAGTTTCAACGATAATCCTAATTTACTTTTTGTTGTTCTTCTTTTTCTGAAATTTTACTTTATGCATTTTATTTCTGTTTTGCATTTTAATTTCCAATTGATAGTTGTGATTTGATCGTCGGTTCATTTAGATTTGTTCTAAATCAGATCGCAGTTTCAATTTTTATTGTTTTCAAAAACCAACCTCGAAAATCGTCTAACTCGCCCAAGAGATTAAATAAATAATTTAATTTTAATCACACCTCCCTGTGTTCGACCTATATGCTACACACCTGTGCGCTTGCAGTATTTATTTAAAAATTCGCGCTTTTCTGATTCAATAGATTAGCGTCGATCAGTACTTTTGTACTATCTTGGTCTTTTCTAACTTTTGTTAGTTTGTGCGATTGTGTGTGTGTGCCTATATATATATATATATATATATATATATATATATATATATGTGTGTGTGTGTGTGTGTGTGTGTGTGTGTGTAATTTTTAGATTTCTCTAAATATTAGAAACTATTTATTATTATTTTATAAAAATACTCATTTTAAATTTTAAAATAATAACTTTAAATTTTAAAATATTTTAAAACTAAATTGAATTAACATAGACAAACAATCAAGTCAACAAAAACAATCAAACCAACCAAGAAAACTAAAAATTAATGTAAATGCATGCCTAATTTAAATCCAGTTTCCACCTCCGACTGAACTATGTATAGCTTAGAAGCACATGTTAGCCAGTTTTATATATGAACCGCTATCGCTTGAAGCTGTCTCTAAATTTTATTCGTCTAATATTGCAACATAGGCTCCTTTTCTTTTTCTGAAGGAAGTATTGTTTGGTGTAGCTTTTCATTTTTTTTAGATATGGACATAATTGTTGTACATTCCCTAGCTTGTCATAGTTGTAGCATCTGATTTCAGTTTGACTGTTATTTTCATTCTCTTGATTTTACTTGTCGTTTCTTTTGGAATTATTCGTCTTTCCATATTTTAAGAATTTTCTGAAGTTCATTGTCATGCGAGCTATCTCTTCATGATTGTTTCAGAGTCAAATCCATATATAATTGCATTGAATGCGATTGGCTTCTTTTCTTTCTAACCTGTCCTACATTTGAGCTTCAAAAGACATTGAACTGGCAATTAACTCTTTAATTTTTAGAGTACCAATATCATTAGCCACTTCAATTTCTAAAGTTACATGATCCTAATCAGGAGTTAGTGAATTTAAAAATTTTCTAACTTGATCTTCTTTAGAGTTTTTTCTACTGCAATAAAAGAATATATCTTGAAATCTACTATACATATCAAATACTGATTCATTTGGACTCACTTTAAGTAATAGAATCTGATTAGTTAATATGTAAATCTTAGTTTGTTTAACTTTACACTTTCCTTCATGATTAAATGCGAAGTTCTCCAAATTTCATATGCATCCCTATAGGTTGATACTCAATGAAACTCATTTCTGTATAATTAACATAATAACGTATTCAAGGCCATTGAATTGCTTTGTGCAACTACTTTTTGATCAGCAGTCCGGTGTGCATAATTAGTCTCTGGTTCAGTAAACTTAATTTATTTAACATTTCAAATATCTAATCCTACTGAATGTAAATAAATTTTCATCTTACATGCCAAGTGTATTTATTGCCATCAAAAAGTGGTAGTCTAGCAGCATACCTCTATAAATGAACTAGTGACAGTGCTGGTAGTCATTTATAAAAATCAGATTATGAAACTTTTGAAAACCGATGATGCGATACCAAATGCAAGTGATGTATATTAAGGATCTTAAAGGCAGATTAACACTAGAGGGGAGATGTATTATTTACTTGGATTTATGAATCTTTTGGAATATCATTACGAGTATATGTAAAATGATCACATAATCAAATAAGAAACAAAAAATAAGTAAATTAAATGCAGCAAAGGAGAGAACATACCAGATGTTTATATTGGTTCGAAGTTACCCTACTTTTAGTTCCGCGCTGCGTACAGTCTTTAATCACCATACGTTCAATTACATGCCTTGATTTCAAGGCCACAAGGAGATTCCCTCCAGATTCACAGACCTTTGAGCAAGCCAACTTGGTTTTCGGACAAACAAGTCACTCCCAGTTACTTTTTACTGGGCACAATCAAACCCAACAAAATATAGGGCTGCCTAGTCACAACCGCAAGGATTTTTGGTTTGTTTTGACAAAAAATGCATACTTAGATCTTTTGATCTTGATCACAATTGCCCATATAATTTTGAATTGAACTTTGATCATAGTAGAATGGAGAGAGTTTGATATAGAGTCAAATTAAAGAAAAATTGACTTCATTCAGTTTGAAAATTGGTAGAGTACAAGTATATATTTTTTGTTAGAATTTTAAAGAGAATAGAAAATAAGAAATATGACAAAGAAGTTAAAATTATGGTTATGGAAGAAGAATATATAAGGGTGAAGAGAAATGACAGTTGGTGAATGGTTATGGCGAACAGACACTTCCGTTTAAATTTGAATTTTGAAAAATACTAGTGGTCTATGTCAACTTACTTGAGGACACTTGTTGGCATACCTCAGTTCAAATTCAAATTTACTTTGTTAAAATTTGTTTTGAAAAATACAAACATATATATATATATACATATATATATATATAATGATACGAAACTTTGTAAAACAATTTAAACACTTAACTATATATTTTAAACATAGTAAAACTTAAAAAAACTTATTAAAAATAATTTAATTTTTTTAAATAGAAATATAATAATTATATATTAAATTTGTATATAATCAAATATATTAAACTTAAAGTATAAATAGCAAAACTATAATAGTATTGAAGTGTAATTATTAAATTCAAAACCAAAATCTAAATTATAATTAAAATAAAAAGTAAAGTATAACATCAAAATCAAAGTATAAGCATCAAAACCAAAGTATAAATATAAAAAGTATAATAAAAATATATAATTCAAGGTAAGTATTTTGAAAAGTATAAATATTAAAATCAAAAAATAGTATCAAAAGTATTTGAAATTAAAGTATAAGTAAAAGTATAAATATTGAAATCTAATAATAAGTATATAAAAATATTTCAAAGTAAAAATTACTAAAAAAAACTTAGAATTTCTTTTTGAAAATCAATTTAAAATTAGGATTGTTTAAAAAAATACTTTTATAAAAAGAATTTGAATACTTTTGAAAGTTGGAATATTTTAAAGAATCATTTTTTAAATGGATAGAGTGAGATTAGATAAGTGCAATCTGAGTTCTAACATTAAAATTAAGACGGGTAATTTCTTGAAATCTTCAATTCCTCAAAATGCATGAGTCTTCACCCTCGGATTCTTGAATCATTAACATGGATCTTTAATCTTGACACTGTATAGTCTTCATTATTAATACCTGCATAATATTTTGCACTATGTGTAATATATATCTTTAATTTATGATTAGTACATACGTAAATATAAAATATTTATTACCTGAGATTATTATCATCAAAACTACCATTTATGGTACTAACATCTTCCACATTTAATTTCTATAAAATAATAAATGTTCTTCAGTTACTTTCTTTATGCCATTTTAAAATAATAAATGTTCTTCAGTTACCAACGGGGGCATTCGCTTCCTCGGAGGAAAGAAAGAATGGTTCCTCATCAAAGTCTTCATGAGAGTAAATGGCATCTGGCAGAGGAATCTTGTTTAGTTCCCCTATTATCTGCTCCTCCGTGAAATCATCATGAACGACGGGATCGACCGGTGGTGAAGCTCTTGAGGGAGAATGCTCTTTAGTGGCCGGAATTTCTTTAGGCTCGTCAGCCCGGATCTCATCTCCCTTATACTTATTCAGATTTTCATCGTCTTGATCAACGAGCGATGAAGGACTCTTGTGGAGTCTAGTTGTTTCTGTAGCCCGTGAGGTTCCCTCTCCCCCAACCAGAGGCACATATTTATAAGGTTTGCCGTCCTTGCCCAGTCCGAATCTTATATCCAGAAGACGGTGCTTATGAAGATTCCCGTCGCTGAGAAACAGCTTTATTCTCAAGAAATCTGATTCGCTTTTGAGAAGACGAGACAATCGGTTTTCATACACCAAGCCTTTTGTCTTGGGGAAAGTATGATCTGCATGGAGAAAAGAAACATGTGAGCATCTTGATTATCTAGTCAAGTCACTAATTTGGAGACTTAAAACTCACTTGCTTTAAGCCTTTTTCGTGCGCATCCCGCCTGCAGTTTTATGTAAAACCAATCGGCTTTGGGATCCCCTATGCTGCTGTAACCGTCAGTCACAACCTTCTTGTTGACCACTGATTCAAAGTAGGAGATATTTGGAGTTGCCTTGGAACGATGCTTAAAAAGGTAAGCTCAGTCTGCAGAATCTCTGGATACGCAACAGATAGAGTGTATAGAGCTGCATAAGCGTTGGGGTGGAGCTGCATTGGAGCAATACGCAATCGCCTTAAAGTTTCCACAACGATTGGCAGGAACGGAGGAATAGCGCCTACCATACACATCAATCTACTAATGGTCATGTGCCCAGCTGGGGCAAAATTAGGTCTATCGTCCTTGCCTGGAGTTTTGACATCATCCCAAGATATTCCATGCTTCGAGCATAGTTTCCGAAGCTTGGTGTCGTCCAATTTGGAAGCCAGACAATCATTAAACTTGTCTATATCTGTGGTTCCCGGAAGCTCATCAGGAGCCCGGTCGTCCGCCTCTTCGGAGGATGTATCGTCTGAAGACGTTGATTCCGCACCAGAGTCCATTTTGTAGTCAGGATCGGACTTATCCTGATCTGAGGTTGAGGGAAGCATGTTGGGTTCACGATGCGCCAATGTCTCTAGTTCAGTGCCTTTCTCAGGCATCTCAATCACTCGTTTATCTGACATAGCTGTGTTGGCCAGTATAATAAATTAGAATACGGCTACCCTTCCCCCCGTGTGTGCAAGTGTCGGTGTGTGCATGTGCATGCATTAAGAAAAAGCATAAAAGTCAACAAAATCATCGAGATATTAGTCGTTGTTCGCTGATAAGTTATGCGCTTGTTCGGTCCATAAAGTTCAACTCAGAGGTTCTAACCTAACTGTCCATTGGTATATCGGAATTAAGTTGCAATGTTTGTGTAACAAGTTCAAGGGATCGCTCAGTGTTTGGATCATGATGCATCAGGTTGGGTCGCATATCAGGCTTCGGATCGTGCGCCATCTGCGGATCGTGGGACAGGTTCGGATCGTGAAGGAGCATCAAATAGCGTAACGCTAGGATTCCTGATCAGTCATACTTTACCAGAGCGGCTCGTGACAACCCCCTGCGATCCACATTACTTTAAGAACCCACGAACCGACACTCCTCCGTATCCACGATCTGATCCGCAAGGCAAGCCAACCATCCATCCATCTCGTCACCATCACGACCCGACCCGACCTGGTCAAACCTTTTCTCCTCTTCTTCTTCTCCTTCCTTTCTCCTTCTTCTCCATCAGCGAACGTGAGCAGCTGAACCCATCAGCCATGGCGTCTCGACAGCCTCCAAAACTTCGAAAACTACAAAATTCCGTTGTCTTTCCCCTCCCAAACTAGCTAAAAACTCAGAAAAATGAGATTAAAGTTGCATCGAGGCTTTAATAGTGCGATTACCTTTCTTAAAAATGGAGAAAACGAGTGGGTTTGTCTTGAAGATCAGAGGTTAGGGTCTGAATTGGAGAGAGAGGCGGTAACGAAGGGAAAAAGAAGGGGAAAAGTGAAGAGGGTTCGGGTTTATATAGGAAAAACTGCGACCGTTAATATTCCCATTTTTGTTTTATTCGAACCGTGGAAATAGGTGGGTCGCGATGTAAAGCCCATCACTTTTCGGGGCCCCAATGCTCACCAAAGATCGAAAGGAGCAACTCGCTCCGCGGATCGTAATGATCTCACGCGACCCGAACCATCAAGCAATAGACGGAAGGAGAAACTCAGAAATATTTGCAAAAAATTCAGAAACTTACCTGGTAAATTCGACGACGAAGTCTCCAAAAATTCCAGAGATAAAAATTATCCGGTAAACAGAGAAATGATTGAATATTTAACCGATATTTATACCAATCAAGGAATGCGACTTTCCGAAGTGACACGACATTTTAGACAGACGCAACTATTGATTTGCATCTCCCTATGAAAAAATGTCTCTGCAGTTTCGAAGCATGTTCTATCCTCGATAAAACATACTTCGAGGGGGCAAAATGTTGGCTAGCTTTTTGACCAAGCCATCAAGGTTCACACACAAGGAGAAAATATGGGGTCTCATTCCTCTAGTTCACGAAAAGTCAGATCACAGTCACTCAATCATCCCCAGGTCGGGTCGCCCCCTTTCGGATCGCCCTATCGGGTCGCTAAACCCCTATGCGGATCGATCTGCCTATTCCACCTCGATCCGATCCAAGCCTAGAAGTTGTAGCGAAGACTTTGACCTATTCTATCACGATCCGAGATGTACGGATCTCGCGACACCTGTCACCAGCTGTCATATTGACCAATTCTTCGTCAAGCCATGATCCGATCCGATATTCTCGGGATTTGCACCACGTATGACCGTGCTCCGCCTGATCAAATCAACTATAAATAGCCCAGAGCTTGGCAATTTTCAGGATCTTTTGGCAGTTTTAAGGATTGATTCTACCATTACTGTCATACCACTATTTCTTACCAGTTTTACTTCGAGATTACTGAGAGAAATCGTAATTGTAAGAGTGAGTTTGAGAGAAATCATTGGTTGTACTAGCATCCAAAGTATAATCAATAGCATATAAAGTGGACGTAGGCTCGTTAACGCCAAACCACTATAAACCGTGTGTGTTTTCTGCTTTTTCCTCATGTTTCAGTTATAATTCTCTACGAATCAAAACAATTTGGGTGTTAGAGCCAAATTTTGATCTAACATTCTTCAGTTACTTTCTTTATGCCATTTTAAAAACTTAAGTTCTTTTTCTTCTTCATCTCCCCTTACTCTTCATTATATATTCTAAAATTCATAGAAGAAAACCACCTTAAACTTACATCCATTCTTCTCTAAAACAAGTATAGAGACTTCTAGAAATATAAAAAAAAATGTGGAAATTAGAGAGACATCATTAAAATTAGTGTAAAGCAAATGCTTCCCTTAGTTTCCATTCAAAGCAGATCCCCATTTTACTGTAGCAATATTGTTTCATGGTTTCTTACGCTACCTTAAAAAATATTTAAAAATTGTAAATATTAATGAAAAGTTTCCGTGGAAAAAAGGGCAGAAGTATATGCACTTTTTATAAATAAGTGCTGAAATTTCTGCATTCACATAGTGCATTGCAAGTATTAAAAAAAAAGGAAAACAGATGCAGCAATATCTGCACTTATTTTAAATAATTGCAGACATATCTACAACTATTTTACGGTGTATTGTAGACATATGTTAGTATATGAAAAACATTACATATATGTCTACAATTTTAGTAGATAGCTGTTTCTTTTTCTACAATTTTACTGAAAATGAAATATTTTTCACTTTATGCAATTTTCATCATTTTTTGATGATTTTATGCAATAATGTGATGTTTAAATAAGTATAAGCATTAAAGAAAAAAGTTTGAAACAAACCAGCAAAAATTGCATAAAAACCTGTAACAATTTGTTATAATTGCTAAGATGTCTGCAATTTTTTGAAAAATTGCAGGATTTCGCTAGATTGTATGTGTGTGTGTGTATATGTCTATTTTTGAAGCTTTTTTTGTTTTTCTTACATGATTATGAAGATGATTGTGTATAGTATTAATGATAATTCTTACCTTGAATTTTGATGTTTTTTTTTATTGATTTTCAAAGAATTGCGATCTAATTTATAAAGTTTTAAGATAGAGAGATTTCTTTTGTATTTTAAAACTTAAGTTGGATCTTAGCCAAACTATCCCTAAAAAAATATCACTACACCACTCGAAGCTGCCAAGAATAAAATGAAACCCTTTAACTAGTCATGGTTGAACTAAAATGGGGTCGTTGGGCCTTCAAAAGCTAATTTTAGCAAACGGAATTTAAGATCATGTGTTGGTTGGAAAGACGTAGTAAGGAACTAGGAGTTGGTTTAAATCATTATTGTTTAGGTGAGTTAACTTCACTTAAAAGTGACTTTATAATGAATTATTTTATTATAATAATTTATGTGCCGTTTTTATGCATATGATTATATGTGATAATTATTATTGTTGCTTGGTTTTAATTTCACTTCAAAGCGGATGCCACATAAGGAACTGACAGAGGACATGCAAAAGGAATGAAAGTCGAAGTGTTCATAGTGAACAGGTCACGGCAAATCACTTCGAAGTGCATATAACATGATTCAAGCAAACTTTTGTTGCAAGGGAACTCTAAGGAGTTCCTCGCCATGTAGATAATGTTAGAGAATATGCTAAGGAACATGCCAGAGAATATGCAAGAGAATAAAGAATATGCAAGAGGATATGCTAGAGAATAAGAAATATTTTAGAGAATAAATAACCCTATAAATATAGGGTTTAGCATTGTATTCTTCAATCGATTGATAAAAAGCAATCTCCATTATTTTCTTCTTCTTATCTTTTATTTTCTATTCAATTTCATGTGATAATAAAGTTATCATGGTACCAGAGCGGGTTGCTATCATAAATCTGTTATTTATGTTCAGATAAAGTTATCATTGACAATATTAGTGTGTGTGTGTGTGTATATATAAAAAAAAGGTTGTTGGTGATTTTGAGATATGTTATTGGTTGTTGGTGTTTTGAGATCTACTATTTCGATAATTCTTGAATCTAGTTATGGCAAGCGAAAGAGAAGATTCGCTTCAAGCTATAGATGTGCGATTAGATGGAAGAAATTATGCGTACTGGAGTTATGTCATAAAAAAAAATTGAAGGGATTTGTAATATGCCTGAAGAAAAGGATGAGGACTACGCAATTGCTATGGATGTTTGGGAAGCAAACAATGCAAAGATTATCACATGTATCAATAATTCTGCTGAACATGTGATAGGTATGCAATTAGAAAAGTATGAGAATACAAATTTGGTGTGGGAACATTTAAAAAGTTATTCACCCAATCAAATTTTGCAAAACGATATCAGTTGGAAAATGATATTAGAGCTCTTCAATAGAATAGTATGAGCATACAGGAATTCTACTCTGCTATGACGAAAATATGGGATGAATTGGCACTTATAAAACCAGATGAATTGAAAGCGTCCAAAGCATATGTTGCTTTCAGAGAGGAACTACGCTTGGTCCAGTTTTTGATGGATCTATGCACCGACTATGAAGGACTTCAAGGTTCAATATTACATTGTTCTCCGCTTCCATCAGTTGATTCCGTTGTTAGTGATTTGTTGGCTAAAGAAATACGTCTTAAGATGCGTTCGGAAAAAGCTGGCCTTTCTGTGCTAGCGGTTGCTCCTGTACATCGAGGTCCACCATTCAGGAAAGCATCTACAGGTTATACTCCTCCTGATACAAGCAGGTTTTGTAAGGAGAAAGGTCGTTGGGCAAATTAGTATCCTTCTTTGAAAAGAGATCGACTAAGACAGTTTTCTCCCAGAGTTCCATCTTTTAATCAAGTGCAACCTAATACTACAACAATATAAACATAAGATCCCAATAATTTGGTTGAGCAATTTCATAAGTTTCTCACCTTACAGCCTCAAGCCATGTCTGCCACTTCCTCTATAGGTTAGTTGCCTAAAAAAAATTCAGGTATGCCATCTACTTTATAGATCTTATATTATGGTGCTTCACATCATATGACAACAGATTCTTCATCTTTTGTTTCTTTGACCCCTTCGTCTTTTATTAATGTTATGACAGCTGATGGCACTCCTATGCCTTCAAAAGGTGTCGGATTTGTAATAAGTTCTAAATTGTCACTTCCAAACATTTACCATGTTCCAAATATCCCATTGAATCTTGCATTTGTTGGTTAATTACGTGATATTGGTAATACAGTCACTTTCACATCTTCTTTATGTTTTATGCAGGATTTGCAGTCACGGAAGCTGATTGGGATAGGCCATAGAAAAGAGGGGCTTTATGTTTTGAATGGTTGAAAGCATCTACTACTGCTGCTGCTACTAGTGTTGATTTATCTTCTTTTCGTTTAGGTCCTTCTTCTAGTTTTTATTTATGCCATTCACATCTTGGTCTTGTTTCTTTGTCTCGTTTGAGTTTTTTAGCATCTAGACGGGCATTAGGAAATTTGAAAATTCATGATATTTTTTATTGTAGTGGTTGCAAACTTGCTAAGTTTTCTGCATTACCTTTTAATAAATGCACTTCTGTTTCTTATGCTCCTTTTGATTTAGTTCATTCTGATGTATGGGGTCCATCCCCTATTTCCACAAAAGGAGGGTCTCGTTATTATGTTTCTTTTATTGATGATCTTACACGTTATTGTTGGATATATTTAATGAAACATCATTCATAATTTTTTGAAATTTATACTGCTTTTTGATCTTTTGTTAAAACTCAAACTCAACTGTCATTAAACGTTTTAGATGTGATTTAGGTGGGGAGTACACATATAAGAAATTTCGAGAATTACTTACCTTAGATGGAACTATTTACCAAACTTCATGCACAGACACTCCTCAACAAAATGGTGTTGCAGAAAGAAAACGCAGACACATTCTTAAAACTGCTAGATCTATGTTATTATCCTCTTATGTTCCTAATGACTTTTAGGGGGAGACTGTTCTTACAACCGTGACTGTAATTAATACAATTCCATCTTCTCATATTTCGGGTATTTCTCCATTTGAAAAACTGTATGGTTTTGGTCCTGATTATTCATTCTTTAAAAAATTTGGATGTACTTGCTTTGTTCTTCATCCTCATATTGAATGCAATAAATTGTCGTCTCATTCAACTATGTGTGTCTTTTTAGAATATGGTGCTGGACAAAAAGGATATCGATATTTTGATCCAATTACTAACAAACTCTATGTCTCTCGTCATGTTGTGTTTCTTGAACACATCCCTTTCTTCTCTGTTCCAACTAATACTCATGACATAACTAGATCTGATCTTCTACATATCGGTCCTTTTTCGGACGTTATTGATGCTAGTAGTATTGCAGATAATGACATGCTTTTAGAAAATGATAACGATGAAGCTCCCTCTTTTCCTATGTCTCCTTAATCAACTTCTGAGACTGTAGATCTTCCATCATCACCACCACCACCACCTTTACTCATTCCACACGCAATCGTAAGTCCACAAAATTATCCGATTTTGCATATTCTTGTTATTCTTCATCTTTTACCTCTCTTTTGTCTTCGATCCATAGTTTTTCTGAACCTTCTTCATATAAAGAGGAAATTCTTGATCCTCATTGGCAAGAGGCGATGGATGAGGAACTTTCCGCTTTGCATCAGACAAATACTTAGGATTTGGTTCCCCTAACTTCTGGTAAGAGGGCTGTTGGTTATCGTTGGGTATATAAGGTTAAACTAATTCCAATGGATCTATTGAGAGATACAAAGCTAGATTGGTTGTAAAAGTGCATTCTCAAAAGTATGGCATGGATTATGAGGAAACATTTGCTCCTATTGCTAAGATGACAACTGTTCACACTTTAATTGTTGTAGCTTCAGTTTGTCAATGAATGGAGATCTTCAAGAAGAAGTTTATATGGAACCTCCTCCTGGTGTTCCACATGATTCTGGATATGTTTGTAGATTAAAGAATGCATTGTATGGTCTAAAACAAGCTCCTCGAGCTTGGTTTGAGAAATTTTCAGTTGTTATATCTTCTCTTGGTTTTATCTCTAGTTGCATGATCCTGCTCTCTTTGTTAAATGAATCAATGCTGGACATATATTCTTATCATTATATGTTGACGATATGATTATTATTAGTGATGATGTACAGGGAATATCTGTATTAAAGATAGAGTTAGCTAGACGATTTGAAATGAAATATTTGGGTTCATTAAGATATTTCTAGGGTATTGAGGTAGCACATTCACCTAAAGGATATCTTCTTTCTCAGTCAAAATATATCATATATATTTTTGATCGAGCTAGACTCACAAATAATAAGACTGTTGATACTCCCGTTGAGATTAACGCGAATTTTCTCCTTCGGATGGAAGTCATTCATCAGATCCTACTTTGTATCATACTATTGTTGGAAGCTTGGTGTACCTTACTATTACGCTTCCAGATATTTCATATGATGTTCATATTGTTAGTCAGCTTGTAGCTTGTCCTTCCACAGTTCATTGGGCCGTTGTTCTTCGCATATTGAGATATCTTAGAGGTACTATTTTCCATAGTCTGATACTTTCTTCTACTTCCCCCTTGAAGTTACGTGCATATTCTGATGCTAATTATGGTAGTAATCCAACTGATCATAAATCAATTACTGGTTATTGTATATTTTTAGGAGAATATCTTATATCTTGGAAGAGTAATAAACAATCTATTGTTTCTCATTCTTCAACTAAAGCAGAATATCGTGCTATGGCATCTACTACTAAAGAGATTGTTTGGTTATGTTGGTTACTTAAGGATATGGGAGTATCTTTTTCTCAGCCAACTCCTATGTATTGTGATAATAAAAGTGCAATTCAAATAGCTCGCAATTCAGTATTTCATGAACGAACCAAATATATTGAGATTGATTGTCAACTTACTCGACCTCATCTTGAGAAGCGCACCATCACCTTACCTTTTGTACCGTCTTCTTTGCAGATTGCAGATTTCTTTACCAAGCCACATTCAGTTTTTCATTTTCTAGTTAGCAGACTCTCGATGCTCATAGCAGCTGCATCGTGAGTTTAAGGAGGGATGTTAGAAAAAATGCTAAGAAATATGCCAGATAATATTCTACGGAATAAAGAATATGCTAGATAATAAAGAATATGATAGAGAATAAAGAATATTCTAGATAATAAATAACCCTATAAATATAGGGTTTAACATTGTATTCTTCAATCAATTAATAAAAAGCAATCTCCATTATTTTCTTCTTCTTTTTATCTTTTATTTTCTACTCTATTTCATGTGATGGATAAAGTTATCAAATAATTATTTATCTTTGTTCTTAATATGTAAATGCTTTTGGATGTGTCCAGGGACGTACGCAGAAACTTCATACATTAGGGGAGGATTTTTCATTTTTCTTAATTTTGACGTATCATATTCTATATTAAAATCGGATGAATTTAAATCTATAGTACATTTATATTACCTTTGATTAAAACATACAAATTATCAACATAAAGTATAATATACAAAATATAACAAAATATATCATATGTTTTCTCTTCTCAAAATATCATCCATACAAATGATTCTTCACAAGCAAACTCTTGGAGACTTCATATTTGGAAACGTTGAATGATTTCTTCAACTCCAATGGTATCTTCTATGTCTTTTTCCACATATGGCACCAAACAGTCATTCATAACATCATCTCCTAATCGATTACATAGAGAAGTCTTGTTAATTTTCATTGTAGAAAAAACTCTTTCAACCATCACACTCGCAACAAGTAGTAATAATGATAACTTCAAAAGCAAATATACTAAAGGATATAAACAATGTTTCTTTCTTTGAACCATCTAGCAAAAGCACTAATTCCTTCGACTTTGAAAAATTGACTATTAGATTTCAAATCCAACATATAATTATCAAGTTGATGAGGGACTAGGGAAAGGAAAAAAAATCAAATTTTTGTTCCTGGAAATAATGATGCAGCTGAAGTTGCATGCTGATTCGCCGCATTATAGTCTGCACCGCTCTACATTGACCTATGCCAAAAAGAGCTAGTAAGCCAAACAAAGCAAATCTTTTTAAGGCCCATAAATATTTTTAGGCATTCATTTAGCCACAACAACAAAGTTTCCAAATTTGAATGGCTCAGGCATACATAATACGTGTTACTAAGGTCCATTTCAAAACTCTCTTAAATTGGTCATCTTGTTCTTATTTGTACAAGTCTTTCGACGTATTACCTACATCCAAACATATAACATACGATAGGTTTATTACATAAATATTGATTGGATCAGACATGTAGATACGTCCATCATCCCATATGATGGTAGTTAATGGTAGATGAGGGGATAATGACATTTATTTGGATTACGTGGCTAAAACTAATAAGGAGATGAGGTAATAATGAAGTAACTGAAGGTGCATGCTGCTGCTGGCATGCTGCAATGCCTTTTTTTCTTTCTAATTTTAGTTTCTAAAATCCAGTGGGGTCGGCCAACCCCATTGGGCCCATGCTGAGTACGTCCTTGGATGTGTCTTAGTTACCGTTGGCCTTCTTATTGTTGGTATTCTGACGTTGAAATCCCATGACCTCTTTTAAGTAGTTTACGACTTTGTTTTCTAAAAATATTTTGAATGTCTTTTCATACTCCTCTCTTGCCTTCAAAACTTTATAAAGGCACTTTAAAAAGTTTGGAATTACTTGTTCAAAATATGGTTACTTTTATAGAAGAAAAGATGTTGTCGTTTCAATCAATCTTTAGTTTAAATAAGTGATCTTAGAAAGTAATTTAATAGAAAATATATTGGTATTGTTGGATCCTGTTTACCTTTAAACTTTGAGCTATGGGAAATTGTTCCTATTTTAAAGTTAGATGTGGATGTCCAATCAAAGTTTAAGAGATAACGACACCCCAATTTGAATGACTTCATTTCTATCTGATGAATAACAACAGTTTGAAATTGAAGGCTAGAAATAAGTTGCTCAATTGGCTATCCAATTGTTAGAATAATATGTTTTAAGTGAGGGATTTCTTTGTTGGTGTCATAAAGTAGCATAAAATAAATATAATAAGTAATGTTAAATTATTGATTCATTTTTATGGAAAACGAGTCATCTTACATTTTCCACTAAAAAATGTTGTATCCTTTACTTTATCTTTGAGATATATATAAAAAAAAAAATACAAGGCCAGGAAAAATCAGTGCCCTAGCTGACTTGACTTCTTTTTCGAGTGAGGGATAGAGAAATCGAAATATCAAAATTGTGATAAGCACAAGTGAGTTAACTTCTATAGATTGATCATGATAAATTATGTATATGAAATGTACTTTATCACATACTCAATATTAAATTTCAAGACATGAAAGTATGTTTATATATATGAGAATTAAGAAAGAATACCGGGCTTAAGAGTTAATTAGTACACTAACCTGTCAAGTAGCATTGTTCGTCAAGTTATAGTACAAGTTTAAACTCAAAAAGTGGTGATAAGTTTTTGACATTTGTTTTTTCATATACAAAATAATTACTAATCCCTAACAGCGGTTTTTTCAGTATCGCAAGTTGATCTATTTTGAATTAGGAAGTATATAAAAGATTTGCGATTCCATACGGTTCAAGATTCCCAAAGAGAAATCATTGCTATAAACGTAGTTTGCTTTCAAGAAAGCATATTCAAGATCTAAGCCCAGACTCTTAAATTCATCCTCATACTTCTAAAAGAACCAGATTTGAGTTGGCTAAAAATTCATCAATTTAGTTTGGAGGAACCTTTTCGAATAAGTTTGACCTATCAAAAAATATTTCACACTAATAAACGCTTCTTGTTCTAAGTCGTTGCGAAGTGTGTTATAAAGTTATACTACCTATTTTGACGGTGATTCTAAAATCGAAGATAGTAAGCTATGTGTTTGTTCAATCTCAGGATAACTTTGATCGATGAATGCCGACATTACATTGTTACTTCAAAGAGGCGTTAGCATTCCAATATAGGTTTGCTAAAATGGTAATCACTGTCTCGAGCCTCACACCGGTGAATGATTAAATAGGGGCATAGGTACATGATTTGCCACCATTATGATATGATCATCCGTGGTCTGGTTTGGTATTGGTACGACAATCGCAATCGAGCGATAATTACATTAGGTATTATTCAAGAAGGGGTAGGTTGATTATGCTTTGGTAGGGGTCGCAAGGATTGTAGCTTTGATACATTTTTCTCTCGAGATATACTGTACCAGGTGATACTCTAATAGTCTTGTCGTTATTGGAATCTATTTTCCGATGCGTACTTTAGGAACTCATTGTATATCAAATATGATGAAATGTGAGATGCAAGCATTTCAGCTATACATTTATTTTAAATCAATAAACATTATTACATTATCACAAGATTTCATATAAAATGGTTTGGTTTTTATAAGACAAAATCTCGTTCACATTTATAAATGAAGTAGTCTTATAAAATATATTTTTAATTTGTTTTATAAATATAATAAAGCATTTTTTAGTTTACTCGTACCAGACCAATGTTTGATCCAGAGTTTTCTTTATTTTCCTTAAACTCCTAGGTACTCTAATTTTTGAGTAACCAAGCGGTCCAGCCTCTTACGGATGCATTTTAGAGGAGCATGGAACATAAGGATTCATCGTTACTTTGTTATATATTTGTTTCCGTTGATGTTGTATGTAGGTATGCATCAACACCGTGGGGACAAATAGCTACCAAAGTTGGATTTTATTGTACTTCTAATATTTCATTTTGGGAATGATTGTATGTACTATCTTATGTTCTATTATATTTGATTTACATGTGTTGAGAGATTATATGTTTCTTTCTTCTTGTCTTTTACTATATTTTATCTTATCTCAATGGTTAGACTTCCAAACGCATAGATGATTGACACACAAATAACATGAATGCATTCAATGTAGTAAGAAAGATATGGTTACAACCCTTTGTGATCGCTTTAATTTGCTTTAGATTTACCTTGAGTATACAATTGATAACTTATCTAGTACCAATTGATTCATCCATCAATAACCCCAGCTTCAACTCTATTTAGTGTATCTCATGTATCTGATTCAGGTATTCAAAAAAGTAATTGTTTATTAATTTACTTGATACTTCCACCTTTTACTGTCTCATCTTTGTTAAATTTTCATTATTTAAGAAAATAATTTCTTTTATAGATTACAAAAGTGAAAACGACTACTTGAACAGAAAATAGATTTTGAGCATTAAATCCAACTGTGTTTAGGTTTTGGAATGAGAATCGAATTTTGAGCGTCGAATATAATTGTATTATAAAAATGAAAGTGTCTATCATGACTGAACTTCGTTATCTTCTCCGTTTGGTTTTCAATGGATTTTTCCTATATCCATTTACGAATATTTTGTTATTACATGAAATAAGGGTCAACTATGAAATTAATTATAAAAGGAAATAGCTTATTTGCAGGAGCTAATCGAAAAATCAAACGGTTAATGCACCCTTGAATTGCACCGTATGTACCCGCTCATTATAAACTGCCCTTTCGAGGGGTCCAAGCAAGTTTCCTGCGCGCGTGAAACTGAACAAATCTGGTGGCACGGTCACCACGCATCGGATGCGTCCACGCATCAAATGCAAGCGCATACTTTTATGTTGTTTGTAAGTACAAAGGAAGCTTCCGCGATAGCACACATGAAAGAATCAAGGCGGGGGAAATAAATAATTATCAGCGTGTGATTATTATTTATTATTTGTCAAATTCGGTTTATACTTAATTGTTCAAAGGGCTTTGGATTGGGTTGCTCTCTGCATTCTATATTTTTATATTGCTATCATAATATATAATATAAACGCTGAGCAAGAGCAATTAATTTAAGCATTATCATGAGTTTCCATACGGACCATATCTCTGTGCAAACTAGTCAGAGCATTTACCATAGCAAACAACAACAGCAGGGGTGTTACGGTTACGGTAACCGTCAATTTTACCTCCAACGGCAACCACAACCTTTGTTGACGGTTAACAAATTTTATAATTGTTACCATAACCATCTAACAGTTACCGCAACCATTACCGCAGATTTACATTGTTATGCATAAATAATTCAAATTCTAACTATTTTCTTAAGAATTAGTTTGTTTATTTGTGAAATGAACCATCCATTTGTCTGTAAACAAAAGCACAAATAATTTATATATATGTTATTTCTCTAGCTTAAGTTATTAAAAACATTTTTTTTTATGAAATACCACAAAAAAATCATGTGCAGTTGGTATGTCTTACCGCGGTTACCAAAATCAACAACCGTTATCGACACCGTTACCGTAGTAGAAGGTTAGTACGGTTTGACGGTTGAACTATTCAACCATAACAGCTCTAGCTAAGACCTCCTTTTCTTTTATACCACCTGCAAAGCTGCGAAGCATTCGATGGGGGTGTAAACGGATCGAATCGAACCAGACGAAGGTGTGTCATAGTTCCGTTCTATAAAAGATTCGAACGAACATAGACCGGATAAATATTAAGCTCGTGCATTGTTCATACGAGGCGGACAACGGATGAACAATTTTCAAACAATAGAAAAACATCAAACATTTTGGATTGGACTGGGCAATGATGTGTCATAGTAGCGTCTCATAAGAGAATCGTACGAACATGAATCAGACACATTATACCTTCGGACTGAGTCGGACAACGAACCATCCTAACATTCGAAATGCATATAATATATTATCTATTGCTTTTCTACTAGAGTGAATAAAATTAGTCCGAATGTGAAGTAAAAAAAGAAAATAGTACGAAATGCAGATATGTTTGTATTTTCTAAACTTACTTTGTTTTACATTTATTTCTTTTAGAAAAATAATCTTCCACCTCTGTCTTTTACATTTTCCCCCCTTTACTCCGTGTGCTTTTAAATGTAGACGCAACTGTTACAATGTGTATTGAAAATGTTATGATTTTTATTTGCACAAAACCCAACAAACGGTGAGATGAAAATACTACAGAAGTCCATTTTTAAACCATATATCATTCAAATATGATATTGGATGAAAATGATAAATCGATGAAGTTGGTTCCAAAAAAATAAAAATAAAAAGTAAAATAAAATAAAAAGATAATCAAAATGCAAGATTCACCCTATAACAACTTATATTAATTCTCGAAAATTCACTACAAGAAAAACCGGAAATAGCTGCAGATTTTAAAAGCGGGAAATCCCGTCCCCAAATTAGCGACGGATCTTCGCGGAAACTGTAAGGGATATTATCTATGATTTTTTATTTCAATTTGTTCTAAAATATTACCGTCGAGTTCCGATTTCCATCGCTAAAACATAGCAAATTGCATCGACAAAGCGTCATCATTTTTTCGTCGTTGATCTCCGTTGCAAATTGAGACAGTTTACCGTATTGTATTTTTTGAAGCTATTTTGCAACAGGTTTTCAAGGGATTTGCAAGGAACCAGTATGCTTATTCTTCATAAAATGTTTTACTTTTATGTTTTTACTAAGTAATTGATGAGTAAAAATAAATTTTAAATAGTTAATGTTAATAATAATAGACTAATAACAAAAAATAAATAATTACTATTAATAGTAAATAAAGTTCAATAGTTGGTATTGATTAATTAATAATTACTAAATAATTAAGAGGTAATAATAATTAGTAATATAGATTAACAAGTAATCTTTAATAATCAATGATTAATAAGTAATTTTTAATAACCTAGAAGTAAAATTTATTACTAGTATCTATAATTCAAAAATTATAATTGATAATTATGTTTAATATGTATTACTTCAATAAATTAAAACTTTAGTATTTTCTAAAATAAATATAAACTTTTAAAGTTTTCATAATTTTGAAATAAAAAAAAATTGTAAAATATTCAAAATTAGAAATTTTATAAACATTAAAGAGTTCTGAAATTCAAAGAATACAAACTTTACAATACTAGTTATTATTTCCATGCTTTCAAATGTAATTATCTTCCCTCGCACATTGTAAGCGTTGAATATGTTTTCAATTATGCTGAATTACTCAATAATTACACATTAAATGTTATGTATTTTTGAAAAACTGTTTTTTCTTGAGCATATTTTTAATAATCAATGGTCTCGAGTCGATTTTAACTTTTAAAAAATAAAATTACTATCATAATAAAGAATTAGTAATAAATTGATGGTCATGGGTCGATCATATCTCAAATCTCTTCTAGTTAGCCTGTATTTATCTCCGTACACTTCAAAACCACTGTTTCTCTTCAACTTCACCAACTCCTCTCTCACCCGCAACGCTCCCTAACCCAAATACGTGTACTTCTTCCAAAAGTCATGGAACACCCAATGCAAACAATTTTCAATAATTAAGACGTAATATTTATTATCAATATTTTATAATCATATTGTTATTCAATATGAATTGTTTAATATCTCATAATTAAAATTTTAGTTTTCTGAATTGATTTTAAAAACAAAATTTGAAATTCTCATCAGATACAAAAATGAAAAACTATTTATTAAGTTAAAATTAAGTAAATTTCAAATTTCAAAAAGAATTCAAAATAAATAATTAATCGTCATTAAATAAGTAGTAGTTTTTAATGATTAACTTTTAATAATTAAGTTTAAATAGTTACTATTAAATAATTAACTATTAGTTATTATATAATAATTAAGATTAATATTTAATAATTATTAGTAAATAATAAAATAGAATTATCATAAAGCGACATTTATAATCGATAATCAAATAATTTGTAATCAATGACTAAACGATAATTGATTAATATTACAATTATTGTAATTGAGGATTAAATAATTTATAATTACTAGTTAATATAATAATCAAGATTATTAGTTCTTATATTTAATAAATTATTGTAATAATTATTAATAACTAGTGAATTATAGTTAATATTGTGTAATAACATTTAATAATTATAAATTTAGTTAATGATTAAAAATTGTGCTTTTGTACCCGTTGCAAAATAAAATAAAATTAGCAACTATAATATTCTACCAATTGCGATAACTATATTTTTAAAAGTTACAATATTTCTTGCTATAACTATATTTTTAGCAACTATGTTCGTTGCCATAGCATCTCGTTGAATTTACTTCGTACTGCCTTTATTTTTCATCTGCCCGCCTCGTTTTTTTCATATGCCCACCCTCTTTTTTTTCTTTTTTTTTTCTTTTTTGCGTTTGCCCACCTTCTTTTTTTTTATCGAAACATCTCATTCTCTAGTCAAACCATCGTTAAATTGCTAACCTTTCAAAAATCCCCAACCCTAAAATCAAAATCATCCTCTTTCTGTTCATCCACGGTTGCCCGGGTTCTTTCCTCCCCAATATCGCCTCCCTCCTACTTTTTTGCTCTTCCAATCCAACGTTGTAGCGCCCCGCCTCTATACCCACTATCGTCCAGTTCATTTCAGAGAAATGTCGTAGACCATAACGGAGAATGGGGTTTGTGAAGAGCGACCGATTGTATAATTACTCCATGTGAAGAATGCACATCGAATTCTGATACCGATAAAAATTTCGACATGACCATTCGGCACATAGGGCAACTACACAACGGCTATATGCAATCCGGAAAGCAGTATAAAATAGGCAACAGCAATAATATAAATATGGTATATCTCAAAGCCAGACACAGAATAATCATATCACAAAGGCGGAATAGATATGAATAAACCGAGAACGTGTACAACAAGCTAGTGGTCAACAAAGATCCACCAATACATGCACCAAGATCTACATAAAAGAATATGTACACTACGATAGATAATGTCATAGGTACAAAAGTACATAAAACTGCAGAGGCAGAGTAGCAAGATGAAAGCGGAAGATCGATCCTGCGATGAGACCCAAAGGAGCACCTAAAATGATTCGGCCTGACCCGAGTATTATTTATAAGAAAATAAACAATAAACGGACCAGTCTAGCTGTACTCATCAAATAAACTGAGATAATAAGAGATATAACGCAGGATGACATGATTATACTAATAACATCTAATCATAACTAAATATGAAACATGGCATGTCAACACAACTATCTCTAAATAATCTCTTAGCTAATGTAGAATGCAACATTCAAATATTAGCACACAATAGGAAATGACATATGAATGCCAAACATAAATCATAAAGTATAAATTCATAAATCAAATTGATGCGCATAACATCAAAGTAATCATAAATCATAGATCATAAATCATAAATCAAATTGACGCGCATAGCGTCAAAGTAATCATAAATCATAAATCAAACATCATAAAAGGGGCAGACCTGTTCATAGATGAGATACGATCTCTAGGTAGCGAACCCATTTTGTGGAGCCGAAGCTCCCTACGGTGCTGGGTCATGACCCCGGAGAGAGAAACACATAAACCGTGAAATCTCTAGAAAACATCATAAAGGGGGGGTAGGCCTGTTCATAGATGAGATACGATCTCTAGGTAGCGAACCCATAGGTTTGAGCCGAAGCTCCCTACGAAGCCGGGTCGTGACCCCGGTAGAGGAAAACATGAATCATAGAAAATCATCGAAAGTTGGACCGAAGTCCCATAAATGGAGTTCACAATCCTAATTTCCCACTCGGTCGATCGCGAACCAAACAACTATGTCATAAAGGAGGATACCATGGACCGGATGAGTATGAATTACACCGAGGTAGTTAATATAAGAAAATAGCTAAATGTCCCATAACCACTCGCTATTCTCGAATATTTACTAACCCGTTGTTAGTTCATTTTCAAATCATAAATCATGACGGTTGGACCGAAGTCCCATAGGTGAAATCTAAGAATCGTAAATCCCACTCGGGCGATCGAGGACCACAAAACACAAGTCATAAAGGATCACATTGATCCGGGTGAACAGAAATTACTCCGAGCTAGTTAATATAAGGAAATAGCGACATGTCCCATAACCACATGCTATTCTCGAATATTTACGAACCCGTAGTTGGTTTCTATTCAAAACAGAGAAAATCACCATACATATTCGAACGCACGAGTCCAAGAATTATTCGCCGAAGTAAACGTGTAAGGGGTCATAGTCCTTAGTTTTACTAAGATAAATAAACTAAATTTCTCGTCCGATCGATAGGATAAGGAATCATATATAAATCAATAGAATCAGAACCGGGTTTAGAAACCAAATTTATTTTAAAAGTATTTTAATTTTAAAACTGATTAAACGTTGGTTCGATGCCTGTTGACAATATAAAACCCCATTATCCATTGTGATTCAATCATTCATAAAAACCGCCGCCGTAGTGAAGGGAACTCAAAAATCATAAATTGTAAACTCACATTACAACAACATACAAGAATTCAAGGGATAACTGTAACACCCCACGTCCATTAATGTCACTCACAAAGGGAATGCATTAACTTCCGTGGAGCATTTTAAGTAAGTATAGAACAGAAAATCACAACAAGACAGATATAAAGCAGTACTTGAAAATTAAAACTTTATTTCATTGCAGCGGATAAACCCATATGTTTGATTACATCATCAAAACCATAAACCAAAGTCAAGTACATCATATCCATCTTGATAAAACAAAGTACATAAACTGAAAGACATAACCCCCAACATTAAAATAGCCATAAATAAAGAGAAGCTGAACTTTACTTCAGCGGTCCAAGAAATCTTCTAAAATCAATCTAAGATCAAGCTCCACTGGTGCTAGTTCCAACCTGAGCACCTGGGGGGAGAAAAAGAAAGAGATGGAAAAGGGGGGTCAGACATAAAGTCTGGCGAGTGTGATAATTCTAACAATATAATTAACAAAGTAACTAGGCTAAGGCATAAGTTGGAAAATAAGGAAATGACCATGAATCATTGAGTATGGCAGAGTAAACAAGGAAACAAGATGAATAACGATATCGTTAAAGCGCACCTAACCCACTAAGATGAATTTACTAAACTACCCCAACACTATAGGATAATTGCTATATTGCACCGCCACTAGAATACTGCACCACTACTAGTCACCCTAAGGTTGATCCCGCCTACAAACTTAATAATGATATTGGTAGTTTCGTGCACCCCTAGCTGCCTCCATAGGTGTCGTCTGCCCCTATCACCCCTTGGTGTACCTACTACCCCCAAGCGATCGGCTCCCTAACTCGTAGATACCCGTGCTGGCCCCACAGTGGGGTGTATCACTCCCCAAAGTGGCAACCCGATACCACCAAGAATGCACGGCTTATACCTACACGATGCAACAACGTCTTACCTACTAGCCCGGGTCCACATACGCATATGAACCCGTTGGACTTGCTTGCCACCGCTAACCCGGTTTGGCCTCTTATAGTCAAGCCCAGTATGTGTGTCCCGTCCTCGACTTGGGTCGAGCCCACAAAGACACGTATGGGTTACTGGTTGAAACGGGCCCCCATTACTTGACACAAGCTATCCACCTAAGCTTGGTCCCCTCTAGTACATCCCACTTAACCCACTTCTTATTCATGTTTCAATTACATGTTTCATGTTTTGGTTAAGTGTTTCTAATCGTATTTCCAAATGCCACCCAAGGCACCCACTAGATTCCACATGCCGCCCAACGCACCCACTTAACCCCCTCATATCCCACTACATGCTTATCTGGTTAAGTGTTTCTTAATTCATTAAGACCGTAACCTCATAAAGACCTCTCACATTAGACTGACATTTGTGGCAGCTGGATTTGCCGGGCGGGTCCGGGCAGTCTTACACCACAAAAGAGCCTAACCTCGTGTCTTTACAATTGTTACGTATTTAGTTTGTGCCTAAGACCTCTCACATTAGACTGGCATTTGTGGCAGCTGGATTTGCCGGGCGAGTCCGGGCAGTCTTACACCACAAAAGAGTCTAACCTCGTGTCTTAGACGATTAATTACTCCTAATTAATCATCCCCCAAATTTGAATTACTTTCCCTATTCAAATTATCAATCAATTCCAAATTTAGCGATGTCCATAATTGACTCAATTATGTCCATCCATTTATGGTATGTAAAATCATACCAATTTCACCACAATTTTATTTTATGCCTTTTAAGGCATTTATGCTAATTAAACATTTTTAATATTATCCCCTTTTTCCCCACGTAGTACGTTTGTTCGTTTAACGTAAAAATATACGTTAGAATCGAATAGTCTAACTCATGAAATAAAAGAAAACATCACATAATTAAAACATAGATCTAACATAGGGGTGAACTTGCATATGTGAATGATGTTCTACATCTAAAACTTGCATAGGCCAAGATTACAACTTGCATAAACAACATATGTCATGGATCAAATCTAAAGGTGTGAACTTGATGAGAAAATGGCCACAAACTTGCATAAACATCATGTATAACATAGATCCAAATCTAAAGGTGTGAACTTTGATGAAATAGTGGCCACAAACTTGCATAGACAACATATGTCATAAACCTATATCTAAAAGGGGTAAACTTGCATAGGTAATAACATAACATGATTCATATCCAACTCATAAATTCACATATGTGATTTATACATCACAACAATGGTGTAAACTAATAACTAACATGTAAAGTATCATGTCATAGCCTAACTTTCAATTAAATTCTCACATAAACTAGGTGCCATAATCATGTAAGGTCACATATAATTCTACCCAAACTTGTATATGGTTCATGTTTGAATCAACATCTAAACTTTCCTACATATGGTTTATCATATGAATCAATATCGCAAACTAGCATAAGAAACATGACGATTTGATTGTATATAAAATTACATCATAGATGATAGCAACATAACTTTGCATGATAGCATCACAACATAACATCATAAATATTTCAATCCCAATCCTACAACATAATTACAACATGCAATCAATACTTCATATCACATCCATATAATCCGCGTTATAACTTAATCTAATTAAATTACTAATTATTTTTCTAAAACTATCGAACTCACAACTCAAAAGCAGTCTTGAGTTCTGAATTCTAATTTCTGGAGTTGAATTAGCGTTCCTTTGATGAAGAATCGCTGTTAGGGTTGAATAGTTCTGATTTGGTTGCTGTTCTTCCTCTTTAATTTGGTGGCGGCTGCTCTAGGGTTCAAGACAACAGCATGACGGCCATAGGTTTAGTTTTAATTCTGATTTAGGGTTTGAGTCTATGGGTCTTTTTATAGAGTCATGAATTAATTTAAGCCGTCGGATGTTCTTAGGGTTAATCAAAACCATTCAATTATGATAGGGTGATGAGTCAGCCCTAATGACTCAGCAAGGAGTCAGAATGGACTCAACAACACGGGTCAGCCTGAACCAGAAAGCTGTGCAGGCTCCAGCCTCGGCCTGGGCGCACTTGGCAGGTGCGCCAGTGTTAATATGTACTGGCGCACTTCCCAAGTGCGCCAGTGCATTTTTTTTCTCTACTTTGCCACCAAACTTCGTTCGTCCATAACTCTTTCATCCGTTACTCATTTCCCTCAAACTCGGGCTCTATCTTCACTAGAATTTCGAGACGAACACAATGGTGCAACCCAATCCCCATAATTCTCACGTCTGAGATTAATTATTCTTTAATTTAGTTAATTCGATTATTCAAAAATCCGGGGTGTTACAATAACGGTTGTAACTTCGATCAACGAACGAATCGAAATCCCAAACCAGCACCCAAAGGTTTTAAACCACATCGAAATGGACTCAAAGGATATCAAGTCGATAATTCACACTTTAGAGTCGTGAATCATATTACCTAAGTATCGAATAAATTCGATATACAAAATAGAGCGCACGGCGTTACGATGATCTCCGGTGAATTCAAAGACCATCGATATGCACGGAAGAGCCAAGAAGGATTCCATAACAATGTTTTCTTCCGGCATAATTTATCATGAACTCCAAATTAGTTTCATTGGAAAGATCTCATCGAGACGGTTCCAACGCACCTGATTTCGTTGAATTCCGAGTTCGTATGAAAAAGATATGAGCATATTAATTATGTTCGATTGTTCACAACCGAATCTGGGTGCATATTTCGGCCGTTTACAACCGAAACTGGGTGCAAATTTCGGCCATTGACGACCGACCGGCTGTTAAACGTCAAATTTTTACTATTTTTCTCTGTTTGGTTGTTAACAACCGAATATGGGTGCATATTTCGGCCGTTAACAATTGACCAGCTGTTAATCGTCAATTTTTTTACCATTTTGCCTAGAAAACATGTTCAAAACGATATCGGCCAATGCCCGAAGGCCTATGATGTTATATATATGCAAATGAGGCTTCTATAACTCACTGAAGCAACTCATAACACCAAATTCACATGCACAAACATTCATACAAGAGATTTGCAATGGTTTTGATTATAAGTTCAAAGGTGAACTAAATTCCAAACCAAAACGAATAAACACGATATAAGTGAATTGTGAAGTCTTAGAACTTGCCGGGTGCGACAATGGTACTTCACAACAACACTTAATCGACTCATAGCATATGCATTTGATCGCGTAAATAACATATGTCATAATTTCTATTTCAAATGAAATTCAAACTAAGGGACTGAAAGGTGTAAACTATCCTAACCAATTCAACAAGCAAATGCAACAAGAAATGGTCCTAAATTACACTTGTGCAAGTCATAGACTTGCGACATAGATGTGAGTTCAATAAAGAACTCACCTTTGCTTGCTAGAAGTAAGAATTCAACCCAAAGCTTTGCTAAATCAACCTCTCTTCAATCAATACTCATGAATCTCCAATCTAAGAGCATATCAACAAGATTCCTAAGAGTTTGGTTTAGGAAATCATACAAATTCAAGAGGAATAGGGTTGGAGAAGATAGAGATGAAGATGGGGAAGCTTACCCAAGTCTCTAACTTTGATTTCCTCAAGAATTGGAGCTACAAGATCAAGCTAGGGAATTTTAATTTCCCATTCCCCTCCCCATTTCCACTTTCTTTTGATGAAGAGATGAATGAATGAAGAGGAGAGAGCTATTGGGGGTTATAAGGTAGGCTAGGTTAGCCAAACCAAGACCTAACCAAAGTGCCAAAATTCCGAAGCTCGGAACATATCGATGCTTATAGTCAAAAAGGTCGTAAACGACGTTTTGAACTCAATGGAAGTGGTCCCGAGTCCTAATTTTATCGTTTGTGAAAAACGACATTTTGAGTGACACATAAGATACGATGATATATTTAGATAAAATATCTAAATCTAAAATCGTCGAATGAGCGGGTTGTTACAAACCTACTGCCCTTCCTATTCATCCAACTCTTCGCAATTCACTTATTTACACGATGAGACGAGGAGGAGAGGGGCTGATTAATGGTACGATGCACGGAAATGGTCGATGGCAGATGGTGAAGGCAAGGAAAGGGAGGCCGAGGTGACTGTGTTACAGGTTTGTACAAGCTTTCAATTTTTTTATTAAGGAAGCTACAGGTTATTTTTTTAAGGAATTTTTTTGGGTTTAGGCCTGTTTTGAGAACTTATAACGGAAATAGGCCAGTATTAAAACTAATTACAAATTTAGACCAGTTTTTGTATACAAGCGTTATCTCTGATAACGCTAGTTTACATTTATTTTTTATTTTTTACGGTAGCGTTATCTCAGATAACGCTATAAAGCAAGCGTTATTTGAGATAATGCCCAAAAGGGTATAAACTCTTCCAGACCTTTCTTTCTCTCGTCATTTCCCCATTACTTCCATTTTATCCACCGACGAAAAATTTCGCTGTCCTTTCAGATTTGGGCCAAAAATTGAAATTTTCCTTTCAATTTTACTTCCATGGCCTCCTCTTATTCTCTACCTCTTCTTATTTGTAAATTTTCCTTCCTTTATTGATTAAGTTTTGTAATTTTTGAAATTTAAGGGTTTAATGTCAAGGGATTTGAAGTCTAATCCCTTATTTTGTGCAATAGATGTGTTTTTAAGTTCTTATGGTGTACAAGTCACTATTTACATCAATAATTTCATGATTTTTGGTTTAGTATGTGTGTTCAAAGTTAAATTAGTGAATAAGGTTCAACTTTTAGTATGTGTTTATGTATGTGCACATGCATTGTTTATGGTCTTGTACATTTTGTCCTTGACCAAGAGTAAACTTGGATGATCAACGATGTGCCTCTAATGCTAGTGTATGTGTGTGTGTGTGTGTTGTATATGGCTCTGTGTGTACGTGTGTGTTGTATATGTATATTTTGACTCATTATTGTTCAAAGGATATATTTTTGATTTGGGCCACTTCTGACTCATTATTGTTCAAATGCAGATTACATGGCAAGTATAGACGACGATCAATGCATGTGATCTTCCCTAGTTAAGTTAATAATTTACTGGGTGATCCACCAGTGAAGCCTCACCAAGCTGAAGGCTTTAATTCTCTGAGTTCAAGCCTTCAGTTTGGTGAGACTTCACACTACGGATCGAAGTGGTCGATCGCCGAAGATTTTATCTTACTTACTAGTTAAGAAATACTGGGAGACCTACCAGGTGGGTGAATTATAGCTCACACGCAGGTTCATGTCCTTATGCTAATTTGGTCCAGTAAATCTAATAAGTATGAAGACCTGAACCAGGTGCGTGAGCTACAATGCATCCACCTGGTGGGTTCCTCAGTGAATTCTTAACTAGAGAGTACGATAAAACCTTCGGCGAGTTATGTAATTTGGGTATGTAGTTGCTATGTTCGATATGTAATTGGAGATGTAATTCGATATGTAATTTGGATATGTAATTTGAATATGTTATTCAATTTGAATATGTTATTTTCCTGTTGTAGACTATGTAAGTAGGATATGTTATTGTCCTGTTGTTGATTGTGTAACTCAGATATGAGGAGTATGCTCACTGCCTCATTTTGGGGGTAGTGGGAATTTTCTTCAGCGTTATCTGAGATAATGCTAGTTATCGTTATCCTAGATAACGCTATGGAAAATTCCCACTGCATCAAAAAGATACAGTTGGAATTTTTTTCGGTGTTATCTGGTATAACGTTAACTAGCGTTTTCCCAGATAACGCTCTGGCAAATTGATTACTGCAGTATTTATCATCTACTTTTCCACCCACTTTCATTATTTCCTTTCAGTCTTGTGCTTTCCCAAAACTCAAAAAATGGCAACCTAGTTTTCATCATCTTCTCTATTTCTAAAGCCAACCAATTTGTAGCTAAGTATTTGCGATTGAGCTGTAAATCAGGTTAGATTTTACATTCAAGTTCTTTGATTTTGATAGGTTAAAGTTTTTTTAGACGACACAGTGATTGAGGTTCGTCGAAGACGGGGGTTACTGGGTAGAGTGACGGATGCAATAATGTTGTATCACAGCATACACGCGCTTAATAGTTTACAACCTCCTCGAGTGTATTATAGTTGTGGTGAAGAATGCGATATAGTTGTTTGCAGAAATGATAAGAACGCAGGACGTCGTTTCTACCACTGCGAATATTATGAGGACCACAAAATTCGTCCTAAGCAAATTAAATGTTGCAATTTTTCAAATGGTTGGATCCTTAGATCTGTCCTAGAGGAGTTGAATATGCATTGGAGATGCAAGCAGAGAACAAATGATTGCAGAAACAAAATTTAGAGTATCGGAATGCGTTAATGAATCGAGGATACAACTTTACATAGTACCTTCCTAGTGGATTTGGCGCTGGACCGAGTAATAGGATGTAACTGTATTATGCATGCATTGTAACTCTATTAATTATGAACTTTATGTAATATGCTGAAGAATTATGTACCGACTTATGTCGTTTGGTTATGAATGCAACTCAGATGATTTATATTAGACTGAAAAGTTACAAGTACTACAAAGGTAATATAAATACACGAATTTATATAGCTTAAGTACATCGAGTCTTCTTATTACCAATAACCTCGCATTTACAGCACCTGCTTCTTTTTGAAGTCCGACCTTCGTCATTGTATCGAACATCTTGTTGGTAGCTTGTACCAGGTGGAAATCCTAAGGATGTAATATTAAAGCTCGACTATACATTTCGATGACCAACTATATCATGAACATTTTGGCATTCAATGTTATCGTCTATGGGAGCACTTTCTTTTGCTACTTGAACCCTTTAGCTTTTTAAAACATACAGATCTATGGATTTTGTTGTTGCTGAAAACATTACATCCACATCATCATCATCGATTATTTTAATTGCTTTCGATCCAGCATCTGTAGGCCAGTTACATACCAAATCAATGTCAAATTCATCATATTTAATCTTAGTCGATTTATAAACTGAATCTTTAAACTGAACCAACTCACATCTGCAAAGTGCTTTTGCAGGTTTATGTGTCCGTCCAACGTATTTGCCAAAGTTATCATCGTCTACCACCAATTCACCCTCATAATAACATATGATAGGAATACAATTAGGAGCCAATATTCTACATACAAACCAGCAACGATTTAACCATCTATAACAGACTAAAAATTAAAAGTCCATACACATTCAACACAAGATGAGATGAATAACTTGTCGATTGATGAGGAGATCTTCAAAAAAATGTATGATTCTAATATTGTACGCTAGTTATAGAAATAGGGGAAAACTTTTTTCTACAAATGGAGCTGTGAAGTAATAAAGGAAGGAGGAAATGAGAAAGGATGAAAGGGGTTTATTGGCTTCTGGGCATATGCTTTCAAAAAAATTATAAGAAAAAAAGAAAGGGCTTACGGGTTATCGACCTATACGCATTATTTGGGATAACGCTTTCAGAAAATAAAAAAATAAACTAGTATTATCTTGGATAGCGCTAGTACGAATAAAAGTAGACTATTTCTGTAATTAGTTTTGAAACTGGCTTATACTTGTTATAAGTTTTCAAAATTGGCCCAAATAAAAAAAAAATCCTTTTTTTAATTGAGGAAGCTTCAGGTTTGCAATAGAGGATGATGAAACTAGATCCGCCGTGCGTTCTGGTGAGGAGCAAGAGGGCTTAGGTTTGTATGCGATTATAGCATAGTAGATGAATGCAGGCGATGAGGCGTTTTGAAGGAATTGTCTGAACTGCTTACAGGCCTTGAAGGTTGAATGCAATACATCTCCTATTTGATATTTGGAAAACAAGGTTATTATTCTGGATAAACATATGACACGGTACATCGATTACTTTGCAGATTCAAGCAAGTATGAGATAACTTAACTTATAAGCCAACTCTTCGAGCAATCGATAAAAAGATGAACGCTGCAAAGTTAATTAAACCTTGAGTGTGTGTCCTGCAAAGTCTGACTCTGACATCAACGAGGAAAAAACATCCATCTTCACGTGCATTTTTTAATAAAGCATTTGTTTGTTTTTGCAGCATTCTTTTAACCCAAAAGCCTGTGAAATCAAGTGTGATACTTTTACTTCAATTTGCTTTCATCGAGACATCTTTAAATATATGTCATAAAGACGCATATTAAAGTAGTATTGTCACAGTAATAGTTATTAGTTAATACTGAAAAAGCCAGTTTACCCAACAGATTATTTAAATACGCATATTTTGACTCTTACCCATAAGTCGAATATATATATATATATATATATATATATATATATGTATGTATGTGTGTATGTACACTATCTATTTGTCTATAAATAAATAAGTTAGTTAATTTTGGTTATTTCTTAATAAAATCATGTCTCAGGGATATATATGTGCTATGTGGATGGATATATGAAAGTACTATCTATTTGGTCTTTGGATGTTATAGTCCTGAATGCATAATATAGTGTGTCAGTAAATTTCCTTTGATTTAAAAAAATATATAGCCTCTGCTTTTATGCATTTGGGAAACTTTATTTTTGAGGCATTATAAAGAATTATTTTGTTGATTTGTTTAGTAAAATAGTGAAAAAGTTCAGAAAAGGGAGAGATGGTGGTCCAGGTTGCAAGTGAAGCGCATCATGGAATATTATAATGCAGGCGATGAGAAGTTTTGAAGCTGAGTGACATGAATTGAGTTAATGCTATTTGGCTGTAAAAGGTATGTCCACTGTGAATCCGATTTCATTTTATTCATTTAATATGTATGTTATCATGGAGTATTTATTGTAATGTATGACATGAGAAACTGGATCATTGCTTTTCTTCTCAAATCTGTTTCCGCTTGCATCACACAGTACAATCATATGCAGTTGTCTTCTACCACGTATATTTTGTAGGTTAATTATTTGCTTTATTTTCTTCAATAGGTTTTAATTTTGATTGATTGCTGTTTTGATTTTTGCAAATACACGTATATTATCAAAACAATTGTTTTTTTTTTCAATAGCTTATCTATAGGTGATGTAGAGCAAATGCTTCAAGAACTTGGGATCGAAAAAGGGAGATAGACAACTATACATGTTGGAGGTACGAAAGCACAATATGAAAGAGCTACTGTATTTGTTGTTCTTTTAGAAGTATGACCCCGAGTCAAAAAGCAACTTCTTTGGATGGTAACAGAGCACTCTCTTATAATTTTATGTGTAATGTTAGGTGGTTATCGATCAAACTGCTTTTGTTTAACTGTATATTACTAGTGTATGACTGGACGTATTAAAAAGATCTAGACATACGCGGTCGTCAAAGTTGAATGTACCGAATGAAGAAATAAATCATAACTGCAAATTTATCCTTATATTTTTGGATATGCTATTTATTTCAGTATTCATAGTTGATTGATATTAGTTCGATAAATATACATGTATGTATTTATGTGTGTGTGTATGTATGTGTGTGTGTATATATGTATGTGAATGTGCATATATATATATAATATTTGCAGATTAGAAGGGGAACATCGACAGATTACTAACAGATGATGCTAGTTTAAATATTTAAATAATAATTCATTATAAATTACTTGTCCATCAGTAAATAAATTAAAATTAAATTAATAAATAAAATCATATTTTTATTACATAAATAGTATAATGATGGGAAAATATTGGAAAACTCACGCTAAATTCCGTCGCCAAAATTTGACATAGTTACCGTTACGGTTTTTACGGACAACAGTGTTATACAAGGAATCCGTCGCTAAGGCCAATATAGCGATGGATTGGAAACGGATTTTGCCGCTGCAATTTGCAGTTTTTCTTGTAGTGATTACTAATTACTGTCGGTTCAACAAATAAAAAAAAACAAAAACAAAAAAAGAATCGATAAGGAGTCTTGTTTTTATAACAATGTTTTTGTGTGTGTTTGGAATGAAAGAAAAATGAGCAAGCAGAGAGAACCAATGCAAGCACGTGGAATTTCAAATGTTTTGAATATTTATTTTAATTTTAATTTAAATATTTAAGATTTGATTCAAATAAAATAAAATTTGATAATCAAGTCTTAACATGTCGGTTCAGATTTTAGTGCAATAATATTAATTTAACCTATAGAATATGTTTCAAGATTTTTAACAAGGAAAATATTTAAATTGTTGTTTGACTACTTTTCGCCAAATGATGATATTTTAGAATTTTACAAAATAAGATAATTAATGTATATTATGTTAAACTGAAATTGGATCATATCTGTGACTTCAACCGTATTTTTATGATTGGATATTTAAATATTTTATTTACTTATTAGTCACTAATTATTTAATTAACGATTCCAAAAGGAGATGTTTTCACAAACGATTGAATTAGGACTTGAAATCAGTTCTATTGAGTTTGGATTACTTGTTACGTGAATAAAAAGTATATAGACCGCTATATTTCGAGTTTACACTGATTAGTGGTCAAAACGACTTCGAAATACACGTAAATAGTTGTTTCGGGAGCACTGTGTCAGGTCGCGACAAAAACTTATATTTATGGAATCGTTGTAGTGAGTTGTTGCGTGCAACAAGTTTCATAACGATTGAATGTATTGTTCGACCGTGCGTAAATTAAATGCATGTCAATTTCTATAAGAAACGATAATTATAAAATTTGAGTTTTAAACGCTAGTTTCTGTATACGACTGAACTTGGTCCTGAAACAAGTTCCATTTCTCATATTTTCACATAGATGACAGCAGACTGCACGTGCCGATTGGAGTTCACGAGTTTTGAGCCTCATTTGTGAATAAACGAATATAATATTAAGATAAGTCCAACCGACATGCTGTAGTGCTTGAACCCGACCCACTATCCTTTTCCTCCCCAATTCACAGGTTATTATTTCATTGAAGAAATGGTCGCCACTTCTCTTTGCAATCAAAAATCAATATAGAGAATACTCAGTGTAAAATCATGAAACCATATTCCTTAAAAAGAATCTCTTCGCGTCTATGCTAATTTCGGAACATACGACTATAATTTTACCGATGTCAGTGTTTTATTGTGGATCTAGGGTTCAAGACATGGCTGACTATAGCTACGAAGAGGAGAATGGAGGCCACCGTTGGGTGATTCCCGAAGCAAAATGAGTTCTATAGGTAGGGATGAAAATCATGTAGCAAAGTTAGGAGATGCGATTTGATAGGAGGTGCCGAGTTGCACGTTTTGGATACTGGCGGGTTATGTGTTCGAAGAGAAAACCAATGGAACATACAATGTTCCATTTCATGCACTCGAGCTCCGTATCACATTGGAATGTTGCATGCAGGTTTCAGGTGATTATGCATGTACTCGGCTTGGTTATTGCAAAAGAAAGGTTAAGGGTATGTAATTAGTTAATGAGTTATTTAATAACTTGATTAATTTGTTAAACTTGTAACATCTATTTTTTTTTGCGTAGGAGGTCGGAATTAGATGTCGTATCTTTCGATAGACTCTTATTGATGAGCTCTACGTTTTAGAGCTATTTTGGGCTGATTTGGCTAAAGCGAGTGATATTTTCTCTCACTGAACTATATTTGTTTATATAACATAAATTTGACTTTTTAAACTGGTTTCTAATTATTAAACGTAATATTTAAGATAGTTGAACATAGAAATGATAAATAAAAAGATTAGTAAGTGATTTAAATAATTTTAACAATGATTGTCATCTTTTACCTAGTTGCATACTATTGTGTACGCTATTTACCCAGTTATGCGCTATTATGCGTTAATTTGGTTGCACTGTTAGATTTAGGTTATTTTGACACTTATTTCTCTATGATTGCTATATATATATATGTTCTATTTGATTTATTACTGCTATTATAGATGCTTGTATGTTAGTTTATGAATTTGTATGATTATTGGTTGCATGGTCGCATTGTTTGTTTAGTTTAGCTTAAAACTCCGTTCGTAGGCGATCTAGTATTAGGAAATCTTGTTCGCTAGAGTTCGGGTTGCTTATCGATCAAATGCACACGTCGGTGCATATTGATCAAGTGCACAAGGATGAAAACACGAACGGACGAGATAAAATCTCGAAGGTGCTTCAGAGCGCATGGTTGGATTCGATGATAGAGAAACATTGGAGCTTGGCGACAGATTTGAAGACGAAGCGACATTGGTGCTTTATAGTCGATCTAAAGATGGAGGATGGACTTAGGGACAACCTAGATTTCACGATGAGTGGTGGATGTTTTCCTTGGATGAGTATTTAACCAATTCTAGTTAAATACATGATCTGGATAGTTGTTATCAATTACTATGGAGTGGTCGATGTCGATTAGTATTGTTATTGGCTAATTGGTCAATTTGACACGGATGACGATACAATTTCGAGGAGCAGGACATGATGGTTCATACGATGGTGATTTCGGCATGATGTCTCTTCGGCTAAGGATTCTCCATACCCTCCATGTCATATATACTATTATGAATTATACATTACTTTAAGATTTGTTTATCCTCATGCCAGATTTCTGTCTGACTCAAGGTTTTATTTTCCACTTATTACCTTGGCTATTCATCGATGATGCTGATCAGCAGACCAGGTGACAGGTATGAGTATTTCTTGGAGCTGCGTAGGTGTTTTAGTAGGAGGCGACGTTTTACCTATTTATACTTGTATCTGTATTGTTTATTCTACTGTATGGCACTGTGAAGCCTAGACAGTGTTATGTATTCTTAGCAGAGATAGTTGATCAGTTTGAGTTTATTTATCACTTATGTAAATTCTATTATAGTTCCTTATAACTGTATGAGCTTATGTACTCTGATTATATGCTTTATATAGTTATTCTCGCATGTCTTATATCTGTAATTTTTACTATTATATATTATATGTTGCGCTGTGAGATATACGACAGGTTTTGTGATTGTGTTTATGTTATATTCTCTTCTTTCTTCTTTCCCTTCTATTTCCTTCTTTTCTTTCTGTTTTCTCTTCTTTTCTACTATTCCTTTCTCTTGATGATCGCTTTACATTGATTGGGTGCATGTAGAGTGCAAATTTTTGGTTATGAGCACTGGTGGTGTATAGCGGGTCGTCATACTTGGTATCAGAGCTTAGGTTGCATTGTTTAACCTAATCAGTACTGAATTCAAAAGATAGAGCTTAGGTTGCATTGTTTAACCTAATCTGTACTGAATTCAAAAGATAATATATATATATATATATATATATATATATGAGATAGTGCATATTTTTATATATTTTGGTTTTTAAATATATGTAAAAGTATATGTATAGTATAGGTTGTTTTGCACATGAATGCCATTGGAATAGTTTTCTCTACTAGTGAATGATTATCCTAACGACTTCATGAGATGATCTAGCCAACAAGAAATACTACTAATTACTCCATCTTTGGAGTTGAGAATTAGACGGAATCGAGAACTACTAGCCTCGATTTACAGTTTACGTTTCCACTAATGGTACAAACCATTACCTAGGATGCCCTAGGATTTATAATTAGTTATAGTGCTCAAGTGCTTCGAATCGGCAATGTCGCGCTGTGTGGACACTTATGCATCTATAGGTGAGCCATTCCTCAGAAGAGAGTCGACTGTTGTGGTGCGGGAGCTTTTTGGTTTCTTTCAAGGGTTTTCTTCAATGACTTGGAGTGGGATGTTGAACGAATTAAAAGTTTACTCCTAAGAGACTAAATGGTTAAGCCTGAAGTGGACAAGAGTCTCTATCGCTTCGGTTTTCTGAATCAATTCACTCAAGACCAATTCATGGTTCACTTCGAAGAGATTTGTATTGAATTCTTAGAAGTCAATGAGAGTTCGTCGATTAGGCGATATGTCTGCGTTAGAGAGTGTGACCGAATTCGATGTGCTATCAAAGTACGACTGATTCTCTCTTTTATTTCTACGAAGTTTGGAGTTTGTGGCTGGGTTGAGTGATCAACTCGGAGGGTAATTATTTCATTTCGAGGGAATGACAATTTGGAGGAATTTATCGAGGAATCTCGCGATGTTCGTGCTTGCGCCCATTATCGAAGTTTATCCTGCAATATAGGGACAAACCATAGTGACATGTGTATTGATTGTCGTTCCCGTCTTGTCGAGTGCTCCCTCGATAAAAGAGAAGGGAACGATATCACCACTCGATATATGTTTTCCACCAATGGAATTTCCGTACGTGTTTCATTTTGACGTCGAGATTACACTATTCCATCTGATCTTGCGGTACGACGGATGAAACAGGATTAAGACTTGTGATAATTGACTTACCGTGCAGAGGGCTGAGTTAGATTATATGTGTGTATAACATCCCATGTTTAGTCGCTAGAAGATAATAGTATGGGTGATTGTAGCATCCATAACAATTAATTTCGGGCCTTGAAGTGGAGGAGTGTTATAACTTATGGCATAGCTAGTCTATACTTGGCAGCATACTTGGTTGGTGAAAAGTCATGATTTCTTGTTTTCCAATTTATTTCTTGTTGTTTATTGTTAAACCTAACTGGAATTAATATCTGAGTCTAGTAGTTCCGTTGTTGGGAAGATACGGAATATCAGTGGTAGTGAGAGGTCGTTGGTGACGATAATGGGCTAGGACAAGCTCTTCAGCAGTTAGTCGTCTTTGATTTAGTGATAGTGGGCTACGACTTAGATCTTTAGTAGGCGAGTCTCTTATAGTTGGACATTAGCGGGCAGTGATAGTTCTTTATTAGCTAGTTGTCACATAAGCTTGTTGCTTGAGAGTGTTTGGACAAACTCGATGACGTGACCATATTGGAACAATGTTTGAGTTGTGTGTATCGATTCAGTTATGGATGTTCTTTCGGTTGGGAATACCGAGTGGATTTTACCTATTGTGGGTAGTTGGTTGGTGTATGTCGATTATAGCGTTTTACATGCTGCCTTGATCTTAAGTGGTTGGTTGTGCCATTTGGGCCAACCAGTGAGTCAGCATATTTTGTGGCCAGTTTATTGGAGTTTCACATTTCGTTGAGAAAACTGGAGACTTAGGTCACGTCGTTTCGAGTAGGATGTCGCTACGAGTTCTGTCAGAGTTTCAATGATTTAGAAGTTAAAGTTAACCCGTAAGTGTGTCGATTTCTCGATCCAAGTAGGAACGTTAGGCGTATGGCACTACTTGGTTATATGGGTGGTTTGAGCGTGGTGTTTCCAAATGGAAGGTTAACGTGTTCTGGTTGATCACTGAAACCATCCGAAAAGGAGTATTCGACTCCCAATTCTGAGTCAATGGTGATAATGTTCACTTTTGGAAGTATGAGGCATTATTTGTAAGCGAAGGAGTTATGAATCGTACCACTAGAGTTTCTCTTCTCCAAGAGATTTTGACCTATGCTAGTATAGAAGGTTAAAATCACCATCCTCTTACGACTTTGAAATTTTGTATATGTATGTATAGTAAATGTAGTTGGTTGTGTGTGTCGTGTTGGAGGTGCACCAGTTCGGAAGTGATATTCCTTTAGTGAACGTCACTTGCGTTTATCACTGGTTATGATCCTATAACTTAAGCTGGGGTAGTACATACTTGACTGTGATGATTGGTTCCGTATGGAAGAGGCATTGTTTGTTCCTGGCATTATTTGAAGGGGTTGGTTGCACATTTATTTCATTTTGGATGCGACGTCAACTAGATAATTTTGAATAGGAAGAATCGAATAATTCTTTATTAATATTTGGGATTCCCAAATGGATGCGGGGATAGTTATCGATGGTTTCCATAGATGTGTTTCCATACAAATTGGGAATAGTATGATAGCGCTCGAGCTGTACCTGATTTATTGACGAGAGATGCTGAAACACCCCACCTCCATTAAGGTCACTCACAAAGGGAACGCCTTAACTTTGGTGAAGAGTTATAGGTACAAGACACAGAAAAATTTACAAGACAGATAAATTTAAGCTGCGGAATCCAAATATTTATTTCATACGTAATTCAATACAAAAGCTTTACATCAAATTGTCTCAAAACAACTTCAAAACATTACACCATAATTTCTGTCTTGATTATTCAATAAAGAAGCATAAACCAAAAAGTAAAAATGCATAAATCCCCAAGGATCATATCCAATGCCATAGCCAATGCAAGAGAGTCCAAGTCATACATCTACTTTCTTGAAGCTTGTAAAGAGTCTGATTGAGCTGGAGTATTTCCTCCTTGTGGACCTGAGGGGGGGGGGGAGGGGAAACGGAAGAAAAGAAGACGAAAGGAAATGGGTCAGACAATAAGTCTGGTAAGTTCAGTGGTTACTAGTATTTAAACAAGAAAAGGGATCATGACAGTGATAATAGAACATAGGACAATACCCTAATATAAGATAAGAGGGAAGTGTGATCACACCCATTACTATAGTCTCTGCACCTACTTAACCATTGGTTCAGTCAGCCCACGTGTTTACAACAAACGATCCCCTAAATGATCCGCTCCTACTCGCATGTATTTAAGTCCTGTGTCCTTCGGCCCCGCTTGATTGTAGTCACCTGTGCTGGTCCCACCATGGGGTGTATCAGTCCCTCTGGTGGCAACCCGACACGATTCAAGATGCACAGAGTACACTACTGATGCCCAGTGCCTGATTTTTTTTCCACTCCGGAGTACGTGCACGCCTATACTCCGTCGGAACCTACACTGGCCCACCAACCGCCGGCGTTTTGACCTCTTATAATTCATCCTAGTAATCGTGCCCCACCCTGCCTAGTTTCAGGGTACCATGATACATCTATGTGGGTTACTGCTGAAATGGGTCCCCGTTACTAGGGTTTTCAAATCAACATGTTTATTTGGTTAAGTGTCCAAGTTTACCTAACCCAGCCCATTCGTTTTAGTTAACATGTTGAATCGGTTAAGTGTTTTCCTAATTTACTTAACCCTACCAATCCTGACTTAGCTTTAATTTAAAGCACCAACCACTCACATTAGGCTGGTCTTGTTGTGGTCACTGGATATGCCGGTCGGTTCCGGGCAGATTTACACCACAACTCAGTCTAACCTCGGGTTCTTTTTGGGCTTGATGCACTAACCACCCACATTAGACAGGTCTTGCTGTGGTTACTGGATATGTCGGTCGGTTCCGGGCAGATTTACACCACAACTCAGTCTAACCTCGGGTTAGGCATATTCGTCTTTTCTAAATTCATATTTTTCTATATATATCAAATTTCTTTATGTAAATTAATTTTAATTTACTCATGCCATAATTATCTTTTCAAATGTTGCTCACAATAAATGGTATATCAAGTTTACCCTTTTACGAACAATCCTATGCCATGAATTTTTATGTTTCCCCTCATTATCCCTGTAGAACGTATGTATGAATTACATAAAATGTTGGGCTAACAAATTAGCCCAAACCGATAAACAAAAAGGGGTAAAAAACAAGGACCATGACATAAACATAAAATAGCATACATTAAACTTATCACATGTAACTTGGAATAGATGTATCATTATCTCAACTAAACAGGTAAAGGTGAACTTGTGACTGAGTCATGTAAACTTGATATGGGTCTTACATGGAGGTTTAACATATAAACAAGATTTAAACCGCAATTTAACATACTAACTTATGTATGTCAAAACATAAGAAAGCTACTCTAACCATTTTTAAATTGCAACTTAGCATGATTACTTATGTGTGTTAAACATAAGAGGATTGCAATTCCAACTTTTTACAACATAAATAGATTCAACTTGACATGGTTCTAATTATTCATGAATGTTAATCTACATGTAGGCATGTGATTTAGATCCTAGAGTTGCAAATAACCATCAAATTTCAACATGACATGTTTCACCATTTTGTTTGCATAATAAGTTCTTTACCCAATCGTAATAACATACAATTTTGTACATCACCCAAACATATAGACATGAAATATACAACATGTTCATCGCCATAAGCATATAGACATGGTTAATTACAACGATATTTTAAGGTAAACGAGAATCAAATCTTATACATAAGCATCGTACTATATTCCAATTACAACATGTCATGAATTCAGTCGAAAGGAATGTTTAAATCTGCGTAACAACTAACTTACAAACTAAAAAGAATTCTTGCATTCTGAAATCTGAAATTGGAGATGCGCTCCTTTGAAGAAGATCGTTGAATTAGACTCGCTTTAATTTGATTTTTGATTCAAGTTCTTTAACTCGTCTTTGAATTGGAAATGGTGACGGCTACTCCAAGTCTTCTACTGACGGCATTTCAGTTCTAGGTTTATTTTTCTGTGTGTTTTTAGGTTAGGCATTGAGTTGTTTATATAGAATTTCAGTTTGATTATAGCCGTCCAATGAACCTAGGGTTAATCACAGCCACTCAGACCTGATCAGGACCATCCAGAAACCCTAGTGACTCAGCAGCGAGTCAGCAGTCGTTCAAATTTCAGATCTGGCCGGGGGCCAGGTCGACCGCCAGGTCGACCTCTAGGGGGGAGGTCGACACTAGGGTCGACCCCCTGGTCGACCTGCCTGGGCGGGGATTTACCCGCCCAGCCCGCTTCTGGCTTCTGTTTGAATTTTGAACTCGTTTTCGAACTGTTTGAATTTATTTGAATTTCTGAAACTTCCGATAGCCATAACTTCTTCATACGAAGTCCAATTTACGCAAACTCGGACTCTATCTTAACCAGAATTCCGAGATGAACACAATGGCGTAACCCATTTCCCTTAATTCTTACATTTTAAATTAAGTATTCTAGGATTCATTATTATAACGTGAATAGAAAATATGGGGTGTTACATTCTCCCCTCCTTTTAGGATTTCGTCCCCGAAATCTCCAAGTCCAGAAGAACTTATATCCTACCATCAAATCAACCATCTACTCAACCATCAAACACAGACGTCCAATGTCCTTAAAAGATTTCTAATGCTTCATGATCATATGCATAGTGTGTGTATATGTCCTTATCTAATGCAAAATCAGGCGGTCTACTTATTCAGTTGACCTCCTTAATGCAAATTATGTCAGTGCCATGTGTCCATTATGAATGCCAATTTTCCTACTCAAAATTTCTTACATGAATTCACAACCATTCATACAAATGCAATGTCCATATGATAACACATCAAGTTTTAATCCATAAACCAATACATATATGCATATGCAATATGGAAGTGACTGAGCCGAACTAGTACCTAATGTGTGTGTATATGCATCCACTAGCAACCACTTGCAACCATCAATCATAACATGTTTCAATTACAAGTTTACATCCAAATAGGTTCCTACCTAAGGATAAAGGATCGGATCGAGGAGATATACCTAAAAAGATAGATACGAGCATAATCTTGAGGAAAAAGAGATTAAAGACGTACCCTAAAAAAGAAAAGGGTAGGTTGCGCGTATGCGGTCCTCAGTTTCCCAAGTCGCGTCTTCCTCGGCGTCGCTCCATTGAACCTTGACAAGCTTAACTTCACGGTTGCGTAGCTTTCTGACTTCTGTTCCCAAGATACGAGTTGGAACTCTTCTCACAGTTGCTTCTCGTTCAACTTCAACTTCTTCTAGCATACTTGGTTCTACCACTTCCGCAGACTTATGTAAGCACTTCCGCAGGTGAGGGACATGAAAGACATTATGAATCCCAACAAATCTTTCGGGCAGTTGTACCCTATAAGCCATCTTCCCAATCTTTTCGATGATAGGAAACGACCTTACAAATCTTGGTGTTAACTTTCCTGCGGATCCAAAGCGAACGACGTTCCTCAAAGGAGATACTTTAAGGAACACCTTGTCTCCAACTTCGAACTCAAGGTCAGTTCTTCTTTTGTCTGCGTAGGACTTTTGTCTATCTTGGGCAGTCTTCATTCTTCTTCGTATCAAGTCTACTTTCTCTGAAGTCTCCCTAATCATGTCTGGTCCAAGTATGAGCTTGTCTGTTGACTCCCACCAGCAAGTTGGTGACCTGCACGGTCTTCCATATAAAGCTTCGAAAGGCGCCATGCCTATGGTGGCTTGGTAGCTATTGTTGTAAGCGAATTACACCAAGGGTAGATGATCCTCCCATGTACCTCCGAAGTCAATAATGCATAACCTCAAGAGGTCTTCTAATATTCTGTTGACTCTTTCCGTCTGGCCATCAGTTTGAGGGTGATAGACCATGCTTAAGCATAACTGTATGCCTACTGCCTCTTGTAAACACTTCCAAAATTCGCTCGTGAAGATAGGGTCTCGATCACTCACTATGCTGGAGGGTATCCCATGGAGTCGAACTATCTCCTTAAGATATATGGATGCTAGAGATTGAAAGAGCCGGTTGTGTACGACTTGTGCAGGATATATAATATGGCTATGCGGAATGTATGTGATAACTTAAGCTATTCAATAGTTACGCAGGTAAAAATTCACAAATAAGAAATATATCACAAATAACTATAAATGCTGTAGATAAAGTAAAGTAGAGTAACGACACCAAGATTTTTATACTGGTTCGGACCTCCAGTCCTACGTCCAGTCCCGAAGCTCCTCTTCGGCTTTTCACTAAACAACACCCTCGCTTTACCCGGAGGAACAGGTTCACAACTACTTGATTTACGGGCTACAAGTTTACCCACTTGATTTCACGGGCTACAAGCTTACCCACTTGATTTCACGGGCTACAAGCTTACCCACTTGATTTCACGGGCTACAAGCTTACCCACTTGATTTCACGGGCTACAAGCTTACCCACAAGACGATTACAAGAGTTTGACCTTGAATGTGTTCTTTCTTCAACACTGATTAGTCAATGATTGAGTACAACCTTCCTATAATCTTATCCTCAAGTATATGAATTAAATGCGAAGATTTGAAGGAAGTTAGTTGCTTGTTGAATCAAAATCAAGGATTCAATAAGTAACTTGAATTTGGGAGCTTTTTAGAATGCAAGAGTATTTAGAAAGTAAGATCAGAAATCAGAGCAAGAATCGGTTATGTGATTGATTGAAAACTGATGTATTTATAGTAATTGAGAAGTTGCAATTGTTGGTGAAAAGTTACAATCAAAAGAAATGATTTTAAATGAAGAGAAATGGATACAACTTTTCAAGAAAGAAGATGACTCTTCATGAAATTCAAAAATAGGTCGACAGGAAAAATTAATAGGTTGACAGGTTTTTGACTGTTATTTCAAAAAGCTGTTGACCTGTTAATTTTAACAGGTTGACCTGTTATATTTAAAAATAGGTTGACCTGTTATTTTTAACAGGTTGACCTGTTTTTGTCAATATACAGTAAAAACGAGTTTTCATGCATAATTTTGAAAGCAATGAGAAGTATGATTATTTGAGGATAGATTTTAACATAAAATACTCTAAATAACCAACTTCTAACCTATAAAACATTGAATCTTCTTTTTGTCGATCATGAAGCTCCTTCTTGTCATTAATCAAAATAAGCATTGAAACCGTTGACTCAACATTCTCCCCCTTTTTGATTGATGACAAAATAGCTTGATATTTTAATCTTTATTGCTATCTCCCCCTGTATATAAGCTCTGTCTCCCTCTAAACATCTATATATATCCATAATCTTAGCTCCATGTCATGATTTCCATTGATCTTTATTTTGTTGTTATCAATCGAAATTCTCGTGTCTCAACATTCTCCCCCTTTTTGATTGATGACAACACCTTGGATTTTCTCCCTTTAAATATAAAGCTCCCCCTGAATTTCTGCAACATTTGTTAGTAAATAATCTCACCTTTTGATTCCTGCATTAACAAATGTTAGCACACATATACTTTTACCATATTAAGCGCATATATTTTAAATAGTATATGTAAAATATTTCTCCCCCTTTGTCATCGATTAAAAAGAATAAATATCATAATAACCTCAATAATCGAGAGTAGTGTAATTTTAAAATAGTATAAGAAATGGTGTTTGAGTTTGGAATTTGAAACGACGTGTCTTTATAAAAAAAACAGTTTTCAGAGAGACCGGTCGACCTATAAAATTAAAGCGGTCGACCTAAAAAGTTTCGGGTAGGAGAAAATGACAGAAATAGTACAAACCGGTCGACCCAAATGTTCAACCGGTCAACTTGTTTACTTGTTGAAACAAAACCGGTCGACAGGGTCTTTATCTGTGGTCGACAGCTTTATTTTCTGGTTTCACAAATTACAAACAGAAATAGAAACGGTCGACAGGAGAGAAATGGCGGTCGACAGGTATACTCTCTGGTTTGAGTAATAAACAGTTTAAATATGTATCGGTCGACAGGAAAAAATTGAACTGGTCGACATCTTCATTGTCTGAAGCATTATAGGTCGACAGAAAAATTTGAAGCGGTCGACAGGAAAAGTCTCTGGTTAGTTTAAAAAACAATTTAAAGACTAACCGGTCGACAGGAATTTTCATACCGGTCGACAGGTTCTGTTGAAAACTGTTTTTCTGGCTTCTCTTTTAAATTTTCAAACTCCAACAACACTTATTATTATATATGCATATTTCTCCCTCTTTGTTATTGATTAAAAAGAATAAAAATCATGATAGAACAGTAATCGAATATAAGACATAATTTAAAGTACCTTCGGGAGATCATGTGCAATTTGATAAACTGAATTTTGTATTCAAAGATATTTGGAGATATCGAAATTGTCTTCTTTTTGTTGTGGTGTACCTACAAAGAATATGATGTATATACATTTGGTACCCACTTGCTTTGTTTGGGTCCATGGGTTAGATGGAAGGTAACCATACCCAAGAGGGTTTAACGGAACCTTTGAAGATAAAATTTTCGTTATTAACAACTGAATCAAAATAATCATCGATATAGTTTTCTCTGTTTTTCCAACTTATAGGAACCCAAATACTTAAGTAATCTCTTGTGATATCCCTTTTCGTACTTCTATATTTATTATAAATACCGCTAGTCATAGAAGTATTCGAATTTCTATAATAATTGGGTTTTGGATGTGCATTAGTACTAGCAGTGATATTCTTATTGTACATAAAAGCGTATCTAGTACTATTTCTATGATTATTATATCCTATACCACTTTTGTCATGTAAAGGTCGAGATCTAGATAAAATCATATTTAAATCATTTTGACCTTTATTAAATTTTGCGAACTTATTTGCACATTTATCAAATTTATTTCCAAAGTCGCTATTGACATTTTCAAAAGAAATTTTGTTATTCTTTAAATCATCAATTTCCTTATTTAATTCAGAATTTTTCCTTTTTAAAGTACCATTCTCAGTTTTGAGACCTAAAATTTGAGATTCTGAATTATCTAAAGAAGATTGTAACTTTTCAAAATTTTCTTTTGAGTCAGAAATTTCATTTTGCAAAATATTATTATTCACCTTTAAAAACTCACATTCTTTAGATAGTTCTAAATTCTTTTCAGTTAAAGCTCCATTCTCTTTTTCAAGAGACGAAATTAAAGAACTAGAATTATTTAAAGAATCTTCTAAAGATTTATTTCTATTTTGCAAAAGATCGATTTCCTTTAAAAGAACATTGTTTTTATCTTCTAGTCGATATTTTCTTTTTGAAGGAAATCTTTTTGAGAAACAAGCTCTTCTAAGGTATTTTCAAAACATTTGGCTTGTTTTACCAAACGATTGTTTCTTCTTTTAATTTGGAATTTTCTTGCTTGTAATTTTTTGACATAGCTAAAACGACTGTATTGAGTTTCAATAATTTTTCATGGTCTAACAAAAGATCTTTAAATAATGAATCTACACATACCGATTGTGATCTGACTTTAGCCATGAGACATTTGCTTCCTTGTTCTCTTGATTCGGCTTTGTTGCTCTTCCACTTTCTAATCCCATGACTAGACTTCTTTATTGCCATTTGTTCTAAGATGTTGTTACGATCTTTAGAACACCAGGCTCTGATACCAATTGAAAGAGTCGGTTGTGTACGACTTGTGCAGGATCTATAATATGGCTATGCGGAATGTATGTGATAACTTAAGCTATTCAATTGTTACGCAGGTAAAAATTCACAAACAAGAAATATATCACAAATAACTATAAATGCTGTAGATAAAGTAAAGTAGAGTAACGACACCAGGATTTTTATACTGGTTCGGACCTCCAGTCCTACGTCCAGTCCCGAAGCTCCTCTTCGGCTTTTCATTAAACAACACCCTCGCTTTACCCGGAGGAACAGGTTCACAACTACTTGATTTACGGGCTACAAGTTTACCCACTTGATTTCACGGGCTACAAGCTTACCCACTTGATTTCACGGGCTACAAGCTTACCCACTTGATTTCACGGGCTACAAGCTTACCCACTTGATTTCACGGGCTACAAGCTTACCCACAAGACGATTACAAGAGTTTGACCTTGAATGTGTTCTTTCTTCAACACTGATTAGTCAATGATTGAGTACAACCTTCCTATAATCTTATCCTCAAGTATATGAATTAAATGCGAAGATTTGAAGGAAGTTAGTTGCTTGTTGAATCAAAATCAAGGATTCAATAAGTAACTTGAATTTGGGAGCTTTTTAGAATGCAAGAGTATTTAGAAAGTAAGATCAGAAATCAGAGCAAGAATCGGTTATGTGATTGATTGAAAACTGATGTATTTATAGTAATTGAGAAGTTGCAATTGTTGGTGAAAAGTTACAATCAAAAGAAATGATTTTAAATGAAGAGAAATGGATACAACTTTTCAAGAAAGAAGATGACTCTTCATGAAATTCAAAAATAGGTCGATAGGAAAAATTAATAGGTTGACAGGTTTTTGACCGTTATTTCAAAAAGCTGTTGACCTGTTAATTTTAACAGGTTGACATGTTATATTTAAAAATAGGTTGACCTGTTTTTGTCAATATACAGTAAAAACGAGTTTTCATGCATAATTTTGAAAGCAATGAGAAGTATGATTATTTGAGGATAGATTTTAACATAAAATACTCTAAATAACCAACTTCTAACCTATAAAACATTGAATCTTCTTTTTGTCGATCATGAAGCTCCTTCTTGTCATTAATCAAAATAAGCATTGAAACCGTTGACTCAACAGAGATGATGCGGTCCTTCTACTCTTGACGGGTGTAAAGTGGGCGCTTTTTGTGAGCCTGTCCACTATTACCCATATGCTAGTATTGCCCCTTCTTGACCTAGGCAACCCATCTATAAAGTCCATTGAGATGCTATCCTATTTCCACTGTGGGATCTCTAGAGGATGGAACAGACCACCAGGCTTCTTCTGCTCCGCCTTGACTTGTTGGCATATTAAACATTTAGAAACAAATTCAGCTACGTCTTTCTTCATGCCATTCCAAAAGAAAACTCTTTTGATATCTTTATACATTTTGTCTCCGCCTGGGTGTATGGTCAGCTTGGAATGGTGTGCCTCTTCTAGAACCGTCTTTACCAAGCCCCTTGCCTGTGGGACACATAGTCTTCCATCTCGTCTCAACCAGCCTTTGGCATCCATGGAGTATCTATTGAGGTGACTAGAAGTCTCACCCCTAATTAATTTGTCCATTACTTCGGCTAGCTGAGGGTCTTCTCTTTGCGTGGCTCCGACTGAGTCTAATAGAGTTGGTCGCACTTCTAATGTTGCTAGCAAGCCGGGTACAAAGTCAGTGGAGGGTCTGAAGTTAATGCTTGCTATGAACTCCAAGCTTTTCCTCTCCACAAAGAGAGGGCTTATGGTTAGCTTCTTTCTACTTAAGGCATCTGCTACTGCATTGCTCTTTCCAGGAGTGTAGGAAATCTCAAAATCGTACGAGGCGAGGAACTCCATCCACCTTTGTTACCTCAAGTTGAGATCTGTCTGCGAGAATAGGTATTTCAATGATTTATGGTCAGTATACAGTTCAAATTTCTCACCTACGAGATAATGGCGCCAAGACTTAAGCGCAAAAACGATGGCTGCCAACTCTAGGTCGTGGGTCGGGTAGTTTTTCTCATGTACTTTCAACTGTCTTCCACCATAAGCCACTACCTTCCCTTCTTGCATCAGAACATCGTCTAGTCCCGTTCCGCATGCATCTGTGTATACTGTAAACATCTTGCTTCCATTAGGCAATGTCAGAACTGGGACTGTTGTTAGAGGCCTTTTCAAACGTTGGAAAGCAATATCGCAATCCAAGTCCCAATTGAAAGCTATGTTCTTCTTTGTCAATCTTGTTAGTGGAGCTGAGATTTTTGCAAAATCTTTGATGAACTTTCGATAAAAGCCTGATAGCCCGAGAAAGCTTCGGACTTTGGTTGCGTTTCGAGGAACCTTCCAATCTTGCATGACAACCACTTTCGCGGGGTCCACAGCTATCCCCTCTTTGGACACCATATGCCCATGGAACCTAACTTCTTCTCTCCAGAAATGGCATTTGGAGAATTTCGCCTTCAACTGATGTTCCCGGAGGGTATCCATGACTTCCTTTAGATGCTGAGCATGTTCTTCCTCATTCTTTGAGAAGATCAAAATCGTCTACGAAGACTACCACAAACTTATTGAGGAAATCTCGGAATACCCTGCTCATTAAATCCACGAAGTAAGCGGGTGCATTTGTCAAGCCGAAGGGCATGACAAGCCACTCGAAGAAACCATCGGGAGTTCTGAATGCGGTCTTATCAATGCTGTCTTCAGCCACCCTTAGCTGATGAAACCCGGTAGCTAAATCTAACTGGGAGAAAACCGATGCACCTACAAGCTGATCAAACAAATCATCTATTCTTGGGAGTGGGTGTCTATTCTTCTTGGTCAGCTTGTTTAGCTCCCTATAATCAACGCACAGGCGGAGCGAACCATCGGCTTTGGTTACGAACACTACCGGAGTACCCCATTCAAAAATACTTCGTCTTATGAACCCCTTTTCAAGCAGCTCTTTGATTTGCTTGCTGAGCTCCTTTCTCTCCCTTGGGGCCATGTGCCTAACGGGTAAAGCAACGGGCTTTGCATTGTCAACGAGGTATATGCAGAAGTCTATCTCCCGCTTCGGGGGTAAACCCTTTACCTCATCAAACACATCAGAATATTCACGGACTACTTTTACAGTCTGCAAGTCCTCAATAGACGCATCAAGAGATTCTAGATAGCTTAGCATAACAGAGTTCAGGGGATTGCAAGAAATTTCAAGAGTGTTACCAAGGCAAGTCAGGAGTCTAACCACTCTTTTTTCACAGTCGAGGATGGCACCATTACTGGATAGCCAATCCATGCCTAGAATCAATCCATAGCCCGTGAAGCCCAAAACATAGGCGTTGCACCTAAACTCAACACTTAGAATAGATATTTTCAAATCCAAACAAACCATTGACAAATAAGCTGAGCCCCCGATTAGATTTGAAACAACCAAGGGATCCTCTACTAAACTAGTGTTTAGGTGCAGAGATTCGACTAAATCAGCAGATACAAACGAGTGCGATGCACCAAAATCAAACAATGTACGAACAGGATGATCAAAAAGATAGGCTAAACTTTCGACAGAAATATTTCTACCTCGTTCTTGCGGAGGTGCTGTGAGAGCGTGAACTTGTCCTCCCGAAGAAGGTCCAGCTCCCTACCCTTGCTTCTTTGGGCAAGCCCTAGCCATGTGTCATGTCTCACCACAGTGAAAATAGCCACCCATCTTCCTTTTCTTCTTCCTGCAGTCTTTGACCAGATGTCCAGGAATGCCACAGAAATTACACTTTCTCTTTTCACGGGGTTTGTTGTTCTTCCCGCCTCTCTTTGGATCAGCCTTCTTGTTCTATGACCCTTCCCCCTTCTTATCTTGAGGCACTTCTACTTTTTCCTCATTCTTGCCCTTGTCTTCCTCATTTAAGAGTGCCATGTCCACTAACCTTTCGTAAGTAGCCCCCATAGGTATGTGGGTCATAGCCAAGCTGTGAAGTGGCTCATTCAGTCCCTTGAAAAAACGGAGAGCCTTCTTATGAGGGGTATTCACTATGTCCAGTCCAAATCGGGCCAGCTGATTGAATTGATTGACGTACTCCTTGGCCGTCATACTTCCTTGCTTAAGAGATAAGAACTTTTCCTGCTGTGAACTTCGTTCAGCTTGTGAGAGGAATTTCATCTCAAACTTTATTCTGAAATCCATCCATGTTTCAACCGGCCTCTCAGCATTAGTGACTTCCCACCAATAGGAAGCTTCGTCTTTGAACAACCATACTGCCAACTGTATCTTTTGTCTATCGTCCACCTCGAAGATAACGAACAGATCCTCAGTTTCTTTGAGCCAGTTCCTTGCTTCTACGAATGATTCAGTCCCCTTGAAATCCTTTCCACCCATGGCCCTAAAATCTCTACAGATCTTTGAGAAAGCATTTGCACGAGGAGGAGGAGGAGGAGGAACCGCTGCAACTGGAGGAGGAATATCTGCTGGGCCTGCATCGTTGGCCCTAGCCTCTAAGTACCTCCTGAACCAGCCAGGTATTGGCACACCCTCTGGAAGGTTAAGATTCCCAGACATGCTGAAACGAAAAAGAAAAGATTCAAAATGAAGGATAGAAAGATAATGCATATGGCTTTGGGGATTATGCCTTTTTAAATTTTAAAACAACACTTTTCCTTGTAAAATGCTTCTTTATATTTCTTTTGAAAATAGTTTTTCAAAAATTCTTATCTAATCTGGTAAATCTTTGCTCTGATACCAAGTGAAACACCCCACCTCCATTAAGGTCACTCACAAAGGGAATGCCTTAACTTTGGTGGAGAGTTATAGGTACAAGACACAGAAAAATTTACAAGACAGATAAATTTAAGCAGCAGAATCCAAATATTTATTTCATACGTAGTTCAATACAAAAGCATTACATCAAATTGTCTCAAAACAACTTCAAAACATTACACCATAATTTCTGTCTTGATTATTCAATAAAGAAGAATAAACCAAAAAGTAAAAATGCACAAATCCCCAAGGATCATATCCAATGCCATAGCCAATGCAAGAGAGTCCAAGTCATACATCTGCTTTCTTGAAGCTTGTAAAGAGTCTGATTAAGCTGGAGTATTTCATCCCTGTGGACCGGGGGGGGGAGAACGGAAGAAAAGAAGACAAAAGGAAACGGGTCAGACAATAAGTCTGGTAAGTTCAGTGGTTACTAGTATTTAAACAAGAAAAGGGATCATGACAGTGATAACAGAACATAGGACAATACCCTAATGTAAGATAAGAGGGACGTGTGATCGCACTCATTACTATAGTCTCTGCACCTACTTAACCATTGGTTCAACCAGCCCACGTGTTAACAACAAACGATTCCCTGAATGATCGGCTCCTACTCGCATGTATTCATGTCCTGTGTCCTTCAGCCCTGCATGATTGTAGTCACCTGTGCTGGTCCCATCATAGGGTGTATCAGTCCCTTTGGTGGCAACCCGACACGATTCAAGATGCACAGAGTACACTACTGATGCCCAGTGCTTGATTTTTTTTCCACTCCGAAGTACGTGCACGCCCATACTCCGTAGGAACCTACACTGGCCCACCAACCGCCAGTGTTTTGACCGCTTATAATTCAGCCCAGTAATCGTGCCCCACCCTGCCTAGTTTCAGGGTACCATGATACATCTATGTGGGTTACTGCTAAAATGGGTCCCTATTACTAGGGTTTTCAAATCAACATGTTTATTTGGTTAAGTGTCCAAGTTTACCTAACCCAGCCCATTCGTTTTAGTTAACATGTTGAATCGGCTAAGTGTTTTCCTAATTTACTTAACCCTACCAATCCTGACTTAGCTTTAATTTAAAGTACCAACCACTCACATTAGACAGGTCTTATTGTGGTCACTGGATATGCCGATCGGTTCCGGGCAGATTTACACCACAACTCAGTCTAACCTCGGGTTCTTTTTGGGCTTGATGCACTAACCACCCACATTAGACAGGTCTTGCTGTGGTTACTGGATATGTCGGTCGGTTCCAGGCAGATTTACACCATAATTCAGTCTAACCTCGGGTTAGGCATATTCGTCTTTTCTAAATTCATATTTTTCTATATATATCAAATTTCTTTATGTAGATTAATTTTAATTTACTCATGCCATAATTATCTTTTCAAATGTTGCTCACAATAAATGGTGTATCAAGTTTACCATTTTACGAACAATCCTATGCCATGAATTTTTATGTTTCCCCTCGTTATCCCCGTAGAACGTATGTATGAATTACATAAAATGTTGGGCTAACAAATTAGCCCAAACCCATAAACAAAAAGGGGTAAAAATCAAGGAACATAACATAAACATAAAATAGCATACATTAAACTTATCACATGTAACTTGGCATAGATGTATCAATATCTCAACTAAACAGGTAAAGGTGAACTTGTGACTGAGTCATGTAAACTTGATATGGGTCTAACATGGAGATTTAACACATAAACAAGATTTAAACCGCAATTTAACATACTAACTTATGTATGTCAAAACATAAGAAAGCTACTCTAACCATTTTTAAATTGCAACTTAACATGATAACTTATGTGTGTTAAACATAAGAGGATTGCAATTCCAAAACTTTACAACACAAATAAATTCAACTTGACATGGTTCTAACTATTCATGAATGTTAATCTACATGTAGGCATGTGATTTAGATCCTAGACTTGCAAATAACCATCAAATTTCAACATGACATGTTTCACCATTTTGTTGGCATAATAAGTTCTTTACCCAATCGTTATAACATACAATGTTGTACATCACCCAAACATATAGACATGAAATATACCACATGTTCATCGCCATAAGCATATAGACATGGTTAATTACAACGATATTTTAAGATAAACGAGAATCAAATCTTATACATAAGCATCGTACTATATTCCAATTACAACATGTCATGAATTCAGTCGAAAGGAATGTTTAAATCTGCATAACAACTAACTTACAAACTAAAAAGAATTCTTGCGTTATAAAATCTAAATTCTGAAATTGGAGATGCGCTCCTTTGAAGAAGATCATTGAATTAGACTCACTTTAATTTGATTTTTGATTCAAGTTCTTTAACTCGTCTTTGAATTGGAAATGGTGACGGCTACTCCAAGTCTTCTACTGATGGCATTTCAGTTCTAGGTTTATTTTTCTGTGTGTTTTTAGGTTAGGCATTGAGTTGTTTATATAGAATTTCAGTTTGATTTTAGCCGTCAGATGAACCTAGGGTTAATCAAAGCCACTCAGACCTGATCAGGACCATCCAGAAACCCTAGTGACTCAGCAGCGAGTCAGCAGTCGTTCAAATTTCAGATCTGGCCGGGGGCCAGGGCGACCCCCAGGTCGACCTCTAAGGGGAGGTCGACACTAGGGTCGACCCCCTGGTTGACCTGCCTGGGCGGGAATTTTCCCGCCCAGCCCACTTCTGGCTTCTGTTTGAATTTTGAAATCGTTTTCGAACTGTTTGAATTTATTTGAATTTCTGAAACTTCCGATAGCCATAACTTCTTCATACGAAGTCCAATTTACGCAAACTCGGACTCTATCTTAACCAGAATTCCGAGACGAACACAATAGCGTAACCCGTTTCCCTTAATTCTTACATTTTAAATTAAGTATTTTAGGAATCATTATTATAACGTGAATAGAAAATACGGGGTGTTACAGATGCTAGATTTGTATTCTTTATTTTTGGAACGACAACTAAGATATTGATTCATACATGGATTGAATGTGATATTTAATGTCTCATATTAGTTAGGTTAGTTTACTGCATGATAGGATAGGTATGAATATTATTATCTATAATTGTTATTGTTTTTCTTATGCATGATTGATTAATGATGTTTACATGTCTATTTATATTTTTATGATTGTTAGGAAGGCGGGATAATTGTATTGTCGTACAATCCGTTTATTTCAAATAAATTCCATATATGACTTGACATGCTTATTGTAACCCTCGTAATTTTAAAGAATACTATAAGGATAAACTAAAGAATACTTAATTAAATATTTGGAATTAAATAAAATGGACTGCGCGATTGCTGTTAGTCTTAGAATTCTGCTTAAGACAGACTCCGATTTTGCGTAATACGGACATCGTATGAAGAAGGTATTGAGATTTGAAGTTTATATACTTGTAAGAAATACAAATATAAGTAAACCAGTCCAGAAATCAAAATCGAAGAGTGGGAAAAGGGGAGGGAATATGGCCCGTTAGGGGTTGACCCTATGCCACATGGCTGTTAACCCATGGGTTGACCTCTACACGGGGGTGTCGACCTGGGTCGACCACGGGGTCGACCCCAACTAGATCTGGGGCAGATCCCTCCCCTACACTTAGACGCATTTCTGAACGAGATTCGTTGACCATAGGCAATAAATAGGACCTCATTTCTATTGTTTTATTCACCAAAAACAATGGAGACAACGAGGTGCTTCCCCAACCCAGATTGCATTAGCCTATTCTTCTGCAACAACAACTAATACATATTCAAGAATCTCTGCTACAACATCAAAAGTCATTCCTCTGTTCTATAGATCCAATCCCTGTGAGTTCATGTTATTTTTAGATATAAACATTTAATGGTAATCTTGACATGCTTATAAGTTTGGATCTAAACCTGTGCCTATTAATAACCTGAATCATAACTAAACAGATCTGCAACTACTTATTCACCTAATCTACTGTTTAGTACCCATATGCCTATTCTGTTAGTATGGCTAATCATGTCACCATATGCCTATTCTATTAGTATGCCTAATCATGTCACCATATGCCTATTCTATAGTATGTCTATTTCTATCATCATATGCCTATTTCTGTTCTTTTCTCTCCCTCCTTCCCTTTTTAATTTAATAGCCAGACTGCCTTCGAGCCTAGGCCTATTACTGAATTATGCGTGCACACGAAATTGGGAATGGTTGAGTATGATAAATTGGGGCATAACTTATATGGTAAAACATGATTAGGATTTGGGGCATAATCTATATCTTGATCTAAAACTTTAAATTGGGGCATAACTTGTATCATGAATCAGACTGCAATTTGGGAAATAACCTTGGATAAACATGAAAAATTATTTAATAATGAGCATGCCTAAATTTACAATAAATAGAAAATGTAACTGCACTAAGTCACGAGGTTGGATTGCACTTATAGTAGAAGTCTAACCGGAACTGCCCTGCGAATCCAGCATCCACAAGTGGTGAATCTAATGAGAGGGGTCTAGTGCGTAAATGAACACGTAACAGTGCTAAGACGCGATGTTAAGACCGACTTGTGGTAGAAATCTTCGCGGAACCACCCGGCATATCCCACATCCACAAGTGGTAGACTTAATGTGAGAGGTCTAATTCATTAACATACATGAATGAAAAATGATAATAACTTGTTAACTTGTAATACTTAACCTATTTAAATCTGTGGGGGTTGCATGAACCTGTCAAATTGAGTAGGGGTTAAGTAAACTTGCTTGAATCGGTAGGGGTTAAGTAAACTTGCTTGAATCAGTCGGAGTTAAGTAAATGTGTTAAATCTATGGGGGTGGGATATATATATATATACACACACACACACAAAAACCCAACAAACTTAACCTGTTTTGTATGTGGCGGTTATGCAACCTTGTTAAACTGTTAGGCATAACCTATCAAAATCCTAGTAGTGGGGAAACAAGCCTAGGAGGTAGATTGTATCATCTGTTGTGTGGGACCCGTATCAGTCAGTAACCCATCTTGGTATCAAACGGGGAACCGCGAACTTGGTCGGGGTTTGGGCACGCTTACTGAATTGATTATATGAGGTTCATCTAAGTGATGGTGTTAATGGCGCATTCTGTCGGATTTAAGTGCGTGCATGAATCTGCTTGCGTTGGGATTATAAGACGCCGTGACATCAGTTGATATGGTTGTGCATCTCGTTAATAAAGGTGTTGCCACTTTAGGAAGTGATACATCCTACTGTGGGACCAGCACAGTGTATCTACATGATAGGAAGCCGATAGATTTTGGTAGTAATTAGGGTACATCTAGTCTAGCTTGTTTAGGAGCCCATTATTATCGTTGGGGTAACACCTGTCATTTCTGTTGGGCTACCTGTTATTATTATACGGGGTAAAACCACTCACTATAAGTACACCTAAGTCTACCATCCTGTTTCTGTTGGGATCATCTTATTTCTGTTATACTAGTATTGGTGCAGAGAAAAGTACTTGAGAAGTGCAATATATTCTATTCTATTTATTCCGTTTATTCTTCTCAGTCTGTTATACCTGTCTTAGGATACTATTATCTCTCTCATCCAGTTTATATGCCTGTCATGATGCTTTTACTTATTTATATGCTAAATGTAACTGGACTTACCAAACTTTATGTCTGACACATTTTTTTTCTCTCTCTTCCTTCCACCCAGGTTCTCAGGGTGGGAATACTCATGCTTGATTAGGATTCTCTCTTTCATTCTGCTTGGAGCTGCTTAGATGTACCATTATGAATTCATGTCTTCCCTGATATGGCTATTTTTGGGGACGATGCTTTTATATTCCTGTACTCTGATGATTTTAGTACAGGACAAAGATTTGATGTAATGGGTTTTCTGTATTTCGGACTTATGCTGTAACTGAGTTTTGGATGACGATGTTTTCTGTTTAATTAAATTTTAAATTCCACTATTATTTTATATATGTCTTGTGATGCCTCTATTTACCTTTAACGCTTCACGAAACTTAATGCATTCTGATAAAGAGTGACATTAACGGACGTGTGGTGTCACATTTGGTATCAGAGCTGAAGGTTACCAGATTGGATAAAAGATTTTGAAAATTATTTTCAAAAAGGTTTTAAAAGAAAGCATTTTCAATGGAAAAGGCTGTTTTGAAAAAACATATTCCCAAAGCCTTATGAAATATCTTCCGATTCTCTGTTTGAATCTCTTTTCCTTTTCTTTTCAGCATGTCTAGGGAACCTAATATTACCAAGGGCGTTCAGATACCGACTTGGTTTCGTAGGTATCTTGAGGCTATGACACCTGCCGGAGGACAAGCAGACGCCCCCCCAGCTGCAACCGCTATTCCTCCTCCTCCTCCTCCACGAGCGGATAATTTCTCCAAGATATTCAAGGACTTTTGTGCAATGGGAGAAAAGCCATTCCGAGGAACTGAGACTTTTGTAGAAGCAAGGAATTAGCACAAGGAGACGGAGGATTTGTTTATGATTTTTGAGGTTGACGACCGTAGGAAGATTCAGTTGGCTGTTTTGCAGGTGAAAGATGAGGCTTCATTCTAGTGGGAAGTGATGCAAGCAAGGTGCCCAGTTGAGACTTGGGATGATTTCCGATAGAGATTCGACATGAAGTTTCTTTCTCAAGCCGAGCAAAGTATGTAAATGGAAAGGTTTTTGGCATTAAAGCAAGTAGGCATGTCTGTCAAAGAGTATGTTAATAAATTCAACCAATTGGCGAGGTTTGGTTTGGAGCTAATGAATACCCCGCATAAGAAAGCTTTGAGGTTTGCTAGGGGATTGAATGGACCACTTCACGGGTTAGCTATGTCTCATATTCCGATGGGAGCAAGTTTTGATAAACTCGTTGATATGGCATTGTTGCACGAAGAAGATAAAGGTGAAAAGAAAGAGGCTAAGATTGATGAAACACAAAATAAGAAAGTTTGGCCCAAGAAAGAACAGCAAAAGAAGGGCGGAAAGAACGACACTGCCCGAGAAAAGAGGAAATGTCATAATTGTGGACGCGTGGGTCATTTGAACCAAGAGTGTAGAAAAAGGAAGAATGATTGTTTCCATTGTGGAGAGGTTAAACATCTTATTAAGGATTACCAGAGGAAGTAAGGACATGGCCATAGGGCAGGACCTTCTAGAGGGCAGGGGCATGCTCTTGTGGCTGGTATACCGGATAGAGGTAGGAAAGTTTCTGTTGAAGGTTTGATTTCTCTTTCCAATCATCTTGCTAGGACTCTTTTTGATTCTGGCGCTTCACATTCTTTTATATCTGATTCTATGGTTGAGTCTCTGCACCTAAGTACTAGTATGGTTTTGGATCCAGTTATTGTCTCAAACCCCATTGGAGGTACGACTCATTTGTCTATGATTTGTCGAGGTTTGAGAATATCTGTGTTGGACGTCGAGTTTAAGTGTGATGCATATGTGCTTGGTTTCATGGGCTATGGTTTGATTCTAGGGATGGATTGGCTAGCTATGTATAGTGCCATTCTGGATAGTAAGAGGAGGGTTATTAGACTTTTGACTTACCATGGGAGGACCTTCGAGATTTCTTGTGACCCTAAGGGGTCTGTCATGCTTAGTTTCCTAGAATCGATTAATGCATCTATCAATAATTTACGATCTGTACCAGTAGTCTGTGAGTATCCTGATGTTTCTGAGGAGGTTCGGGGATTACCTCCGAGGCGCGAGATTGATTGCCCTATATACTTGGTGGACAATGCAAAGCCAATTGCATTTCCTGTGCGCCACATGACTCCGAGAGAAAGGAGGGAGCTCAGCAAGCAAGTAGGGAAGCCACTTGAGAAAGGGTTTATTAGGCGAAGCATATCTGAATGGAGTGCTCCAGTAGTATTCACCACTGAGGCGGATGGTTCGCATCGCTTATGTGTGGATTACAGAGAGTTGAATAAGCTCACTAAGAAAAATAGGCACCGACTTCCGAGGATAGATGATCTGTTTGACCAGCTTGTTGGTGCATCTATTTTCTCCCAGTTAGACTTGGCCACGGGATTTCATCAGTTGAGGGTGGCCGAGGATAGTATAGACAAGACTGCCTTTCGAACTCCAGATGGTTTCTTCGAATGGCTAGTCATATCTTTTAGGTTGACGAATGCACCCGCCTATTTTGTGGATCTAATGAGTAGGGTGTTTCGGGAGTTTCTAAATAAGTTCGTTGTGGTCTTTGTTGATGACATCTTGATTTTCTCGAAGAACAAGGATGATCATGCCCTACATTTAAGGGAGGTTTTATAGACTCTCCAAGAGCATCAGCTTAAGGCAAAATTCTCCAAATGTCATTTTTGGAGAAAGGAAGTGAGATTTCTAGGGCATGTGGTCTCTAAGGATGGGATAGCCGTAGATCCCGTGAAAGTAGTTGCAGTTCAAGATTGGCAGATCCCAAAGAATGCAACGGAGGTGAGGAGTTTTCTTGGTTTAGCGGGCTATTATAGGAAGTTCATTAAGGACTTCGCAAAGATATCAACCCCACTCACTAGACTAACGAAGAAGAATCTGACATTTTCTTGGGGTATAAACTGTGAGGAGGCTTTTTAGCAATTGAAGAGGGCTCTGACAACAGCCCCAATCTTGACTTTTCCTGATGGGAACAAAGTGTTCACAGTATACACTGATGCATGTGGTATAGGGATTGGTGCGGTTGTGATGCAAGAGGGAAGGGTAGTATGTTATGGAGGTAGACAGTTAAGAGTTCATGAGAAGAACTACCCTACGAATGACTTAGAGTTAGCTGCCATTGTATTCACGCTTAAGACTTGACGACATTATTTACTAGGAGAGAAATTCAAGTTGTGAAACAACCCAAACTTCCCCGTAAAGGAAAGTATGGATTGAATTGAGAACACGACAAATCAGAACACAAACAGAAGAATATTTCATTGTTATTACAGCAATTACATCAGAGTACAAGAATATTCCAGAGTATGAATAAATATTACACACTGGAAATACAATATCAGATATTTAAATTACATTTTTAAATAGCAGCGGAAAAATAATACAAAACACAACTGAAAGAAATACACGGATACAGAGCTTTCCGAATATCACTTCAGCAGCAAACCAGGATCCCATGAATATAATATCTGCAAAACCAAAACTACTAGCTGTCCATATGGAAAATAAGGGTACCCAGAGTTTAGGTTAAAACAATAAACTCCAGGTCAGTCATGGGACTAGTGTGAGAACTAAAATAGTTATTAGCTTAATTTTAAAGTTGGGTGAATCATGGGACCATGCCGTATAACACGAAACGGGTTTACTCCACATGACCCCTAGTTTAAAAGAAAACAACACAATGCTTTTTTCAAAAAAATGAAGCTATTATAAGACTCAGGTCCCATCACATAATGCAACGCAAGCCGGAGGATAGAGTTTTCCCTTATAATAGCCAAAAATGCTTGATACGTGAAATTTCGTCTTTTATTATTACTATAAGTGAAGAAATCAACTTCGAATATAAATGTATCAATCATTGGCGGCATGGGTACCACATATCATGTCGCCATACTAGTTCTACAATCAAAACCGCATGATGTCGTATTGGAAGTTGGATTTCCATCTATGAACCAAGGCAAGGGATCGTCCTTACCGAATTTGAGACACTCTAGCCTGTGCCTCAGGACTCAGCCGCAACTGCACCTAGGAGCGCCAGGGCCGGTCATCCGTCGATGATTGGCAATACCATAAACTATATGTTAGCCTGCCCTATGGGGCATAAAATAATCTGGTCAATAATGTCGACCATACCACTATCAATATATATATCCAAGGCGCCTCTCTATCCATCAAGTAATAAGCAACATCCACATGAGTAAACAGTCTGGGCTCCATACCATCACGTTACTCCTAGCTAGAAACTAATATATATCCATTTCCCTGGGGTCCTTCTCCCGTTTCTGGTTCATACCGGGGTGTGAGGCTCGCGAAGTAACGCAATACACAAAGCTATTCCTAAATAAGCTGTGCTTTGATCATCAACCACAAGGCTCTGCTTTTCAACAAAAGCCTTGATCATTTTCACCTTAGCAATCCACATTGTCAGTCCATACAATACCATTGATTTCTGCCAATATATAACCTCTAAGCTCGTACGTCTCAGAGAAGGGTGTTAAGTAAGAGAATAAATTCACAACCACGAAACAAATATATATTTAGCAGAGATCAACGAATACAGCATAAGGAATACAACGTCAGACATACCATCCATTTACAAGTCCATTCTGGGTCTGAATGAACCCGGAGGCACCTTATTCCTCGTCCCATATGTCCAATACAGGAGAGAGGTCCTCGCATACCCGTCGATCACTAAGTACGTTTGGACGATCACCACTTATTACCTTGTCTTGGGTGTACGACCCAATCAAGACATCAGCAATCACCCAAACGATGTGAAGAACTCTGGTCTTCAACCACCGTCTTCATCTTCGACTCATAATCGCCGTAGAAATTATTCAGAATGGGTTAAACCCGGTTTTTTCGAATAATTCGCGTATTTTATAATCAAGTGCTATAAAAACACACCATACGCCTCATTCCAATTCAGAATATTCTTTTAATAAAATATTCATATTATTACAGAGAGGTTCCCATTAATTTTATCAAAGATAAATTCTTTTAAATTTATTCTTTAATCTTCTTGAAAATAACAAGATACATTAAAACACCATATTGGTTTTAATCTCCAAAAATCATTACTTAATGATTATTCAAATTTAAGAAATTAATCTTATCTTTAACTAGGTTAAAGAACCAATGTCATTAAAAATACAGTTCACGACAAACCCAAAAATCATCTTCCATTAAATATGGAATCTTCACAGAAATCAGATCAATATATAATCGATACAAATTTTTGTATCAGACTAATAATATAAATGAAATAACAGCAAAGCCTTTTAAATTCCATATATAATAACGGTCTTCTTTTGCAGAAGCTCTTCTTGATTATTATTAAATCAAATTCCATTCAATTCCAATTTAATATATTAAATTGGAAAACTTTACTTTGGAAAATTTCTATTAAATCTTAATAAAAAGATTTATAGATTCCAAATTATATTTTCACTGTAAATCGGGTTAAAGAACGAATGTTGCTAAAAACACAGTTCACGATAAACTTAATTCACATTTCATTTTATTCTAATTACTAAATTTAATTGGAAACTTTAATAATCTTAATTAAAAGATTAATTCTTTTCATACGGGGTTTAAGAACAGTGTTATTTAGGACACCATTCATGACAAACCCAAAATTCAATTTATTTATTCCTTTAAAAACATTGGATTTTTATTTCTAATTAATAATTAGTTCTTTTTGATAAAAAAATATTTTTATCTTTACAAAATTTAAAATTTTCATCCAAATTCTTTCCCAATCATTTATTATGATTTTACATAATTTTTCCATATTTTTAATAATTTTCTTAAGGCCCTTACAGTCGATTTCCATAAACGGTCATCGAACTGCACTTACAGCGACCTTTTCCAAATTTGATTTGGACATATTTCCAAATCCAACCGTTAGATTTCAAATCTCTTATATTCATTGGAAATCTCTTTTCGATACGAATCCAACGGTTCCGGTTTTAGGAGAATCCGACGGTCGGATCTCCCAATACGCCCATTTGAAGTTGATGGTCAAAATTCGCGAACGGTCGCTGCGCGGCGTTTTCTATTCAGGCCATTAAATATATATAATATTTATACATTATATATATATTGTCAATTTCCATTTGATACGTATTTTATAAATTGTTTATAAACTCGTATTAAAACGATTCCAACTTCATTTTTCAATTTTAAATCAAAATTGAATATCATATTAAAATGATAATATTTTCAAAATATTATATTTTGAAATCATTTCTTTTCAATATTCATTATAAAATGAATAAAATCGGTCGATAAACCCGTTCGGGTTAAAATGGCGTTTGCTACTTAATTCGGCTTCATATTTTTATATTTTTGTGTCCATCCAAAATCGGACATCAAAATCATAATTTTATTCTTTACCGAATATTATTTTAAAATATTTGTTAATTTAAAATATTCTTAATTTTTTTAAAGATTCTTTATTTTAAAATATTCTTTATTTAAGATATTCTTGACATTAAAATGTTCTTTTACATTACTTACGTTAAAAATGTTCTATTACATTAAAATGGCTCTTTTACATTATAATGATTCTTTTACATTATTTACATTAAAAATGTTCGATTATATTAAAATGATTCTTTTACATTATTTACGTTAAAAATGTTCGATTATATTAAAATGATTCTTTTACATTATTTACTTTAAAAATGGTTCCTTTCATTAAAATGTTCTTTTATTTAAAATATTCTTTTCATAAAAATGTTTCTTTTATATGAAAATGTTTCTTTTACATTGCAACGTTCTTTTTTATATAAAAATGGATCTTATACTTAAAAATGTTTCTTTTATTTTGAAATGTTCTTTTATATTAAAATGACCTTTATATTAAAATGTCTTTTTACATTAAAATGTATTTTTACATTCTAACATGTCTTTTATATTCTAACATGTCTTTTATATTCTAACATGTTATTTTATCTAAAATGTTATTTTATCTAAAATGTCTTTTTCATTCTAAAATGTTATTTTATTCTAAAATGTCTTTTTCATTCTAAAATGTTATTTTATTCTATTTTCATGATCATGTTAAAAAGTTGACATTTTTAATGTACAAAATATATTTTAACATATACTTCTTTTATTCTCTATATATACATTTTTATCGTTAAAATATTTTATTTTAAAATATTCTTTATTTTTAAAGATTCTTTATTTAAAAAAAATATTCTTTATCTTAAAATATATACTTTATTTAAAATATTCTTTTAGTCTGAATCGGAATGCGACTCAATCAATTACCACATAATTTCAGTTATATGAATTTCATAAATCGCATGTATGCAACAATAATGATAAGTAATCATCAAACAGTGCAATCACATACATAGTGAAATTTACAACTGTGTGAGTGTTAAAATAAATAAATAACGCTTATCACAGACTGTCAATCCATCAATTGACATACAAATAAATATTGAGATTAGTGTATGTCAAATATCATCCCAATACCCGTGTGGGGTTTTCTAACAACAACAGTATATTTAAATAAATTATTGGTTAATAAATTTAACCAATTTTCACTGTTCAAATTATAAATGAATATTTACAATTTAAATTTCACTATCCTATTAATATTAACATTATTTTTAATATGATAAGCATTTCACATCACAAAACACATGCAATACAGTCAATTTAAATCGTCCATGGTTTGTGGATGAGGGAGGTGATCCAATAGTACAATTTAAAATGATTAACTGATAAAAATCTACACTGGCAATTCTATATATTTTTCAGTTATGAAAATACATAAATAATTATGCAGAAATTTTAGTGAGGAGTTCTCACCTTTGGTTTCCACTCCGTCAGTGTGTATTTCTGAATTTCTGGTACGGTTTGGATTCCGCTTTGTTTCCAGACAGTTTCGTCGCAATCTGTTTCACGCGGTATGTACATTAAAAATTATATTTTTAATCCATGTTATACAAAAACCATATTTTTATTTTAAGCTATTTCTTTATAAAAATTTCATTTTTATAACAATGTTATTATATTGAAAATTTTACACAAAAACAATCTATATATTTACGAAACAATGTATATTTTATCTACAAAACAATGTATATTTTGTTTTACAAAACAATGTATATTTCATTTTACAGAACAATGTATATTTCATCTTACAAAACAATGTTTATTTATCAAAACAGTGTAAATTTTACTATTCAAAACAATGCTAATTTTATTCAAAAAGAATGGTCTTTTTATTTCAAAAATAAGGTTCTTTTAAGTTTAAAAACAATGTTCTTTTTATTTACATAACAAAGCGATTTTTATTTACATGTTAATTTATTAAAAACAATGCTACTTCTATTTTTTAAAAATAATGCTTATTTTATTTTTCAAAATAATGTATATTTTACTTTTCAAAACAATGTTTATTTTACTTTTCAAAACATTGTAAATTTTCTTTTCAAGCAATTGCTAATTTTCTTTTTAAACAATTGCTAATTTTATTTTCAAATCGATGCTATTTTTATTTTCCAAAAACAATGATATTTTACATTATAAAACAATGTTTTTTATACTTTACGAAATTAATGCCTTTTTCTATTTAAAAAATTTATGCTATTTCTATTTTCAAAATTTATGCCATTTTTATTTACAAAATTTATGCGATTTTTATTTACAAAATTTATTACAGCTTAATATACAAGATTAAAAAAATCTAATATGATTAAAAAAGGAAAATAACCTTTTTTATAATGTTTTAAAACGTCGTTGTTCGTTCTTCCTTCTTCTGTATATCTTTCAGCAAAACAAACCTGACATCGTCACAATTGTTTCCAACCTAGGGCTTCACGTCGATCAATCACCAGGCCGACGTCATCAGATCAGGAACCACCATGAGCTCTGCCTCCATCGACTCCACCCATGCCCCAACTGCCAGCAAACTCGCCGCTCCGTCCACCCCAGAAACCACCGTGAACTTCGTGACTTTGAATGCAGAGAGCTCCCAAATTGATCAGTGAAAATCGATCTCAACCGTATAGGATTAAAGGCCTCGAAAAGTTCTTTGATTTTTGTTTAATGAGCAATCAAATTTAGTTCGTGGAATAAAAGATTTTAAGGGATTTGGAATTGAAAATTTCGGCCATTCATCTTGGACGTGGCGGCTGCTGATGAATAATGAATTAGGGTTTTACGGATAAGAGCTATTTATAATAATATTTTATTATTTTAATTTCAAAATTACCTTTTTACCGATACGAACTCCAAATCAAACCCAACGACTATCGCCCCTAGCCAAATACCCCTATTCCGGACACAATGGAATATGTTTCGTAAGCCAATTCTAAAGTTTTAATCATTTTTTGTCAAAATTAAAATATAAATCAATTTATATTAAATTCAAACGTACATTTTAATTTACTGGGGCCACATACTGACTCCAAAAATTACAAAAAAAATATTTCTAGTTATGTTTTGACGATACGGTCCTAACAAAACTAACTTCGACAAATTTGGAGATCGTTTGAAAAATGGCCATTTTTTGGTCGATCCAATTTGACTGAAGTCAAAATTAGGCTCACATCCCTAAAACATTTCAAAACATACGCCACATCCAGACCAAAGTTTTATGCAAACCCGGTCCCTAGAATTGAGCGGCCGCCCAAATTTTTTTGATCCCATCGCATCCTGCCATGCCATTTCCGCCTTTTTCCAATTCTGACAAAAAAAATGCGCCACACACTAAAAAAAAATCCAAAAAATAGGAAATATTCTCAGAAGCATTCGCTAAAAAACAAAAAAAAAGTTGCATACTTCTGTGAAACTATTGCCTTTAGTAGCATACATGTATGCATATATTCATATAGTGTATTTATGTCGAAAATCTGGACGAATATACGCATACATATATGCAACTATTTGCAAATAACTGCATACATGTATGCATACAAAGTTGAACTGAGTTTCATGTGCTACGAATGGTTGCATACATGCATGCAATTATTGCGTATATATGCATGCATGTGTGCAACAAATTTAAAAGGGACGACGACTTATGAATATGCGCATGAATATATGCACGTATTCTGTACAAGAGCATAGATGTGTGCAACAATTTCTGAAAACGGCGAATGCAAGGAAAAACAGGCCAAATTTGAATATATGCATGAAAGGATGCGTGTAATGTTGTTTAACTGCATTGATGTATGCATGTATACTGCAGTTGGGCGCAACCCTGAAATATAAGCATGAATGTATGCAACTATTTACGAATAGGAGTATCTTTTGATGCAAAAACTTGCTGTTTCGCTGTTTTTGTGTTATTATGGGTTTTTACATGGTTTTTGATTGTTTTTCCCCCTGAATTTTTTGGCGTGAACGTGTTTTATTTTATAATGAATTTTCGTGATTTTTTAATATTTTTTTCATGATTTTTTTGAAAAATAGGGACCTAATTTACAATAAGTTTAGCACCGGATGTGAGCCTAATTTTGAAACTTATAGGGACCTGTGAAAAACGGACCCTTGACTGAAATTGACAAAACACATTTTCTTTTGCCACGCTCGCATATTAATTCCAAAAATTATGAAAATTGGAATCTAACAATAATTTGTCATTCCGGATCCAACAAAAGTGGTTACGTCGAAAATGGAGGTCGTTGGTAAAATGGTTATTTTTAATATTAAAATATATATATATAAATTCCATAGCGACTATTCTGAATTTTAAACTGGGCATAACTTTTTATTCCCGCTATGAAATTTCAATCTTTCAAATTCGTTGGAAATATATTTTTAAACAGATTCAAATATTTCTTGTTTCACTAAAATCCGATTTATTTTGAATCATGTACATTCATTTGAAATTCAAAATCGAATTTTCGAACTACCGCGCCATTTCAGGCTCGTAATATAATTAAAATAAATGTATTCATTCTGACTTCGACTTAAATAAATTTTTCGTCATTATTATTTAAAATAAATTATTTTAAAATAAATTATTTTAAAATAAATGTATTCATTCCGCTTTGTTTCCAGACAGTTTCGTCGCAATCTGTTTCACGCGGTATGTACATTAAAAATTATATTTTTAATCCATGTTATACAAAAACCATATTTTTATTTTAAGCTATTTCTTTATAAATATTTCATTTTTATAACAATGTATATATTTACGAAACAATTTATATTTTATCTACAAAACAATGTATATTTTGTTTTACAAAACAATGTATATTTCATTTTACAGAACAATGTATATTTCATCTTACAAAACAATGTTTATTTATCAAAACCGTGTAAATTTTACTATTCAAAACAATGCTAATTTTATTCAAAAAGAATGGTCTTTTTATTTCAAAAATAAGGTTCTTCCAAGTTTAAAAACAATGTTCTTTTTATTTACATAACAAAGCGATTTTTATTTACAGGTTAATTTATTAAAAACAATGCTACTCCTATTTTTTAAAAATAATGCTTATTTTATTTTTCAAATAATGTATATTTTACTTTTCAAAACAATGTTTATTTTACTTTTCAAAACATTGTAAATTTTCTTTTCAAGCAATTGCTAATTTTCTTTTTAAACAATTGTTAATTTTATTTTCAAATCGATGCTATTTTTATTTTCCAAAAACAATGATATTTTACATTATAAAACAATGTTTTTTATACTTTACGAAATTAATGCCTTTTTCTATTTAAAAAATTTATGCTATTTCTATTTTCAAAATTTATGCCATTTTTATTTACAAAATTTTTATTTACAAAATTTATGCGATTTTTATTTACAAAATTTATGCGATTTTTATTTACAAAATTTATTACAGCTTAATATACAAGATTAAAAAAAATCTAATATGATTAAAAAGGAAAATAACCTTTTTTATAATGTTTTAAAACGTCGTTGTTCGTTCTTCCTTCTTCTGTATAACTTTCAGCAAAACAAACCTGACATCGTCACAATTGTTTCCAACCTAGGGCTTCACGTCGATCAATCACCAGGCCGCCGTCATCAGATCAGGAACCACCATGAGCTCTGCCTCCATCGACTCCACCCATGCCCCAACTGCCAGCAAACTCGCCGCTCCGTCCACCCCAGAAACCACCGTGAACTTCGTGACTTCGAATGCAGAGAGCTCCCAAATTGATCAGTGAAAATCGATCTCAACCGTATAGGATTAAAGGCCTCGAAAAGTTCTTTGATTTTTGCTTGATGAGCAATCAAATTTAGTTCGTGGAATAAAAGATTTTAAGGGATTTGGAATTGAAAATTTCGGCCATTCATCTTGGACGTGGCGGCTGCTGATGAATAATGAATTAGGGTTTTACAGATAGGAGCTATTTATAATAATATTTTATTATTTTAATTTCAAAATTACCGTTTTACCGATACGAACTCCAAATCAAACCCAATGACTATCGCCCCTAGCTTGAATCAGTGGGGGTTAAGTAAATCTGTGGGGGTAGGTTATATATATATATATATATATATATATATATATATATATATATATATATATATATAAACCTGACAAACTTAACCTGTTTTATATGTGGGGGTTATGCGACCTTGTTAAACTGTTAGGCGTAACCTGTCAAAATCCTAGTAATGGGGATGCAACCCTAAGGGTTAGTTGTATCATCTGTTGTGTGGGACCAGTATCAGTCAGTAACCCATCTTGGTATCAAACGGGGAACCCCCGAACTAGGTCGGGGTCAGGGAACGCTTACTGAGTTGATTGTAACAGGTTCATTTAAGTGGGGGTGTTGACGACGCATTCCGTCGGATTTATGTGCGTGCATGAATCTGCTTGTGTTGGGATTATAAGACGCCGTGACATCAGTAGATATGGTTGTGCATCTCGTTAATAAAGAAGTTGCCACTTTAGGAAGTGATACTTCCTACCGTAGGGCCAACACAGGGTATCTACAGGATAGGGAGCCGATCGATTGGGGTAGTAATTAGGGAGCATCTAGTTTTTCTTGTTTAAAAACCTGTTATTATCGTTGTGGGTAACACCTGTCATTTCTGTTGGGCAACCTGCTATTATTGTAAAACCTCTCACTAGAAGTACGCCTAAGTCTACCATCCTGTTTTTGTTGGGATCATCTTGTTTCTGTTAAACTAGTATTAGTGCATAGAAAAGTACTTGAGAAGCGCAATATATTCTGCTCTATTTATTCTGTTTATCCTGCTCAGCCTGTTATACCTGTCTTAGGATACTGTTATCTCTCTCATCCAGTTTATATGCCAGTCATGCTGCTTTTACTTATTTATATGCTAAAAGTAATTGGACTCACCAGACTTTATGTCTGACCTGTTTTGTTTCCTTTTCTCTCTCTTCCTTCCCCCTAGATTCTCAGGGTGGGAATACTCAGGCTTGATTAGGATTCTCTCTTTCCTTCTGCTTGGAGCTACTTAGATGTACCGCTTTGATTTCATGTCTTCTCTAATATGACAATTTTTGGGACTATGCTTTTATATTACTGTACTCTGATGATTTTAGTACAAGACAGAGATTTTAATTTGATGTAATGGGTTTTCTTTATTTCAGACTAATGATTAACTGTGTTTTGGACCATGATGTATTCTGTTTAGTAAAGTTTTAAATTTCGTTGTTATTTTATATCTGTCTTGTGATGTTTCTATTTCTGTTTACCTATAATGCTTCACGAAACTTAATGCATTCTGATAAAGAGTGACATTAACGGACGTGGGGTGCCAAACTTATGTTAGATAAATTTTATTTATATAACATACATATTTCCCTTGCTATGGTCTAATCCTTTTTGTTGATTACATGCGTAGATACATAGAAGCAAGATTTGATTGTTTGTATGCTAATTCACTTTTAATTGCACCTTAATGCTAAGCTAGCTAGGTATGTAGTAGATATAGAGTTGTGATTTTTGCCATTTGGTGATTTTTACCCCATGTATGTGTAGCTACTTTTAGACTTTTGTTGGGAGGGACATGTACGGCATGCAGTGGTTTTTTCGGATTGAGGTGTACATAAAAGGTGATGTCGAAATTTTATATGAATTTTGCTAAATTTGGAAAGAAATTCAATATGTGATGCCAAGTTGAATTGTTTTCATATCAGTAAGTTGCCACTTTTGTTTTCCGTCATTCACTTGTTTGGAAAATAGGTGTATGACTTATGTTTGGCATAGCTACATTGATCCTGAATTTGAATTATGGTTGTACTTAGGAATGAGAATATTGGCCCATGCCAAATTCCGAGTCTATTTCCTTTGTTATGGACAATTCAATAGTTGTTGTTGTGAGCGTTAAGTGATGGGTTTTTTTTGTGTCGTTACTTGGTTGAGATCGTTGTATTGTTTCGTCCTTGAGAATTCAGGATGAAATCCTTTAAGGAGGAAAGAATGTAATGACCTATATTTTGACGACTGAATATTTAAATATTGATAGTTAATTGTTTAATTAACAGCTCCAAAATGAGATTTTTCAAAAACGATCGAACCAGAACTTAGGACTAGTTCCATCGAGTCTTAATTGTTCGTTAGGTGAATAAAAAGTTAATTGGTTGCTATATTTCGAGTTCAGACCGATCGGTGGTCAAAACGATCTCGAAATATGCATAAATAGTCGTTTTGGGAGGAGAGTACCGGGTTGCAACAAAATTTATATTTTTGGAATCGTTGTAGTGAGTTATTGCATGCCTCCAAGTTTCATAACGATCGGACGTACCATTTGACCGTGCGTAAATTAAATGCTTGTCAATTTTTATAAGAAACGATAATTATATAATTTGGGTTTGAAAGGCTGACTTCCATATACGATCGAATTTAGACTTGAAACATGTTTCGTTATTCTCAAAACGCCTTTTTACATAGGTGACGACAGGCAACACGTGTCGATTGGAGTTAACGTGTTTTGAGCCTCATTTACGAATAAATGAATATAGTATTAAGATAAATTCAACCCATATTCTATAATGATTGAACTTGGCCTATTACCCTATTTCTCCCTAATTCTCAGGTTACTATTTCATTGAATAATTGAAGAAATGGCCGCCGCTTCTCTTTGCAATCAAAAATCACTATAGAGGGGAATACTCAGTGCATAATTATGAAACTAGATTCTTTAAATTCGGCTTGGGAATCTCTTCGAATCTATGCTAATTTTGGAGCATGCGACTAAAGTTTTGGTGATATTAGTGTTTTACTATGGATCTAGGGTTCAAGACATGGTCGGCTACAGGCGACGAGGACGAGAGTGGAGGCTGCCGTAGGGTTTGTCTCCTCGATTAGCATTATCGACCAGAGTTTGGAGCTCCCAAGCTCCCCAAAGATAAATGCATTCTGTAGAGGGTACGAAAATGCTATAGCAAAGCTAGGAGACATGATTTGATAGGAGGTGCCGAGTTGCACGATTTGGGTACTAGAGGGTCATGTGTTCAAAGGGAAAACCAATGAAGCAGACAACATTTGATTTCATGCACACAAGTTTCATATCACCTTCGAATGTTGCTCGCAAGTTTGGGATGATTATGCATGTATAGGACTTCGCTATTGGTGAGGAAAGGTTAAGGAAATGTAATTAGTTAACGATTTGTTAATTAAGTTATTTAATAACTCGATTAATCCGTTTAACTTATAACAAATATATCTTTTGCGTACAAAGTCGGAATTGGACGCCGTTTATTACGATGGACTCCTATTGGATAGATCTACACTTTCAAGCAAGTCAGGCCTACTTTGGCTAACGTGAGCGATATTATCTCTCATTGAACTGTATTTGTTTGTATAATTTAAGTTATGTGTCTTAAACTAGTTTCTGGTGATAAAACGTAATATTTTGGATAGTGAACCTAAAAATAATAAATAAGATGATTAGTAAGTGATGTAAGTTTTAACAATGATTATCACCTTTTACCTAGTTGCACGCTATTTACCTTTTTACACGTTGTTTTGGCCTAACTGCTAGATGTAGGTTATTTTGACACTTATTTCACTTTGATTGTTATATATAGGTTCTATTTGATCTATTACTTATGGATGCTTGTATGTTAGTTTAGGAATTTGTATGGCTATTGGTTGCATGGTTGAATTGTTTGTTTAGTTTAGCTTAAAACGCCATTCGTAGGTGATTTTGTATTAGGAAATCTCATTCGTTAGAGTTTGAGCTGCTTATCAATCAAATGAACACGTCGATGTATATTGAGCAAATGCATAAGGATGATAACTCGAACAAATGAGATAAATTCTCGAAGAAGCTTCAAAGTGCATGGCTGAATTCGATGATGGAGAAACACATGAGCTTGGAGACAAGTTTGAAGACGGAGCGACACTAGAGCTTGATGGTCGATCTAAAGATGAGAAATGGACTTGACGACGAGATGGATTTCGCGATGAACGCCAAACTTTTCCTTGGATGGCTATTTAACTAATTCTTGTTAAATACGTGATCTAGGTAGTCGTTATCGATTACTATAAAGTAGTCAATATCGACTACTATTGTTATTGGCCAATTGATCAATTTGACATGGCTAACAATGCAATTTTGAGGAATAGGACATGATAGTTTGTATGACGGTGATATCAACATGATGTCTCTTTGATCAGCGGTTCATTATCTAATGATGGTGATTCTAGGATGGAAAGCAAAGCAATGACTTCAACAAAGGATAGAGATACTCAGAATGTAGAGTACTGACGGTTGATCGAAGGGAAGCTACTAAAGAGGATTGGGAACAATTGACTGGGATCGAAGACAAGTTGGTTCTCTATACTTAGTGCTAACCAAGGGAACTCCAAGTTGGGGTCATAAGAGTAGTTCCAGAGATATACTCTGCTTCGGATGACGTGTGCAAAAGTATTATCAATACATGTGGTTTTAGTAGTTACTCCGGAAGAAGGGATAGTGGGTGTGATGTCCATTTGGACCAGCTGGGTCATCCTTGTTTTCATCGATGGGAGACTTATGGCATTCATCGGGACCAACAGGGTCCTTATCTTGGGGTGTACAAGTGGGTAAACCTAGGTCCTATCCGATTGATTGGCACAGATTCAAGTATCCTGGAAACCGAGCATTATCGTATATCAAATGCAGTGATTTAGTGAATGCAAGGATGGATGATGGATTTTATGGTTATTTACTTATTTATCACCATTTAATACTGGACATCTATCACACCCTCTTTGTATGATATTTATCACAGTATATATATATATATCGATTGTTATGTGCTAACTCTATGCATGCAGGGGCAGGACAGGTATGATTCCCCATATCCTTAATTCTGTATATACTATTATGACTTGTACAGTACTTTAATATTGTTTATCGCTCACGCCAGACTGTTGTCTGACTCAAGATTTTATTTCCCTCTTATTACCTTGAGTGCTCATCAAAGTTATCGATGAGCAGGTCAAGCGATATGTATGAGTATTGCTTGGAGCTGTGCAGGTGGATTAAAGGAAGGCAACGTTATACCTATTTATATCCATATTGTTTATTCTGCCGTATGACACTGTGAAGCCTAGTGAAGCCTAGATAGTGTTATGTACTCTTAGTAGAGACAATTTACCAGTTTGAGTGTATTTATCACTTGTATAAATTTGATTACTGTTACGTATAACTGTATGAGCCTATGTACTCCGATTATATGCTTAATGTAGTTATTATTGTCTCTCCTATTCTATATATGTGATTGTTACTATTATATATTATCTGATGCGTTATGAAATATATGACAGATTATGTGATTATGTTTATGTTATGTTATCTTCTTAATTCTTTCTCTTATATTTTCTTCTTTTCTTTCTCTTTTCTCTTCTTTTATATTGTTCCTTTCTATAGACGATCTCCTTACATCAATCGGGTGTTTGTACCATGCATATTTTTTGTTATGGGTACCGGTGGTGTATAGCGGGTCGTCATAATATTTTTATTTTGTTGTTTTGAGTTCATACGTGGAAAAAAGTATGCGGGAAGGAAGACACGGAAAATGGAGATTAACTAAAAACAAGGAAATGTATACGTCGAACCCTTATAACACTTAGAAAGTTAGATGTAAACGCTTGTATCTCACCTTTGGCTAACTAGCTAAATACTCAAAATTTTAGACTTACGCATAGCCATATACTTTGGATACATTCCCTTTTTTGGCCATTTTCTTTCTTTCTGTGTATTCCTTTCCTTTTATTATGTGTTTCAAACTTTGGAACAATAGAGCGAATAATATTATCTTCATAATTTGGCTAAACAAAATTTTGAACTATTTTATCCTTTCATCTAATGGTCGTTAGTAATTTCGATGAACAACAACAACCTTAGGTTGAAAAATCAACATGGAATTTGAGTGTACCGATGAATGGAGCATGATAAACGATTGGATAATGGTTAAGTGACATGACTTGTGCTACTTTTGGGATCAACTACAGGAGTTTCATTGGGTTATCCTGTGCCAGAGATGACTTTTAGGCAACTAACCCTGAAGAAGAAATGGAGTGGATGGCTCAATCTTAGTTCTAGTGTAGTTTAATGATTATACGACAACAGTGGTAGCCAGATTCAGTCTTGGACACCGATCAATTTTGGGCCTTACAAAGGAGCTAATGGCTTAGCCATTAGTGAGGTCGATGGCAATCAAAGGGACGTGGCTGGAGAAACCTCTTATTGCGAAGTGGAAGTCTCTGGTGGTCGATAGAGATAACATATTGGTAATGAGCATGATATTGCGTTTGAAATATCATGGCCTGATCTATGTTTGAGGGTAAATCAGGCTAACTAATAGGAATCCCGTGATGCACACACATGAATTATGTACTAAAAATCATGGATGTTGTAATGTTGGCTAATTTTATTAATTTTTTAAGCACCCATGTATTATGGTTTTGATTTTTAATGTTCTTTCAGTTTATATCAATTGTATAGTAACATAATCATAAACTCCAACAGCGAAGAGCTGCAATGGATGACAATGGAAAAAACATACTCTTGGTTTGAGTCATCAGTTTTTGCAAAGGCAGACTCAGTAAAAGGATTGACCATTTTTGAAGATAAAACTTGATCGTATGGCTTTGAAAATAAATTTAATAATATAAAAAAAGTGGAAACAAAGTTAGTAGTTTGACAGTAACAATAGTGCGAACAAAATAGGAGCAAAAGAATGAAACACGTTTTAATGAATTAGCCAATAAATGAAGAGGGTTGTTAACCCATCAGTCATGTAGACAGAACTTGGGATGTAATAACCTGGGTTTTTGGGCACCTGGGTTCAACAGATATAACATGTTTTGTAATCTTAAATTTGAGAAGTGTCTATGAGTTCAAAAGTCAAACTCGTACAATTTTATAAACTGAGAAAATAAAGAATTTGGATTTGTAAGTGACTGTGTGATTGGGACTAGACTAAATTTATATGATGTAATAAGAAGATTTAATTCAAATATGTAGGAAATGAAATTTTGTAAATCTTATAATATATGTTAATTTTCTAATTGTAATAATATGTGTAAATTATTTCTAATTAACAATTTTTGTTATTCACGTGAATATTAAAAATATGAAATATTGATTGGGAAATCAACATCTAGATGTAACATATTTTTAATATGAATTATTAAGCTATTTGAATATTTAAATGTGTACTTAGATATTTTTGTTACTTAATTGTCAAATTTGTGAATAAGTAAGAACGGGGAACGTAAAGTTGGATTGTATGTAAAGTCATACTTGCAAATAGTTGTATAAACTCATTAATGATTTCATAATAGTGTTAAGTAAAATTTGAAACAGTTTTGTGAATTCTAGTCAAACGCTTGATTTTTGTTAATAAAAGCAGTGTTTACAAATTACTTACATTGGAAATTAAAATGTTAAGTGTAATTAAACTATAGAGAGCTAAAAATATTGATTTTAGGATCGATAGTTGAGTAATGAAAAGGCTTTTGTGCGGTAGTATATTTAAATTTTAAAAACAACGTACTTTTTGAAAAATAGGTATTGAATCAGAAAGTTTGGAATAAATAAAGGTGGGAAATGAATGTATATAATAAATGAACTTTTTTTATGTGTTGTGGGTTAAAAAAATGTTAAATTATTTATGGAGTTTTAAATTATGTTGTGATAAAATTTTGTGGAACTTCGCAAAGTAAACCAATGATGAAATAATAAAACAAGAATGTTTTAGGCTAAATGAGCTTAAATTAGTGGTTGCATAATTACTTAAACCTTTACTAAGCCTAATTGAGTCAAAACAAGGCCCAAAAGTTAGTAACCCAAACCCATTTCATTCCTAGAAGAGAGATCTGTAAGAGGGAATCATAGAGTATGTGCGTTTTTATTCTCTCTTGCCTTCCTCTCCTCCTTGCGGAAATTAGAAATAGGAAATAAATACCCTTCCTCAAAAAATTCTCAAGTTCTAAAATAAGAATAATGTTAAAAACTAAGGGGGTAACTTCAAATCTATCCTATCAAGCAGTAAAGATTTACTTGAAGATTTAATCATTAAATTTGTTGTAATAGGGATGGGAAGAATTACAGCAAAAGAAGTTGCACTACTATAAAACAAGTCAGTTGCTTCGGTTATTTACCCCATGTTGCTTCAGTTCTGGAACCGAAGCAACTGCAGAAGACACAACAGAACAAAATATGTTGCTTCAGTCAAACAACCAAAGCAAATATTATTTTGTTACTTCAGTTATTTTCCATTGTTTCTTCGGTTAACATCAGAAGCAGCTGAAGAAGACGCAACAAAGCAAAGATCGTAGCTTCGGATGAAAAACTGAAGAAAAAAATAATTTATTGCTCCGGCCACCGGCAACCGACGTATAGAAGAGTAAGGAGCATAAAATGGACTTTCTTGTTGCTTCGGTTGTAACCACAACCGGAGCAAAAAATCTTCGTTGATAAAACCTATTCCCCCATACAAATATCATTATTCTTAATATATCAAAACAAATAATTAATGATATTCGGACTATATAACAATACAGATTGAACAATGCAGAAATAAATATAATAATTTCATTGATAATGTTAATAATCCACACATTTAATAGCAATAACATATTAATAGGAAAACAATAATTCATAGATAGTGTCAATAATCCGGTCTACTACAAGAAATAACCAAATATAATATATATAATCCGGTCATACTCCAAGAAAGAACCAAAAACAATATAATCCAGTCTTACTAACTAAATCCCGACTTCAAAGATTCGATAATGCAGTAAAGCAATTTTCTCGCTAAAGGCAAGCTTTCAAAAACAAACCAATTGCCTCATTGAATATCTGCTACGCAATATATATCTACTTGAAAATTTTCAAAAACAAACAAATACTCAGTTCAATAAACAAAGAAATTTCAATAAACATAGAAATATATAATCTGGTTTTATATCGACATTAAAAAAATTAAAATGCCATAAACTACTCATCCACATCCAAACTTATATTGAGAATCTACACCCCCCCCCCCCCCCCCCCACACATGCAAACATTAGTTCAAAAAAAAAATGCCATAATCTACTCTCATTACTTCAACCAAAACAGCACCTACTACTCAAATACCATGGAATACCACTCAAATACTGCATTACTGCAATACAACAATCAATGCAGTACTACAATAATCACTACAGTACTCAGTACTGCAATACAACAATGGTCAGTATGTTTATGTCACCAAATACTGCAATACTGTAGTACTACAACAATCACTGCCTTACTGTCACCAAATACTGTGCCTGAATTTTTCCAGACATGCATGTGAACTGGTCAGTATGTTTCAGTGCATCGCATGAACTTTTTCCTCTAATTTATGCTAACATATTATATATAGGTCAATATCTCCCATATTATTTATAAATGCGAGACATAGCAGAAAAAAATACTTACTAAGAAAAGCTCACAAATTATTTTTCTATATTCAGGCTCAAGTCGAACACTAAACTTCAATGAAATTATTTAAAGTAAATTATGTATCTTTCCAATATTATCGTTCGAAGTAGCATATACTGAATGTTTCATTAAACAATGCTTCCTAGCTTTGGACCCAACATATGATTATCACCAACTATTTTAGTTTTAACCCTACAAGGTGGCCTAGTGGCAAGCTGTGGATTTGAGTAATATAACACTCTGTAAAGTAGCTGAAATACAAAATTATGGGTTCCATGCATACTTCATCAAAGTTTACAAGCTAAGTTTGCCAGCTCTATGCGCATATTAAAAAAACTACTTTAGTTTTATATTGAATTTATTTTCCATTTCAGACATCTAGCAAAATCAAACCAAACTATTTACATTTTCCATTGAAACTCTTGATGAATTTTTCTAAACATTATCAAAAGTTTAAAATCTAATAACTGATAATCCCTTCACATAATCAGCATATTCAATGAAAGCTATTATACACAGACGCTAACTCAAGGTTGCAATCCGAGCCAGACCATTAGATAATTCACGCAATCATATTATTCGTAAACATTTGTTTTAGTAAATGGCCATTAGATAATCCTCAATCCCAATGCTGATGTGTAAAACATGTTCGTATCTAAAATTTCTGTGTTCTTTGTTGAGATTTCAAAAAGAACTTTTTTTTATCATAAATATTTATATATTAAAAATAAAAAGATACACCAGTTTTTATAGTGGACCGACCACTTCAGCCTTAAAAGAATTACAACACTGAATCTAGGCAACAACATAACTCCACGCAGGGAGCCATATCACCTCCACGCAGGGAGCTATACCAAACAGGCAGAACCTATTACAAGATCAAGAGACCATAAAATCACAAGCACCAACCTTCAAAAAATACCATGTCAATATCACCAAAACCCACTAAAGCCTACAACAATCTGCCGTAACCAAGCAATTACACAAAACGGGCCGCCAAACGCCAAACCAATTCATTACAGCATCACAGAGGTGAGATAGCGCATACCTAAAGGAAGGCGTGAACTTGCTAAAAGAACAAATCGGAGGAGCTGAGCACCAAACGGGATTGATAGCTTGAGCTCAAGAGCTGCTTATAGTCCATGGAAAAAACATGGCCACCAAGCATTACAGAAAGCAAGACCCAATCCATAGCAGCAACACATCACAGCGCACTAACACCCCCACGCAGAGAGCCAAACCATACAGGTAAAGCCTTCAAGACACAGCAAGAACAGGAAGACCAAGCCTCAGACAAAACATGCTGCAAAAAGCACCAGCATGCCACAAACACCGACGAACCAACCAAAGCCACCAAACAAAAATGACCAACAACACTTGACACAAAGGCGATTCCAAACACCAAATAGCATACCCAAAAGTCACCCAACCAACCACCCTACCACAGGAGCGACAACAAAATGTGTCCAACATGGCGAAATTCCAGAGAACATTGAAAACCCCTCACAACAAAGGAGCCAAATCTCTCAACCCAAAACTGTTGAAGCCAAAACGAAAACCCAACAACCACAGACAAGGGAGTTGAACAAGAAAATCTCGGCTTACCAGTAATGCAAGAAGAGATGTGAGAAGAAGAAGGCTTTACTGCACTCCAAAATTCCACGCTCGACACAAATTTAGTCAGATCTGAGCTAAATCGGAGAAGATTTCACCTCTAAAGCAAGATTGCCCAAACCAAGACGATGTTGAAACCCACCGCAACCTAAACAGGAGCACCAACAGATCTAGGCTCATGACACAATTACTGTTCAGGCAACGACAGACGGTTTGCCATTGCTGAGAAGGAAAAGGCGCGCCGGGAAGTGGAGAACCGACTCAGGAAGCGAAGTCAGTCGTAGGGATTGAGGAGCGTTGAAAGAACAGGAATCGAGGGTTAGATTTGAGAAATGAATTTTAGGGTTCGGGTAAATCACACGCAAGCGAAAACAAAGGGTGGAAGATGGAGAAGAACAAAGGAGAGAAGCGAATTGAGGAGGAAGAGAAGCGAGATAAGGAGAAATTAAAGTAGAAAGATAAATCGCCAACCCTTTGTCGCCATTAACGCAACTTTCCCAAACCGAACCCTTTTGATAAAAAAGATAATATAAGCATGTATGTAGTTGATTTCAAAAAGAACTTACTACCATCTAAGTACCACTGTTCAAGTCATATCGACATTTTGTTGCTGGAAATTTGAACGTCTTTACGTTGCAGGACATTTGAAATTAAGCCTGCGGGAATTTGATCAATATGGTGGAATTCAGTGTTTTCTTGTGTATATATATATATATATATATATATATATATATATATATATATATATATATATATATATATATATATATATATCTTCGTTGACTTTAATGATTTCTAAAATTACGCTTACTTTATTATTATAGTAAAAGAAATCAGGATATTATTAGGCGTGAAACTCTTTTGAAATTAAGCCAGCGGGAGTTTGTCTGTTCGTTTTCTTCTCTATTAGGCGTGAAACTCTCCTAAAAGCAGGAATTGAAATCTGGATATTATTATAATAAAAGAAATATAAAAAGTAGTGCAATAAAATTGATTTGTAACAATATTTGTTAATTTCTAGTATATAATCTTTTCTTTTGCCTGCATAAAAGCTCAGTAAAAGGCCCAAAACATTGATTACCCACAGTCCTTTGAACGGTCTGAATATAGATATACAGTTTGTATATCCATATAACCGTTAAAATACTGGGGTTATTAGCATACTGGCATGGCCAATATATCGAGATAAAGCAAACAACATTTTTGTGGTGATCAGTTCTACAGGCAGATCTCAAATGCCCAATATGTCGAATATGTGACAATCACACTTAATATAAATATTTATATAAGGAACAACACGACACTGCGCGTAATGTTTTATTGCTGATGCATATTGAGATTGGCAGATGCAAGGGTATGGTATACGTACAATTGAACCTTCATATTATAATTATCACAATGGCAAAGCTTTGTGATTAATATCATAATTCTATGGACTTCACGACCCTACTTTGGCCATATAGTTTTAAAATACAACAACTGATATACGTTAAAAATTAGTGTTGTAATACTGCAATACCATTTTGTTAATTTTAACCTTCTTTTTTGTTGAAACCAGCCTTTATGATTTTTCGGTAACCTTCCGAATCAATCCGTAAAGCATTTGTATTTTGTATATGTCCCGATTTCATTTTCGTTTGTTCGTGAATTTGAACAACCCATATATAACAAACAATTTAGATACATTATTTATTTTAGGTGCATAAAGTAATTTTTTATATAATTTTAGAAACTACTGGTTCTAATGCATGCATAAACAAGTCTAAGTTAATTAAACATATGGGATCCCCTTCTGTTCTATTTACAATAGTTTATATAGGACAATTCACCACGTGCAATTAGATATCTTTAAATATCAGGATGGGGACTTCATATACAATATGATGGCAAGGACACAAATGACGTTCTATACAAGCCTCGAACAACTGCTGCATACAAACTATATTCATATCATCACATTCTATACAGCCAACACCACACGAAATCGCGTTCATATACTTTGAAATTACTAACTAAATTATTGTCTGCTCGACTGTAAATATATTATTTAAAAAAAGGGTGAACACAATTTTACCTTGTGTTAACATCATGCATGATAGACAGCTCTTAGCATTACTGAAATAGCATCTCCTTGAAACTGCATAAAGTAAACAGCTATTTCTCGTATGTAGAAATTGTTCTGCATGTGAATCTTAGTATTCAATAAAAACTGAAATAGTATTGACATAGATTTCTCATTACTTTATTTTGCATTTCCCTTTTCAATCACACCATAACTTGCATATGAGTGGTTTTCAATAAAATTATACAATGAAACAACATATAGTTTTATCTTTAAATAACTACATCCAGTTATGATGCAACTAAACTGAACACATGGTTTGAGAAATGAAAATAAACTAAACATATATAAACTCTAAAAAATCGTACTTTCAGATTAATATGATGCAGCTAAAAGAGACATGAATAAATTCACAATATTTTTGTATATACAACGACTACATCCAGTTATGCATAATATAAGTAGATGTATTATCTCGGATCTCGTCCACCTCTTGTAGACCATACAAATCAGCTTGTAAAAAGTTATGCAATAAAGATAATTTTTCAAAATAATTAATCATATCATTTCAAAATAATTAATCATACAGTTATTTATGTTAAATACGAAAGGGAAAAATAAAACTAAGAAAGTGGTACCTCATGAAAATCAATACTTTGATGGTGGTTTTTTTTATTATATCATGCATATACCTCATCACATAATATACACAATTCGTTGGTCCTAATTCTTGAGGACACTAGCAATATTTCAAAAAAGAAAAAAACAAGTTTATGATAAATTTATATCCCAAACAACATACAATTTTTTTTGTCACATAACAATTCACCTTAACGATCTTCCATATCAAGTTATTTCCTCGAGATGACTTGTCGTCGTATGCTTTGTAAGTTTTGAAGGCCCTGAACATGCAACAAATGAACCCATAATCTTATTCTAAAGAATGGTATCTTGCAATGTGTATGTAACCTCTACACAAATGATGTAATAAAAGACATATTTAAACAAAAGTCAAACAAATAAAACATACATATTTACTTGTGGTTTGATCTGTAGATTGCGTTTGCTCTCGGCCTAAGGATCAAAAACATAAACCTCGTTTTTTTCCATACGGGAAACAAGCAGTAGTCAATGCTTCCTACAATATAAGTTTATAAAAATCAAAATCAACAGTAAACATGTAACTATGTACTAAAAGTCTAATATTCATATCCTTCGTAGTATGGAGCTAAGAGTAAGCACTTAGATTGTGATACATTCCACTAGTTTGAGATATATGTATTTGTCGCATCTGGATATTTCCGCACTTGGGAAAGCTTCTGAGGACACATAAACCCAATGTTCTTCACTTCGAGATTATTGCACATATGATTTAATAATTTACACATTATTTAAACATATAATCAACATTATTCTTATTCGTTCAGCAAAAACAATGATGTAAGTACTCACATGATGCAAATCTGTAACCATGATGCATTCAACCATGCCATACTAAGAAATTGGATAATGCCATCCATCTTTATATGAATTTCAAAGTCCTCGTCACATGTAAATAAATCCGTATTCACGTGAATTTCAATGATAACATCATCATCGGTTGGCGTTTGAACTATCAAGTCGTGGAAATATTTACCCTCATCTGTCAAATTTTTGAGGATATCTTCGTCAATGATTGCCTTATGCTTCAAAAATTGATTGGACACTATATTCATGACCTTTTCATTCTTATTCATGGCCATGGCACCATATTGTTTACTTTGTTTGTGCTCGCTATAGGTGTAGCCTGCACATAAAGTTATAATTGATTTACATTCTCAAATGTTGCCTTTTCTACCAATTTTTTGCATATCAAGAACTTATATAATGGGGAAGAAATTAGCCAATAAACATATAATAGGGAACAAAGAAAATCAGCACAAACATAAGTAAAGTCATCAACAAAAACATAAGTAGAGGATGTGTTTGAACTGGAAATGTGAATTAGCTCAAAAAAGCCTAACTACTGAGCCCTAATAAAATAGGATTAACATCAAAAATCAACACAGACATAAGTAAAGTCATCAACATAAACATAAGTAAAGTCACAACAACCATCGCAATAAACATAATGACGGAGAGATGACTGAGAAAAATATATATATCACAAGGTTGGAATATGGAATCGAGATAAAGTACAACATGCTTGTAGCATAAAAATTGTTCATCAAAAACACTTCACTAGCAAATTTACCTTCATATGATCGAGCGTACTGGCTATATGTTGTCAACTTCATGCAAGCTGATGTTATGGCATATATTCCGCAACTTACCGTATGCAATTTATTTGCAAGGATAATTATTTGTGCACTTGGGGGTATGCATCAATTTTAATTGTCGCAACATATATTTTACATTGTATTATAGTGATGTTGTTTTTAGTCAAGGATGTATTTACAAGATTTCACAATCGCAACTGCGGATGTAAACTCGCAATCGCAACTTATATCAAGAACTTATATAATGGAGAAGAACACACACACACACAAATATATATATATATATATATATATATATATATATATATATATATATATATATATATATATATATATATATATATATCAGCAACAGTCCATTTATATATTAAAAACATCCAATATACGCTGTACGAATTATCCGAATGCCCACAATGGTGGTACTACAAGCCGTTATATATCGTTATTACCGACATGATTTTTCCAAAATCCAACTGAGGTGGAGCATTATTTACAAGCACATGTTATATAAAGGAGTCTATATAGTAGAAGATATCCTAGTTATATTATATGTGATCCCTAATAGTAGTACGACCTGTTATTTATTGTTCTGCTAAACCTTCACTTATATGATTAACATGCTTGTGTACAAAATCAAATTAAATCAATATTGATATATTTGATAAGCATAATAATGCACATGCACAAGAGATTTTACCCCATCATTTTCTCCTAAAAGCACAAGATTTTTAGGCCATTGGGAAAAACTATCAACCACTTCTCCTATTGTGGTGTGATATTGAGTTGGAACTGGAAGTGAGACGCTTGAATGAATAGGATCCATTGCGTCAATCCCAACCTTTACATGATCAGCCAAGAGTTGTTGATTGTGGCATCGATCGTCGGACCTTGAAGCAGGATGTACCCTACCACGACCCACTATAATAATTTATAGCCGAAATTCACAACTAGACGACATTTAGTTGGTTCCTAAGGATGAAAATAACAAAACATATATTTTTCGTTCATATATTAGATGCATAAAACGATATATATTTGCAGAAGAAAACGTTTAAATTGAGACATAACTATTGGATTTTCCTCCTAGATCAACCATTATATATACCGAGCTTGAGTTCTCATACATTCCAATGTATTAAGGAAAAGGCTCAAATCAATATATTTATAAGTTGAATGCTATTTGTGTCTTCACTATAAGCAGATTTTTTTTTAAAAAATGCAGCCTTATTTCTACGAAGTGAAATGTTGCCAGTACAAATATTTGCAAAATCCCGGAAATACGACAAATGGTGAAGAATAAACTAAGCAGAGATTAAAAAAATTAGCTGCAATGATGGGATTTTGGGGTGAGAACCTCCATTTTTATCTCTCACAGTTCAAGCAAATTGACTAAAAATGGTTCAGGCCTACCGAATGATTGTATTTGCAAACAAATAGTTACATGCATAACATTCACTGCGAATATTAATTTGTTTCTCATTTAATCAAAAATATTTAAAATATGGTTTCAAAATATGATCTATAGGAAGGATGGCCGATAGATGAATAACCAACTAACACTGGTATGAAAAAAAATATGGTGAACAAATTTGTAGCAGAGAAACTATTATAAGCATTTTTACATACACACATAATTATTAAAAGTTTATTTTTGTAGTATCACAGTCGATATTTGAGGACATATTACTTGTTATTCAATATAAAATAATGATGTTATTTAAGATTATGGACCACTATTTCAAATAATGAAAAGTGAGAAAATTTTCAATAGACGTTTATGTAAGATTTATTGATCTGTTCATCTATTTATTGACTATAACTTGTAGCTGGAAATTTTTATCCTCTTTTTGTTTCTTAATATATGGGTGCGTAGAAATCATTGGTAGAAATCAGACACATTATAGTATATATATATACCTATCAGATTGATCATGAACTAATAACTACAAGTAGAATCTCATGTCCGAATCCGATTATTCAAACAAAATAAAAAAACGAAAAAAACTGCATATGAATGTGCTCGGAAAATGTTGGACATGATCTGAAATGAACATAGAATAAGATAAAAGGATTATGACAAGTTAACATTTATTACCAACATATAATTTCCATGTCAAAATTTATTACCGACTGCATTTGTTCATGCTGTAGCAAGTTAGAAAATCATATGCTTAGAGTAGAATAAGTATGCAATACACGATTCGAAATTACATACAATAACTTATTTTGACTTTGATATTTGAAATACCTGTAATTCTACAAAAGGATTTGTATCTTGAGTTTTGCTTGTAGATTGTAACTTGTCCAAATGTATTGATTGAAAGCTACTACGAATACCAATTGCAGGTGTGTTGCCGACCCTAACATCATTTGGCATCTTTATATCCATCATGTTCAAATTATTAGTAATCTTTTGCTTAACCATTGTATCCACCATAGATTCGAATTTTTGACTCATTTTAGCTTCCATCTCCTGAGTGATAACATGTAGCTCATCTGCCGATATTACGCCACTTGAACCTTTATTTCTTTGTGCCTCCCTAAATGTGTCTTTGATACCGATCAATCCACTAATTCCCCTAACATGACCTGGATGCTCTTTTTTATCAAGAGCACGATTTAGCACATCGTTGTGCCTATTTGGAATCCAAGCTCCTTCCAGGACTTTTTCTCTTAAATCATTCTATAAACAAAAACATAATTACAAAATAACGTATTGCAAGACATTAATGAAAAGAGATATAATGAATGAATCAAAACTAATCATGCCACTTTTTCTGCAACTCGCCTAGTTTTCTCATTTGGGATTGTATAATTTCCATCAGCTCCCTTTTTCGATCTTTCCAAAACCCAATTAATACTTCGATCCAAAATAGATCCACTTGGTAATGTCATCGAGGAATTATAGCCTTCAGTTATCCATTTAGCTTTTTTTCGTGTATATCCAGCTTGCCCTAAATAGTGAGGATGCACATTGCACATCTGACTATGTCTAGCTTTCTCACGTATTCGTTGTTTATTAACATAAATACATACATAATTATGGTTTTGCATTTATGAAAAAAGAAGGGTTAATAGATACTGAACTACTCTATATAGAGTGAAAAATAACAATACTACCTTAAATTTAAAAGTAAGTTGTACATGAATACAAGCAGTATTTCATTAGAATATACCCTTCATTTCCTTCATTAGACTATAAACTCATCATATATAGAACATTAACAAACAAAATAATTAAGAACTACTTGCTGATTTAATAACAAATAATTAAGAAATCATTTTTGAAATAACCTGCATTGCATTACATTATGTGAAAATTTGTTTACAAATCGATTTCAAATCTTATATCATAGGAAAAACTGCTGGCCATGGGTTCATCAAACTATCGCAACAATACATCATGTGTGAACCTTATTCCAATTATAGGCATATTTCTAGAACGGTAGTGTAAGCCTAAGCAAAAGAATGTGATGGGCACCTCGATGTGCCCCCAACCAGATTGTGGCGTATTGGAAAGCAGGTCATTTAGTTAGACATGGTGCTTGAAGGAATATAAATCATCGTGATTTTTGTACTCCCGATTGAAACCTCCAACCAATAACTTTGAAATTACTGTGAACCACTCAACAATTACCTCATTTACGAAGAATAGCTTATAATTCAGTTAGTCGTATCTCAAAATTTACATTTATATAAATCTGCAAATGAGTTCTAGTTATTTATATTATATGTTGGCTGTTAATTCATCTTCTATTTGAAAATTTGACTTTTGTATGCAGTTGTTAACCCATATTTATACACTTGGATAATAGCATATGTCAACGTGAAGCTCTATGGAAATATAAATTCCATTGTTAATGACTTTTTGGATCGATTGAAATAACTTGTTTTAAAAAAAAATACATTTGCACGTTGACTTTTACCTTATAATAAAAAAGTACAACTTTTTTACTACTTATGATTGTTTATGTCAGAATTTGGTATCGAATATTTTTATTATTACCAGAAAGTATGTTCGAAAATAATCAAAATCTTTGTTTTCATGCTTAATAAGAAAAATTATTGTTTAAAAGACATGCCTATTTCTGAAGTAATTTTTTTTACGCATAATTCCAATTGCTATAATATTAAAAAAAAAATGCACCAATAAATAAAATTTTCAGACACTTGACATTCAACCTCCTCAACACTAGAAATATCATATCATACAATCGTCACATATCTACAAGCGAATTACCATCCTGTCGAATTATTGCTTGCTTTCGTAATCGTTTTAATCGCCAAATGAGAACATATATACAACTAAGTTACATATATACATTGTAAAACAGAACAGAATGTGAGACCTTTGGCACGAGAGACATTAGGCTTTATTTATAATATTATTACTTATTTAATTCACTATGGAAGTTGAAGGAAATTAGTTACAAGTGATTAAATTGATGCAACCATCGAGTTTCATGTTATACTGTGAGACCTTTGACGTTGGAAAGCCACTGTTAAATATCAAAAGACAAATTTAATCAAATACATGTTATAATGAGATTAAAGACCTATGCTACATGCAACTAAGTAGAATTTTTGTTGTTTAATCCAATACATAATTGAACACAACTGCTAAGTCATGTAACTAGTTGTTTATAGATATATTGTAAGATATTAAATACTAAAACCAGACCTAAAGAGAACATTGAACATCCTGCAAGAAATATATAAAAAAAAATACAAAAACAAGAAAAAATATTTAAAAAAATTATGTCAGTGAACTGAAAGAACTGTTATGAATTAAACAAATAAAAGTGACCAAAAAACAATTAGTTGGTTTGCAATGGAGTAGCCAGGTGACAGAACTGTGGATGTTTGTCTTGTGCAGTGGCTATGAGGGGAAGATGAGCAGTCAGAACAGCAAAATAAAAATGAAAAGCAATTGAAATGTAACAAAAGAAGATAATAGTTACAAGTGACAGTGATTTTTTTTAAAGAACAAACAAATGCAAGTGCACCAAATGATAATAAATGCACAAGAACATTTCTTTTTAGCTTGAATGGTGCAAACAAATACACAAAATTAATGGAGGGTATATTCTAATGTATAATAAGTATTCACTCTACAAGAATAATTTAGCAATCAAACATCTAAACTCATATGCAAAAGAAATTCTAATTTCTGAATAAAGGTAAAAACTTATATCTGAAACAGCCTTATCTCTAAAATTAATAAAAGACATACCTTAAATTCATCGGTTTTGCAATTATTTTTAAATGTTTCCCAGTGTGCTTGTGTAATTCCGTCGTAGAACTCGTATGGCTCTTTATGGTCCTCTAAAAGTTGTCTTCTCTTTGTAATCCAACCACAAACCAATTTGGTTTTGAAATCTTTCCATCATTCCCAAATATTCTTTAGCACAATGCTTTTCATTTTATCATCAATATGGTATTTGGTCTGTAGTAATTAAAAATGAACAAGTTTATCATCAATATGGTACATCTATACAAAAATATGCTTCCCCCACCTATGGTTATTTCCCCCAAAAGTTGATAGAATTTTTTCCCTGATGTTATGAGCGACGATTATTTGGAATAAGAGAACTACAGTATTTTTTAATGAAATGATTAATGTGTTACAACATCATTCTATTGCTAATGTTCTGAAACCTCGAAGTTAAAATACCTTTTACCAATGCTTACAAACTTAGGAAATGTTGTAGGCGTTTAGGACACAGCCCTGTATATGATATCAAAAATCTGAAATAAAATACCTTTATTTTTTAGTTTTAGCAAGATTGCAAATATTTGTGCTTCTACAAAAAGTTGAATGAAAGTAATTTTTGATCGTAAAAACATTCGATTAAGTTCGATTTTATTTTCAGAAGAAATACTTTCAGGAGTGTAAATTAAAACATTTTTTGGTTAGTATTTCCTCATGTATCAAGCTTGAAAATAAAAGTTAAATCCAAATTTTCATTTTGAATTTGAAAAAAAAGCATTCCAATTGTTGTGAAAACCTGCGCCTTTGCGGAAGCGTACAGGATCTTCTTCACCCAATTACTTAAAGATGATTTCTATGGAAACAAACACAGATATGAAATCACACGCGCAAACACAAAATATTCCACCCAACCACCCTCTTTATTGATTCTCAAAACGAATTTTGTTTACACTCACTGGTTCAACAACAACCAATAAACAAACTACAAGAATCAATAACCTTATTGAGAAAGGGAAAGAATATCTAGATGACTACAACTCTTGTTGGAGAAGAAGAACATTGAAGAACGATGGCTAACCCTTGGATTAATTGGAGGCACCAATCCTCTCTAGGGCACCAAGCCCTAGAGGCACGCAGCCGCCACTCCATTCGGTCATACCTTAATCCAACCTTATGTGCTGCTTTTATAGGAGAATAGAAGACCTAGGCAAATACCCAATTTGCCCCTTCAATACTTGCAGAATAAGTCACAGAAAGACCAAGTCAAAACCGCAGAAAACCCGCTCAGACGTCTGACCAATATCTGTCAGACGTCTGTCCATGCTCTCAGGTTACCAAAACCCTGACAACAGACGTCTGACCAAATGCTATCAGACGTCTGTGCTGAAGCTCGACACAAAACTGCTCTTCCTTGCCTTCTTTCTGCCGCTGTACCATCTCCACTATGGCCAAGCACATCAATGTCTCGTCTTCATATGTGATTTCATGTCACAAATCACAACACTCCACCTTGATATGAAATCACATCATCTCAAACAAACTTCCAACACATAAGTCATCTAGCTCTTTCAACGACACCTTCTATCAATTAAAACTAACCTCGATTTCCAGGCAGTGAGATACACCCCACCTATTCCGAGTACAGGGACTCAATTGATTTCAGGGCAACAATCACACCCAGTCGATTTGAAAGGACTATGACCACACGTCAATTACAAACACAACCCACAGCCTGCAAAAGATGCATCTACCGCCTGAGCTGCACCGTGCATAAACCAACGGTCTAAAAGTACTTGCAATTCCATAGCGACACCCATCTACCACTTGACCTGAGCTCCTTCCTTGATCACCTCGGATCCCTCGAGCATCATCAACATGAAGACCCCTGTCGAACACATCAGCAGTGACCAAATTAACCTCTCTACCTTGCTGTGGACTAGGTTCTTCAACCGTTACTCGCCTTCCACATCGACACCCGTCTACCACTTGACCTGAGCTCCTTCCTCGATCACTCCTGATCCCTCGAGCATCATCAACGTGAAGACCCCTGTCGAAAACATGAACCGAATCACCAAGGTACAGGCAAATCAAACCAATTGCCAACATCTTCGTCTTCTTCCATCTTCCCTCATCCACATCAAAGGGCTTCTCCTCATCTCCATCAACCAAACAATTGAGGCCTTCAAATCCCCAATCAAAATTAGTCATCACCAATAGCGCCATCATATCCAACATAAAAAAAACCAATTTTTTCACAAGAAATCAATTTTTTTCGAACAAAAAACAATTTTTCCAATCCAAAATCACTCTAAGCTTTGCGATAACCAGGCTCTGATACCAACTGTTATGAAAACCAGCGCCTTTGCGGAAGCATCCAGGATCTTCTTCATCCAATTACTTAAAGATGATTTCTATGGAAACAAACACAGATATGAAATCACATGCGCAAACACAAAATATTCCACCCAACCACCCTCTTTATTGATTCTCAAAACGAATTTTGTTTACACTCACTGGTTCAACAACCAACAATAAACAAACTACAAGAATCAAAAACCTTATTGAGAAAGGGAAAGAATATCTAGATGACTACAACTCTTGTTAGAGAAGGAGAACAATGAAGAACGACGGCTAACCCTTGGATTAATTGGAGGAACCAATCCTTTCTAGGGCACCAAGCCCTAGAGGCACGCAGCCGCCATTCTATTTGGTCATACCTTAATCCAACCTTATGTGTTGCTTTTATAGGAGAATAGAAGACCTAGGCAAATACCCAATTTGCCCCTTCAATACTTGCAGAATAAGTCACAGAAAGACCAAGTCAAAATCGCAGAAAACCCGCTCAGACGTCTTACCAATATATGTCAGACGTCTGTCCATGCTCTCCGGTTACCGAAAACCCTGACAACAGATGTCTGACCAAATGCTATCAGACGTCTGTGCTGAAGCTCGGCACATAACTGCTCTTCCTTGCCTTCTTTCTGCCGCTGCTCCATCTCCACTATCGCCAAGCATATCAATGTCTCGTCTTCATATCTGATTTCATGTCACAAATCACAACACCAATATCGTAATATTTATTGATTTCTTTTTTGATTAATAAGTAATAAAATTAGGGGTACTATCTCTACTAAGAGAAGTAGTCTTACGATTCAATGAACCAGCTTTTAAAAAAAATAGAGTCTATTGTTACCCTGTCATCAGATGACTAATAAAATTCTTCAAAACGATGTGTTAAATTAGACTATTCAATGTAAAAGAGTAATATGTATATTACAGAGGCAATAATTAGATTATTAAATTACAGAGTTAATGATTGATTAATTGAATTTGACTATTTTGTTTTATGCAAGTCGTGTTGAATTCTATTTCATCCTTGAGTGGTATTAACATATCCATAAGTTGATTAGTAGCAGCATAAATATGGTATACTACCAAACATAAATGATTCATAATTCGAAACTTGCTTCCATCACAAAAGAAAAATAAAGGTGAGAAATGGATCTTGGAAAAAAACATAGTTGTTTCTAGAGAAGTCGTATGTGTACATGGTTCAGGAGTAGAAAACTTAGCCATTAGGCCATGGAGATACATTTGAATATCATTTTGGCATAACTCTAGCAAAAAATATATACTCAACAATAATATTAGTATATTTGCCAATTAGTATAAGAAAAAGACGGTTATGGTAGGTACTTATTTTGTTTTTAAATAAAGAAGAAAGTTTGTGGTGTTGCACTCGTGCCAAGTCAGGTACCAGACATGTTAAGGAGATATCAGACATGTTAAGAAATCAATTTCTTTCCTACAAAGGCTGCACTGGTTATAAGTGTGTGTGTGTGTGTGTGTGTGTGTGTATATATATATATATATATATATATATATATATGAGGAGCGATCAAGAGCACCCCAAATAGTCCAGCACCCCTTTAGCCCCCCTGATTTCCATCACACAATCTCCTTTCTCTCTCCTTCTACTAACTCTCTCTCCCCCCACTAACTTAATTAATAATAAATGAGAGGCTATTAAAGAGGTGCAAAAGGGGTGCCAACAAAATGGGGTGCCATATAACCTTCCTCTCTCTCTCTCTCTATATATATATGCAAGCGTTCGGTTGCATCCCAAAAATGGAGCATCCCAAATGCCGTTGATTTCCACCACCCGTTTATATTAAAGAATGTGAGTGGGAAGTGAGAGAGTGAGTGGAAGGAGATAGAAGGAGAAATACTTGGTGGAGATTGAGGGGCATTTGGGGTGCTGCACTGTTTGGGGTGCTCTCGAACCTGCCTCATATATATATATATATATATATATATATATATATATATATATATGCACTCAATTTGCTTTTAAAAGATGCACTGAATTTTGATACATAGCCCTAAAAGATTGCAAATATTTGTACCACTAACCAATTTAGTCTGGTCAGGATGGTTTTATGTCTGTATATGAAATTGGAATGTGTTTTATGATTTTATTAGCTTGCTTCTGAAAATGCTGTATATAAATTTAAGTTATAGGTTTCAGTTAATGTATAGTGTTGCATCCTCCACAATTGAAGTTGTTAATATTGGATGACAATACTAATTAAAGAAATCTAATAATTACATGGCAAGCTTACGATGAACAAGCAAATGTAAATGAATTTATAATACCTTAACATCTTCCCAAATAGTGTCCTTAAACCCTTGGCTAACGTCATCCCAACTCTTAATAGTGATATCAATTTTGGATCGAGCTGCGTCACCCACATACGCCTTATAAGACTTCGTCCACTTCCCAATGGGTTTGCCATTATCGCTCCACTCAATATATTTTGGCTCTTGTTTTCTATATTTCTTTCCTGTTGTTGGACCACTTCGCCTCTTCTTATAGGAATACTGAGTAAAAAAAACCGTTTTCTCTTCATTCTATCTATATGGTTTTATTTCCATTATTGTTGCATAAATGGAAATAAAGCACTGAAATAATTATTACCAGTAAGAAATTAATGGCAGATCTATGAATTATGGAATTACACTTAACAAATAGTGAAAAACAGCTCTAGGCACAGTGGTGAGCTTTCATGTTTTACATGCTTACATAACCAAGCCTATAACATATTATGTATACATGCCTTAATTCAGTGCCTTTTATATCCTATAGTTAACTGTACAACATATCATGTACCCAACGCTAATATGTTCACCAATTTAAATTATCATTTTTTTAACGATCAAAGGATAAAGAATAAGATAATTTTTTGAGGAGATTATGTCGTTATTGTGTGTAGATCACACGTGCAAAAGATTATAAATTTCCTATGAGAACATAGATACCATAAAAAAAATCGAGCACAAATCGGAAACACCGAGCAATCGATCCACACACACATGTATGCATAAATGTATATATGTATAACACACACACACACACACAGAGAGGGAAGCGTTTCACCAAATATCTTCCAAAGTAAAGCTCTATGATTTTCAGAATTAGACAACTTAAAATTAAACTAAAATTTATGGATACACTGGCTGTTGGGAAACAATGGCTGAGTCACGTACTTTGTCGCTTTCTTGAAGACGATTCGACGATCTGGTCGGTGGTGCAAAACCAGTTCGTACTTCCACCGCCGCCTCTAGGATAAAACAGCCTCTCTAAAATGAATAACTGATTTGCTTTGCACAACAAATCAGTGCAGATTTGCACTTTCGAATTTAACTGCTCGAAAATTTACGAAAGAATGTTTTTTTTTAATGGCGGAGGTAGAGAAAACAAATTTTTTTCTGTAGTATTCTCGTCTACAACTGAAGATAATATGTAGACGGAGATTAGGGTTAATCGAAAATACTGGGCAGAGGAAGAAAAATAGGATCTGCTGAAAATACTGGGTGAAGAGTTTACCGCTTCATAAATAAAAGTCGGCTCAGAAATATTTTCTATATTTAAAAAATAGTTCGAAAAACGCAGTGTTTTCTGGACTAAAAATATAAGTGTCTACACCACATAGCTAAGGCCCAAGGCCCAAGCCCAATCCCGAACCGGGCCGGGTCGAGTCGAGTCGGTCGGTCGGTCGCGCGCGCGTGTGTGGTTGTCATGATGCATGGTCTCCCTCCTCACAACAAAACATGCATTGGGAGCCCAAGGCCCCAACATGACTTCTTAGAAACAAGTGAGATTAATACCCGAATGGATGTAATTCTAGTTACAGGTGAAAAGTGTCAAAGAAATATATATTTTCTTTTTGTTTAAAACCTTTAGCTACTAGTCGTACTTTATATTTATCAATAGTGCTATCAGGTTTTTTAATTTCTTTTTAAGTACCCATATACAGCCTATAGATTTACAACCAGAAGGTAAATCTATCAAATGCCAAGTCTTATTGGATTCCAGAGAATCCATCTCATCATTTATAGCCTCTTGCCAAAAAAACGGCATCTAAAGAAGATAAGGCCTCTTGGAGGTTTAAGGGATCCTTCTCTATAGTAAAAGCACAAAAAATATGAACCAAAATCTTTTATGGTTCTTGCTCTTTTACTTTTTCTAGGTTCAGTTTCAGAACTTTTATTAAGTTCTGTTCTAATAGGCATACTTGATGTGCCCCCACTATTCCTTAATTTAAAAGGAAATTTCGTTTCATAAAAATTGGCATCATTAAATTCAAAATATATTATGTGTATTTAGGTCATAAATTCCGTATGCTTTGCTATTAACAGCATAGCTTATAAATACACATTCATATGATTTACTTGCCAATTTTATTCTCTCAGGGTCTGGAATGCGAACATATGCTAAGCAACCCCAAGTTCTAAAGTATGACATATTGGATTTATATTTCTCTAAAATTTCATAAGGCGAAATTTTATTCTTAGATTTGGGGATTCTATTCAGAACATAACATACAGTCTATAAATATCCCCCCACTAATGTTTTGCTACACCGAAATTTAATAAAATGACAATTACTAATTCGGTAAAGGTCCTATTTTTTTCCAGCTTTACCGTTCATTTCAGGTGAATAGGGTGCAGTTCTCTTATGAACAATGTATCACATAAAAAAATCTAGAATAGAATTTGATTCGTATTATGTTCCTCTATCACTATGTAGTCTCTTAATTTTCCTATTTGCTTGATTTCAATTTTGAATGTTTCAAACATATCAGATGCATCACATCTTTAAGAATCAATATCTTTCCAATCATATGCTTTATTTTCATTATTACCAGTCTCTACAGCTTAAGTGGTGTGAGGATCTCACAACACACTTTCTGATCGTCAGCAACCGTGTATATTGTGAATATATCACGATCATAGCAAACATGGCGAGAAACACCAATGTCTACCCACCAACCTCTGATTCACCAACAAGGTGAATCTCAGTAATCATAGCCGTTAGAGGCTTCTCAGTCAGGTTTGCCTGCGGTGCAGGGTCTGGCCTGTTCCGACACTTTTGTGCCATATGACCTGGTTTTCTACATTTGTATTATAGAATAACTGTCCAGAATCATTCATTTGGGTTGGTTGTTGCTGTCGTTTATGGTTTCCTTGCAGATTCCATTCTGTTATTTACTGGCCGGTTGTGGATGCTTACTATTTTAAATGTTCATATGTTTGAGAATTTATATTTTCTCATAGGAATATATTCATAAGCTCAGAGACTAACATAATTGAATCACAGAAAAAATTAATTTCTGCATTTTTACTTATCAGTCTTAATAGATACTTAGAACTCAATCTCGATCTAAGTTAGAAAATCAAAATCTGCATAAGCATTCTTTACGCTATGCATCTCACAGAGGAAATCTCACAAAAGACAGTGATATCTAGCATTAGTTTCCTATTGGTAATGAAAACTTTGATTTTAATTCAGTATGGAACCATGTTCGGTCAAATTCTCTGATTTGGGATTGTACATGTGCTCCCAGAATGTCCTTAAACGCATTACTGGTTTCAAATAATAAGTTCACTACCAAAGATAAAATTATCACTTGGAATGTATCTACCGATCCTAAGTGTAATTTGTGCTCAATACCTTCATGAAGACATAAAACTTCTTTATTTTAACTGCTCATATTCCAAGCAAATTTGGAACTATCTTAGGTGTAACTTGAAAATTCCTAGATCTAACAATTATGAGCAGCATCCTATTTAAAAATTGTCTACCATTCATGGTTCCATATTTGTTTTATTGCACATAATCAGCATAGGGAATAAATCCCGTTAATAGAATGTACCTTCATGAAGTCTGATTCTCCAAGTGATTACTCCTTTTTATTATCCAGTTTCTTCTACCACTTGCAGCAGAACTTTGTCGGAAAATAATGCAACTGTCCGGTTGCAATTTGATGAGCAGTCTCTCTAGCAGGTCCAATTTGTTCTGCTCGCCAATTCCAGCTCTTCACTATCCAATCGTTTGTCGCGATGAATCATCATCGACAAGTACCATGGGGTCCAGATCTCCGACCCCTACCGCTGGCTCGAGGATCCGTATGCTGATCAAGTTTACTGAATTTGTTCTTAAGCAGTGCGATTTGAGATTAGGTCGCCGAGACTGAATGGGGCAGCAGACAAAGCCATTGTTTCATTTTTTTCGTCTTCAAATTGTTGGGAAACAATGACTGAGTCACGTACTTTGTCGCTTTCTTGAAGACGATTCGACGATCTGGTCGGTGGTGCAAAACCAGTTCGTACTTCCGCCGCCGCCTCTAGGATAAAACAGCCTCTCTAAAATGAATAACTGATTTGCTTTGCACGACAAATTAGTGCAGATTTGCACTTTCGAATTTAACTGCTCGAAAATTTCCGAAAGAATATTTTTTTTAATGGCGGAGGTAGAGAAAACAGATTTTTTTCTGTAGTAATCTCGTCTACAACTGAAGATAATATATAGACGGAGATTAGGGTTAATCGAAAATACTGGGCAGAGGAAGAAAAATAGGATCTGCTGAAAATACTGGGTGAAGAGTTTACCGCTTCATAAATAAAAGTCGGCTCAGAAATATTTTCTGTATTTAAAAAATAGTTCGAAAAACACAGTGTTTTCTGGACCAAAGATATAAGTGTCTACACCACATAGCCAAGGCCCAAGCCCAATCCCGAACCGAACTGAACCGAGCCGAGTCGGTCGGTCGCGCGCGCGTGTGTGGTGGTCATGATGCATGGTCTCCCTCCTCACAACAAAGTATGCATTGGGAGCCCAAGACCCCAACATGACTTCTTAGAAACAAGTATAAATACTTGCATCTTTCTTATAATCCCATGATGTGGGACTATTCACAAATAGGAGCCATCATAAACTTATTTCTTATTTTAAATAATTCATAAAATTTCCAACACTGGCATATGCAATAAACATTACACCATAAAATACTGGCATAATCAGTCTTGTACCATTACCGATCAGTCATCGACGCATTTGATGCACATATACTAGTACATGTTGTCGGGTTAAAGAATGGCCATTGAAACTGATTCGTGTTTTTGGGTTAAGGGATCCCACGGTGCCAGAACGCTTGAATCTTCCAGTATACGCTGGACCTGAGTCTCGATACTGTCCTACTCGTGTTTATGAGTACTGGTATATATCTCTTTAAAAATTGTGACTTTTCGTTTTCAGTTTTGTCTAGCAGTTTTTCTTATTAGCTTTTTACTTTATGTTGGTATTTACAGCCAGAGAAAGTATTTTACCTGTGCATATCCTAAAACAGTAATTTCTGTTTCATGTGCATTATTAATAACCTGAAATGCTTTATTCTATTATGATTTCGATGTTATTTAGCTGTGAAACTAAACTCTTAATGTTTTCAAGTTAGAGAATGGCCGCTGAAACAACAATTAGCAGAGAAAATAAGACTAGCGCAATATGACACATAAATGATCTTACATATTATTTTTACAGTGGGGTAGCAGTACCAACATATACAAACCAAGAGTGAAACCTACCATTCGGATAATGAAGAACTTTATTCATATTTGCATATCATGTGACAGAAAGTTATTTATATTTTCATATAATTTTCATTGCATCTTATTTATATTTGCAGATAATTTTCATAGTGGTCTTGTTTATATTTGCAGATAATTTTCATTGTGGTCTGAAATTCAAAGAAGTTTTCGAAAGTGGTCTATATAGATTAATTTGCCTTCCATTCAAGAAATTGTAGGAGAAACTAAGAATATATAATATCATTTGATAAGTGCATTTTGTTTCTTTTTCTTTCATATAACCCATATATCGTACTCTTTAGTTTCATCTTTCCGTAGTGTAATTATGTATTGTTTTGCACTTAATTCTTCTTAGTGCTGGATATAAATTGGATTTTTCAATGCTTTTATGTCATTTTTCAAAACTCAATACATATTTAGATCCTTTCAAAAAATAATTATAAAAATATAAATTGCTTTCTATCCTTGTGGTAGAATTGTAATGGCCCAATTTGACAATGCAATTGTGCAACATTTTAAAAATAAAAAGTTTGTACCGACTAACTTTTGATAGCTGAGACTTCTTTTCTTTTTGTACTCCAGTGCATTTTTTACTCCAGTACGACATAAGCTATGGTAATGGAACCATAATTGCTTTGTGATATAAATCAAGGAATAACCACCAGTAAAAAGATAATACTCTACGATTGAATTGGTTACCTTTAAAATTGTTGATGGATGATTGAGATCACGAATCTGTATCTCTATCTCTACAAAAAAATGTATTAATTATTTATTAATCAAACATTATGTAACTAATAAGACACAAATATACTAACATTTAATATCGGATGCAATTTATTTTATGAGACACTAGATAAAAAGAATATGCACTCTAGTGTCATACAATGTGCCCAAGAATAAACAAACAAGAAGCGCGCAAATTAGACAGCAACAATTTTTCTTTAAGCTACATATTTAACTCAACTTCTACTAGTTATTCTTAAAAAAGTAAATGTCAAATGTCATATCTATGCTTTCAAATTAAAATTAAAAGCATGAAACATAGAAAAAAATAGCCCACTATCCAAACTCCTTCGTTATGGTCGGAACATGCATAATTTGCATTTAAGTCAACTTCCTCTTCTTGTAGACTTATGCCAACGGAGAAAGGTGAGTTCTTATCAAGTTGATCATATTCTTCTTCGTCTACCACTTCACTAATCCCAACAATACGTCTTTTGCTAGGAAGAACAACATACCACTTATTGTCAGTTGCATCGGTCACATAAAAAACTTGTTTTTCTTGAAATGCCAAGATGAGTGGATCATTATCATGACTCGCTTGTCTAAAGTTAACAAGTGTGAATCCATTTTCACATACTCATACACCATGATAATTGTCAACCCATCTACATCGAAATAATGGAATCATTAAGTCCTTATACTCACGCTCCCAAATATCTTCAATTATCCATAATATGTCATTGTCACATTTATTGGTCTGTCATCTTTAGCACCAGCGAATTCTCGAGAAGAAGTCACGACACTAACTCCGCTATTTTGCATTTTTCTCTTCCCATCCCGACGTTTCGTATAAAAGACGTAACCATTAACATCATATCCTTCATAAGAGTGAACTTGAAATCAAGGCACATATGCCAACCATCTTACTGTATCGGAAACATTATGATTTATTTCAGATAATTGATTCATTACTTTGGTTTTAAACCATTCAACAAAAGTGCAGTTATGTTCATTTCAACCATCTTTCATTTTTTGAAGGATTCTTAGACTTTAGAAGTGTCATGTGCTCCTCCAAGTAAGGATGAACCTCACTAAGGTGTTGTAAAACAAGTAGGCGAGCTTTGTGAAACATTTCATCACCAATAGAAGTCAATTTAAACCCAATTGTGCCATGACCGTCGTGTCGGTCTTCATGACGAGACTTTCGAAGTCCAATAGGTTCAACACTAGGTACATATTGAGCGACAAAATCAATAACCTACTCAGCCACAACACCTTCTATAATACTAGCTTCAGGTCTATATTTGTTTTTCTTTTTAAAGTTCCTGTTGTAGTATGCGATACTATATATCATATTGAAGAGGATGAAGAAAGCTTCGAGTCGGAAAAGACCATTCGCAAGTCGGAGCTGTACGCAAAAGTTAGAGCCGAATTGGTGTTTGGTGTCTGTTGGCTTCAGCGATAGACGTCTGTCGTGGTATATGACAGACGTATGAGTTATCAAGGAAAATTTTCCAAGAGTTCCTACATAAGTTTGTCATATAGGGGACAAACATCTGAGCTGAGTGCAGAAGCCTAATTAATTCCTTGGGAGGGACAGACGTCTATCGGTTCCCACGACAGACGTCTGACGAGTGTTTTAGGCTATTTCGGGCTGGAAACTTGGCAAGTTGATTTGTGAATACTTGGGGGCAATTTCGGGAATTGGCCTATCTTTATATAAGCTATTTTCTGGTTTGTTAGTGGGAGCTTGGAGACTTGATTTAAATCAAGGGTTTATTCTCAAGGGTTTAATTAGGGTTTATAACCTAATTGCAATTCTTCAATTCTATTCTCCTCAAACTCTTTTCTATATTGAAATATAGTGATCATTGGATCAATCTCTTGTATTCCTTTCATCGTGGTAATAAAATACTCTCTCCAAAGTGCATGTACACTAACTTGATGTTAATGGAACCACTATAAATCCTTATGTGATTTATTTTTGCTACTTTGTCATTAGTTTCTTGCTTGTGATTGAGATTTGGATTGTTCGTAATCGGTTGATTATTGTTCGATGACTAGAGTTATTGATTTGGTTATTTTTGCAAGTCTAACAATGATCTAGTCTTCCGCTAGAGCTTGTGGTTTAGATATTTGATTCGAGTAGTCTTGAATCGGATTAATCACAACGGTTCTAACAGTTGGTATCGGAGCAATTGGTGCTTGTTAGGTGTTTGTGAAAATGCCGGAAACGGATAATAGCTCGGTAAGTCCTTCAACCGAAAGTCCAAATAGTGTGGCGCCTTATACACGTGGTTTGTATGCGGCGTCGGGTTCTCAATTGGTAACTGGGAAGTGGAATGGTGATAATGACTTTGAGAAGTGGCAATGGAAAATGAAAGCGGTTCTTAGGCGGAATAGGGTGCACCGAGTGGTATTTGATACTCACTTATTGCCAAGTGATATCTCGGATGTTGAGAGAGAGGAGATGGAGGAATGGGCTTACACTACTCTTCAACTTGCCATGGGGGAGAATATGATCTCCGAAATTAGTGGTGAGACGACCGCTAAAGGTATCTAGGACAAGTTGGAGGAATTGTATATGAAGAAGTCACTCACTAACCGTTTGATCTTGTTGCGGACGTTTTTCACCTTCAAGATGAAGGAGGGTAATTCGCTTAAGGCACACTTGAATGCCTTTTATGACTTGCTTATGAAGATGAAGGTCGTTGATTTGAAGATTGAGGAAGAGCAAAAGGCGATGATATTATTGTGTTCGTTGCCGGACCGCTATATGGGTTTCTCAAATAGTTTGATCCATGGCCGATATACCTTGACTCTTGATGATGTCAAGACAGGTCTTCTTAGTGAGGAGTTGAGAGATAAAATGAAGGTGATGACTGAGGGTAGTAGTGGAGCTAGTATTGGTCACGGGTTGTTTGTGGAGAAAGAAAAGAATGTGAAGAAAGGAAACCAGGGGCGTTCTAAATCAAGAAAGCCCGGTGGAAGAGGTAAATCGAAAGAGAGAAATGGCAATTACTTTTTTGCAAGAAACCGGGACATTGGAAGAATGAATGTCCGGACAAAGATAAGAAGGACGTAGCGCCTTCATCTGTGGCGGTGGGGAGTGAGGATGGTGAGACAGATGAGAATGTGTTGACTGCGGTAGCATCGAGTGTTTCGGGTAACGAATGGGTACTCGATTCGGGTGCGTCGTATCATATGACACCAAATAGAAATTGTTTTTCGTCTCATGAAGTCCAAGAGGGAAATGCAATTGCTATGGGAAATAGTGTTATTTGCAAGTCGATAGGTATTGGCTCCGTGCAAATAAGGATGTTTGATGGAGTTGTTCGCATGCTCACTAAGGTTCCAGGACTTAGGAAGTCGCTTATATCTTTGGGGCAATTGGATTCTCTAGGATGCAAGATCACTATCGAGATGCATTGCTTGAGGGTTTTGAAGGGGGCGCTTGCGGTTATGAAAGGTGTTAGGACTCATGGTATGTATTTTCTTTAAGGTGTGACCGTATGAGTTGAGACTTGTGTGGGTGTTGATAGTTCTCATGACTTGGATGCGACATGGTTGTGATATTTGAGATTGGGTCATGTCTCAGACAGGAGTTTGGATATTCTTCGGAAGCGGGGGATGATCGAGGGTGAGAGTTTCAATAAACTAGAGTTTTGCGAAGAATGTGTCATGAGAAGCAAATAAAGGTATCATTCAATGAAGGCAAGCATGACTCAAAGGAGGTTCTTGAGTATATTCATTCGGATGTTTGGGAACCGACACTAGTTACTTCTTTAGGTGGAGCTCGTTATTATATTTCTTTCATTGATGATTTGTCTCGAAAGGTATGGGTGTATGTAATGAATGCCAAGTCGGAGGCATTTGCTAAGTTCAAAGTGTGGAAGGCTCTTGTTGAGAATGAGAGTGGTAAAACTTTGAAAGTGTTAAGGGCCGACAATGGTGGTGAATATGTTTCTCGGGAATGCTTGGAGTATTGTAAGCATCACGGAATCCGGAGACATTTTACTACACCGGGAGATCTGCAATCTAATGAAGCTACGGAGAGAATGAACCGAACTCTAATTGAGAAAGCTCGATGCTTGAGATTGACATCGGGTTTGTCTAAGGGATTTTGGGCCGAAGCTTTGTTAACCGCGGTGCATATTGTGAATCGAATTCCATGCTCAGCCATTGATAACAAAATTCCGGAGGAAGTGTGGAAAGGGAAGAGTGTTGACTTGAGATATATTCGTGTGTTTGGTAGTTCGGTTTATGTGCATGATCCGGGGAATGATAAGTTTGAAGCAAGAGCATTCAAGGGGGTCTTGCTTGGTTTCACGGACGGCGTGAAAGGCTATCAGATTTGGAATCCAGAAATGAAGAAGGCTATTAATTCTCGTCATATCACTTTTGATGAGTCAGCTTTATTCAAGGAGAATGGGAGCTCATTGTATGATCTGGATTTGGTTCATGGTGAATCAAAGGAGAAGGAAGTCATTCCCACATTCCGTCCAAGTAGTAGTAGAGTTGAAAAAGAAGCTCGTGGGGTTGAAGCGGTTGATGAAACATCACATAGTCCATATGGTTCCTCTAGTGATATTGGTGATTTATACGATATTAGAGAAGTTTCGACTCAAAGTGGAGCCGAAAGGGGTTTGGGTGATAGTATTGCTACTCGGGTTGGTCGACATGCATTAAGACCTCCCGAAGATATGGTGATTGGAACTACCTTAGCTTTTGTGATCATTTGGACTATGCTCTCAATGTAGACCAAGATGAGCCGATGGACTTTGATGACGTCATGGAGTCGAGTGAGAGCTCGAAGTGAATTTGCGCCATGGAGGAAGAGATGCAATCGTTAATGAAGAATCGAACTTGGGAGTTGGTTCCACTTCCTCAAGGAAACCGTATTATAGTGTGCAAATGAATTTACAAGGTGAAGGATGATCGAAGGTACAAAGTAAGGTTAGTGGCAAAGGGGTTTGCACAAAGAAAGGGAAAGGAGTATGATGAAACTTTTGCACCGGTGATACGTTATACTTCTATCCAGGTTTTACTAGCCATAGCTGCTATCCATGACTTGGAGTCGGAGCAATTTGATGTGAAAACCTCCTTCTTGCATGGAGACTTGGATGAAGACATCTACATGGAGCAACCGGAAGGGATTGTTGTAGTTGGTAAGTCTAAAATGGTTTGCAAGTTGAAGAAATCACTATATGGGTTAAAGCAATCACCTAGACAATGGTACAAGAGATTCGATCATTTCATGCTTGAAAGTGGTTTCCATCAAAGCATCAAGGATGCTTGCGTATATTTCAAGAGGTTGGGAAATGATTGTTGGGTGTATTTACTCTTGTTTTTGGATGATATGCTCATTGCTTCCAAGGATAAAAATGAAATCAACAAGTCGAAGATGCTTTTGAAATAGGAATTCAAAATGAAAGATCTTGGAGAAGCAAGGGAAATCTTGGGCATGGAAATTGGAAGGGACCGAAAGCGTTTTGAGTTAAGGTTGACTCAAAAGGAGTACATTAAGAAAGTGCTTTGCCAGTTTAGCATGGAGAATGCAAAGGCGTTAAACACACCTTTACCTTTGCATATGAAGCTTTCAGACAAGGGAACACCTATCGGGGAGAAAGATAAGGCTTATATGACAAATGTGCCATATACGAGTGCGGTTGGTAGTTTAATGTACGTCACGGTGTGTACAAGGCCCGATATTGCAAATGCCGTCGGGGTGGTTAGTCGATATATAGCTAATTCGGGGAAATCGCATTGGGAAGTCGTGAAGGCTATATTGAGATACTTGAAAGGAACAACATCTCATGGTCTTGTTTTTGGCCGTAGTGATGAAAGGAGTTGCAAGTTGGTTGGTTATTGTGACCCGGACTACGCCGGTGACAGGGATAAGAGGAAATCAACTTCCGGGTATGTCTTCACACTTGGCGGGACAACCATTAGTTGGAGATCGAGATTGCAAACCGTAGTTGCTTCATCCACTACAGAGGCAGAGTTGATTGCCGCGGTGGAAGTGAACAAGGAAGCACTCTGTAACGACCCGCATCTATGCATCGAAGGATCGTAGAATATTTATTTCATTTTCATAAGAAGTCGCAAGGTCGTGTAACTTTGGGAAATGACTATTGGGGTCATTTACCATGTTCATGATTTTTACTAAATTTTAAATGATTGTTTTGCCCCTGGCGAATCTTGTTTTGCCTATAACTTTTGATTGGTAAGGAGTTTTGACCTAAAACCACTTCCATTGGATTCAGATGATGGTTTACCTTTCCGTAGAGTGGTCACATTAATCTAACGGACCTACCGTTTGGGGGATATGGCTGAAATAAGGTTTAGAAGATGAAAAACAGCTTAATTGGGCTTAATTGGGTAATTAACAGCTAAGCCCATTGGGGATTTCGGGATTAGGGTTATATAAGGGCTGAAAAGGGTTAGGGAAATCTTTCTTTGTCATTTTTACAGCCGCCGCTTACCTCTCTTCAACCCTAACAATGTCTTCTACCTTCTAAACTGCCTCTTAACCACTTTCTAATCAAATGTTAAGCCAAATTACATCAAATCAGAGTTGGAGCTACTGTGTTGCATTGGGGTCCATGCCAAATCAGTTAGAGTTTCAGATATGAAATTTATTTGTGGCAAAGGTGAGTGATTTGCACTTCTACTCACTAATTACGGCTAATTTGGGTGATTAGTGATAATTAACGAAATTATGCATCATAAAAATCTGGAAAAATATTTAGAAATTCTAAAGTATTATTTTATGTCACTGGTGAAAATTTGGGTTAATTTGGATTAGGTTTGCTAATCTTAAAGTTAAAACATACTTGAGGGGATTAAGGGGAAAATCATGCTTTTTGGGTGTGTTTGATCTAAAATATTTCATGTGATTAATATTTTGGTGTTTTTAGTTGATTGTACATGTTACTACTATTGTTTGGTATGTTTTGTGACTTTATAGTAAGGTTAGAATGGTTGAAAACACCATCGTTTGGCGAAATTAGCTTGTTGGAAAAACTACAGATTTCCTGATGGTGGCCAGGGGGTGGTCACGAACCGCCCAGAATTCCTGAAGGGGTGTCTCACGAACCGCCCCAAAACCATGCTCACGAACCGCCCAAAATTCCTAAAGGGGGTGTCTCACGAACCCCCAGAATTCCTGAAGGGGGTGCCTCACGAACCGCCTTGACTAGGTGGTCACGAACCGCCATAGCCAGGGGGTATGCTGACGATTCCTGAAGGGGTATGCTGACGATTCCTAAAGGGTGATGATTCCTGAAGGGGGTATGCTGACGATTCCTGAAGGGGGGGTATGCTGATGATTTCGAGAGCGGGATTCCAAGAGTGGGATTTCAAGAGTGGGATTCCGAGAGCGAGATTCTGAGAGTGGGATTTCGAGAGTGGGATTCCGAGCGCGGGATTCCGAGCTTTCTTATACTTTGTCACTTCATCCAAGATGATGACTCCAAACTGAACCGGATTCGTACTTCTACCACGCGACGACAATTGTGAACTCTTCTGAAGATCAAAACCAATTCAACCAAAGGCCAAGATGCAAAGGAAATCCAAATGAGGAGTTATTACTCAGGATCCAGATGGAAACCAATGGGTTAACTTTTAGAGTTGGGCTTTGCTGCGGGACGTGTGCAAAGGGGTTATCGATATCCATAATTTTGGTTCACCACGAAGAGACAGATTATGGGCAGTGGATCAGTGCAATGGGGTCATTGTGACTTCCAAGGGCAAAATGATCATAGCAAAGGATTGGGTAATCAAAGTGGTGGATATTGTATGCTTTACGCACTGAGTAAGTGATGTGAGGATGATTGCTATGTTTGATATTTGCTATCATCATGACATGCACACTCCCATTTTACATTTTTGTTAGTGTTACCTTAAAGTACTCATCTTGTTGTGCTAACACTTTGGTTGCAGGTCCAGGTTCAGGTATGATTATTTATACCTGTTATTATTTTATTTTGCTACTATCGCTCATACCAGACTTTTGTCTGACCCATAGTTTTATGTATCTTCTTATTACTCTGGGTGCTCCTAAACGAGCAGACTAGAGACAGGTTACGTGATATGAACGGGTAGTTGTCCGGGGACGAGCAGAAGGCTTCCACGTACTATTTACATATATTCTCCCTATGTTGTTGATGGTCACTACTTTGGGCATTAATAGTGTACCTATTCTATCTTTCTTTTAGAGACAGTTTTGAAGTTGTAATAATGGTTTGGATCATAAGCTGTATTTTGGATTCCGCTGCTAGGATGGTTTAGTCTTCAGCTTATGCATTGTCTCGCCTGTTTTATGTCAAGTTATGTTATTATTACATTTTATTCCATGCGCTGTTAGATATACTACAGGTTCTTTGATGATTTAAAGTTTTAAATCCTTTTCTTTTGACGACCTTCCCGTGCTGGTCGGGCATTGGCACATCGTATTTCGGGGAAATGTCGGCTGGTCCGAGGCGGGCCGTCACACTTGGTATCAGAGCCTAGGTTGCTTAGTTAACCTAGGGCGAAGACATCAGGGAGAGATAGTGTGTGTGTATATATATATATATATATATATATATATATATGAGAGCGCGTATTTGTGATATTTTGGCTTTCAAATGCTACACATATACTATTAGTATATCTAAGGATGAAGTCGCACTGCACTGGCACCATAATGGAGATGGTTAATTGTTTTCTCTTTGCCGATTGAACGATGAGCCGATATAGAGGAGTACGGGTTCAGGGGCTAACAATGGGAATGTCCCTGATATAAGGACGATGTTTACTACCTTCATGCGAGAGATGTTTAGGGATGCTCGGGGAGTAGCTCCTAATGCTGCTAACGGTGGTGGTGTAGTAGTGCAGGCGCCTAGAGAAGATTTCGCCAAGCTATGCAAGGATTATACTAGTCTTGATAGGAAGTCGTTCCATGGAACGGAATCGGTTACAGAGGTTCAAGATTGGCTTGATAGTTGTGAGCGCATCTTCGAGGATTTGGGAATCGATGATGCGATGAAAAGAAAGCTAGCATTGCGTCAGCTTCAAGGACGGGCGATGAATTGGTGGAATGCTATTAAAGCAGCTACTCCTGAGGATCAAGTTACCTGGAATCATTTTAAGGCCCGATTTAGTGATAAGTTTATTCCAGCCATTCAGAAATCGGAATTGTTTAGAAAATTCTTGGAGCTTAAGCAGAATGTTAGGGCAGTCTCGGAGTATATTGCTGAATTTGATACCTTATCGAAGTATGGTTTGTCCCTTATCGATACGGTCGAGAAGAAGAATGAGAAGTTCAAATCTGGCCTAGATGAGTACTTGGGGGCAAACTCATAAACCATATCGATGAGACTTTCGAATCTATTATAGGAAAGGCATTGAGATCTGAGAGCCTTTACCCTATGTCAAAGACCGAGGTTGCTTTTACATCTGTAGAGGAGCCAAAGCCGCAGGCAAGCGGTGGAGGCAAGAATAATTCCCAGAATAAGAGGAAACAAGACCAAACCAAGGATGGTCAGAAAAAGAAGAATAAGAAAGATGGCGAGTGCTTTAGTTGTAGCAAGAAGGTCCACTATGCTAGAGATTGTCGGGAAAAGCCCGGGAAAAGGAAGTGCTTCAATTGTGGCCAAGTGGGACATCACAAGGATAAATGTTTGTAACCCCCTAAAGAGATGAAGATCGTGAAATCATATGATATCAACACTGTTCCTTCTTCGTTGAATGATCCAACTGCGGCGTAGAAGGGAAAGGGTATCGTTATTCAAGGTATGCTTTCTATTTATGATGTTCCCGTTCGAGTATTGTTTGATACCGGGGCTTCCCATTCCTTCATATCTAGTCACCTGGTAGATAGGTTGGAATTGTAACCCGAGATTATTGATAGACCTTTAGTTGTGACGAACCCGATTGGTGGTTCGACTAGCCTTAGTATGATTTGTCATGATTTGGTCTTATCGTGTCATGGATGTATGTTGCTTATGATTGCTTTTTTTTGGGATTTACTGGGTTTGGCATTATTTTGGGAGACGACTCCAAGGGTATAGGGTGGCATTGGGTACCTACCTAGTGATGGCAATAATAACTGGAACTAAGGGAACAAAGAGATTTGGTTCGGCCATGACTCGTGAAGGAAGGGCCTTTGGAAGCATTTTTTAAATGCTATGGTGAATAGCATAAGCGTTGTGGTATTCCGTAGTAAATGAGTGATTGCTATGGATTGTTTAGGACTTTATGATTATGTTCTCTTTGGTTCAAGAATGGTAATAACTTCGGAGTAAATTCAATGGGGAAATCTCGAAGCGAAAAGATGTGTTCGTTGATCGTGGGAATGCAACGAAGGTTAGGACGATTCAAGTTGGACTTGAACTCGTAAAGGTTGTTCGTTAATCTTGGAGATGCAACGAGTAGGGAGACGACTCATGTTAGGCTTGAGTTTGGTGGAAATGGATACTCAAGACTGGGTCTGAGTTTGTAGATAGTCGCCGGCGATGCCGATAAGAGTTATAGAGAGATTATCGTTGTCATTAGTTCTAGTCGTCTCTGGGAGGCAAATGTATGTTGAACGTGTAGTAGTCTGGCTAGACTGGGGTCGCTATTTACCCTTGACATATGGCATGGGCCGTAATGCAATCAACGATAGTTTCGAAGCAGGATTGGCGAGGATAGTCAGAGTTAGTTATGAGTGCTCGAGTGTTTGGTTGTTTTGTTCATATCATCTCACGTAGATTGTCTGGATTCGGAGGAGATGTTTCTTTAGTACTTTTCTGATATTGGTTTAGGCCTTTGGGGCTTATGCTTGGGGATTGTCGAGTTCGACTATGATGGGTTGCGTGAGATATAAGTAGTAGTTGTTGTGATTTCCATTGAATGGTGTCTTGGTTCACTCGAGGAGTGATGGGCAGCCGTGACATGATAAGACTGTTCAATAATGGGGACTGCCCCGAGTTGAACTCGATAAGGCTATGAGATGACTCGAATGGGACTCGAGAAGGTTGCAAGATAATGGATTGACTTGGTTTGGACTTGAGTTGAAGATGGAGTTGTGGATAGCTCTTCTAATGAATGAGGTGCCAAGGAATCATCGATAGTTTAGAGTGTTCTAGGCGGACTCGAAGCAGGGGTATCTGGGGATCCCCATTTACCTTGGATCCGTTGGACGTGATCTAGTTATCCTTGGAGGATAAACGCACGTTGGACGTGCGGTAGTCCGTTTGGAGCCGGGGCTTCCATTGGCCCTTGATATTGGTTGGACCAGTTATATAGGTATCGATGTATTCATGGCTTTAGCAGGTGATAGATAGGAATTGTTTGATGGATGCTATGGTTGTTATGTTTGTTCCTATTTTCTTCTCTTGACTAGACTATCACCTGTAGGATTCTAGCGATGGGAAATGAAGAGATGGCGGTATACACGGATACCTGTGCTACTGAACTAGGTGCGATAGCTGATGCATTGAGTAGGAGACATGCCAGTTTAGATGCCATGTTTCTTGAATGGAAGCAAATGGAGTATATCGCGGGATATGATTTCAGACCTAAGTATGGGTTGAGTCTAGAGATGTTAGAAGTTTGACGATTAGACCAACTTTGATTGAGCAGATTGGTTCCAGTCAGAGGTACAATTCTAACCTAATAGAAATCATCTCCAAGGAAGAGATGAATATCGATGGTGTGATAATGAGAATGACTGTACTTGGGAAACCGAGATGAACATAAGGAAGTCATATCCAGAGCTTTTTGCCTATTAAGATTTTAATAACGATAGTTATTCCCTTATTAGTAAACCGCATGCTAGGATAGGCTTGTTGTGATATCATGTATGTTTGTTTGTGAATGGATGATAGGAATGCGGGGATCCATTGTATGTTTTGATTGAGGAATTTCGGGGGTGAAATTTCTTATGGAGGGGGGGGGGGGGAGTGTAACGACCCGCATTCTTCCCATCGAAGGATCGTGGAATATTTATTTCATTTTCATACGAAGTCGCAGGGTCGTGTAACTTTGGGAAACGACTATTAGGGTCATTTACCATGTTCATGATTTTTGCCAAATTTAAATGACCGTTTTGCCCCTGGCGAATCTTGTTTTGCCTATAACTTTTGATTGGTAAGGAGTTTTGACCTAAAACCACTTCCATTGGATTCAAATGATGGTTTACCTTTCCGTAGAGTGGTCACACTAATCTAACGGACCTACCGTTTGGGAGATATGGCTGAAATAAGGTTTGGAAGATGAAAAACAGCTTAATTGGGCTTAATTGGGTAATTAACAGCTAAGCCCATTGGGGATTTCGGGATTAGGATTATATAAGGGCTGAAAAGGGTTAGGGAAACCTTTCTTTGCCATTTTTACAGCCGCCGCTTACCTCTCTTCAACCTAACAATGGCTTCTACCTTCTAAACACCTCTTAATCACTTTCTAATCAAATATTAAGCTAAATTACATCAAATCAAGTTAAAATAGCATCAAATCAGAGTTGGAGCTACTGTGTTGCATTGGGGTCCATGCCAAATCAGTTAGAGTTTCAGATCTAAAATTTATTTGTGGCTAAGATGAGTGATTTGCACTTTTATTTACTAATTACGGCTAATTAAGGGTGATTACTGATAATTAGCGAAATTATGCATCATAAAAAATTGGAAATATATTTAGAAATTCTAAAATATTATTTTATGTCGCTGGTGAAAATTTGGGTTAATTTGGATTAGGTTTGCTAATCTTATAGTTAAAACATGCTTAAGGGGATTAAGGGGAAAATCATGCTTTTTGGGTGTGTTTGATCTAAAATATTTCATGTGATTGATATTTTGGTATTTTTGGTTGATTCTACATGTTACTACTGTTGTGTGGTATGTTTTGTGACTTTATAGTAAGGTTAGAATGGTTGAAAACGCCGTCGCTTGGCGAAATTAGCTTGCTGGAAAAACTGCAGAATTCTTGATGGTGGCAGGGGGATGGTCACGAACCGCCCAGAATTTCGGAAGGGGTGTCTCACGAATCACCCCAAAACCATGCTCACGAACTGCCCCAAAACCATTCTCACGAATTGCCTAGAATTCCTGAAGGGGGTGCCTCACGAACCCCCAGAGTTCCTAAAAGGGGTGCCTCACGAACCGCCTTGACCAGGTGGTCACGAACCGCCTTGACCAGGTGGTCACGAACCGCCTTGGCCAGGGGGTATGCTGACGATTCCTGAAGGTGGTATGTTGACGATTCCTGAAGGGGGTATGCTGACGATTCCTGAAGGGGTATGTTGACGATTCCTGAAGGGGGTATGCTGACGATTCCGGAAGGGGGAATGCTGACGATTTCGAGAGTGGGATTCCGAAAGCGGGATTCCGAGAGCGGGATTCCGAGAGCGAGATTCCGAGTGCGGGATTCCGAGAGTTGTATTCCGAGAGTGGGATTCCGAGAGTGGGATTTCGAGAGTCGGATTCCGAGAGCGGGATTCCGAGCTTTCCTATACTTTGTCACTTCATCCAAGATGATGACTCCAAACTAAACTAGATTCATACTTCTTCCACGCGATGACAATTGTGAACTCTTCTGAAGATCAAAACCAATTCAACCAAAACCCAAGATGCAAAGGAAGTCCAGCTGAGAAATTATTACTCAGGATCCAGATAGGAACCAATGAGTTAACTTTCAGAGTTAGGCTTTGCTGCGGGACGTGTGCAAAGGGGTTATCGATATCCATAATTTTTGTTTACCACGGAGAGACGAATTATGGCCTATGGATCAGTGCAATGAGGTCATTGTGACTTCCAAGGGCAAAGTGATCGTAGCACAGGATTGGGTGATCAAAGTGGTGGATATCGTATGCTTTACGCACTAAGTGAGTGATGTGATGATGATTGCTTTGTTTGATGTTTGCTATCACCATGACATGCACACTCCCATTTTACATTTTTGTTAGTGTTACCTTAAAGTACTGTACATCTTGTTGTGCTAACTCTCTGGTTGCAATACCAGGTTCAGGTATGATTATTTATACCTGTTATTGTTTTATTTTGCTGCTATCGCTCATACCAGACTTTTGTCTGACCCAGAGTTTTATGTCTATTCTTATTACTCTAGGTGCTCCTAAACGAGCAGACTAGAGACAGGTTAGGTGATATGCACGGGTAGCTGTCCGGAGACGAGCAGAAGGCTTCCACGTACTATTTACATATATTCTTCCTATGTTGTTGATGGTCACAACTTTGTGCATTAATAGTGTACCTATTCTATCTTGCTTTTAGAGACAATATTTTGAAGTTGTAATAATGGTTTGGATCATAAGATGTATTTTGGATTCCGCTGCTAGGATGGTTTAGTCTTCAGCTTATGCACTGTCTCGCCTGTTTTATGTTAATTTATGTTATTACTATATTTTATTCCATGCGCTGTGAGATATACTACAGGTTCTTTGATGATTTATAGTTTCAAATCCTTTTCTTTTGACGACCATCCCATGTTGGTCGGGCATTGGCACAACACATTTTGGGGAAATGTCGGCTGGTCCAGGGAGGGCCGTCACGCACTCTACTTGAAGCGATTATTATGTGACTTGGATTTCGAACATGAGAGTATCGATGTTCGATGTGATAGCCAAAGTGTTACACATTTGGCGGAGAGTTTTCCGTTTAGCTCACGGACCAAGCATATAGAGGTGAGAGTCATTTCTTGTAGCCATGGATGATGGTAAGATAGTATACCTTCAGAAAGTGCACACAAAGGATAATGCGGTAGATATGTTTACTAAAGCATTGCCGGTTGGGAAGCTCGAGCATTGCTCAAACTTAATTTTCTCATTGTGTTGCTAGGTACCGCAGGGTGGCACGGTTGGAGAGAGTGATATTGTTTGTTGATGATGGAAAGGAATATCGGTGAGAGATTGGAAATCTATCTTCATGGTAAGTACTCGTTTCACTCCCGAGTACATTGTCTTATGGTGAGACTAGTTTAGGAGTTGGATGTTTTCAACACTTCGCTGGCGTGTGGGGGCTTTGTTGAACTCATTGGTGTAGTGCAATGGGCGGTGGCCATGCTGGAGCTCATTGGAAAAACATTCAAGCTTGCTTGGTTGAAGGTAGAAGGAAATGCTTGGGTGCATTGGAGTTTGGTGTATGGAGATGGTTATAGTATCAAGGTGGAGTGTTGTAGTATGTGATACTATATATTAATTGAAGAGGATGAAGATAACTTCGAGTTAGAGAAGACTGTTAGCAAATCAGAGCTCGTACGCAAAAGTTAGAGCCGAATTGGTGTTTGGTGTCTGCTGCCTTCAACGACAGACGTCTGTCGTGGGATACGACAGACATCCGAGTTATCCAGGAAAATTTCCTGAGAGTTCCTACAGACGTCTGTTATATTAGGGATAGACGTCTGAGCTGGGTGCTGAAGCCCAATTAATTCCCTGGGAGGGACAGACGTCTGTCGGCTCCCACGACAGACGTCTGACGAGGCTTTTGGGTTGTTTCGCGCTGAAAACTTGGCAAGTTGATTTGTGAATACTTGGGGGAAATTTCGAGAATTGGCCTATCTCTATATAAGTTATTTTCTGGTTTTTTAGTGGGAGCTTGGAGACTTGATTGAAATCAAGGGTTTATTCTCAAGGGTTTAGTTAGGGTTTATAACCTAATTTCAATTCTTCAATTCTATTCTCCTCAAACTCTTTTCTATATTGAAATATAGTGATCATTGGATCAATCTCTTGTATTCCTTTCATCGTGGTAATAAAACACTCTCTCCAAATTGGATGTACACTAACTTGATGTTAGTGGAACCACTATAAATCCTTGCGTGATTTATTTTTGCTACTTTGTCATTAGTTTCTTTCTTGTGATTGAGATTTGGATTGTTTGTGATCGGTTGGTCATTGTTTGGTGACTACAGTTATTGGTTTGTTTGTTTTTGCAAGTCTAACAATGGTCTAGTCTTCCGCTAGCGCTTGTGGTTTATATATTTGATACGAGTGGTCTTGAATTGGATTAATCACAACGGTTCCAACAGTTCCCATGTGCATTTAAAACGGATACATATATCTCATGAACACATGACCGCAAAATTTGATTTCTCTTACAAGATGAACAATCAAATGCACCATAATGTCAAAAAATGAAGAAGGAAAATACATCTCTAATTGGCATAAGGTGACAAAAATATCAGTTGTAGAGCATCCAGAATATCAGGATCAATTACCTTGCTATAAATTGCATTAAAAAGTTACACAACTTTGTAAAAACATGTCTAACATGTTTAGGCAATATATCTCGAATTGCAACAGGTAACAAATGTTGCATTAACACATGATAATCATGAGACTTCATGCCGGTCAATTTCAAATCCTTCATCGATAAACAACTGCTAACGTTTGAAGAATAACCTGCTAGAACTTTCACACCATGCAGGCCATCACACAAACTGGTTTACTCTTTTTTTGACAATGTACAACATACAGGGGGAAAATAAGTACGTTTACCTTTCTGTACCGGTGTTAGCTCCTTTTGAATACCCATTTTCAACATATATATCTTGTCTAGCTTTCTCACCATCCTTTGTCTTACTGGTATATTCAAGAGTGTCCCAATGATACCGTCACAAACATTTTTTTCCTATATGCATTACATCTAAATGTCTCCAATATGGAAGCTCCCAAAATATAGATTTCTTCTTCCACGAGCCTTCAAGAAGAGAAAAGACTTTGCCAAATGCATATTCCATATTCATGACTCGTTCATAAACATCATTTCCCATTGATGGTAAACGAGCAACTCCATTTTCCATTTCTCCATTGAAAGGTTTTTTTTCCAATGATAATGATGATTAATAGGAATAAATCTACGATAATGCATATACAAATTCTTTTTGCAAAAATGCAAACGCTCAACAACCATATCATCTTGACAAATTGGACATGCTTTGACGTCTTTAGTACTATATCCAGGCAAGTTACCATAGGCAGGAAAATCATTTATTATACAAAAAATCATGGCACGCAATGTGAAATCACTTTTACTATATGCATCAAACACACGCACGCCTTTATCCCATAGAAGTTTTAGATCATCAATAAGAGGAGCTAGGTAAACATCGATGTCGTTTCCTAGTTGTCGTTGTCCAGAGATTAAAAGAGACATAAAGACGTACTTGCGCTTCAAACCCAAGCAAGGTGGTAGATTGTAAATCACCAAAAGGACATGCCAAGTATTATGTTGACTACTTAGGTTTCCAAATGGGTTTATGTCATCTGTGCAAAGACCAAGTTTGAGATTCCTACTTTCTTCACCAAAATCAGGATAAACTGCGTCAATGTTTCTCCACTATAGAGAATCTGCTGGTAAGTAACCTATCATTTTTTCTCACATCTGCATGCCATCTTTTTTTTTTTTTTTTTTTTTTTTTTTTGCCTTTTTTTTATTTGCAAACAAGTGTTTAAACCTTGGAATAATTGGCAAATAACATCTTTGCGGGAGGTTGTTTCTTATTTGAATTGTTATGAGTATTTCCCCAGGGATTGTAATGGGATAATCCACACTTGGGAGACTCATTTAAGTTCTCATATTCATTTCGATATAATATATAATCATTTGGACATGCATGCATCTTTCTGTACTCTATGCCAATAGGACACATAATTTTCTTCGCCTCGTAGTTAGAAATAGGAAGCTCATTACCTTTTGGAAGCACGTCTTTCAAAAGTTTCAATAAAGAAGTAAAACTTATATCACTCAACCTATGCTTTGATTTCAAATTAAAAAGCTTGTGCACCACAGACAATATCGTAAAAGAACTATCCATAAACAAAGGCTTTTTGGCATCTATTAATATTTTTTAACATAAGTTTGGCTCTTTCATCAGATGATCTTCGACATCACGAAACAACTCATGCATACAATCATTATCTTCATTCACCTCATTATTCCCATTATTCTCCTGTTCATTCTCATCAGTCTCATGAGCACTAGAACTAAGTCTACTACTTTCAACATGTCATATCCACTGCATATAATTTTGCTTGAACCCATTGCGGATTATATAATCCCTAATTTGATCTATGTTACGGAATCTTCTGGCATTTTTGCAGAGTCTACAAGGACAAAAAATATGTTCATCCCTTCTTCTTGATTGATTGGTTAGTGCACAATTGATGAACTCTTCTATTTTATAGAGAAACACGTCATCGCAACATTTTACGTTGTACGTCCAACTACGGTCTATGTGAGAATACTAAAGACAAGCTACACAAAAAAAATGAAAACCAAATAACAAAATAACATAGTATGGAATAAATTTCTGCCTTTTATGTCATGTCATAGTATGGAATAAATTTCGGCTCAGTATTACAATAGTATATTATATTGTCCACATGTACGAATAAAAAGGGTTCAGCGGTCCCCTAGATGAATAGGTTTAGCAAGAAAGTCGAGATCATGGTAAATGTGTATAAAATATAAATGATTTTCACATATTTATGTAAGAGCATAACAATAATATTCAATTTTTATAGTTACTTTAGCACCACAAAAATCTGAAACGGTAAACTTACATAGCTATATTAATAACAGTAATATTTATGTAAAAACTTCAACTTTTTTATCTGACGTTGTAGTTCAATCTTCTTCAATAGCTATATTAATATCAACTAATGGTCTGAGGAAACAACTGTGTATATGCCTACAATACTCTATTCAAGCTTCCAGCCTAGACAACAATGGGAGCTGTGAGAATAACACACGAGGATAAATTTTGTGTGACATGTGTTGCTATAGACAATAGTAGTAAATAGTTGATGCAACATTGTAGTATATAACAAGAATCAATAAAGGAAAAAATGATGAGTATGGTAGTCATTTATGTCCATTAATATATTATAATACGGAGTGTTGAAGCATCAGAAATCATGACTTGTAAATTTAGAATGATGATCTATTAATATAGGCTATGTTTTGACTGATAAAAACCGTGTCGAGAGAAACATATATACATGCAGGAGCCATAGAGACTTCAAAGGGGTACTGGGTCTGATCAACATGGGATTGATGTCATGCACTTTACTATTTGTCATTAATCACTGAATTTCATACGACGGAGTTTGAAGGTTGAATTGGCTTTCATACTAACATGCATTGCGTTGTTAAAATAATCAACTAATCAAGTCTCCACCACTATGTTTCATATCTATAAGTTAGACCAGTGGATTCAAATTAAAATAATTATAAATTCATTTCTGAATTTCAAATTAGAATTTCTGGAAGTTAAAGTCATTGAAAAAGCTTGTGTAATGGATTATTATTACTTGAAATTTGATGATTCAAATTCCACTAGGCTGTCCGGAAGTGCAATAATGTAACTATACTAGCTAGCATCCTATTGATTGGTACAAACAAAATTGTGGAAATTGAGGAAGGTACGCATGTAGTAGCATATGTACTGATTCTTTGAATATGGACTTAACTTAAAAAATCAGGCAAGACCGTATTTATTCAAGTAATTCATAGACGTCATTTAAGCAGCAGAAAGATCGAACTTTTATATAAACATAAATAAAGAAATCACTATGCAGTATCAACCCATACAGGCCCAATAATAGTTTGGCAAGGCTTGCTGCATAGCCATGCTCTTGCTGCATAGCCGTGCCTAAACAAACCAGCACATATAGATATAACTTTACAACTCTTTGAAACAGGAATTCGACACCAAAGGTGCAGTGCAGTGCAAGCTGGCCCTGAGAGATGACCCTAATGTTTATGTGACACTGAAAATTGCCTAAGTAGCCAGTTTGGCAGGGCTGCCCAGTTCCAATATTTTTACATCTAAAGTGCTGTCAAGCTTCACAATACCGTTGTTGCCGTCTATACCTATAAGCTTTCCGCTAAGTGCACATTGGCCACCTCCAATTATCTTGATCCTGTCTGCTTTTTTCGGTCTCACGGGCTCCAACTCTCCCCGAAGAAAAGTCTCCACATCTCTACCCAAAGCAACACGACATGACCCATCCGTTTTGACCTCACTAATGACCCCAAAAAGAGGTTTTTCCCGTACTTGCTACATACACATATATGTATGTCACTAGCCAGTTTCCATCGCCATCGCCCATGACTGGTGACATCATATCCATTCCAACATTGCCAGGTTTCATAGGTTGGCCACCAGGAAGATATGAATTGGAACTCGGTGTCATCGGTTGCATGCCAGGAGTTGATGGCAAATAAGGACTAGCATCACTTCCAAACTATAAGTAAATGAATAGTGAACATAGATGCTTTTTTTCAAACCACCATATGTATTTTTTTTCTTAATTTCTATTCATTTGTTAATTTTCTTATAAACAACAAGCAACATAGTATTATACAGTAGATTAAACATTTGCAAAACTAAGATTGGTTGTTTTTCTTGTTTAAAAAAAAACTAATGCCAATTACGTCCTTAAAGTAATAAATGTGGCCATGGATCCAAGGTTGTGCCAAAATCGAAGACATAATGATACCGAAATTGTTGCCCTATATCTTTCATCGAACTTGAAATGGAAAGGCATCCATTTCCTATTTTAAACATTGTGATAGTGGAATCTATTGAAAAGAAAACAGGTTTACTAAGTACGTCATAAGCCGCTTTATTGTCAATTACCATTTTTAGGAACAAATTACATCCACTCGTCCACTGCACAGCTTGTAAGAAAACATTAACAGGATAAGAACGGAAGTACACTTTGAACGCATAATTCGAGCAAACATTAGTGGGTAATGTTTTACTACAAATTCACAGCAGTTGACTATTAAAATATTTGAGGATAAATACATAAATGTGGATTTAAAAAAAGAAGAAGTAATTATGCATGAAACTTTACAACAAAAGAGACCAAAAAAAAGTCATATATTTGGTTCTTTCTCTAAAAATTTGGTGCTCTTTAAGATTTTCATATTTTAATTGAATCTTGCTCTCTTTTTAAAATATGAAAATTTATTTTTACAATTTTTTTCCTTTGATAAGTTTACTCATTTCAAATTTAGTTACTGTCACTTCATATACACCAAACATATTATTTAACAGTAAAAATCATAATTAATTTACAAAGAAAAGGAAGAAAGTAGTAAATCTGAGTTAAGAACATAAGCTAAATTTGGCATAGGAGGCATAATCCTTTGGATGCTGGAAGCTGAATAATTTTGTAAATGAAAATGAGAATAAACGATTCCCTCATTGTTATGCCAAGTATGAACAATTATTAAGATATCCCAAACAACGAAACGAAGAGGTACATCATAAACTAAAACTGATAGGGTGCGTCTATTAACACCCCATGTTTTACTCTTCACCTCCCGTTATTCACAAAATAAATGGTACACCCCATTTTTTTCTCAACGCACCCTTTTTTTTTCTCAAAATAACCCTAATACTTATTTATGCTACTTTTCCTTTCCCTCATGCTACGTTTTCTTTTCCTCAAGGCTTTACTTCTCCTGCATGTTTATTTATGCATGTGCATACAACATCAGTATTCAACCCAAAATAACTTGTTTTCTCTTATTCAACGTCATTTTATGTTTGACTGTAATCAATTATTGAAGCAAAAATAACTCTAGTTCACACTTTAACGTCAAAATACTTTAGTTGAATGAGAGTTAAAGTGTAAACTGAGAATGCTTTTAGATTTTTTTTTGTACTGTATGAACCCTATCAGTTATGTTCTTTCTCTAGGCAACATAGCCCATGGGGTACAAATCATTTTGAATAAGGTATCTAATTAGTTGTTGAGGGTAAAATTGGAACTAAAAGTTTAAAAAAATTAATGGGGGGTGAAGAGTAAAACAAAGGGTGTTAATAGACGCACCCAAACCGATAATGCCAAGTCTACAAGCTCGAAATTCCAAGATAACAATAAGGTAAGATGGATCTACCTTAAATCTAAAAACAATACTAAAAACCAAACTGCATAGAAGTCCACTGTAGCTACTCCTTATAAGGTCTAGAATATAATACAAGATTATACTTCATGTTTTGATATTTTTGAAAGTGAATGATTATCTCCCATACGGATGATATCTAACAAGAAGATCAAATTCGTTGCCAAAATCAAAAATTCATGTTATACAGATTACAAAGGATTATTAGAAATAGGAAAAAAAAAATCGACCGATGCTTAAGAGCTGATACCAGAGAAATAAAAGAAGATTCGATAACCAGGGTGTGGATTATCTAAGAAACGATCCAGTGGCTCGATAATCTGAAATTGGGCATGGAGAATCAGGGATCCGATAACGAGGTGGCTTTTATGAGATTTATTGCGGATTGAAGATGTCGTGGATTATCTGATAGTTTGAATCAAAAACACGAGGTAATTGGATTATCGAAATGGAAAAAAAAAAAGATTTTCTGATTTAGTGAAAAACGGAAGGGTAATTAGCGGGACTTTCTGTACGGTCCCCAAAAAGAAGTGGTAAAGTGTTTCCCTAATTCTTTGCCCGGTTTTAAAACGTTAAATTTTATGAAACCGACGTTTCTAAATGTAGTTGCTATATTAACTGAAGCTTAAAATGTCGGTTTTACAAAGTTTAGAAGCAAATAGCTATATTGGCTTCAAACAGTTGCTTCGGTTCCTACGACAACAGAAGCAATTATATATATATATATATATATATATATATATATATATATATATATATATATATATAATTTTTGTTACTTCCTACAAAGTAGTTGCTCCCGTTGTAGTGAAGAAACAGAAGCAACTTTTATTATTTGCTTCCGGTTTAAAGACAACCGAAGCAAATAGGGAGAAGCAACTGACCTGTTTTGTAGTAGTTTGCTCTATGTTTGTGTTTCTCATCTAGGTGCTTCAGGCTTCTCCCTTGCAGCTAGGTAAGACCTAAAATCATATAAAATCCAAGCAAGGCGAATTGTTACACTCACTCTCTCTAGTCTAAACTCTTTTCTATGTTTATCTGTTGGTTTTGACTAATGTTGGTTTCGAAAATGATTTAGTGTAACCAAAATTTGTTTCAATAAAACCACAGTTCCCTAACATTATTTGATTCAATATTTGAGACCTTATATCTCCCTCATTTCATACTGGTTTTGTGTAATTTTTGTTTCAATCTAGAGTATAGGCGTCCATCTTTGTACGTGTCAAGTTTAAAGCAAATATAAACTTTTTAGTGTATGGAATTGTGACTTGAAGCTAGATACGGGGATGAGATTAGCTTGGGAAAATTCGCATATCTAGTGTTGACATAGGCAATAGCTTCGTCGACACATGTGTCGACACAGTGGTGGCCTATGTCAACATAGGCAGTAGGAATAATGCAAGTAAGTCCTCTCATTGCCTTGTGTTCCTGAGCCTATTTATGAGAGTTTATTTGGTTGTTTTATGGTTTTTGAGATGAATTTAGTGATGATTTTGTAAGGGTTTGATCCTATTTTGGACGAGTTAATATTATATACATAATCCATATCTCGGATTTGAGGATTTCCTGTTGATTTCGACAGATGTTTTCATGTAGAAATATCATGCTTCTTTGTGACACCGTGCATGTTTTATAAAACGTTTCAGAAAAGAATTTTCTTTATAAAAATATTATTAGCTTTAAGACAAACATTTACTAAGTTTTGGTTTTTAAATAAATCAGTCACAAGGCGGTAGTAAAAATAATATTTTCTAAATATAATGATTTTCTAGAAATAATCCAATCGTTTTATTAATCCATTTTCCTAAAATTAGTTCTATATATAAAATCTCACATTTTTGCAACCTTCGAGAAAATGAGGTTGTGACTTAAACAATATAATTAATCATGTGATATGGGATACGTAGATCGATTATGTCGGTTAATTCCTAGCTCGATGATCGACGATATTTGTTGTTTTTCGGTGTGAAGTGTACTAACTTTCTATGAATTGACCAATGAAACACATGGTATGAAATGTATATTGTTGTGACTTTTCGAGTTACTGGCTGGAAGTATGTGACACATTATTATGGTGCCTGCACTTTCTTCGAGATGAAGCCAGAATCGATGAATTCTTGTATAGTCGTATTCTCTTGATCGAAGTAGTCAAGTACACCCGACCGAGGCGGGTCGTGAAGAATCTCTACCCGACCGAGGGGAGGTTGTAGTAAAGCCATACTCAACTGAGAAAGGCCAGGGTCGTATTGAGGCTATAATTGACCGAGATGGGTCGTCGTAACATTACACTAGACTAAGGTGAGTGGTAGTGAAGTGCTCTCAATCGAGATGGGTCGTGCTGAAACATACATACTAAACTAAGATGGGTTATAGTAATAGATGGTAAATACGTGTATAGTATTTGGCAAGGTAGCTTTCTTTTGTAGATACTTGTTCAACTTTTGATGTTTTGGATCCATTTTGTAGTTCTGGTGATTTTTAATGTATATGATGCTTTAGATCCATCTTTAGTGATTTATGATGATGAATTTTCATTACAACCACATGGCTAATTTGAGAATTTTAAGATTTGTGGCCGCTTTTGCGATGTTAAACATGAGTTTATTATACATAATTTGGAGTATAAACTCGTTAATTTATCTTTTGTGAAATCTGATGCTCTGAGTTATTTTATTCCCTTCTAATAGGGAGGAATTATCTTTTCTGTGTTTTGAGTTTATTTGGGGTTATGAGATTCCTTTTCTTAAGAGACGAATTGTTCCATTAACACTGGTGTACTTCACTTATCTTATTATACTGATGTGTTTAAGCTTAACCGACCCATGTATTTATACTCAGGTCAGACCGAGCTGTTTCAGGTTGGAGTTTTTCTTATTCATGGCTAGCTGATCCAACTTAGACTATCTTTCTTGGAGCTATTTCCTAAGTTGTACAATCCTTTATTCGTGTCATATGTGTACTTATTCATTTGGGACATGATGTATATACGTATGGTTTATGTAAAACTATTTGAGTATTTAACACATGTATATGATGTCTTTTGTTATTGTACCTATATGCATTCTGTTATATGATTTGTTATCTATAATGCCTTGTAATTTGTTCTAAATGTGATCCTTAGCCAGTGTAGTTTTATATTAAATGAATTGAGTACATCGATCCACTTGAGGTAACAAAAGAAAATTTTAAACATTCAATCGACGTATTCAACACTCGTGTAATACAAGATTATGGATGATTGCTCCTAACCAACCCGATTTTTCTCTATAATAAATTGGAAACTCGTTAATGATCTTTATTAGGATGGATCTAAGGTGAAAGGGGGATGCAAATTAAGGATCTTAAGACTGGTTAAACACTAGAGGTGGGAGGGGTTAATAGTGTTTAATGGTATTTAAGACTTGTATGAATCGAATTAAACTTTAACATAGACAAATATAGAACTCAGACACAGTGCAATCACATACTCGGAAAGTAAATAAACGTAGTAAAAAAAATAACACACCGAGATTTTTATACTGGTTCAGAGTTACCCTACATCTAGTCCTGCACCAATACCTTATGTATATTTTTATTAAACCAATGATGATATTACAATCCTCAATTTTTAAGGCCTTGAGGTACCCTCCAGTATACGTATCAGGGGTAAACTCTCTTGATTTACGAAACAAAAGATCACTGATTGATTTCCAGGAACAACCAAACATTAAATAGAGAGACTCGAGATACTTTATGTTAAAAATGATCATGTAACCCTAAATATCACCTTGATCTTTGATAATGGGTAGAGAATCAAGCAAAAAGAGGTTCTAGTTTCTAGTTCGATTCACTAAAGTATTCGGTAGAGTTTTAGCACGATATTTGAAAATATGAATATATGGGAGTCTGAATTTGTAGAGAAGAAGAAGTAGAGAGAATATATGAAAAAAGTTGTTAAAAAATCGTTTATGATTAGGTATTTATAGGGAAGCAACAACCATGTCCATTTATGAAGAGATCTGAACGAATCGACATTTCTTTTGAAAACTGAAATTTTGAAGTCAATGGGCAGCATGTCGACATGGGGGTAATGTATCCCCACGCACCCCTTCACGTTATCCTAGTGTAGAATCCCATTAAGATATATGGGGCGTTGTAGGTATAAAGACAAAAACATCACAGAGACTAAGACTCCACAAAACATAAACAAATAAAATTTTCAGTGAAAGAAGAAGACAATTTACATTAAAAATAAAAACCATGTATTCCAACATAACTAAATTGTATCAAATTTTCATGTCTTAAATCTTAGCCATTAAAGAAATATTGTCAGAGTACATAATTATTTATCTTTCCTCCAAATAAACAACAAATCCTTGGAAAATAAAAGAAGAAAGACAATACAACTCCAGAAGAATCTCCAAGAAAGGACTAGAAAGAACCAGCTAAGCAATCGAACTAAGTGCTCCCTCCTTAAGAGCCTTGGGGAAGAAAAAGGAAAGAAGAAAAGGAGAGACAGGTCAGACAAAAAATTTGGTGAGCTGGAGTGATTACTAGCATGATTGATAAGCAAAAGAAAAATAGATAAAACAATAGTTCTAGTGTCATAAAGGGATAAGTGTTTGTTTACATCTAAAAGTGAACAAATGGAATAAAGATTAACATAAAAGATTGACTGTTCTCATTTATAAGGATTTGATAATGATGACTGTTTTGCACTTCTATAAATTCCAAAACAAAATAAATAAGTAGGAAAGAATTTCCTAATTCTACCGAATTGACCGGCTACAACAAATCATGGATAACATTTGCGTACTATGGGTTTGGGTTTATCAGGCCTTATCCCATCAACAAAAGACATAAGCTTATCCATAGGTGTCAAAGTGGCTTATGTTCCCAAATCGGACCAATGCACGTACAATGACCCAAAGGAATGCACCCACACCCTCTAATTGGACCAACTTAAATCCACAACATGGCATGGTGCATGCCATTGCCTCATATTTAGATCGTAAATGATAAAAAGGGTATGCTACATGGAATATATCCCAACAAAGAATTTGGCTTAAATCTCCACCATTGATTTGCCTTCCCTAAACAATATAACAGATATTAGGCCCGTAAATTTACCTGTAAGTCCATATTTCATATTAAAGCTTACGCCATATTTTAGGCTCGTAATTTACCCCATGATTGTAAATCAATATGTCATACGAGGCCTAATCATGGCATACTAGTTTATAGGCTCGTAATTTACCCACACATTATAAATTAATATGTTCATATTAAAGACTAACAACAAAATTCTCAGCTCGTAATTTACCCACACATTGTAAATCAATATGCATATATTAAGCCTAACTGTCCTTTTCAATTATTCCAAGTCATATTAAAATTTGCAAATAAACCATTCTTGTTTATTATGATTTCTAATTATCATATTTATGCAATTTACCGATTCCATTTCAAATTTGACTTAATCCAATTATTCCCTTCTTAATTGCAGTTTCCAACATATTCAATTTAGCCTCTATTTGATTATTTCAATTCAATTAGTTTTACTCCCCCATCCAAGCGTAGAATAAAAGAACAAGAGTAATAATCTGTTAAAAGTTATTAGGCATACAGGTTCATGTCTGATTCAATCGTATTCATATGCCTTTTAGGCATATTTTGGCGTAACCTAACCAAACTACAAAAACTAGAAATTGTTAAGAGAAAAGAGATCCGACGTGACTATTTACAGAAATCTGAACATAAATTATAGAAATAAACAGAAGGATTTCCAGAAAGAAAATAGAAACAAACAGAATCTAAAACAAATTGTAATAATCTAAATTTGAAAATAGACTTTGGAGAATTCAGATATGAGAATGTCTAAAACTACTATTATATAGATTTTTCTTTGATTTTTCAAAAATCTAGATAATCACAATATAATCTCATCTAAATTTGTTTTCCAATGGCCCAGGTAGAAATCTCTAAATCTTTGTATAGACAATCCTCCAATTTGTGTATATAATTTATTTTATTTTAACTCAAAACTTCATTTCATTTTAGGGGAAGAAATTTGTATATAAGAGGCTCAGAGAAGGAGAATGGAGTCATGAGAATTAGGGAATGATAGAAGGCTTATTTTTAATAAGAGTAGGGAATTCCTGACTATCAGATATTGGGTTATAAAACCCTAAACATCAGATGTAAGAAGAGTCTAGAAGCTTCCAACAAATCTCGATTTCGTGTCAGGCACGAAAACGTGCCTGGCAAAGCAACGGGTCAATCCATTAATAAGGTGGTTCGACATAGAGGTAGACCCACATTAAGCTTGGGTCGACCCGGCCGTACCAGTTCCACTGTATTACATACATATATATTTATATATGTACACACACACTCACACATTCGTTTGTTTATCTTAATTTTCTGATTTTGAATTCAAATCTCAAACTGCCATAACTTATTCGTTTTAAGTCCGTTTTACGCAAACCAAATTTCTATCTGAATCATAAAATCGTAACGGACCCAACAGGGAAAATTTTATTGCCTAATTTTCATTACTTTACAACTTATTAATTAATTAATTAATTAATTAATTAATTAATCATTATTCATTAAAATTTGGGTTATTGCATTGTCCTCTCCTTAAAAGATTTCTTCCTTGAAATCTCTAAGGTAAAAGAATAATATAAGTGTTTTATACATCCATCTACTGACAAACATTGTCCTTAATTTATCTAATGCAATTTATGTACGTATGCAATAATGTAGTGTACATGATCCTAACTAACGCAAAAGATTAGGAAGTCTACTGATTCAGTTGACCTCCTTTTTTATGCAATCATGTTTGTGCCATGCATCCAAATGTATACAAAAATCCTAATGATAACAAATAATTCTATGTGTGTGCATCAGACAACATCTGCATGCAACAACCGTATGATGACATCCATACGCATATGCATGTACATCCATACACAAATTGGAAGCTAGCATGCCGTTTACTAACAAGGGAGGAACTATCACTACCAAAACCTTACCAAGCAAAGAATTCTGGATACTTCTTCCTTATGTCCTCCTCTGTTTCCTAAGTGCAGCCTTTCTCATCATCACCCCATTGAACTTTGACTAGTTTCACTGCCTTCCTTCGAAGCTGCTTCGTATCGTTCCCAACAATACGCATAGGCTTGTGGTTCCCAACTGCCTCGGGTTCAACCTCGATATCGTCCAACTGATCTGGTGAAATAGCCACATTAAGGTCTTGCACAAACCTCCTTAACTGGGAAACATGAAATACGTTGTGAACTCCCGCCGTCTTGTCCGGTAACTCAACTTTATATGCCAAATTCCCATCTTGCTCGAGAACTGAAAATGGACCAACAAACCTTGGTGCTCTTTCCCACCAAAACGAATCACATTCATCAACGGAGAGACCTTGACGAACATCAAGTCGTTAATGAAGAATTCCAAATTTCTTCGTCTCTTATCGACATAAGTTTTCTGCCTATCTTCGGAAGTCTTTATTCTCTGTTGGATAACCTTGATCTTGCCTGAAGTCCCTCTTATTATTTCTGGTCTAAGCTCAAACTTCTCGCCATTCTCCAACCAACATGATGGTGCCTTGCACACAGTCTTCCGTACAAAGTTTCAATTGGAACCATACCAATACTGGGCTAGTAACTATAACTCAACCAGATATAAATGGCCATCCCATGACCCTCCAAAATCCAATATATAAGTTCCCAGAAGATCCTCTAGTATACGATTCACTCAAATACCATCATGACCTGACCTAGTCCTTGGTAAACCATCAATATAATGCATTGAGACTTGTTCCCATTTCCATTTAGGAATTTCTAATGGTTGTAACAACCCACTAGGCTTCTTTTGCTCAGCTTTAACTAACTGGCAATTCATGCATTTGGACATAAACTTCCCAATGTCCTTATTTATCCTTTCCCAGTGGTAGGTCTGATCCATGTCTCAATACATTTTGTTACCACCGGGATGTATAGTCAGTATCGAGTGATGATATGCTCTAAGCACTTCATCTCTCAGTCCGTCTACATTAGGTACAACTAGTCCCCCATTCTTTCGAAGCCATCCTTCTCGATCAAATCCTTGCTTGATCATTCTCTTTCCATCGATACCCATCTCTACCCAAGAGATGATTTCCAATAGGTTAGGATCGTCCTTCTATCTAGAACCAATCCACTCAATTAAAATCGATCTAATCGTCAAGCTTACTAGCGTTTCTGAATCCAATTCACTCTTGGGTCTGAAATCATATCATGTGATATACTCTAGTTGCTTCCAACCCAGAAACATAACCTCTAGATGGCTTCCAATTTGTGTATATGGATGTACATGCATATGCATGTACATCGGCGAAACTTTGATGAAGACCAAATCTTTAATAGAAAACTCTAAGTCGATCTTTCCCTTGTCCGTGTATGACTTTTGTCTATCATGTGCCACCTTCATCTTCCTCAATATCAATTCAATCTTATCGGAGGTTTCCCTAATCATTTCCGACCCAATAAGCAATCTGTTTATCGAGTCCCATCCACATATCGGAGATTTGCAAGGTCATCCATACAAGGCCTCGAAGGGTGCCATGCCAATGCTAGATTGGAAGCTATTATTAAATGTGAATTCTGCCAGGGGTAAATGATCCTCCCATGTCCCTCCAAAGTCTAAAATACACATCCTAAGTAGGCCCTTCAAAATCATATTTACCCACTTAGTGTGTCCATCCATTTGAGGGTAATAAGTTGTATTCAACCTAAGTTGCATTCCCAAATCCTCTTGCAAACTCCTCCAAAACTTTCTAGTAAATATTAGGTCTCTGTCTCTTACTATGCTCGAAGGAATACCATAGGGTCTAACTATCTCCTGAATATACAAAGAAGCTAGCCACGCAACCATCCTCTTACTCTTAACTGGGATGAAATGGGGGCTCTTAATCAATCGGTCCACAATGGCCCAAATGCTAGTGTTCCCTTTCTTGAACCCATACATAAAATCCATATAAATACTTTCCCATTTCCATAATGGTATATATAAAGGCTGAAGAAGTCCACCAGGCTTCTTTTGCTTTACCTTAACCCTTTGGCAAGTCACACATCTAGCCACATACTCAGCCACAATCTTCTTTATACCGGTCCAATACAAGACTCGCTTGATATCATGATACATCTTCACACCACCTGGATGGATAGTCATCCGAGATTGATGAGCCTCGGCTAGTACTGCACTCGTCAAATCATCCATGCGGGGTACACATAATCTACCATCCGTCAAAGCCAGCCTCTACAATCCACATTATACCTAAGGAGGTGTTTAAAAATCTCTCCTCTACTCAGTCTATCCAAAATATCTGAATGCTTGGGATCCTCTCTCTACCTCTTCACACTCTTCTTTTGCAAAGTAGATCGCATGTCTAAAGATGCCGACAATCCTAGAGTGTAATCCGTAGATGGTTGAAAATCGAATGCGACTATATACTCTTAACTCCGTTACTCAACGAATAAATGACCCAATGTACCCATTTGTCTGCTCAAAGCAATAGCCACTACATTACCCTTTCCAAGGTTATAAGAAATATCGAAATCATATGATGCTAAGAACTTCATCCACCTTTGCTGCCTCAAACTGAGAACTTTCTAAGAGAATAAATTCTTGAGTTTCTTGTGGTCTGTAATGGGATCGAACCACTCAACATGTAGATAGTGCCTCGAAGACTTAAATGTAAAATACTATAGGAGCAATCTCCAAATCTTGCGTAGGATAATTCCTCTCATGAACCCTTATTGCTTACTACCATAGCACATTATTCGATCCTCTTGCTTCAATACCACACCTAGACCAGTCCCACAAGTGTTGGTATAAACTGTGAACATCTTAGATCCATTGGGAAATATCAAGACTGGTGCACTGGTGAGAGCATTCTTCAATCTTTGAAAAGCATCCTCGCAATCAATATCCCAAGAGAAAGCCAAATTTTTCTTAGTAAGTCGGGGCAATGGTGCTAGGGTCCATGCGAAGTCATTAATGAACTTCCTATAGTGCGCCAAGAAAACTCCTTTGTGACGGCCTACCCCGTATTAACCGACATTTCCTCCGAAAGTGCGATGTACACATGTCCGCTAGCACGAGACGGTCGTCAAAGAAAGGAAAGAAGATGAAAGAACTAACAAAGAAACCTGTAGAATGTCTCACAGCGCATGGAATAAAATATAATAGTAACATACTTGACACAAAATAGGCGAGACAGTGCAGAAGCTGAAAACTAAAACCATCATCGTCATAGCAGCGGAAATCCGAAATACAGCTTATGATCCAACATCATTATTACAACTTTAAAATTGTCTCTAAAGCAAAAGAAAGTAAAAGAAGGAGGTACACTGCTAATGCCCAAGCAGTGACCTTCAACAACACAGGGAGAATATCTATATATCATACGTGGGAGCCTCCTGCTCGTCTCCGGTACAGCTACTCGTGCATACTACCTAACCTGCCTCAAGTCTGCTCGTTTAGGAGCACCCAGAGTAATAAGAAGAGACATAAAACTCTGGGTCAGACAAAAGTCTGGTATGAGCGATAAGCAACAAAACAGAAGAATAATAGGTATAATCCAATCATACGTGAACCTGGACCTGCAACCAAAGAGTTAGCACTGCACATCGTACAATACTCTAAGGTGCCACTAACATATGGTGTAAAGATATGAGGGAGGGGGTGTGCATGTCATAGTGATGGAAAACGATCAAGCATAGCAACCATCCTCACATCTCTCACTCAGTGCGTAAAGCATACGATTTCCACTATTTGGTCACCTAATCCTTTAGGCCCTGACGGAGTCCAACCCCGTACAACTATCACTACAAGCCCACTATTCGTCTCCCAGTGGTGAACCAAAGTTATGAATACCGACAACCCCTTTGCACACGTCCCACAGCAAAGTCCAACCATGAATTTAACTCGTCGGTTCCCAACTGGATCCTGAGTTCTACTTCCCATTTGGACTACCTTTGCATCTCGGGTTCTAGTCATCTCCGGATCGGTTCGGTCTTCTCTCTTCACTTTGCTTCGGATCGGTTCATCTATGTCAACTCCTCTGGTTAGGATCGTGGGAACCCACTGGGTTCGGGTCGGATCGTGGTGCTAGCCCTCCATCGGATCGGTTCGTGCTTCCTCTGTCGGATCGGGTCGTGGCACATGACAAGCTCGTGGCTCCTCCTCTCAAGCGGATCAGTTCAGATGAGTACACAGGTTCGGAGGCGGGTCGGATCGTGATTTCGTGGCGCACTCCAGGAGAACGGGTCGGGTCGGAGCTGCATGGTGCTCCATGGTTCGGATCGTGCTCCCCTTCTCCGATCCGATCCGGTTCGGCTAGTTTCCCGCACTTCTTTCCAGCGACTGTTTTACGCCACACGACGGCGTTTTCCACCATTTTAACTGTTCTAAACATTCATAAAGCATACCATACAGCCATAGCAACATGTATAAACATTCACAAACAGCAAAACAACAATATGATATGTCAAAACGGATCAAACATACCCAAAAACCCTTATTTTCCCCTTAAGCATGTTTAACAACAACTAATGATAAGATTAGTAAAACTTAACCAAATCAACACAAATTTCTATCAGAGACCTAAAATAATATTTTAGAATTTTACAAATTTTTCCAGATTTTTATGATGCAAAATTTCGCTAATTATCACTAATCACCCCTTAATCCTCTAAATTCCGGGATTAGCAAAATTAATCCAAATTCATATCAGAGGTATAAAATAATATTCTGGAATTTTACAAATTTTTCTAGATTTTTCTGAGTTATAACTTCGCTAATCTTCGCTAATTACCCTAATTAGCCATAATTAGGGAAAAACAATGCAAATCACTCACCTTGGCCACAAATTAAACTATAGATCTGAAATATCCTCTGTTTTGGGTCGAATCCCAATGCTTAGCAGCAGCCCCAACTCTAATTTGATGCTATCTTGGCTTGGTTTGATGTTGATTAGCTTAGTCCTTGATAAGAAAGTGATTTAAAGGTGTTTTGAAGAGATTTAGAAAGTGGAGGCCATGGCTAGGGTTCAAAGGAGGTTAGTGGCGGCTGAAAAATACTGAAAAAGAATGTTTTCTAAACCCTAGCAGCCCTCATATACTCCTAATCCCAAAATCCCCCAATGGGCCTAGCTACTAATCACCCGGTTAAGCCCAATTAAGCTGTTTTTCACCCTTTAAACATTAATTCAGCCAATTCTCCCAAACTTTAAATCTGTTTGACTAATGTGACAACTCTACGGAAAGGTAAACCATCAAATGGATCTAATGGAAGTGGTTTCAGGTCAAAACTCCTTACCAATCAAAAGTTATAAACGAAACAAGATCAGCTAGGGGCAAAACGGTCATTTAAAAATCGACAAAAATCATGAACATGGGAAATGACCCCACTAGTCGTTCCCCAAAAGTACAAGACCATACGACTTACCAGGAAAAAAAATTATTCTATGATCCTCTGATGCATAGAATGTGGGTCGTTACATTCTCCCCCCCCCCCCCTTAAGAAATTTCGTCCCCGAAATTCCTTAACCGAAACATTCAAAGAATTCCGCATGCCTATCAATCATTTTCAAACAATAAAACATACAAAACAACACAACAAGCCTATCCTAGCATGCCGTTTACTAACAAGGGAGGAACTATCACTACCAAAACCTTACCAAGCAAAGAATTCTGGATACTTCTTCCTTATGTCCTCCTCTGTTTCCTAAGTGCAGCCTTTCTCATCATCACCCCCATTGAACTTTGACTAGTTTCACTGCCTTCCTTCGAAGCTGCTTCGTATCGTTCCCAACAATACGCATAGGCTTGTGGTTCCCAACTGCCTCGGGTTCAACCTCGATATCGTCCAACTGATCTGGTGAAATAGCCACATTAAGGTCTTGCACAAACCTCCTTAACTGGGAAACATGAAATACGTTGTGAACTCCCGCCGTCTTGTCCGGTAACTCAACTTTATATGCCAAATTCCCATCTTGCTCGAGAACTGAAAATGGACCAACAAACCTTGGTGCTCTTTCCCACCAAAACGAATCACATTCATCAACGGAGAGACCTTGACGAACATCAAGTCGTTAACGAAGAATTCCAAATTTCTCCGTCTCTTATCGACATAAGTTTTCTGCCTATCTTCGGAAGTCTTTATTCTCTGTTGGATAACCTTGATCTTGCCTGAAGTCCCTCTTATTATTTCTGGTCTAAGCTCAAACTTCTCGCCATTCTCCAACCAACATGATGGTGCCTTGCACACAGTCTTCCGTACAAAGTTTCAATTGGAACCATACCAATACTGGGCTAGTAACTATAACTCAACCAGATATAAATGGCCATCCCATGACCCTCCAAAATCCAATATATAAGTTCCCAGAAGATCCTCTAGTATACGATTCACTCAAATACCATCATGACCTGACCTAGTCCTTGGTAAACCATCAATATAATGCATTGAGACTTGTTCCCATTTCCATTTAGGAATTTCTAATGGTTGTAACAACCCACTAGGCTTCTTTTGCTCAGCTTTAACTAACTGGCAATTCATGCATTTGGACATAAACTTCCCAATGTCCTTATTTATCCTTTCCCAGTGGTAGGTCTGATCCATGTCTCAATACATTTTGTTACCACCGGGATGTATAGTCAGTATCGAGTGATGATATGCTCTAAGCACTTCATCTCTCAGTCCGTCTACATTAGGTACAACTAGTCCCCCATTCTTTCGAAGCCATCCTTCTCGATCAAATCCTTGCTTGATCATTCTCTTTCCATCGATACCGATCTCTACCCAAGAGATGATTTCCAATAGGTTAGGATCGTCCTTCTATCTAGAACCAATCCACTCAATTAAAATCGATCTAATCGTCAAGCTTACTAGCGTTTCTGAATCCAATTCACTCTTGGGTCTGAAATCATATCATGTGATATACTCTAGTTGCTTCCAACCCAGAAACATAACCTCTAGATGGCATGCCTCCTATTTAATGCAACTGCTACCGCACCTAAATCCTTTGCTATGTCCACTCTGCCACATGAAGTCATGACAACTTCACTGCACTGGCTCATAGCCTTGCTACGATCACTCTGCCCCATGGAGTAATGACTACCCCACTGCACTGATACGTAGCCTAATGTCCGTCTATACTACCATCTCTTTGTTCCCCATCGCTAGGACCCTACAGGTGATAGTCTACTCAAGAGAAGAAAGATAGGGACAAACATAGCAACCATAACATCCATCAAACAAGTCCTACCTATCACCTGCTAAAGCCATGAACACGTCGACAGCTACATGACTGGTCTAACCAATCCCAATATGTCTATTCTTGTATGTCTGGTCCAACAAACGTCAAGAACTAATGGAAGCCCAGCCTTCAAACGGACTACCGTACGTCCAACGTACGTTTTATCCTCCAAGGATAACTAGATCACATCCAACGGATCCAAGGTAACGGGCGTCCCCAGATACCCCTGCTTTAAGTCTGCCTAAAATTTTTGAGTCCAACCCAAGTCTATACATTATCTTGCTTCCCTCTCGAGTCCAACTAAAGCCAAATCCAATTCCTTGCAGCCTTCTCGAGTCCAACTCGAGTCAATCTATAACTCAGACCCAGACTTGATTATCCATTACCGACAAATTCTAGTCCAACGTGAGTCGTCTCCCTATTCGTTGCATCTCCAAGATCAACGAACACCCATTTTCTTTTATGAGTTCAAGTCCAACTTGAATCGTCCTAATCTTCGTTGCAACATCCATGATCAACGAACACATCCTATTTCTTCAAAGTTCTACTATCCAAAGAGAACATCAACATAGGGTCCTTAACAATCCATTACTTTGCATCTTTCTCGAGTCCCAGTCGAGCCATCTCATAACCCTATCGAGTCTAACTCGGGGCAGTCTATACCATTGAACAGTCTTATCATGTCACGGCTGCCCATCACTCCTCAAGTAAACCAAGATATCATCCAATGAAGAATCGCAACAGCTATTTATCTCTCACGCAAACCATCCTAGTCGAACTCGACATTCCCCAAGCACAAGCCCCAAAGGCCTAAACTAATATCAGATAAGCACCCAAGGAACATCTCCTCCGAATTCGGAAAATCCACGTGAGGTGATACTAGCAAAACAACTAAGCACTGGAGCACTCATTTGCCTCCCAGAGACAACTAGAACTTATTACAACGATAACCTCTCAGCTTCCTTAACTCCAGTTACTATCACCATCACTAGGTAGGTACCTAATACCACCCTATTCCTTTAGAGTAGATCGACTCCCCAAAATAATGCTAAACCCAGTAAAGCCCAAAACAAAGCAATCACAAACGAACATACATCCATGACACGATAAGACCACGTTATGGCAAATCATACTAAGGCTAGTCGAACCACCAACCGGGTTTGTCACTACTAAAGGTCTATCAACTATCTCGGGTTTGCCAAACAATACTCGAACAGAAACATCTTAAATAGAAAGCATACCTTTGAAAATGACGCCTTTTCCCTTCTGCGCCGCAGTTGGAGCATTCGACGAAGAAGGAACAACGTTGATTGCATACGCTTTCACAATCTGCTTCTCCCTAGGAGATTGTGGACAATCATCCTTGTGGTGTCCCGCCTGGCCGCAATTAAAGCACTTCCTTTCCCCAGGCTTTTCTTGACAATCTCTGGCATAGTGGCCCTTTTGCCACAACTAAAGCACTCGCCACCATTCTTATTCTTCTTATTCTGACCATCCTTGGTCGGGTTCTGCTTCCTCTTGTTCTGAGAATTCTTCTTGCCTTCACCGCCTGCTTGCGGCTTTGGTTCCTCTGTAGATGCAATAGCAACTTCGGTCTTTGACTTAGGGAAAAGGCTCTCTGACCTTAATGCCTTTCCTACAATAGACTTGAACGTCTCCTCGATATGGTTTATAAGCCTTTCCCCCAAGTACCCATCTAAACCAGCTATGAACTTTTCGTTCTTCTTTTCGACTATATCGATAAGGGACAATCCATATTTCAATAAAGTGTCGAATTCAACGATATACTCCGAGACTGCTCTACCATTCTGCTTAAGCTCCAAGAACTTCCTGAACAATTCTGATTTATGAGCAGCTAGAATAAACTTATCACAAAAGTGAGTCTTAAACTGATTCCAAGTAACTTGATCCTCAGGAGTAGCTGCCTTAATAGCATTCCATCAATTCATAGCTCACCCTTGTAGTTGACACGATGCTAGCTTCCTCTTCATTGCGTCTTCGATTCCCAGATCCTCAACGATGCGCTCACAACTATCTAGCCAATCTTGGACTTCTGTAGCCGACTCCGTTCCATGGAACGGCTTCCCACCAAGGCTAGTGTAATCCTTGTTTAGCTTGGCGAAATCGACCCTAGGCGCCTGCACTGCTACACCACCACCATTAGCAACATTAGGAACGGCTCCCCGAGCATCCCTAAGCATCTCTCTAATGAGGACAGTAAACATCGTCCTCATCTCAGCAGCATTCCCAATATTGGTTCCTCTACCAGTACCCCTCGTATATCGGCTCATCGTTCAGTCTGTAAAGAGAAAACGATTAACCATCTCCATAGTGGTGCTAGTGCAATGCGACTTCAACCTTAGCTATACTAATAGTAAATATATATATAGCTTTTGAAAACCAAAATAATCACAAATATGCGCTCTCATATACGTGTACTATCTCTCCCTGATGACTTCCCTAGGTTAACTACGCAACCTAGAGCTTTGATACCAAGTGTGACGGCCCGCCCCGCATTAACCGACATTTCCTCCGAAAGTGCGTTGTACACATGTCCGCTAGCACGGGACGGTCATCAAAGAAAGGAAAGAAGATGAAATAACTAACAAAAAAACTTGTAGAATGTCTCATAGCGCATGGAATAAAATATAATAGTAACATACTTGACACAAAACAGGCGAGACAGTGCATAAGCTGAAAACTAAAACCATCATCATCATAGCAGCGGAAATCCAAAATACAGCTTATGATCCAACATCATTATTACAACTTTAAAACTGTCACTAAAGCAAAAGAAAGTAAAAGAAGGAGGTACACTACTAATGCCCAAGCAGTGACCTTCAACAACATAGGGAGAATATCTATATATCATACGTGGGAGCCTCCTGCTCGTCTCCGGTACAGCTACTCGTGCATACCACCTAACCTGTCTCTAGTCTGCTCGTTTAGGAGCACCCAGAGTAATAAGAAGAGATATAAAACTCTGGGTCAGACAAAAGTCTGGTATGAGCGATAAGCAACAAAACAGAACAATAACAGGTATAATCCAATCATACCTGAACCTGGACCTGCAACCAAAGAGTTAGCACTGCACACCGTACAATACTCTAAGGTGCCACTAACATATGGTGTAAAGATACAGGGAAGGGGGTGTGCATGTCATAGTGATGGCAAACGATCAAGCATAACAACCATCCTCACATCTCTCACTCAGTGCGTAAAGCATACGATTTCCACTATTTGGTCACCTAATCCTTTGGGCCCTGACGGAGTCCAACCCCGTACAACTATCACTACAAGCCCACTATTCATCTCTCGGCGGTGAACCAAAGTAATGAATACCGACAACCCCTTTGCACACGTCCCGCAGCAAAGTCCAACCATGAAGTTAACTCATTGGTTCTTAACTGGATCCTGAGTTCTACTTCCCATTTGGACTACCTTTGCATTTCGGGTTCTAGTCGTATCCGGATCGGTTCGGTCTTCTCTCTTCACTTCGCTTCGGTTCGTCCATGTCAACTCCTCTGGTTCGGATCGGGGGCACCTATTTGGTTCGGGTCGGATCGTGGTGCCCACCCTCCATCAGATCGGTTCGTGCTTCCTCCGTCGGATCGGGTCGTGGCACATGACCAGCTCGTGGCTCCTCCTCTCAAGCGGATCGGTTCAGATGAGTACACAGGTTCGGAGGCGGGTCGGATCGTGACTTTGTGGCGCACTCCAGGAGAACGGGTCGGGTCGGAGCTGCATGGTGCTCCATGGTACGGATCGTGCTCCCCTTCTCCGATCCGATCTGGTTCGGCTAGTTTCCTGCACTTCTTTCCAGCGACTGTTTTACGCCACATGACGGCGTTTTCGACCATTCTAACTGTTATAAACATTCATACAACATACCATACAGCCATAGCAATATGTATAAACATTCACAAACAGCAAAACAACAATATGATATGTCAAAACGGATCAAACATACCCAAAAACCCTTATTTTCCCCTTAAGCATGTTTAACGACAACTAATGATAAGATTAGTAAAACTTAACCAAATCAACACATATTTCTATCAGAGCCCTAAAATAATATTTTAGAATTTTACAAATTTTTCCAGATTTTTATGATGCAAAATTTCTCTAATTATCACTAATCACCCCTTAATCCCATAAATTCCAGGATTAGCAAAATTAGTCCAAATTAATTCAAATTCATACCAGAGGTATAAAATAATATTCTATAATTTTACAAATTTTTCTGAGTTATAATTTCGCTAATCTTCGCTAATTACCCTAATTAGCCATAATTAGTGAAAAACAATGCAAATCATTCACCTTGGCCACGAATTAAACTATAGATCTGAATTATCCTCTGTTTTGGGTCGAATCCCAATGCTTAGCAGCAGCCCCAACTATGATTTGATGCTATATTGGCTTGGTTTGATGTTGATTAGCTTAATCCTTGATAAGAAAGTGATTTAGAGGTGTTTTGAAGAGATTTAGAAAGTGGAGGCCATGGCTAGGGTTCAAAGGAGGTTAGTAGCAGCTGAAAAAGAATGTTTTCTAAACCCTAGCAGCCCTCATATACTCCTAATCCCAAAATCCCCCAATGGGCCGAGCTACTAATCACCCGGTTAAGCCCAATTAAGCTGTTTTTCACCCTTTAAACATTAATTCAGCCAATTCTCCCAAACGTTAAATCTGTTTGACTAATGTGACCACTCTACGGAAAGGTAAACCATCAAATGGTTGTAATGGAAGTGGTTTCAGGTCAAAACTCCTTACCAATCAAAAGTTATGAACGAAACAAGATCAGCTAGGGGCAAAACGGTCATTTAAAAATCGACAAAAATCATGAACATGGGAAATGACCCCACTATTCGTTCCCCAAAAGTACATGACCATACGACTTACCAGGAAAAAAAATTATTCTATGATCCTCTGATGCATAGAATGCGGGTCGTTACATTCTCCCCCCCTTAAGAAATTTCGTCCCCGAAATTCCTTAACCGAAACATTCAAAGAATTCTGCATGCCTATCAATCATTTTCAAACAATAAAACATACAAAACAACACAACAAGCCTATCCTAGCATGCCGTTTACTAACAAGGGAGGAACTATCACTACCAAAACCTTACCAAGCAAAGAATTCTGGATACTTCTTCCTTATGTCCTCCTCTGTTTCCTAAGTGCAGCCTTTCTCATCATCACCCCATTGAACTTTGACTAGTTTCACTGCCTTCCTTCGAAGCTGCTTCGTATCGTTCCCAACAATACGCATAGGCTTGTGGTTCCCAACTGCCTCGGGTTCAACCTCGATATCGTCCAACTGATCTGGTGAAATAGCCACATTAGGGTCTTGCACAAACCTCCTTAACTGGGAAACTTGAAATACGTTGTGAACTCCCGCCGTCTTGTCTGGTAACTCAACTTTATATGCCAAATTCCAATCTTGCTCGAGAACTGAAAATGGACCAACAAACCTTGGTGCTCTTTCCCACTAAAACGAATCACATTCATCAACGGAGAGACCTTGACGAACATCAAGTCGTTAACGAAGAATTCCAAATTTCTTTGTCTCTTATCGACATAAGTTTTCTGCCTATCTTCGGAAGTCTTTATTCTCTGTTGGATAACCTTGATCTTGCCTGAAGTCCCTCTTATTATTTCTGGTCTAAGCTCAAATTTCTCGCCATTCTCCAACCAACATGATGGTGCCTTGCACAGTCTTCCGTACAAAGTTTCAATTGGAACCATACCAATACTGGGCTAGTAACTATAACTCAACCAGATATAAATGGCCATCCCATGACCCTCCAAAATCCAATATATAAGTTCCCAGAAGATCCTCTAGTATACGATTCACTCAAATACCATCATGACCTGACCTAGTCCTTGGTAAACCATCAATATAATCCATTGAGACTTGTTCCCATTTCCTTTTAGGAATTTCTAATGGTTGTAACAACCCACTAGGCTTCTTTTGCTCAGCTTTAACTAACTGGCAATTCATGCATTTGGACATAAACTTCCCAATGTCCTTATTTATCCTTTCCTAGTGGTAGGTCTGATCCATGTCTCAATACATTTTGTTACCACCGGGATGTATAGTCAGTATCGAGTGATGATATGCTCTAAGCACTTCATCTCTCAGTCCGTCTACATTAGGTACAACTAGTCCCCCATTCTTTCGAAGCCATCCTTCTCGATCAAATCCTTGCTTGATCATTCTCTTTCCATCGATACCCATCTCTACCCAAGAGATGATTTCCAATAGGTTAGGATCGTCCTTCTATCTAGAACCAATCCACTCAATTAAAATCGATCTAATCGTCAAGCTTACTAGCGTTTCTGAATCCAATTCACTCTTGGGTCTGAAATCATATCATGTGATATACTATAGTTGCTTCCAACCCAGAAACATAACCTCTAGATGGCATGCCTCCTACTCAATGCAACTGTTACCGCACCTAAATCCTTTGCTATGTCCACTCTGCCCCATGAAGTCATGACAACTTCACTGCACTGGCTCATAGCCTTGCTACGATCACTCTGCCCCATAGAGTAATGACTACCCCACTGCACTGATACATAGCCTAATGTCCGTCTATACTACCATCTCTTTGTTCCCCATCGCTAGGACCCTACAGGTGATAGTCTACTCAAGAGAAGAAAGATAGGGACAAACGTAGCAACCATAACATCCATCAAACAAGTCCTACCTATCACCTGCTAAAGCCATGAACACGTCGACACCTACATGACTGGTCTAACCAATCCCAATATGTCGATTCTTGTATGTCTGGTCCAACCAGCATCAAGAACTAATGGAAGCCCAGCCTCCAAACGGACTACCGTACGTCCAACGTACGTTTTATCCTCCAAGGATAACTAGATCACATCCAACGGATCCAAGGTAACGGGCGTCCCCAGATACCCCTGCTTTAAGTCCGCCTAAAATTTTTGAGTCCAACCCAAGTCTATCCATTATCTTGCTGTCCTCTCAAGTCCAACTAAAGCCAAATCCAATTCCTTGCAGCCTTCTCGAGTCCAACTCGAGTCAATCTATAACTCAGACCCAGTCTTGAGTATCCATTAACGACAAACTCTAGTCCAACGTGAGTCGTCTCCCTATTCGTTGCATCTCCAAGATCAACGAACACCCATTTTCTTTTACGAGTTCAAGTCCAACTTGAATCGTCCTAATCTTTGTTGCAACGTCCATGATCAACGAACACATCCTATTTCTTCAAAGTTCTACTATCCAAAGAGAACATCAACATAGGGTCCTGAACAATCCATTACTTTGCATCTTTCTCGAGTCCCAGTCGAGCCATCTCATAACCCTATCGAGTCTAACTCGGGGCAGTCTATACCATTGAACAGTCTTATCATGTCACGGCTGCCCATCACTCCTCGAGTAAACCAAGATATCATCCAATGAAGAATCGCAACAACTATTTATCTCTCACGCAAACCATCCTAGTCGAACTCGACATTCCCCAAGCACAAGCCCCAAAGGCCTAAACTAATATCAGATAAGCACCCAAGGAACAACTCCTCCGAATTCGGACAATCCACGTGAGGTGATACTAGCAAAAAAACTAAGCACTGGAGCACTCATTTGCCTCCCAGAGACAACTAGAACTTATTACAACGATAACCTCTCAGCTTCCTTCACTCTAGTTACTATCACCATCACTAGGTAGGTACCTAATACCACCTTATTCCTTTAGAGTAGATCGACTCCCCAAAATAATGCTAAACCCAGTAAAGCCCAAAACAAAGCAATCACAAACGAACATACATCCATGACTCGATAAGACCACGTTATGGCAAATCATACTAAGGCTAGTCGAACCACCAACCGGGTTTGTCACTACTAAAGGTCTATCAACTATCTCGGGTTTGCCAAACAATACTCGAACAGAAACATCTTAAATAGAAAGCATACCTTTGATAACGACGCCTTTTCCCTTCTGCGCCGCAGTTGGAGCATTCGACGAAGAAGGAACAACGTTGATTGCATACCCTTTCGCAATCTGCTTCTCCCTAGGAGATTTTGGACAATCATCCTTTTGGTGTCCCGCCTGGCCGCAATTAAAGCACTTCCTTTCCCCAGGCTTTTCTCGATAATCTCTGGCATAGTGGCCCTTTTTGCCACAACTAAAGCACTCGCCACCATTCTTATTCTTCTTATTCTGACCATCCTTGGTCGGGTTCTGCTTCCTCTTGTTCTGAGAATTCTTCTTGCCTTCACCGCCTTCTTGCGGCTTTGGTTCCTCTGTAGATGCAATAGCAACTTCGGTCTTTGACTTAGGGAAAAGGCTCTCTGACCTTAATGCCTTTCCTACAATAGACTTGAACGTCTCATCGATATGGTTTATAAGCCTTTCCCCCAAGTACCCATCTAAACCAGCTATGAACTTTTCGTTCTTCTTTTCGACTATATCAATAAGGGACAATCCATATTTCGATAAAGTGTCGAATTCAGCGATATACTCCGAGACTTCTCTACCATTCTGCTTAAGCTCCAAGAACTTCCTGAACAATTCTGATTTATGAGCAGCTGGAATAAACTTATCACAAAAGCGAGTCTTAAACCGATTCCAAGTAACTTGATCCTCAGGAGTAGCTGCCTTAATAGCATTCCATCAATTCATAGCTCACCCTTGTAGTTGACACGATGCTAGCTTCCTCTTCATTGCGTCTTCGATTCCTAGATCCTCGACGATGCGCTCACAACTATCTAGCCAATCTTGGACTTCTGTAGCCGACTCCGTTCCGTGGAACGGCTTCCCACCAAGGCTAGTATAATCCTTGTTTAGCTTGGCGAAATCGACCCTAGGCGCCTGCACTGCTACACCACCACCATTAGCAGCATTAGGAACGGCTCCCCGAGCATCCCTAAGCATCTCTCTCATGAGGACAGTAAACATAGTCCTCATCTCAGCAGCATTCCCAATATTGGCTCCTCTACCAGTACCCCTCGTATATCGGCTCATCGTTCAGTCTGTAAAGAGAAAACGATTAACCATCTCCATAGTGGTGCTAGTGCAATACGACTTCAACCTTAGTTATACTAATAGTAAATATATATATATAGCTTTTGAAAACCAAAATAATCACAAATACGCGCTCTCATATACGTGTACTATCTCTCCCTAATGACTTCCCTAGGTTAACTACGCAACCTAGAGCTTTGATACCAAGTGTGACGGCCCGCCCCGCATTAACCGACATTTCCCCCGAAAGTGCGTTGTACACATATCCGCTAGCACGGGACGGTCATCAAAGAAAGGAAAGAAGATGAAATAACTAACAAAAAAACTTGTAGAATGTCTCACAACGCATGGAATAAAATATAATAGTAACATACTTGACACAAAACAGGCGAGACAGTGCATAAGCTGAAAACTAAAACCATCATCATAGCAGCGGAAATCCAAAATACAGCTTATGATCCAACATCATTATTACAACTTTAAAACTGTCACTAAAGCAAAAGAAAGTAAAAGAAGGAGGTACACTACTAATGCCCAAGCAGTGACCTTCAACAACATAGGGAGAATATCTATATATCATACGTGGGAGCCTCCTGCTCGTCTCCGGTACAGCTACTCGTGCATACCACCTAACTTGTCTCTAGTCTGCTCGTTTAGGAGCACCCAGAGTAATAAAAAGAGACATAAAACTCTGGGTCAGACAAAAGTCTGGTATGAGCGATAAGCAACAAAACAGAACAATAACAGGTATAATCCAATCATACCTGAACCTGGACCTGCAACCAAAGAGTTAGCACAGCACACCGTACAATACTCTAAGGTGCCACTAACATATGGTGTAAATATATAGGGAAGGGGGTGTGCATGTCATAGTGATGGCAAACGATCAAGCATAGCAACCATCCTCACATCTCTCACTCAGTGCGTAAAGCATACGATTTCCACTATTTGGTCACCTAATCCTTTGGGCCATGACGGAGTCCAACCCCGTACAACTATCACTACAAGCCCACTATTCATCTCTCGGCGGTGAACCAAAGTTATGAATACCAACAACCCCTTTGCACACGTCCCGCAGCAAAGTCCAACCATGAAGTTAACTCGTTGGTTCTTAACTGGATCCTGAGTTCTACATCCCATTTGGACTACTTTTGCATTTCGGGTTCTAGTCGTCTCCGGATCGGTTCGGTCTTCTCTCTTCACTTCGCTTTGCTTCGTCCATGTCAACTCCTTTGGTTTGGATCGGGGGCACCTATTTGGTTCGGGTCGGATCGTGGTGCCCACCCTCCATCAGATCGGTTCGTGCTTCCTCCGTCGGATCGGGTCGTGGCACATGACCAGCTCGTGGCTCCTCCTCTCAAGCGGATCGGTTCAGATGAGTACACAGGTTCGGAGGCGGGTCGGATCGTGACTTTGTGGCGCACTCTAGGAGAACGGGTCGGGTCGGAGCTGGATGGTGCTCCACGGTTCAGATCGTGCTCCCCTTCTCCGATCCGATCTGGTTCGGCTAGTTTCCTGCACTTCTTTCCAGCGACTGTTTTACGCCACACGACGGCGTTTTCGAGCATTCTAACTGTTCTAAATATTCATAAAGCATACCATACAGCCATAGCAATATGTATAAACATTCACAAACAGCAAAACAACAATATGATATGTCAAAACGGATCAAACATACCCAAAAACCCTTATTTTCCCCTTAAGCATGTTTAACGACAACTAATGATAAGATTAGTAAAACTTAACCAAATCAACACATATTTCTATCAGAGCCCTAAAATAATATTTTAGAATTTTACAAATTTTTCCAGATTTTTTTTATGCAAAATTTCTCTAATTATCACTAATCACCCCTTAATCCCATAAATTCCAGGATTAGCAAAATTAGTCCAAATTAATTCAAATTCATACCAGAGGTATAAAATAATATTCTGTAATTTTACAAATTTTTCTAGATTTTTCTGAGTTATAATTTTGCTAATCTTCGCTAATTAGCCATAATTAGTGAAAAACAATGCAAATCACTCACCTTGGCCACGAATTAAACTATAGATCTGAAATATCCTCTGTTTTGGGTCGAATCCCAATGCTTAGCAGTAGCCCCAACTATGATTTGATGCTATATTGGCTTGGTTGGATGTTGATTAGCTTAATCCTTGATAAGAAAGTGATTTAGAGGTGTTTTGAAGAGATTTAGAAAGTGGAGGCCATGGCTAGGGTTCAAAGGAGGTTAGTGGCGGCTGAAAAATACTAAAAAGGAATGTTTTCTAAACCCTAGCAGCCCTCATATACTCCTAATCCCGAAATCCCTCAATGAGCCTAGCTACTAATCACCCGGTTAAGCCCAATTAAGCTGTTTTTCACCCTCTAAACCTTAATTCTGTCATATCTCTCAAACGTTAAATCCGTTTGACTAATGTGACCACTCTACGGAAAGATAAACCATCAAATGGATCTAATGGAAGTCGTTTCAGGTCAAAACTCCTTACCAATCAAAAGTTATGAACGAAACAAGATCAGCTAGGGGCAAAACGGTCATTTAAAAATCGACAAAAATCATGAACATGGGAAATGACCCCACTAGTCGTTCCCCAAAAGTACATGACCATACGACTTACCAGGAAATAAATAAATAAATATTCTATGATCCTCTGATGCATAGAATGTGGGTCGTTACATCCTTACCATAGTTGTGTTCTTGGGGGTCCTCCAATCCTGTACCACCACAATTTTGGCAAGATCAACTGCTAACCATCCTTTGAGACCATGTTCCCTAAGAAACGCAACTTTTTCCTCTAAAAATGGCACTTGGAGAATTTCTCCTACAACTAATGAACCTAGAGAGTACAATGGACCTCTCCCAACTGCAAAACATGCTCATCCGCATTCCTTGAGAAGACAAGGATATCATCCAAAAAAACCGCTACAAACTTATTTAGAACGTCTCTGAATACCATACTCATTAAGTCCATGAAATACGTTGGTGCATTGGTCATCCCAAAAGGCACGACCAACCACTCGAAGAAGCCGTTAGGGGTCTGAAACGCCGTTTTATCGATGCTATCCTCTGCCATGCGTAATTAATGAAAACCAATAGCCAAATCTAACTAAGAGAATATAGATACACCTACCAACTGATCAAAAAATCATCAACCGAGGTAGTGAGTAACGATTTTTCCTTGTGAGCTTATTTAATTCTCGATAATCCACGCGTAGTTGAAGGGAACCATCAGCCTTAGTGGATAAGAAAACTGGTGCTCCCCACTCTGAAATACTCTGTCTAATAAAACCCTTTTCCAAAATATCACTCACTTGCTTTCTCAACTCTATCCATTCCCTTGGAGCCATATGTCGAACAGGTAATGCTACAGGTTTTGCGTTGCCATTAAGGTAAATCCGGAAATCGATCTCTCTCTTATGTGGTAATCCTCTAACCTCCTCGAATACATCCAGATACTCACAAACAATGGGTACAGAATGAGTAACGTCTGTAGAAGAGTGGAAGAAATAGAGAAAACTCAACATAACTGACCCTCGTGGGTTGCAACAAATCTCGAGGGTCCTACCAGTGCACGTTATCGATCTAATGACCGTCCTCTTGAAGACAAGGATAGCCTCGTACATGGCCAGCTACTCCAGCCCTAGGATCATACCATACCCACAAAATCCCAACGTATAGGCATCACAATCAAACTCAACGACTAAAATAGAATTTTTCAAACCTCTACAAATCATAGATAAGTGCATTGAACCACCTATAGGGTTTGAAACCACTATGGGATTGGTAACTAGCGAGATTTATAAGTGCAACCAAAGTATTAGAAACAAACGAATAAGAATACCTCGAATTGAAAAGAGTTCTTATAGGAAAATCAGAGATAAGATCAAACCTTCAACATAAACTTTTCTATCAGGGCCACTACTAGCCGGTGCTACCTCCAATACATGCATCTGACATGCTGCTATATTAGTACCACGTCCAATCCTCTGTGGACATGCCTTACTTAGATGTCCTAGCTACCTGCAATTAAAAAACTTTCCTTTAACTTCCTGTAATCCCGAATGAGGTGCCCTGGTGTTCCACGCCCATGACATTTTATCATGTCAAACCTCGGTTCCCGCCAAAACTGGAATGTACCGTGGGTTCCATAGCACTTTGGTTTTCATCCCATTAACAAAGAGAGAAGTGGGTTCCATCCCATAAGAAATTCGAAATAAAGATTTCGGTGCTATTATGAAGTTTTAACAAAATAAACTCTAGACACTTATCTTTATCTTATAGTCTTGATCTTGAGTATTTATACTGTACGGTCTTCAATAATCAATACCTTCATATATACATAGTATATACATACATATATATATAGAGAGAGAGAGAGAGCTGTTAGTATATATTATATAATAATAGTTAAAAAGGTTATTCTCATCAAAACCATCATCTCGGTTCCTAACAATCTCCCCCTTTTTTATGATGATAACCCTTGTTTATAAAATATAATTACCATTCTTCTTATTCTCCTTATAGTCTTACTCCAAGCCTACTATTTTATAAATTCTTCCAGTTGTTCATCAACAAAAATTAATACCAAAAAATATAATTCCTTGATATAAAATATAATAGGAAGATATAGATAAAATTATAATAATAGTGTGTTGTAAGGGTACTCAACATGAATATAAACAAAAGGGTACAAACAATTCATTATAAGTTATCAATCCAAGCCAATCTTTTATTTATTTTAAAAGAAGTACTAATCTATATTACTAAACTCAAAGATTAGAAGAAATTTAATTTATTAAACAAACAGATATATACGCGGTTATTTATGAAATGATATCGATGATATACAAGGTACGTTAAAAATATAAAACAAAACACGCTAATGATAGTCCTTCACTATTGGTGATTTGTGAACCGAACAGTCTGGATAGTGGAGACAAAAGTTTCCACGTTGTTTGGCCAAATTACCATTAGCGTCACATAAGACTTCTCCAACGCAAATGACCTAATTGTCTTCATCCATGCGTTCTCCTTGACGCTCTATCAGTTCTTCTTCTTCTTATTTCTCTTGGTCTTCTTGTGGTTTTTCTTCCTCTAAGTTCATTTTTTGAGAGGAGTCTTCTTCGACAATAACAGGATTGGCATGGTTATCCATAAGGAATTTCTGTAAATTCCAAAGGATGTTTCCTTGCTTATCCTATTCTTTTTCCACTCTCAATTATTTGACTTGAATTTAAGTTTGCATTTGAAGTGAGTCCTTCGTCTTTTCTTATAATTTCATCGATCTAGCCAGCGCAGTTTGTGGAAACAGACCGAGAATAAGAGTTGAATAATTTGCTTTATTTATTTGTATTTGAGGAGGATGCCATTAATTAATTTCTTTACTTATTAATTACATAGAAGAATGTAAAAGAAAGGACTAAAAACCAAAATAAATAGATAAATAACCAAGTAACTACTTTTAGAGGGACATTTAATTTTCAAAATTTTATTAAGTGTGTCGACATAGGGGGATTGTAACACCTCACTTTTCTAAGCTAGAATTTTGACAAAAATTGAAATTCAAACCCATCCAAGTATAGAGAGTATAAATATGTTACCCGCAAATAATGAACATGAGCACAATCAGTGTAGCGGAAAAAAGATAGAATAACAAGTATCGACTTAGGCAATAACCTTAAAAGCAAATCGCCACATCAATACCGAGCATGAGTGAACAAGAACCAAAAAACCAAACTTGAACACTTGTTATGAATTTTTTTACCGAGATACATGACCTGAGAGTTTTTATGAGGTGGGGCGTCAAAACAAGTCCTGGTGAGTAGAAAATGTATAACAATATCAATAATGCATAAATGTATCCCATTTGGTTCCACCCAAAACATATGTCTAACACGACTAGTAATTATAATCTAACCTCGTCAATAATTACACATAAAGACTAACCCTTATACCCAAGGTAACACATACCAAAGATAACGATATTGCAATACCGAGATAGAAATTTTACGCATAAGTATGAAGCCTTTAAACCACCATTCAACCAACTACCTAAAAGCTAAGAGGTGAGCTTTCCAAGTACTCAATATGCCTTAAGGAGGTATGTTATCTCTATATACCCACGTAAAGTGTAACACCGCACGTCCGTTAATTTCACTCACAAAGGGAATGCATTAAGTTTCATTGGAGTATTATAAGTAAACAGAACGGAATATTACAAGATAGAGAAAGTAGTACTTGAAATTTTTTATAACTTTATTGCAGCGGAAACAGAAATAAGTTTGATTACATTTCCAAATACCAAAACCAAGTACATAATAGTAGTCTTGTACAAAACCTTCAGAGTGCTTAATATTAAAACTGTAATCCCCAACAGAAAATGCCATAGATAAGCTGAATCAAAGCCAAGCAATTCATCTTTCAACTTCAAGCTGGAAGAAGAGATATCCGAACTAAGCTTGAGTATTTCCTCCCTAAAAACCTGGGGTGGGGGGGGGGGGGGGGACGGAAGAAAAGAGGCGAAAACAAACTAGGTCAGACATAAGTCTAGTGAGTCCAGTGACTTTAACAATATAATCATTAAAGTAACATGATAAGAACATAAACTGGAAAGTAAGAAATGACCATACATAAATATGCATGACAAGGTAAGCAGGATGAATAAGATAAACGTTGATCGCACTTCTAATCACTAAAGGATAATTACTACACTGCACCAATGCTAATTTCACCGCACTGTTACTAGTTCCATACTGAAAGTTGATCCCCATCTTGTAATTGGTAGTCCTCAGGCGTAACATCTAGTAAGAGGTATTCACCCCCATACAATCCTTACTTGTCTATACTAAATACTAGATGTCCCCACACTACCCCCTTATCGCTTAATCAATCGGCTCCCTAACTCGCATGTATTTATTACTTGTACCATTCGGCCCCGCTTGTTTACTTGTGTCATTCGGCCCCGCTTGTATGTAGATACATGTGCTGGTCCCACCATAGGGTGTATCAATCCCTATGATGACAACCCGACACAATTCAAGATGCACAGTGTATACTACTGATGCCCAGTGCCTGCTTTTTCCACTCCGGAGCACGTGCACGCCCATACTCCGCCGGAACCTACTCTGCCGCACCACCCGCCGCTATTTTGACTGCTTATAATCACAGCCCAATAATCGTGCCTCACCCTGCCTAGTTCAGGGTACCATGATACATCTATGTGGATTACTACTGAAATGAGTCCCCATTACTAGGGTTTCCTACTGGTTAAGTTTGTGGGCCTATATATGCAAATATTACCCACCTACACGAGATGTACGTAACCCTCCCACTGATTCAAACATGTTTATTTAACGGTTAATTTTGTGGGCCTATATACACTAATATTACCCACCTACCCAAGGTTTAATTAACCCTCCTACTTACCAAGTCAATATGTATTATTGGTTAAGCTTGCCTTAACCATATCCCCTTTGTTCATGTAATGTTGGTTAAGTGTTGTCCATTCATGTTGACTTAACCCACCCACGCATCATGTTGTATTGGTTAAGTGTTTCTTATTAACTTAACCTTGTTCATTCATCATGTTATATTGGTTAAATGTTTTAAATTTACTTAACCCTACCCGTTTGTCTAATTAACATGTTGTATTGGTTAAGTGTTCTCAATTTATTTAACCCCACCCACTTATCTAGTTAACATGTTGTATTGGTTAAGCTTTCTCAATTTACTTAACCCCACCCACTTATCTAGTTAACATGTTGTATTGGTTAAGTGTCTCCTATTCATATGTTACTTAACCCTTCCGTTCTAAGCATGTTTGTTCATTGGCATTAATTAATTTATTAATGCACCAACCTCTCACATTAGAACTGTTGTTTACGGTTGCTGGATGTGCCGGGCGGTTCCGGGCAGACTTCCACCGCAAACTCATTCTAACCTCGGGTTTGGGCTTAATGCGCTAACCTCTCACATTAGATCTGTGTTGTTGCGGTCGCTGGATGTGCCGGGCGGTTCCGGGCAGTCTTACACCGCAACTCAATCTTACCTCGGGTTAGGCATGTTCATCTTTTAACCAATTTACATATTTACCATTTATGTCCAAGTCTAGATTTATATGTAAATTATCCATAAGTGTGGTCAATTCAAGTTATGCCACATTTACTAGATATGCCCAAAATTAATTATATGATTACAACCCATTTTATGCCAATTACATAATGTCCAATATTTAATGTTTCCCAATTGTTTCCCAACGTCAATCGTTCGTATGATTCATATAATACGTTAGGCTCGCAATTAGCCTAACTCATAAGAAAAAGGGAAAGAAAGAGACGTATAACATCCAAGCTGGCATAAAACAATATAGATCCAATTATGAACATAACTAGCATATAACAAAGATCCTATTTATGAACTTGCATAACAAAATAAATCTAAATTAACATGTGAACTTGCATAACAAGTTAGATCTAAATTAACATATGAACTTGCATAACAAATTAGATCTAAATTAAAATATGGACTTGCACAACAAATTATATCTAAATTAACATATGGACTTGCATAACAAATTAGATCTAAATTAACATACGGACTTGCATAACAAATTAGATCTAAATTAACATATGGACTTGCATAACAAATTAGATCTAAATTAACATATGAAAATAGACTAGCATGGATCATAAACTTGCATGATCATAATTTACATTGACATAAATTTGCATAATCAATGACTTGCATAAGCAATAGACATATAAAATATGAATTTGCATAAACATATAAACTGGCATGGATCTAATCATATAAAATATGACTTGCATAGATCTAAACATATAAATAGGAACTTGCATGTATGAATATGATTTTCACATAAACTTGCATATGATTTGCATACAAACTTGTATATAAACTTGCATATGTAATTAGACATGTAGACTAATATCACATGATTTACATATAAACTTGCATATGATTTGCATACAAACTTGTATACAACAACATCATAAAATGAATCTAATCAAGCATATACAATTAGACACATGAATTAACATCATAAAATGGACTTAATCAAGTATATGTAATTAGTCATATTCATATAGTCCAACTTATAAACCCATCACAATTACGTTCAACAATTATCTTGTTAAAGAAGCTGTACTCACTATGAACGGATTAAAGAAGAGAATAGATTAAGCGTAGAATCCTTTTTCCACCTTCCTAAGTTTAAATTCGTTGAATAAGAGAAGCTTGCCCAGTCTATGTTGCAGCAGCATGGCTGCTTGAGAATGATTTTTGTTTTGATTTAGGGTTTAGGTTAGATGTGATTATATAAGAGTGTAGGATTAATTCTAGCCTTTAGATCAGTCTAGGAGTAATCAGAGCCATCCAAACAAAAGAGATGTGTCACTCAGCCAATCACAGCATGACACATAAACCATAATACCTCAGAATTCGTCAGTAGCCTATCAGAGAAGGCCACGCTCAAAAAAAAACAATCCTTGCCCAACAAAAATGCGCCACATGATGCGTACACATCATACATACATATATATATATATGTATATATGTATATATATATTCTATATATATATATATTATTACTGTCAATTAACATAAGTGACAAATTATCATATTCTCTTTAATGTTAATTGACATAAGTGACAAATTAGCATAAGTATTCATACAAATTAAGATTAATTATATGGTTTCCTAAATTATCATCAAATAAACATAAATGACAATCAATCGAACATAAATGACAAATTTCTTGTTTTCTAATCAATGTCATATTAAACATATCTACAAATCAATATTTTTCTTTCTTTTGTTGCAATAAATTTATTGCATGTATTGATTCCTTCTGTACTCACAAATTTTTAAATTTGTATCTTTATAACATAATTGCACATATGTACATATATGCATCTATTTATTTAATACTTTTACCGTATGCATTACTGCGTTAAATCTCCTTATTTAAAGCACGTACTAATATGTTAATCTTCTTACCTTTAATTTGTCACATGCATTTCTTTACATTAATGCTTTTTTACATTTTCTTGTGCACTTTTGAATTTTCTTCCTTAATTAATTAATCCATGAATTAATTATATAAAAATTTGGGTTATTACATTAAGCCTCACTATCAATATAATATTAGGGTGGTTCCTTTCGATCACTAAAGATCCAAGGTGGATCTATTGATAACTTAATGCCTTACTCGGTGGTTTACCCTACACTAATATAAATTAGAGGACACTAGCTATTAAGTCATACTTACTTAAGGCTTTCTTCATTCACATATATGCCTAAGCCCCGCATAAGGCAAGAGATAATAAGCAGTCACGTTTTACCTACAGGATAGATAAACGACTAACCGTCATTTAATGCCATTTCCCAGGGTGGACTCTAACCCCCAGTCACTTAATACTCAAAGGAAGAGAACTATCGTTTAGATTACCAATATGTACCCAACTAGTCTTTAATAGTTATTATTTATGGAGAGGGAAGCTATTTTAGTATTATTAGGCTATACTTATAAATTATTTCTTTTTTGGCTTCTTCGTATGGACATGAGGTGGTCCCTAAATCCACTTAATGCCTCAACACTTAAAGTAAACCTTATCTTAGGAAATAATTCTCGCTACACAATTAACTATCATCACGGATTCCTATGGTTAATGATATCTCACATCAGTTTTACATATATCTGAATGTTTTAAAGTGCAGACTTCTATCGAACTGACCTCACATCGTTAACCTACCAAGTCCGATCTTTATTCCTAATTATATTAATTTTAGATTAACTAGAATAAAATAAGGAAAACCTATAACTTCCTATCCTAGGATGTTAAATTATTTATTTTCTTATTGGACTTAGCATTTACTATGATAACCAATACATTAATCCCCTCTTTATTCCATTTAATATTTCTATTAAGATTATCTGCCATTTATAAACCTAACGGTCATATTCCATAAGGCATTAATTGACCAATTTATTGCTTTTTATATCAGTCCCATTTAAGGTTCTAATCTAATATTCATAACTCCTAAACATTACTATGTTAATTTAATTCCATTTAATTCATATTTGAATATATATGTGTATGCATATAAGTTTATTGCTTATTTATTTCTCTACTTGGAGTTACAATCCCTATTCTTAATCATAATTTAAATTGTAACCATTTAGGTGTTTATTTCCTATTCAATTCATTTCTCCAAAACATATACGGTCACTATATTTGTCACTTTATTCATGACCATTTAATTTATAGCAAAACATTCCATATTTATTGCTTTAACGGACATGATATTTATTTCCATTTAAGAAGGATATATTTTCCATATACATCCCCATAAAACGAAAACTATTCAAATTCAAATACATAACAACAAACATTTATATGATAACGTTATTTACGTAGATTTGGACGGATAAGATTATAATATAATTTACTTTTTAAGTGCGAAATTAACGTAGTTGCTAATTTTTATATTATTTTATTTACTATTTAAGTTCTGGTCTAAACTAACGAACAAAACAACCCTTCTTATGTTTAATCCTGTTTAAGATTCAAAATCTTATATAAAGGTTAATAACTGTAATTATTATAAATTTTGCCAAAAATATATAAAAGAGGAATATCGGCATATTTCAAATCATAAGAAATAGGAAATATCACACTTCTTGCTGATTTGAAATAATGCCTTTTTATCTAAAAAGAACAAAAATGGCATATTTACAGCAACTAAGTAAAACCCTAAACAATTTCAAACACAAACAGGATTATTATTCTAACCAAAACTGCATAAACCACAAAGCCATACCCAAATCTTATGAATTTGGAATAAAATACTACACATCTAGCGATAATTTTGGGATTAATTGATTTCTAGATCCGAGGTATCTACAAAAACCACAAACGATCTAAGAGAGGCTTTAGGCAATGTGATAATATTAAACTGAAAGGCCTAGAAATTCACACCTAATTTACATTCATAATATTTCAGATTTGACAAAAACAAACAAATCTGATAACTTTTAGGCATATAATTCATATTCACCACAAACGAATTATATTAAGTTATTATAAACAATGAATATATTTTCCACTCACCCCAAGCTATTGAATCTCAACACAACTTTTAGGCTTACAATTCCCAAACCTTACAGATTTACAATTTATTTACAAATTGGGATTGCAGATTAGAAAGAAGAATAAGAAAAGAAGAAGGAAATTTTAATAAAAGAATTATCTAATTGAAGAACCAATCCTTTTGCATGAATCTAGATTTAATCTCTTCAATTCTTGTTGACTAGAATTGTATATGTTTATGTTTTAGGTTTTAGAAGAAATTGGAGGATTGGTAATAGCTGAGCTTCGTTGCTGCCTCCAGAAAAAGTAAACAAAAGAGTGGGGACCATTCCTTTATTTATAGGCATAGAAAAGACCCTTAACCAATAGACTGAATTCTATAAAAATCCGTCTATTTGTATAAAATTTTACAATATATATAACCTTATAACACTAGCCATCACTGGGCTGCAAATGACCAGGGGGTCGACCCCTAACTTCAATGGACGGTCGATCGTAGGGTCGACTGCTCTGGATCATATTTCCCCAGTAACAGTAGGTGATAAATGGTAATTTATTTATTATAGATTCTACTTATTTATTTTCCGCCCGTTTTTGTATTTTATTCGTAATTTTTCATATGGACTCTGTTCGTGAAGTTCCAAACATAAAAGTCATCCAGAATTCCATCATGAACGCAACGATGAAAGTTTCGTAGTCACATTCCATCATCTGCAAAAATTCTTTTTTGGAATCTAACTACATTAATTATTGCCAAAATTCCAGGTTGTTTCAGTGATATACTGTGTCGACATCTTAGTTTATTTTTAACAATTTTTGTTTTTCTAATTTATTAAATATGTACTTTATTATTCGTAAAGTAATATTTAAGCGAATGAACATATACCTAATTCTCTTCTAGATTTTGTAAAGGTTTGTTTATTTAATGATTTGGTTAATATATTAGCTATTTGTTTCTCGGTGTTAATATATTCAAGAATTATAACCTCTTTATTTATATTACCTCTAAGAAAGTGATGTTTGATATGTATATGTTTTGTTCTAGCATGATGAGTTGGGTTCTTAGATAGATTTATTGCCCTAGTATTATCACAATAAACTAGTGATTTAATTGAATTTAAACCAAAATCTTTTAATGTCTATTGCATATATATAACATGAGAACAAGCGAAAGCAGCAGTGTTATATTCTGCTTCGGTAGTTGACAAGGATACAACTTTTTGCTTTTTACTAAACCATGGAACCTTAGAGTGTCCTAAAATTTGACAAGTTCCATTTATACTTTTCTATAAGATTTACAACCAGCATAGTGAGCATCACAATATGAAATTAAATCAAATATATAATTTTTAGTGTAAAATAAACCATAATCTAGAGTACGTTTAACATATATTAAGATTCTTTTAATTGATTTTAAGTGAGTTTCCTTGGGTTGAGATTGGTATCTAGCACAGAGACAAACACTATGCATGATGTCAGGACGACTCGCTGTTATATAGAGTAGCGAACCAATCATTCCCCTGTATAGTTTTTGATCTACTTCTTTTGATTCATCATTACTTAAAGCTATATTAGTTATCATGGGAGTTTCTTTCCCACTAAAAGTGGCTAAGCCAAATCTATTAATTAAATATTTAGCATATATTTCTTGGCTAAAGAAAATACCTTTACCTAGTTGTTTTATTTGAAGTCCTAAGAAGAAAATTAGTTCTCCCATGTAACTCATTTCAAACTCTTTAGTCATAATATCATAATTTTATTATTCATCTCCTAACTAGTTGACCCAAATATTATATCATATACATATATTTGGACAATTGAATATCATATATATTTGTTTCTTTTGATAAAAAGAATAGTGTCTACTTTGCCAATTTCAAAATTGATTATAATAGATGAGATCTCATTCTATCGTACTAGGCTCTAATATCTTGTTTCAGACCGTATAGAGCTTTGTTTAATTTATATACATGATTAGGAAATCTATTATATTCAAAAAAGTGGGGTTGATCAAAATAAACATCTTCTTCAACAAAACCATTCAAAAATGCACTTTTAATATACATTTGATATAACTTGAAATTATTGTTGTACGTGAAAGCAAGTAGAATTCTGATAGCTTCTAATCTTGCAACAGGAGCAAAGGTTTCATCATAGTCAATTCCTTCTTCTTGACAATAACCTTGCGCGACTAAACGAGCTTTATTCTTTACGATCTCTCCTTGTCCAGTCAATTTATTTTTATATTAACCATTTAGTTCCAATTATAATTTTATACTCAGGTCTAGAAGCAAGTTCCTAAACTTCATTTTTAGTGAATTGATTCAATTTTTTTTGCATAGCAAGAATCCATGAATCGTCATATGATGCTTCCTTTGGATTTTTAGGTCGAATAGTTAATATAAAGGCCACATTACTCATACTATTTAGTTATTTCTAGTTCTAACTTTAGATTTAATGTTTCTTTATATATTTTTCACTGGATGATCCTTTAATAGCCTAATTCTTTTATTAGGAGGAATTGTTTCATAATTAGTTTCATTGGATTCATTATTCAAAGTAACAAAATTTTCTTCATTATCTATTTGAATAGTATCTTAGAAGTTTACATCAAAAGATACATGTATTGTTTCTTTAATAGTGTCAGTTCTTAGATTTTTAAACTCTAAATTCTTTAATTCTACTAGAATATCCGATAAAGATACCTTTGTTGGATTTAGGATCAAATTTGTCTAAGTTATCTTTTGTACTAAGAATAAAACACTTTCTTCCAAAAACTTTAAAAAATGATACCTTAGGTTTTGTATTGTAAAGTAATTCATATGGTGTTTGATTGATTAACGGTCTAATTAAAATCCTATTTAATATACAACAAGCTGTAGCAGTTGCTTCATCCCAAAAGTTTTTAGGTAATTTACTATTAGAAAGCATGGTTCTCACACACTTTTGATTCGTTCTATTCTTACGTTCTACCATTCTATTTTATGGTGGGGTTCTTGGAAAGGAGAAATTATGAGTAACTCCCTTTTTATTACAAAAATTCTCAATATTTTCATTTTCAAATTCTCGACTATGATCATTACAAATTATCTTTTTTTAATGAAAGTTGATTTCATATTCTTTCAACAATTTTTTTAAATAAATCAAAAGCCTCACTTTTAAGTTTTAAAAAAATTGTCCATGTAAATCTAGAATTGTCATCTACAATTACAAAGACATACTTGTTATGATTAATTGAATTGATTTGAGATGGACCAGATAAACCTAAGTGAAGCAGTTCCGGAGGTTTAGAAGTAGAGATCATAACTTTTAATTTAAATGGACTCTTATTAAGTTTCTTTAGTTGACAAGCATCACACATACTATCTACTGTAAGGTTCATTTTGGGATGAAATCTAACTAAGTCAAGTTTTAGTAACCTAGATAATAATTTTAAATTTAAATGCCAAAATCATTTATGCCAAATCCAAGGGTCACTTGTATTAACCAAAAAACATAGGTTATCATTTGCAATTTTCATACTGAGGACGTAAATGTTTTTTTCCTAATTCCTTCAAAGATAGGTTTATTATCTTCGATGTGACACTTGCCTTTGCCCAATTTAATTTTAAAGCCTTTATTAGTGGTTGACTTATACTTAGTAGATTATATTTTAAGTTCCTAACTAGAAAAATCATCATAAATAAGAGGAGTTTAAGAGTTGCCAACAATATTGCCAATGCTAACCACATACCCTTTTGAATTGCCTCCACAGTTGACCAGTCCACCATCTTTATAGATTATGTCACTAAGTATCTCTAGATTTCCAGTCATATGTCTTGAGAAACTGCAATCAAGTATCCATTTATCATTTTCAAATTCCATAATTTTTCCATTGGTTGTTGATTCTCCAAAAGTCATATAACGTACTTGTTCCTACATGACATACCGATTCGGTAGATAACTTGATTTTCTATGAAAATTATATGCAGACTTATAAGACAATGATAGAATGTATGAATTTGAACTAGTGTTAACAAAATCTCTAAAAGTGACATTATTAACTTTTCAAGTTTCAGATTATGAAAACTATGAGAACCTATGCTTTGATACCAATTGAAAAGAGGATGTGGATTAAGGATCATAAGGATGATTTAACACTAGAGGGGGGTGAATAGTGTTTAACGTATTTAAGACTTGCATGAACAAAATTAAACTTTAACACAAATGAACAATGACATAATCGGTCATAGATGTAGAAAGTAAATAAAAGTAGTAAAAAGAAAGAATACACCATGATTTTTGAAATGGTTCGGAGTTACCCTACATCCAGTCCTGCACCAATACCTTATGCAGATTTTTAATAAACGAATGTCGAGATTACAATCCTTTATTTCTAAGGCTTTGAGGTACCCTCCTATCTACGAGTCGGGGCCAAACTCTCTTGGTTTACGGGACACAAGATCACCCGATTGGTTTCCAGACACAGCCTTACCTTAAATAGAGAGACTCGATATGCTTTAGGTTACAAATGATCCTATAACTCTGAATAAAACTTTGAACTTTGATAGAGGGCAGATAATCAAACAAAATGAGGTTCTAGTTTAATTCACTAAAGAATATGGTAGAGTTTCGGCATGATATTTGAAAATATGGAAATATGAGGATATGGATTTGTGGAGAAGAAGAAATAAAGAGAATATATAAAATTGTTGTTAAAAAATCATTTCTGATTAGGTATTTATAGGGAAGCAACATCCATGTCCTTTCACAAAGAGATTCGAACTAATAGACACTTCTTTTGAAAATCGAAATTTTGAAGTCAACGGACACCATGTCGACATGGGGTATCCCATGATGTCAACATCGCTATATTAAAATTGAATTTTGGTGAAAAGAAAGAAGAAGTGAAAATTATGTATAAATAGATCAATGTAATACTGATGTTTAAACAAATCGTTTATCAATATTATATGATAGTATAATAGAGTAAGAATACAGATTTAAATATATATATATAAGTGATATTAAAACTTATGTATATATTATAATTTTGAGATTTAAGACTAAAATATTTAAATCAAAAGTTAGTTATAATTAAGAGATGTTTTTAACAAGTTGTTGAGTAAGTTTAAGAACATGAGATGTTTTAAAACGAGTTTTTAAGTAAGTTTAAAAATAGAAAGTGATTTGAAATATTTTGAAAACAAAAGCTAAGGAGAGTTTTAAAGCTAAACCATTTTTAGTAAAATTCCATAAAAAGGAAATTTGGAAATATTTTGAAAACAAAAGCTAAGGATAGTAGTTCTAAAGCTAAAACAAATTTATAGAAAATCAATAAAAAAAGAAATTATGAAATATTTTGAAGTTGTTTTATGAGTTCCTACTTGTAGGGTATTTCATCATGTCAAGCCTCGATTCTCGCCAAAATTGGAATGTGTCGTGGGTTCCATCCCACTTTGGCTTCCATCCCATTAACAAAAAGAGAGAAGTGGGTTCCATCCCATAAGAAAATCAAAATAAAATTTTCGGTGCTATTATGAAGTTTTGACAAAAATAATCTAGAAACTATCTTTCTCTTAAAGTCTTGATCTTGATACTCATGAGTCTTCAAACTTGATATCTTTTTTAGTGGTTTTGAGTCTTTATACTGTACAGTCTTCAATAATCATTGCCTGCATAAACATCCAACATACATACATACATATATACACACACACATACACAAAGTGTTAGTATATATTTTATAATTATTGTCATCAAAACCATCATCTCGGTTCCTAACATCGGGTTGTGGCATTACAACATGGTATCTAAGAAAAATTCAGAACAAAATACAAATGCGGAATTGAGTCGAAATAGTACATGTGTTTCAATATGGAAGGATAACACTTGTGTTTACTCTTATCCTTTCCATTGTTATCCTTAACCCGTGTTTCTATCAGTGGAGACGTGTGGAAAATCTGAGCTTTAAGAATATGTCTATGAATGTATTTCATTCTGTAGTATTCCATAAGTTTAAGCCTATCATTCATTGTTTATTTTGATAGGAAATTTCATCCTATTAAAAAAAATTATGCTTAAATTTTTGGTTTAATCTTTTTTGATGAATTTAAATTCTATCCTTCTGTTTCTAGTTGATTGCTAAATTAAATAAAGTAAATTTGGATGGGATAAACGAATTGAATCCAAGGTGATATAAGTGGAATTTATATTGGGGTAAAAAGGTGTCAAAATAAAATAAATTAGAGTTGTGCAGCGGAAAAAAGTGTATAGTTTTGGCTTTGTTGAATTTAATAAGTCTATAGGTGGGATTAAGGGATGGGAAGCATTGATGATTAAGTGTTTATTAAGGGTTAATTAACTTTTGAATATAAATCAAGTGAATGTGCAGTGAAATGTGATGTTCGTTGCTTTTATTTGAAATAAAGCAAGAATATTGGCTAAAAATCAGCCATGTGTGAACTAATAATATGTGATAATCTATTCTTTTGGATTGTTCGTTGGACATTTCAATGGATTCAAATCGATACGCCTGCTCAACGTTATGGATAAGAATTTCTTAAGAATCTATACGAGGTGGTCGAGCCCATTACTTATTGTAATAAAATAAAATTAGATAAAGAATAAGGTAAAATATTTATATAAGAGTATTATTAAAACACTATATGAGATGGAAACTGTAGAAAAGCAATAGTGATATTATATTGACTTTGCAGCCAAATAATGGGAGAAATTGTTATAAATTTAATGGTTTAATATTATTTGAAGCGAGTTAATAAGTTATGTGAAAATTGTTTGTAGTCTAGTACATTAGCTAGCTCCATTTGTAACGACATGGATTTTGCCCGACCTTAATCGATCGCTAGAGCGATCAAAATGTTCAAAACCCACATACGTTAACTTCGGGAATACAACACATTAGAACACATAACAGCAGACTTTTATAAACATTACAATAATGTTACATCAGAGTACATCGATAAATAAAATAATACAGCGGAAGATAAATTACAATGAATTCAATACAATGCTCAGCGGAAGACTTTCTATGCTCTGGACACAGCTTTAAGCTTCGATCCAGGATCCTGCTAAAAGAATAGATATCTGCAAACAAGCTACTCGACTGCCTGTGTGGAAAAGAGGGCACCTGAGTTTGGCAGTGAAACAAACTACAGGCCAGTCATGGTGTGACGACCCCAAAACCCGTACTGCGGTGTTAAGGGTAATCTTTGGAATATAACACAGAAACAGATAATAGCAGAACAGAAATAAATAAATACACAAGATAATGAACAAATAATACACTGGATAAACGAAATCATCAGAGTTACACAGCATACAGGATCATACTTAGTACAAAAACAGTTCAACTATACATAAATGTCTACAGCAGATACAAACATAATATGTACAATAGGAGCTGAACAGCATAAAAAGAGATAAATGATAGAATCCATCTTCAGCTCCAGCTATCCAGAAAGAGCCAGCTAAAACCTGAATACAAGGCTGCCCGCGTAGAAAAAGGGGCACCCGAGTTTGCAAGTGAAACAAACTACGAGTCAGTCATGAGACTGGTATGAGAAATCTACTTAACACATTATACAATATGGCTAATCACAGGACCATGCCACTTTCGTGGAACAGGTTTACTCCATTGGATTTCCAGTGCTTTAAAACAAGTAAATCTTTAAACATCGCAATGCTTTTTATAAAAATGAAGCCATTATAAGACTCAGTTCCCATCACACAATGCAACACAAAACGGAGGATAGAGTTTTACCTTATAATGGCCAAAATATGTTTGATACGAATAAAACAAAAGCATTTGATATTATTACTAGTGTTTATATGTTTCAAAAACAATTTCAATCATAACTATCAATCATAGACAACATGGGTACTATATATCATGTCGCCATATATATATATATATATATATATATATATATATATATATATATATAATCAAAACCGCACCGTCACGTATTTGGAAATTGGATTTCCATCATGAACCAAGGCAAAAGATAGTCCTTACCCACTTCGAGATTGTCTAGCCCGAGTCTCAGGCACAGCCGCAACCGTACCTTGGATCGTCAAGGCCGGTCCACACGAAGTGGATTATAATGCCTGAACAATGCGTTTCTCCGCCCTTTGGGGCGTAAATGAGCCAACGAATGACTCCATCGGTCCCGGATCGACCGATATAACCCAGGCGCCTCGCAACAGTAACAACCACATAAGTCAAACTCGTCAGGGCGTGTAAAACCACTAAGTCCACTTCTAGCTAGAAAGAAAACGCACGTCCCCCATGAGGTCCTCTCTAGTTTCTGGTTCATACCGAGGTGTGAGGCTCGCGAATTCACGTTATACACAAAGCTACGCCACACAGGCGGTGCTTTGATCATCACCACAAGACTTTGCTTTTCAACAGAAGCCTTGATCACTGCGTCTTAGCATGCCACACAGGCAATTCACACCATGCAACTGATGGCTATCAATCACACAGAATAAATTCCAATGTCAGACACACCGTCCATTTGCAAGTCCGTTCTGGGTCTGAACGAAACCGGAGGCACTATATACCTCGCAAACCCTTCGATCTCCACGTACGTCTAGACGATCACCACTCATTATCCATATTTCGGGATGCCTCCCAGTCAGGACATCAGTTACCATCCAAATGAGGTGAAGATCTCCGGTCTTCGACCACCGTCTTCATCTTCGATTTCTTATCGTCGATTCAGTTATTTAGAATGGGATAGACCCGGTCTTTCTGAGCAACTCGCATATATAATAATCAAGTGCAACACAAACACACATACGCCATATTCCAGTTCATTAGTCACTAACCGTAAATCAGTAAGAGAACGATTTCCCAAATATTAACCCCGAAGGCCGAAACCAACATCAGATCAACACCCAGGAAACCATTCGACTTAGCCAACCTTCAGTTAGTTTCTAAATTTCACATCCATATGGTTTATAATATTTTATAACGATTTATCGCTATTTTTATTTATTTTAAAATAGCCAATTTATTCAGAACGACGCTTCGGGCCATAACGCGGCCGTGGCGCTGTTTTTCGTCAGATTTGATTTACACATATCTGAAAATCTAACCGTTGGATCTTCACAAAATTTACATCATTAGAAAGATCTTTTCAAAACGAATCCAACGGTTCCAGTTTCGGGAAAATCTGACGGTCGGATCTCCCGGTATAATCGTTTGAAGTTTCGATTTCAAAATACGAACTACAGCGTCGTTATTCGATTTAATATAATTATATATATATATATAAATATAATCGATTCTGGCGTTGTTTTTCTTCAGATTTGAATTAAACATTCCAGACAATCCAACCGTTGGATTTTTACAAAGTTGGTGCCGTTGGAAAGATATTTCCAAAGCGAACCCAACGGTTGCGATTTCAGGAAAATCCAACGGTCGGATCTCCCGCACTAATCGTTTGAAATCAGGGTTTCAAAATACGAACTGCAGCTTCGTTATTCGATATATTTCAATTCTATTTATATATATATATATTTAATTATCGATTCTTCGATTTCAAAACTAAATGATTTTCATACATTTGATAAAAATGATATTTTTATCTAACTGTCTTCTATTTCAACACTTCACTATTTTTAACAATTCATGTATAAAATAAAAATGTGATTTTTATTGTAAAACAATTCATTTCAAAACACGATTATTTTATATAGTTCATATAGGTAATAAAAATATGATTTTTATTATAAAACAATTTATTCAAAACACGAATACCATTCAACACATGAATTTCAATTCAACGAATGAATTTCGATTCAACACATGAAGGTTTTCTATAGTTTGTATATATAGAGTAAAAATGTGATTTTTATTGTTAAAACAATTTATTCAAAACACGAATACCATTCAACACATGAATTTCGATTCAACGAATGAATTTCGATTCAACACACGAAGGTTTTCTATAGTTTGTATATATAGAGTAAAAATGTGATTTTTATTGTTAAAACAATTTATTTAAAACACGAATACCATTCAACACATGAATTTGATTCAACGAATGAATTTCTATTCAACACACGAATATAGTTTCAACACATGAAAATAATTCTAACACATGAATATTATTCAAAATTTCGGCAGCATAACGGCAGGGTAGTTAAAACCGGGACCGTCCCTAGTACGGCTCCTCGCTCTACCTTAAAGCCTCGCAGCTTTTGACAATGGGGAATCATGCATCTAGTTCGCACGCAGGCGGCATGTATATTTTTTTCATTTCCACAAACTAATCCTATGTGGTTTCAACCAAATATTTATCAACCACAAACGGGTATTTTTCAACCATAATCAATCAATTTCAACCACAAACAATTTCAATCAACCATTCGTAATCAACCAATTTTCACACCAATCACAACCAATAAATATCGTCCATGGTTTGTGGACGAGGGGCATATATATATATATAGCATTTCACTTCTATTTCAACACATATATAATTTTTACAATGCATATACAACTTATACATCGAACGCACAACTTATACAACGCTTATACAAGAGGTGTACAACGCTTATATAACTCATACATCGATTATATAATTTATACATCGTCGTTTTCCATATCGTTTATAAATTAGAAATCTCACTTTCAATATATACGATATTTTTGCATCACGATCAATTTTCACATAGAATACAATCAAACAAGTCATCCATGGTCTGTGGACGACGGGGAGCAGTTCATATATGCAGTTATACAATAAATAACTGTACAAAAATAATATAGTGAGAGAATTCTCACATTGGGATCCACTCCGTCTGTTTTTATCTGGATTTCTGAACTGTTCGGATCTGAATTTTCCCGAAATTCCAACGTGCTCGGAATTGAACCCGGTCAGTCTTGTTGTGAAGCTCTCGTCCCCACGATCGCAACGGACTCAGTTCCGCGCGATTCCGACCTCGTATGAAGAAGATACGGCTTTTAATGCATTTGATAATTAAATAAAGCAATTAAATAAAATAATTAATTAATTTTTTCTTCCCAAATTACCCCTTTCTCCTCTAACCAAACAAGGTCGCCCCCCCCTTCGTTATTTTCAGTTTCCTGTTTCAGGCGACCTCGAGAAAAGCTCTAGCCTAGGGTTGAATTTTTCGCCCAAAACACAGCACCGGACGACGATCAGGCGTCACCACGAGGTGCGCCGCTCGCCCACCTCCCTGCGCCCCCAAGGGTGGCGAACTCGACCTCCCTTCGATGTCGGAAAACGCCTCCTAACGGCGGAACTTCCTGCTCGAAATTCGAGCACAACGCTTCACTATATTTCATCAACCCCACCTTGATTTAAAGATCTCTCCTAGCCGAAGAATTTTCGTTTGGAATTGATCTTCAATTTTTGTGTGGATTAAACAAAAATTGGGGAGGAATTCCTGAACAAATCGGTTGTTGGATTTAGAGAGGCGGCGGCTTCCTGGAATTGGGAAATTAGGGTTAACGGGTGGCCCTTTTATAGATATTTTATTTTTTTTAAATCCAAATATACATTTATATTGATACGAACACCAAATCAAGCCCAACGACTGTCGTCCCTAGAGTTCTACCCCCATTCCGAACACAATGGGATATGTTTCGTAGGCCCATTCGACTGTTTCAGTCAGTTTTTCTTCAAATTAAAATATAAAACATACAATATTCGATTTGAACGTACATTTCAATTTGCTAGGGCCACAAACTGATTCGAAAAATTCCAGAAAAATAAATCTAGCTATGTTTTGACGATACGGTCCCAACAAAACTAGTTTCGTCGAATTCTGAGACCGTTTGTAAAATGGCCCATTTCTGGTCGATCCAATTTAACTATAATTGAACAAAACACGTTTTCTTTTGCCACGCTCACATACTAGCTTCAAAAATTAAGAAACTTGAAACCTAGCAATAACTTCACATCCCGGATCCAACAAAAGTGGTTTCGTCGAATTCCGAGGTCGTTTGCAAAATGGCCATTTTCACGGGCTATATAAACTCTATAGCGACCTTTCTGAAAATTCATTTGGCCATAACTTTTGCTTCTCGCTACGAAACTTCGATTTTTCAGATTCATTAGAAAGGTATTCACTAACAGATTTAAATATTTTTGATTTCACTCAAATCCATTTTGTTTTGCACCCGGTACAGTCAGTCGAAGTTTGAATTCAAATTTTGAAACTACCGCGCCATTTCAGGCCTTGTTTATAATTCAAAGTAATTATATTTATTTTCAACTTCGATTCAAACTTACTTTTCATCATTATTATTTAAAATATTTATTTTAAATATTTAAAATCCACTATTTTAGCCAATTTAAAATTTTTAAATTGGTTCAGATTTTCCGGGTCGTTACAATCTCCCCCACTTAAAACTTTTCGTCCCCGAAAAGGAACAAAGTCGAAAGTGGTTTGATTAATCAACTCTACGTTCAATCTGGCTTCCATTCTCCAACTTTTCAGTTTCTGAGAATTTTCAAATTCTTCAAAAATTGGGCTAACACCTGGAATTTTCGAAAAATTTCGCCATAACCTCCTTTGTACGGGGAGGGGTTTGGAAATTTATTGGGCCGTATTAGGTATCTTATAAATCTTATAAAGCATACACATATTTATAGTGATATAATCTGGTGTTTACAGGGGAGCGTGTATAGATAATAACTCCAGAGAATAAATTCTCGTCACCTTGTCAAAGCCTGAGGGAGTGTGTATTTTTAATTGCTCCAGAGGATAAATCCTCGTCACCTCGTCCCGTGTGGGAAATAAATAATCCATGTGCCGTATCTAATGACTAGAGAGACGTGATTATTGTCAACTCCAGACCCGTGTGGGGTTTTTATTAATCTGGCCATTTTATCGTTACAATTTATATGGTCATATCAGTCATCAGTTCAACCTGTAAAATAAAGTCATCGCCATACAAGCCTCTCGTTCGTATGGTAAATCTTCCACCTCGTCACACAAGCTCCAAATGCTTATGTGGTATATGATGAAGTTGCCTATCTTCCAGAAGTATGCCATGTAGTGTAGTTCAAAATTAATTGTTACTATCCTATGGAGACATTTATTATTACACACAGAACAACCAGCACTCTGCATCCAATGGCATTCACAGGAGTCGATATAATAATAAAATTGCGCATCCAACTCATTAAGGTTTACCTATTTATCGGGCACGCAAATAAAATCTTTACTCAACAGCAAATCCATTTACCTGTTCAAACTTATATAATGCACAAGTATATATTGCTATCTATTTTTAAATCAGTTTAACACGTGATATAGTCGAATGAATTCTACCATTCATTCTTGTATTAATTAAATTAACTATCGTTCTAATAATTTAGTTAATCAAATTTACTATCACACAATGCAAACAACAATCAAATTGTTTTTAACTTTTCAAATATATATCTTTTATATATTCAAAAATTATATTTCTAAAACAAGACTATATACATAATCACAAATACGTTATTCATAAATATTTAACTCTCGACTCGTTCTGGGGCACTTCTGACCCTAACTATAACAAATTGTTCTGATTCTGCTATACTCATACTAGGATATTGCTGATCCTATCTGTAATGAGTTACCCATCCTAGAACACTACTGGTTCTATTTCTGACGAGTTCGTTGATATGTTATATTCCATAACTAAGCTTAACCAAAGCTCTGATACCACGATGTGACGACCGCAAACTCGTACTGCGGTGTTAAGGGTAATCTTTGGAATATAACACAGAAACAAATAATAGCAGAACAGAAATACATAAATACACCAGATAATGAACAAATAATACATTGGATAAACGAAATCATCAGAGTTACACAGCATACAGGATCATACTTAGTACAAATACAGTTCAGCTATACATAAATGTCTACAACAGATACAAACATAATATGTACAATAGGAGCTGAACAGCATAAAAAGAGATAAATGATAGAATCCATCTTCAGCTCCAGCTATCCAGAAAGAGCCGGCTAAAACCTGAATACAAGGCTGCCCGTGTAGAAAAAGGGGCACCAGAGTTTGCAAGTGAAACAAACTACGAGTCTGTCATGGGACTGGTATGAGAAATCTACTTAACACATTATACAATATGGCTAATCACAGGACCACGCCACTTTCGTGGAACAGGTTTACTCCATTGGGTTGTCAGTGCCCTAAAACAAGTAAATCTTTAAACATCGCAATGCTTTTTATAAAAATGAAGCCATTATAAGACTCAGTTCCCATCACACAATGCAATGCAAATCGGAGGATAGAGTTTTACCTTATAATGGCCAAAATATGCGTGATACGAATAAAACAAAAGCATTTGATATTATTACTAGTGTTTATATGTTTCAAAAACAATTTCAATCATAACTGTCAATCATAGACGGCATGGGTACCATATATCATGTCGCCATATATATATATACAATCAAAACCGCACAGTCACGTATTTGGAAATTGGATTTCCGTCATGAACCAAGGCAAAAGATAGTCCTTACCGACTTCGAGACTGTCTAGCCCGAGTCTCAGGCACAATCGCAACCGTACCTTGGATCGTCAGGGCCGGTCCACACGGAGTGGATTATAATGCCTGAACAATGCGTTTCTCCGCCCTTTGGGGGCGTAAATGAGCCAGCGAATGACTCCATCGGTCCCGGATCGACCGATATAACCGAGGCGCCTCGCAACAGTAACAACCACATAAGTCAAACTCATCAGGGCGTGTAAAACCACTGACGCCACTTCTAGCTAGAAAGAAAACGCACGTCCCCCCTGAGGTCCTCTCCCGTTTCTGGTTCATACCGGGGTGTGAGGCTCGCGAATTCACGTTATACACAAAGCTACGCCACACAGGCGGTGCTTTGATCATCACCACAAGACTTTGCTTTTCAACAGAAGCCTTGATCACTGCGTATTAGCATGCCATACAGGCAATTCACACCACGCAACTGATGGCTATCAATCACACAGAATAAATTCCAATGTCAGACACACCGTCCATTTGCAAGTCCGTTCTGGGTCTGAACGAAACCGAAGGCACTATATACCTCGCAAACCCTTCGATCTCCACGTACGTCTAGACGATCACCACTCATTATCCATATTTCGGGATGCCTCCCAATCAGTACATCAGTTACCATCCAAACGAGGGGAAGATCTCCGGTCTTCGACCATCGTCTTCATCTTCGATTTCTTATCGTCGATTCAGTTATTCAGAATGGGATAGACCCGGTCTTTCTGAGCAACTCGCATATATAATAAACAAGTGCAACACAAACACACATACGCCATATTCCAATTCATTAGTCACTAACCGTAAATCAGTAAGAGAACGATTTCCCAAATATTAACCCCGAAGGCCGAAACCAACATCAGATCAACACCCAGGAAACCATTCGACTTAGCCAACCTTCAGTTAGTTTCTAAATTTCACATCCATATCGTTTATAATATTTTATAACGATTTATCGCTATTTTTATTTATTTTAAAATAGCCAATTTATTCAAAACGACGCTTCGGGCTATAACGCGGCCGTGGCGCTGTTTTTCTTCAGATTTGATTTACACATATCTGAAAATCTAACCGTTGGATCTTCACAAAATTTACATCATTAGAAAGATCTTTTCAAAACGAATCCAACGGTTCCAGTTTCGGGAAAATCCGACGGTCGGATCTCCCGGTATAATCGTTTGAAGTTTCGATTTCAAAATACGAACTACAGCGTCGTTATTCGATTTAATATAATTATATATATATATATATATATATAATCGATTCTGGCGTTGTTTTTCTTTAGATTTGAATTAAACATTCCAGACAATCCAACCGTTGGATTTTTACAAAGTTGGTGCCGTTGGAAAGATATTTCCAAAGCGAACCCAACGGTTGCGATTTCAGGAAAATCCGATGGTCGGATCTCCCGCACTAATCGTTTGAAATCACGGTTTCAAAATACGAACTGCAGCTTCGTTATTAGATATATTTCAATTCTATTTATATATATATATATATATATATATATCGATTCTTCGATTTCAAAACTATATGATTTTCATACATTTGATAAAAATGATATTTTTATCTAACTGTCTTCTATTTCAACACTTCACTGTTTTTAACAAATCATGTATATAATAAAAATGTGATTTTTATTGTAAAACAATTCATTTCAAAACACGATTATTTTATATGGTTCATATAGGTAATAAAAATATGATTTTTATTATAAAACAATTTATTCAAAACACGAATACCATTAAACACATGAATTTCAATTCAACGAATGAATTTCGATTCAACACATGAAGGTTTTCTATAGTTTGTATATATAGAGTAAAAATGTGATTTTTATAAGAAAACAATTTATTTCAAAAATATGAATACCATTCAACACATGAATTTCAATTCAACGAATGAATATCGATTAACCACATGAAGGTCTTCTATAGTTTATATAAATAGATAAAAAGGTGGTTTTTATATTTAAAACACGAATACCATTCAACACATGAATTTCAATTCAACGAATGAATATCGATTCAACACATGAAGGTTTTCTGTAGTTTATATATATAGATAAAAATGTGATTTTTATATTTAAAACACGAATACCATTCAACACATGAATTTCAATTCAACGAATAAATATCGATTCAACACATGAAGGTTTTCTATAGTTTATATATATAGATAAAAATGTGATTTTTATATTTAAAACACGAATACCATTCAACACTTGAATTTCAATTCAACGAATGAATATCGATTTAACACATGAAGGTTTTCTATTCAACGAATAAATATAGTTTCAGCAAATGAAAATAATTCAAACACATGAATAATATTCAAAATTTCGGCAGCATAACGGCAGGGTAGTTAAAACCGGGACCGTCCCTAGTACGGCTCCTCGCTCTACCTTAAGGCCTAGCAGCTTTTGACAATGGGGAATCATGCATCTAGTTCGCACGCAGGCGGCATGTATATTTTTTTCATTTCCACAAACTAATCCTATGTGGTTTCAACCAAATATTTCTCAACCACAAATGGGTATTTTTCAACCACAATCAATCAATTTCAACCGCAAACAATTTCAATCAACCATTTGTAATCAACCAATTTTCACACCAATCACAACCAATAAATATCGTCCATGTTTGTGGACGAGGGGCGTATATATATATATATATATATATATATATATATATATTTACATATAGTATTTCACTTCTATTTCAACACATATATAATTTTTACAACGCATATACAACTTATACATCGAACGTACAACTTATACAACGCTTATACAAGAGGTGTACAACGCTTATATAACTTATACATCGATTGTATAATTTATACATCGTCGTTTTCCATATCGTTTATAAATTAGAAATCTCACTTTCAATATATACGATATTTTCACATCACGATCAATTTTCACACAGAATACAATCAAATAAGTCGTCCATGGTCTGTGGACGACGGGGAGCAGTTCATATATGCAGTTATACAATAAATAACTGTACAGAAATAATATAGTGAGAGAATTCTCACATTGGGATCCACTCCGTCTGTTTTTATCTGGATTTCTGAACCGTTCGGATCTGAATTTTCCCGAAATTCCAACGTGCTCGGAATTGAACCCAGTCAGTCTTGTTGTGAAGCTCTCGTCCCCACGATCGCAACGGACTCAGTTCCGCGCGATTCCGACCTCGTATGAAGAAGATACGGCTTTTAATGCATTTGATAATTAAATAAAGCGATTAAATAAAATAATTAATTAATTTTTTCTTCCCAAATTACCCCTTTCTCCTCTAACCAAACAAGGCCGCCCCCCTTCGTTATTTTCAGTTTCCTGTTTCAGGCGACCTCGAGAAAAGCTCTAGCATATGGTTGAATTTTTCGCCCAAAACACAGCACCGGACGACGATCAGGCGTCGCCACGAGGTGCGCCGCTCGCCCACCTCCCTGCGCCCCCAAGGGTGGCGAACTCGACCTCCCTCCAGCGTCGGAAAACGCCTCCTAACGGCGGAACTTCCTGCTCGAAATTCGAGCACAACACTTCACTATATTTCATCAACCCCACCTTGATTTAAAGATCTCTCCTAGCCGAAGAATTTTCATTTGGAATTGATCTTCAATTTTTGTGTGGATTAAACAAAAATTGGGGAGGAATTCCTGAACAAATCGGTCGTTGGATTTAGAGAGGCGGAGGCTTCCTGGAATTGGGAAATTAGGGTTAATGGGTGGCCCTTTTATAGATATTTTATTATTTTAAATCCAAATATAAATTTATATTGATACGAACACCAAATCAAGCCCAACGACTGCCGTTCCTAGCGTTTTTCCCTCATTCCGAACACAATGGGATATGTTTCGCAAGCCCGTTCGACTGTTTCAGTCAGTTTTCCTTCAACTTAAAATATAAAACATACAATATTCGATTAGAACGTACATTTCAATTTGCCAGAGCCACAAACTGATTCGAAAAATTCCAGAAAAATAAATCTAGCTATTTTTTGATGATACGGTCCCAACAAAACTTGTTTCGTCGAATTCTGAGACCGTTTGTAAAATGGCCCATTTCTGTTCGATCCAATTTAACTATAATTGACCAAAACACGTTTTCCTTTGCCATGCTCACATACTAGCTTCAAAAATTATGAAACTTGAAACCTAGTAATAACTTCACATCCCGAATCCAACAAAAGTGGTTTCGTCGAATTCCGAGGTCGTTTGCAAAATGGCCATTTTCACGGGCTATATAAACTCTATAGCGATCTTTCTGAAAATTCATTTGGCCATAACTTTTCCTTCTCGCTACGAAACTTCGATTTTTCAGATTCGTTAGAAAGGTATTCACTAACAGATTTAAATATTTTTGGTTTCACTCAAATCCGTTTTGTTTTGCACCCGGTACAGTCAGTCGAAGTTTGAATTCAAATTTTGAAACTACCGCGCCATTTCAGGCCTTGTTTATAATTCAAAGTAATTATATTTATTTTCAACTTCGATTCAAACTTACTTTTCATTATTATTATTTAAAATATTTATTTTAAATATTTAAAATCCACTATTTTAGCCAATTTAAATTTTTTAAATTGGTTCAGATTTTCCGGGTCGTTACACATGGGACTGGTATGAGAAATCTAACTTAACTAATCTAATAATAAGGCTAATCACGGGACCACGCCGCTAACGCGGAACGGGTTTACTCCATTGGATCGCCAGTGCATATACTACTACCATAAATAAAACTATGGATCTATAATGCATCAATCAACATGCAATTCCTCAATCTGCCCATTTAGGCTTAATCCCTAAACTTAGATTTTCAAATCCAATTCTCTTTACAAAAATTATTTCGTTAGACTTTATTTCCAGATTTCTTTTATTTCAAATCATTTGAAATACATATCTAACTTTTATAATATCAAAGTAGATTTCACTTCGGGATCTCAAAACAAAACATTTGGAAATATGAATTCCAAAACATAACAATGCATAAAAACAAGTATGCAATCCAATATCGGTTTTCCCTTAGACAAGGCAAAGGGCACGCACCTAAGCAACTCGATATATATATATATATATATATATATATATATATCTGTGTGTGTGTGCACCTCGCACTATGGAGCAGGCTACACTAACCACTGACCAATTCTCAAGGTCAGGGTCTTTCACTCAACCCATACTTTTAGTCGTCCGGGTTACCAGAATCTTTAGCCACATACTAAATCATTTTTTTATCCCGAAGTAGGGAAAATCATTTCACAACATAATAATCATAAGTACTTTCAAATCTATAGTACTTCAAATAATACATTTCTAAATCATTTCGAAATCATCGGGTTTAGCCCTCGAAGTTCTTCTTGTTTTATAAAACATTTATATAAAACATTCCCTGTCCAAAATCGGGAATAATATTTCTTTTTACTTAGGAAACCACTTTTCAAAATCATTCATTAATTTTGAAATAATCAATCGCTAAACACCCTAAAGTCAAATTGTCAAGTGTTTCACAAGGTGTTAGCATACATATATTTCTACCCACCCAATGTTAAATGTAAAAAATATTTTGCTCATAAACTGGTCGAGCGTAATGCATTAAATCAATCAACCATAACATGTCAATTCTATATGTTGCATTCATATGTTAAAATTTTAATGTTTCAACATTTAGAGTCATATAATGAATACTTTATATACATTCATTCGGTACATTAAAAATGTAAATTTTAATGTTTTCAACATTTATACCTCAACCACGAATATTTCATAAATCTTATCTTTACGTTGAAACATACTTTACATTAAAATATAACTTTTAATGTTTTCACATATTACTCAATACAATGAATATCTCATTTCATTCTTACATTAAAAATATGATTTTTAATGTTTCAATATTTTATTTCAAACAAATGATCATTTTCCATCTTTTCTACATGTACGATAAAAATGTGAATTTTATCGTTAATGTATTTTCATTTCAAATAAATGAACATTCCTAATTTTTTCTTTGATTACATTAAAAATGTAATCTTCTTATTCTTTTCTTTGATTACATATAAATGTAATCTTTTTCTATTCATTCTTTCATTACATGTAAAATGCAAGTACAAGTGTCACTTTTATTTCTATGTTTTTATTTACATTTAAAATGTAAATAAAAATGTACTTTATAAATCGATGTGTTTATTTACAACTAAAATGTAAATACAAGAGTCACTTTGATTTCTATGTTTTCTAATAACATATAGAAGAATATTTTCTATGTTAACACTTCTCTATGTTTCTAATATCATATAAATGAATATTTTCTATGTTAACACTTTTCTATGTTTCTAATATCATATAAATGAATATTTTCTATGTTAACACTTTTCTATGTTTCTAATATCATATAAATGAATATTTTCTATGTTTTCAATGACAAATAAAGAATAATTTATTTGTATACACATTTCTAATTTAACTTAACAAATAAAAATTTTATTTGTTAACAATTTCTATTTAACAAAAATGATATTTTTGTTTAATCTATTTCATTTCAAAAAAAAATGATTCTCATTACAATAAAAATGCGATCCTTGTTGTCTACTATATTTAATGATTCATATTACAATAAAAATACAATTCTTATTGTCTACTCTTTTCTAATGTTTCATACTACAATAAAAATATAATTTTTATTGTCTATTGTTTTCTAATGATTCATATTACAAATAAAAATGTAATTTTTATTATAATAAGAATGACATTTTTGTTATTTCTAATTTCAACAAAAATTTACAATTTTATATTGTCAATTCTAATCTCAACAAGACAACAGTTTTATTTTGTCAATTCTAATAAAATAAACATGACATTCTATTTTGTCAATTCAAGTAAAATAAAAATGACAATATTTATTTTTTGTCGGTTCTAATACAATAAAATAACAATCTTTATTTTTGTTGATTCTAATTCAACAAAAAGTAATATTTATAATTTGTTGTTCTAATTCAACACAAAACAACATTTCTATTTTGTTCATTTTATTTCAACATAAATAATTCATTCAATCCACAGATCAACGTAACAGAATTCATCAACCCAAATCAAATCACGAATAGCAACAAATTGAATTAAACAACGAATAAATAACAATTTATTTTTAATTCTAATTTTAAGATACGAAATCTCACATTGCTTTTTCTCTGAATTTTTAACAAGCTCCGTTTGAGATCTGGTCTGTCTTATGTTGTAGATCCCATCAAGACGATTTCAACGCGACTGATTTCGTTCGATTTAGTTACTGTTTGAAGAAGATATGGTTATTTAAAGATTTAATTACATAATGGAATAATTAAATTAATTATTAAAACCCTTAATAACTTCATTAACTCCTTATCCATTGATGCCGCATCTTCCTCTTTCTATCGTTGTTTACTGGACTGAAACGAACCCAAAAACCTCCCTTCTTCAGTCCACCTGCGCACCGCCTCCCCATGTGATCGGAATCCGATCTGAACCCGCGACGGCGTCGCCCCTCGCGCCTCCTCTCACCTCCTGCCATCGTGCCAAGTCCGACCCCCCTTGCATCACGAAATCTCCCCCAAACGCTCCGGCTTCAAACCCGAAATCCGAGCAAATCATGACGTTAAATCAAATCTTGACCGGACAATAGTAAGAGCTCCTCGAGAGCTTCGAATTTTGATTTATAGGAGTTGAATAATACTGATTGGATGTTGATATTTTGGGGAGGATATGTCATGAGATATCGGCCATTGAAAACGTTAGTGGCGGCTAGTTTCTGATTAGGGTTAGGATTAAAGGTTTAAGTCTATTTATAATATTTTATTAATTTAATTGAACCCTTAAGGCCCGTTTAGCCACTAACTCCAATTCAGGTCCAACGACAGACATTCCTAGCTAATAACCCCTATTCTGAACCTAATGGGCTATGTCCCATAAGCCCAAACGAACGTCTGTAGGCTGTTTTATTTAATTTAACATTTAAATCATTTATTATTTAATTTAACAGTATATATAAATGTACCAGGGCCACATACGGACTCTAAAAATTCCAGAAAAATTATTTCTGGCTTTGTTTTAACGATACGGTCCTAACAAAACTAATTTCGTCGAATTCCAAGATTATTTGAAAAATGGCCAATTTTAAGTCGATTAAATTTGACTGAAACTGACAAAACACATTTTCTTTTGCCATGGTCACATATTAATTCGAAAAATTCTGGAAAATTAAACTTAACAAAAATTTGACATTCCGGTTCCAACAAAAGTGGTTTCATCGAAAACTGAGGTCGTTTGCAAAATGGCTATTTTTAAGGGCTATATATTATATTAAAATATATAAATTCTACAACGACTTTTCTATATTTTAAACTGGACATAACTTTCTATTTTCAAAGTGAAATTTCAGTTTTTCAGATTCATTAGAAAGATATGATTAAACAGATTTAAATATTTTTGGTTTTACTGAAATTCGATTTATTTTGAATCTTGTACGTTCAGTTAAAGTTTAAAATCAAAATTTCAAACTGCCGCGTTATTTCTAACTCCTTTTATAATTAAATTTATTCGTTTTATCTTTGATTAAAATAAATTTTTCGTCGTTATTATTTAAAATAAATTATTCTAAACATTTAATATTCATTAAAATTTCTAAAATAAAAAATTTAAATTGGCCCCAAAATTCCGGGTTGTTACACCATTGCTTTAAGCCAGTTTAGGTTAAGTAGACGGAACACTATAAACTCCGTAAGCGGTGTACTATCCACCTTAAAAATCGGTGTAGTTGATTGTTAACTACAATCACCTGTAAGATATTGTATTTATTAATATTAGTAATAATTAAAGGTGTTTGCGACACCTTAAAAACTGGACGGCTTTGCCAAAAAAAATTGTTTTTCGTGAAAATCAATAGAATAAATATAAAGAGTTTTTTAATATAAAAAGCCACTTTAAATGGGGGACTATCTTGAACATAAGCTATATTTTTTAAATACACTCTCATATTTGGGTTTAAATGATGATTACAACTATCAAGTTGGTAATAATAAACAGAGTATGACAAGGCTATTTGATGTTATAATCAAGTTAGTAGCCACAGTTTGGGTAACAATACTTAGTTAATGGCAAAGCAGTGTCAATTACCGTTTGGAAATTAGGGAACAGTGAGTGTGTATTTTAAAGATATGCTTTGTGAAAGATATGTTTAAAAAACTTAAATTGTTTATGTATATTATTTAGAATGAGAATTAAAGTTTTTATAAATTTAAGTATTTAAAATTCCAAACTTTATTGATTTGATTAAGTGAATTAGTAAATAGAGGTAAAAGTTCCAAACACTATGTGTTTGGTTACATAAATCAAGATTTTTCTAATGAAATAAATTTAAGACAAGTCGTTAAAAATTGAAAACAGAAACAAGTTATTCTAAGAAAACTTGCAGCGATGTAACTTCTGTAAGGGGGAGTCCATAACAATCCAGGTTTTTGGGCACCTGGAATAACAATAAACATGTTTTGTAATATTAAATTTGAGAAGTAATAAATATGAGTTCTAAATTCAAACTCATACAATTTTGTAAACTGAGAAAATAAAGAATTTGGATTTTTGAGAAATTGTATGATTGGGGAAGACTGAAATTATATAATGTAATAAGAAGATTTAGTTCAACTTACATTGTCGAACAAAGGTAAATATGTAGGAAACATATAATGGCTTCGGAAATTTGATGGTTGGGTTTTGACACTAATACATATGTTGTATTCACGTGCCCAAACTCATGTATCGAAACCCAGAAAGTTAGAAGAAAGAAGTTAGAGGGTGAGAAAGTAGAAAGAAAGAAAGGTAACAATAGAAGAAAAAGAAGGACACAAACACATCATAATTAGAAATGATAGGAATATCACAGCGGAATGAGTAAAATATAATATACCAATACTCTTTACACGAGAGAAAACTGTATATATGCATACATTAATCATCGTAGTATGCAATAAATCAACATATACTGTAACAACCCGAATTTTAATAACATGTTAAAACAAGAAATCAAGGTATAATTAATTTTTAAAATGAGAATTAAGGGAAACGGGTTGCGTTATTGCTTTCATCTTGGAATTATGCATGAAATAGAGTCTGAGTTTTCGAAAATCGGAGTCCAGATGAAGAAGTTATGGCCTGTAGAAGATTCATCAAATTTCAAGCAGCAATAACCTGGCAGGTCGACCTGGGGGTCGACCTAGGGGTCAGTTCAACCAGGGGGTCGACCTGGGGGTCGACCTACCCCCACAGGTCGACCAGGGGGTCGACTTCCCCCCTTACAGGTCGACCTGGTCGGCCTGTTTTGGCCCAGAACCCATTTTTGAGGCCCAGGACATGTTTTGATGGTCCGGATTAATTATAGAGTTGTTTTAAAGGCCCTAAATAGTTCCTACACCTATAAATACACCCTAAGACCTAACCCAATTCATAACAAATCATTCTTACACCAAAATGCTGCTGAAATCCCTCTTGATCATGGCCGCCGCCTCTAATAAATTTCCTAAGCTTTCATACATAATCCAATTCAAAGATTAAGACTTCTACAACGATTCAAGACAGTAAATCAGCAACGCCGCAACGTTTCTACAACAAATTCAGTTCTTAATTCCTTGTCCACGATCTGTAAGTTCTAGTTATTTTCAGATCTAAATATTTAATTTTAATATGGGCATGTGATGAAGTGAAATTGGACTTTTGACTCAAGTCTATTTCTGTTTCTTCTTGAATCTTGATTTTTGGGCTTTTCTATCTTCATTCTCATGCCAAGTTTATGATCTATTCAGCAGTTTTCTTGATTCGTAATGATGTTATCATCAAGTTGTAATCTTTATGCCTATCATGATGATTTATGTTGTTTTCTCTCTGATCTTGTTCTTATTGCAACTTCTACCTCCCTCTATTTATTTTCTTTTGATGAACCTAGGTCAATTTCGGACCTAGGCCTAGACTACGATATACGTGCGATGGTATACGGGGGAAATATTGGAATATTGCCTAGTGGAATATATGTGTTTGGTGGAATCGAAGGCAAAATATGAAAATTGGATGTTTGGGGATAATTTACCATTAACATGAAACGAGGTAATTTTGGGTATTGTCATTATAATGGTTATTGCGCGATTGGGATTGATATATGTAATTTGACATGGATCTTGATATGTGTAATTTGGCTAGAACTTGTTATGGGTAAATTGGTGTAAACGTGGTATACATGTAATTTTGGGTATAAAACTTGATCTATGTAAATTGAGCATAGCTTTGTAAACATGTAAATCATGAATCTTGACATATGTAAAACGACATGAAACTTGGTATATGTGTAAATTGGCATAAAATTAGCATACATGTAAAACGACATGAATTGAACATATGTAAATTTGGTATGAATTGGGGATATGTAAAACTGACATGTAATCTAGAACTTGGGCATATGTTAATTATGTAAAATTTGGAGTTGAAATGTATATGATAATTTATGACTTGGTAGAGGTTTAATATGAACACGCCTAAGTTGGGTTTTGGGTAGTTGGCATGTATTGTAAATAAAAGGCTATAACTTGGCATAACTTTATAGTGAATTATGATAATAATTTGGGAATACGTTTTGGGGGCAAAAACGTGAATTATGAACTTGGTAATTGGCATATAACTGAAAGTATGAACGTGGTTGAAACATGAACATAAATATGAATATGAACACGAACGTGAACATGGCTAACTCGAGGTTGGGTTGAGTTTGCAGTGTAATTCTACCCAGAACCACCCGGCATATCCAGTGACTGCGAATAATAAGATCCAATATGAGAAGTTAGTCATATCGTGCTTAAACCCGAGGTTAGACTGAGTTGTGGTGTAATTCTGCCCGTAACCTCCCGACATATCCAGTGACCACAACAATAGGTTTAATGTGAGTGGTTGATGCATTAATAATTAATTAATGCCAATAAATAGACATACTAAGAATGGAAAGGTTAAGTAACATATGAATAGTCGACACCTAACCAATATAACATGTTAATTAGACAAGTGGGTGGGGTTAAGTAAATTAAGAACGCTTAACCAACATAACATGTTAATTAGACCAGTGGGTAGGGTTAAGTAAACTAAGAACGCTTAACCAACATAACATGTTAATTAGACCAGTGGGTGGGTTAAGTAATATGACTAGGTTAATGACACTTAACCAATATGATATGAATGGGTGGGTTAAGTAATATGACTAGGCTAATGACACTTAATCGATATGACATGAATGAGTGGGTTAAGTAATATGACTAGACTAATGACACTTAACCGATATGACATGAATGGATGGGTCAAGTAAACCTGAACTTGATTGCTTGAGAACACTTAACCAATATAACATGTTAATTAGACAAGTGGGTAGGGTTAAGTTAAGAACACTCAATCGTTATAACATGACTAATGAATGGGTTGAGTCAGCTTGAATGGGTTGATAACACTCAACCAATATAACGTGACGCGTGGTAGGGTTAAGTAAATACAAGAGAGTAACACTTAACCACCATAACATGATAAGTGGGTGGGTTAAGTTAACATACACTTAACCAATCTAACGTGAGGTGTGGTAAGGGTTAAGTTAACACAGGGGAGAACGCTTATCCGATATAACATGATATGCGATGGGGTTAAGTTAGCATGAATACTTAACCAATCAAACGTGGTGTGTGGTAGGGTCAAGTAACACAAGAGAGGACACTTAGCCGATATAACATGATATGCGATGGGGTTAAGTTAACACAAGAAGGGTAACGCTTAGACAATGTAACATGATGGGGTTAAGTTAACTTGAATGGATAACACTTAACCAACCTGTGGGGTATACGAATAGACCCCAGGAAAACCCTAGTAGCGGGACCTGTTTCAGCAGTAACCCACATTAGGTATCAACGGTACCCTGAGCTAGACAGGGTGGGGCACGATTACTGGGCTGATTATAAGCAGTCAAAATGGCGGTAGGTGGTGCAGCAGTGCAGGTTCCGACGGATTACGGGCGTGCATGTATTCCGGAGTGGAAAATTTAGCCACTGGGCATCAGTAGGTATAAAGTTGTGCATCTTGATTGTGTCGGGGTTGCCATCCTAGGGGTTGATACACCCTATGGTAGGGACCAGCACAGGTATCTACAAGAAGGGGTCGGGTGACATAAACGAGAACTAGGTCGAGTATGAGCCGATTGATTAAGGTAGTAAGGATACATCTAACACTTTCATGGCAATTGGGCTGGTTGAGGTAAGAGCCTCATATTAGATGTAGTCCTGAAAGCTACCACAACTACGGGGTGGGATCGCCTTATTATATAACACGGGCTACTAGTTGGGACACTAGTAGGAGGTACGAATCCTTGTTACATATGACACTATTTGGAACACTAGTAGAAATACGAATCATTCCATGTAAGACACTTGTGAGGATGCTAGTTAGGTGGTGCAGAGCAAATAGATGTCATTTTAATGGTGAAGCAGAGAAATATTGCGATGCTTGATAGAAATCTTGTGAAATTATACTTAGTTCATCTTGAATGGGAACCTTGCAATGTTATACATGACAAAAATCATATGATGTTATTCTTAGTTATCGTGCTTGTAGCTTATCTTGTCATCATGCTTATGTTTACTTTCAGTTTATTCATGCCATGTTTTCTTTACCTGTTTTTATGCTGAAAGTAACTAGGACTTACTCAGTCTTTATGACTGACCCGTTTTGTTTCGCCTCTTTTTCTTCCGTCCCCCCCCCCCCCCAGGTTGGAAGGGGGGAATACAGCTTAGTTCGGATGTTACCAAGCTCCAAGGCTCTTTCATGTTCGGCTTGGATTTCTCTTGGCTATGGCTTGCTTTGCTTTATTGGGGAATACTACAATTTATTTTTATGCTTCTTTGTTTTTGACAAAACAGATATTTTAGCTATGTAATTGGGTATTGGAAGTTGATGGGCTTTTATTGTAAACAATTATATTTAATAAATGATTTGGAGTAGTTCTACTTTGCTTTCCGCTGTTTTATATATGTCTGTCTTGTAATATTTCTGTTCCAGTACCCATAATGCTCCATTGAAGTTAAGGCATTCCCCTTTGTGAGTGACCTTAACGGATGTGGGGTGTTACATTTGGTATCAGAGCAGAAGGTTACCAGACTGGGCAAAAGCTTTTAAAAACCTTCTGAAATTATTTTTAAAACATTTACAAAGAAGCATTCTTATAAGAAAAGTTTTGTTTGGTTAAAAGGCATATTCCCCAAAGCCATATGCACTATCTTTTGATTCTCACTTTGAATCTCTTCTTTCTCTCTTTTCACCATAGTTTTGTAGGCGTACAACACATGTCGGAGGGCAAAGGATTGCCCAACCTTCATCTGTAGCCGCAGTAGTTTTACTTGCGACTAATCTTATTTCAAGCTTTGTAGGGTTGCCGTGCGATGGAGGTAGCTTTCGAGAAACTTTTCAACAAGCTATACAAGGATAGTAAGAACGAGGATAAAGAACACAAGCCTAAGGATGAGAAACTTGTTGATATGGCTTAATCCACGAAGGAGGAAAATGTGAAAGGAAAGAAGCCAAAGTGAAAGAATAATAAAACCCATGACAAGAGAGAGTATCTTTAGTATGGTAAAAAGGGACATGTAGTTAAGTATTATAGGATAAGGACAAGGGCAAAGAACAAGATCGTTGAGAGGGCAATTGTATGCTCTCACTACTAGCATACCTAAGAGAGGTGGTAACGTTTCTGTTAAAGGTTTAGCTTTTCTTTTCTATCATCCCGTTAGAACTTTGTTTTTGTACATCGCATCCTTTTAATTTTGCTTCGATAGTTGAGTCTCTGCACCTTAGAACTAGCGTAGTAGAGGACCCCATTTTTGTCTCAAATCCTGTTGGGGAATCGACTAATTTATTCATGACTTGTTTGGATTTGAGAATGTCTATGCTAAGTGTTGAGTTTAGAAGTAATGCTTATGTTTTTTGGGCTATGGGTTGATTCTAGGGATGGAGTGGTTATCCAATAATGGTTCCATTCTTGAGTATGAAAAGAGGGTAGTTAGACTCTTGACTTGCCTTGGTAATGCCCTCTAAGTCTATTGTAACCCTTAGGGTTCTACCATGCTTAGTTACCTAGAATCTCTTGGTACATTTATCGATCCGCTCGAGTAGTGTTCGCCACTAAGGCGGATGGTTCATTTCGCTTATGCATGAGTTATAGAAAATCACCTTAGTAAGTACATTTGGCAACATGGTTGGCATTTGTTTGTTTTCAAGAGATAGTTCTTCTGCGTGGAATACCTTATAATAAGTAAACGAGATCCAGGATTCACTAGTGAATTTTGGATAGCTTGCATGAAACCATGAGTACGCAGTTATGTTTGAGCCGAGTATGCTAGAAAAAGAATAAGTGAAAGTGGAACGAGAGGCGATAGTGAAATGAGTTCCAACTCATATTTTGGAAATAGGAATTAAGAAGCTACGAAATTGTGAAGTTAAAGATGGTCAAAGCACAATGGAGTTAAGCTCAAGGAAATGTGGCTTAGAAGAATGAAGACTAGATACGCACATCATATCTCTTTTTAAGAGTATATCCTTGATCCCTCTTTTCCTGTAGAGCTTACTTGCATGCTATCTTTTAAGTATATCCTCTCGGTCCTATTCTCAATCCTATTTTTGTTGAAAACCCCATAGGGAGTATGACTCATCTGTTAGTAATACATGTTGGGGCTTAAGGGTGTCCGTTGGGTTGACTAAACTTTTTGGGTTTTATAGGATACGGGTTGGTTTTAGGAAGGGATTTCCTTGTGACCTAAAAGGAGTCCATCATGCTTAGTTTCCTAGAATCATATATATTGGTTGGGTTGAGTAATTCTTTGGGTGTCAGCCTGATGTTGATTTCGGTCTTCGGGGCTGGTGCTTAGGGAGTTCTTCTCCTAATTAGTATATATGTGACGTCGATTTCCAGTTTTGACATTGCCTAATGGGCACAAAGTTTTTACTTGCTTCTATCATTCGACTATATCTTTAGGTAGGAACAATTTGGTGTAAACATGTGTTTGAGACATGTTATGATTGATGGTTGCAAGCGGTTGCTAGTGGTTGCTCGTGGATGCATATACACACACATTAGACACTAGATCGGCTCAGTCACCTTTCATATTGCATATGCATGAGTGTTTATACTTGTTTATGGATGAATTTGAATGTGTTATCATGTGGATGTTGCATATGGATGGATGTTTGTGCACACATACAGTGTTTATGTGACTAGGACTATTTGCATACATGTTGGACTCACGGCACTAAACATATTTTGCATTAAGAAGATCAATCAGGCCTGATCATTTGCATTAAACAAGGAACATATACACACACTTCTTGCATATGTTCATACATCATTAAAAATCTCTTAAGGACAATGAATGCATGTGATTGATGATTGAGTAGACGGATGATTGTATGGTAGGACACATTCTTCTTAACTTGAAGATTTCGGGGACGAAATCCTTTAAGGAGGGGAGAATGTAACAACCCGAATTTTAATAACATGTTAAAACAAGAAATCAAGGTATAATTAATTTTTAAAATGAGAATCAAGGGAAATGGGTTGCGCCATTGCGTTCATCTCGGAATTCTGCATGAAATAGAGTCCGAGTTTTCGAAAATCGGAGTCCGGATGAAGAAGTTATGGCCTGTAGAAGATTCATCAAATTTCAAGCAGCAATAACCTGGCAGGTCGACCTGGGGGTCGACCTGGGGGTCATGTCAATTAGGGGGTCGACCTGGGGGTCGACCTACCCCCCACAGGTCGACCATGGGGTCGACCTCCCCCCTTACAGGTCGACCTGGTCGGCCTGTTTTGGCCCAGAAACCATTTTTGAAGCCCGGGACGTGTTTTGATGGTCTGGATTGATTCTAGGGTTTATCTAATGGCCCTAAATAGTTCCTACACCTATAAATATACCCTAAGACCCAACCTAATTCATAACAAATCATTCTTACACCAAAATGCTGCTGAAATCCCTCTTGATCATGGTCGTCGCCTCTAATAAATTTCCTAAGCTTTCATACACAATCCAATTCAAAGATTAAGACTTCTACAACGGTTCAAGACAGTAAATCAGCAACGCCGCAACGTTTCTACAACAAATTCAATTCTTAATTCCTTGTCCACGATCTGTAAGTTCTAGTTATTTTCAGATCTAAATATTTAAATTTAATATGGGCATGTAATGAAGTGAAATTGGACTTTTGACTCAAGTCTATTTCTGTTTCTTCTTGAATCTTGATTTTTGGGCTTTTCTATCTTTATTCTCATGCCAAGTTTATGATCTATTCAGCAGTTTTCTTGATTCGTAATGATGTTATCATCAAGTTGTAATCTTTATGCCTATCATGATGATTTATGCTGTTTTCTCTCTGATCTTGTTCTTATTGCAACTTCTACCTCCCCATATTTATTTTCTTTTGATGAACCTAGGTCAATTTCGGACCTAGGCCTAGACTACGATATACGTGCGATGGTATACGGGGGAAATATTGGAATATTGCCTAGTGGAATATATATATTTGGTAGAATCGAAGGCATAATATGAAAATTGGATGTTTAGGGATAATTTACCATTAACATGAAACGGGGTAATTTTGGGTATTGTCATTATAATGGTTATTGCGCGATTGGGATTGATATATGTAATTTGACATGGATCTTGATATATGTAATTTGGCTAGAACTTGTTATGGGTAAATTGGTGTAAACGTGGTATACATGTAATTTTGGGTATAAAACTTGATCTATGTAAATTGAGCATAGCTTTGTAAACATGTAAATCATGAATCTTGACATATGTAAAATGGCGTGAAACTTGGCATATGTGTAAATTGGCATAAAATTGGCATACATGTAAAACGGCATGAATTGAACATATGTAAATTTGGTATGAATTGGGCATATGTAAAACTGACATGTAATCTAGAGCTTGGGCATATGTTAATTATGTAAAATTTGGAGTTGAAACGTGTATGATAATATTTGACTTGGTAGAGGTTTAATATGAACGCGCCAAAGTTGGGTATTGGGTAGTTGGCATGTATTGTAAATAAAAGGCTATAACTTGGCATAACTTTATAGTGAATTATGATAATAATTTGGGAATACGTTTTGGGGCAAAAACGTGAATTATGAACTTGGTAATTGGCATATAACTGGAAGTATGAACGTGGTTGAAACATGAATATGAATATGAACACGAACGTGAACATGGCTAACTCGAGGTTGGGTTGAGTTTGCAGTGTAATTCTGCCCGGAACCGCCCGGCATATCCAGTGACTGCGAATAATAAGATCCAATGTGAGAAGTTAGTCATATCGTGCTTAAACCCGAGGTTAGACTGAGTTATGGTGTAATTCTGCCCGGAACCGCCCGGCATATCCAGTGACCGTAACAACAGGTCTAATGTGAGTGGTTGATGCATTAATAATTAATTAATGCCAATAAACAGACATACTAAGAATGGAAAGGTTAAGTAACATATGAATAGTCGACACTTAACCAATATAACATGTTAATTAGACAAGTGGGTGGGGTTAAGTAAATTAAGAACGCTTAACCAACATAACATGTTAATTAGACCAGTGGGTAGGGTTAAGTAAACTAAGAACGCTTAACCAATATAACATGTTAATTAGACCAGTGGGTGGGTTAAGTAATATGACTAGGTTAATGACACTTAACCAATATGATATGAATGGGTGGGTTAAGTAATATGACTAGGCTAATGACACTTAACCGATATGACATGAATGGGTGGGTTAAGTAATATGACTAGACTAATGACACTTAACCGATATGACATGAATGGATGGGTTAAGTAAACCTGAACTTGATTGCTTGAGAACACTTAACCAATATAACATGTTGATTAGACAAGTGGGTAGGGTTAAGTTAAGAACACTTAATCGTTATAACATGACTAGTGGATGGATTGAGTCGGCTTGAATGGGTTGATAACACTCAACCAATATAACGTGACGCGTGGTAGGGTTAAGTAAATACAAGAGAGTAACATTTAACCACCATAACATGATAAGTGGGTGGGTTGAGTTAACATACACTTAACCAATCTAACGTGAGGTGTGGTAAGGGTTAAGTTAACACAGGGGAGAACGCTTAACCGATATAACATGATATGCGATGGGGTTAAGTTAGCATGAATACATAACCAATCAAACGTGGTGTGTGGTAGGGTTAAGTAACACAAGAGAGGACACTTAGCCGATATAACATGATATGCGATGGGGTTAAGTTAACACAAGAAGGGTAACGCTTAACCAATGTAACATGATGGGTGGTGGGGTTAAGTTAACTTGAATGGATAACACTTAACCAACATGTGGGGTATACGAATAGACCCCAAGAAAACCCTAGTAGCGGAACCCGTTTCAGAAGTAACCCACATTCGGTATCAATGGTACCCTGAGCTAGGCAGGGTGGGGCACGATTACTGGGCTGATTATAAGCGGTCAAAATGGCGGCAGGTGGTGCAGCAGTGCAGGTTCCGACGGATTACGGGCGTGCACGTACTCCGTAATGGAAAATTTAGCCACTGGGCATCAGTAGGTATAAAGCTGTGCATCTTGATTGTGTTGGGGTTGCCATCCTAGGGATTGATACACCCTTTGGTAGGGACCAACACAGGTATCTACAAGAAGGGGCCGGTGACACAAACGAGAACTAGGTCGAGTAGGAGCCGATCGATTAAGGTAGTAAGGATACATCTAACACTTTCATGGCAATTGGGCTGGTTGAGGTAAGAGCCTCATATTAGATGTAGTCCTGAAAGCTACCACAACTACGGGGTGGGATCGCCTTATTATATAACACGGGCTACTAGTTGGGACACTAGTAAGGGTACGGATCCTTGTTACACATGACACTAGTAGGAATACGAATCATTCCATGTAAGACACTTGTGAGGATGCTAGTTAGGTGGTGCAGAGCAAATAGATATCATTTTAATGGTGAAGCAGAGAAATCTTGCGATGCTTGATAGAAATCTTGCGAAATTATACTTAGTTCATCTTGAATGAGAACCTTGCAATGTTATACATGACAAAATTCATATGATGTTATTCTTAGTTATCGTGCCTGTAGCTTATCTTGTCATCATGCTTATGTTTACTTTCAGTTTATTCGTGCCATGTTATCTTTACCTGTTTTTATGCTGAAAGTAACTAGGACTTACTCAGTCTTTATGACTGACCCGTTTTGTTTCGCCTCTTTTTCTTCCGTTCCCCCCCCCCCCGGTTCGCAGGGTGGGAATACAGCTTAGTTCGGATGTTACCAAGCTCCAAGGCTCTTTCATGTACGGCTTGGATTTCTCTTGGCTATGGCTTGCTTTGCTTTATTGGGGAATACTACAATTTATTTTTATGCTTCTTTGTTTTTGAGCAAGACAGATATTTTACCTGTGTAATTGGGTATTGGAAGTTGATGGGCTTTTATTGTAAACAATTATATTTAATAAATGATTTGGAGTACTTCTACTTTACTTTACGCTGTTTTATATATGTCTGTCTTGTAATATTTCTGTTCCAGTACCCATAATGCTCCATTGAAGTTAAGACATTCCCCTTTGTGAGTGATCTTAACGGATGTGGGGTGTTACATATACGGTCGTAACAATCTGTCAGTATAATAAATGATAAATATAGCACACACAATGAAAATAAATTAATACAGTAAATACGAGAATATGTCTCGACTCCAGCTCCTCTACTGCAACTCCACGTAAATCCTATACAACCTAGAAATATACTTGGTCTAACCCGAGCACATTTTGAGAAAAAGCAAAACCACCCGGATTAGCCTAGAATACTTAATAGTAAAACATACATAACAAACAACTTTCTTAACTTTTAAAAGCCCTTTTTCGAAAGAATGGAACTCTCGTAAGACACGACCACCCATAAACATGGTACGTGTTTTTCTCTTACGATAGCCAAATTTTTTTATTATAAATCCAATGATATTATAATAATGTATGTTAAACCAACTTAATATAAAATAGAAATATAGCCGAAATGCAAATGATCGGCATAGAAATGTGTTCATTTTATGCTCTTATATCTTATCTTTTGTAAATAAATAAATATTACTTTGGGTATTTTTTCATCTGTTTTCACAAGTCCAATAAATGTCTCCTTCATTCAATTAAAATACCGTTTGAACAGAAAATGCAACTTTTTGGAATCCACAAATTTTCAATCACAAAGGAAGTTGTTGAACATTGGTAAAGGCCTGGAAATTTGGGTAGAGTAACCCAAGTTCAATCCCAGTCAAGCTCTATTTTTGCTAAAAAGGGAACATGAATATTGCACACCTTGCCTCATGTGTTTTAATGAATATATGGATTAGTGATATATCGTGTGTGTGTATATATATATATTCATATGTATGTATATATGATATACACTAATAAATATTTCAGGAATTGGGCATATTCTTTATAGAGAAATCAAAAGGAATCTTTCATATTTACTTGCTATAGAAAAGACGATTTGATGAATCATTACCAAAAGGGAACCCAATCAGCTACCACATGTCAGTAATCAAGGAGGAAATCTGCATGGAATATCTCAAGTCTATCTTCATATCTCTTTTATTTGTAAATAAATTAATTCAAGAGATTCAGTCTTGGCCTAATTATTCTCATAGAAAGGAAACTACATCCCTATAAATAACCATTGTATTTGCTGTAAATCCCCAGTTAATTATTTTGTATTCTGTTCTTCTTCATTAATAAAGTTTTTTTTTTTTTTGCAATTTTATTTTTCTTTGCAATTAATGTTGTCTACACAATCAGATTTGGTAGAGCACTATTTGTCTTTTTCATTTCATTAGTGATTGACCGTCTATTTAGATTCAACGACAATTCTAATTTTATTCTCTGTTTGTTATTTTAGTTCTACAATTTTAATTTCTGCCTTTTATTTGCTTTCCTAGGTAATATTGGATTAAATATAGATTTAATTAGATTCATATCTGTATTCAATTCAATAATAGTATTATTGCTTTTCTTTTTCAGTTGATAACTGTGATTTGATCATCTGTTCAATTAGATTTGTTCTGTATCAAATTGCAGTTTCAATTTTTATTGCTTTCAATCAAATCCTAAAAAATTCTTCTAACTCGCCCAAGAAATATATAAATAATAAATTTTAATTTTTCTCCCTGTGTACGACCTGCATACTACACACATGTGCGCTTGCAGTAATTTATTTTGAAATTTGCGCTTTTTTAGTCCTATGAAAAACATCGATCAAGTTTTTGGCGCCGTTGTTGGGGAGGCAATAATTAAATTTTATTATTTGTTTAATTTCCGATTCATGTTAGTTTTTATTTATTTTCCTTTTGTTTTCATGTATATGTATATATAAAAAAATATCTTGATTGGTTAGATTTGGCATTGCGGAATGATATAATCTTCCTAACAAGAGAAAAAACAATTGCAGTTTTCCTTGACTTTCTTTCCTTTTTATTTAATTTATTTCTTTTCCCTTTTCAAATTTTTTCCTTTTACATTCTTTTTTTCTGCCTTTCAATTATAAAAAAAGAAAAAAAAGAAAGATACAAATTGCCTTCTCTACTTCTATTTCTTTATACCGCAAATCAAACCCATCCCCCATTTCACAAAAGCTTACTCCACCATACCATTGCCAAAATTTCAAAACTTCAATAGAACAACGTTCTTCTTCAACCTCAACATCATCCCTGCTTACATATTTCAACAATTTCTTCCCATCTTCCAATTACACAGCAAAATCCTACTACCGGCTTCAAGACCAAATAATCATCACGTTCATACCACGCAACACCAGCAATCATCGGCTTTCATCACAACTTCTGACAACTGCATGAACAGTCACCCCCATCTTTAATCCCTGCCATTTTCACACAAACACCCCTGTGCAACCATAAAATTCAAAATTCACACAACCAGTCACCAACTACTACCATCCTCCATACTCTCCGGAACCATGAACCCAACAACACCATCACGCAAACACCCAGTCACCATCTACCATAGTCAACTAACCTACCATAGACTCACGTGCAGACTCCCCCCACAAAATCAAAACCCAACTATCGCAGTCCTCCATAGTAATCCATCCCCGATCCCACATCCAACCTTCATCAAGCATATACCCGCATCCGAAACCCCTATCCATCAAAATTCACCGATCCCTTTTTGAACCTTATTCGAATTCAAAACCCAATACCTAAATTGCATAACCCAATTTTCACTAGAACTGAAATCGAATTCAAATTAACACCAGAACCGATTTGAACAAACCAACATCAATGTCTCCAGATCGAGAATCGCAACCCCATCGAATATAGCGCAATCAGATTTGAACCCGAATTGAACTACACCTGCCATTGAACAGACTGATTTAGCTTTGTTTTGATCTAAACGGAAGAAATAAATTACGTTTGAAGTCCCCAGTGGCCTTTGATTTGGACAGAGGAAAGAAAATTACGATTGCGTTTGTTTAGGAATTGAAAGGAAGGCTGAGTTTATATTATTATTTTTTCCCTGAATTGATTGGTTCAAATCTTTGGTTTGAGGCAATTGATTTATTTCCTAATTTCTTTTGCATGGTCTTCAGTTTTGAAACATAAAATTAAAATTGCCAACTGATTGGTTTGAGCGCTATATTTTGAACTTCTTGTTGCCTTCTATATGAGTGCATGAGTCTGGTTTAATTTTAGTATTGTTTAGTTAGTTTAGTTTGTTTTTAAGTTGAGCTTAGCTTTTTTTATCCAGTCGATTTTTAGTTTAGTTTTTGTTTTAGTCCTGTTTCATTTTTTCTTTTTGTTTGTTTATTTCTTTTCTTTCAAAAAAAAAGAAAAAAAACAATTCAAAGGCCAAAACAAGGACGAAGTTCAAGCAACAAGAAAGGAATCGAAACCGCGCAAAGTAAATAGTGAATTTTAATTGTTCGGGACAAACTGCCATATCCCGTTGTAAAATTTTCTTTAACTCTACAGGTGCTGCAGTTGCTCGAAAATATATAGAAATTTCTTGTAAAGATTTTCTACAAGTGTTGCGGCTCGCTTGTAATTTTTTTTTTTTTTTTGCAATTTATTATTTTGTGACTGTTCTGTGATTGAAATTTCTTAATCTGTTTGTCAGGAATTAATTTCCATAACTTAAATCATCTCTTATTGGTTTTCAATTTCAAAATTCATTAAACATTGATTATAGGAAAATACGAGCTCATATAAAATAGTATAATTGGAAAGTGGTGCTTTGTGAAGTTGATTGTCTCATATAATTGGATCGTGGATATATAATAGTTCAATTTTTTGAATTATTAGCAAAAGAGGTTGCATACTACCCGTAAAACATTGGTCGTATCCCTTAGTATTTATACTATACGTGAATGGCCATAAGACCCTCTTCCCCCTTCTAATTGAGTCAGTTAATTAATAAAGCACAACTTAGTATTTTATATTATTTTGAAGTGAGAATAATTTCTATCTTGCCTTGACTTCATTCAAATGTCTGATTCAAAAAAAAATCCTTAAAAGAATTGTGGGTTATTAACCTGAGAGGATCTCATCGACTCGAGGACTATGAGTATGATTTACAATTCATAAGGCAAAAAATTTTGAAATTTCATGAGCCCAATGCCAACAATTTTCAAAATTTTCCAAAAGACCAACATTTTAAAAATCATAGATATAATCGAAATGGCGATTTCAATTCAAATTTCAATAATTTTGATTATGGGCCACATCCATATCAAAATAGCTTTGAATCGTAATATACCTTTGATCAACACCAATATGGGATTGTAAATCAATTCGAAATTATTTTGAAATTGTAAATGATTTTCAAATCGATCAAAATTTTCAAAATTACAACCCATATCAACATCTTGAGAGTGACCAAAATTGCAATTTCCCCTCTAACTCTAAAAGTTTTGGTTACAAACCTAATTTTCAAAGTCAAAATGATTTCCAACATCATTATCATTTTTTTGATAATTCAAACAATTTTAGTATCAAGGAATCCAAAACGAGAGCTTCAAATCAGCGAGTCTGAAGAATATCATCTTAACATTCCTAGAGAGAGGGTCGAAAGGCTAGATAAACAACTAGATGAACTTCTTTATTTAATGACATCTTTTGGGGAACAATGCGAGCAACAAAATCAAATGGGCATTGAATCTGAAAATAATCCAATGTTTACTGATAGTGAAAATTTTCAAATGAAAACTTTGGAAATTGAGAATAACGATCTACATGAAGTTGCTCAAAATGCAATAAATGATTTGGACTTCAAATCTTTTCAGGAAAAATATTTAAGCTTAGATTTTGATCTTTCTCTTTCAGGCTGCGAGAAACTTGAAATTTTAGAAATTGCACAAAATAAAAATGTTGAATTTTTCAAAAACTCAAAATTGGAGAAGGATGTTAATGAACATGAATTTTCTGGATTGTATGAGGATGAGTTGCCAAATGAGGATGGAATAAAATCAAGTCACCAATCCAAGTTTAAATTTTTCAATTTTGCGGTTTCAAACGAACTTGAAATTGTTAGTGTCGAAAATACGTTGTCAACTAATAGATTTGAGAAATGTGATCAGATAGTCTTGAAAAACTCTCAAAATTTAAATTTCACGATTGCTACTAAGTTTATATACGATCACAAATTTTTGGACAAATACACTGATAAATTTGTGGAACACATGAATCATCTTGGAAATTATTTCTATAGGAAAACTTTGGGTTAGGATGACACTGGACATTTATCTACTGGGCTATAAATCTAGATATAAAGATGAGATAGTTTTCAAGAACCTTTGCTTGTTAGAAAACATGCCTAGACATAGTGGAAATGGGATTCATCGGGCTAGAACCAAGTGTGGAGGAAAAAGTTAGTGGCATTTTTTGCATCGCAAACACATATATCATTGTACATATGATCCATTCTTACATATAGTTAGACTACATTTCATTCTACATTTAATTTTGCATCTCATCCATCTTGGGGTGCTATCTTTCACATTTAGAAAACGTGTTTATAGTGTGGACATTATTTAGATCAAGTGTGGGGGGAGGAATCTGCATTACATCCTTTTTCTTTCTTTCTTTTCATATAGGACCATCATGCATTTTAGATCGTAGTAACATGCCATTTTTATTTAAAACATGACTCATTTTAGATTGATACAATAAAATAAATTAAGAATTGTTAGTCAGTTGATAGTATTTTTTCTCTCAACTAAGATCAAATAAGAAATATAATGAAAAGTTGAATTTTGAGGGATAATAGTGTAACCGGTACATAGGGAGATTCTTATGCGATGGCCATGAAGTTTATTCTAAATTGTAGTCTTTGTTTAATGTGTAGAGAACTTAAAATACTTATATTCACTTTTTGAATCTTTAAAACTAAGTTGTGTCAAGCTGAATTCACGTAATCTCTCTTGTTCTTGTATTTTCAATAATAATAATAATCCAAGGGTATCCAACGTTGCTTGTAAATCTAGCGTTGGTGTGCAAACCCGCCAAGCTCTATCTGACATATTGTTAACAAAATCAGTGTTGGTATATCTTTGTCTCATTTTATGAGTTAGACACCTAATAATTACCGATAAGTTCTTGACAAAGTCAGCGTTGGTCTGCACAATCCGCCAAGCTCTGTTCCATCTGTCAGTATACCTTCGTCTTTTAAGTTAGGTGTATGCATGTAATTAATCATAAATTTTAATTTTTATAGAGATAGAGAATAAGTGATAGTGCCCAAGTACTTCTTGACCTTATTGATTTGACTAGTCATACACAAGGAAATTAGAATACCACTTTGCGAACTGTGACATGAAAATAAAGAATTTATTTCATGGCTACACTATATTATCAATCGAACCAATTGTCCAAACTAGAACATAACATTTGAAAACTTGAATTATATTGAAAATTTGTGACAAGTTGAGGTATCTAAAGTAAAATCAACTGACTAGAAATTGTTAATTTACCTTGTTGTACCACTTTTCTGAAACAAATCGTGTTTTCATTTGCATTTTTCCATTACACTCATGTAGTTGCATTAGAACCAAAACATACTGCATTTGGATTTTGTGGGTAGTATCCGCTGAAAACCTTCACGAGACACCACTCGTCCTATTAGGGACACCTAGAGGTTTAACAGATTGTTGCATACGCTCAATGCAATCGTGTTTCCTACGAAAGTGTGACCTATCTAGTTAGTTTTAATCATTTTTGTTTTACTCGAGGACGAGTAAAAGATAAGTGTGGAGGTATTTGATCAGCATAAATGTGTTCATTTTATTCTCTTCTATCTTATCTTCTGTAAATAAATAAATATTACTTTGGGTATTTTTTCATGTGTTTTCACAGGTCCAATAAATGTCTCCTTCATTCAATTAAAAGTCCATTTGAAAAGAAAATGCTACTTTTTGGAATCAACAAATTTTCAATCACAAAGGAAGCTGTAGCACATTGGTAAAGGCTTGGAAATTTGGGTAGAGTGACCCGAGTTCAATCCCTGTCAAGCTCTATTTTTGCTGAAAAAGGAACATGAATACTGCACGCCTTTCCTCATGTGTTTTGATGAATATATGGATTAGTGATATATCGTATGTGTGTGTGTGTATATATATATATATTCATATGTATATATGTATGATATACACTAATAAACATTTCAGGAATTGGGCATATTCTCCATAGAAAAATCAAAAGGAATCTTTCATATTTACTTGCCATTGAAAAGAAGATTTAATAAATCATTACCAAAAGGGAACCCAATCTGCTGCCACATGTCAGTAATCAAGGAGGAAATCTACATGGAATATCTCAAGTCTATCTCCATATCTCTTTTATTTGTAAATAAATTATTTTAAGAGATTCAATCTTGGCCCAATTATTCTCATAGAAAGGAGACTACATCCCTATAAATACCCATTGTATTCATTGTAAATCCCCAGTTCATTATTCTGTATTTTGTTCTTCTTCATTAGTAAAGTTTTTCTTTAATTTTTCTGCAATTTTATTTTTCTTAGAAATTAGTGTTGTCTACACAATTAGATTTGGTAGAGCACTATCTGTCTTTTTCATTTATTTTTCATTAGTGATTGACCGTCTAATTAGATTCAACGACAATTCTAATTTTATTCTCTATTTGTTATTTTAGTTATGCAATTTTAATTTTTGCTTTTTATTTGCTTTCCTAGGTCATTTTGGATTAAATATAGATTTGATTAGATTCTGATCGATATTCAATTCAATAATAGTTTTATTGCTTTTTTGTTTCAGTTGATAATTGTGATTTGATCGTCGGTTCAATTAAATTTGTTCTGAATCAAATTGCAGTTTCAATTTTTATTGTTTTCAATCAAATCCTCAAAAAATCGTCTAACTCGCCCAAGAAATATATAAATAATAAATTTTAAATTTTCTCCCTGTGTTCGACCTGCATACTACACACTTGTGCGCTTGCAGTGATTTATTTTAAAATTTGCACTTTTCTAGTCCTTAGAAACACGTTGATCAAGTTTTTGGCGTCGTCACCGGGGAGGCAATAATTAAATTTTATTATTTATTTAATTTCCGGTTCGTGTTAGTTTTCATTTATTTATTTTCCTTTTGTTTACAAAGAAGATCTTGATTGGTTAGATTTGGTATTATGGAATGATACCGTAATCTTCCTAACAAGAGAAAAAAATAATTGCCAATTTTTCTTGATTTTCTTTCCCTTTTTTTCAATTTATTTCTTTCTCCTTTTCAATTTTTTTCTTTTTACATTCTTTTTTCTGCCTTTACAACAATAAAAAAAGACAGATACAAATTGCCTTCTCTGCTTCTGTTTCTTCATACCGCAAAACCAAACCCATCCCCAATTTCACAAACGCTTACTCCACCATACCATTGCCAAAATTTCAGAACTTCAATACAACAATGTTCTTCTTCAACCTCAACATCACCCCCTACTTACATATTTCAACAATTTCTTCCCATCTTCCAATTACACAGCAAAATCCTACCACCGGCTTCAAGACCAAATAATCATCACGTTCATACCACGCAACACCAGTAATCATCGGTTTTCATCAAAACTTATGACAACCGCACGAACAATCACCCCCATCTTTAATCCCTACCATTTTCCCACAAACACCTCTGCGTAACCATTCCATTCAAAATTCACACAACCAGTCACCAACTACTGCCATCTTCCATACTCTCTGGAACCACAAACCCATCAGCACCATCACGAAAACACCCGGTCACCATCTACCATAGTCAGCTAACCTACCACAAACTCACGTGTAGACTCCCCCCACAACATCAAAACCTAACCGCCGCAGTCCTCTATTGTACTCCATCCTCGATCTCACATCCAGCCTTCATCAAGCACAGGCCCGCATTTGAAACCCCAATCCATCAAAAATTCACCGTTACCTTTTTGAACTCTATTCAAATTCAAAACCCAATACCTAAATCGCAGAACCCAATTTGCACAAGAACTGAAATCGAATTTAAATTAACACCGGAACTGATTCGAATAAACCAACATCGACGTCCCCAGATTGAGACTCGCAACCCCATCAAATAACGCAATCAGATTTGAACCCGAATTAAATCGCACATGCTATTGAACAGACTGATTTCGTTTTGTTTTGATCTGAATGGAAGAAAGAAATTACGTCCGAAGTCCCCAGTGGCCTTTGATTTGGACAGAGGAAAGGAAATTAGGATTGCATTTGTTTAGGAATTGAAAGAAAGGCCGAGTTTATATTATTATTTTTTCCCTAAAATGATTGGTTCAAATCTTTGGTTTGATGCGATTGATTTGTTTCCTAATTTTGTTTGCATGGTCTTCAGTTTTGAAAAATAAAATAAAAATTGCCAGTTGATTGGTTTGAGCGCTGTATTTTGAACATCTTGTTGCCTTCTATATGAGTGAGTGAGTCTGGTTTAAGTTTAGTCTTATTTAGTTAGTTTGTTTTTAAGTTGAGTTTAGTTTTTTTTATCTAGTCTGTTTTTAGCTTAGTTTTTGTTTTAGTCCTATTTCATTTTTCTTCTTTTTCTAATTTGTTTGTTTATTTCTTTTCTTTTCAAAAAAAAAAAACAATTCAAAGGCCAAAACATGGATGGAGTTTAAGTAATAAGAAAGGAATCGAAACTGCGCATAGCAAATAGTGAATTTCAATTGTTTTGGATTGACTACCATTCCCTACTGTAAAATTTTATTTAACTCTACAAGTACTGCAGTTGCTCAAAAATATATAGAAATTGCTTGTAAAGATTTTCTGCAGGTGTCGCGGCTCGCTTGTAAAAAAATTATTTCTTCAACTTATTATTCTGTGATTGTTTAGTGATTGAAATTTCTGAATCTGTTTGTCAGGAATTAATTTCCATAACTTAAATCATCTCTCATTGGTTTTCAACTTTAAAATTCATTAAACGTTGATTATAAGAAAATACAAGCTCATATAAAATAGTACAATTAGAAAGTGGTGCTTTGTGAAGTTGAATGTCTCGTATAATTGGATCGTGGATATATAGTAGTTCAATTTATTGAATTATTAGCAAAAGAGGTTGCGTACTACCTGTAAAACATTGGCCATATCCCTTAGTATTTATAATATACATGAACGGCCATAAGACCCTCTTCCTCCTTCTAATTAAGTTAGTTAATTAATAGAATACAACTCGGTATTTTACACTATTTTGAAATGATAATAATTTCTATCTTGCCTTGATTTCATTCAAATGTATGATTCAAAAAAATCCTTAAAAGAATTGTGGGTTATTAACCTGAGAGGATCTCGTTGAATCGAGGACTATGAGTATGATTTACAAATCATAAGGCAAAAAAAATCGAAATTTATGAGCCTTATGCCAACAATTTTCAAAATTTTCCAAAAGACCTACATTTTCAAATTTATAGATATAATCGAAATGGCGATTTCAATTCAAATTTCAATAATTTTGATTATGGGCCACATCCATATCAAAATAGCTTTGAATCGCAATATATCTTTGATCAACATCAATATGGGGTTGTAAACTAATTCATCAATATTGGGTTGTAAATCAATTCGAAAATAATTTTGAAAATGAAAATGGTTTTCAAATCGATCAAAATTTTCAAAATTACAACCCTTATCAACATCTTGAGAATGATCAAAATTGCAACTTCCCCTCTAATTTTAACAGTTTTGGTTACGAACCTAATTTTCAAAATCAAAACGATTTCCAACATCATTGTCATTTTTTTGATAACTCAAAAAAATTTAAGAATCCAGGAATCCAAAATGAGAGCTCTTAAATCAACAAGTTTGAAGAATATCATCTTAACATTCCTAGAGAGAGGGACGATAGGCTCGATAATCTGCTTGATGAACTTCTTTGTTTAATGACATCTTCTAGAGAACAACGCGAGCAACAAAATCAAATGGGCATTGAATCTAAAAATAATCCAATTTTTACTGACAGTGAAAATTTTCAAACAACAAATTTGGAAATTGAGAATAATGATCTAAATGAAGTTGCTCAAAATTCAATAAACGATTTGGACTTCAACTCTTTTCAGGAAAAAGATTTAAGCTCAGATTTTGATCTTTCTCTTTCAGGCTGCGAGAAACTCGAAATTTTAGAAATTGATATAATAAAAATGTTGAATTTTTCAAAAACTCAAAATTGGAGAAGGATTTTAATGAACATGAATTTTTTGGATTGTATGAGGATGAACTACCAAATGAGGACGAAATAGAATCAAGTCACTAATCCAAGTTTTAAATTTTCAATTTTGAGGTTTCAAAGGAACTTGAAATTGTCAGTGTCGAAAAATAATTTGTCAACTAATAAATTTGAGAAATGTGATCACATAGTCTCAACAACCAAACCTCAGCATACAATAATCAAAAGGGCCATTCGTTCTAGAATCGGGTGGTGATAATAACCTACCGGTTGATGAGGCTAGAGTCTACGTTTTACCTTTCATACTTGGCACATCCCTATCTTTGGATGCCGCATGGTCATTATCAATCACTAGTTAACATCCGTAAAAATACAACCTTCGATCTCATACGTCTCAGAGAAGGGTGTTAAGCTAAGAGAAGTTGTCTTCTCTGCCACCAAACAGATGTACATTTGTAAAAATTAATGTACGTGATTTAATAAATGCAATGTCAAACATTCATCCATACAAGTTTTCAAGGAACATGACAAACCAAATGTACTCTTTTACTACATTCTATTGGGATAACCCCTAGGATTAGTAACAAGAAGTCCTTGCATAATGCAGAATCCCAAAAGAACTACTGCTACAAGTATAATCCTAATAGCTAACCAGAGACGTCAACAAGTAGTCCTTCCGTTTTAAGACTTACGCCTTCAAATCATCTTAATACAGATAAGCATACCTGCAAATTCAGTTTCAAACGCAAAGTTGGTTCCAAGTGGCTTTGGATCCAATTCCAACTCCGGTTCCTCGAACCCACACGTTATAAGTTAAAAGGGAAATTATTGACAGTCGGTTCTTTAACCATCAATCTATATTTGTACAGTAAAGTAAATTAGCAGCCCAGGCCTTCTTTAATTAAAACCGTTCATTAAAATCATTTCATCGATTCTTAAAAACCAATTCAATATGCTTATCTCAATGGGATAAGTATATTCACATATCTCTTGTTTTCATTAGAAACCATAGGCCCATACTTCTCAGTTTGGAATAAGCATATTCACAAAACAATACAATTTTCAATTCTTAGAAAATATCGCTATATATACTTAACCAAATGGTATAAGTCTAATCATCAAATGTTATATGGGCCAAAAAAATGTCATGTGACACATTGTTTATCATATAACCCAGATGGTTTTATTTAACTTTAAAACTTTGCAGATTAAAGTTTACAATAACACGTATAGAAATAATAATTTAATTTGCAACATCCACTTCCATTTTCAAACCAGTATAATCTCTTGGATAGTAATGTAGTCGCTCAAGTTGGAGTATTTTATTTACCACACATACCTTGACTCGAAAACATTTTTATCTTTAAGATAATTAGAAGATTGTCAACGCCAAATCTAATATCTAGTAAATCTCGTAATAAGTTTCATTTACTATTCAATTCAAATAAGGTTTGAAACTCACTTCCTATATCTGAAAATCTCATTTCAATTACAATAACTTTTACTTAATACCGTTATTAAGTAAACCATCATTTAAAACAATCGCATTAATTTTGAATCTCTTTTATAAACCTTGTTTATAAAACTTGGATTATTATAAAATCCCTTTATAAATCTTATTCAAACTCGATTTCCTTTTCCTTTATAAACTTCAAAGCTTGTAAATCCTAGTACATCTAAAATCAAACCACTTAAAACTTAGCTTAAAAATCAATTTAAATCATTTAAAAGCTTTTTATGAATATCTAGCTTTTCATAAATTCAATTCTGAAAACCAACATCAATTCTGCATCATTTTACAAGTTCAACAAAACCATTTATTAAACTTGTTCAAAACAAACGAAAATTACTTGAAAACTCAATTAATTATAAAACAGGGTTTTATAACTTTATAAAACTTCACTACAGAACTTGGTAAAGTTTAACCACTCAAAATCTCTAATTATAAAACTTATTTATAAAATTGTGATTCCACTTCACAAAACATTTTACAATTCCAATATAAAATCCAACTTTATTGATCTATTTATAAAACCATCATTTTATATAACTTATATAAAATAAATCTAAAGCCTGATTTTTATAAAAAAAATTATTTTTTAACTTCAACTTAGCCAGTTTGCCTAACGATAAATAATCGTCTTAAAAAGATGGATTTTAGGCCATCTGTTGCTAATCACTTAACTAATATTGTTTATTCATTAATAACACATCAATGTGGAATTTAATTTGACAATCATCATCTAGATCAAATTTTAATGTTACTTATGTTAGCCAATTCATATGTGTTAAATATGAAAGAAAGTTACATCCAAAACATTGAGGAATCTCGGTGGATCCCTCCTACCTGTCCCCTTTCATCACAGCTCATGTATCAGTTTATATATGCATATAAATTAGAAAATCTAATCTAATTCATTTTAGATGAATCTTTCACTTAACAGCAGGTAGTATCAAAGTTCATCCGTTTACAGACAGGAATTATATATCAACAACACCAATAAAGTAATAAATTATCCAAACATCCAAAACACACAAATATATACAAACAACAATGATATTATTATATAAAATAACAACATTCACAGTATTCTAGAAAGTGTGAAAGTTAACTCACCAACTATTACAATTCAATGATTTTGCACCGATTTATATAATTCTAAACAAGTGTTTGAAATTATATACATATCAAACCAACTTCAAATCACTCCAATCCAACTCGTATGCGTAGTGTTCGCAAATACGAACCCAACGCAACTTGTTTCGTCGAAATCTGTTATCATATGAAGGTATACGCGCGTGACAAGATTAAACATACAATATAATAACTAATAAGGTCATTAATAATTTAGTTACTTAATTAACTTAAATAAATGAAGTCCTTAACCCTCCCTCTCCCCAGTTCAAACAAAATCCATCCCGTAACTTGCTCCCAACAATTCCTCCCTTGTCATGCCGCCAGGAGGATGCCGGACCACCATCAGGGACCACCACATCGAGCCCCTTCCACTCCCCTCTGAATGCCCCAAGTCCGACCCCCTAACGATCGTCGTAGAGATTCCATTTCCCCCAAAAGCGTATCGCCCTCTCGAGCTTCCCCGGCCTTCATCCGGCTACCAAAAATCCAACGCCACCGGCGGTGTGAAGCTCTCCTCATGCCGAACAATCTTCCTTCAGACTTCATCTTGAAACGTTGATCCATAAGGAGATAGGTTGACTTTTGTATAGGAAGTTGTAGGCCGTTTGCTATTTTTTTGAAGAGGGTGGCGGCTGCTTCAGATTTTTAGGGTTTTGTGAAAAAGTGAGATTTTGAAGTCCAAAGAAAAATATCCAAAACGTTATTCACCCAAAAATTTACAAATCACCAATTGAAGCGTGACGATTGTCATTCCTTGCTAAATACTCATATTTCGAACTCAACGGAACTAGTATAGAAGGCCAATTCAGACATATTTAACCGTTATTCTTACAATCAAATGATAAATTAATATAATTTCAAATCAATTATCGATACGCGTTTATATCATGCATGATTACACAATAACTCCAATTAATACTAAATTTGAAAGCTTACAATAATTAACTATTCCAGATCCGATGAAACTGGTTTGGTTGAAATCCGAGATTGTTTGAAAAATGACTATTTTCATGTGTTAGTAAAATTTAATAAATAATTAAACGGTTTCAAAACACTTAAAGTCATTGATAATAATTTCTTATTATCGTTTATATTCAAATAGAACTTTACTTGGCTTCAGAATAAACTTGACTTGGATTATAAATTCAAATTTTCCAACTCAAGTATATTTAACGTTCAAATTATCATTTAAATTAATTTCAAGTCGCTAAATCTTAGAATTAATTGTTTTAAATATTTAAATTAAATAAATATTCTTATTTAAAATCTAGGTTAGATACATTTTCCCCCTTAAATGATTTTGTCCTCAAAATCGCAAGTTAGAAAGATTATTACATACCGATTAATTTTACTTCAAAAACATTTCTCAAAAAATTATTAAATTTTTCTGACACTTGAAATTTTTGGCAGCACCTTCTTCGTACGGCTCATCCAAAAAAATTCACAATCACAATATAAGACACTATGCATCTTATCTTAGTGATGAGGCATCCCAAACCATGGGGAAATAAGATATATGACCCACGTATGGTATGTAATCCGAAATACATACCCTTTTGTTGGGTAAACATATCTTTACCACAAAACCAAAAGCTATAAGCAAACAAGCAAGCTTTCGCCTCCATGTACCAATATATATTTACATAACCCAAAAGACAGTTAAGTAAAATAAACAAGTAACACAACAACCAATACATGCATAAACAAACATAGAAATCCTACCAAATATGATGCAATTGGCAATAATGATGCAAATCAGCTAACAACACAAATGTAGCACAATGCTGATGCAATCACAGTTAATCAACACACATTATTATCATATAGTGTTATAAACATTAAAAATCTTAACTCGAGATTTATTTAGAATATAAATCTTATCATCGTACAAGAATGATAAACAACTTTTTAATCGTCACCATCTTCTCAACAGCCTCAGGTTATTAGTTAACCGATTATTCACGCTAATTCAAGCAACTCAGAAATTTAATTCCAAACTCATCACAAGCTAATATACCTAGCAGGTATATTTTATTAATGGAAATCCAAATTTTTTTCCCTTAAAATACTTCAATTTTATTAAATAAATCGTTTTAATTTACAAATGACCACACAGCGAATTTTATGGAAATTTAATTTTGACATAACTCAGAATCTACAGAATGAAATCTTAATTTTTCTCTTGAATTAGAAAACTATAATCCAATAGATCCGAAAGACTCTTGTTTCGAAGAATTCTGACTTATATTGGATCTTATACACTTAATTGAAGTTCAAATCATAAAATTACGAACTATCGCGTCATAACGAGCTCGTTTTAATTAAATTTAATCCAATAGCCCAATTCACTTATGTTTCCATAAAAACTAACCTAGGTTTGCAAATTCAACTCATAAATTTCGATTGCCCAAAATCGTCGAAAATTCCGTTACAAATCTACGAAACACCATATCAATTAAAATGCACAATTAAATAACTCTAGTGCTTATAATATAAATGCATCCATATTATAACTTGGTTGAGAATTTTGGAATCAAACTCCAGACTTCAAAATCACATCACTAGGATTCAAAATAAAGTTTCATTTTAAATTCGAACAATTATTCTTGGTAGAAAGTCATACTTAGAAACTCGAAAATGAACACTGACGATACTGCAGTCATCATAAGAATTATTTTCCAGCGATCGAAGTAAGATATATGATTTTAAATTTTTTAAAGTCCATTTATTTTCATAAACAACTTTAAAATAATTACAACATTTCTTTTTAAATCTTGAAAACCAATTTTCCAAATTTACCGGAAGTTCAGATCCTTCAATTCTCAACTTTAATCCATTTCCCATTTATAAATCTCATTTATAAATTACACTTAGATAATTCTAGTTCTATATAAAATTACTTCACCTAAGTTCTCCTTTGTTTAAATTCTTATTAAACAACTTACTTAAATCCAATCCTCACCCAACACCATCATCGAATGTCATATAGTCAAATCGTGAAACTGAATTCACACGGTATTTTTTTCCAAGGTTTTTCAAAATATAAACTTACCCAACCCATGCAAGAAAGTGATAAGATTTATCTTATCCAAACAAATAGCTAACACTCACAAACTGGTCAGGCATAACTACCAATCAATCAATAAATCACGGTGAACACTCAAAAGTGAGCCCGACTAATCCAACAATAAATGATAATATAAAATATTATCATTTCCAATCGAACTAATCATCCATAAAACTAAATTTAGTTCGAAAATTCCTTTATATAGATAAAAATATATAAAATCTTAGTTAAATTATTTAATTTACCAGCTCCTTAAATCAATACTATGTCGATATGCCCTGTTCAAGTGTTTCGAAACCCATATCGATCATGTCATCTCAAAACGTCAATTTGGAATTCATATATCACCCAACACATAAAACTACAAAAAACCACTGATTTAGCGTCCTATATTTAGAAGCGGAAATTTCTGTCGCTAATTTGCAACGGATTTCCATGTGATCTACAAGGGATAGTTTTTTGTTTTTTCAACCCTTTTTTCTTTTATTTATTACTGTTGTCTTCTGTCATCCCTCACTAAGTCGTTGCAAATTGCGTCAAATTACCGATAGAAAATTTCTGCCTCTATTTTCCGCTGCAAACCCAAATAGAATACCGACGAATATTTAACGAAGCTATTTTGCAGTAGAATTCAAACAGATTTGCGAGAAATGAAAATATCAGTTTATTATAATAATTATTTAATAATTAATAATAAAATTAAATACTTATGAAATGATATTTAGTATTCAATAATTAATTATAAACAATTCTATTTAATAATTACAGTTTATACTATAGTTGGCACTTATACTTTATAATTATAGTTGATAATTATATTTTATATTTTGAAAAATTTAAAAATTTGAAATCATCTTAAATAAATTTAATTAATATTATTCAATTAAGAAGAATAATATATAAAAATAAAATAAATAATTAATATTACATAACTAATAATTAAAATAAAATAATAATATTTAACATTGATGTTGATTATTAGTAATTAACAAATAATAATTACTATAAATAATTAAAACCAATTTCTAATATTTACTATTTAATAATTAAGTTGTGGCAACTAAATTAATGTGTAATGTTTAATAACTAAGAAGTACTATTTATTATTTATAATTATTTATTATTAATATTTAATTAAAATATATTAATCAATATTTAATATTTATAGTTGATAATTATATTTAATGTTTAATATATCAGAAAGTTAAAAAAAACTAAAATTTAAAATATATCAACTATTGATATTTCATAAATTCAAAATATAAATATTTTTTAATAAATTTAAAATTTCACAGAATATTCATAATTTCAAAAAACTTTTTGGTTTCCACTTTTGCAAAATTTCAACGTTAAATTATCTTTTTATTTCTTATAATAAACGACCTTCAAAGATGATGTTAATACTTCAATGATATAATCGATATGACCTATAATAACAGAATTGTTTAATTGTCTAGAGTAGTTAACCAATCACTATAAGAAATTAAATTATAATTAAGAGGTCACAAAAATTAATTAAATTAATAATAGTAAGTAAAAGTTAAGAAGTAGAATAGTAAGGAAAAAAATAAGAAGTAAAAAAAATGAGAAGTATCAAAATTTCTTATTTACTATTTAAATATTTAGCGATTAACATAATAATTTCCTCCATCATTTATTGATAATGTTCTATTTTCACATATCCCCATTTTTCACTGATGGTAGACTCCAAATGACATTACAAAATACTAAATTCGAACCCAGCTTTCGCTCCAAATAGAACTTCTGGCTCCAAACCAAAGAAATTCACCAAAATCCATATTTTTGGCTCCAACGTCCATTTTTTTTTTGGCTCCAACGTTTATCTTATTCAATTAATTTTCCACTTCCTCGAGAATCAATGTTATTCCCACTACAACAAAAAGACCCTTTTACAACTACATTTAATATTCAATATTGTACTAAATGTTCAATTATTTAATTATTATATTTATATTCAATATTTTATAATTAATTTTTTATTTTCTAAACTAAATTTGTTAATTTTTTTTGAAATATTCATAAAATTCAAAATAAAAATACTGAGTTAGCAAATTTTCTAATAAATTTTAGAAAATTTAATATTTAATGTTTCAAATATTTTAAAATTTGAAAATTTGTTCAACTAAACTTAAAAGTATTCAAAAAATTTAGAACAAATTTTTGAAATTTCCATAATATTTAAAAACAAAAAGATTAAAATCTTATAAAATATTCAGAATTTAAGAAAATTGTAAGTACTAAAATAGTTCAATATTCGAAAAGTGTAAATATTGCAAATTTTTTACTTTTAAATGTTTTTTGAACAATATAGCGTTATCATGTGCTTTTTCGTGGTTCAAACAACGGAACTTTGTCTTTATTTCTGAAAACCTCCCTCCAATCTAATTTTTTGGCCCCATCAGCGAATTTTTTCCCAATTCTGGCCGTTGTTTTGTATTGGCTTCTCAACACACCTGCTTTTCTGTCAAAATCCCCAATTCATCAAATTCGCCTAAACTAAAACTCTTCCATCGTTGACACTCCCACCCTTTCCACCGCCTCTTACTATTACTCCTCCAAGTCGTTCCCTGTCGCCAACCTCATCTAGCCGCCGCCTACATAATCTATTCCAAATTGTCCCCTAACATCAAGTTCGTGTCCTGATCTTTGATAAAATCGCAAAGTAAGTTCTATCAGCAATACAAACGGTGTGAGTGGATCTGAAACTATTACTATCTCCACCGCTGACCCTATCTCCGCCCTCGTTTTACGATTTGATGCTCGGTACTTGGATCTTGATCCAGATTACTCCATCCGACTTGTACGATGTCCCGTTCGTTACTGAATCCAGGACTGTAACACTTGATAATCCACCTCCATTAACGGGTTCTTCCAAAAAGATGAAGAGGAAGCATAAGATACGAACATACATTACAAATTTTCACTTTTACTTCTATAGAAGATGATGCTATCACCTCGTTGTTCTTTGGATTACCTCATTTCTATTCGTCAGATAAAAGATATTCATTTTGTTTTGAACAGAAATTTTTATTTTGGATGGGTTTTTATTTATTTTCAATGGAAATTCTGTATTTTGGATAAGATATTCTATGTTTGAGCTCAGCAATGTTACTTTACCGTCTTATAACTACACTTGATGATTTGCATTTGGATAAAATAATTCAAGTCAATTTGGTGATGAAGCAAGCTTATGTTCACGTATGTTTAGAAAACATATGTGGTAAGTAAGATGAGAAACTAGTGCGTTGAGTGCTTCTTAGATAAACCTAATTTTCCGAATATTAATTAATTTTTCTCTAATGTATACCATTTTGAATGGATTCCTATTCATAGGGGGGTAGGATTTTTTACTAGTTGTTATTAGTTAAGAGTTACATATTTCCGCAGGCATAGGGACTACAACCTTCGTGGTGGTGCTGCTTTCAAGAAGTAATTTACTTTTTGAAGAAATTAGTCGGTATCTTCATATCCCCATTGCTGATAGTTATTTCCAGATTGAAATATTTGGATCAGTGCATTCAAAATGATAGTATACCCTTTCTATTTGTTGGTTGGACAATGCGTATAATAAAGTACAAATATGAACTAATTTCCAGTTTGAAATATTTGGATCATTGCATTCAAAATGATAGTCCTTGTCACCCGTACAATTTCTTCAACTTGAACTCATGTTTTACTGATATTAGAAACCAATTTTTCTTCCATCAATCAGAGCCTAGAGTTTTACCAGTAAAATTTTAGATTGCGGTACCAAACTTAAAAGGAAGAAAGAACAGAAAATGACCACCTAATGATGTATTCCAAATAGTGTTGGTCTTAGAGCATGATACTGTCTTCTTTTCGTTACAAATTTTTACAGTGACATTGTAGTTCTTGTTATAAAATCGAAGAAAATACCACAGTAAACGTCTGCATCGGAACCTATATTTGTAATTTATTGTGTGGTATGTTTTAACTGTCAACGAATAATCCTACAGTTATTTTGTTGTCAGTTAGAAAATGTACATTGTCATGTTGCCGGCAGAACGCTATCAAAATATATCAGTCAACTGAAGTTATGGTATCGTGTTTTGTTTAGACTAATTTTTTTAACAACTTATTATTTGTTCTTTGACTTGTTCTTTGTGGGTTCACATTCATTTGGTTTGTCAAATAATAAGTCTTAACATTATCTAGTCTATTATATTCATTTGGTTTGGAGACGACTTCTTGTTGTAGGAAGCAGTGATAGTGCAGCCATTGATGCATTATTTTTCAGTTCGCTGAGCCTGGTTGTAGCTCATATTGTTGTTGCCTATGGCTGTAGAGAAAGAAAGAAGTTTCTTGTTTATAGAATCGACATAGAAGCTGTTAGTTTTTCTTATTTATGTATGTTCATTTTAATTATCATAACATGTTGCTTGTACTCAGTTTTAACCTAACCTATCAACAAAGCAACTGATTTGTGAATTGGTTTTGATAATTCTTTATATTGCTGGAATTAAGAGTTGTTAGCTAGTAAAGCCTTAGAGACAAGTTTGACTAGGTCAAAGTAATGTACAGGAGCCTCAGTTATTAGTTTGAGTATTTACAATGGATTTTCTTTTGGTTTCATCTTTTGAAGTTATGAACTTTGTGGCCTTATTTTACAAATATTCGATCAATCATGGCTAGTAGTGTGTTTTTATTCAACTTGGGTTAAAATTACATTATGGTTCATGAGCAAGTCATGAATAATTTAGGCTCAACTTTTCTAATCATATTTATTGAATTCGTCTTATAGGAAACAAGCCAAAGATTCAGAAGCATGAGAGGAAAAAATAAACTTCCACGCATCATGAGCAGAAAATGTTATGTAAGATTGGAAGAAATAATATATAATATAAGCAAAAATAAATAAATGGAGAACCTCCAACTCAGTTTTTGTAATTTACATTGTCTTTTGTTATTCCACAATTGTTATGAAAGTATTGATTATGTGTTGAATTTAGCAACTTAATTATGTATTATGCTTGTACGTTAATTTATATTCTATGTCGTTATTTGATTATGAATGGTTTTATTTTTGAGTCCATATTAACTAAATATCTTAATCATCATTGGCGTCGGTCAGTTGTAAATTTGTGACGACCCAGAATTTTGCCCTTTGAAAATCGACATTTAATACCTATTTGTATTCAAATGTCGGATTCCTAGTTGTCTGGGGATATAACACAATAGAACAATCACAATTGAATAAAATAACTTCTCATTTATATAACATGAGATTATATCAGAGTTTACAACGGATTCAACATCAAGGTGCAACACTATTTACAATAACAAGATATCACAGAAACAGCGGAAACAACTAATCAAGGTGAATCCAAAACCAAACTTCATCTTCACCTGGATAGCTCAAAAGCACTGATGCCCACAAAAACCAAACGCTCCGCGTCAATAGCAACTCTACCAAAGCAAAGACACACTAGAAAAGGCTCCAAGATGTAGGCTCCAAACACAGCTACTAAACCTGACACTAGGCTACCCGTGTGGAAAATTATGGGCACCCAGAGTTTTATGGGAAAACAAATAAAATCCAGATCAGTCATGGCACTGGTGTGAGAACTCAATATATATTTGTTATGTGCAATAAAATTTGCAATGCTTTTTAGAAAATGAAATTAACATAATGTCTCGCGGCACACACACAAGGTAAATGCACACATGAGCGAGGTTTCTTCTTATGATAGTCAAACATGCTTGATACGTGGAAACCATTTTCCATATTATTATTAGTGCATAGTGTGAAAATCAATTTCGCAAATAAATTTATCAATCTTAGCCAACATAATGCCCCATCCTACTATTCTGGCATATTCCTGCTGGTAACCAGCAGGCTATACAAATGAAATCGTAAAAGCTCGTAGTGGATAATGAATTCCCAACAAATGACCAGGCAAAGGAACTTCCATACTGAACCGATGGGTACAACTCTAGAGGGACGCCCCAAGAGCCAAATCGAGCTCTCTGCCAACACGAGGTCGGGTTACCCCTTAACTAGGTAACTTATAATACGCTTGAGTATAGCACTTCCCGGTCGTTACCAACCTTTGAACCGAGGTCTCACAACACCAACATCCATATAAAATAGAAGTTATCCACATAGGTTAATACCCGGGCTCCATACCATAGTACACCTTTTATCTAGAAGGAAATGACTACCCTTAACCTCACTGCATCTTTCCTTTTTCATCCATTTACTGGGTTGTGAGGTTTGTAGAGGTCACGATATACACAAAGCTATGCTTAAACAAGCCATGCTTAAACAAGCCATGCTTTAATCATCCATAGCTCACCACATAACTTAAGTATGCCACATTGTCCATTCAAAACGCATCACTAATTTCTATCAATATATAACCTCTAAGCTCATACGTCTTAGAGAAGGGTGTTAAGCAAGAGAATAAATTCTCCGCCACCAAGCATATATATATTTAACAGAGATCAGTGCTAAGCTGTCAATTGCAATGTCAGACACACAATCCATACAAGTCCGTTCTGGGCCTGAATGAAACCACAAATCCGGAATTCCTTCACATACGTTTGGGCTTCTTGCCACTTAGCTGATATAAAATCCATCTGCAAATGAGAGCTACCCATTTGAGACACTCAGCAAGTCGTCCTTACGATATGAAGGGTCCCGGTCTTCAATATTGTCTTCAATGCCTTCAATTTCTTCACAACGTCGTATTACTTCTTGGAATGGTTTTCAGACATAAATCCAATCCCGGTCTTTCCAAATAATAATTGCAACTTTAAAACCATGTGGATATAACTCATACTTCATGTTTGCAAACTCAAATTATAGTTCAAAATACTTTATTACTTGTTAGAAATCATTTACTAAGGTTTAGAAAAGATTTATAAAGCTAGATCACTTTAAAACTCAATATTTAAAAAACAATGTTACAAAAGCCTTTCAAAGTGCTTCAAAATACTAATATTGGCTAATTTAAGCAAAATGACCTTTTTTTTATCTAAAACTTCATGATTTTACCATAAATCATTTTTAAATAATTAATTATGATTTGGCAAATTTTATCCAAAATTTTAATAATTTATAGCAGCCATTTTATAATTATAGTTAACTAACTCCACTTATAGCGGCCTTTTCTAAATTATTTTAAACATAACTTGAAAATTATAAGTTGAAATTAAAATCTGCTTTCACTAATTTGAAAGCTCTTGTTGATGAAAATTAAACGTTTTTCGTTCCATGGAAATCTAATCTAAGTTGCAAAATTTATAAGCGTTTGAAGTTTTTAGCAAAAATACGCTAAATTCTACTATAAATTCAAATAGTTTCAAATTAAATTTTGAATTAACCATCCCGTCCGTCGGATCAGTTAGGCATAACCAGGGAGAGCAGGAAACTATATTTTCCAAACTCAAGCCTAGACATTATCCTCTCTGTCATCCTAGAATGTTCCGGTATTTATTTTGACAAACTCTATTTTTGACCAAAATATAAATTCCTTCTAAACAAATTAGCAAACCATTTTCAACTTTCAATTTGAATAAAATATTCATTTACAATATCGATTTGGTTCGAGACTTATTTGATATCCATATAAATCCACATATGTGTGTATAACAAGTATAATGCACATATTATCACTAATAACAACCACGAAGCATCCATTCATCCATCACACGAGCATATATGGATATATATATATATTACAGTGTACATACAAATGTTTTCCACTAAACGCTTATATTGCAATAATTACTAATTAATCATATCATCAATAACAATTCACATAGCATAAAAAGTGAACAAATATAAGTGTCGAGTTCTCACCTTGGGGTTCCACTCCACCAATGTTTATCGTAGGACCACTAGACCGACTATAGCTATCCCGGACTAATAGAATTTTCCGACTCTTTATAAACTAAAATAATTATTAAGCTTCCTTTTCTTTTCCTTTTTAAGAGGAGGAAAGGTCAGAATTTTAGAGGAGAAGGAGGAGGCAACTTTGGCCGAATTTAGGGAGAAAGAGGGAGGATAACAAGGAGAGGAACAAGGAAGAAAGGCTTAGGAAGTCATGGATTTAAGATAAAGAAGGAGGAGAAATGGAAGAGAAGAGTGGAATGGTGTTTAAGGGAGGAAAGGTGGTATATTTATACATTGAATGGAAGAATATGGCAATGGCACCTCTTAGGACATGTGTAAATCATGCATGGAATGTTGCATGCAAAATTTCAAGTGTCTTAACACTTGTAATAAAGATAAGAGAGGTGCTTTTAGTAGCATTTTTCTTAAAACACTATGGAAACTAAGAGCAACTCTTAATTCTAGTGTTACTAATTCATGTAATCGTTGACAAATCCGATCGAACGACAAATAGTATTAACAAATCACAAACTTAATAATCATTGCCATATATAAAATCTGTCATTTAACTTGTCAAAATTTCTAGACCGTCACAAAATTAGTATTTTATTGTAGTAACATTTACTAACGGATTGGAAAGGGAATACGAGGGGGTTTTGCAAATCTGCGTGTGATTGCCGGTGGAAATAAAAACAATGTCACCAATAACATTGCCAAATTATTAGCATTTGTGACGAAATAGTGACAGATATCTAAGGTGAAGCAAAAGTTGAAATTATCCGTTTCTAATCCCTTGCTGTTTAGCAAGAGATCTTTGGCAGAATTTTTTTAAAAATATATTAAAGAAATATATATCCATCGGTAAAATGTCGGTAAAAATTTTTAAAATTAAATTTAAATATACTAACAAATGATGGTAAAGTGTTGGAGAATTGACGTTAACTTCCATAGTAGAATGGTCACTAAAATATCGACGTGAAATTTACCGACCTTTGTTATCCATCACAAATTCGTCGTTGATACATGTTTAGCGACGGATGTGTGACGGATTCTTCCGCTGCAAAATCAATGTTTTCTTGTAGTGTAAACAAACATAATAAAAAAACTTTTGTAAAACTAACAAATACATGCTCTCATATATATATATATATATGTATGTATGTATGTATGTATATAGACATGCTCACACACATTAAAATTCATCATAAAGCAATACATTACCTCATCTCTTATCGAGTTACGCCACAGAGCCTAGGTTATCACTTGACCTTCAACTCTGATACCAACTGTAACGGCTCACGAATTTTGATGCTCGAATTTTGACACTAATACACACTCTGTATTCATGTGCCCAGACTCAAGTATTGAAAACTCAGAAAGTTAGAACAAAGTAGTTAGAGGGTGAGAGAGAAGAAAGAATGGTTAGAATAAAAGAAGAAGAACACAAATACATCAGAATCAGAAAAGGTAGAAATCTTACAACAGAATAAATAAAATATAATATACCACTACTCTTTACACAAGAGAAAACTGTATATATATAAAAATTAATCATCAGAGTACACAATAAATCAACATATACAGTCATAACAGTCTGTGCAATAACTATTAAATATAACAAACACAGTGGAAATCATTAATATAGTAAATTAGAGAATACGTTTCGACTCCAGCCCTTTGTTGCAGCTCTAAGTAAATCCTATACAACGTGGAAATATACTCGGTCTGACCCGACCACATTTTGAGGAAAAGAAAAATCACCCGGACCAGTCTGGAATACTTAATAGTGAAACATACATCACAAACAACTTGCTTAATTTTTGAAAACCCTTTTCCGAAAGAATGGAACTCCCGTAAGACACGACCACCCATAAATATGGCACATGTTTTTCCCTTCGATAACCAAACTCTTTTGTTATAAATCCAATGATATTATAATAATGTCTATTAAATCATCTTAATGTGAAATAGAAATATAGCCGAAATGCTTGCATCTTATGTTTCAACATGGTTGGTATACATCTAAAACCGCACAAGTTCGTATTGGAGTTTGGATTTCCACACAATGATAAGGCATCGGGTACTACCTATCATGGTACCTCTCAAGATAAGCATACCGAGAACCTCGCATAGACTATGTATGAATCAGGACCGACAAACCCCCCTCTGGATTGTACCAAATATTTCACTCCCTTTGTTGTGATTAACAATCAAACCTTAACAATCAATAATCAAAAGGGTCATATGTTCTAGAATCGGGTGATGACAATACCCTAATTGGGAGCTGCCCTCCTAGCCATGAAGCATATACCATGTTTTAGTTATAACCGATCAATGGGGATAGAGGCTACGTTTTTACTTTCATTATAACAGCCCGCATTTTACGTATTGGAGGATCGTAATATATTTTTATTTATTTCCCTGAGGGTTGTATCATTCTCATATTTTAATATGTTGTTTATGGGGCTGCGAGGCATGTCCATAATTTTTACCTATATTGTTTGTGACCATTTTCCCGTGTCAGTCTTGTATAGGGCATAATTTTTGACTCGGATTGAATCAGGTGCTGAGATTGGTCTCATTGGAAAGAAAATGGTATTGCCAATTCCGTAGAGTGGTCACATTAAAGATTTGGTTTAGCGTTTTGGGAGGAATCATTATTTTTGTGTTTTACAGTTGGTTGTTCAGGTTTTTAAAGCCATAATGGGATGATTTGGAGAGGCCCATTAGGAGGCTGGTGGAAGGCTTTAAATACGGGGTAGGAAGCATGGAGAATAGTTTACTTTCTCTATTCTCTCATTTGGTTGAGCTAGCGATTCTCCTTGCTCAAGCAAATACAACTTTCCACTATTAAAATTCAAGATCTACATAAGAGAATCAAAGATCAACATCGTTCGAACCTAGATCAACATCAATTGATAAACGAGTTCATCGAATCGAAGAGGTTAGAGCAAATTCTTCGCTGTTCGGGTTCGAAATTTCATCATTTTGTGTTGTTTTGGAGATTTGGCGAGTGATATGCATCTCTCACATGGATTCAATCAAGTATATGGGTTGTATGATCATAATTTCATCATTTTGACTCATTTTCACCTAGATCTACATCATGGTAAGTCTATTTTCATATGAATCACCATAGCATCTAATCTAGCAACTTAAAACTGGTAATTTCCATATAATTTCATATGTTTATGTAAGTTAGATCCATTGTTTTGATCATTTATTCATTTATCATGATTTTTATGAATTTTATGTGATTATTGATGAAAATGGTCATTTTGATGTTGTTGATGATTTCATAGCATGTTAAATGTTGAATCGTTGTTTGAAAACGTATGAGATTGGAATCACATTGGTTTTGGGCATGGATCGATGTGATTTGCGATGGATCGGACGTGTCAGAGCCATGGATCGGTCACAAATTGGATGGATTGATTGTTGCGTGGCTTGGAGAGCAAGAAAGTGATGGATCAGTCAAAAAGTGATGGATCGACCAAAAAGTCGGTCAGAAAGTGATGGATCGGTCAGAAAGTGATGGATCAGACAGAAAGTGATGGATCGGTCAGAAAGTGATGGATCAGCCACAAAGTGATGGACCTGACAGAAAGTGGTGGATCGACCAAAAAGTGATGGATCAGCCAGGAAGCGGGGGATCGGTCAGGAATTGATGGATCGGTCAAAAAGTGATGGATCGACCATAATATGACGTAGGGATATGATAGCATTTTAGAAACGCTGTAAAAGGCAGTTTTGACGTTGTGCTTAGTTCTTCATAGCGAGAAAGCTAGAAATGTTATGGAATGTAATATCAACCAAATGGTATATGTTTTTGGGTTGATAATGGTTGTGACTTCGAAGTGAACCATATGTCGAAGTGTTGTGATGTGTTTGTTGTTCATTATAATGCAACGAATGTGAAGACAACTCAAGGGTGTTTTGAGTTTGTTGAGAATGGTTGGATGGTCGTCGTTGATGATGACTAGAGATACCGAAGGCCGAGGAATTATCGTTGTCGTAGGTTCTAGCGGACTCAAAGAAGGGGTTACACGATTTCATTGTATGATCGAGTACCCTAGGCAGCTCAAACGGGCCTAGATACGTTTCGTGATATGGCGTATGGAGTTTTAGCTAGAACCGGGGTTTACCGTTAGCGCTTGACAATTGATGGCGTGTCGTTGCCGGTCATACGATGAATGATAGTTTCAAAGCAGGATTGGCAGTGATAGCCAGAGTCAGTCATAAATGCTGGATGTTTTATGTGTACCATCTCACGTAGATTGTCTGACGTAGAAGGAAATGTTTCTTGGTTGCTTGTCTGATATTGGTTTAGGCCTCTAGGGATTGTGTTTGAGGGATGTTGAGCTCAATTAGGATAGTTTACGTGAGATATATAATTGGTTGTCATGATTGTTATTGTTTGGTTAATTCTGATTGCTATGAATGAATAGTTGTTCTGGTTTCCATGGATGTATGGTTGAAATGCTTGATGTAAAGGCTATCACTCCAATGTGGGGATGATGGGTTGAGTTCTTCTCTAGTGTTATAGGTAGATTAGTTGGTTTATCTGCCTATTCTCATGTACTTTATTGATGATGTTAGATAGCTGTTTTATCGCTCACTAAGACTGTTGTCTGACACAAGTTTTTATGTTTCCCTCTTATTACCTTATGATGTTCATCCGATTTTTGGATGGGCAGACTAAGTGGAAGGTAACAGGTGATATCTTGGTGAGGACGATGTTGCAGTTCGGTGGCAAGCAGGAGGCTGGCGTATTATCTTTTCTACTATGTAGTATCTGTATTTCCGCAGTTTGTTGTCCTACTCTGAGTGTTGTAGTAAGGCAAATTTGTACAGACATATATGTTGTAATCCTAGTGTTTGGATATACTTTCTAGTTGTTATGAAAGTTTGGAGTTTTCTGCTCAAATATGTTTCACTACTATTGCCTGATATATATGTTATATTATATTTTATCCTTGCGCTGTGAGTTATCGACAGGTTCCGACTGTACCTACTCTGATTGTGTTTGAACTCTATTAGCAATTTTTCTTTCAAGTGGTTAATCATTCTAATTTGCAGATTTAGAATGAGTCGACGAACTTCAAGACATACTGCTAGGGAGTGGACTATGACTTGAAGGGGGAAATGGTTGTACACCAGATTACTCGGCCATGTTTGAGGCCATGATGGAAGCATTCGTGAGAAGGGTACCCACTCCAGTGGCAGCCACGGTATATGTAGGTGTGCAGGTGCCTAGGGTTGTGGATTTCACAAAGCTTTGTAAGGACTACACATCTATGAGAGGAAACCCACTCAAAGGAATGGAACCGACTGAAGAGGTTCAGAGGTGGTTGAATTCTTGTATTTGTATTTTTGGAGACTTAGGTATGGATGATGCAACTAAGAGAAAGGTTGCGTCAAGGCAGCTACAGGGTAGAGCCACGGAGTGGTGGAATTCTGTCACTTTGGAAACTCCAGAAAAAGATAACTTGGGAACAATTCCAAGTTAAATTTGAGACGAATTTTATCTCCATGGCTCAGAAGTCTGCATTATTCAAAAAAATTGTGGAGTTGAAACAGAATGGTAGGCCAATGCTTGATTATGTTTCAGATTATGAGGCCTTGTCCAGATATGCTCGTTTATATATTGACACACCTTATCAAAAGAATGAGAAGTTTGTCATGGGTTTGGATACCTACATAGGAAGACCATTGGTGGAACATCTTGATGATTCATACGAGAAGCTTATGGAAAAAGCAGTGAGGCATAAGAGCTTGTTTCCAAAAGAGGAAGTTGTTGTTGCAACCAAGGAATCAGCAACAACAGAAAGGGAAGGATGCCAAGAAAAAGCAAAACGGAGAAGTGATTTACTACAACTACTGGCAGAAGGGCCATTATTCCAAGGGTTGTAAGAATCCAAAGGCTGAGAAGAAGTGTTTCAAGTGTGGAAAGCCTGGACATGAGGAGAAGGATTGTCCAGAAGCAGCTATGGGTAAGCAGATTGTGAAGGCTTATACTTTAGAGGTCGTGTCGTCTTCTTTGAGAGCACCTACTGCAGAAGAGAAAGGAAAGGGTGTCATCGTCCAAGGTACTCTTTCTGTTTGAGGTGTTTCAGTTCGAGTGTTGTTTGATACTAGAGCATCGCATTCTTTCATTTGTAATGAGCTTGTGTGTCCTTTGGGTTTAGAGCCCGAGATTTGTGATAGACCTTTGATTGTGACTAATCCAGTTGGGGGTTCATCCAACCTTTGTATGTTTTTCGTGGTCTTGTGTTATCGAGTCATGGTTCCTCCTTTATGTATGATTGTTTTTTTCTTTTTTTTGAATTTTGCTGGGTTCGGGATTATCTTAAGTATGGATTAGCTCAAAAGGTATGCGGCAAGAGTGAATTGCGAGAAGCTAGAGGTAAGAGACGGGGATGCGGAAGGGCGAAAGGTTTTGATTCAATGTAAGCCCGAAGATGGTGTATTCGTGAGCTTTTTATATTCACTTGTGATTCCATAGGAAGACTTGTCATCTGTGTTGATTGCTAATGAGTTTGAGAATGTCTTTGAAGAAGTCAAAGGTTTGCCACCGCATCGTGAGATTGAGTTCAGAATCGATTTGGTCGAGGGTGCTAGACCTATCGTTATGCCTCTTAGGCAGATGGCGCCTAAGGAACAACGAGAGTTAGAGGTGTAAGTTCGTGACCTTTTGGGAAAAGGATTCATTTAGATAAGTGTATCCGAATGGGGTGCACCAGTTGTGTTTGCAACCAAGGCAGATGGGCCGTTGAGATTGTGTGTGGTTTATCATGAGTTGAACAAGGTGACCAAGAAGAACAAGCACCCGTTGTCGAGTATTGATGACTTGTTTGATCAGCTTCACGAGGCTAAAGTGTTTTCTCAAATGGATTTGGCAACGGGATTTCACCAGTTGAGAGTGGCGAAGGATAGTGTGTCGATGACTGCTTTTAGGACACCATATGGTTTCTTCGAATGGTTGGTAATGCCATTTGGGTTGACTAACGCGCCAGCGTACTCCGTAGATCTTATAAATAGGGTTTTAAGAGACCAGCTGAACATGTTCGTGCTTGTGTTCATGGATGATATCATGGTTTACTCTCGGAATAAGGAAGAGCACAAGAGGCACTTGCGAGTTGTTTTGGAAATCTTGCGAAAGCATCAGCTAAAGGTTAAGTTTTCGAAGTGTCACTTCCGGAAGAAAGAAGTGAGATTCTTAGGCCATGTAGTTTCTAGAAATGGAATAGAGGTTGGCTGCGCTAAGGCGACAACAATCCAGGACTGGGATAGACCTAAGAATGCAATGGACGTGAGAAGTTTCCTTGGATTGGCAGGTTATTACCGACGATTTATCAAGAATTTCTCCAAGATAGTTGCTCCATTAACTGATTGAAAAAGAAGAACCAAGTGTTCACTTGGAATGAAAAGTGTGAGCAAGCTTTTAGAATCATGAGAGAGAGACCGACGAGTGCTCCTATTTTGATGATTCCAAGTGCGAATGAGGAAGTGGTGGTATACACCGATGCATGTGGTACAAGGATTGGAGTAGTGCTGATGTAGAAGGATAAGGTTGTGGCATACGCGAGTCGACAGCTGAAGCCGTACGAAAGGAATTATCCAACTCATGATTTGGAGTTGGCAGCGATCATGTTTGCTCTGAAGGTGGAGACATTACCTGTTGGGGGTTTGATTCGAGTTATTTACGGATCACAAGTCATTGAAGTATCTTTTCTCCCAAAAGGATTTGAATCTTAAGCAGAAACGATGATTAGAGTTTTTGGCATCGTATGATTTTGGTATAGCATATACTCCAGGAAAAGGTAACGTAGTTGCAGATGCGTTGAGTTGAAGACATGCAAGATTGGGAGCAATGTTTTCGAAATGGGAGAGCCTCAAGTTTTTGGCAGGGTTTGATTTCATGCCAAGGTGTGAGTTGGAATATGAAATGTTGGCAAACTTGTCGATAAGACCTACTCTTATCGAAAGGATTGGCGAAATCCAAAAGCGAGATGCAAAGCTTGTCGAGTTTATCCAGAAGCTAGAACCAGAGATTAAAGAGTTCGAGGTTGATCGAGACGGATGACTTTGAAAGTAAGGACGACTGGTCGTTCCTGATATCGACGGATTGGGAGATGAGGTTCTAAGGGAATGTCATCCCTCGAAGTTGATGATTCATCCCGGTGGTAATAAGATGTATCAGGACATGAAGCGCATTTACTACTGGGAAGGGATGAAAAAAATATTGGAAAGTTCATTTCCAAGTGTATGAACTGTCAGTTGGTGAAAGCTGAATAGAAGAAGACGAGTGAGTTGCTTCAGCAATTGGAAGTTCCTATGTGGAAGTGGGAGCAGATATCGATGGATTACCTAGAACCAGCGCAGGAAACAAAGGAATTTGCGTCATCGTGGATGACTTGACCAAAAGTGCAAGGTTCATTCCTATCAAATCAACTAGGAAAACATCGAAGTTGGCTGAGCTTTATATAAAATGGATAGTTCGATTCCATTGTATCCTAAAGAGCATAGTGAGTGATCGAGATCCATTATTCACGAGTGGATTTTGGAAAAGTCTGCAAGAAGCTTTGGGAACCGAGTTGTGTTTGGGTACGGCTTATCATCCCTAAATTGATGGTCAAACCAAGAGGGTTAACCGAGTTTTGGAAGATCTCCTAAGAGCTTGTGCATTAGACTTCGGAGGATCATGGGAGGACCATATACAACTAGTCGAGTTTGCATATAACAACAACTACCAGTCGAGTATTGGATGGCACCATACGAGGCGTTGTATGGTAGGCCGTGTAATTCTTTGGCATTTTGGTTAGAAATTGGAGATAAGTTGGAACTTGGGCTAGAGATGATCGGAGAGACATCGGATTGTATCGAGATTGTTCGGCAACGAATGAAGGCAACCCAAGATTGTAAGAAGAGCTATGCCAATAAGCATCGAAAATATTTGGAATTCGACGTGGGCGATATGGTTTTCGCGAAGATTTTGCAGATGAAACATGTTGTTCGGTTCGAAAACAAAGGAAAGTTGGCCCTAAGATTCGTTGGACCGTTTCCGAGAATCGAGCGGATTGAAAAGCTCGCGTATAGGTTGTAGTTTCCGAAGAAGATGTCAAATATGCATAATTTTTTCCATGTGTCATTTCTACGAAAGTGCGTGCATGATTCGAATGTGATGGTATCTCTAGAATAGTACGAAGACCTAGAAGTCGAGCCCATAGTTACGAGACCTCGTAAGTCGCTTCGTGTAGTGAGTAATGACACGAAACATCTTAGGAGGAGGACAGTTAAGTTGGTCAAGGTACAATGGAGTGAGGATGAGGACGATTGTACATGGGAGACGGAAGAGAGTATGAAGGCGACCCATCCAGAATTCTTCGTTGGTACGACCCATTAGTATTGTGTCACCTTACATCATTGTAACTTGTATTATTGTGTTTGTTTTTAGAATTCTGCATGCTAGGATAAGGCTATAGATGCATGGTTTGATCGTTGCTAGTTTGGATGATAGAATTGGTTGCTCATGAGTGATAGGCATGCAGAATTGTTTTGGTTGCTTGTGTTTGTTGGGATTTCGGGGGTGAAATTCCTAAAGGGAGAGGGGGAGAATGTAACAACCCGCATTTTACATATTGGAGGATCATAAAATATTTTTATTTATTTCCCTTAGGGTTGTATCATTCTTAATATGTTGTTCATGGGGATGTAAGACATGTCCATAATTTTTACCAATTTTATTTGTGACCATTTTGCCCCTGTCAGTCTTGTACAGGGCATAACTTTTGACTCGAATTAGATCAGGTGCCGAGATTGATCTCATTGGAAAGGAAATAGTGTTGCCAATTTGGTAGAGTGGTCACATTAAAGATTTGGTTCAACGGTTTGGGAGGAATCGCTGTTTTTGTGTTTTACAGTTAGTTGTTCAGGTTTTTAAAGCCATAATGGGCTGATTTGGAAAGGCCCATTAGGGGCTGGTGGAAGGCTGTAAATAGGGGGTAGGAATTAGGGAGAATAGTTTACTTTCTCTACTTTCTCATTTGGTTGATCTAGTGATTCTCGTTGCTCAAGCAAATACATCTTTCCACCATTAAAATTCGAGATCTACATAAGAGAATCAAAGATCTAATCGTTTGAAGCTAGATCTACATCAATCGAAAAGAGAGTTCATCGAATCGAAGAGTTTAGAGCAAATTCTTCACTGTCCGAGATCAAGATTTCATTACTTTCTGTTGTTTTGGAGATTTGGTGAGTGATATGCATCTCTCATACAAATTCAATCAAGTATATGGGTTGTATGATCATACTTTCATTATTTTGAGTCATTTTCACCTAGATCTACATCAAGATAAGTCTATTTTCATAAGAATCACCATAAGATCTAGTCTAGCAACTTAAAACCGGTAATTTCCATATAATTTCATATGTTTATGCAAGTTAGATCCATTGTTTTGATCAATTATTCAGTTATCACGATTTTTGTGAATTTTGTATGATTATTGATCAAAATTGTCATTTTCATGTTGTTGATGATTTCATAGCATGTTAATTGTTGAATCGTTGTTTGAAAACATATGAGATTGGAATCGCATTGGTTTTGGGCATGGATCGACGTGATTTGCAATGGATCGGACATGTCAGAGCTATGGATCAGTCACGAATTGGATGGATCGACCGTTGTGTGGCTTGGAGAGCAAGAAAGTGATGGATCAGTCATAAAGTGATGGATCGGCCAGAAAGTCGGTCAGAAAGCGATGGATCGGTCAGAAAGTGACAGATTGGCTAGAAAGTCGGTCAGAAAGTGATAGATCGGCCAGAAAGTGACCGATCGGCCAAAAAGTGATGGATCAGTCAAAAAGCGATGGATCGGTCAAAAAGTGATGGATCATTTAGGAATTGATGGAACGGTTAGATAGTGATGGATATGCCAGTATATGATGCAGGGATATGATAATACTTTAGAAACACTGTAAAAGGCAGTTTTGACGTTGTGCTTAGTTCTTTATAGTGAGAAAGCTGGAATTGCTATGAAATGTAATATCAACCAAATGGCGTACATTTTTGGGTCGATAATGGTTGTGACTATGAAGTAAATTCAAGTGAGAACGTCGAAGGGCCATGATGTGTTCGTTGTTCGTCATAATGCAACGAATGTAAAGACAACTCAGGGGTGTTTTGATTTTGTTGATAATGGTTGGATGGTCGCCATTGATGACAACTAGAGATACCGAAGGCCGAGGAATTATCGTTGTTGTAGGTTCTAACTAACTCAAAGCAAGGGTTACACGATTTCGTCGTATGGTCGAGTACCCTAGGCAGCCTGAACGGGCCTAAATACATTTCGTTGTATGGCGTATGGAGTTTTAGCTAGCACCGGGGTTTACCATTGGCCCTTAATAGTTGATGGCGTGTCGTTGCCAGTCATACGATGAACGATGGCTTCAAAACAGGATTGGCAATGACAGCCAGAGTCAGTCATGAATGTTGGATGTTTTGTTTGTACCGTCTCACATAGATTATCTGACGTCGAAGGAGATGTTTCTTGGGGCTTGTCTGATATTGGTTTAGGCCTCTAGGGCTTGTGCTTGAAGGATGTTGAGCTCGATTAGGATGGTTTACATGAGATATATAATTGGTTGTCATGATTGTTATTGTTTGGTTAATTCTGATTGCTATGAATGAATGGTTTTTTTGGTTTCCATGGATGTAAGGTTAAAATGCTTGACGTAAAGGCTATCGTTGTCCGATGTGGGAAAGATGGGGTTGAGTTCTTCTCGGGTGTTATGGGTAGATTAGTTGATTTATCTGTCTATTCTCATATACTTTATTGATGATGTTAGATAGCTGTTTTATCGCTCACTAGGACTGTTGTCTGACTCAAGTTTTTATGTTTTCCTCTTATTACGTTGGGGTGATCATCCGATTTTAAGATGGGAAGACTAAGTGGAAGGTGATAGGTGATATCTTAGTGAGGTCGATGTTGCAGTTCGGTGGCGAGTAGGAGGCTGGCGCATTACCTTTTCTACTATATAGTATATGTATTTACACTGTTTGTTGTCTTACTCTGAGTGCTTTAGTGAGGCAAATTTGTGCAGACATATATGTTGTAATCCTGATGTTTGGATATACTTTCTAGTTGTTATGAAAGTGGGGATTTTCCAGCTCATATATGCTTCACTACTATTGCCCGTTGTATATGTTCTATTATATTTTATCCTTCCGCTGTGAGTTATACGACAGGTTCTGATTGTGTTCACCAACTCTGATGATCGTCCATAGCTGTCTGACACACCTTTCAGCACATTATTCCTCTTGCTTAGTGCAGGGGTTATGGGCGATCTCACATTCAAACTTGGCACATCCCTATCTTTTGACGCCACATGCCATTCCATCATTCAATAATTGACTTCCACAAAAATACAACCTACAAGCTCATACGTCTCTGAGAAGGGTGTTAACTAAAAGAAGTTGTCTTCTCTGCCACAAAAAAGATGTACGTTTGTAAAAATCAATGCATGTGATTTAATAAATGCAATGTTGGACATCTGTCCGTACAAGTTGTCCAGGAATATGACAAACCGAAGGTACTCTTTTACTACATCCTATCGGGTTATCTCCCTAGGATCAGTAACAAGAAGTCCTCGCATCATGTTGATCTCCAAAATGTAGCGATTCCTGCTACAAGTATAATCCTGGTAGTTAACCAGAGACGTCAACTAGTAGGCCTTTCTATTTTAAGACTTACGCCTTCAAATCATCTTAATATGCATAAGCATACCTGCAAATTTAGTTTCGAACGTAAAGTCCCTTCAAAGTGTTTTTGGATCCAATTCCTATCCCCGTTTCTTGAACCAACACGTTAAAAGTTAAAAGGGAAATTATTGATAATCGGTTCTTTAACTATCAATTTATATTTGTATAATTAAGTACATTAGCATCCTAGGCCTCCTTTAATTAAAATTGTTCATTAAAATCTTTTCATCAATTCTTAAAAACCAATTCAATATACTTATCTCAATGGGGTAAGCATATCCACAAATCTCTTGTTTTCATTACTTTGAAAACCATAGCCTCACACTTCTCACTTTGGAATAAGCATATCCACAAAACCATACTATTTTCAATTCTTAGAAAATATCGCTATATATACTTAACCAAATGGTATAAGTCTAATCACTAAATGTTATATGGGCCAAAAAAATGTCATGCGACACATTATTTATTATATACCCCAGATAGTTTTATTTAACTTCAAAACTTTGCAGATTAAAGTTTACGATAACACATATATGGAAATAATAATTTAATTTGCAACATCCACTTCCATTTTCAAACCAGTATAATCTCTTGGATAGTAATGTAGTCGTTCAAGTTGGGGTATTTTATTTACCTCACAGACCTTGACTCGATAATATTCTTATCTTCAAGATAATTAGAAGTTTGTCAACGCCAAATCTAGTATCGAATAAATGCCACAATAAGTTTAATTTACTATTCAATTCAGATAAGGTGTGAAACTCACTTCCTATATTTGAAAATCTCATTTCAATTATTGTAATGACCCAGATTTTTAATAGCTAAGTTTGATCATTTAAAATTTGATTTTAAATGTTAATTTGGATATATAAAAGGATTATTATTTATTAATTAAATGAAGTTTGAACGTATAATTTATAATATAATTAAATATGAGCTTGTAACACCATGGTAGTTCGTAATATTACGTTTTGAACTTTAATTAAATATACATAATCGAATATAAGTGGGAACTCTTTGAAACAATGATCATGCGGATCTATTGGATTATAATTTTCTAATGAAAGAGAAAAATCAAGATTTCACATTGTAGATTTGGAGTTATGTCCAAATAAAATTTTCAGAAAGTCGCTATGGAATAACTTATAAATCAAAACGATTTATTTAATAAAATAAAAAGATTTTTAATAAATTGAATATCATTATAACCTAGAATTTAATAAAAATGGTTTCTGAATGGTTATATATATATATATGTTATTGGAATATAATGAAAGTTAATAGAGTTTTAAATTTTAGTTTAATGTTGATTTGGCGAAAATATTTTTTTTATATTAATTTAATCAAGTTAAGCATCGTCAATTCTGAAATAGTCACGAATTTCAATGAAATCGGTTTCATTGGATCCGTAATGTTAAATTATTATATGAAAATAAATTTCGTGGCAATCTGATATCCTATGAGACTTTGGTAGCCATAAACGCGCAGTTAGTTTACGTAACAATTAATTAGATGAATATAATTTGATTAGAACGAATTTATAGGTAACTTGAGCTAATAATCGAAATAAGACATGAGACTGATTCCGTTGAATTCGTATTGATGTTTAGAGTCTGGATATGTGTGTAGTTCGTTATTTTTGGGGATTAGGTAATTTGGTGACCAAAATAGCGTTGTTTTACATGTAAGATATCATTCTGGGGGAACAATCTCGTAATGCGACGAAACTTATGCCATTGGATTCTTATTAATAAGCTATTATAGGATTTCGATTTTTCATATTGATCGGACTTACCATTTGATCTGCGAATGGTATACGCCTATATTTTTATTTAATCGTTTTATCGATTCAATATGGAACTTAAGGATAACCAATTTTCAAATGACCTCAGTTTTCAAAAAAACCAATTTTATTAAATCCGTAATAATTAATTATTGTAATATTTCAAGTTTCAAGCCAATTGGATTTATTTTGTGATCGTGCGCAATTTAAATGTGTATCGATTTACATTGTGAAATTAAAAAGGAATTTTTACAAACGATCTAAGAATTCGGTGAAACCAGTTCCATCGTGTCCGAAATATTTAATTATACAAGGATTTCAATTTTAATTACAATTGAAAGTCATATGGGATAGTTTTTGCATGAAACTTAGGGCATAAGTTTCGTTAATAATAAAATATTAATGTTTCCTCACTATAAATTCCACCACCAGCCAACCTTCTTCATCACGCCTCCCTCTTCACATTTCGAACAGCCAAAAATATCCAAAATTCTTCCTTCAAATTCTTAAAATTCGATCACCGAGAGCTAAGTTCTCCAACTACTAAAGTGTTAGGCTCTGTGCGATCTTTCAATTGAACAGTGGAGACGGGATTTTGTTCATGGGGTTGGCCAGAATCAAGCCACGAAGTTGCAGCATTTGAAGGGTGCTAGATAGAGCTTTGGTCTACATCAGGGGTCGGACCTGAGGGGTTTGATGCGATAGGGGAATGTGATGGAGGCGACAGTGGTTGATCAAATTCCGGTGGACCTTTGGGTGGCGCGGCAGTTATCGAAGGGATGCGTGCGTGAATTGGAGTTGGGATCAGGAACAACTAGAGAACAAAGGAAATCACCTCGGCCCTGTTATCGTAAAACGAAAATAATTAATCTAATTAAGGTTTAATTAAAGGGATTAGTCATTTTAAATTAAACCATAAACAACTGTTATTTGTAACTCATGCATTCTTACCAGAATTGAACCAAACAAGCTACGTTGGAACCGTACTGACGAACACTACATTCTGGAACTAATTTGGATAGAGCTGGAGACAGTACGAATTTCCAGTTAAATTAAATGCCTATTTAATTTAACTGAAACCTGAATCGCTTAGGGATAAATGTAATCAAAGTAAGTATAACTCATTCAGTTTGACCCACTTATATTTTATATAAGTCAGGATTTTTTTTTTGAAAAGAAGAGTACTTTTATATCACATAACAAAAGAGTACATGAAAAAAGGGACAAGCTGGATACAAATGAAGCTACTAACTGAAAAAATACTATACAAACAGACGACTAAACCCAGCTCAACCCAAACTAAAATATAGGACTAACAAAAATAACAACGTGAAATACAGTCAGCCAAATCCAACAGACAGACTTTACAAGCAACAAATACCAAGCTCCAAGACAGAAGCTACATCTCCAAAGCCACATCTCTGAAAGAACACCAGCAAAAACCAACAAAGTTTGCACCAAACTGGAAAAGAAGATAACAACAAACATAGCCAGACCCAAGCAGCTATTCAACAGAACTAACCAAGACTTCTAAAAAAGGTCAAAGGAGAATACCAAACTCAAAACCTCCAATAAGCAAATTCATGTGCCAACAAACGAAGAGTAGGAGATCCATGGACAACAGACCACGCATAATCAGAAAAAATAATTGCACAACTCTAAAGAAAACACCAAACCATACAAAAACAACAAACCTACTAACCAAAATAAACACAAGGACATCAACTCTATTTCTTAGAAATGCCACCATTTAATACTCCTCCAAGGGATGTACTCTACTCTCTAATATTTTTGGACTTGGATCTAGTTTTAAATTGAGTGACAAACTTGATCCACTCTGGATTCATTTCTACCAAAGGTTCATTACCTTTAATCAAGTTGTCACCTTTAACTTTAGATGATTTACTTCTCTGTCTTCTCTTTGTAATACTGCTAGTTAAACTATCTGAGTCTTCCATCCTTATATCATGATGACCAATACTATCAACCTCTTGTCGTGAATCATTGTCATCAGACGTATAAAAATTCTTAACAGCCTCAAAAGCCGAGTCGTTATTTATCCTAGCAGGCCCTACATCCTTATCAACAACTTTACTTTGATCCTCATGCTTCTCAACAGTTTCTATATTATTATAAACTTCCAATTTTCTAGTGTCCTTAGAAACTTCTTTAACACTATCACTAATTTGATGCATGCAAGTATTAGGTTTAGCAACAACACAGACTGAAGATTTTCTAACACTATTATCAATACTCAGTTCACCATTACTTCCAGAAATATTCACTATACAATAATCATACCTGGTATCTTTGTTACTGTCCATATATTCTTTATCAGTTAGATTCTGTTTCTTCAAAGTCATAATTCACTTCCACCGACTCTTGCATAAAATATTATAGTAAAACCTTCTGTAACAATATCCAATTTTAAAGAATGTCCCAATATAGAAGCAATTCTACTTATAGCTTCTATGTTTGATAACTGTTTGATGTGTGTTGAATATTATTATTATTATTATTATTATATATATATATATATACTAGATGAATTGGTTAGATTAAACGTTCGTTTAATTTAATTGAAACCAAATCGTTATTTCAACGATTATTTCCAAATGAGGTAACTTACCATATTAGTCATGTTTATAGTAATATAAGCGCGTTAAATTAAAAGATGGATGCTTGGATTGCTGTTATTGGTTGATTGTTTAAAATTATATCTATTGGATGATTTTATCTTAAGGTAACGAAATTGTGATGCAGGGAAAGATAGGTTGGAGGGATCCAGCTGGATTCCTAAGCAGTAATTGTTAAATTTCATATATTATGATAGTTGTTGAATTACCAAAATTATGATGTAGGGAAAGATAGGTTGGAGGAATCCAACAAGATTCCTCACTAATATTGATAATGTTTATCGTATATGATGCATTTATTTGGTAGAATGTGAATTTGGATGGGACAAACCCTTATTTCACAGTTTGGTATTTTAGTAGTAGTTTGGCTTTTTAACACCGTCGATAAAAGAAAAAAATGTTGAATCAATTTTAAATCGAATCTAAAACGTTTTTATAATTATATCCTTTTGAGACGTTGTTTGCCGTCAGGCGAATCGATGAAGTTAGGTTATAAAAATTTATTTTTATAACTGAAGAAAAATTTTCAAGTACATAAAAATTGAAGTTCTATAAAGAAATGTTTATAATTGGTTTTATAAAATATTATTAAATGATTTATGTTGCAATTTCTTATGTTTTTGATAATGTTTATGATTTGGAATAATTGTTTTCAAGAAAAAAGTTAAGTGAGATCATATCAAATTAATTATTAATTAATTGTTTTCAAGTTGATTAAGTCAACTATATAACTGGAATTGGTTATTAAATTAATTGAATTTCTAATAAAAGTAGTTTTGATAAATGATTGTTTAAATGTAATAAGATTTCATTAAACTTTATTAATCTTCTAATCAACTGTACTTGAAGAAAATCATCGATTCATTTATTATTAATAAAGTTAATTATTATTTTAATAACCTTTTAAAAGAAATTAATTATTCTATTTTCAATTAATAGCTTAGTTAACTACTTTTATTACAGTTAATGATAAAGCCAATTATTATGTAATTAATAATAATTGAAGTGATTACCTTTTTAATTGAAATTCAATTAAGAAAGTAATCACATTTGTGATAAAGACTTAGCTGAACTTGGTAAAGGGTTTCATAAGAAATCTTATAATAAACCCAAGTTTTATAAATAAAGTTTATAGGAAAGATCTCGAGCTAATGAGATGATTATAAACAATGTCTACTTAATAATGTAATTAAGTAAAATAAGGAGAATTGAAAGAAGATTTCCAGATGCTAATAAGACTTGAGTTGAACCTTGAAAAGGGTTTAGCATAGGAATTTTTAATAATAAACTAGATTTATGAGCCAAGTTTATAAAAGAAGTTTAAATCTAGTGAGAAGGTTTTAAATGATCATTTACTTAATATTTGAATTAAGTGGAAACAATTATAATCAAATGGGAATTTTCAAAGTAAAGAATTGTCATGAAAAAACCATATATTAAATGAAATAGAAAATGAGAAATTGATATGATATTATTATTATTAATTGAGTTATGAACTTTTATCTATCTTAAGATAAGAACATTGTCGATCAAGGTCTGAGAGATAAATGGAATACCCCAACTTGAACGACTTCATTGTTACAAAGGGATGGTGTTAGTTTGTAATGGTAGAAGGTGTCAATTTTTTTTTTTTTTTTTTTTGCAAGTTAAGCCAGTTTTAAAGCGGCCATACCACTTTGATTAGAAGTGCAAAGAAGTGAAGTTTTGCACAGGCACAGGAACTCCATCTGGTTTGAAGTGCCATAACATTATATCTATAAAGAACAGAAGAAAAATAAGAGTTTCAACTACTAACATGGACCTAACAGTTAATCCCCCACTAGGGAGGAATGACAAGAGGAATCACTATCACTTCCTGTAACATTGATATACTCAAAAAAAGTACCACAGGGCTAGGTACAAAGCATGGGTTAGGACTGCGAAACTCACACTCCTAGTCCCAAGTAGAATCAGGAAAAGTGTCTTGTTCTTCTCACCTAGAGCACTCTCCTGAATGAGCAAAGCTATCTCCTTCTACCTGATATTACAATATTCTAGTATCCTCCTTTATGTCTGTTACATATTTATAGTATTCATTTTCATATGGATCATTTCTCATTCCAGAAGCTTCATGGACCTATGATCTATCATCAAACTTCTAATGTATTCCATCATTTTCATCAGATACCGCATCTGATGATACATCTTCGTTTTCATTTAATTCATCATAGATAGTATCATTACCCTTCATTGCTTTAGCTATACTTGATTCGTTTTCAACTGGTTTGTCTTCTACCTTGTTCTTATGAACCCAAATACTAGGAAGAAGCTTTGGAAGAGGAGAGCGTACCTTAGAAGGACCAACAATCTTACAAGTTTCTAGAAGATGTCCAAAGCAGTGACATTTTGTGCATATTTCCGGTTTCCATGAGTATTGTGCATCAACATAGAAATCATAGCCTTCTATAGATACTTTGAGCTTTTTTGGTAATGGCTTGTTCGACGTAATTTCAATCAAAAATTTAGCAAAAACGAGATTTTTCCTTGTCTTCGTGTTCGCATCGAAACATTTAAAAATACCTATTATACTAGCTAACCATTTCAAACCAGGAAGAGTTTGCAGGAGTGAAGGAATTCTGGTAAAAATAGTCTATACTGGAATGGATGGCACACACTCTCTTGCTTTTTCAACCATTGCACTCCAAGAAGTAATAATAAAAGGTTTCCCTCCAGTAATTGCTGGATCCGACTCCATCGCTTTCCTTCTCTCGTTCATAATCGAAAATTTAAAGTAGTATATTCCATTCACAATATTGACACTTAAACCACCTCTCAAGTTCCAAGCCTTACGACAGTGGTCACAAACATCAACATACGGTACTTCAGAATCAAGAAGGAAACCTACTAACTGATCTTTCCAATAGTTGGCTCCCTCTTAAAAAATGTCAAGAGGAGGAATCAGGTTTTTCGAGGATGAGGTGAAGAAATGGGGAGAGTACTAGCTAGCATATCGAGTTAGAGATGAGAAGCATGAGGCATAACCCTAATTGGAGGGCATGAATGTGGGCAAAACAGTCCATGTAGAATGGGGCAGTATAGGGGATATAGTAGCAGAAGGCACTACCTTAACAGTTACAGGATTCTTAGTTTCATTTAATCGAGAACCTTGGTCGCATTTCATCACATTGGAAGGATTTTGATTGGCATCGGCCATGTGTGGCATTTCAACAACCTGAACTGGTTCTGCTGTTTTAAAAAGCTCATCTAAATTTTCCCCACTAGACGTTTTGATGTTACTCCCAACATAACCAGTCTTAGCATCCATAATATCATCTTTCCCAATTTCAATTTGAGAATTACCTTAAGTGTTATGTCTGTGCTTCGATTCAAACATTGGTGATATTTTGTCTACCTTCCATCGCGCATCAACATATTTATTTACAATAGAAGAAGTATTGCAACATATTTGCAAGATTTTGAGATATAATTAGAATTATTGGATTTTTAAGTAAACAATGTATAATTTAACATTGTTCGTCCCCAAGTATAAAACGTCACTATACTATACCATTCGGTTAAGTATACAACACTATTTTCTAAATAATGAAATTAGTCATGTTTTTTTAAAAGTAAAGTTATAAATGGAAATGCATATATAAGTTGAATTTTATAGGAAAGAGTTATAAATTGGTTTCTTATAATAAAAGAGACCGCCCAATAGAAATTTAAGTGCTGACAAATTGAATATGCTACAAAAAAGAGATTTCTTGAATATAAATGAAGATGCTAAGAAAAGGGATTAATTGGATATAAATGAATACTCTAAGAAATGGGTTAACATTATAGAAAATGGAATCCATAATGTTGTTTTACAAATATTAAGCGGAACTGATTTAGTCAGCAAGCTTATATTTTTATAAAAAGGAACTTTGTTTTCCAGTTTAGAAAACGAATAACGGTTTAGCAAATGTTTTGCAAATGATACTTTTGAATGAAATATCTAATATGATTATGATATTTAAATGGATATATCATATTAGAGGTGATATATAAGATATTTTTCTAAGCATTGGAAATGAAATGGTTTGAGAATACTTTTATATCAAAATAAGAAGTGAAATATTGTTTCTAGCATATTAAAGATTTAGAAGTTTTAATTGACCATTTGTTAATTGGTTTTAATTAAAGGGGTCAAGTGATTCTATGTATAGAACCAGCGAATTCGTTTTATTTTCATGGTTGTTTATTTTTGATAGTTAAATAACCGACTATTAAATCTGGCCTATTATCGATTGTTGGTACGAAAGACCAAGATCAAATTTATATTCAAAAACCATTCCGACTAGCAAATACGTATACGTGGAAGATATCAAAAGATGGTCGCGATAGAGAATTTCGTAAAACAAAAGAACCACTTATAATCTCTGGGTAGCTCCCAAAAAGGGATAAACTGTGATTCTGTCGTGGTTGAAATTTGTGGATTTGCAAGGACTTCTCATTACCGATCCTTGGGGCGATTCCTATGTAGGATGCAGTAGGAGGGTGCCTTTAGTTCATCCTGTTCCTGGATGACTTGTATGGACGAATGTCTGATAGACTATTTTCTAAGGGTTATATATGTTGATTTTTACAAATATACCAAGTTTGGTGGCGCAGAAGACACCTTCTTTTAGCTTAACACCCAGAGTGTATTTGTGGATGCCAGTTAGTGATTTGATGGATCTGACGATGTGGCATTCAAAGTTTGATGTGCTACTCTAAAAAGGTAATCGTGACCTCAAGCCTCGTCAATTGAGAAATGACATAAATCGGGCAGGCAACATGGTTATGTGGGTAATTCCCATTAGGGTGTATTATCACCATATAGAGAAAATTCTTTTTTTCTTCTATTGCTTCTGTATCTCCCGAGAAATAGTCATGTCGGCGCCGACCGTTGGTGATAACATATTCAATACACTCAAGGTGAATGAGTGGCCGGTTATGTGTGGCCGGGTTGCAAGATGTTCTTGTTGAACCCTAGTTTATTGTCTTTAGAGGTACAATATCTAAAGGTGGTCCCATACCTTGTAATAGTTGGAAATCCATTCTCCAATAAGCACCCAGTGGTTTTTGATTATATACTAAGTATGTGGAGAGTGAGATGCAAGTGTTCTACTAGATGGTTATTTATTTGATATAGACACTGTTATAATATCACTGAATTTGATATTGTAAATGTTTTGGGTTATCACAAGGTAAACGCCATCCGTGTTTTGTGTGTGGACTGGTCTTACGACTATCCTTTTTCTTTCTAAAGGATTTTAAATTTTAAATCAGTTGGATGATACCTGTAAACTTAGTGAGTTTTTCTCATGCTAGTTCACCAGACTGATCCGTGGCGTTTGCAATGCTCGGGTCAAACTGAATTTCACAGGTTCGTGATAGGATTCTAAGAACTTCAGAAGGCATGCTCGAGTAGTCCAGACGTATTATTATTTATTCCATTGTGTGTTGTATATGAGGACAGGTTGTTATAATTGTCCAGATGTATTGATTGGCTGTTGTACTATAATGAATGCAAGTATTTATACAAGTTCTTTATAAACAGTTATTTCCATATTATATTTTATTCCACTGTGATGTGAGAGTTATGTTGGTTAATTTGATCCCTCTTCTACTTCTTCTATTCTAATATTTCTTTCTTTCTTTTCTCACCCTTTATTTTCTTTCTATTAACTATCTGGTGTTTCTACTTGGGTTTTGGCAACTTATACGCGATTATTGTCGAAATTCGAGGGTCGAATTTCTACCGGGTCATTACAATTACAATCACTTTTACTTAATTCAGTTATTAAGTAAACCATCATTTAAAACCATCACATTAGTTTAAAATCTCTTTTATAAACCTTATTTATAAAACTTTGATTTATTATAAAATTCGTTTATAAAATCCTTTATAAAATCTCCTTTATAAATCGTATTACAAACTCGATTTCCTTTTCCTTTATAAACTTCAAAGCTTACAAATCCTAGTTCATTTAAAACTAAACCGCTTAAAACTTAGATTAAAAAATCAATTTGAAAGCTCTTTATGAATATCTAACTTTTCATAAATTCAATACTGAAAACTAATCTCAACTCTGCATCACTTTACTAGTTCAACAAAACTATTTATTAAACTTCTTCAAAACAAACGAAAATTAGTTAAAAACTCAATTAATTATAAAAGGATTTTATAACTTCATAAAACTTCATTATAGAACTTGGTAAAGTTTTACCACTTGAAATCTCCAATTATAAAACTTATTTATAAAACATTGATTTCGCTTCGCTTAGTTAATTCGCCAATCGATGAATCAGCGTCTTAAAATGATGGATTTTAGGACATCTGCTACCAATCACTTAACCAGTACTATTAATTGATTAATAATATATCAATATGGAACTTAATTCAACAATCATCATACAGATCAAATTTTAATGTTACATATGTTAGACAATTCGTATGGGTCAAATATGAAAGCAAGTAACATCCCAAACATTGAGGAATCCTGTTGGATCCCTCCAACCTGTCCTGCTGCATCATAGCTCATATATTAGGTTATATATGCATATAAATTAGAAAATCTAATCTAATTCATTTAAGATGAATCTTCCTCTTAACAGCAGGTAGTGTCAAAGGTCATCCGTTCACTGATGGGAATTATATATCAATAACCACCAACAAAGCAATAAATCATCCAAACATCCACACACACAATTTACATACTAACAACAATGAATATTATTATATAAAATAACAACATTCACTGTATTCTAGAAAGCGTTAGAGTTAACTCACCGTCCATTCCAATTTGACGATTTCGCATTGATTTGTATAATTCTAAATAAGCGTTAGAAATTGTAAAAAATCCAACTAGCTCCAAATCACCCCAATCTAACTCATATGTGCAGTGTTCACAAATACGAATCCAACACAACTTGTTTCGTCGAAATCTATTATCATATGAAGTATATACGCGCGTTACAAGACTGAACATACATTATAATAATTAATAAGGTCATTAGTAATTTAATTACTTGATTAACTTAAATAAATTGTGGCCTTAATCCTCCCTTTCCCTTGTATAGGCAAAACCCAACTCATAACTTTTTCCCAACAATCCTGCCTCTGTCGCGCCACGAGGAGGATGCCGGAGAACCATCAGGAACTACCACATCGAACCCCCTTCATGCCCCTCCGAACGCCCCAAGTCTGACACCCTAACGATCACCGTAGTTCCTCCATTTCCTCTAAAACCGTGTCGCTTTCTCGAGCTTCCCTAGCCTCCATCCAGTCACCAGAAATCCGACACCGTCGACTATGTGGAGCTCTCCACATGATGAGTAATCTTCCTTCAGACTTCATCTCGAAACGTTTATCCATAGAGGAGATAGGCTGACTTATGTATGGGAAGTTGTAGGGCGTTCGTTATTTTGTTGAGGAGGGTGGTGGCTACTTTAGATTTTCAGGGTTTTATGAAAAAGTGAGATTTTGAAGTCCTTTTATGGAAAATTTCCAAAACACTATTTACCTAAAAATATACAAATCTCTAATTGAAGCGCGACGACTATCGTTCCTAGTTAAATACCCATATTTCGAACTTAGTGGAACTAGTTTCGAAGGTCAATTCAAACATACTTAACAATTATTGTTACAATCAAATTACTAATTAATATAATTTCAAATCGATTATTGATACGTGTTTACATCGCGTATGATCATGGATCATGGAACAACTCTAATTAAAACGAAATTTGAAATCTTACAATATTTTACTATTCCGGATCCAATGAAACTGTTTTTTCGAAATCCAAGGTCAGTTGAAAAGTGGTTGTTTTCATGTGTTAGTAAAATCATCTAAATAATTAATTGATTTCAAACATTCACATTCATCTATAATAATATCTTATTATCGTTTATATTCAAATAGGATTTTACACAGCTTCAAAATAAACATAACTTGGATTTTAAATTTCAATTTTTCCAACTCAAGTAAATTTAACGTTCAAATTCTCATTTAAATTAATTTCAAGTCCTTAAATCTTAAAATTAATCATTTTAATTATTTAAATCAATTAAATATTCTTAGACCAGGACCTGCACAACTAGAAAACAACATAAGGTCTAAAAGGGGGGAAGTAGGTGAAATAAGCGATAAAAGCAGCAGAAAGAACCAGCCAATCCCCGCAAGGGGAGTTGGGGATCTAGTTGTGATATCAAAATTACGCGGTAACCGAAAAGAGTAGGAGCCAATTGCTCCCGGTGTACCTCGGAAGGCAAGGAACACATCGTTCCTTACCTTCCGAATGATAGAGGGCAGGCCCGTAGGAGACTCGTCGAAAATGACCTTATTCCACGAGCACCAAAGAAGCCAACATATAGGACAAAGGATCAGACAAAAGAGAATAGAGTGGATAGATTTGCCTAAGATACCGGACCACTAGTCTCTTAGTAAATCTATAAGGGAATAGGCATTACCATGGAGACCAACCAAATTCTCAAAGTAGTTCCAAACAGGTCTAACACAGGTGCTGAAGAAAACAAATGAGCGTTGGACTCCAAGTCACTAGTTCGACAGCATCTACAACGGGACATGAGCGGGATGTCTATCCCCTAAAGATTCTCATCTAGCGGTAACCCTTCATGAAGAGTCCTTCACATAAATAGAGAGACCTTCGGAGGGATACAGACATCCCAGATGAAATAAAAGATTTGGAGCATTTGAGAAGGGGTCCTTCCGAACTCCAAGCCACCCTAATCGAGAGAGGCCCTCCATCCTACCCTAACACACCTCTATGTCAATCAGAGAAGGAATTCATGAATTGCATCCGTTTCCACGTCTCACTAGCATAGGACGGGATGCCAGTGAAATTCGTGACCTGAAGTCTGTGGTACTTTGCACAGAGAAAACTCACCCAAAGAGAATCGTTTGCTCTAAACCGTACCCACAACTTGCAAGTGTAGATAGTGCAGATATCTTTAAGATTTCGAAGGCCAAGGCCTCCTTCGCTTTTGGGATGACAAACGACGTCCTAAGAAATCCAGTGATGACGATTAGCGTTATCCTTTTTACTTTAGAAAAACGATGAAGCCAAAGATCGATAAGAACGGAAAAAGGAGGAAGTATGAGTCATAGCAGCAAAGACGTGCGCTCCTATAGAGCCAAAGATCGTTGGCTCTATGGATGCTTTCCTGTGATAGTTAAATAACCGGCTATCAAAGTTTCTAGCCCATTTTATATTTTCGTGGTTAATACGAAGAGACCAGGATTAGGTTTATTATCTGAAAACCACTTTGTATGGGTATAAGTGTTGCGAATCAAATGCGTTGAATATAATTGAAGATGAAGTAAAGTGCAAGGGTTGTTCTGTTAATCCTAGGTAGAAATTACCTAAGATGGATTGATGGAATGGTGCCTTCGGTTTATCCAGTCCCAGGACAACTTGTATGGACGAATGTCTGACAGAGCATGCCTAACAAATCATATACATTGATCTCTTTAAACGTATTACGTTTGGTGGCGAAGGAATTCGTTTCTCTTAGCTTTATGCCCGTGATATTTTTTTGGGGGAAATCAATAAATTCTTTGGCGGGTTTGACGATGCGACATTCAAAGTAAATGATGTGGTGGTATTAAAAAGGTAAGTATAGCCTCAAGCTTCACAACCGGGAAATGACAAAAATCGGGACGCAGCATGGCTATGTGGATCGCTCTTATTAGGGTGTATTGTCACATATTTAGAGCAATATTCACTTGCTTCTTTGCTTTTTCACTTTTGTATGCTTCGGTAACATTTTCTGATCCCAACTGTTGGTGACAATATATTCGGTACACTCAAGCGAAATAAGTGGTTGGTCATGTGTGGGCCGTGTTGCAAGATGTTCTTATTGAACCTAATGTATTCTTCTCTAGAGATTTACTATCGGAAAGTGGTTTCATACCTTGTTATAGTTGTAAATCCATCACCCGATAAGTGCCTGTGGTTTTAATTGTATACTAAGTATGTAGAGCATGAGATGCGAGCATTTTGCTAGATTTCTATTTATTTGATTTAGGCAGTATTAGCATTTTGCTAGATTTCTATTTATTTGATTTAGGCAGTATTAGCATTTTGCTAGATTTCTATTTATTTGATTTAGGCAGTATTAAAATATCAAAATAGTATGGATTTAAAGAATGTTTTGGATTATCGTAAAGTAAAAACCATCTGTGTTTATGTGTGGATCGGTCTTACGATTATCCTTTCTTCTAAAAGGATTTTTAAAAGGTTAAATCAAGTGGTTGGAGTTTACTCACACCAGTCCCATGACTGACCCGAAGTTTATTTTATTTTTGTTTTACCCTAAACTTTTGGGTGCCCAAATTTGTACGAGAAGTCAAGTAGGCAGAATTTTATAGATATACTTGGAATAGCTTGGAGTAGGAAGCTTCGACATTAGATATCTATTGTTTATTTCCATTGTGTTGTAAGTGTTGTACTCTGATAATGATATGTATATACAATTACAATTTGTAATTCAAAAGTTATGTTATATAACATATTTTACTCGTTCCGCTGTGAGATTCGTGGTTACTCTGATGTTGTTTTATTTATATCCTTCTTCTTCTTTTATTCTAACTTTCTTTCTTTCTACTTCTCACCCTCTAACTTCTTTCTATTAATGATTCGGTAATTTTTGATGCTTGGTTAGTTGACATGGTATTCGTGTTGATAATCAGGATCGGGAATTGGTCGGTTCGTTACAGTGGTATCAGAGCTGAAGGTTGAGTGATAACCTTAGCTCTGTGGTGTAACTCAATAGATATAAGGTTAGTAATGCCCTATATTGAGTTTGAATGTATATATACGAGAGAGCGTATTTGTAATTATTATAAAAATGTTTTATATTGTGTTTGTTTATTGGTTGAGTGGTATATGCTTTCCACATTGATGCGTTTAGCTGACGTTGTCAATGGGGATTTATAAACACTTAAACAAGGCAAATCGACATAATATTGTTTTACACAGTTGGTAAATGAAATAAATTTACCAAGAATTTATGTATTTTACATAAAAAAGAATTTTCAAACTAATTATAGTTTGATGGATGTTTGATTGATTGGTGATTGTACCAGAATAGTTATGGGTATTAACGGCCTGTTGGGATAAGATAATCTTTAGATGGACGTGATAAGATAATCTTGTCTTTTGTATGGGTTGGTTAAGAGATTAAACTAAGTAAATTTGTTTAATATGAATATAAACCAAGAAGAACCCATGTGAATTAAACTAATATAGAATTAAAATTATATAAGTGAAATTTATAAACAAGATTTATAAATGAAAATGTATTCGAGTTGAGAATCAAGGATTCGAAATTTCGGTGGAATTGGAAATGGTTCTCCATTTATTTTGGAAAATGGATGTTTTGATTAAGTTTAAAGAGTTTATGAAAATAAATGGATTTAAAGGATTTTGTAAGCATAATTCTTACTTGGGTCACTGGGAAATAATACCAGGATGGTCATGAATGTCAACGACGTTCATTTTCAAGTTTCTAAGTAAGATTTGCGATTTTAAATAAATCGCTAGATTAAAATGAAATTTCGTTTTGAATCCAAAATTTATGATTTTAAAACCCTGAATTTGGTTACTAAATTCTCAACAAAATTATTAAGATGAATTTAAGAAGATTGTATATAACCCAATATAATCTGTATATGGGTTAAATATACAAATGAGATGAACTAAGATTGAGTTTGAACCAAAATATGGAATTTAAATCCCGCAATGTTGAGAAATATTTTTCTAAGGTGTTTTGAAAATGTTATAGAAGTATTTTGAAAGGATATGAATAAAAATCATTTTAAAGGGAATTTGAAAGTGATTAAGCACTGAAATCACTTCAGTCACTGAAAAATAATTCTGATATTGGACTACAAAATTATCAGTATTCATTTCGAGTTTCTAAGTGACGGATTGCTACTATAGTGTTGACGTGGGGAATTGTTGTGGATTAAGCACACGCCAACTCTCGAGTGTATGTGTAGTGTAAACACAGTAATCCAAAGATGTAGTAAAGTAATGCGGGAGGACACAACATTTTATAGTGGTTCAACACTAACGCCTACGTCCACTTCACAGTTAACATTCGTCATATGATATTCAATTACAATGTTGTGCAAGTTTAGACAATATTTAAGTGCAAAGCGTTACAATAGAATAACAAAATAATTGTTAATTCTAAACTTTGATTAAAATATCCTTCTTCTTCTTCGTTGAGTGAAAATTGTGTTGACTTGGTCAACTACGTCCAAATTTGGCTTCAATGTCCAAAAAATCCAAAAATGTCCAATTCATTCCAAAATCAGTGTAATTATGCTTGTAGATGTCCAAAAGTTGATGGAAAACGTTTGTGCAACGTTTTAGTGGTCCATGCCATGTTCAATGGTCATGGAAAAGAAGGTGACTGCCATTAATGATGCTTGAGAGCTCTAAGAAGTCCAAAAATCCAAAGGAAAAAGATGCATATGAAGGTCAAGCTTGGGGGTATTTAACGCTGAGTGAGTTAGGTAAAAGTAGGTAATATTTGGGGCCCACTGTCAAAAAATTGGATCCTACACAGCCCATTCACGAAAAAATCGCATCACATCATGTTCGGATACGAAAAATCGCATCACAAGCCTCGTCGCATATGAAAAATCGCATCTTGGCCTTTAAAAACTCACATCACCGAAATTCCGGTAAATTTTGCATCCCTCCTGGGGATGAGATCCCATGCATTCGCATCCGAGGGATGCGACTTTACGCATCAGAGGGATGTGAATTTTCGCATCCTTGAGGGATGCGAACTATGGGGAGATGCAATACGATACGGGTGATACGAGTTGATGGGATATGACGCGGTGGAGGATGCGATGCTTATTTATGGGATGCAATACGATGTGAGCGAGATTATGGAGGTGATGCGATGCGATGTACATGGGCGATGTGCAGGGTGATGCGAGATTGGTAATGCGATTTTCTGCACACGTTCACGAAAACGAGAGTAATTTTCAAACCGTAAGGCTGTTTTGGCTAAATAAAAGTTGTACTCGAAGCTAATTCAGAGGGCTACAAGTTTTACCGTGCAAGGCATGCAATCCATGTTTTCGTGCCCAAAAGAGGTCACCTAAAGGGAGGTCTTGGGCCGTTTTTATGTTTACGTCGCGATTCGACCAGATTGCTTTATGTTTTGTAACACTTGAGCGCATTGCTTACCAGAATCTTGATGTGTGATAGCTTTGACCAAAAAGCAAGTCAACACATAGTAAGATTGTTAATGAAAATTTGTTTGAGAAACAAGTTGTTTTGAAAATTCAAAAATTGTGAATTGTTATGATTATGTATATGCATAAATATGTTTGATTTCAAGCTGATTTGAAATAGAATCCAAGAATTTGAATTCTGAAATTTAAATTTACATATGAAGTTAAATAGATTGAAATGATAAAAGCGAATCAAATATATTGAAATTTAACTTAAGCTAAGTAAAATGAAAATATACTGGATTAGAGATAATCCCGAATAAAATTGAATAAGGTAAAATGTAGAAATGTTTGAGATTTGATTTATTAGAATGGATTCGACTTATGCATAAGCAAGTCGAGTATATATTGGATGTTGTTATCTATTGGAATAGAATTTGAATTCAAGCAGAATAAGTGGATTGATTTTTGGAATAGAAACCAAGTTTGAATTATGAAATGAAAGTGAACTAATCAGGAAGCTGATCAGTGAAATGAAAACTAAATGTTGGACTGATTTGAAATCGATTGAAAATGCATGTATATGCATATGTTACACAGGTATGAGATGAAGTGAATGAAGAAGAAAATAAATTGTATGCTTGACAAAAGGTACATATTTGATTCAGTATGAGATTTTTATGAGCCTATTTGGCGAATCGCTTGGTTTTTTGTTGGTTTGGAAAGGGCCTAGAGAGGCGAGTTGTAGTTGTACCGATTGAGCCGTACAAAGAAGACGTTGACGAAATTTTTCGAAAATTTAAAGAGTTGGAAAACTTTTAAGAAAATTTTAATAATTAGAAATCGAATTGTCGATTGCATAAGAGATTAGAAAACCAGAATTGGTTAATAAAGTTAAAGTAAATATTGAAGTTGACAAATTAATTTAAAAAAACAATTTGAATAGATGTGAATATGCAAGAGAGCATATGGGTTAAAGATAAGAATTTGATGATGGATTGTCCAAAAATGGTGGACATATCAATTGAGATGAATCATGGAAAGGTGAGTCTGGGAATAAGGATTAAAAGCTCTGTATAGAACTGAGTTGTGGTGATATGAAGTGTAGAATTTCAACCAAGCGGGTTGTGGGGAGTTATAAGAGTTGTAGTATCGTTATTGTTTAGTAATTTTGGGGACGAAATTCTTTTAAGGGGGAAGTAATGTAACATCCCGGATTTTTAACAATTGAACAGTTAATTTATATAATTATTCGAATATTGATTTGGTACTTTAAACGACTTAAATTATATAATTTTGATTATTTAATTAATTTAAATAGTGGAATAATATATTTATCTTCGAAATAGTTGAATTTGCAATATTATGTGAATCAGATAATGTAAGAAATTTAATTGAGTTTAGATTCGAGTTATAATAACGAACTTATTTATAAAACAAAGTTTGAATGTATTAATTATAATGTAATTTAAAACGAGCTCGTAACGTCGTAGTAGTTCATAATTTTACATTTTGAACTTTAAATGAATGTACAAGATTCGTTAGAAGTCGGATACAACTTTTAGACATAATTTGGACCTCTAAATATTGCATAAATGTTTTCCTTCAACTTTTAGACACTTAATTGGACCTTTGAGATGCTTTTAGACATATTTTCACACTTTTGGACATAGAAGTTATTTCTTGGATATTCTAGCACATTTTGACTCAATGAAGAAGACGAAGGGTATTTTGGTCAATGTTTGGAATTAACAAACTATTTATTGTTCTATTATACAGCTTTGTACACATGAATTATTCGAACTTGTAAAATATTTGTAATCGATAATTATATGATGAATGATTACTATGAAGTTGACGTAGGCGTTAGTGCCGAACGACTATAAAAGCCGTGTTCTCCCTTTACATTTGTCTACTTTTCGAATTTGGATTGTTATTTTGCTATAAAATGTACACTTGGGCGTTGATGTGCGTGAATAGCCAATTCCCCACGTCAACAAGCTAGTAGCTCTTACGTAGAGGATTTTTGCAAGAGATAATAACGTTGAATATAGTTTATAATCTAGCACCACATCAAAATTTTGCAATCCATCCTATAATCAGAAATAAGTATAAACCTAAAAATAAGCACAAGCCAACGTACTATCATATAATTGTAATGCTCCAAGTTCTCCTGATAGGTGCTTAGTCTTTTTGTGTGCTTTTAGCATGGCATGTTTCTTAGGCATAAGGTCATTTATCTATTGCCGCCAACATAATCGTAATTAAAAATAGACAAAAGATCATAGCTACTGAATAATAATCATAATTAATAGACAAAAAAAATCTTCAAGAGATATCTTGTCTAAGTTGGTTTTAAATATAAATAAATCGCAGATCTACTCATTTTTCATTGAGTATTACACGTATTTCAATTTATTCAAAAAATTAATAATGTTATAGCTAAGTTCAATCCTTTCAATTCAAACCTAAATCTTAAATGCTACTTTATTTCTCATGATTTTTCAATCAACACCTAACCGAATCTCTTCAAAACCTAGATCTTATTAAGATCCGAATTCTAATTCAGTTTCCTTTAGACTTAAAACTTCTGAAATTTTACATTTTATAAACTATATGTTTACAAAATCTACATGACTAAAAAGGTTGATAGCATAATAATCGAATTGCAAAATCAGCTCAAAATAAAGTTGGAATATAAAATCCATACTTATTTAGATTTTATGTTTAAATCTCGAGCAACTAGACACTGTATTCGGTTAAAATTGTCGGCAAGGGCAGAAAGGGCTAGCATGATGATAACGATGGAGAGCGGTGGCATGAGGATGCTGATGATGGAAGAATCATAGAATGAGGTGAACTTGACTGAACTGAAAAGGAGGAAAAAAAAATCATGCATCAAAAAAAAATTAAGTGAGGTAAAAAAGTTTTGAAGTACAGACATAGAGGGAAACGTGAAAAGAAAAGGCGACCAAACTTAATAGAGCATCGGAATTTTTTCTAAGGCACGAGGGCGGCTAATATTTAGTTGCGTGTATGATACAAGTTGAAATATTATTAGTTGCACTTGCACTTAAATGCAACGAATTTCTGCAACCAAATGTTATTTTTCTTGTAGTGTCGCCTTTATTCTTGCTTATGTTTTTAAAGATAACATCATACCACTTGCAAATTTTTATGAGGTCTTGATTGACCTTCGGGTATGCTCTGAGTCGTGTGTTAGTTAGGATAATAATAACATCAGACCACTTACATGTGTACGATGCCTTGATTTGCCTCTAGATATGCATTGAGTCAAATGTTTTGAGATAACTAGTTAAGACAATAATAACCTCGAGTTGCTTACATCTTGAGCTTAGATTTGTCTCCAAACACGCTCTAAGCTAGATGTTGGGATGAACAATGATGACGTTGCCCTAGTTACCTTGGTTTTGATATTTGGTTGCTGAAAAAACAACTTGAACTATTGAACGATGTTGATCGTCATAGTCCCGTCTGAAGAGAGATGTTGTGACCGTAAGGTGAAAGTTTCTTTGCCAGAGTGCAAGTCGATGAACTTATATAAAAAGTAAATCTCCTCATTAGAGAGTGAGCAAACAAGTTGATTGACTGTTAGGTCCCTTCGTTAGAGAGCGAGCAGATAGGCTCAATTAGGAGCCATAGATTAACAAAAGCAAGTCATTTCACCAGATAGAGGGCATCTATGCTTACTTATTGTTGGGTCTCCCTTTTTGGAGAGCGACTGAATTAAGCCTAGTAAGAATCTGGTGAGATCGAAACAGTAAAGTAGATATTAAATAGTATAGAAAGATCGAAAGCTAATATGTGATGATAAACGACCTAGAGAGATCAAACACTAGACTAGATGATAAATAATCCAAATAGAATGAACCCTAGATTTAAAGATTGACGACCTGGAGAGATTAAAGCTTTAATTGGAAGACGTACAATCCAACGAGGTCGAGCCTTAGAACGGATTTGGTAGAAGGATCTAAATGTTTTGTAAATTGGGTAAAATGGACAATTCTTAGGTGAACACTGAATATTTTCGATATGCAATATGATACCTCCAAACACTGAATATTTTTGATAGACTCCATCTATTTGCACCCCTCTAATTGCTCTTCCCACCCCGATTATTTCAAAATGAAATTCTCACCCCAATTTTTTCTTTATCCACTCCATTTATCCCAAAATTGCCCTTCTTCACTTTCTTTCTCTTCTTTTTACTCTTTTTATTTCACTTGCTTTGAATCTTTTTTGGTTTGTATACGTTTACATACAATACTATAAATACAATTTTCATGTTAGTTTTAGTGTTATTTATATTTTTTCGACATTAGTCATTAGTTAGAATTTTTATTATTATTTTAGTTCCCACGTTTGCATTGCGCGTTATCATTTTTTTTGTGTTCACTTTCAACGTTGTCGGTAGAGTTTGTAGTCGACTGACTGCATCTCTTGCTCGAGAAATTTTTGGTTTCAACAATTCTTGCATAAAGTAGTTAAATATATCATAAGAGGAGACATAATAATATAATATAATTATTTGTTTAAGGGTAAATGCGACATTAGTTTTTTTTTTTTATAATCGGGGTGTGAAAAACAATCGGAGGGTGCAAATAGATGAACCTTTTTTATATGCAATATGAAACCTCCAAATAAAGACATGATGATCATGATATATGGTTGACGCTTAAGCTAGGATGAAAGTCCTATAGTAGGTTAGAAACAAATTTTGTTTGTAGGCAAATTTGGAGGATTCAGGTGATTCAGCAAGATCGAGATTGATGAATGACCGTAAAGCCCGATTATCAAAGATTGACCATGCTGGAAACTTGAATTTAAGGGGCGGCCCTGGACCAGTGCCAACAGCGCCACTGCAGTGGGCATCGTCCGCAGGAGGGCATCATCGAAGGCAGGAGAATGAACAAAAAGAAACACGCAGATTGCTGAAGCTCAAAAGAAAAAAAAAAAAAAAAAAAAAAAAAAAAAAAAAAGGGAAGGACATCGTGGATGAAGTAGTGCAGTTCGCACAGCAAGGAAGAAGCGGCATCTCAAATCTGACCTATTAGTGTTATAGCTATATCGAACAAGGACGAGGAAAATACAAGCTATTCGAAGAAGGAAAGAAGATCAGGAGAAGGAGGACAATTCACGCCACACAGCGCAGGATTTGACATATCAAATTTGCTCTAAATCAGGTAACCTAATTTTCAATTTTCTAAATTATCCTAATTTAATTTAATTTATGGGTAGTGACTATAATTAGGGCTTTTATATGTTTTGCAATTTAGTTTGCAGATCCATGATTATAGCACCTCGAATTAAAAATGAAACGAGTAAATTATAATAGCTGAGTACTCCAATTTTTTTCTCTTATTTAAGGTTAAAAAAAATGGCTTTTTTGTTGTCATTATGAGTGATTATAGAACCTCATTGTTTTACTAAACAAGTGATGCTATTGATATGGTTCGCTTGGTTGCAATGGTTTACTAAGGCAATTCACACTATTTCTTGTGTCTACCATGAGTTTTTGGGTTTTCAGATTGTAAGGGTGGATTGTTTTTTGAGCACCCTGACAAAAGATGTGCATGTTATTGCAATAAAAATGCACAGTCTATTCTCCTTTCAGTCTGTCTATCTAATTTCTGGTTGAGTTGGGTGTGGGCATTTGTTTTGATAATTCATCCGTCTCAGTCTTTGTTTTTTTGTCTTTTAGGGAAGCCAATACAGTGAGGCTGAAGACTGTTTTCTTTGGGTGGTTAAGGATTTATGACATATGGTTCTGTAGGCTGTTTTATCGGTGCGATTATTTTAAAGTTAAACAAAATTACTGCCATATTTAATGATATTGTTTCAATGTTAAAAATGTCAATAGATATATTTGAAGAAGTCTGCAACAACAACATTAGCTCTTTTTTACTTCATTTATCTCATTCATGTTCTGAAACATAAGATGATCATATAAATATTACACAAACTGGTTTAATAAGCACAAATAACATTATATCAAATATTAACCTTCCTTACGAATATGAATATTAGTATAGGCATCATAAATATTGAATTTTCAAATTTTACATCGAGGGGCATCATTTTGTAAATCGCCCCGGGCATCATAAGTCCCAGGACTGGCTAACAAACTTTACATTCCAAAGACGTAATTTGAATGACATGTGTTACTCGTCTTTTAGTCTAGCATATTTCAACAAGAATTTGAAGGTCAACACAAAACAACTCAAAAAATCGTAGGTACGCTTAGAAGATATAGAGAAATATCTAGGATTTTTTTTAATGGAAACTGACTAAGAAGATAACTCGATATCGGTTCACTTTTGTTAGTAACGAGTAGTTCTTTCTAATTCTTCTACCTCCTAGATTTTGTATATCTCATATACTGCTCCAAGCACTTCCTATCAAATGGTTTTCTCAAGAGTTTGGCAAACAATTCCAAAGATTGATGAGAAGAAAACAATGAAACTCGAGTATTATATGAAAGATTGCTAGAATCAACTAAAAGTTGATGGAAAATATGACGAATACGAGACTCGAACTCTGTTGTCTTGAAAAATAATATCACACACTAGCCACCATGATTAAATATGTATTTGTTAACTTTTCAAAATTGCACAAGGACAAATGTGCTCTGGAATGATAATTTAGGCGGATAATTTGGTCAGCGGATATATATAACCGATCCAAATTAGCACTTTCAGTCATTTTCCCGCATGAAGCTTAGGGTTTCGGAAAGATTCAGGTTTGCTGCTGCTTCTTCTTCATATACCTCCTTCTATCCCGTGTTTCTTAATCGAGATTGCGTTGTCAAACTCAATCTCTTTTGATTTTGTTTCACTTCATGTTTAAATTGTAATCGCGATCCAGTATTGGACGCGAATGTTCTTGTTCTGAAATAAAATTGCATAGTGTTTGCAATCACTGTCTGGTGAATAATTTTGGCTAGAAGGAGGCGAATTTACTAGAACAGTCGAAACCGATCTTTGGAATATTAGGATGTGATGTTATTAAGATTGTTTTTTCACTTGTTCACTGGAAGAACATTTGATGAGGCAGATGCTAGGGCACACAGGTGATTAATCAGCAAACACTACGACAATAATCAATTTTTAGTAAAAGACCTATCACCTGAAAAAGAATGACTATTTGTAGAATCAATTTGGCTTCGACCTTTATCCCAGTATCATAATCTTTGTTCTGATGTTTACGACATCTTGTTAAATTTGCTTTTATTAGGATTTATCTGACCAAAGTCCTCCTGGAATGATTCGTTGGCATCAACTGTCTATTTCTCTTCTTCTCCTTCTGAAGTAATTGTCCAGTAACATCCTTGTTCACAAGGAATGAAAATTGCTTTTTCGTCCATTAAAATTTATGCCGTTATGTTGTACCCTAGCATCAAAGTACGTATGCCGATGCCCAACTTATATTCAGTTTCCCTATCATACATCAAGCGGTACAAGAAGTACCTTGGTTTATTGAGAACGGTAATTAGTTCCGTTAGAAGATTCTTTTCTCTGTTAAACAATGATTGCAATCTTAAGAGTGGTCCATGTATTGATAGTTTGATACTCTTTTATATCTTCAAATTTGCTACAGTTTATTGTTCTTAGTTTACTTACCTCTTCCTGCTTTTAATTAATTAGGTAATTTGGAAAAAGGGGCAGCTTCAGGATCTGATCATCTGCTGACACCAAACAATCAATCAGAACCTCCACGATATGCATGATCAAACAATGTCTGAAGCTAATGTTGCAAATGAGACCGCCAGTGCTGATCCCGAGATAGCTCAAAATGAGATATGTGATATGGTTACCGAGGGAGCTCAAAATTATGATCCATTAACAAGTTTTCTTCCTTCTCACATGACTGCAAAGTGTTCTATAGAGCTTCAGGTATGTCTCTTTCTTTACAGATACTGATACATGCTGGCTTATTAATGTGTTACACTTCGTGGCTAGGGAAAGCTGAGTTATTGTATAGCTAAAAAAGAGAGCTATATCTGCACTGTTTCATTTCTAGCAAATACAGAACAATTTTCCAGTAATTACTGTTACTATATAGTCTATGGCTCTAGTGCCAGTATTACTGTTGAAAAAAGCAAGCTTTTTCCACACCTTTTCCCATGTCGATTCAACAATTTAACTCGGTCAGATGTTTCTCCTGCCTTCCAATTCCATGATAGGAGAATAATAACAGTAGTAAAAAGAAATCAGGGGTTGGTCTCAAGTTTTCTGACAATTATGGTCTTAATACCATGATGTAATAAGATTATTGACGTTTTACTTGGTAGATAGTTTATACTGTACAGTCAACCAACATGGAATTCTGTTTGAAACACACCTTTACATATTCAGCAATAACACTCATTTAGCTAACTCCAGTGACCACCTATACCTTCTTCAACTTAGTTGGTAGCATAGACATCCCACATATTTACAAACCTTTGGGTGAATGCATTTGGAACTTCATATTTCAGTTTTTCATTTACTATGGGACGATGTATGGATATACCATACCAAGTACTCGTGCGCTTAACAAGGAATTTGAATAATACAGGCGTGCATTGATATTTGAGGGATTGCAAATAACATTCTCTTTGTATATGTGCTAATAAATGATTTGAGTGGTTATATATAATTTTTATTCAAAGTATATAATTATTTACAATCAATTCTTGATGCGAAAAGAGAATGTAGGTTTTCAATAATCTAGGTTTGTTGTTCAAATGTTGGCCTCTCCAGAATTTGGATTTGTAAAACCCGAGGAATTGACATTTTAGTGTTAACCATCCTAACTGATGCTTGACGTGCATCCTGCTCAATAATTATACGAAATTGTCTATCGTTTGTGACATATTGCATAAAATGATGTAGCTGTTTTAACTTTCCTTATTTTACTTTGCGGTTGCAGAATAAAATAAATTTGTTCCTTGCTTATAAGAAGGAAGGGATGAGTTTTAATGCGGCTTTGAGGAATAGGAAGGGCTATAGGAATCCCGATATCTTGCAGCATGCTGTGAGTTTGTATGACATTGATCAAATAGGAACATGCTTCAGTAAGGATGTGTTTGATCCTCATGGCTATGACAGAATTGACTACTATGATGAGATAGGTAATCAGCGGTACCATTTGAAATATTCATGTTATTATTTTATTGTACCACTATGATGCTAAATCATCCTAAACAGTAGAAATGGGGCACAAATTCACCTGCAAATCGAGTATATATTTATTGATGTTGGCTTTTGTTTCCTTTTTCATGGGTGATTATTCTATCTTTTGTGATAATTCAAAATACATAATACAGTAGTGCTTCAGAATCAATAACGAAAGTGTTTGATAATCATACTACTAAGAAAAACCTAAAACATGCGGGTAGCTCATTGAATATCGAAATAAGCTGCCATGTATACTGCTGGTATAACTATATATGTATAACCAATAATGGTAATCATTGTTGTAGCCAATATCAACAATCATCATTGATGTCATGTATCCAAACCCGTGCCATGCGCACCGAGTTTGTCGTATAATTTATTTAAGTTCATTTAATTTTTAGTCAAATGAATTGAAATCATGTGTTTATGATATTTTAATTTCAAAATTTTCTATTAGTGAACATTATTAGAAAACTTCTGTTGATAAATCTACTTAAGAATATCAAAGCTATAGTATAATTATATTTAGAGCACAATGGCTTTATACAGACGAACAATGATATTGACCATAAATTGTTCCCAATTTTGTGAGCACTGTATTATTGCGCATATATGTTACTTATTTTTTAAATGTAAACGATACAAGTTGGGCATAATGTTATCTTTTGTTTAATATCTAAAGGAAAAGTCTATTTAGACACCAAATTTTGACACAATTGGTGACCCACTGAATCTCTACTATAGGATCATCCTTGGAATCTTTTGTATCATCAGTTGCGTCAAATTTTGTGTTCAAATAGCTGCTTCCGTATCTAAATTACACACAACTTGGTTTGATATTAGTGTTCTAAAATTGAAATAGAGAAAAGTTTGACCAAATGAAATAATGTTTAAATTTGGTTCAAATAACATTTCAACATCTGCATTGCTACACTCTGTAAAAATTAGTAGTACTAGTTAAATTAGTTAAAATACTGCAGTAAATGCGAGCCCGTGAACTTTTTTGGATATATTTCATAGCTCATATAAATCGTCTTTAACTAAATCTTTTATCAAAAAGTTGATGCCAAACCACCATGGATAATCGTTTGGAAGAATATTTGATCTACTATGTAGTGAAACAATCTAGGAACTGTATTATGCCCATGGTATGCATTTCTCAAACTATGCATCAAATTCCTCATTTGAATTAGCATTGGAACGACTTTCGTTTTTCTTATGTAGTATATACTTCTATCTATATGTTTATGTTCTATCATACTACGCACACAAAAAATACCATCATTAACAATTTGGTCCACTATAATAGTTAACCGGCCCTCAAAATTAGGCGTGTAAATCAGTTGGACCGGATGAAGTGTCTTCAATTTCTGTCCTAAATAAAATCAGATCAGACATAGAACATATGAGATTTATGCTCGTATAAATTTTGTTGTCTTACCTCGTGTCCTAACTGAAATCAGACGGGCACACATTTGCCAGATAAGGACACGAATGGACACGGACAGACAACGCTATTTATATCGAATTTTGCGTCTTTTATAGTCTTCAACTATATACTGAATTACAAGAATTTTGGATGAATTCAAATGAACACAAATCATACGAGATTTTTTCCTCGTAATAATTTTGTTGTCTTAAATGAAAATCGAACGGAGTCGGTCAGACATATATTAGCCACGGATGCAAACGGACATCGAACACTCATAAAAAATAAACAACTCTACTCAATGATATCATTTAGGGCTATTAATAGATATTCAAAAAATTTGAAATCTATCGAATACTAAGACATGCACATTCGAAGACTATCAATTCAGTACTTTTTAAGATTGTAATTCAAATTATATGCATTTTATTACAGTGTGAGATGTTTATTTACTATTTTATTAAATTAGATTTTCATGATATGCACATAAAATTCATAAACTGCTTCAAATTATTTGTTATCATCATATTTGTTTATTTGTAACACATTAATAATCAAGAGAGTGTGTTAAACTAAAAGAATTCATGTTTCTTAATTTATCGGTCGTTCATGGATTTGATAATTATCTGATATTCATTTGTATCCGTAGACGGTAGATATGAGTATTTGATGTCCGAAGCTGATTTCCGATATGAATACGACACTATCAGCATCTAAAATTATCCTTAACAGACCTAAATATCATTGGTAATTTACTTTTTTTTTTTTTGGTTTGATTTTGGTCTTGATTAGCAGGATTGTTTTCTAAAGTCTATGAATCAACTTATCCAATATCAATGATACAACCCAGAGCATGTACCTTGAAACCTTAATCATAATATATTTCTATCAATGTTTGGTTATTTAAAACCCTTTATATATATATATTATTATCATCATTATTAATTTTATTTTATTTTAATTTTGGGTTCCATATCTAGCCAACCCCAACTTGTTTGGGATATATGGCTTTGTTGTTGTTGTGTTGTAAAAATACATTACATACAATACCACAAGTGAGCAGTGCGACAAAATTTCAGCATCAAAACATCGTATGATGGAATAAGCAAAATTCCGTTTCTCTTTAGTTTATTATATATAATGTAAATTTATTAGCTAATACTGATAGTGCTAAACCATGAAAGGATACAAATAGAACAACATTATCATAAAACACACATTGCAACACTATGATAAATAAATTTCGTTAAATTGCTATATCAAGCATGTAGCAACTATTACAAAATCAGTATAAACTATGAGGATTACAAAGTGAGATTGAAACATTAAAAAATAAAAATTGGGTAAAAAAGTAATAAATTAGTATAAAATCCACAGCTTCATCAAGCAACATCAACCTTCTTGAAGAAGCAGAACCTTGTTACAATCCAATATCTTGAAGCATTTCTGCTACTACAGTAAAACAAAAAATTTACCAATTTGGAATTTTTGAAAAAGGCATTAGTCACATTACTATCAAAATACATCGAAATTACATAATAAATTATCAACAATATATATTAACATAAGGAATGTGATTCATATGTAGCATTAGTTCCGTATGAACCGTGATAATTGGATGGTCGGTTGTATAACCCTCGACAACAGCAGTACTTAATACATGAGTTTATAAACAATGACATTGGAATCAAGACAAACACCATCAAATCTGAAATTAGTAGGAGAAAAATTAATAAACTAAAAAGGAATATCTACATAGTTAGAAAACAATAGTAAAGCATAACAACCAATAGATAGTGGATGAATGTCATGATCAGGATGCAGTAAAAAAATAGCTTATGCTTTATATATGTATGTGTGTGCGTAGGAGCGTTCCGCTGCATCCCTACCTTCTTATTTCAATCACATATTTCTGTTTCTCCTTTTCCAGTAACAATATTTAAATAGAGAAAAGTGGCTGAAAATAGGAGACGATTGGAATGTTGTGAAGTTCTCCTCATATATATGACAGTTACCCATCCATTTCCAACAAACTGAATTCACACAGTACTTATCGGTTTAACTTACATGACGTATACATATGTAGGTTGCTGATTTTCTCATATCAAGAGGTTGCACGTAGGACACAAAGAATTGAGTGATTACAACCATCACAACTGTAAAATGAGAAAGCCACTTTGCTCTATAAAGACTTAGGATTGGGAACGTAGTAGTGGGCAAACCATTTGTAGTGTTATGAATCGATCATCATTTCATAATAAAAACATAAATTGAACTGGTAGCAATAAATGGAACATAGCCACGACTTTCTTCCAAGGTTTTAAATATCGGATATCGGTCACGTTTCGTCTCGGCGATTTTAGTGACTCGGTATCGTTTCGGAGGAGGTCTCGGAGGAGACGAGTACATCTCAGGCGTCAATATCGGATTTACATATCGGAGCTTAAAGTTCATATCGGAACCATATCGGCGTACATTTTATGTTAATAATTATATATACTAAATGACATCATTAAAGCATTGAGCATAATTTAGGACAACATTAAAGCACTACAAATGAAAGTCATGCATTCATTCATAAAATGACATTGCATGCATTCATAAAATGAAAAGCACTACAAATAAAGAACAAACACTTCACATAATGACCTTATGTAGGACATACCATGCATTCATAAAATGACAGCATTAAAACACTACAAATGACAGCCAAAAAAGATAGCCAAACCAGAAATTGAACCGACTACAAATGACATCATGCATTCATAAAATGACAGCATTAAAAGCACTACAAATGACAACATTAAAGCACTACATAGTCATGTCTGTAATTGAACTGACAAAAATGACAGCCAAAAAAGATGCAAACCAGATATGTATATATCGGTTAGTAAATAATCCAGCATTAAAGCCTTCATAAAATGACATAACAGGCAAGGATTCCACAACATAAATTTCAGAATAATAAAATAATACGAGCTAATTAGAGTGGTACAAGTACATGTAATGTAAAAAAAGTACAACTAAATTCAGTGGTTAAACATGTGATAGGACATAGCATTGATCTGATAACTAAAAGGGGTTACTCGGCGAATTCATAGTTTGAATTGAATGAATAAATGCAGACCTAACCCTGCATGAAGAATACAGAAAGCCAACAAACACATGCAAACCCAACCAGCATACAAGCCTTGCTTATTATATATAAAAAAAATCGGGTGATATATCGTGATTTCGTCTCGGTCAAGATATCGGCCGATATATCCGAAACGAGATACATAACGGTATATTATTTTTCGTATCGTTTTGACCTCAAAACGAGATCTTGGCCGAGATATCGGCCAGTGTAGTCTATAGCGCATAGCGCAAAATAACGCAAGGCTTGCGCTATGCGCTATAGCGCGCGCTATTGCGATCATTTAGAAAAATAATTAATTAAGTACATTTTGCCTAACTGAATTTTGTTTTTGTTTTTTAAGCATATTTTGTGTTATATTCAAACCGTTCAAGACTCCAAATACAAGCACCGCCATATTTTATGCATGTATTTTTTTATGTAAAATGTAATATATTACAGAAGATTCGATAAGTTCATATTGTACATTCAAAATTATCGATGGATATAATATATTTGTATCTTACAATTTGAAATTTATTCTTATAACTGTGAGTTATGATGAAATTTATTTCTATTTATCAATTATGGTGATATAAAACTCTAAGAAAAAATGCATAAAAATACACTTTTGTACAAAATGATTTAAAAAAAATCTATTAACAAGTACTAAGAAAAAATATATAAGAACAATTGTAAAGTGAAAATAAGATCAAATGAAAATAATATATGAAGTCTACAGTAACAAGATTCAAATAAACAAAAGTTAAATGTGATTCAAGTGTACGGTAACAAAACAGAGAAATTATATTACGCTTTTAAATTTTTGAAACATGGTCACTAGTTTCATCTAAATAATAACCATTAACCATTATTTAAGCGATCATCAATTTCTTCTTTCGAGTCATACTCTACGTCATTTTCCCTCCAAATCATTATAAATACAAATAACATGTTATTTTGGGTTTAATTCACTGTTCAAACATTTAAAAAGGAGAAAAAACAAAATAGCGCGCTATTTAGAGCTATGCGCTATGATAAAATAGCGCGCTATTTTTGCGCTATAAGGAACCCTTGCGCTGTTATAAGTACAATAGCGCAAGCAGTGCGCTATTTGTCGCTATAGCGCGCGCTTTGATAACACAGATATCGGCCGAGATGGCCGATATTTAAAACACTGCTTCCTTCTCCTCCTGAACTTCGTAAACCTTAGAATTATTGAGGAAAAAGATGGGTGTTTGAGTGTGCACACACATGATTGTATGTGTGTGTTTATATACATATTTGTGCGTATGTATAAAAAGGCTGGATAGGAAATGATAAAGATGCCCTTCCTCACAAATTCTTCTCATGTACATATCATGTACACTCCACAATTCATAGTGAAATTCATAAAGAATGTTTTATCAAGAAAATCAGCATTTTGTAGTCTTCACATTATTTTTTGGTCTTTTATTGCTAAAAATGATTGAATTTGGAAACATAATTTTGTCTTCAATTTAAAATTTTCATGCAATTGTAGGGTGAGGCCCTAACACATTCATGGTTGAAAATTTTGAAATGTCAAGGCTATAGACATGCTTCTTCTACAACTTATGCAATGCCTACGCAGTAATACTAATTTCTATTCAACCACGTTATTATTGTTTAACTTTCAACCAAACTCCCTTATCTGTAACGTGTTATACTCGTCATCAACTTTATCCAAACAACTCTTTTTCTTAGTCTAATTAACGTCTAATCTTTGCCATAAGTTATGCATTCTGTATTTTTTACTTAAGCAATTTTTTAAAATGAAAATAAAAATAAAATTTGGGTGCTTAGATGGCAATACATATCATCACTATATGTCTTAGGTTGTATACAACATGACACATGTCAATATATGTTCGAATCACGTTGCACAAATTTCGAACTTGTGGTCTATCAAAATAAAGTCGAAGTGTCTATGCTGAGGTAACATTTCTTACTATGTCTACTGATGTGCCGTAGGTAGTTTTGTTAGTTTCTTAATTAACTTTCGCGATATAGGCACGCATGTGGGGGAGAGAAATCATTACATGGTTGGGAATAGGTATATATCCCATATCTAGACGATGTGGTAACAATAATCAATAAATGTCAACCACAAAAGACATGCAACATATCTTTGTATTTTTGGCATTAAAAAATCATAGGTTCATAACTCTGAATAAGAAAATGGAAATATATTTCGATTTCAGTTTATAACGATACTAAAATGTTTCCCTCGAGAGATATGAAATAATATTCCTGCACAAGTTATAGTTGACATCTCAAAACCCATAACGTGGAGAGAGAAAACTCACATATTTGCACACCATGAGGTTGTGGAGTAACACCATGTGCTGGGCGACAACCACAGTCGGAGATACAAGTGTTGATCCGAGGCAGTATTACATCATTGGATGAAAAGGAAAATATTAAAATGTTTCTAGGAATGGAGCGATATTATGAATCATATGTGGGGGAAGACATGGGGACGGGAAAATACAATGATAGAGAACCAATGAAAAATGAGCAGGAATCGGTAATCGGAACGACTTGAGCATCATTGATTTATATTGTTTCCAAATTTTTTACCATGAAAAATATTTATGCAATTTAAATATTTTCAGAATAAACTTTTCCCATTATGATTATATGTTAACTTCTTCAAAAGTATTTAAGAATGGAAAATATACTGATTTTGGAAACCAAAGATTAGCTTGCAAAGTTTTAAGATCTTAAAAATAGTATATGGGTATAGTGTAAATGGTTAAATAATAAATGTACTAGCATGTGAAAGATCAAATCAATTTAACATGCTCAAGCTTTATGTATTGTATAGATGATCAAATAAAAGGCCTGGAGCCATCAAAGTAGTTGTTGAACATAATTTATGTTCAGTGCCTAATAATATGGAGCTACAATATTAACTCATAGAACCAACAGATAGAACTATGTAAAAGAATCAAAGCTCTTTAATCAGCGTTCTTTTAAATCACACCAATCATCGTTTTATCAATCGAAGAAGTAGCATGATTATCTGATAACTAACATTGTACCTCAAAAGGGCAAACGAAATTTTAATCCACTTATTCAAAAAATAGACATGGGAAGGTATAAGTCGCTTAACTGTTATAAAATAAGCATAACTCTTAATTGCTAAAGGTTTACAACAAACCCCACTGCATTAAGTATCTAGAAACCAATTTATAGTCCAAGTATTCATGGTAAAATTACTGATATTTTTACAGGAAAATTATACAGCAAACTCTTGTGGTAAATAAGAAGCATCAGTAATCAAAGTTTCCCAGTTATATGCATTTACCATTATAATGTATAGAAATTATATAGTATCAATCGTAATAACCGGAATGCAACAGTGGTTTAATCATATTTTGTATAAAATTGTTGTTAGAGTTCTCAGTTAAAATTTTAATATCAGAAAAGTTCTCTCAAACTTGTTGGATTTAGGTGCACAAATAAGAGGTAGAACAAGAATATGAGAACTGCTAGACGACGTCTTCAAACGAAAAGTAAGCATGAGAAGGCATATATATATGATGAAATCAAGGTTAAAATCCATCCGAGGCTCAATGTTAGGGTTGGTGGAAGAACGAACATTGGGATGTTTTTAAACTTTATGCTAAAAGGTGAATATTTTACGGGGGATGAAAATTTACTTCGAAATCGATATGATTTAAGCATATGAACTTAGACTGATCGAGAAAAAGGATACTAATGGTCAAATATTCATATATTTAGATAATATAATAGATTGATATGTTACTCAATAAGGTGAGCGCATTTGTGTTTCACTTGGCCATAATGCATGGATAATGTAATAAGAAGCTAAAACAAAAATATATAGTTAATACATAGTTAAATATGAAGACTTCTAGTTAAAGTAACTAAATCATTATCATTACAACAACAACTAAACCATAAATCCCAAACAAGCTGGAGTTGGCTAGAGATATAACCCAAATGTATAAAAATATATATAAAGGCCAATTCAAATGTAACAGTGATAAGAAGAGTTTTGAAGTTGAAAGCATAAATAAAAGTAAGATAAAATAAAAATAATTAAACACATAATAATAATAATAATAATAATGTAATGCGACGACGATGACGATGATAATAGATGCTAAAGACTAACTAGCGTTACGCCTTATTCCCTTAATACATTCGTCGTATCAACTAAAAATACTCTTCTTAAACTATCGAAAAGCTCAGGGTTCTGGTACATGGATCGCTAACTTCCATGTGCTATTGTTCGATACCAACTCTTCGGATATACCCCAATTTCTCAAGTCTCTTTTTACTAACTCCATTCATGTTATTTTGGGTCGATCCCTACCTCTTTTTGGGCCTTCGACGCGGTTTATAATTCTAACACGCACAGGTGCATCGTGCGTCCTTTGTTGGAGATGTCCAAACCATCTCAAGCGGTGTTGGACTAACTTCTCTTCAACAGGTGCAACTCAAGTTTGGCTCGAATATCATCATTTCTAATTCGATCTCGTCTGGTATGTCCACAATGCTGCATAGCATCTCTGTTATACTTATCTTCCGGATGTGTTGCCTTTTAGTAGGACAACATTCTGCACCATATAACATCGCATGCTTGATTGTTGTTCTATAGAGCTTTCCTTTAAGTTCTGGGAGATCTTCCTATCATAGGGAATGTCAGATGCTAGTCGTCATTTCACCAATTCTGCTCGAATTCTAAAACTAACATCTTCATCAGTCTTCCCATCAAACTGCAATATAGATCCTAAATATCGAAAGGATTCCTTCTTGGATACTACTCGACTAGCCATGGCGATCTCTCCGTCATCTGAACTGATACCGTTGAACTTACACTTCATATACTCTGTTTTAGTTATGCTAAGTCTGAAACCCTTCAATCCCAAAGTCTTCCTCCACAACTCCAACTGTCTATTGACCTCTGTCATACTTCCATCAATCAACACAACATCATCAACAAAGAATATACACCAAGGAATCTCACTTTGTATACCCTTTGTGATTTCATCCATCACTAAGGAAAAAATATAGGGGCTCTAAGCTGACCCTTGATGTAATCTTATGTTAATGAGAAAGTCGCCGGTCTCACCATCGCAACCTCTGACACTGGTCACAACCACATCGTATATATCATTGATAAGTGTAATGTACTTTGTTGGAGCCTACTTTTTTTTCTAGCGCCCACTACATAACTTTCTTCAGTATTCTATCATAAGTTTTCTCCAAATCGTTAAAAACCATGTGAAGATCTTTCTTTTGCTTTCTAAACCTCTTCATAAGCTGCTTTATCAAGAAAATAGCCTATGTGGTTGACGTTATAGGCATGAAACCAAATTGATTCTTAGAAACACTTGTCAACCTCCTCAAATGATGTTCGTAGATTGCCAGATTCTCTCTTAAAGATTCATTGTATAACTCATAAGCTTAATTCCTTTATAGTTTGTGCAATTTTGAATATCTCATTTATTCTTGAAAATTAAAATTAAATGCTTCTCCTCCACTCATCTGGCATCTTGTTTGATTTAAAAATATTATTAAACAGCTTAGTTAGTCATGTTATCCCTGCATCTCTAAAGCATCTCCATATCTTAATAGAGATGTCATCAGACTCCATCGACTTGCCGGATTTCATCCGTTTCGGCGCCTTTTTTATCTCAATCTCTTGAATTCTCTGAACAAAATGTCTATCGGAGTCGTTGACAATGTCTTCCAACTTGATCGGGGAGCTATCACTTTCTTCGTTGAAAAGCTTATCGAAGTATTCTCTTCATTTGTTTTTTATCTTGTTGTCCTTCACCAAAAGTCTATCGTTCTCATCCTTAATGCATTTAACTTGGCTGAAGTCTGTTGTCTTCCTCTCGTGTAGCTTGGCTATCCTGTAGACGTCTCTTTCACCCTCCTTCGTACTTAGCCTTTGGTACACATCTTCATACGTCTGACCCCTTGCTTCACCCACTGCTCTCTTTGCATTCTTCTTTGCTATTTTGTATTTTTGCATGTTGTCCTTGCTCCTATGATGGTGCAAGCATTTGTAGCATTCTTTCTTCTCTTTGATAGTCTTTTGCACATCACTGTTCCACCACTACGAGTCTTTAAATTCTCGCTTATTTCATCTTGTTATCTCAAACACCTCAGTACAATAACCACTTTTCGAATGCAAGTTGCTATCTCATTCCACATGTCATTTGCTTCTCCTTCCACGTTCTATGCTCTTTCTCACATCCTTCTATTTTTAAACACCCATTAGGCGTCTCCTTTGAGTTTCCACCATCTCGTCCTACTAATCTTCGCTTTTTTATCCTTCACCACCTGAAGATGAAACACATGTTAAAAGCTGATGTTGAGTGATGAGACATTCTCCAGGCATGACTTTGCAATCAACACAATCTCGTTTACCGTCTCTTCTAGTTGGACAAAGTCAATTTGGCTATAATGCTGACCACTACTGAAAGTGGTCAGATGTGACTGTCTCTTCCTAAAGAAGGTATTAACAATCATGAGGTCATAATAAATAGCAAGATTTAATATTTCTTCTCTTTTTTGGTTAGTAGAGCCAACATGGCTATTGAAATCTTATCCTATAAGAAGTCTCACTACTAGGCACATCTCTAACCATGACATCTAAAAGTCTTTTTAGAAATTACTCTTGGCTTCTTCGCTTAAGCCTACCTGTGAGGCATATGCGCTAATGCATTAAGAACTGCGTCACAAATACTATTTTGACTAGGATGATCTTGTTCCCTCGTCTCCTGACGTCGACCACCCCGTTCTTAATTTTTTTGTCAATCAATATGCCTATCCCGTTCTTCTCCTGTGTACCACAACTTAAAGCCCGTGTTCTCCACCTCTGTGTTTTGATCCGTCCATTTGGTCTCTTGAACGCACAAGATATTTACATGTCTCCTAATCATAGTATCAACTATCTCCCATATCTTTCGTGTTAAGGACCCTACATTCCAACTATCTAACCGAACCTTACTAACATCGACTAGCTTTCTTGCCCCTCGCATCCGTCGAGAAAGATGCGAAGACCCTTGCTCACTTGCCACTACACGGGGCGTCGATGCAGCGTGCCACTAAGAGAATGACGGCCCAGCCCTTGCATATTTATTATTTAACACCATACCCAAACCACGATACGGTGCACAACCAAGGGAGTGACGATCCAACCCTTTCCTATTTAACACCATACCCAAGCCTCGATATGAAGCGTCACTAAGAGGGTTACGCCCCAACGAAATATCATAAGGTTGCATATCCATTAGAGAAGCTATGTTTTTATATTGACTCGCCAAGTCTATCACAACCTTCTTCCTTTATCCTGACTCAAGGAAGACTGCATAGAAAACTATACAGGTAGAGTTATTATCATTACGAACGAAACAAAACACATTACACAAGAAGAATTAATTATATTGCATATTCTTGAAATGTAACAGAACCGTAACACTAAGCTAAATAAATGAAAAAAAGCATAAATCTAGAAAATTTGCATAGTTAATGTAAAAAGTAGGTGAAAAACATGGGAAATGCATCTGTGCACCGTATGTTGATAACTTACCTTCTTTGTCATTCCTATAGCAACTCAGTTTCTACTTACACCGTATGTTGATAACTTACCTTCTTTGTCATTCCTATAGCAACTCAGTTTCTACTTATTGCATATGCTAAGTATAGGTCGGAACAAAACAAAAACACATTATATTAGCCAAATCTCAATTTCATGTACACTATAACAATTATAATTGGAAGTGGACATGTAATTCCATTAATTGTAATTCAACAAGTCAAGAAAATAAACAAATCTCAATTTTATTCTCTTCCCAGGTACAACAGAAATCTAATATCCAAATCAACGATCCTCAATTTCAGTTTTGTTTCCGCTTTCTTTCGCCAAATAAAATCCCATTAACCCTAATTAGTCCCAATTTTCATTTTTGCCGCTACATCAAGGCGGTCCCATGTCCCATGTTCAATGCCCTTTAAATTTCGATGTTGCCTTCTATTTTTTTTACAAGCTAGCAAGACACGTTTAAACTATTGTGTGTATGTTAGTGTATGGAAAACTACTAATTAAAAAAAAAAAACAACACTATAAACTTGGATGTAAATTAGATAAAGGGAATTTAAGAGAACATTCTATTTTTTTAACTAATTATACTTCAATATGAAATAGCAAGGGTAATTAAGTGGAACCTTGATTATTATGCATGTGTCAGATTGTAATTTAATACCAACGTTAGTAAGGAATTAAATAAATACAAATGAAGTATATAAAATTATCATTATTATTTTTGGATTTTAATATGATAAAATAATATTTTGTTGTTTTGAAGTTTATAAATTTTTATTTTTGAAACAAAATAGAATATAATTCAAATATAACAACAAACTATAATATATATATATATATATAATATATATATATATATATATATAGATATATATAAAAGAGGACTTGGGAAATTGGAGTATATCTGAAGAGCTGGTGTCGAACAAAAGCGTATGGAAGTTAACGATCTATGTACGAGAACTTGAGCTTTTGGTTAGTGAGGAGAGTGGTTTTAGTTTTAGATGATAGGACTAGTGTATAGGGGCATAAGGCGTAGTGGTGGTCTTCAGTATCTATCTATATATTATTATTATTATCATCTTCATCACCATCAACATCATGATTTATTTATTCACTACTATTATTTTTAATTTAATTTTATCTTTATTTATGCTTTCTTCTTTAAATCTCCTATTATTATCATATTTGAATTGATTTAGGGTACGTTTGATTTTTAACAGAAAGAGGTATTTGGAAGGGGAAAATTGGTGATATAGGAATGCGTTTTTATTTTATCCGGAAGGAGCACACGAAAGGGACAAATAAACTTTAAACTGAACGGTTGGTTTTGGAGCGTTCGTTTGGAAGGGGAAAATGTGGTGGGTCCCACGTCGATGCGTCGGATGCGTCCGACGCAGAAGCGGATGTAAAGTGAGCATTTCAGAAAACAAACGGTACCTTAGTCTTTTGGTTTTGGGTTCCATTTCTAACCAACCTCTACTTGTTTGTAATTAATGACTTGGTTGTTGTTGTATGCAATTAACAGTAAGTATACATATATTATCATGTTTGAGTTCTAACCATTCAAAGGTATATATTAATTTCAAACTAGTTCAGAAAATAATAATTAATTAAATATAAAAAACATACTTTAAACATAATATTCAATTAATTACTACATAAATACATTTTTAAAAATGTTATTACTGTTATTTGAAATGTTTATGTTTTGAAATTATATTTTCTGATTTTAAAATAAGTTTAGATATTACTTTTGAAAATTTAGAATTTTTATATTATATATGATATATGACTAGTGTATATATATACATATGTATACCTATGTATGGTTTTTGTTCAAATAGTTATTTTTATGCTGAATTTTGATATTTAAATATTGTATTTTTTTTTCCAGAAAAATCATGATCATTTGTGTTTGTGTGTGTCTATACAAGTATATACATATACACGTCTTTTTTGTGTGTGTGTTTTGAAATTCAAAATATTTCAGCTAAATCAAAGCTAACAGTCCAGATTGATAACTATATTAAGTACTTGTATCTATTTTATTTGACTCACAGATTTTGATGGATTGTAAGTTTTCAAATGGAATACAAATTTAGAATGTCCTGATGTTAAATGGATCATATCCGCAACAATAAAGTAAAACATTCATTTTTGTATCTGTAGTTACCGAGAAATGAGAATATGATGGTTGGAATGAAGAAGAGCTGGGATGCATATTCCTTTGCATATGTCCTTGTAAATAATACACAAAGTTCATGTTTGCATTAATGAATCAGGTACATGGACAGTACAGGTAGCGGTGTTGTACATAAATCGGTCTACCTTAGCATGTCAAAATATTCAAACCTCATCATGTGTGTAAGTTGCACAGCTTGGGTAAAAAACAGAGTGAGATTCAATATTCTCTAGCATTTGAACCAATTAACAGCGGGTCGGTCACTGGATATTTTATGTTGCCAATGGTTTCAAGTTCGTACCTGAAATTATTTTTGAATACCAGATTTGGATATGAGAGAAGGATATCGGATACTATCGTATTTGTTCGACGGTTAATAAATCTAAGGATATGAACATATAATTTTAGTCTAACTTAAAATTATTCTGATTTTTAATGAAATAAAATTATAAAAACATGATATAAATTAGTGCATGCGCACACGTATCGATAAAACAATAAACACTTATCATTTATTATATTCAACACACATAAACTATTGTTTCGATAAAAACCTAGTGGATAATTTTTGGATGTGCATACCTTCATATTCATATCTATATTTAATTTTCAGATATAAACGTGTATCGGGTGTCCATTTTATAGACTTAACAGTATAAGCTATGCTTCAATGGGAATGATTTGTACAATGGTATTAGGCAGTTTGCCTTGACGATCTTTCCGACCAGTCATCAAGCATTTACTGGGGGGTGTAGCCAGAATTATAAAAAATAAAATGCAGGGGTTGTTGTCATGGTATTTTATTTTGTTTCTAATGGAGTATATTAATATTGGAACTAAAAAAATTAATAATTGGCAAACTATTTGAGAATTACTTTGTTCATCATGTGTAAGAAAATTCTACATAGACACAAATTAGTGCTGCAGTAGATCCTTCATTAGAGCTCAAATCGTTTGATCCAGTTGTGTTTTTAAATGTGATGGAGATCCGCTGCTTGAAATTTGTAGTGTCCCAAACAGTCTCAACTCGTGTACCAATAGCCGCACCCGTCATATATTATTGTTTAAAGGTTTTTTCCCCTTGTTTAAATGCTATTATCTTTTATCCGAGTGACGACAATCATAGCTTTCTAATTGTAGAACTTTTTAGTGAAATTTACATCATTAAGGTTATTCGTAGCATTTTTAAAAAGATACGACCAAGTAAACAAGTTAATTATTAATTTTGATAGTTACAAGCATTAACTAATCGCATTGTAGTATTGTACATTGTAAATTAATAATCAAGGAAGTTTTAGGAAGCAACAAGTAAAATATTAAGGTAGTATTTGGTTTAAAGATGGGTTTGTGTTTTCAGCATGTACTATTATACGTGCATGGAAGATGAGAATCGGTGAAAAGCAGTCGATTTGGAAAATTATTTTAACATTTAAATCGAAAATCATTTTTTCTTGTTTTCTGTCTTCTGCGAAATATCAAAATGTATCTTTTCCCTTCACTTTCTTCCCTCTGTTAGAACAAAGAACAAATTTTCGACTCCTCGTTCTCTCCCACGCTATTTCAAGAACATACCGGAAACGCAAAACACAAAATTTGTTGTTAAGCCAAACGCTAAACATTACCTAATATTTTTGCCCACTTTTGCCTCATGGATTTTCCAGATGGGGTTATCAAATTTACAAACCTGACACCATTATTTCAGTCTTTCTTTTCTAATCCAAAATCATTCATCAAACTCTATTATCAAGTACTGCAATTCTGTATTTTGAAACCCAACTTCATGTTCTATGTTGAGATCATATGATTTCCTCCCTTGATCATTATTATGAAATCCTGTTTATATAGAGTTGCTCTCTTGTTTTATTGCTGGGACCTTAGCCGTCACCTAACGTCATCCCTAAATACGTCCAACAGTCATAGGTTAGCATTATGTAATTGAATTATAATCTCAACCTTCGGATAGGTTGTAGTAGTTTGTTTAGTTCTAAATTGTTATCTTTTATGTTCAACTCTGAAACGTGTCTGATCACATACAAAATGGCATGATGCTGTAATCTCAACCCAAAGTAAGAGTATGTATTGTGGGATAAACGGTTTAAACTCTAACTACCTCAAGTTTAGATGTACACAACTATATTAAATGCTGATTTTTGTTTGTTGTGGTGTGATAGTTCCGACAGATTCAATGCATCTACCAGAGAATGCATAGTGCATTTGTATTATTTTATCCTTTTTAAGTACAACACGAAGGACGCTTTCTACATATCCAGATAAATCGTAATGTACTTTTCGGATTTATTTATTTACACGTGTAGTAATGACTTGTTTTCTATTAACCCTTGAGCACTATTTTCGCTCACATCTTTCTTTGCATGCTTTTCTCTGGCGTAACTTTTCTCTGAATAAAAACACCGGGCATTAATTTATGAGAATATAGCTAAATAACCTTTTCCTTTGTTGTATGTAGAAGCTGATATGAAACGTGAAATGGAGAGGAAGGAGCTTGAAAGGAAAATAAGTCCTAAAGTTGAATTTGTTTCTGGAGGAACACAAATTTCAGGTTAGCTATTTTCCGCATGTTTTATGTATGCGTGGCAGAAAACATATCGTTGCTATATTGACTTTATGCTGGTATTTCAGCAGCTGTGTCTAGTGGTTTGCAGTCAGCTATAGTAGTTTCTGATGGTACAAAAGAACCCAGGCAGAACAAGAAATCAAAATGGGACAAGGTATACAACACCAAACCTCTAGTTTTTCCTCTACGTCAATTAAGAATCATATGTAATTTGATTTTCTTCAGGTTGATGAAGATGTAAAGCATCCAGTACTTCCTAGTGGGACTGATAAAATCATTGGACATGGTGTGCTTGCTTCTCGCTTATCTGCTGCCAATGCCGGTGCTGGGTATAATGCTTTTGCGTAAGTTTGATCCATATATTAATTTCTTTTATTTCCAAACGATCTATTGAAAAATAGCTATATATATAAGCCACGCAAACATGTTACACATGATTTTTGATTGTAATAGGAACATAGGTGTTTTTCCATATTAAATAGGGACTCGTTCGGTGTATGCAACCTCCTCGTGTAGCGAAACTTGAATCCCCTTGTCAGTTCTCATCAAGGACGAAGGGGGGGGGGGGGGGGGGGCAAGTGGGGGCGGTGCCCCCCCCTTGATTTCAAAATATCATTACAATTATTTTTTTAGGTTTAACCGCCATTAATGTAAAAATTACTACTTTTGAGGCATTTTTATCAATATTTATACAATGTTTTTGTCTAAAACTTGATAATATGAGACATTTTAGGTTGAAATTAAAACAAATTCAGGGTAAAGCGGTATAAATTTTTTTTTTTGGCCCCCAGTTCGAATCCGCTCCCCTATAACCAGTTTCCTGGCTTCGTCCCTGGTTCTCATAAATTTTCCTGGAAATTGTGTGCAACCTCTAGGGTTTAGTTTAAATGTTTTTTTTTTTTTCCTTTTCTTTCACAGTTGGTTTTTCAAGCTTTACAAAATTTTGCTGGTCCTTGAGGTATTATGCTACCAACCTCAAGTTGCTGATTCTCTAAATCTGTTATTTTCTGAAATTTTTGTTTTGTGCTAGTCCTCATGTTGCCTACCTATGCTGAATTCAACTGCTTGGAAACATAGTATATGAAAGTCCACTTATGTTACAATCTTACGGAATGTAGTTAAAAAAATATGCTCAAAATTCTTAAGCAACAACGGGTTAAAGAAAATTCCCAAATAATATATAGCTGAAGCAAAATATATCGAATAAAAGTTCGTGTCCAGAATCAAGCATGCATTCTTTCGTTTTCCTCACGAGTTGTGCTATCTTAAATAATGCAGCCAACAGAAGAGGAGAAGCAGAAGAAAATAAGTCAGGTGAAAGGAGATCGGATAAAAGATAATGATATTCCTATTGATCATATTGTACATAGATAAGTAGTGATTTAGTAACCACACTTCATATGTTTGTGTCCAAGGCATGATTTTGATATAAACCAGATTAGTTAGGAGAGAGGTAATTTATGTGTATATGTTTTTGTTTGGTATATTAAATACCAAGCCCTGGCGTCTGCAATTGTGCTCAATTTTTTTTCTTTTAGCCTTTATAGTAAAGTGCGGATGTGGCAATTTTTAGTTTATTATCATTATCATTGTTTAGAAAAAGGAAGGAATGGAAATATGAAAACGTAATAGGCTGCCTTTTGAAAAATTATTTCTGGACAAGCATGTTATTATGGAATGTACATAAATAGCAATTACATGATGCGTTATCGACTAGTAGCGATTAACTAAATTTGTGTTCGTGCTGTTACGCTAGAAAGCTGTTTCCATTTATTTTTTCCCCTATTATCGTGTGTGTATGTGAAGCATTCCGGAACAACTCTGTTTTGTAGCATCTTTTTAGCATGTTTATCTTATCGTGAGTTACACTAATCTAAGTCCGACAAGACTTTATAGATGTTTAATGCACATATATTATTTGTTCAAAATTTGAGCTCGTTCCGATGTTCGTAAAATAATGTATTTGATATTTAAATTTAATAATTAGGGCCTGTTCTTTTGGGGCAAACGGTCCGTTTGACTAATGGACGCATCCGTTGGACAACGAGCCATTTTGCCCCGTTTGCCCAACGGCTCAAAATTGAGCTGTTGGGTATAATTTTTTTTTTATTTAATTAATTTAAGTTTTTATAAACTTAAAAATTGATAACTTTTGCATACGAGATCCGTTTAAAACGCGGTTTTTTGTCTTGCAATCGTATCGAAATGCTATGTTATGGAGTTGGTTTGAACTGAATTGAAGCAACTTATAATTTTTCAATTTTTTAATTAATTTATTTGTTTGTGTAAATTATTGATATATATTATTTACTAAAAACAAATGATAAATTAATTAATCATTAACTAATTAAATTACGAAATAAAAATAAAATGGTCTGCTTAAATGCTCCGCTTAAATACTTCGCTTAACGCGCCAAACGCATTCTCCGCTAACTACAATTCTCCGTTCAAATACTCCGCTCAAATTCTCCGCTCTCGCTTGCAAAGAGCACACCTTTAGAGTAAATGTCTGAATGGCGAATAATTAAGCCAAGATTTTGAAAATGTTATAAATGTCGGAACGAGCTCAAATTTTGGTTGGATGATAATATATATGCGGATTGAACATCTACAAAATCTTTTTGTATTTAGATTGGTGTAGCTCACGGTAGGGTAGGGGTGCTACAAGACAGTGATACCCTTGGACGTTATATGTATGTGTCTATATATATATTCAATGGCACCGAAAACAATGTAGCACTCCAAAATGCTCCTTGACTTCCATTACATATTCTGTTTTACTCTGCCACCACTGCTCTCTCTTCCCAGTAACATAATATAAATATGTGGCTATAAGGGAGGTGCATTTGGGGTGCTCACACACACACACACACACACACATATATATATATATATATATATATATATATATATATATATATATATACAAGACACCTCTGTTTTGTAGTACCTCTATCCGTTCGTGAGCTACACTAATCCAACTCCAACAAAAATTTGTAAATGTTCAATCCACGTATGTTATCATCTATTCAAAATTTGAGCTTGTTCCGACATTCGTAACATAATATATTTGATGTTTAAATTTAACGAATAAATGTCTGAATGGTGAATAATTGATCTAAGATTTTGAAAATGTTACGAAAGTCGAAATCAACTCAAATTTTGGATAGATGATCATATATGTGGGATCGAGCATCTACAAATTCTTGTTGAATTCTGATCTGTGTAACTAACAAACGGTTAGGAATGCTGCGAAATAGGGGGCCTGGAATGCTATATATATGTATATATATATATATATATATATATATATATATATATATATATATATATATATATAAAAGGTTGTTATAACACATTCTTTCGTCGTACCTCTTGTGTACTCGAATGGTAATCATATCATTCACTTATAATTAAGTAAGTTAACGAGGAGACATAGTGATTGAAAAGAGAGAAAAAGGATAATGTGGTGGAAACTAGAGAGGGTAAGATGTACTTTTCTAGATTCACTGCTGCTTTCGCTTTCTCTTAACCCGTAGTTTTATGGACAGTCCAATGAGAGGAGATATTAATTTACACGTACAATTAGTGTTTGACAGAGTGAATCCAATCAGTGGATATTACGGGATTATAGCTATAAAATTCAATTCAATGAGCAGATTAAACTCAACAAGACTCATACGTAGGTAAAGAACAAATAATACAATGTGAAGCGTTTTGGGGTCGACGGAGACAAAATACTACAGAGAAAAAACAATTTTTGGGATATGAAGAATGATCAACTCTACATTTCTAATGAGTGATGGAACGAGTCTACTTGCAGATATAAATGCTCCGAACAAATTTAGAGAGCTGGACAAACTATTTGGAGGTTGCATAAGAAGAAGCACATGTAGATATTAGATAACATCAGATCTACCAACACCATTGGCTCAACCATTCATTGCAACTGATAGATCTTTTTATGACGATTGAATGATCAGATTACACCTGTTCAACATAGACATATTAGGCAGACCGAGTATGGTAGCTCGAGCAAACATACGATTCAACGATCACTCGTTTAGAATGAGTGTTTTACTAACGTTGTGCCGTGTTATAACATTTTGTTATTTGCTATTATTATTGTCCAAAGATGAGAGATTACCGAGGTTATTCGCGGTGATCTATCTATTTTGAATGTGACAGGGACACAGTTTGAAAATGATCGGATACGCACCGGAGCAAAAATTGAAATATGCTGGTGCCAGCATATAGAGGATCAATTATCCTAGGGAGCTACAAAGGAAGTGTGTTGTGATGAGATTTCCAATCAAGATTGCATGAGTGGTTACCAAAAATAAACCGTACCACAGATATATGCACACTCCAGTTTTGATTAAGGGATGAACTCAGTTGAAATTCGGCAAGATGCTGCCGAATTTATTAGTGGAATTCGACGAGAGCACGTCGTGTTTAGGTTTGAAAGTCGGCAAAGAGCCATGGAACATGATTAAAATCGGAAAACGGTTAAACGTAAAGGCACACTCAGGTTAACTGTCCTATGAATGGTATCTTGGATGTTGTGACATTTGGTGAAATTTAAAAGCATCGCTAAAATCCTATTTATAGAAAATAAAGATATTAAAGAACGAACGATGACAAATAGAGGGTTCACGCGACCATGGAAAAGCAGTCCACGTGTTATTTTATGTGGCTTGTGCCTTGAATGGTTTTCCGTTCTTCATTTTGATTTATATACGGATGTTGTCGTTTATAAGTGGACCTATGGTTAACAAGCAACGTATAGTGATACGTTTTTCGTATCTCATGGATCACCAATCCTATCAATCTATGATTTTCATGGATACATTTTTCTAAATGTATATGTTATTTTTTTATAAAAGTTAATTAATTTGGTTAGTGCTTTCCCGCACACCTCAATTTAATATATAAATTAAATTTACATAATCAAAATAAATCAAATTCATATTATACTTAACAAAATATACACCATGAAATCATTCAATGACTCACCTAGCAAAAGAAAGCATTTTATAGTACATAATTTGGTTTCCTAATGGCCTATATAATTTAGTTTCATGATGGCATATATAAATTTTCCACTTTGACTTTATAACAAATAAGGTGTTGTATAGTTAATTTAACTCCATATCTGCAACAACTCACCTAACAAGAAGAGGTAGTGTATTAAGAAAGCGAATTTTTTTATATTGTATATAGTGAAATGAAACAATAAGAGAAACAACTCACCTACAAAAGTTTGGCTTTGTGATATCCTTCCTCCTCTTTGGCTCAAACCTACAAAAGTAGTCAAGCCTTAATGTTTATTTACATCAAAATCTAATCTAACAATGTCTTGCCATGTGTACACAGTTAAACTTTTCCTCTAAAATCGGTTCATATAGAAATATATTTCATTTTATCTAATCTAACAATGTCTTGCCCTATGTTTCACTAACATCTACAATATTCCTGTCGACAATGACAGAATATGATTGACTCTTCCATAGAAACAACATACATTGTTTATTCCATGGCTCTTTCAGCGACAGTATACCCTACAAAGGAAACCATTTTTTAACTCAGCTAAAAGTGGGTTGCAACCTGACAAAGAAAATTTGCTTGAAAATTCTATTATAGAATCCAAAAACTACTGATAAAAATTATATAAGTCAGTATTTACATGGGTTGAAGTACCTGATACTGGATCTTGCCCTGATTCCGAGTTAAATGCTGGTTCAATTTGGATTTATAAGCTTCCTTGTCTGCTTGTTAGAAAAAACCTGCATTGCAAAAAAAAAAGGGGGATGTTTATCCGAGTGTATCGTTTTACACAAGAGCAACTACAATGCATGCAATCACTCTCTACATAACAACTTCTTCATTTGATAAGCTGGGCATTTTGATTCTTCAGCCTGGTTAAATTAAAACTTTGGTTTGGTTTTTGACATTAAAAATATCAGATATTTTATATTTGCTAAGGAGCTATGGTAGCAATCCAACGTTTCCTTGTAAAAGATACGCCATCTCATACAAAACAATGATACCCCAAAATGTTACCCATTCATGAGAGTTGTGATTCAATTATTTTTCTTTCAACGAAATGTCTAAGACGAATAACTGTATATTTCAAAAATAATGTGATCACAATACCTGGAATTGTTTGATTTATGTTCATACATTTCCATAGGCTACCTCAACTCATGTTCTCTTTTTCTCAATCTTTGGACCTGGAAAACAACACATATATTTCAGAAAAAATACAATTCTTAAGCCGAACCGAGTTGAATGTGGCGAAAACATCCATTATCAAATCATGGATAAAGTGAAAATATGAATTATTTAATGCATAAAAATGTTATACAAGAACACCTGCTACAATTTGGAAGCCTAAAAGCTAGATTTTATATATAAACTAATCCATTATGTTATATGCTAAAGAATTTAGACAATTACTTGAACAAGCCTTAAAATGACAAAGCAGACTAGAATAACATGACCAAGAAAAGTTTAGAGTTTTGTCAAAATTATGTAAACATGAGCAGAAATTGAATATTTTCTAGAAATATTATATATGTATGTACACCCTATAACTAATAATTTGTTTTATTCACAATCTGAGCACTGCGTAAAGGAAAGCTAATACCTACATTCCCAACATAATATCCAAATCCTACTTGACAAAATTAACTCTAATAAACAACTCGAGTTCCAAGCATATGCAAATAAAACAATTGAGAAATTAGTAAAAGTAAAATACCGCAGATGCTTGATTGAGCTCATCATGATGCACAGGAGTTCAATCCTCTCTCTTCGCTTTTGAGGTATATTTCACATGATGACAGTTTTTCTTCTTTTTTCTTAAAAATAAGAACTTGAAGTCAAACATTTAAGTATATATTACCACGTACTGTTGATTTTGTTCAAACTCAATTTACTGTTTGATAGACATGGAATTTGATTGTATAAATTTCTCTTCTAGCCCACACACTAGATATATGTAAGAGTTTAACTTAGCTATTTTAACCAAATCCGATTATTACTAGGGTGAATATTATTGAATGTGTGTATGTGTATCATTTTCATTTGTTGAATGTGTGGACTTCTGTTATGAACTTGGGTAAAAGACAAAGAGGATTTCTTGAAGAATTAGAGTGGACGGTTAAGCTAAAAAATCTTTGAAAATCTGAATGCCATGCACTTAAAGGTTCATTTTAAGCAATAACAGAAAAGGTATAAAACAACCGCCAAGGTATGAATGCCAAGTTGAGAAATTTACAAATTATAACCATTATTACAGATGCACACTAGATTTTAGGAGAAGTAAATCAAACTGAATAAAGATCAAAAAAGGATGATACTAAATCATAAAAGCTAATAAGGATCATAAAAGCTAATAAGGATGATACCCAGCTATTGGGAGAAAGCATAGAAGCGATACCAAGAAGTGCAAGAAGCGATACCAAGAAGTGCAAGCGGCAAAGAATTAAAGTCGGTACCGAAGCCTGAAGGCGCTGACATGGGCCGATATTAAGAGATTGATGCAAAATGGGGGATTTCCCACACGATTGGTAATAAAGGGGTCCGAATCTTCTACAAATAAGACCCCTAGGGGTCAAGTTTTAGGGGACTTTCTCTCATTCCAAAATCTTGTACTCAATTTTAAGATACTAAGCCTTAATTTGGAGATCAAATTGGGGATTTCTCCTGTAATCTTCCATGTATTTCATCAATTGATCAATAAAGGAAATATTTAGCATTTACAATGATTGTACTTGTCATTCAACTACTAACTTGGATTCAAAGCGTTAAATTGGAAGTAATTACCAAACCGACCTCAATGAACATTCTAGCTTCAACCAGCAACGAACTTATGAAGTCCTTGTCCCAAAATAACCTTTTTTCCTAAGTATTGTAAGCGTGATACTCACTTCTTGAAGGAAAAGTAACTAATCTTCAAACTTGGGACATCAATATCTAAAAAAGGGCGAATTAAGTCGATCTTGGAAGAACTAGATTACACCAAGATCCACAATAGTAACCCTACATTCGGGTGTTGACGATTTTTATCGTTAACATTTTTGCGCTAGAAGGAGGGTTTGAACCTCAGGTGACCTATCGGCCTTCATATTTAGTAAAAAGTCCTTCTAGTAGAAATTAAAATGGATCATAAGTCTAAGAAAGTTCACTATGATTCAGGGAAGGCTGCTCATGTTTCAAGGAAAATTTGTTACAAACCAAAAGGAGGTAACTAAGATTCAGAAAAAGATTTCGATATTACAAAAGGATGTTTCCAAGGGGATAAACGTAAGCCCAAAAAAGAATATCAGACACTCCGATGGTGTAACAGTGGAAAAAAGATTATAACCCTTTCATGCTACCAACATTGAGATAATAAAGAAGGAATAGTAAAAATATGGGATCAACCACTTAAGGAGAAGAAAGCAATACATCCTCCGATAAGATAACTTCTTTGTAAAGATGATAGATCGATTCGATCTGAACAAGGGTCTTCTGATTTGTTTGTAATAAAACTAGCTTATGTAGATTTAAGGATCTACAAGGAACGTATGCTAAGGTTGGAAGCCTTAAGTATAATTAATCAGAAGAAGGTCGAGGCCTATGATCCAGGCAAATGAAGCATAAACCCTTTCCATTTTGGGTCGAAACCTCTCTTTGCCTACAAAAGGATTTTAAAAAAAGACGACGATTTATTTTCGAAAATAAGGAATGCCATTCAAAATTATTTTAAAGGAACTATATTTGAAATAAAAATGATAAAGGATTATGATGCTTTTGCACAGAGGTGGAAATCAAATATTAGGGAAGTTGAGTCTGTCTCCAATCCCCAAAGGATTTTCGAAGAGGCATAATGCATGAAAAAGGTTTCATATCAAATTACGGAACCCATAGGAATCTTAAAATGGAAATCATCATGGACGAAAGTGAGGTACCATTATCGAAGTCGAAGAAATTGAAATATCAACTTCTAAAGGGAACATCTAAGTTAAAAATAACAAAGAAATTCAATTTGACTACTTCTATTGGAAACATATACTTATTGACAAAAAAGAACTGGATTATAGGCTGACAAACAAAAAAACCACCTAAGTTTGAAAAGAACAAGGGAAAATCCTACTATCCTTATCACACAGTGAATGGTCACTAAACTAATCATTGCGTAGCACTTGAAAGGATGATCATTCATTTCATTAAGCAAAGAAAACATGATCAATATGTAAAGAGATGCTGAATGAATTTAATAAAATTGAGATTTATTTCAAAATAAAAAATTCTACCTGGTTGGAGGTGAATTATTCAATAATCTCAAACGTCCTTGATGTAGTTAAGGCACTTCCTGAAAGGGAGGAGGATAAGCCCACTACATTCCTTGGTATACCAAGGTTCATTCCTAAAGAGAGACGACGGTAAGCCCAGGAACATGCACCTGGCTCCAAACACTAAGCACAACCTAGGCACCTCTTGGAGGAAGTAGGGAAAGCCACCAGTCCTTCTTATAAGGCCTAACCGATGCAGTACAAGCCCTTCGTTCCCATCACCAATCTGGCTTTTTCAAGGAGCCCTCTAGAGGAAGGATGCATAATATCTTGGTCCCATCACAAAAAGTGTCCTAACCAAGGTTTAGAAGTGGAGCGTGCTCTACCTTTGTTCTTTTAAAGAAATAGTCCTGCCTCTGCTTCGGCTAAGCACATCATGCCTCTGCTCTAAGGATGAGCATGCCTCGCCTGAAACGATTCGGATTTCGCCCGGACCTATCAATCGTTAAATCGACTAAGACCGTTCAAAAACCCGAATATGCTAACTTTGGGCATACAACACATCAGAACAAATAACAAAAGACTTTTATAAACATTACATTAATGTTACATCAGAGTACATTGATATAATAATACAACAACGGAAGATAATTTACAATGAATTTAATACAATGCAGCGGAAACGATTAAACTAACACAGCGGAATACTATCATGCTCTGGACACAGCTTTAAGCTTCGATCCAGAATCCTGCTTAATATATCTGCAAAATAAGCTACTCGACTGCCCGTGTGGAAAATATGGGCGTCTGAGTTTGCAAGTGAAACAAACTACAGGTCAGTCATGGGACTGGTATGAGAAATCTTACTTAACCTAAATAATAATAAGGTTAATCACAGGACCCGCCGCTAACGCGGAACAAGTTTACTCCACTGGATTTCCAGTGCAAGAAATAAAGTAAATCGTTAAACAACACAATGCTTTTTAGAAAAATGAAACCATTATAAGACTCAAGTCCCATCACACAATGCAACGCAAACCGAAGGATAGAGTTTTACCTTATAATGGTTAAAAATGCTTGATACGATAAAACGGATTTGATATTAAAATTAGTGTATATATGTTTCAAAAATATTTCAATCATAATGTATCGATCATAGATGGCATAACTACCATATACTATGTCGCCATACTAGTTATACAATCAAAACCGTATGGTGTCGTATTGGAAGTTGGATTTCCATCATGAACCAAGGTAAGGGATCGTCCTTACCGAATTCGAGACAATCTAGCCCATGTCTCAGGCAAGTACTCAGTCAAGCCTTAAGAGTCACATGGCCGGTCCCCAACTTACATTGGTGGATTATATATAAATTCCTGAACAATATGTCTCCCCGCCCTATGGGGCGTAAAATAGAGCCACCAGGGACTCAAATACTGAGGCGCCTCGCAATCCATCATCCACATAAATAAAAATATCTGGGCTTGTAAAACCCAGACACCACTCCTAGCTAGAAAGAAACGCATGTTCTCCCTGGATCCTTCTCCCGTTTCTGGTTCATACCGGGGCGTGAGGCTCCCGAAGTATTGCTACACAAAGCTATGCTAAATAAAGTTGTGCTTTGATCATCAACCACAAGGCTCTCCTTTTCCACAAAAGCCTTGATCATTTGCATCTTAGCATGCCACATTGTCAATCCATAACATACCATTGATTTCTGCCAATATATAACCTCTTATTTCATACGTCTCAGAGAAGGGTGTTAAGCAAGAGAATAAATTCTCCGCCACCAAACAGATATATATATATATATATTTATTTAGCAGAGATCAACGAATACAGCATAAAGAAATACAACGTCATACATACCATCCATTTACAAGTCCGTTCTGGGTCTGAACAAAACCGGAGACACCTTATTCCTCGTCCCATATGTCTAATACAAGAGAGAGGTTCTCGCATATCCATCGATCTCCAAGTACGTCTGGACAATCACCACTTATTACCTTGTCTTGGGATACCTCCCAATCAAGACATCAGTAATCATCCAAACGATGTAAAGATCTCCGGTCTTCAACCACCGTCTTCATCTTCAATTTTTAATCTTCGTAGTAATTATTCAGAATGGGTTAAACTCGGTCTTTCCGAATAACTCATGTATTTTATAATCAACAATTAAGTGCTATAAAAACACATCATACGTTTCATTCCAATTCAGAATATTCTTTTAATAAAATATTCACATTACTAGGGAAAGATTCCCATTAATTTTATCAAAGATAAATTCTTTTAAATTTATTCTTTAATCTTCTTTTTAAAGATTCATTAAAACTCCAATTTGGTTTTAATATCAAAAATCATTACTTTATGATTATCCAATTTTAAGAAACTAATCTTGGCTTTAACTGGGTTAAAAAACCAATGTCATTTAAAACACAGTTCACGATAAACCCAAAATCATCTTCCATTAAATATGGAATTTTCAAAGAAATCAAATCAATATATAATCGATATAAATTTCCGTATCAGACTAATAATATAAGTGGAATAACGACACAGCCTTTTAAATTCCATATATAATAACGATCGTCTTTTACAGAAGCTTATCTTGATTTTTTATTAAATCAAATTCCATTCAATTACAATTTCTTTTATTCAATTAAAAAACTTTATTTTGGAAAATTTCCATCAAATGTAAATAAAAATATTTATAAATTCTAAATCATATCTTCACTGTTAATTAGGTTAAAGAACGAATGTCGTTAAAAACACAGTTCACAATAAACCCAATTCACATTTCGTTTTATTCCAATTACTAAATATACTTGAAAACTCTAAAAATCTTAATTAAAAGATTTATTCTTTTCATCCAGGGTTTAAGAACAATGTTATTTAAGACACCATTCACGACAAACCCAAAAATCCAATTTATTTCATTTAATTTCAATTTAATATTAATTAACTGGAAAGCTTCATTAAATCTTAATTTAATGATTTATTTTAGTTAATAACTAGTTCATTTCGATAAAATTATATTTTTATCCTTTCAAATATGGAATTTTTCATCCAAAATCTTTCCAAATCATTAATTATGATTTTACATAATTTTACCATATTTTTAATGATTTTATCAAGGCCCGTACAGATGGTTTCCAATAACGGCCACCGAACTGCATCCATAGCGCCCTTTTCTGAAATTGATTTGGACACAAATCCAAATCCAAAAGTTAGATTTCAAACTTCTTATATTCATTGAAAAGCTCTTTTCGATACGAATCCAATGGTTCTGATTTGTAGGAGAATCCGACGGTCGGATCTCCCGTTACATCAATTTGAAGTTAATGGCCGAAATTCGCGAACGGTCACTACGCGGCGCGTTCTATTCAGGCCATTAAATATATTATATATATTTCATCGATTTCCATTTAAAACGTATTTTATAAAATATTTATAAATTCATTTTAAAATGATTTTTAATTCCATTTTCAATTTTAAACCAAAATTGAATATTCTATATTTACATCATATTAAAATATTAATATTTTCAAAATATTATATTTTGAAATCACTACTTTTTGATATTCATTATAAAATGAATAAAATCGATCGATAAACCCGTTCGGGTAAAAAAATGGCATTTGCTGCTTAACTCGGCTTCATATTTTTATATTTTTGTGTCCACCCAAAGATGGACATAATAATCATAATTTTATTCTTCACTGAATATGATTTTAAAATATTCGTTATTTTAAAATATTCTTTATTTTAAAAGATTCTTTATTTTAAAATATTCTTTATATAAAAGATATTCTGAATCGGAAAGCGACTCAACCAATTACCATATAATTTCAGTTATATGGATTTCATACATTGCATGTATATAACCATAATGATAAATAACCATTAAGCAATCCATTTACATCCAAAGTGAAATTTACCAAATATGTGAGCATTAAAATAAATAAATAACATTCATCACAGACTGTCAATCCATTGATTGACATATAGCTAAATATTGGGACTAGCGTATAACAAATATCATCCCAATACCCGTATGGGGTTTCCAGACAACAACAGTTTATTTAAATACATTATTGGTTAATGAATTTAACCAATTATAGTTCAGTTAGAATTATTTTCTATTTAACAAATTTTCACTATTTAAATTATAAATAAATATCTATAATTTAATTTCAACTGCCATACTAATGTTAACATTATTTTTGATACGTTAAACATTTCAACATCACAAACATATATTTCAAGACGTGACTAATTCTTTTATATTAACATGGCCAACATGTATATGACATCATTTTAGTCTAAAAAAGCATATTGATAAATGATCATTTTTATTTTAACATCGGTAAAATGTAAATGACATGATTTTAATATATCAATACATGCTCAACAAATGAACCTTTTTCTAATTCTGCTAATATGTAACTGATTATGTTTTAATAAACAAAACATATATAATCAAATGAACATTTTTCGGTTCCATTAACATATGAATGATAATGTCTTAATAAACAAACCATATATTATCAAATGCACATTTTTTCTATTTTGCTAACATATACATGATAATGTTTTAAATAAACAAAACATATAATGACAAATGGTATTTTTTTTTTCTATTAACATGTAAATGACAATATTTTGAATAAACAAAACATAAAATGACACATTTATTTTACATGACATTTACTAACTAAATGACATTTTTATTTAACATGACATTTTCTAACAAAATGACATTTTTATTTCTAACATAACATGATTCTAAAAATGACATTTTTCATTAACATGACATGATTCTAACAAAATGATATTTTAATTCCAACATGACATTTTATAAGTTGTTAATGACAAATAAAGGAAAATAATTTTACTGTCATAACATGTTCAATGTTTCTAATAACAAATAAAAAGAATATTTTATATGCATAATATGTCCTATGTTTTTAATGACAAAATAAAAAGAGAAATTATTTACATGACATGTTTATTTATAAAATACGTTTTCTATATAAATGACACATTTATTTATAAAATATGTTTTCTACATATTTGACATATTTATTTATAAAATATGTTCTAACTAAATGACAATTCTTATTATTGTCTAATCTTTGTATTTAAAACCAGTTTCATTTTAATGATTCAACATATAATAAAATGTATATCTTATTGTCTAAAATATATTGTTTAAAACATGAATATTTTTATTTTCATAAATACAATAAAATATGATTTTCATTGTGAGTAAATCCTAGATCTACACAATTTAACACAATTAGTTCATCTCCACCACAAACAACCAAATCAAATCTCATACATCACACATATGAAAATTACATGTAAATCTCATATTGAAATCAACAATTATATTTGATTTAAATCAGAGATCTCACATTGGGTTTTGAATTCTTCAAAATATTAGATCTCTCTGTCTCAGCTCTGGTTTGCTCCATTTTGTAGATCTTGTTTCTGCGATTCCAACGGTTTCAGTTTCGTCGGGTTTGGTTTCTGTTTGAACGCGTTATAGATTTTTGAATATTTGATTACATTAAATAATATAATGAATTTTATAATTAAAATAATTTACATCTTCTTCATTCAATTTCCAAGACCGCTCCTTTCTGGCATTAACGAAACCAAACATCGTCACCTTCCTCCTCGAACCGCACGCCACCGGAGGGGTCGGACCCTGATCTGATCATCCCACGTCGACGGCCATGGAACCACCTTCCCCTATCGTGAACACCACCCAGCTTGAAGCCCCTTGGCTGCAACTTTGGAGTTCCTCCCTGGCCACGGCGATGATCCATTTTCGATCATGACCGTATGATATTGAAGAGGAAAGAAAGCTCTCTGATTGCTGTTTAGAATCCATGTATTGATTCAGTATTATTTGGATTTGATTAGCAAATTAAAATAGAACGTTGGTGGCCATTCAAGCAATGGGGCGGCGACTACTGTGTTCTATTAGGGTTTAGGTTTTGTTAATTTTAGGGTTATTTATAATATTAAATTATTTAGTTTATTAATTCAAGAAAAAGCCCGTTATCCCCTATTAGCTCCAAATTCAGCCCAACGAAAGTTGCCCCAAGCCAAATACCCCCTTCTGGACACAATGGACAAGGTCCCGTCAGCCCGTTTGGTTGTCTCAGCACACTTTTCCTTATTTTTAAATATAAATCATTTAATTTAATCGTACATTTTAATTTTTCGACGCCACATACAGACTCTGAAAATTACAGAAAAATTATTTCAAGTTATGTTTTAACGATAAGGTCCTAACAAAATTAATTTCGTTGAATTTGGAGACCGTTTGAAAAATGGCCATTTTCTGGTCGATCCAATTAGCTTGAAATTGACCAAACACATTTTCTTTTGCCACGCTCACATATTAATTCTAAAAATTATGGAAAATTAAACTTAGCAATAATTTGACATTCCGGATTCGACAAAAATGATTTCGTCGAAAACGGAGATCGTTTGTATAATGGCCATTTATACGGGCTATATATTATATTATATTCCATAGCTACTATTCTGAATATTCAACTGGCCATAACTTTTTATTCCCGCAATGAAATTTTGATTTTTCGGATTCGTTGAAAAGATATTTGTAAACAGATTTAGATATTTTTGGTTTCACTAAAATCCGATTTATTTTGCATCCTGTACAGTCATTCAAAGTTCAAATTTAAACTACCGCGCTATTTCTAACTCCTTTTATAATTAAATTAAAAAAATTTGTTCTAACTTCGATTTAAATAAATTTTTAATCGTTATTATTTAAAATAAATTATTTTAACTATTCAAAATTCAATAAAATAGCCAAAATAAAAATTTTTAATTGGTTCTGATTTTTCGGGTTGTTACAATCTCCCCCACTTAAAATCTTTTCGTCCTTGAAAAGGAAAGAAGCTGAAAGTTATTTAATTAACCAACTCAACTTTCATTTATTAATTGGTTTTAATAATTTTATTAGTTGATTAACTTTTCAAATATATATAACTTTTATATATTCAAAAATCATATTTTCTGAGATCGGATTATATATATAATCACAAATACGTTAATTATATTCTTGTCACTCTCAACTCATTCTAGGGCATTTCTGACCCTATCTCTAACGAGTTTTCTCATTCTAGGATACTACTGATCCTATCTCTAATGAGTATTCTTTTATAGGATATTACTAACCCTAACTTTGATGAGTCTTTTTTTCAGTTCTAACGAGTTGTACCCCAAAGATTTGAGATAACCAAAGCTCTGATACCAACTGTAACGATTCAGATTTCGCTTGGAACTAATCGATCGTTAAATTGACTAAGACTGTTCAAAAACCCGAATATGCTAACTTTGGGCATACAACACATCAGAACAAATAACAAAAGACTTTTATAAACATTACATTAATGGTACATCAGAGTACAGGGCATCAGAGTACATTGATATAATAATACAACAACGGAAGATAATTTACAATGAATTTAATACAATGTAGCGGAAACAATTAAACTAACACAACGGAAGACTATCATGCTCTGGACACAGCTTTAAGCTTCGATCCAGAATCCTGCTTAATATATCTGCAAAATAAGCTACTCGACTGCATGTGTGGAAAATATGGGCACCCGAGTTTGCAAGTGAAACAAACTACAGGTCAGTCATGAGACTAGTATGAGAAATCTTACTTAACCTATTTAATAATAAGGTCAATCATAGGACCACGCCGCAACGCGGAACAGGTTTACTCCATTGGATTGCCAGTGCAAAAAATAAAGTAAATCGTTAAACAACGCAATGCTTTTTAGAAAAATGAAACCATTATAGGACTCAAGTCCCATCACACAATGCAACGCAAACCGGAGGATAGAGTTTAACCTTATAATGGTCAAAAATGCTTGATATGGTAAAATGGATTTGATGTTATCATTAGTGTATATATGTTTCAAAAATATTTCAATCATAATGTATCGATCATAGACGGCATAGCTACCATATACCATGTCGCCATACTAGTTATACAATCAAAACCGTATGGTGTCGTATTGGAAGTTGGATTTCCATCATGAACCAAGGCAAGGGACCGTCCTTATCGAATTCGGGACAATCTAACCAATGTCTCATGCAAGTACTCAGTCAAGCCTGAGGAACCACAGGGTCGGTCCTCAACTTACGTTGGTGGATTATATATAAATTCCGGAACAATACGTCTCCGCGCCCTATGGGGCATAAAATAGAGCCACTAGGGACACAAATACCGAGGCGCATCGCAATCCATCATCCACATAAGTAAAAATATCTGGGCTTGTAAAACACAGACACCACTCCTAGCTAGAAAGAAACACATGTTCTCCCTGGATCCTTCTCCCGTTTTTGGTTCATACCGTGGTGTGAAGCTCGCGAAGTATCGCTACACAAAGCTATGCTAAATAAAGCTGTGCTTTGATAAACAACCACAAGGCAACAAAAGCCTTGATCATTTGCATCTTAGCATGCCACATTGTCAATCCATAACATACCATTGATTTCTGCCAATATATAACCTCTAAGCTCGTACGTCTCAGAGAAGGGTGTTAAGAAAGAGAATAAATTCTCCACCACCAAACATATATATATATATATATATATATATATATATATATATATATATATATATTGCAGAGATCAACGAATACAACATAAAGGAATACAACATCAGACATACCATCCATTTACAAGTCCGTTCTGGGTCTGAACGAAACCGGAGACACCTTATTCCTCATCCCATATGTCCAATACAGGAGAGAGGTTCTCGCATATTCATAGATCTCCAAGTACGTCTGGACGATCACCACTTATTACCTTGTCTTGGGATGCCTCCCAATCAAGACATCAGTAATCATCCAAACGGTGTGAAGATCTCCGGTCTTCAACCACCGTCTTCATCTTCGACTTTTAATCGTCGTAGTGATTATTCAGAATGGGTTAAACCCGGTCTTTCTGAATAACTCGCGCATTTTATAATCAATAATTAAGTTCTATAAAAACACATCTTACGCCTCATTCCAATTCAGAATATTCTTTTAATAAAATATTCACATTATTAGGGTAAGGTTCCCATTAATTTTATCAAAGATAAATTCTTTTAAATTTATTCTTTAATATTCTTTTTAAAGATTCATTAAAACTCCAATTTGGTTTTAATATCAAAATTATGATTATTTAACTTTAAGAAACTAATCTTGTCTTTAACTGGGTTAAAGAACCAATGTCATTCAAAACACAATTCATGATATACCCAAAATCATCTTCCATTAAATATGGAATTTTCAAAGAAATCAAATCAATATATAATCGATATAAATTTTCCGTATCAGACTAATAATTTAAATGGAATAACGGCAAAGCCTTTTAAATTCCATATATAATAACGGTCTTCTTTTACAGAAGCCCATCTCGATTTTTTTTAAATCGAATTTCATTCAATTCCAATTTCTTTTATTTAATTGAAAAACTTTATTTTGGAAGATTTCCATTAAATGTAAATAAAAATATTTATAAATTCTAAACCATATCTTCACTGTTAATTGGGTTAAAGAACGAATGTCGTTAAAAACACAGTTCACAATAAACCCAATTCACATTTCGTTTTATTCCAATTACTAAATATACTTGAAAACTCTAAAAATCTTAATTAAAAGATTTATTCTTTTCATTCGAGGTTTAAGAACAGTGTTATTTAGAACAGTGTTATTTAAGACACCATTTTAGAAATACCCAAAAATCCAATTTATTTCATTTAATTTCAATTTAATATTAATTAATTGGAAAGCTTCATTAAATCTTAATTTAATAATTTATTCTAGTTAATAACTAGTTCATTTCGATAAAAATATATTTTTATCTTTTCAAATATGGAAATTTTCATCCAAAATCTTTTCAAATCATTAATTATGATTTTACATAATTTTACCATATTTTTAATGATTTTATCAAGGCCCGTACAGACCGTTTCCAATAACGGCCACCGAACTGCATCCATAGCGACTTTTTCTGAAATTGATTTGGACATAAATCCAAATCCAACCGTTAGATTTAAAACTTCTTATATTCATTGAAAAGCTCTTTTCGATACGAACCCAATGGTTCCGATTTTAGGAGAATCCGACGGTCGGACGGTCGGATCTCCGGTTACATCAATTTGAAGTTAATGGTCGAAATTCGCGAACGGTCACGGCGCGGCGCGTTCTATTCAGGCCATTAAATATATATAATATATATTTATATATTTCGTCGATTTCCATTTAAAATGTATTTTATAAAATATTTATAAATTCATTTTAAAATGATTTTTAATTTCATTTTCGATTTTAAATCAAAATTGAATATTCTATATTTACATCATATTAAAATATTAATATTTTCAAAATATTATATTTTAAAATCACTACGTTTTGATATTCATTATAAAATGAATAAAATCGATCGATAAACCCGTTCGGGTAAAAAAAATGGCGTTTGCTACTTAACTCGGCTTCATATTTTTATATTTTTGTCTCCACCTAAAGATGTACATAAAAATAATAATTTTATTCTTTACTGAATATGATTTTAAAATATTCATTATTTTAAAATATTCTTTATTTTAAAAGATTCTTTATTTTAAAATATTCTTTATATAAAAGATATTCTGAATCGGAATGCGACTCAACCAATTACCATATAATTTCAGTTATATGGATTTCATACATTGCACGTATATAACCATAATGATAAATAATCATTAAGAAATCCATTTACATCCAGAGTGAAATTTAACAACTATGCGAGCATTAAAATAAATAAATAACATTCATCACAGACTGTCAATCCATCGATTGACATATAGCAAAATATTGGGACTAGTGTATAACAAATATCATCCCAATACCCGTGTGGAGTTTCCAGACAACAACAGTTTATTTAAATACATTATTGGTTAATGAATTTAACCTATTATAATTCAGTTTGAATTATTTTCTATTTAACAAATTTTCACTGTTTAAATTATAAATAAATATCTATAATTTAATTTCAACTGCCATACTAATGTTAACATTATTTTTGATACTTTAAACATTTCAACATCACAAACATATATATCAAGACGTGACTAATTCTTTTATATTAACATGGCCAACATGTAAATGACATCATTTTAGTCTAACAAAGCATATTGACAAATGATCATTTTTATATTAACATCGCTAAAATGTAAATGGCATGATTTTAATAAATCAATATGTACTTAACAAATGAACATTTTTCTAATTCTACTAATATGTAACTAATAATGTTTTAATAAACAAAACATATATAATCAAATGAACATTTTTCTATTTCATTAACATATGAACGATAATGTCTTAATAAACAAACCATATATTATTAAATGCACATTTTTTCTATTTCGCTAACATATACATGATAATGTTTTAAATAAACAAAAAATATAATGACAAATGGTATTTTTTTTCTGTTAACATGTAAATGACAATATTTTGAATAAACAAAACATAAAATGACACATTTATTTTACATGACATTTACTAACTAAATGACATTTTTATTCAACATGACATTTTCTAACAAAATAACATTTTTATTTCTAACATAACATGATTCTAAAAATGACATTTTTCATTAACGTGACACGATTCTAACAAAATGATATTATAATGTTAACATGACATTTTCTATCAAAATGATATTTTAATTCTAACGTGACATTTTCTAAGTTGTTAATGACAAATAAAGGAAAAGATTTTTACTGTCATAACATGTTCAATGTTTCTAATAACGAATAAAAAGAATATTTTATATGCATAATAAGTCCTATGTTTTTAATGACAAAATAAAAAGAGAAATTATTTACATGACATGTTTATTTATAAAATACGTTTTCTACATAAATGACACATTTATTTATAAAATATATTTTTTACATATTTGACATATTTATTTATAAAGTATGTTCTAACTAAATGACAATTCTTATTATTGTCTAATCTTTGTATTTATAACCTGTTTCATTTTAATTATTCAACATATAATAAAATGTATATCTTATTGTCTAAAGCATATTGTTTAAAACATGAATATTTTTATTTTCATAAATACAATAATATATGATTTTCATTATGAGTAAATCCTAGATCTACACAATTTAAACCAATCAGTTAATCTCCACCACAAACAACCAAATCAAATCTCGTATATACATCACACATATGAAAATTACATGTAAATCTTATATTGAAATCAACAATTAAATTTGATTTAAATCAGAGATCTCACATTGGGTTTTGAATTCTTTAAAATTTTAGATCGCTCCTTTTCAGCTCTGGTCTGCTGCATGTTGTAGATCTTATTTCTGCGATTCCAACGCTTTCAGTTTCATCGGATTTGGTTTCTGTTTGAACGAGTTATAGATTTTTGAATATTTGATTAAATTAAATAATATAATGAATTTTATAATTAAAATAATTTACATCTTCTTCATTCAATTTCGAAGGCCGCTCCTTTCTGGTATTAACGAACCCAAACAACGTCACCTTCCTCCTTGAACCGCGCGCCACCGGAGGGGTCGGACCCTGATCTGATTATCCCACGTCGACGGCCATGGAACCACCTTCCCCCCTCGTGAACACCACTCAGCTCGAAGCCCCCTGGACCCACGACAGCCAAATCAAACGCTGCATCTTTGGAGCTCCGCCATGGCCACCCCGATGATCCATTTCCGATCATGACCGTATGATATTGAAGAGGAAAGAAAGCTCTCTGATTACTGTTTAGAATCCATGTATTGATTCGGTATTGTTTGGAATTGATTAGCGAATTAAAATAGAACGAGGGTGGCCATTCAAGAAATGGGGCGGCGACTACTGTGTTCTATTAGGGTTTAGGTTTTGTTAATTTTTGGGTTATTTATAATATTAAATTATTTAGTTCATTAATTCAAGAAAAATCCAGTTATCCCCTATTAGCTCCAAATTCAGCCCAACGAAAGTTGTCCCTAGCCAAATACCCCCCTTCCGGACACAATGGACAATGTCCCATCAGCCCTTTTTTATCTCAGCCCACTTTTCTTTATTTTAAAATATAAATCATTTAATTATTTAATTTAATCGTACATTTTAATTTACCGAGGCCATATACTGACTCTGAAAATTACAGAAAAATTATTTTTAGTTATGTTTTGACGATACGGTCCTAACAAAATTAATTTCTTTGAATTTAGAGACCGTTTGAAAAATGGCCATTTTCTGATCGATCCAATTTGACTGAAATTGAAAAAACACATTTTCTTTTGCCACGCTCACATATTAATTCTAAAAATTATGGAAAACCAAATTTAGCAATAATTTCACTTTTCGAATTTGACAAAAATGGTTTCGTCGAAAACGGAGATCGTTTGTATAATGGCCATTTATACGGGCTATATATTATATTATATTCCATCGCGACTATTCTGAATATTCAACTGGCCATAACTTTTTATTCCCGCTGTGAAATTTCGATTTTTAAGATTCATTGGAAAGATATTTTTAAACAGATTTAGATATTTTTGGTTTCACTAAAATCCGATTTATTTTGCAGTCTGTACAGTCAGTCAAGTTCAAATTTTCAAACTACCGTGCTATTTCTAACTCCTTTTATAATTAAATTAAATTAAAAAAATTCATTCTAACTACGATTTAAATAAAATTTTAATCGTTATTATTTAAAATAAATTATTTTAAATATTCAAAATTCAATAAAATAGCCAAAATAAAAATTTTAAATTGGTTCTGATTCTCTGGGTTGTTACACCGCCTCTGTTTATTAAGAAAGCTCAAAGGGAGCACTTAAAGCACACCTTGCCTTTGCTCTAAGGATGAGCACGCCCTGTCTTTGCTTATATCTTGTCCCGTAAAAGGGAACAAAAGCTCAAAGGGGGCGCTTAAATCACGTTCTACATCTGTTCGAAAGAAGAACACGCCCTACCTCTGCTTTAAGAACAAGCCTGAAATGGGGGTCAGAACTTCAAAAGCCGAAAGTGGTTTCGGGACAACTATTATTTCCAAAAGTGGATTTTCTAGATTTCTATTATAACACCCGCATCTAGGTTTTAGGCCTTCTAAATTCGAAAGTGGTTTTGGGACTCCTATTATTTTCAGAAGTGGATTTTCCGAACTACCGTTATTTTAATACTCAAATCTGGGTTTCGGTTCTTCCGCTCTTATTTTCAGAAGAGGGTTTCTGGACTTCTATTATCATGCCCAAGTATGGGATTCAGGCCTACTATTTTATTTTCGAAAGTAGATTTCTGGATTTCTACAACAAATGACTGAAAGTGGGTTTCAGAACTTCTACTCATACTTCTTGGAGTGGTTCCCTGGTTTGCTATCACAAATACCCAAATTAGGGTTTCAAGATGTAATTGCAAGAAAATAATCTTCGATTCCTATTATTTCAAAGGAGAATTTCTATGTACTCCAATTGGTGTTTCGAGTCTTCATTTTGAAATTTTCAAACGAAGACTATGATTTACTTCACACCTCATAACAGGGAAGTTCTCTATACTTATGTTAGTCAAAATGATTATATTATTCTTATCACAAATTTCATTTATTACATGATTTTGATCAAAACAATGTTTGGCACAATATAAACGAAATAATAAACAGTATGCAACGTAATAAGTGTAAGTTGTTGTGTTTTATGCAGAAAAACACATAAGAAATTATGAATGCAAATAAAGATAAAAGCCATGCATAACACAATGTGTATGCAAACCACAACAATGTGTATGCAAACCACAGGTTTATTCAGAAAAACATGTTACAAAATGGTTACGTCCAGAAGATGGACAACAATGTAATATTTGTACAATAATTCTAATGCTTCTATGATCAAGTCCTCGGAAGCATGATTTTAAGTTATTTGAATGAGTCTCGAGACAAGAAACTTCTTTCTTAACCTTGCTTAAAGAATTAGCGAAGAGACTAAGTGTGAAATCGAAGGAGACTTCAAATCCTTCAAGAGTATAAGTGGGATGACATTTGAACTAATCCCATTTTCCAGTCGAAGGACTATCATTACCACGGATTAATTTGAAGTGATATGTCCGAACCTCCTTTAAGAGCTCATCCTTCTCTTCACTTAGAAAATCAAAGAAAAGTCAAGGGCATTGAGTGTACATCTTATCAAAATCTAATAAAGCAATACCTTGCCAGTTTTTAAGATTTGATAAACGAAGACTTTCCGTGATATTCTTTCTTCAGTCTAGCAAAGTTTCCTAAGAAATCCCTAGAAAGTGAACCCATCGTAGGGAGTGTGTTCTGGAAGAAGTATCAAGAAGCCAAAAGAAGCAAATTCGTTACAATAATATCAAAAGTCGAATGGATACATATATTATAGATATTCTTCTTGTTCATATAAAATAGAACTTTTGAAAGTTTCAGAAACAAATCTATCTTTGTTAAATTTGAGATTGTCTAGGGGAAAATTTCTAGGAATCGATTGAACTCGAGGAAGATTCCAACAAGATCTTGGATGAAGATCGACGTCGTGATCATCTAAACACCTTCTGTGAAAATGCATGAGCAAACCCTCGCAAAGGTCACCTAGAAAAGAAAAATTTATAGTTTCATATCTGCAATAAATTTTATATAAAAGATCGTAATACCCCAGAAGTTAAACACACTATTACCATGATTAAAGATGATAAATTGAGAATAATCAATTAAATATTCATAATTAAGTGAATCCGACATTACTGTTGCATTCATCTCGGAATTTTGGTTCAGGTAAACCCTAAGTTTGCGTAAAACGAGAAACATATGAAGAAGTTATGGACCTTAGAAGTTTGTATACACATAAGGTTCACATATATACATATATATATAATAAAATAAATTATATAAAATCGAACAAACAACAATCGGGAAAATGTCCCGTTAGGGGACGACCTAAGCTCAGCCCAGGCTGACCTATGGGTCGACCCACCGTGGATCTAGGCAAATCCATTCTGCGAACCTGGACTATTTTGTACACTATATTCATTGCTGACTGAGCATGACTTGTACGGTTTGGATTAAAACCAAAAATCTAAGGGTTGATGTTGGCTCTGTAACTCTATAAATAAATGGCTTCCCTCATTCCCAATTCACAACCTCTTCATATCTTCTTCCTCTCTAAAATTACACTGAAAATTATAAACATACAAATAGGGGGATGCTGCTAGAGGTTGGATTAAACAGAGGCAACATCAAGACTTGAACTTCGATTGGATTTGGACTTCTTACAGCATAGTGTTATATAATTATCTTCACCAAGATTCACTGTAAGTTACAGTTATTTACAGATCTGATTTCTTAGGCCTTGAACATGATAGTTAAATAAAATTGGTTAGGATCTACAGTGTTAGTAACATAAATATTATACCTGTTTTCACTGTAAATCACTATGCCCTTATGATTAGTTATAGATATGCCTATGATACATATGCATGTGATGTTGATTAAACAAGTTATGCATATGCCTGTGATGTTAACTAAACAAGTTGTACATATGTCTGTGATGTTAAACAAGTTATACACATGCTTGTAAGGTCGAATAAATAAGTTAGACATATGCCTGTGATGTTGGGTAAATAACAAATTAAATTTATCTCAATTTCTATGTTTATTTCCAGTCTTGCCTAAATGCTTATATAATTCTATTCTTCTCCCTCTATTTCCTTTTTATTTTACGCCAAGCCTAGGCTATACCCGATTAGAGTGTACCTGTAATTGAGCAATAATGAATGACATAAAAAGAAAAAAATTAGCATGTTAATTAGGACTGATTGACTGTGTTTTGGGAAAAAAAAGACAAATATACACATGTTAGACTTGCTGTAAACTAATAAGAGGGATAATGTGTATATGTTGTTATAACTTGGTAGAAATATGCATAAACCTATATATGTTGTAATTTGGGGACATAGTTAAGATGCATATGAAATGGACATGTTAGATCTAACTTAAAATGGACTCTACATTATTTGACATGTTAAGAATAGGGTAAGTACAAGATGAAGTATAATAACTTGAAATGCTGTGGGAATTGTACACATCTGGGCAGGTGTTTTGGGAAAGGCTTGTACGAATAATGGCATGTAATAATTACAACCATGCTTATTAATAAACCTAAATCTGCTAGGTTAAATATGAGTATTAATAAGCTAAGAGGTCCCTTGTTCTTGTTGTTGTATCAGGTTTTGGTATTCTTAAATCCTAGTTACTTAGGGGCACAAACTTAGGGGGTTTGGCTTGTGTCAATCTGTTGTTTGAAACCCATATCAGTCAGTATCCATGTTGGTATCTTATTAGAAGGAGACCCGCACTAGGTAGGGGTCAAGGAATGCTTTACTGAACTGGATAGTAAGAGGTTCACATGAGGGTGGTTACGGGTGCGCTCCGACGGAGTCATGAGCGTGCATGGGTCCAACTAGGGAAGATAAGACGCTATAACACCAGTAAATAGGTATGTGTCATATAGTTGTTGGGTTAGGGAGTGATACACCCTACTGCCAGGGATGACATAGGGTAGTTACGTAGAAGGGAGCCGATCGCTTGGGTAGTAATCAGGGTACACCTAATCTTGTTGTCATGTAATTAGGTTAACACCTAATCCTATTATGTAATTAGGGTATACCTAAACCTGCTGTTTAAACATGCTGTTTATTTCTACCGTGAATCCTGTTGGTTATCCTGTTGTTGTTAAATCATGTTGAGCTTGTTATACTAGTATTGGTGCAGATTTAAGACATGAAACATGTATATTTAGACATTACTCGTTTTAGGACACAAACGTGAAGCATTACTCTATCATAAGTTATATTCATGTTAGTTTTTCCATCATGCTATTTTGTTTAGTTTAGTTTACCTTTCATGACACTATACCTTTCTCATCCAGTCTTATTTACCTGTCTTGTCATTTCTAATTTATGCATATTTGTAAATCGCTGGAACTCGCCAGACTTTATGTCTAACCCTCTTTCTTTCACTTCTTTCTTCCTTTCCCCCTAGGTCCCTAGAGTGAAAGCACTCGACAGTGACTAAGACTTTCTGTAGCAGCTTGAACTTAGCTTGGATTTTCTTGAGATGTATCTTTCCTAACTTTATTCCATCATGGCTTATGCCGAGGATATTGTTTTGTTTTATGGCATTATGTTATTTTATAAAGACATATTTGAAGTATTTTGTAAGTGACTGATGTAACTGGTTTTGAGAACTACGTTTTATTTTAGAAATAAAGTTGAAAGTTTTTCCGCTACTTATTTTATATCTGCTCTGTAAATTTTTGTACTGTTACCTATTGTGCTTCACGGAATTTAACGCATTCTCTTATAAGTGCCATTAACAAACGTGGGGTGTCACACTTGGTATCAGAGCTGAAGGTTACAAGATCAGAGAAAAGCTTTTAAACTCGTTTTCAAAAAGCAAAGTATTTTCAAATAAAAGTCTGTTTTTGAAAAACATACCCCCTCAAGCCGTAGTCAAGAATTCTCTCGATCTCTTGTTGAACACTTTTTCTTTTCATCATAACTGGAGAACCCAATCTTCCCGAGGGCATTCAAATACCGGCTTGGTTCCATAGATATCTTGAGGCTACGACACCTGCCGGAGGTCAAGGTGATTCCCCTCCCCCAGCTGCAGTCGCTGTTCTTCCACCTCCACGGGTAGATAATTCTCTAAGATTTGCAAAAACTTCTGCTCTATGGGAGGAAAACCATTCTGTGGCAATGAAAGCTTTGTTGAAGCACGAAATTGGCTAGGAGAGACGGAAAACTTGTTTAGACTTTTTGAGGTCGACGACCGAAGGAAAATACAACTGGCTGCATGGAAACTTAAAGATAGGCTTCATGTTGGTAGGAAGTAACGCTGGCGGGACAAACGGTGGTGACTTGGGATGACTTCAGGCAAATGTTCGAGATGAAATTTTTATCTCAGGCAGAGGAGGGACTGCAAATGGAAAGGTTCTTCGCTTTAAAGCAAGGAGACATGACGGTGAAAGAATATGTGAATAAGTTTAATCAACTAGCGAGGTCTGGACTAGAGTTGGTGAATACACCCCACAAGAAGGCGCTTAGATTTGCAATAGGGTTGAATGAACCTCTCCAAGGACTAGCTTTGTCTCACATAGCAATGAGGGCAACTTTTGAAAGGCTAGTTGATACGGCGCTTATGCATGAAGATGGCAAGGAGGAAAAGAAAGAAAATAAGACCGAGGGGACTCAAGCAAAGGGCAAAAAGAAAAAATGGTGGCCCAACAAAGTAAAGCAACAAAAGAAGGGTGAAAAACCTAACAAGACCAAATCAAAAAGGAGGTAAAGTGTCATGGTTGCGGAGCTATGGGTCATTTCGTAAAAGACTGTAGAAAGACCAAGGGAGCTTGATTTCATTGTGGACAGATGGGACATTTCACAAAGAAATGCCCTAACTAGCATAAACAAGGGGCAGGAACTTCTGGGCAGGTGTATGCATTGGAAGCAAGTGGACATGATCGAGGTAGGAAGATCACGGAGGTTTGATTTCCCTTTTTGACTATCCTGTTCGAACCTTGTTTGATTTTGGCGCTTCACACTCATTTATATCCAGTTCTTTAGTAGATAGTCTGCACCAAAATACTAGTATAGTCTGTGAACCTGTAATGGTCTCAAACTCCATACGAGGATCGGCTCATTTATCCATGATGTGTAGGGGTTTGAGGATTTTTATTTTGGGCGTCAAATTCGAATGCGACGCATACGTGCTGGGCTTTATGGGCTATGGTTTGATTCTAGGCATGGATTGGCTAGCTATGTATGGTGCCATCCTTGAGTGCGAAAAGAGAGTGGTTTGACTTCTTTCTTGTAATGGTAGGACTCTCGAGATTTCTTGCGACCCACGGGGGTCAGTAATGCTCAGTTTTATAGAATCACTTGACACTTCTGTTTACAACTTGAGATCTGTGCCCATAGTTAGAGACTATCCGTATGTGTTTAAGGAGGTTAAGGGACTACCTCCAAAGCGTGAGATAGACTTCCGGATTTACTTCGTAGAGAACGTGAACCCAGTTACTCTACTAGTGCACCACATGGCTCCTAAGGAAAGGAGGGAGCTAAGCAACCAAGTATGGGAGCTATTCGAGAAAGTTTTTGTTAGGTGAAGCATTTCAGAATGGGGAGCTCCAGTCGTCTTCGCAACTAAGGTAGATGACTCACTTCGTCTATGTGTGGATTATATGGAGCTGAATAATCTCACCAAGAAGAATAGGCAGCCACTACCGAAGACGACTTGTTTGATCAGCTAGTTGGCGCATCGGTTTTCTCGCAAATGGGTCTGGCCATGGGGTTTCAACAATTGAGGGTGACAGAGGACATCGTAGATAAGACTGCATTCATAACTCTATATGGCATCTTTGAATGGTTGGTTATGCCTTTTAGGTTAACCAATGCACTCGCCTACTTTGTGGACTTGATGAGTAGGGTGTTTAGGGATTTTCTGAACAAGTTCGTGGTAGTCTTTATGGATGACATTCTGATCTTCTCAAAGAACGAGGAGGAGCATTCCCAACACTTAGGAGAGGTTCCACGCATCCTCATCTCACATCAACTCAAGTCAAAGTTTTCTAAGTGTCAGGTTTGGAGAAAGGAAGTAAGGTTCCTAGGGCATGTGGTCTCCAAGGATGGAATAACAGTGGATCCCGCAAAAGTCATTGCAGTTCAAGATTGAAGGGTCCAAAGGATGCAACGGAAGTGAGAAATTTCCTAGGGTTGGCGAGCTACTATAGAAAGTTTATCAAGGATTTTGCAAGAGTATCGTCCCTGCTTACCCGATTGATGAAAAAGAACTTGACTTTTTGTGGAGCTTTGATTGTGAGGATGCTTTTCAGAGGTTAAAGAGGGCACTGACAACAATCCTAGTTCTGACTCTCCCAGATGGAAGCAAGATGTTTACGATTTACACTGATGCTTGTGGCATAGGGCTTGGTGTCGTCTTGATGCAAGAGGGAAGGGTGGTGTGCTATGGATGTAAATAGTTGAGGGTTTATGAAAAGAACTACCCAACCCACGATTTAGAGTTGGTTGCTATAGTGTTCGCATTGAAGTCTTGACGACACTATCTACTTGGAGAAAAGTTTGAGCTATATACAGATCATAAGTCGCTCATGTATTTGTTCTCACAAAAGGATCTCAACTTGATGCAACAACGGTGGATGGAGTTCCTAGCATCCTACGAATTCAAAATAACTTATATCCCTGGCAAGGATAATGTAGTGCCGGACGCACTGAGTAGGAAAAGGATGACTTTGAGTCCTCTATTCATAGAAAGGCGGAGCTTGGAGTACATCTAAAATTTCGATTTTAAGCCTTCTACGGATTTCATAGTTGGATTGTTAGCATCTTTGGAAGTGCAGCCTACTCTATTAGAGCAAGTTGGATCTAGGCAACGAGAGGACCCACATATTTCAGACATCTTGGACAAGCTCAATAGAGGAGAGATTTCTAGTCACCTTGCTAGATATACCGTGGATGATAAGGGATGGCTAAGGCAAGATGAAAGGTTTTGTGTCCCTAAGATTGGGGAATTGCTTAAGGCGGTGCTTGAGGAATCTCATCATTCTCAGATGACTGTCCATCCGGGCGGCGACAAGATGTATCGAGACAAGAAGAGGGTTTTCTTTTGGACTGGCATGAAGAAAGATGTGGCAGAATTTGTAGCTCGGCGCATGACTTGCCAAAGAGTAAAGGCTGAACAAAAGAAACCAGGTGGATTGCTTCAGCCCTTGGATATCCCGCAATGGAAGTGGAAGAGCGTCTCTATGGATTTCATCGATGGATTTCCCCGATCAAGGAAGGGCAATATAAACATTTGGGTGATAGTGGATAGACTTACCAAGAGTGCTCATTTTACCCCTATAAAGAGTAAAAGGATGGCATCTTGGTTAGCATCAGTTTATCTCTGAGAGATAGTTCGATTGCATGGGGTACCTTCCAGTATAGTGAGCGATCGCGACCCCGTCTTTAGTAGCGAGTTTTGGAAGAGCTTGTAAGAAGCATTCGATACACAGCTACGTTTGAGCACAGCATACCACCCTCAGACAGATGGATAGACTGAAAGTGTGAATAGTGTTCTTGAGGATCTTCTAAGACTGTGTATCCTAGACTTTCGTAGGGACTTGGGAAGAGCATCTTCCTTTGGTAGAGTTCGCCTACAACAACAGTTATCAATCCATCATAGGCATCGAACCCTTCGAATCACTTTATGGATGACTTTATCGCCCACTTGTTGGTGGCAGTCTACAGACAACTTCTACTTGGACCAGAAATGATTCGAGATAAATCTGAGAAGATTGATCTTATCCGCGGAAGGAAGAAGGCTGATCAAGATAGACATAAATCTTATTATGACAAAAGGAGGACCGACATAGAATTTGAAGTGGAAGATATGGTCTTCATTAAAGTGTCATCGCTAAGGAATGCAGTTGCTTTGGCTCAGTAGGGAAGATGACGCCAAGGTTTGTAAGGCCATTCCCTATCATAGAGAGGATTGGGCAGATGGCGTACAAGATCAAGCTACCAGATAGATTGGCGGGCGTACACGATGTATTCCACGTTTCCCATTTAAGGAAATGTCTCCACGATACAACAGAGATAGTAGAGCCGAGCACTCTTGAGGATGTAGAAGTTGAGAAGGAAGCATCAGTAAAACGAGTTCCTACCCATATCCTTGGATCAGAAATCAAGAAGCTTCGTAATAAGGAGATCAAATTAGTTAAAGTGCAATGGGGAGAATACTGCGAAGATTCAAAATGGGAACCCGAAGATAGGATTCGCGGTTCTTACCTTTTTCTTTTTGAGAGTACGTTCTTGACTTCTTCTCTGAGTTCTTACTTTGCATCTATCATTCAAGTTTATCTTATCATTCAAACCTTTTGATCCTTAGATAGAAATCATTGGGTGGAATCATGTATTTGAAACATGTTATGTTTGATGGTTGCAAGTGTTTGCTAATGATTGCTCGTGGATGCATATACGCGCACTAGGCACTAGATCGGCTCAATCACTTATGTATTGCATATGGATGTGTATGCATTAGGATTTTATATGGATGGAAATGGATGTATCATCAAATGGATGTTGCATATTGGTGAATGATTGTGCACACATATAGAGCTTATATGTTATACTTGGAATATTTGCATACATTTTGGATACATGGCACAAACATACATTGCATTAAGGAGGTCAACTGAATCAGCCGACCGCCTGATTTTCGCATTAGCTTAAGGACATATACACACACTTTGCATATGTTCATACAAGTATCAGAAAAATCTTAAGGATAATGGATGAGTAGATGGTTGTGGTTGTCAGGATAGTAGCATTCTTCTAAACTTGGAGATTACGGGGATGAAATCCTTTATGTAGTGGAGAATGTAACACCCCAAAAGTTTAACACACTATAACCATTCTTAAAGATGATAAATTTAGAATATCTTAATTAAATATTCAAAATTAAGTGAAACCGGCATTATCATTGTGTTCACCTCGGAATTCTGGTTCAGGTAGACCCTAAGTTTGCATAAAATGGGCAACCTATGAAAAAGTTATGGACCTTAGAAGTTTGTATACACATAAGGTTCATATATATATATATATATATATATATAATAAAATAAATTCTAGAAAATCGAACGAACAACGAGTGGTAAAATGTCTCATTGGGAGAGGACCCAAGCTTAGCCCAGATCGACCTATGCGTCGACCCATAGGAGGCTGGTTCGACCCATAGGTTAACCCACCGTGGATCTGGGCAGATCCATTCTGCGAACTTGGACAGTTTTGTATACTATATTTGTTGCTGATTCAGCATGACTTGTACGGTTTGGATTTAAAACCAAAAATCTGAGGGTTTATGTTGACTCCGTAACTCTACAAATAGATGGCTTCCCTCATTCCCAATTCACAACCTCTTTATATCTTCTTCCTATCTGAAATTACTCTGAAAATTATTAATATACAAATGGGGAAATGCTGCTAGAGATTGGATTAAACAGAGGAAACATCAAGACTTGGAGTTGGATTTGGACTTCTTACGGCATAGTGTTATATAATTATCTTCACCAAGATTCACTGTGAGTTACAGTTATTTACAGAACTGATTTCTTAAGCCTTGAGCATGACAGTTGAACAAAATTGGTTAGGATCTATAGTGTTAGTAACATAAATATTATACCTGTTTTCACTGTAAATCACCTATGCCATTATGATCAGTTATACATATGCCTGTGATGTTGATTAAACAAGTTTTGCATATGCCTGAGATGTTAACTAAACAAGTTGTACATATGTCTGTGATGTTAAACAAATTATACACATGCCTATGGTGTTGATTAAATAAGTTAGACATATGCCTGTGATGTTGGATAAATAAAAAGTTAATTTTTTCTCAATTTCTATGTTTATTTCCAGTCTTGCCTAAATGCCTATATGTCTCCATTCTTCTCCCTCTGTTTCCTTTTTATTTTACACCAAGCCTAGGCTATACCAGGTTAGAGTGTGCGTATAATTAGGGTAAAAATGAATGACGTAAAAAGAAAAATTAGGCATGTTAATTAGGACTGATTGACTATATTTTGGGAAAAAGGACAAATACACACATGTTAGACTTGCAGTAAACTAATAAGAGGGATAATGTGTATATGTTGTTATAGCTTGGTAGAAATATGCATAAACCTACATATGTTGTAATTTGGGGACATGGTTAAGATGCGTATGAAATGGGCATGTTAGATCTAACTTAAAACAGACTTTATGTTATTTGACATGTTAAGAATAGGGTAAGTACAAGATGAAGTACAATAACTTGAAATGCTATGGGAATTGTACACATCTGGGCAGGTGTTTTGGGAAAGGCTTGTATGAATAATGACATGTAATAATTACAGCCATGCTTATTAATAAACCTAAATCTGCTAGGTTAAATATGAGTATTAATAAGCTAAGAGGTCCCTTGTTCTTCTTATTGTATCAGGTTTTGGGATTCTTAAATACTAGTTACTTGGGGGCACAAACTTAAGGGGTTTGTCTTGTGTCAATCTGTTGTTCGAAACCCATATCAGTCATTATCCATGTTGGTATCTTATTAGAAGGAGACTCGTACTAGGTAGAGGTCCAGGAACGCTTTACTGAACTGGACAGTAAGAGCTTCACATGAGGGTGGTTACGGGCGCGCTCCGGCGGAGTCATGAGCGTGCATGGGTCCGACTAGGGAAGATAAGACGCTATAACGCCAGTAAATAGGTATGTATCGTATAGTTGTTGGGTTAGGGAGTGATACACCCTACTGTCGGGGATGACATAGGGTATTTACGTAGAAGGGAGTCGATCGCTTGGGTAGTAATTAGGGTACATCTAATCCTGGTGTCTTGTATTTAAGTTAACACCTAATCCTATTATGTAATTAGGGTACACCTAAACCTGCTGTTTATTTCTATTGTTAATCCTGCTGGTTATCCTATTGTTATGAAATCATGTTGAACTTGTTATACTAGTATCGGTGTAGACTTAAGGCATGAAACATGTATGTTCAGACATTACCCGTTTTAGGGCATAAATGTGCACCTAGTTCCGTGGCCGGGGGGGGGGGGGGGGGATACAAGAAACACAGAACTCGGTCGGGAGCTTTTCCATATCTGTACAGCCTTTAAGAGCCTCAATGTATATATATATTTTCCTAGGGTTTGTTGTTCATGGTGGCTATGGCCCCACGTCAGCCCCTCCCTCAACTACTACAAGAGCTAAATGACATGCCCCTAACAACAAACAATTTAAACATCCAGTTGGCGTCTCCCCTCAACCACCGTACCTGGATAGTGAAAGGTGAATGGTCTATTGGTTTTAACTCTAGTCTTTTAGCATCCCACGGGCTGCCGATGATGGGTATCCGACGATCTACTATCCTTGTTGGTCGTGACCCTCTGCCTTCCCGTTGAGGCGACCGCCGAATCACCCTGGTGTCACCTCGTTACAGCATTCTGACTGCAAAGCTATTTTTACAGTCAAAGCCCACCCACCTGGTAGTTATGCGCAGACCCAACCTCTGCTAGTACAACTTAAACATCTGCCACCGCACAGAGGACTACCAGGAGCACCTTACGTATCTCAAGAAGCCGCATGCTTCTCCTTCCAGTCCATTGGAGCCGTCAGAATAATCAAATGAACGTGCGTTCCGCTCATGCCTTACGACACCACGATGATCTACCCCTTCGGGTTATTCACCCTCAAACATGGGGACTAGTCCAAGCGCCTCACTTTAATATGTTATTAGACTCTATGTCTAAATATTCTTTTATGCGCTTGCTTTACCTCATCGGGTTTGCATTTAACTTGGTTAGCATCTTAACTTTTTATTCATCTCACCAAGTTCTTTCTAGCCCCTTATATCTCTAAGGAATAGGCCCCTCTTGCTTATTAATTTCAATCATATAATTTAACCCATTTAAGTTTATTAATAAGCCCACGACATGTTATTTTCTAGAATGTGATCCAAGGTCTGTAATTCACAATCCCTTTATATTCTTGTTTGATTCAAGGTTATAATAACATGTTCTACTTAATACGTAATTAAGTATATCTCAGTTTACATGTTTTCTATCTAACATATCACTTATCATTTATGATTAAATATACTTATTTCATTTCATAAGTTTGCCTCACTCTTTCCTATTTAATCATAATTCCATCTTACATTGTCACTACAACTTATCGTTGTTTACTTATTAACTTAGTTCTTTTAACTAAGGTTCACCGATAAGTCTCCTTTCCATTTGTTATAACCTATGTTATAATTTCCTCTTGTCCCTAAGACAAGCCTTAACATGTTATTCCTATCAGCAGATTCCAGACTTCCAAGTTTACAGATTATTTAATTTATAATTAAGTACAACTTCTTACATTTCATAAACTTCCCCCTTTTCTCTACTTATTACAAACAACTGGTTTCAGTTTTCTCTATTTACTGATTACTTAATTTACAATTAAGTGTCACATATCTCATTTCACCAGTTTTCTCATTTCCTTACTATTTTATTATAACCTAAGTTATAATCTTCACTTGTCCCTTGGACAAGTCTACCCATTACACAACATTCTCATTAATGTAATTTATTTAAAATAGGTTATTATCATTCCCTGTTCATTCCCATTTCCTTTTACTGTTGTAATCATCTTTCATTCAATTCCTTTCATTTCCATTAATTACAATTAATGTCATTTATCCATCCTGCCATATACATATATTTATATACATGTTTATGCACTAGACCTCTCACATTAAGCCTACACTTATGGATGCTGGATATGCCGGGCAGTTCCGGGAAGACTTCTTCCACAAGTTGACTTAACCTCGTGTCTTAGCACCGTTACATGTTTTATTTATGCACTTAGACCCCTCACATTAGATTTACCACTTGTGGATGCTGGATATGCCGGGCGGTTCCGGGCAGACTTCTACCACAAGTGTAATCTAACCTCGTATCTAAGCGTGGTTACAGTTTCTTATTTACTATAAATCTTCTATATAATCTAGGCATGTTTATTCATTCAAATTTCCACTATAATTTATAATTTACATGTCATCATATTTTGCCTATTTTATGTCACATGTTTTTCTCACATATAATCAATTATATTCTATCATGTAATCAATTAATCAAATAATTGTTCAAATTTAACAATAACTTGTGATCGCCAAATCATGTAATTTTTCTAACTTAACATGTAATTTTTCACAAATTCTATCGTTAACGATCCAGGTACATAAATGTCACAAGTTAACATGGAATTGAAACAACATAATTATTACGCATATTTTGGTAAATTTTCCAACATATTAATATCTTAGATATTAATATTCCAACATGTCATATTCGTCACTTTAATCCTTTTACATATGTTTAAACATTTCAACATATCATATTTAAACATGTCATAACAACAATTCAACACTTTCAATTATTCTAGCAAATTCACATTATACGATAATGGAGAATGTTAAACGATAATATATCATTATCAAAAATGATATAACTTAAATCCACTCACCTTATTTGCTTTCCAAATCCTAGATCTGGTCCAAATCTAGCATTCCATGGTTTTTCCCTAATTGGATTCAGAACCTAATAACCATGGATTCATAATTTTTACTAAAATAAAAAGGGAAGAAAGATGAAGAAAATTGAATAGACCAGATCCAGAAAATTACCTCACTTCGCAATTGATTCTGAACACCTTTTTATTAACATCAATTCTTTTCCTCTAGATCTTTATTTAGAATTTTTGCTAAACTAATCATCTTAATTTTCTAAAGAGATTTGAGGAAGAAGAATGGAAAAAGCTTCTGCGTTGTCACAGAAATATGAGATTTAGAGTAGGCTCTGCTAGCCTATTTATAGGTGTTCAGGATCTTACCGTACACACAGCGCTGAGTCAACATTGAACCTAGTTAAGAAAATAGTCCAGCTACATACCCAAATCTGTGCTGGAATTGGGGGGGGGGGGGAGGGGGGTGTCAACCCCCCTATAGGGGTGTCGACCCCTGGGTCCGACCAGTAGTTTTGGCGCAGAATTTGATTTTCAAATTTTTGAATGTTTGAATTTTCTAGAATTTATTTAATTGTTATATTCACATGAAATTTTCTTATACGTATACAAATCTTCTAATGATCATTTTACGTGTGTATATATATACGTACAACTTTCATTTAGTTTTTAAAATTCAAACGGTGTTGCACCGTTATATGATTCTTGCCATATTTCATTGACTGTAGTCTTATCTTGAATTTTATCTCTTGTATACATATATTTCTACACACACACATATGTATATATATATACATATATATTTTCTTTATTCACTTATATGTACGTTCTTATCCTTTCAAATTTTGAATTTGTATGCGTACATATATTTGTATGTTCAGTTGGCCCTCTCTAAAACAACGATAAAAATTATGTCGCCGTTGGAATTTGAACCACCGACCTCTATGTTGCAAGTCTAATGCCTTAACCAACTGAGCTATGCTGACATTTGTTAAAAAGTTTAGAAACAATGGTAGTCATTGTTCTCCTTCTTTTATCTTATTCTCATGTTTTGCTACAATACTTCATTTAAAGGTATCTCTTTCACCTCAACTCAGTTTTATGCAATCCATAGGTTTAAGTTGACCAAAAAATCACCACGAACGCAATGACGCTAATCTCATGGCCAAATTCTTAAAGCTCTCCAAATTTTTCTTTTCTTTTTTTAAAAATGCATTTTAATTACATTGTATTTCTTCTTATTGCATGTAATTCCTTTTATTAATCTTTTCTTCATTTCAATGTAAGAACATATTACATGCAATTATATTATTTTATTGTCATAAAATGTTGGGTGTTCCATTCTCCCACCATTAGGAAATTTCGACCCCGAAATTTGATAAGGGTAAAAATCAATTAACCCCTCGCATAATACGCATCCATCATGTGTGCATCCAATTTTTGCAAACATTGTGCACTTGTGCAAAGTGAAATACAACATAATAATATATGTATGCCTAAGCAGTACCTCCTATATGTATGCAAATTTTCAAAAATCCTTTGAAAACATGATGCTCACATCCTAAATATACTGGCAGTTCTACATGAATGCAATATTTTGAAAATCAAAAATGCTTTTTCATCCAAATTTTCCCACACTCTTACTGAGCAAGAGCGTAGTTCATCCAATTTTTGCATTCAAAACCCTACCAAACAACTTTATTTTCCGAATTTCAGAAAAGTCTAATTTTATGAATTTCAGAAAAGTCTAATTTTCTAAATTTGATTTCTTATGTTGCAAAAAGATGGAAAACGGAAAATTTTACATCTTCCATTTTTCTTTTTCAACCTTTTTTATCATACTTGGATTTTATGAAACTATTTATAAAGATCCCCTTATTTTCCTATCGAAGAACAGCCCCCAATAAGAAACATTTTTTCTTTTTCAACTTATATTGGAAATCTTTACTCTTATTCATCTTTTCTCATTTTTCTTTAACTGTTATGTTTGTTGCCTTACTGAATTTGTTGTTTCCTTTTTAGTTCTGCCTTTACTCTACTATTATCTTATTTAATTATCTGATCTAAGTTTAGTTTTCAAATAAACCTTCTAGTATTCTAACTAAAGTAGAAAAACAGACACCCTACACAGCTACTACTAAGGGCCAAGAATCTCGGGACTATGTCCCCCTCAGACAGAAAAGTCCAAACCATGGGATCCATGACATGTTTAGGTGTTACCCTAACTACCCAATAGGAACAATATAACAGAGTGATTCCAATAGAAATATAGTAACGGGTTTACCCCAAACATGAAAATTAACAACATGATCTAAACACTTACTTGCCCTTTACTATCTAGTAGCCACCACTAGTTCTAGCCGTGTACCAACAATTATCTCAAGCAACACCCTAGGCTTTTCAATGCTTACGCATTCTATGGGAACTTACCATTATTCCAAGATGATTCTTGCTATCTATTTCATAGCCTCAAAACTTTTCCCGTCTTTCCTAGGCTCTAATCCTTACATACTATACTTTTTAAAACACGGTTTGGCCTTTTCATTTCACTTTTCTTCCAAAAACTAGAAGTGTCAAAATTTTATTTTCCTCGTAAAAACTTACTTTTGCCAAACCATAAAAACATGTCATCTTAAAAAAAAGGTAAATCATTTTTTTTTCAAATCAGAAAAACTGGAGTAGATAAGGACAACTAATTCTCAGTCAGGTTTACGACTGGTTCTGGCCTATAAGGTCAGTTCAGTCTCTTACTACAAGGTACAAACATCCACTATATTCTTAATTCCTACAACTTATTTTTTCCACCTAACAAAATTCTCTTGTAAAAATAATTTATCAAAAATGATTGCCAAAAGAATAGAGATTTGAAAACTTTCTTTATTAAAATTTCTTGTATGAAATATAACAAGAAAAATAGCGAGCTATACATGCTCTATAATGTGCACCTTTTACTAAGATAATTTTATTTTAGATAAAATTTTCGCAAGAAATCACTACTTACAAAATATGCCCCATTTTACTACAAAACCCAATATGTACTTCTTTACATATATTAAAACTATAACTTTTAAGATTAAAAATTGAAAACACCATAAACCATCTCCCAAAAGCTTTTATAATTTGGTGTTAAACTCAAAGCGGGTATCAAATCTTTCTAGGCTTTCCTAGACAATCCCACAAAGTCAATTCTCTCAACTATATATATTCCATATCCATTTTTCTCTTTTTAACCTTTTCCAATTTATAAGGTTTTCTGCCAAGCACACTAATATGAAACATCAATATATGGGATCCTCCTTTCTCTTATTTCATAATATATTGTACACTTTTCACCCAAATTTCCTAAGGGTCTCAAATTTACATATTCATCCCTTTAGTGTACAAAGCAGTCATCCCAATTCCTACCATATTATACTCTTTCTATTTAGTGGGTTCCCCTATGGATCTAGATATATATATGTATATATATATAATATTTATATTTTTAAAAATACAAATACTTTCACTAACTATTTATATAGGAATCCTAAACCTAAGCTCTGATACCAGATGTAACAACCCGACTTTTGATAGACCGTTTTTTTTTTCAAAATTCTAATCTATCGAAACTCGTGTTGGTTTGCTCTGGTTTCCTGCAGAAAATACAGAGACATAAAATATGTTAGAGCTTAGAAAATATCTCACAGCGGAATGGATCAAATATAATACGATCAAAGTATAACCTTACCATATTAATAATACTGCATAACTAGTATCCAAAGCTATCATGTCTCTGCCACAAATCTAACCTACGTCGGCCCCTCCCTTAACTAGTAAAGACTACAAGAGCTAAATGACATGCCCTAACAACAAACAATCTAAACATCCAGTTGGCGTCTCCCTTCAACCACCGTATCTCCATAGTGAAAGGTGAATGGTCAATTGGGTTAAGCTCTAGTCTTTTCGCATTCCACTGGCTGCCGATGAAGGGTATCCGATGATCTACTATCCTTGTTGGTCGTGACCCTCTGCCTCCCCGTTGAGGCGACCGCCGAATCACCCTGGTGTTACCTCGTCACAGCATTTTGACTGCAAAGCTACTTTTACAGTCAAGGTCCACCCACCGAGTAGTAACGCGCAGACCCAACCTCTGTGAGCACAGCCTAAACATCTGGCACCGCATAGAGGACTACCAGGAGCACCTTACGTATCTTAGGAAGCCGCGTGCTTCCCCTTCCAGTCCTTCGGAGCCGTCAGAATAATCAGATGAACGTGCGCTCCCTTCTTGCCTTATGACACCATGATGATCTACCCCGTTGGGTTATTCACCCTCAAACGTGCGGACTGGTCCAAGCGCCTCACTTTAATATGTTATTAGACCCTATGTCCAAACATTCTTTTATGCGCTTGCTTTACCTCATCGGGTTTCCATTTAACTTGGTTATCATCTTAACTTTTTATTCAGCTTACCATGTTCTTTCTAGCCCCTTATATATCTAAGGAATGGGCCCCTCTTGCTTATTAATTTTAATCATATTACTTAACCCATTTAAGTTTATTAATAAGCCCACAACATGTTATTCTCTAGATTGTGATCCAAGGTCTGTAATCCACAATCCCTTTATATTCTTGTTTGATTCAAGGTTATAATAACATGTTCTACTTAATACATAATTAAGTATATCTCAGTTTACATGTTTTCTGTCTATCATATCACTTATCATTTATGATTAAATATACTTATTTCATTTCATAAGTTTTCCTCACTCTTTCCTATTTAATCATAATTCCATCTTACATTGTCACTACAACTTATCGTTGTTTACTTATTAACTTAGTTCTTTTAACTAAGGTTCACTGATAAGTCTCCTTTCCATTTGTTATAACCTATGTTATAATTTCCTCTTGTCCCTAGGACAAGCATTAACATGTTGTTCTTATCAACAGATTTCGTACTTCCAAGTTTGCAGATTATTTAATTTATAATTAAGTACAAATTCTTACATTTCATAAACTTTCCCCTTTTTCTCTACTTATAACAAACAACTGGTTTTAGTTTTCCCCATTTACTGATTACTTAATTTACTATTAAGTGTCACATATCTCATTTCATCAGTTATCTCATTTCCTTACCAGTTTATTATAACCTATGTTATAATCTTCACTTGTCCCTAGGAAAAGTCTACCTATTGTACGACATTCTCATTAATGTAATTTATTGGTAATAGGTTATTATCATTCCCCGTTCATTCCCATTCCTTTTACTGTTGTGATAATCTTTCATTCAATTCCATTCATTTCCATTAATTACAATTAATGACATTTATCAATCCTGCCATATACATATATTTATATATATGTTTATGCACTAGACCTCTCACATTAAGCCTACACTTGTGGAAGCATGATTTGTCGGACGGTTCCGGTAAGACTTCTTCCACAATTTGACTTAACCTCATGTCTTAACATCGTTACATGTTTTATTTATGCACTTAGACCCCTCACATTATATTTACCACTTGTGGATCCTGGATATGCCGGGCGGTTCCGGGCAGACTTCTACCACAAGTGTAATCTAACCTCGTATCTAAGCGTGGTCACAGTTTCTTATTTACTGTAAATCTTCTATATAATCTTGGCATGTTTATTCATTCAAATTTCCACTGTAATTTATAATTTACATGCCATCATATTTTGCCTATTTTATGTCACATGTTCTTTCTCACATATAATCAATTATATTCTATCATGTAATCAATTAATCGGATAATTGTTCAAATTTAACAATAACTTGCGATCGCCAAATCATGTAATTTTTCTATCTTAACATGTAATTTTTCACAAATTCTATCATTAACGGTCCAAGTACATAAATGTCACAATTTAACATGGAATTGAAACAACAGTAATTGCTATGCATATTTTGGCAAATTTTCCAACATATTAATATCTCAGATAATTATATTCCAACATGTCATATTCGTCACTTTAATCCTTTTTACATATGTTTAAACATTTCAATATATCATATTTAAACATGTCATAACAACAATTCAATACTTCCAATTATTCTAGCAAATTCACATTATGCAATAACGGGGAATGTTAAATGATAATATATCATTATCAAAAATGATATAACTTAAATCCACTCACCTTATTTGCTTTCCAAATCTAGCATTCCGTGGTTTTCCCCTAATTGGATTCAGAACCTAACAACCATGGATTCGTAATTTTTTCTAAAAGAAAAAGGGAAGAATGAGGAAGAAAATTGAATAGACCAGATCTAGAAAATTACCTCACTTCTCATTTGATTCTTAACATCTTTTTATTAACATCAATTTTTTTCCTCTAGATCTTGATTTAGAATTTTTCCTAGAGTAACAATCTAAATTTTCTAAATAGATTTGAGGAGGAAGAAGAATGGAGGAGCTTTTGCGTTGTCTCAAAAATATGAGATTTAGAGTAGGCTCTGCTAGCCTATTTATAGGTGTTTAAGATCTTATTGTACACGCAGCGCTGAGTCAACATTGAACCTAGTTAAGAAAATGGTCCAGGTACGTCAACGAATCTGCCCAAATCTGTGCTGGATCTGGTAAGGCGTCGACCCATGTGTCGACCCCCTTATAGTGGTGTCGACCCCGGTGTCGATACCCCTATAGGGATGTCGACCCCCTGGGTCCCCTCAGCAGTTTTGGCGCAGAATTTGATTTTCGAATTTTTGAATGTTTGAACTTTCTGGAATTTATTTAACTGTTATATTCACATGAAAATTTATTATACATATACAAATCTTCTAATGATCATTTTACGTGTATATATATACGCACAACTTTCATTTTATTTTTAACATTCAAACGGTGTTGCACCGTTATATGATTCTTGCCATATTTCATTGAATGTAGCCTTTTCTTGAATTTTATCTCTTGTATACATATATTTCTGCACACACACACACACACACACACACATATATATATATATATATATATATACATTTACTTTCTTTATTTCCTTATATGTACGTTCTTATCCTTTCAAATTTTGAATTTGTATGCGTACATATATTTGTATGTTCAGTTGGCCCTCTCTAAAACAAAGATAAAAATTATGTCACCGTCAGGGTTTGAACCCCCGACCTATATGTTGCAAATCCAATGTCTTAACCAACTGAACTATGATGTCTTTTGTTAATAAGTTTAAAAACAATGGTAGTCATTGTTCTCCTTCTTTTACCTAATTCTATCGTTTTGCTATAATACTTCATTTAAAGGTATCTCTTTCACCTTAAATCAGTTTTATGCAGTCCATAGGTCTAAGTTGACCAGAAAATCGCCATGAACGCAATGACGTTTATCGCGTGGCCAAATTCTTGAAGCTCTCCAAATTTTTCTTTTCTTTTTTAAACTATGCATTTTAATTACATTGCATTTCTTCTTATTGCATGTAATTCATGTTATTGATCTTTTCTTCATTTCAATGTACGAACTTATTACATGCAATTATATTATTTTATTGTCATAAAATGTAGGTTGTTTCATTGTATCTTTCTCATCTAGTCTTATTTACATGTTCTGTGAACTCGCCAGACTTTATGTTTGTTCCTCTTTCTTTCGCTTCATTCTTCCTTTCCCCCCCTAGATCATCAGAGTGGAAGCACTCGACAGTGACTAGGACTTTATGTAGCAACTTGGACTTAGCTTGGATTTTCTTGAGATGTATCTTTTCTGACTTTATTCCATCATGGCTTGTGGCCAGGATATGATTTTGTTTTGTGGCATAAAGTTATTTTAAAAAGACATATTTGAAGTACTTTGTATGTGATTAATGTAACTAGTTTTGAGAACTATGTTTTATTTTAGAAATGAAGTTGAAATTTTCTGCTGCTTACTTTATATCTGCTCTATAAATTTCTATTCTATTACCTACTGCGCTTCACAGAACTTAATGCATTCTCTTTTGAATGACATTATCGGACGTGGGGTGTCACAAAGATCCACCAAGATGTCTCTATCTTCAATTAACATCCAGAACAGAGTTGTTAATTCAACACTCTCTTTCGAAAATCTCCTACAACGCAGTCCAGCGGTCTTCAACCTGGGAGCTTCTTCCTTTTCCTTAAAGGACATTAGTCCAGTGGCACTTTTATCAAGCTGGTGGTATTTATCAAATCGGGAGTTATATTCAATCGTTTGCTTATTTAGCTCCCTAAGAGGAAAGAGGATAATTATTAGGAACATGAAAAAAGGTGGATACTATAAAAAATTATCGTACCTTAGAAATTGAAGAGGAAGCTTAGTGAATCTCAACATTTTTAGCACTCTTTGAGCTCAAACCTATCTCCTCCTCTTGTGTGTCGAAAGGGTCGAAAGTTCTAGTTGGAATGGTGTCATGATTAAGTGTCTCAAGATTGATACTTGGCATTTCATCTGGTCATTAGGAACTTGGAAGATATCATTAACATCATAAAGGTTGTCATTACAATCGTCGTTATTTCCAGTAATGTCACAGCCTTTAAAACCATAGCTGTCATCAATAATGTGGTTGACATTTGCTGCTATAACAACATGTTCCTCACCATCAGCATCTGACTCTTCCACGAAAATGTCATCTATATAAACAACTTGGCCGCATTATTCTCCTCTCTCTCTCTCTCTCTTTCTCTCTCTCTCTCTCTCTCTCTCTCTCTCTCTCAGGAATAACGATTCCATCTTTTACCTCGTCTATCTTTGTCATAAAACTTTCTACCAAAAGTGGATCAAGGGAGGAAAAACTTAAGTCAGGGTATTTTCTTATGTTGTCTACATAAATGAGCAGAAATGCATTCTTGAACGAGTTGACCATGATCTCGTGCAATGTGGTTTGAAGAAAACGGGAAAGCGTTTGTTTAGCATCGTTAATCACACTAATAGCCTTTGTCAGGGAAGCACCATTCTTCTAAAGCTTCCTCCTAAGAAAGGTATTCTTCTCCTCAAGAGGAGAATTTTCTTCTTGTAGAGAAGAACGACTAGAATCAACTGTAGTTATTTCTTCTTCAGTTTTTTCAAAGGGCTAGTTTAAAGCTTTAATTTATACAGTTAAAGACAGATCGATTCCTTTTGTCCTCAGCTACTGAAGATTCTGCTTCAGCGAAGGTAATGTATGAAGAAAAATTGAGTTTCCCAATATTTAAATCTAACTGTTCCTTAAAAGGTAGGTATATCTATTAGGAGAAAGCTGGATGGGAGCGTAGTTCGGATATTGCAGGAATCTGGCAATGAAATATGAAAAAGGGACAAAGCCTATGTGCCAGATATTAATGGCAATATGGAAAATACCCTTCAGAAGGAAACATGATTGTATCAATTATGCATGGAGGAATGGCTTCCCCTTCAGAAATGTTGAAATCATAAAGAATAGCGTCAACCTCCTCCTACGTAGTGATCAAGGAATGTTTTTCAACAACCCCAATCTTCTTCGAGGACAAAGGTTCAGATGGTAAGATGGGTTTTTTGTGGGCTTACTTGCAATTTGTTTCTTCTCCATGATGTCAGGTATTATTTGCCCATTTCATTAAACAAATCACATGTATAAGGGCCGTATAAAGAGAAATTCACATAAAGATCAACATAATTTTATACAAAGAAAGAAAATTGTTTCTATTCTTCCGAAGGCCTTCCAAAGTAACGAAAACTGCATTAAATCATGTGACATATGCTTTCGAAAGAATGAGAAACAAAGAAAATATTTGTATTATTTGTCAACCAAACCGAAATTGATTAGCGGTGGCCGATTTGGCAATGTGACCGGAACTAATTTACACTAATCGATTTGGTAACTGGATCAACCAAGTCCAATAGAATTGCTTGATAATTAAAATATCTAAAAAAGTAATTCAATTAGATAATTAAGTTGATGCATACTAGCAACTTTCCGAGATCATCCAAGCAAAACCTAAGAATCATACACGATTCTGAATTGTTTATATGGATATCAAGAATTTAATGATGATCACAGAATGAACTAGTAAAAATCTTTGAATCATTTCGAAAGAAAGTGGAACAAATTTACTCGGATTAATGTAGGAATATATCTCTATAATTGTAGATGTGTTGAAGTTATTAATGCTTGCAATAGGGAAATTTAAATGTAGGAGATTAATGAAGAAGAACAATGGAAAATTTTATATAGAAAAGAACAACAAAAGAAATCAGGAACGAGTATTTATAAACTAAAAGAAATAGATGTCTAAACCATTGACTTGAACAGTCAGGAATACCCCTTCACTAGGGGGTGGGATGCTATATATTAGTACAAAATTCATACTGGCGATATCGAAACCGAGACAAGATGAAAGGGTACTGTAATAGAATTAACATCAAATTAGAAGCCTTGAAGTGTACGTTCGATACCGAAGTAGGAGAGTTTCAGTGGTGGAGCCAGTACTCATAGCAAAAGGTCTAAAAGGGATAAAGCTGACACCGAAAAGAAAAGGATGGGAGTAGAGCTGACACCGAAAAGAAAAGAATAGACCATGAAGTGGAGTCATAATAAGTGGAGCAAACACCAAAAGCTTGGAATAATAACAACGAAACCGATATCGAAATAGCAAGATTGGGAATATGGAGTTGAGGGTATCAGTGAAGACGACACCAGAACGATTTTTATCATTAACACTTCCCATGCACTTCTCACGAAAAACTTGTCGTTTCCCCCTTTTTTCAATAATAAGAGTCCTTGGTAAAATCATAGTGAATAAGAATGTTTTCCACTTACTATTGGAAATTTCTCAGCACTATCTGATTAACATAAACCCAGTGTTATGTAGTTATACAATCAACATTGGTCTTAGGTGCCCCAAATGCTGTAAAATATCCGAGCCAAGTAAACTAATGAGGTTTTTACCATTATTTCAAGGACCCCTCTGTAGATCAGTGTTTTTCCCATCAACAATTCTCCTAATAATTACTAGTTTAATCACATTTCTATAGTTAAGGATATTATTCCATGTGACCAAGGAATTATTGTCAACAAACACCAAAGTTGTCCTTTAAATATCTAGCCCTCATTCACTTATCCCATATGTTGTTAGAAGTAGGATATTTCCATGTCATTTTGATACCTTAGGCTTTTTAAAGTCTAAAAAGATTTCTCAAGCCTACTCCACCATCTTCCTTTGGTTTACAAATTTCATAGTAGCTAATTTTGTGCATGTTCCCTCTCGAGATAAAATTAGCACATACTACACTGATTTTAAAGATAGGGCGGTCTGGAATTTGGAAAGTTTGTAACCAAAATCTAACCATTGATGTCATTATAGAATGAACAAGCTCAATTCTTTCTGTAAAAGATAATAATTTTGATCTCTATCCTTGAATTCTGTCCTTTATTCTTTCGACTAATTTTCAACACTTTCTGTCTTTGAAAGTGAAACTCCTAAGTATTTAACTTGTAATATCCCTTTTCCACTCCTAACCTGTGCAAATAGATATCTTAATTATTTCAAAATTTGATAAAATAATACTTGATTTTTGATTCAATCAATTTCAATCCTACAGGATTATCCAATTCTCCAAAATTTACTTTTATTTTTTCACTAACACTAAGATTAGCCTTATTAACAATTAAGATGTAATCAGCAGCATAAATCAAGTGAGTAATTTTTGGCTTGAAATTGTACACTAGGCATATAAAATTGTTGTGACAAGGAAGTTCCATTTGAAGGGAAACACATTCCATAGAAACCGTGAATAAATATACATAAAGATGGTTTCCTTGATTAATCCCTCTATTGTTGAGCATGAAACCCTTAAAGCCCCACTAATTTTAATAGAAAAAGTTGGAATGTTAGAGTAAAATGCAATCAACTTAACAAACTTTTCCATGACATCCATATGAGATAACTATGCAAAATGTGTTTGTTCACCCTATCATATTCTTTATGTAGATCAACTTTCAAACACAATCTATCAGCATTTTTTTATTAAAAACACTGACTAATCGATATGCCATTAAAAAATTCCCAGCTATGTATCTTCCTTTAACAAAAGCAGTTCGATATTGTTAGGTTAAGTCAGGAAGCACTTTATTTAATCTATTGCATATGGTTTTGTCAAGGGTATTATAAGTAAAAGTGTGATTAATTTCTCTAACAAATTCACTTGAATCAAAAGCCTCTTGATAAGATTCCAACATGACCCCTTTAAGGTTTTGCTAATACATTTTGAAGAATTCTCCCCTATTCCATCATGATCGGGGATAGAATCAGAGTTAATGGAGAAAACAGAAATTTCCAGTTCTCTTTCAGTAATCCTAACTGTGAGCAGCTCTTGACCAGCAGTGGAAACCCTCCACCAAGTTTGAACATTAGATAATCGTCTCTCGTGCTCCCCGTTGTATAGATTCATGAAGTATTCCGCTGCCTTTTCTTCAAGAACTTATAAATTTCCAAAAATATTTACCTATTCATTAAGACAATTAAGTAAATTATTATGGTTCTTTCTCTGTGATATTTTTGAGTAATTTTATTTTGCTAGATTCATCTTCCTTTAAAAGCTAATTTTGTTTGGCTTTCCATTTAAGTTAATTAGCCTGAATTTTGAGTTCATTCGAGAGTTCCTTTTGAGTTGCAAAAAAAAAAAAAACCTCAAGGCTTCATGCAAAGGGTCATAGTCCAATTGTCGTTGATTGTATTCCATCTGATTTTGCAATTTTTTCAGTTTGTCTTCTTGCTTGATCTTATTTTGTTCCAGAGTTTGATTCTCTTCTTAAAGATCTTAATAAATTTGACAAAATGAAACGCATGTGTGCTACTGGGGGTTTGAGCATCATTAAAATTTACCACATCTCTGAAACCTTCTAAATATGGCTAATGATTGGCATATCTAAGCGGATTACCTTTTGCATCCACTATATCTTTGTTAGATTGTATCAATAATGGAGAGTGATCACTTGTTGAACATGATAAACTTTGATTTAAATGTCAGGGATTGTGTTAAATTGGTATGCATTACCAAGTGCTCTGTCAAGTCTAGATGAAATTTTATTACTCTCACCACTTTTCCACATAAATTGTAAGCTAGTGTGAACGACTTCAACTAATCCATAAGTAAGTATATAGTTTTTGAATGAATCATGTTTGTGTTTTCTCGGCCATGGGGAGTAGGAAAATTCCCTTTCTTCTTTCGCTCTATCCTTTACTTTATGCCTAGTTACCTTTTCTCCCTCCTTCACTTTCATTCCGTACCCTCCCTTTCTCCCATGTCCATTAAATCAAGGGTGATTTCAATACTTTGCCTTTTTTCATTTTCATGTCTGAACGCCACGACCTTGTCTGCAATTGATGCTCTTGAGCCTTGATTCGGGTCAGCTGGTTTAGCTAGTCGTTTGTTTGCCTTTGGAAGTTTCGTTTCAGATGTAATTCTCTTTGGGAATGATTGTCCATTTCTACCACGAATGCCGCTACTAGCCTTATTTTGTCAATTCCCCGAACCCTGCTCCACCATCTGTTCAGCACAACGATAATGCTCCTGGGCCCTCTGCACATTCATTCTTTTTTGCGTTGGTAGATATCGCTGTAAGTCACTCCTAAGTAGCAGTTCCTAGGCTTGCTTTTCGAGTTTAGATCCAGGAATAGAACGAATTATCATTGTTGGGTTTGTGACATGCTTTGGTGTCTGTGTTCTGTCTTATTTGTCTATGTTAGTGCTTTGGTTCGAGTGTATGGTCGATACTTTGTTTGGTATTGCTCCTGCTGTTGTATGGGTGCTGGTGCCTTTGTTGTTGTGGTGTTCATCTTTGATTTGACCGTTAGCATTGGTTTGTCATGTTTTTTGGCTGTTGGTGATGGGATGATTTTTCCTATTATGGCAACGAGTGCCACGACGATAGCCTTTCAGCTACGGTGTTGCTTTGTTCTGGTAAATCGTCTTCCCGTAGACATATTAGAGTGTTGTTTTGCTAATGGTGCCGGTAGGTGCTGCTATGCCATGATCCATGCGATATGGTTCAATACTGTATGCTTCACAGTGTGTTGAACATGAAATCTCGTATGCATGTTAGTCGTAGTGTGGGGAGGGATTGCAACAGTTGGTTCGTCTATGTAGTGATGTTACTTGTACTTACTATCCTCTACTTGCCGATGATCCTATTTGGAGTGATGAAATTTGTGAGGAGTAGGTGCTGCAATGTGATGCTCAGGGTCCATTTAAGACATCATGTTGCTGCTGTTTTTAGTGGTTCTATGTTATTGTATTGCTTACCTTTTGCTTGGTCTACATGTACTATTTGATATTTTATCATGTAATTGAGTTGTATGCCACCCTGCGTGGTGCGCAAAGTGAAAAATAGAATAGTCTAGTATGTAAAACAAACTCCTGTGCTGTAATCTAGTATAAATGAAGTTGACTGACTGTTAGGATTGTCTCGCATGTTGTTAAGGAGGAATAATGGGTTGGAATTAATAGTCCCACGTCATGGAATAAATTGAAGGAGTTGGATACAAATACGAGCTGGTAGCCTTTTGTTATATGGGAGTTGTGTGCTAGCTCATATGCATGCAAGAAAGGGGGCTATATTCTAACCCTTGTTACATAACACAGACCACTATAAAAACTGTATGCAGTGAACGGTCCACTTTAAAAATTCACTATAAAAATCGGTTGGTTTTGTAAAAAAAAGTATATAGTTTACAAATTCAGCAATTTGTGATGGTCCGAGTGTATTATCTCCTTATTTTCAATGTTCTAGGGACAACATTAGAATTACTAGTTACTAACAGAGCAATCTGCATAGAATTTGTCATATTCGTTAATTCCTTCCATAATGAAATTCACTCTGGTGCTAAATTATTGGTATACACAAAAGTTATCTTCGATTTGAGTCGGCCTATGTTGTTAAATTTCATAGTTATTTATTGCTTTGATTGTTAAATTTTATACTCCCTCCAGTTCAAAATACATGTTGTTCTGCAATTTTTCACATAAATTAAGACAACCAAAAATTGACTTTTTAACCCTTTAATTAATCTTTACTTATTAAATACACTCTGACTTTTCATCAAAAAATGCAGCTTCCACCAATTAAATTTCAGATGGAGGCAAAAAAAGTAGTCCATGCATGCATTGGAGCCATAAAGGAAAAGTTGCATGAGTATTATTGAGGGATATGAAAAGTCTTATTTATTTTAAATGTTTTATATTTAGCAAAATGATATCACCCTTAAAGCGACATGTATTTTGGACTGGAGGGAGTAGTTATTTATTACTCTGATTGCCTTTAAACATCACCTAACCATACATTTGAATCCCATGGTACTTGAATTCTATTTCTACCTTAAATGTTAAATGAATTATTGTGACAAAAACTTCATGCAGTCATCTATTGGTTCTGTGAATAAATTAATATTTTCATCAATGAACTTACTCTCAATAATAGCTAAGATAGAATGCTAAAATTTCACCTTCATATTATAGAGGTCTAAATGACGTATATCATTGCTTAGACCTCCTACATTCCAGTATATTACAATCATAATTTTTGGTATCTGTGCTCCTTGTCAATGGAGAATACACTACTTTAGTTGCCTGAACAACTACATTCTTCCCTTTAGATACATATAAGTTATCATATTCTGCATTCAGTTCTATATATTTACTAATGTTTTCTTCATCATCTTCCTATTCAAATTGTTCCAGCTGTATTTTCATATTTTGGATATCCTCCATGGGTTGTGGAAGAATTTTCTCTTAAACCAATGCCGATGGACTTGACGCTTTTCTACCCCGAAACAACTCATCCTGTTTTGGGTCTTTATTCTTCCTCACCGTACACTTATTGCGATTGTTTGAGCTTCTACAGATGATCTAGATCCCTCAGCAGTAATTTCTGATAACTTATGAGTACATGTTAGATTTGGCTCGCATGAAGTAGCATTTTGTTGTACATTTTTGTTAGCTGCTATATGAATAAATGAAGTGTCAATATTTTAGACTTTTGGGAAAGAAGAAGGCACATTTTTTTGCTTCCTTACCAACGCTTTGGTTGTTTGTTCTAGTCTAGATTCACACTGGTTATGTCCAGGACATTTTCACGCACTACACATCATTGGAACGAATTTATATTCCATACTTTGCTCGTATAAGTTTCCTGCATTATCGACCATTGTAGTAGATTTAAGCAATTTTGATGTAGTAGTAATTTCAACGAAAACTCAAGTATAGTTGATTCTTTTAACCTATTGGTATACTTATATAAGTCTAGAGGTACACTAATTAGACTAAGAAGTTTACTTATACATCTCGAGTTCCATAACACTAGATTCAATTTGTGTAATTTGAACCGAATTCGATATGTACTCGGCATCACGTGCTCAAAATCGAATTTTGGATCCCATATTTTCATGATTATAAACTTATTGTCCATGAACCATGGACCAATGTTAAGAATATGATCGTAGTCTTCCTCTTCCTCTGGTTAAAATGTGATTAAATGAATTTTGTTTTCCCTAGAGAAAACGCACCAAACGGCCTTTAGCCTTCATGCACACTTAATGTGTACATTAAAATGCACATTACATGGTCTCTTCCCAATCACATAAATATAAAGTGAAATTTTCCACATCGCTTGTGATTCCTTTATATTTGTGTCCTCCACAAGGTGATAGGTCTCCGATCCCTCATAAATTGGTGTAAAATAATTAAATTTCCATTTTTATTCGACTTAAACCTCTGGAGCTTCAATCCAGTCTTTAGGGTTAGGGTTTTTGTGATTATTTCCTCCCAAATTCGATCTTAATGCATAAGGGCGAGAAATATTCGATTCAAACCGAATTAATCGACCAAATCGGTTTATTTCGGTCGGTTGGGTTGTAAAACTAAATCAGTTCAAATTCGGTTTGCAAAATATTTTTTTTTGGGTTATCTGTTTAACCAAATTAATGAACTTTTAATTTATTGTCACATTTCATGGTATTATTATAGTACTTTAAATAATTTGGTTTAGTGATAAGATACAAAGACTTGTGTTGCAAAGAGGTCAAATTTTATTATAAACATAAAATTTACTATATATAATTTGTCCAAACATGAATTTATGTTTTACTTTAACTGATCTCATCATTTAAATAATAACACATCCTACAATTTCGGTTAAATAGGTTACCGACCAAATTAATCGAAATTAATTTTGTCGGTTCGATTTGATTTGAAAAAAAATCGGTTTCAATTTGGTATGACTTTCTTTAACCCAAAATCAACCGAATCGACCGAGCGCTCACCCTTATTAGTGCATCAACAAAAGATTGTTTCCCCTTCCTATAAACTATGTCCGCCACCATCATCACCTTCTTTTGCTCTTTGGTTTTCGAGATCTCCGCTCGCCATTGTTGCTTAAATTTGTAGGGTAAACTATTTTTTTAATGCACATACATTAATTATCTCCTTTGTCACAGACACACATGCATACACATGTATATTTATGTGCAAATGTGACATATTAACCCGTAAATTGTACAACATGCCTGTGTGCATAGATGTTAAGACTTGCATTGTACTTAAAACGTTAGCTCATCCAATATGCAAATATAAATTGTCCATATACACACATACACAAACTATTGTTTAAAATTATTATATATATATATATATTAATTTCAGGAAAATAGTGTGAAGGACAAAATTAACAAAAATTTATCGATAAGGACAACGAGCAAAAAATTTAACCATAAGGACAAACTTTAGTGTAAGGCTAACGCGAAATAATGTAAGGCTGGACTCGATTCTTCGTTTCATTAAGGAAGAGGGCCCCAAGGTGGGATTTGTTTACCAGATTGAATTTGGATGGTTTGGGAGCAAGAGGTGCTTGCAATGAATTATTGTAATTAAGATTAAAAACTGTCATAATTGGCCCAGTATATTAATTTCTCCTTGGCCCCATGTGATTTTGTGTAACGACCCAGCGGTTTTCGGCCCCGAAATCGACATAAATACCTTTTTCGTATCACATGTCGATCCTCCAAGCACCGAAAATACTGGATAGTTTTAGAAAGAATTTAGAGGGTGAGATAAGAAAGAAAGAAATATTAGAATAGAAAAAAGAAGAAGAACACTACATCAGAATCTCACAGCGGAACAGATAAAATATAATATCAAATCTCTTTATACAAAAGAATTGTATATACATACCAATCATCAGAGCATAACATATAACTGCACAGCGGAATAATAACTGAATATAACTAGCGGTGAAGCCTCCTGCTTCTAGCTCCTGAAACTCCTAGCGAAAACCTAACCTGGAACATACTCGGCCTGACCCGAGCACATTTGATTTAAAACAAAATACACCGGGTCAGTCTGGAATACTATCAGTGATAAATCCACATAACACACACTTGTTTAACTTTGGAAAACCTTTCTGAAATCAAAGGATAATAGTAAGACCAGTCCACACATAAACACGGACGATTTTTACCTTACTATAACCCAAACCATTTTCGAAATCATACTTTAATCTGATATTATCATAATGTCTAAATACAAATAAATATCAATCTAGAGGAACACTTGTATTTCACGCTCCCCATATATAGTATACAAACCAAAACCGCGGGCGCTTATTGGATATTGGATTCCAACCTTGACAAGGTATGGGACCACCTGCCGATAGTGTATCTCTAGAGGCGAATACACTGGGTTCAACAAGAACGTCTTGCAACCCGGCCCTCACATGACCGACCACTCATTTCGCTTGAGTGTATCGAATGTATATCACCGACGGTTGGGATTAGCAACCGCCTCCCGATAAGGGACAGCATCGAAACATAGATTAAAGAGGCAAATGGAATTTCTCTAGATAGGTGATCATACACCCTAATGGGAGCGACCCACATAGCCATGCTACCTGCCCGATTTTTGTCACTTCCCGGTTGATGAGGCTTGAGGCTAGAATTCCCTTTCGAACATCTGGCCACCATTCACTTTGAATGCCACATCGTCAGATCCATCAGATGTCACTAATTGACGTCCCCAAAAATACTCTAGTTGGGAGCTAACCAACTATCGTACGTTTGAAGAAATCAACGTACGTGGTCCTTTGGAAATACTCTGTCAGACATTCGTCCATACAAGTCATCCAGGAACAGGATGAACCGAAGGTACTTTCCTACTGCATCTCATATAGGAATCACCCCATGGATCAGTAGCGAGAAGTCCTTGCAACCTGTAGATTCCAACCACGACAGAACCACAATTCATCTCTGGGAGCTCACCAAAGATTATTAGCGGTTCTTCCGCTTATGAAGATCTATAGTCTTCAATGCTCCATTTCGATCATCTTCTGATCTCTTCACGTATTCGTTGGTCGGAATGGTTTTCGAATATAAAATTCGATCCCGTTTTCAATTCAAATTTAACACGGTTGATTTGGTCAACCGTACCCCTCGGTTAACCCTTAACCGAATCCCATTTGTCATTTCCCCTTTAAATAAATTAAATAACTTAATTAATTTAAAATACCATTCAATTGTTTTTTTTAAAACATTTTCTTTTAATTTCCAACCCGCCGGTAAATCACTGGGGTTTTTCTTTGCTTTTAAATCTAGTATAAACCGTTTTAAATAATCCGTTTAAAACTTGATTAAAATATATATTTATAAATTTCCATTTAAATCCCTCACACCAATTAATTTAAACTCTAATCCAGTTATAAGAATAATTTATAACCTTAAACTGCGTCGATTTCCCTAACGGTCAATCGACGTCTGAAACAAACACATTTAGGCCATTCAATGCCAATTACCCAATCAACACTGTCAGTTGATTTTAACTCAACACAGGTGGGTATTTATTCAACCATCAACATACAGACAGGTTTTGGTGTCATTCAAGGTGAACAATTCATATATATACTCAACAAACAAAAATATACAGTTTATTTGAGGAATCCGGTCGGATCCCTCCAACCTGTCCTTCTCTGCATCATAGATATCAGTTGATAAAAATAGACGAATAAATAAATTGATGATATATAAATAATCGCAAACAATCAACAACAAACAACAAATTTGCATCCATCGCATCCAATCAACCAATTTAAACTGTTTACTGTAAAATATATTTTACTGTGAATGTACCACATCACAGTATTCCAGAAGGTGTGAGAATTAACTCACCAGAGTTTGTTCTGGTCGACGGTTGACGCGTTTGTTGCATTTAATTTGAGACGAACGTCCAAAATTGTCTGAAATTTCAACTATGTCAGATTGACTCCTAGTCAGTGCCATCGGATAGGTCTCGTCCCTGTGATCCCAACGGATCCAGTTTCGTTAGATTTCGTTATCGTATGACCAAGATACGTTCGTTTAAAGTTTGAATAATTATACGAGATAAATTAACTAATTAATAAATTAATTAAATAATTTAAAACCCAATCATTACCTTACTTAACTAATTTCGCCACGTTATCCACCGTTAATCACCCCCTATGCATTTTCCCTTTTCTCACTGCTCCTCCCCCGATTCCTCTTCTTCAATACACAAACCCGACCTCGTTCACCAAATCCGACCGCCGGCGCCTGAATTGACCACCGGAACTGACCCTGACACATCCACCGAAACCACCGCTTCCAGGTGCCCCTTCACCACGATGCCGGTCTCCGATGACCCCCCTATCGCCGTGAATTCGAGCCCAACTGGAACCAGTTCATCCCCAAGGTTTGAACGCCTCCGACCACCAGACCAGTCGCCGCCACCACCCTTTTGACCGCCACGCTCCACTCTATGACGACCTTCAGCCCTCTTCACCCAGATCCGCCTCCATCACCGGAAAAGTGGCCAAAATCGTTCATGACTCCAAAACCGAACCCAAAAACATCACCAACGTTCATCGCTTCGCCCTGACCACCAGAGACCCCGAGACCATAGCCAAATCGAAGGTCTTTCTCCCCTCTACAAAAGCCCCAAGGTCTCGCCTTCTAAAATCAACCACAACTCTCAAATTTTGGCTGCAAACGAAGACTGTTCTTCGTGGATTCTGGCCACCTCAGGCGACCGTTCCACCCCGGATTTTTACAGTAGCTAGAGAACAACCCGATCTACAACTTTGCTTTAGGTTGCCCCTACGGATTGGAAGATAAAATTGATTTTGTGTTTAGGGGCTTATTTGCAAAATTACGATGAAATTTCTGATTTGGGTTTTAGGGTTTGGGCTGTGGGGTTTATATAGTGTGGAAATAATATAATTTATGTTGATTTGACGAGTGACACTGGCTAACGATTTTTATTTCGTACCTATCGCTATTTTAAACACTGTTTATTAGCTACTGCGCTCACATACGAACCCCGTTCGAGATGCGACTGGACGACATAGTATATTTTGACGATACGGTCCTAACGAAACTTGTTTCATCGAATTCCGTGTCCGTTTTCTCAAATAGCGTTTGTACACGTCCAAATAGATCGATTTATTTTGCATTTTATTTTGCCACGCTCATAGAATAACCCCGATTGACGCGCCGTCTGAAAATCTAGCAATAATTTACTATTACGGTCCTAACAAAATTTATTTCGTCAAAAACAGAGATTGTTTGAAAAATGTCCCTTTTGAACTGGCCAATTTGAATTAGAATAAATAAATTTTAAAATACTTCAATATAATATAATTAAAATATCACGGTTGGTCATACCCGACCAGAATTTGACACACTACCAAGGAAAAATATCCCGGGTTGAATTCTAAGCCAAATCGATATTTAAAATATTTAAAAACCCTTATTTCATATAAATACAGCGCTATATATATAAAGGAAATTTCTGGCGCTGTTTTTCTGAGAATTTGATTTGGACATAAAACAAAATCTACACGACGAAAACTGGATTTTTCTCTTCCACTAGAAAGATATCGTCAAACCGGTCCTGACGTTTCTTGTTTCGAGAAAATCCGACTTATTTCGAACCCGGTACGACTAATTGAAGTTCAAAACGCCAAAACGCGAACTGCCGCGCCGCTGCAGCTTGTTATTTAATTAAATTATAAACCATATATTCAATTCGTTGTTAATCAAAGGAAATCGTCGATATAACTTCAATACAGACAATATTTGACCACTTTAAAATGCCCGGTCACCCTAGGTTGCCGACACAACGTTTTCTGACCGGTCTGGAATTAAATTATTATTTTATTATTTAAATAAATAATATATTCAAAATATAATCGTTGAATTTGATTATTTAAATTCAACCCAATATTTTAAATAATTAAAATAAACCAAATAAGTAGGCGGAAAATACGGGTCGTTACATTCCTTCCCCCTTAAAATAATTCCGTCCTCGAAATTGCTAAGGTAGAAGAAATGCCGTCAACTACTATATTTTCAAAAGGAATTATTTTTTAAAATTCGAATTTATTTTCAAGCTGACCTAAATGGTTTTAAAACCAATCTATTTCAAATAAAAGAAATTTCCAAAAATTTCAAAAAATTTCTAACTCTTCAAATTCTAGAAAAATTTCGGCAGAGTCTCCTCTGTACGGAGGAACATCTGCAATATCGCAGGATTAAGAAATATGTATACATCGACTCTCATGGTCGGAAAATCCAAAATTCAAACCCAAAATCCAAACAAAAACCAAAAAGTTCATATTTGCGTAAGCGTACCTTTTGGCGAGCGTTATTATGCGATAAGCGATATATTATATACGAGTCTGCTTAATTATTTTGCAGCTCTTTATTCAACTGGATTCAATTAACTCCAGACTTTCTCTTGGATGGATTTCCAAGCTGAATTGGCACTTCTTCCCCTGTTTCTCAACTCAAATGAATTTCATTAGTCATCAAACAAATTGTTAATCAGGTTCAGAATATCCATACCATCTATATCAACCCATTTTACATGCAGTTCAATCCACACGAGATTATATATATTTATAATTATTCCAGTTATTTCTTTAATTACACCTTCAAATTTATTTGTCTGGATTGTCTTATTCGAATTATTCATTTTAGATTTGTTTTAACCAATTCCATACATCCTCAGGTTTATATTCAAGCAATCAACCATACACCACAAACATATCATACAACCAACATTAACCAATCATAATGATTGCCCATACTATAATAACTTTTACTTTTATTTATTATAAAATAAATCGGGCAAAAATAATTTCAAAAATAATTTTATATCAAAATACAAATATGTGCTCATATATATATATATATATATATATATATATATATATATATATATATAAACTCAATCTAGGGTGTTACTAACCCCACCTCTATTGAGTCACACCACAGAGCCAAGGTTAATCATTAAACCAATAGCTCTGATACCACTGTAACGACCCAGCGGTTTTCGGCCCCGTTTGAGACGCGACTGGACGACATAGTATATTTTGACGATACGGTCCTAACGAAACTTGTTTCGTCGAATTCCGTGTCCGTTTGCTCAAATAGCGTTTGTACACGTCCAAATAGATCGATTTATTTTGCATTTTATTTTGCCACGCTCATAGAATAACCCCGATTGACGCGCCGTCTAAAAATCTAGCAATAATTTACTGTTACGGTCCTAACAAAATTTATTTCGTCGAAAACAGAGGTTGTTTGAAAAATGTCCCTTTTGAACTGGCCAATTTGAATTAGAATAAATAAATTTTAAAATACTTCCATATAATATAATTAAAATATCACGGTTGGTCATACCCGACTAGAATTTGACACACTACCAAGGAAAAATATCCCGGGTTGAATTCCAAGCCAAATCGATATTTAAAAACCCTTATTTCATATAAATACAGCGCTATATATATAAAGGAAATTTCTGGCGTTGTTTTTCTGAGAATTTGATTTGGACATAAAACAAAATCTACACGACGAAAACTGGATTTTTCTCTTCCACTAGAAAGATATCGTCAAACCGGTCCTGACGTTTCTTGTTTCGAAAAAATCCGACTTATTTTGAACCCGGTACGACCAATTGAAGTTCAAAACGCCAAAACGCGAACTGCCGTGCCGCTGCAGCTCGTTATTTAATTAAATTATAAACCATATATTCAATTCGTTGTTAATCAAACGAAATCGTCGATATAACTTCAATACAGACAATATTTGACCACTTTAAAATGCCCGGTCACCCTAGGTTGCCGACACAACGTTTTCTGACCGGTCTGGAATTAAATTATTATTTAAATAAATAATATATTCAAAATATAGTCGTTAAATATGATTATTTAAATTCAACCCAATATTTTAAATAATTAAAATAAACCAAATAAATAGGCGGAAAATACGGGTCGTTACATTTTGGGGCAATGCTATCAACTGCAGAAAATCGAAGCCAAAACATCAATCACACCTTCAAAGAAAGCTCAGCCCGAACCCTTGCCTTATTCATTTATCTATTATCGGCGAAAACCAAAGATGGAGACGGGGTGAGAAGCTGGAATCAAAAGGGATAGGCTAGCGCCCTATGGAAGCGGGGGGAACTGATTGTATAATCATTTTTGATTTAGTAGATTACGAGTTTCTACTCATTTTGCAGCTATATGATTATGAAATGATAGTGAGCCCCATAAATTCCTCCCTTTACACTAAAAATTGTCCTTGTGGTTAAAATTTTAGGCTCTTGTCCTTATGGATAAAAATTTTGTTAAGTTTGTCCTTATGCCTAAAAACCCCTATTTTTTTTAATAACTTCACATAAGTATATTTATATTTATGTGTATATATATAAGCTTATAAATAAAATATTAGTATTATATACATATTAATATGATATATTTGTTCAAACATGCCCATGCTCTTTTCATAATAGGGCCAATATTTAGTTAAAAAACTTATTTATTTACTTAAATATAAACATGTTATTTATAGATATTTAGTTCTTTTAAACCATGACAATGTGTGTGTGCATGTGTATATATATGTATGTATGTGTGCGTGTATATCAGAAGAGGGTCAATATTTAATTAAAAACGTGATGTATTCACTTAAATGTAAATATGTTATTTATAGATATTTGGTTCTTTTAAACCATGACAATGTGCGTGTGCATGTGTGTGTATATGTGTGTGTGGACACACACACACACACACACACACATATATATATATATATATATATATATATGTGTGTGTGTGTGTGTGTGTGTGTGTGTGTATGTGTTCCGGGGCACTTCTGTTTTGTAGTACTCATATCGTACCATGAGCTACATCAATCCAAATCCAACACAACAAGATTTTGTAGATGTTCAGTCCACAATTATGTTGTCATCTATCTAAATTTTGACTTCATTCCGACATTCGTAACACTTTCAAAATATTGGCTCAATTATTCAATGCTCAGACATTTATTTGAACCGTTAAATTTAAACATCAAGTATATTATTCTACGAATGTCGTAACAAGCTCAAATTTTGTATAGATGATAATATATGTGCACATTAAATATTTACAAATTTTGGTTGGATTCGGATTCGTGTATCTCACGAACGGATAGGAGTGCTAAAGTGATGCTACAATAAAGTAATGCCGTAGAACGCTCCTTATAGCTAGGAAAAAGAATACAATATTTAACGGGTCACGACATAAGTATACGACCATAATATGTTAATTCATTGTAACATAACAAAAATATACACCATCTACTTAAATAATCGATCCAATTGGCCTAGTAACCAAAATACTTTAGTTGTACCTTATCACAACATCATCCCAGATCAAATAATTGGACACCCTGGGTGCGTTCTCAGCGAACGGTAACATGGCATTTGAGTGTGCCATTTGAGCAGGGTATTTGACACTGTTGTGAACGTGGAATGTGTTTTTTAGTTGCAAATGGGGTATTTGAGCGTGGTATTTGTATAATGTGTTTTTTAATATTTGGTTTGGTTTGTAAATTAAATACTAATTGCATATAAAAGAAACTACTACATTTCAAATACAAACCAAGTAAAATAGAAATACAATAACAAAATGAGATGAACATCCTACTTGTTGGCACCACTTTGTTTTATCATTTAAGATTGGTATACTTTTGTGCATCGTTTTTCTACAATCCCCGATATTAACCAACTTTTCGCTATATCGTCGGAAAGAACAGTGAATAACTCTTTCTTGTCTGGTTCCGTAACAAATAATATTGCTTCTGCAACATCAAATTCATCTCCATCTCCCAAACGTTGAATTCAAGTAACCATATTTATAAAATTAGTAGAACTCCCCGTTGATTCTACGTTGGTACCAGTATTCAGACTATCAGAATGCATGCGTGATTTTTTCATCTATCTCTCGTGTATTTGTCTATTGAGCTGAGCCATCTTGTCTTAATTTTCAGCACATCTACTTCTTGAACCTTGACGGGATGTTGGTTGCGAAGGAGGATTCATTGGAGTTTGGTGTGAAGGAGGATTTATTGGAGTGTGGTGCGAAGGAGGATTCATTGGAGCTTCGTGAAATGGAGGATTCATTGGAGTTGGTTGCAATGGAGGATTTTGATGGCGAATTCAAATTTGGAATATGTTCATTTTGAGTTTTATCCAGCGATTAAAAAACCCATCAAAAGCCCGCGTTCTATCAAACGTGCTCTATGTTGAAGGTGGTGTACCAATCTGCGAGGAATGTCCAGTAGCAGCAGGCGTATACGACTGATTAGTAGCATTCGTCCCATGAAATAATTGTTGCATCATCTCCAAATGATCAAGCGGAGTTTCTTATATTTTATAACAATGGTTCCAAATTCCAAAAATTTTAAAAATAAAATTTACGTTACTATTGATAAATCAACCGTAAAAATTAAAGTTCACAAATCTTTACATGGTCTTCCCACCATTCGTCGCTTCAAGAAATAGTTTCCTTACAATGTTCCCAACCAGCACAAGTTTTGTTCATCAACGCATCCTATTTGAGCCACTCTCGTCGAAGACTATCATATTTATTTCGGATTTTGCTTTCGTCCACCAGCGAGATGTCCGGGTTGTTCTCTATGGCGTTGTTGAACTTTTCTGCTATTGCTTTGTGAACACCTTTTTTATTGCTATCATAAGCACCGTAGGCTTCAACGTCACATTGCATCATAGTCTAAGTTTTTTTATACGACTAGTGATATGCAAATTTTCAATTGGCCATACTGAAAAATAAAAATGCAATATTTATCAGAATTAACTCAAAAAACAAGGAAAAAACTATGTTGCATAACGGAAAATAACAAAAACAACAAGTTATTAAAAAACCTAATTTGATGCTCGAATTTGGTTGGAAGAAAATTAAAGAGGAGTAAGATTGTGTAGTTTGTAAGTGAAGAGATAGAAGAAGAGAATGATAATATAGGGAGTTAATGGGCGTTGCTCACGTCCGGCGCATCGGACGCCATCGCAACGTTTACTTACCAATTCTTTACTGCGAATGACACCTCTATCTTGTGAAAATTAAGCTTCTTTTCATTATAATGACGTCGATGATCGAATTGTCAAGAAAATCAAATCATTCTCCGCAATTTAAGTATGTTATAATTTTCCCGAATCTTCAACCTCGAAAATTCTCCTATTTCATTTTGAAATTTCTAATATACATGAAATTGTGTTTGTCAGATTATGTGAAACAATAATAGCTGCATGATCTGTTCACATTTGCTGAGTTCTATCCATGTTTTCCTGTAAAATACAATAGAACCCACGTGAATTAAAACATTTTGCCTAATTCGCCTTTTCTGACAAAAAACATTTCAGGTACAGTAGCAAGTCTCATTTCATTTAGACCAAATGTGGAAAATAACTGCACCTAAGGCTATAAAAGAGAATCGCTGGTCAACATTCTTTTCCTTGAAGAACGGAGGAAAAGTCATAGTTCACCAGTAGATGTTGAATGAAGGCCAAGTTTTTGTTTGATGTAAGCAAAAAAATATCTATTAAACTCACATCGGAAAAACAATTGCTCATGAGATTCAGTATCTTATCGACAAAGTGATCATCTATTGGTGAATTGTAAGCCGATAGTTCATCAACTGAAGGCAAGCACTTTGGTAAAAATTTATATGAACAAATAGAATTATTCTTTTACGATTAAATTTTTTCATATGATAGAATGCCAATCAATTGCTTGATTACGATTTCAAGTTGCATTCATTTTTGAAAAGGGAGGGAGATGTAACAACTCCTCTATGACCGACCTATGTAAAAATTGAAAATCAACCATGGCAGAGTCAGTTCATCTGAAATTGGCGACCAGATCGTCGGAGGGGCCACCTGACATGGCAGTGCATGGGGACAAACAGAGAGCAGAGGCTGAAGGTGGAAGATAATAAGCAGGAGGCCTGGTTTGGCGTGTGTGCATGTGTGTTGGTGTGCACTTGCACACTGCAAATATAACTAATTTGTCGTAGTTGTTTGATCCATTCTTTTTTAAGTTTTGAGGTGTTTTGGCAATTCGCCGTTGTAAACAACATTATGGGTGCGTTTTTTACGAATAGTAACGGGGAATTTGAATAGGGTATTTGAGCGTGGCACTGTTGTGATTGGAGAATGTGTTTTTTTGCTGCGAACGGGGTATTTGAGTGGGGTGTTTAGTTGTTAAATTATTTGTTATGAATTAATTAAATACTAATTGCACAAAAGAAAACGACTACATTTCAATACACGAAAGGAAATACAAACAGAAATACAACAACTACACTGAAAATAAAACAAGTACATAAAACTTATGTTATAGAATAAAGAAAATTAAACATAACGATATTAAAAAAAACCTATTTTGGAACTTGAATTGTCGCGAGAAAAATTTAAATAGAGTAGTTGGGGGGGTTTGCTATTTGGAGGTGAGGCAAATGAAGGGAGGCGGGCGAAATTTATAAATAGCAAAAGGGAATCATTGGTAAATTAGTCGTTGGCGTCCGACACGTCGGACGCCAATTGCTAATTCTCGAACGTTCAATCTGAATGATCAAAAGGTGCCATGCGTCGGATGCGAATGCATACACCAGCATGACACCTTTTGACTGCGGACGCACCCTATATACAGAGCAGCAAAGCATATACTCGGACATATGAGAAAATAAAGCAATTTATCTCTTTTCTGCTGCAAATTATGTTTATTATTCTTTATAATTTCTTTTTTTCTATCAATCCTTTCTCACTTCTTGCCTTCTCAACTCCTCTCTGATCATCTCCTAATCTCGTCTTCACCCTGGTTATCTCATTTTTACCTCCTTCCTGAAATCTCTGCATTCATTTCTACTTTTACCTTCCTTAACCCAACACTGCAACTTCTCCTCAACTCCATTCTTTCAAGAACTCACAAGCCATGGCAAACTCTAATGAACATAACAGATCTATATTTCGGTGTTTAAGTGCATTTAATAATTTTGGTTTGGTGTGTTTGTTATTTGTACTTTTTCCAAGTTGCATAGAGGACTTCTGCATTTGATTTAGATGATGGATGGCCTAACCTTTCACCCTTGCATCGACCCATGATTAAAGTCTGCCATAACCTAATTTTAACCGTTGAATGTCACAAACTACGTCCATGCGATTGCAATTTGTGTGGTGTGAATATTAGGTAGAGTTCGTGTGATTTTTTTACCCATTACCGTATTGCGTTCGCGTTCGACGCGAAAGCGACGGTTTTGTTCATTTTACCCGTTCATTCCAACGAACCAAAATAATGCATTCGCATTAGTATGATGTGAGCATAAATAAATATTTTTTAGGCTTTTAATTACCTTTTCAATGTTTATTTTAATTACTTATATGTATTAATTATTGCATATTTATTCTAACATAATGCTCCTTTGATACTCACCGTTCAAGTACAGAAAAACATAATAACCATTCAATACTACGTTCAAATGAATAACTTATTTTAATCGTTTGTGATTGCCAATAACGCACAGGTAAGCTTAACCAATTGTATAAAACCAGACTACCTTCACAAATTTTAGGGTTGTCACATGTTTCCGAATTGCCAACCTGCTGTGAGTACAACTCGTTTTATATTTTCAATTACTAATTTACTAGTTTGAAACTTCATTCATATTGCACCATTGATGCTACTATCATAGGTGCATGCGTAAAGATGTGGATCATATGCAATGCGGGGTTTCGCAGTCCCTTCCTGTGAGGGCACTTACCATTTACAAACTATACAAAACAATTACATGTAGTCACCATCTATGATTTACATAATAAATAGGGTATTTTTTCGTTTTAATCTTCTTTTTATCCCACAAATAGCTCTATTTACCAAAAATTGCAAAAATAGCCCAATTCTGGCCAACTCAGTGCTGAGTTGGCTAGATTTTACCGGTGCCATCCAGGATTGCACCAGTACACGTGTAAACTGGCGCAATCCCGTATTGCGCCGCAGATTATTAATAAGATGCAAGCTCTATGTTTACTTACAGGTGCAAAACTGGACTACGCTTATAAGCAAACAAAGAGCTTATTTGCTCCTTGATCTGTTTCTCCTTATTTAAAAACCAGGGGCGCAATCCAGGATTGCACCCCGAGCATAGACTTCAACTTTTAACTTACATTTGTAAATCCATTTTCACCTACTTTTCCATTGTTCAACTTTACCAAAATCTTTCAAAAAAACAACCCAATAACCCATTTTCACGTACTCTTCCATCCTTCACTTTACCAAAAACTTTAACAAAGAAAAACCCAATAATTCATTTTCACTTCCACTCAAAAATTAGGTAGCATGGGTTGGTGCAATTGTTCTCTTTAGGAGGATTTAGCTCAAAGTCAATGGTATTTACATTTCCCACCTATTTTCATACATCGAATGTTATATAATTGTCCCCTCCCCCTCAAATTTTATTTCATCATTTGGTAGGATGGATAAATGGGAGATTGACAACGACAGTTTAGTGAAGTATTGGGAAAGTTTGGAGTCAGGATCGTATGAGAGCATGAAGGGTGTTGATCCTCCACCACAAGCTCCAATATCACCAATTGTTCATTGACCGGGTAAAGAAATTTGTACCGAAACGGAAACTTCTGAATTGTTTGAACTCCCAGATCATCTTCCTAGTGTACCACAAAAGTATTTTGTCATGGTGGATGGACGTAAATATATTAATCAAGGCCGAGCACTAGCAATCGGGGAGCTAGTACCAAGAAAAAATTGTTATTGCAGATCAGATTGCTACATGATTGTGAACAAAAATAGAAGCGTTAGTACATGGCGTAAGATTTACAAATGTAGTCGCTATGATATAAGCCTCCTTTATTCGAACACCTTCCAAGTTTGTAACTATAGTGAGTGGGTTGATCATCCGATGTATCGAAGAGAACATGAGTATGCTTTGGAGATGCAGGACTAGAATGAACGACTAAAAAAGGAGAAGGCGGAACAAAAGTTATGTTTGGGAAAGAAAATTTTCCATTTGAAACTACTTAAGTCGGATTTAGAGTCCAAGCTCCCATGATATCCCAGTGAGTAGTTTGGACTTGTGGCATGTATCAATGTATCCCAAATGCTAATGTAGTTTGCAACAATGTATTAGTCAATGTATGTATTGCTTGAATGTACGAACGAAGGTGATGAAAACATGGTCATTGCAAATTGACATCAATGTACGAAAGAAAGAAATTCTTCTATAAACAACAATAATACAAGTCGTTCAAACATAAACTACAATACTAAAGCCCAATTTACTGAATTACAACGACATTTTTTATGCTCTATAACTCTGCACTTACTGCATTTATTCATTTTAGGAGCGCGCATTTCATTCATGGTTCCTTTAATTCTTGCTGATTTAGGTCTCTCAGGTGCACTATGCACTGTTGGCGGCAATACAACCGGTCCTTCATATTCATCCCAGTAACATTTATCTCGAACAAGATGAAATTCTAGTTTGTAAGCTGCGCAGTAATTCTGGACCGTATACCACTTTGAAGCAAAGTCATGATGAAATCGATTAGCACCATTGACTACATTTGAACAAGCCGCCATTACATGTTCGCATGGAAGGTGTTGCGGAATGTTGCATGTACAAGAACATATGTTTCCATTGATTAGTACCTTGTACTCATTGCCAAAATGCGTAATCACTCACCATTCGCCTGTAATAAATCGGACAATGTGGCAACGTCTTGCTTCACTTGCCCTTTCAGCTATCTTTGCCTCCCATCTTGGGGTTAACTGTGCCGTCATAGACATACCAAACTCTCTTCGTCTACAAAAATATTCTACCAACCGAAAAAAACGTGCGAGCAACTAAAGCATTGACGGGAAATGATCGTGCACCTCTAAGTACACGATTAAATCTTTTAGAAGCATTTGTCATCATGACATGAAATCTTCCACCATCAACCTTACACAAAGCCCAGAACTCTTTCTTTCCCCGCAAACTACGCTCAATCCAATTATATGCTTCAACATTGGTTATTTTAATTTCGTCACGAATTCGTTAATATTCAATCACCTCCAAAGCATATGCTGCTACATAAAATAAACCTATCAGAAATTAAAGTTCTAATGATTCTCCAAGGCTATCGGTATTCCTTTCATTCTATCAGAAATTAAAGTGATACGTCGATTGTTAACACTATGGATGAATGTTCGTATACACGCAAAAAACCAACCCCAACCATCGTTCAATTCGGACTCAGCAATCCTATAAGCCAACGGGTATAGTTGATCATTCACATCTACTGCATTTGCAACTAGTAACGTACCTTTGTACTTACCATATAAATGTGTGTCGTCTATGCAAAGCGAATGTCTACAATGTACAAATCCTTCAAAGCAAGGCCCAAATGCCCAAAATGCTCTTTCAAATACACCACATTGTTCGGTTACTACATGCTCAACACTTACTGGATTAGCTTTGACTATTTCGTCAAAATATTGCCGTAGGGTGGATTACGACATTGCCCAGTCACCATATATACGTTCAATTGCTTTGCTTAATGCCCTTCACACTATAACATAGCCAATTTTTATAAATAGTTGTTCCTCTGTTAACACTTGCACTGTCCCAGCAGTAATGCTCAAATCCGATTTCACGAATGGCATTATCTTCGAAACCAAAAACGTGGGAGTCGCTTTCTTGTTGTGACACCCCACGTCCGTTAATGTCAGTCTTTAACATAACGCATTAAGTTCCATGAAGCATTATAGGTAAACAGAAGCATAAACATTACAAGATAGATATAAAATAACAGCTGAAATTTGAAAATTTATTTTCCAACAGAAAACATCGTCGTCCAAAATCCAGTTACAACATCGGTCTGAAATACTGAAAACCAACTACATCAAATAAATGTATCTGCCATATACTAAAACCATCAGAGTACAATAATATAAAATCATTGTCCCTAAAAAGAGCCATAACAGAGTAGACAAATAGTCAAAGCGTTACGTCGAACCAAATCAAAAATCCAAGCAGAAATAGAGGAGAGGATCCTAATCCAGCCTGAGCACTCCCACCCTAAGAACCTGAGGGGGGAGAAAGAGAAAAAAGGAAAAAAAAAACAGGCTAGACATAAAGTCTGGCGAGTCCAGTTACTTTTAGCATATAAATAAGTAAAAGCATCATGATAGACATATAAACTGAATGAGAGATAATAATATCATATGATAGGTATAATATACTGAACAGGATAAGCAGGATGAACCGAATAGATTACGTTTCTCAAATACCTTTCTCTGCACCAATACTAGTATAAAGGTTATGAATGATCCCAACAGAAACATAATGGTAGACTTAGGAGTAGTTCTAGTAATGGGTTTTACACCAAACAGTAATAACAGGTACCCCAACATAAATAACGGGTGTTACCCCAACCATAGATAACGGGCACCTAAACAGGCAGGACTAAATGTATCCTAATTACTACCCCCAATCGATCGGCTCCCTATCCCATAAATACCCTGTGCTGGCACCACAGTAGGATGTATCACTTCCTAAAGTGGCAACCCCCATATAGACACAGCCGTATCTACAGGTGTTATAGCATCTTATTATCCTTGAACAATCTGGACCCATGCACACACATGACTCCATCGGAACACGCTGTCAGAACACCTCTTCCCATATGAACATCTTATAATCAGCTCAGTAAGCGTTCCCCGACCCCTACCTACTTCAGAGTCCCCCTATGATACCAGTATGGGTTACTAACTGATACAGGTCTCACACAACAGATGACACAAGCCACCCCCTTGACTTGTATCCCCAACTACTAGGATTTTGACATGTTATGCCTAATACTTTAACAAGCCCGCATAATCCCAACATATAAATAAGTTAAGTTTATCGGGTTCATATAACCCCCCACTGATTTGGTTGAACTTCCAGATCATCTCCCTAGTGCACCACAAAAGTATTTTGTCACGGAGGATGGAGGTAAATATATTAATCGAGGCCGAGCGCTAGCAATCGGGGAGTTAGTACCAAGAAAAAAATTGTTATTACAGATCAAACTACTACGTGATTATGAACAAAAATGGAAGCGTAGTACAGGGAATAGGATCTACAAATGTAGTCGCTATGATATGAGCCTCCTTTATCTGAACACCTTCCGAGTTTGTAACTATAGCGAGTGGGTGGATCCTTTGATGTATCGAAGACTACATGAGTATGCTTTGGAGATGCAGGATGAGAATGAACGGCTAAAAAAGGAGATGGTAGAAAAAAAATTACATTTGGAAAAGGAAATTTTCCACTTGAAACTACTTAACTCGGACTTAGAGTCTAAGCTCCCAAGATATCCTGATGAGTAGTTTGGGCTTGTGGCATGCATCAACGTATCCCAAATGCTAATGTAGTTTGCAACAATGTATTAGTCAATGTATGTATTTCTTGAATGTACGAACGAAGGCGAAGAATATATGGTCATTGCAATTTGACATCAATGTACGAAAGAAAGAAATTCTTCTACAAACAACAATAATACTAGTCGTTCAAACATAAACTACAATACTAAAGCCTAATTTACCGAATTACAACGACTTTTTTATGATCTATAACTCCGCACTTACTGCATCTATTCGTTTTAGGATCCCGCATTTCATCCATGGTTCCTTTAATTCTTGATGATTTAGGTCTCCCAGGTGCCCTACACACTGTTGGCGGCAATACAACCGGTCCTTCAAATTCACCCCAGTAACGTTTATCTAGAACAGGATGAAATTCTAGTTTGTAGGCTTTGTAATAATTCTGGACGGTATACCATTTTGAAGCGAAGTCATGATGAAATCGATCAGTACCATTGGCTACATTTGAACAAGCCACTATTACATGCTCGCATGGAAGGTGTTGCAGTAACGGAATGTTGCATGTACAAGAACATGTGTTTCCATTGATTAGTACCTTGTACTCATTGCCAATATGCGTAATCACTCCCCACTCCCCTCCACTATATCGGAAAATGTGGCAACATCTTGCTTCACTTGCCCTTTCAGCTATCTTTGCCTCCCATATTAGGGTTAATTGTGTCGTCGCTGGCATGCCAAACTCTTTTTCATTTACAAAAATAATCTACTGACCGAAAAAATGTGCGAGCAATTAAAGGTTTGACGGGAAATGATCGTGCGCCTCTAAGTACACCATTAAAGCTTTCGGAAGCATTTGTCGTCATGACATGAAATCTTCCACCGTCATCCTTACACAAAGCCTAGAACTCTTTCTTTCCCCGCAAAATACGCTCAATCCAATTATGTGCTTCAACATTGGTTATTTTAATTTCGTCACGAATTCGTTGATATTCAATCACCTACAAAGCACATGCTGCTACATAAAATAAACCTGTCAACCTTTTTTCTTTATATCCAACAACTTGAAAATTGGCTTTTAGATGCCTAGCACAATATCTGTGTTTGTAAGGGTATCTCCAATGATTCTCCAAGGCTATCGGTATTCCTTTCGTTCTATCAGAAATGAAAGCGATACGTCGATTGCTAACACTATGGATGAATGTTCGCATACACGCAAAAAACCAACCCCAACTATCGGTCGATTCGGACTCAGCAATCCCGTAAGCCAACGGGTATAGTTGATCATTCGCATCTACTGTAGTTGCAACTAGTAACATACCTTTGTACTTACCATATAAATGTTTGTCGTCTATGCAAAACAAAGGTCGACAATGTACAAATCCTTTAATGCAAGGCCCAAATGCCCAAAATGCTCTTTCAAATACACCACATTGTTTGGTTACAACATGCCCAACACTTCCTGGATTAGCTTTGACCAGTTCGTCAAAATACTGTTGTAGGGTGGAGTACGACTCCGCCTAGTCACCATACATACGTTCAATTGCTTTGCTTAATGCCCTCCACGCTTTAACATAACCAATATTTATAAATATTTGTTCCTCAATTAACACTTTCACTTTCCCAGTAGTATCAAATTCGATTTCACGAATGGCATTATCTTCGAGACAAAAAACGTGGACGTCGCTTGCTTGTTGTGACACCCAACGTCCGTTAGTGTCACTCTTTAACAGAATGCATTGAGTTCCGTGAAGAGTTATAGGTAAACAGAAACATAAACATCACAAGATATATATAAAATAGCAGCGGAAATTTAAAACTTTATTTTCCAATAGAAAACATCATGGTCTAAAATCCAGTTACAACATTAGTCTGAAATACTGAAAACCAACTACATCAAATAAAAGTATCCGCTTTATACTAAAACCATCAAAGTACAATAATATAAAATCATAGTCCCCAAAAAGAGCCATAACAAAGTAAACGAATAGTCAAAACGGTACATCGAACCAAATCCAAAATCCAAGCAGAAATAGAGGAGAGGATCCTAATCAAGCCTGAGCACTCCCACCTTGAGAACCTAGGGGGTGGAAAGGAAGAGAGAGAAAAGAAAACATAACGGGTCAGACATAAAGTTTGGCGAGTACAGTTACTTTTAGCATATAAATAAGTAAAAGCATAATGACAGGCATATAACCTGAATGAGAGATAACAGTATCACATGATAGGTATAACAGGCTGAACAGGATAAGGAGAATGAACTTAACAGATTACGCTTCTCAAATACTTTTCACTGCGCCAATACTAGTATAACAGATATGAATGATCCTAACAAAAACATAATGGTAGACTTAGGTGTACTTCTAGTAACGGGTTTTACCCCAAACAGTAATAACTGGTACCCCAACATAAATAACGGGTGCTACCCCGACCATAAATAACGGGCACCTAAACAGGCAGGACTAGATGTACCCTAATTACTACCCCCGATCGATCGGCTCCCTATCCCATAAATACCATGTGTCGTCCCCACAATAGGATGTATCACTTCCTAAAGTGGCAACCCCATATAGACACATCCATATCTACAAGTGTTATAGCGTCTTATTATCCCTGAACAATCCGGCCCATGCACGCACATGACTCCGTCGGAACGCGCTATTAGAACACCTCTTCCCATATGAACCTCTTATAATCAGCTCAGTAAGCGTGCCCCGACCCCTGCCTAGTTCGGGGTCCCCCTATGATACCAGTATGGGTTACTGATTGATACGGGTCCCGCACAACATATGACACAAGCCACCCCTAGGCTTGTATCCCCAACTACTAGGATTTTTACAGGTTATGCCCAACAGTTTAACAATCCCGCATAACCCCAACATATAAAACCGGTTAAGTTTATCGGGTTCGTATACCCCCCCCCCCCACTGATTTAACATATTTACTTAACCCCCACTGATTAAAACAAGTTTACTTAACCCCTACACATTTTAACAGGTTCATATAACCCCCACAGATTCAAAAAGGTTAAGTATTACAGTTTCATTACATGCTCCGCTTAATTTATTAATTAAGCCTACAGATTTACATGCCTCAACCCTCATGTCATAATTCACAGTATAAGATATGCCCCAAATTATAGTCATATGTCACAGTATAGGTTATGTCCCCAAATCCCAGTCATGATTTATAATACAAGATATGCCCCCAATTTAACTTTCCTAACCATTTACAATTTCGTTCGTTTGCACATTTCAGCGATTGGCCTAGGTTGTAGCCTGACTATGAAAATAAAAGGGAAAGTGGGAGAGAAGAGAATAGAAATAGGCATAATAACAGAAATAGGCATATCAGAAATAGATATATAAGAACTGAACAGCAGATTAGGTGTACATGTAATGGCAGATCTGTTTAGGTATGAATCAGATTCTTAACAGGCATAGATTTAGATCCTGATTGATATACATATCAGGATTACTTGTTAAATGTTTATATCTAAAAATAACATGAACTCACAGAGACTGAATCTAAAAAACGGAGAATAATAAGCAGATCTTGCAGAAGATTTTCTTATATGCGTATTAGCTGTCGTTGAAGCAAAATAGGCTAACTCAATCCAAGTAGGGGCAGCATCTCGTTCTCCATTGTTTTTTATGTGTAAAACCAATAGAAATGAGGTCCTATTTATAGCCCACTGCCAACGAATTTCGTTCAGAAACAAGTCTAGGTTCAGAAATGAACTTGGATGGATCTCTAGTGGTTCAACCCCGGGGTCGACCCTTGGATCGACGCCCCATTGAGTGGGTCGACCCCCTTGGGGCGTGGGTCGACCCCCAACGGGTCCAATTCCCGCATCCCTACCCCGCTTGATTTTCGAACTAATTTGAATTTTCTGGACTTGATTTGTTTATACATTACACCATATATGCTGATTATGCTATGTTTTTAGCCGCATCTAAAGCATGTAGGCACGACAAAAAGCCGTATCAAAAAACGGTATGTTAAATTTTTAGATACGGCTCAAAACAGTATCCCAATATGATAACATATGTCTATTGGCTGTATCTAAAGTATAAGTAGATACGGCTATAAACTGTATCTTATATATATATATATATGTGTGTGTGTGTGTGTGTGTGTGTGTGTGTGTGTGTGTGTGTGTAAGCAGAAACTGCAGCACATATTATTTGTAACACAAAGCATATATAACAAAAGATACACTAATTCACAATTGTAACAGTAAACGAAACAAATGTATGAAATATATCATTACATTACAATATATAATGATACAAGATATTTGATTACATTACATTAAATAAGATACATGTTGTTTCATTACATTAAAGAAGATACATTAAAATGCAGACACCTGTTGAAATAATGCTTCCTTCAAGATGAACATCCTCCAAAACAGACAAAAGATCGTAAACCAGCCAAGCAACATTGCATTCTATCATAAAACAATACCAAGGTAATCTCAAACCAAACAAGAACCACTGGCAGAACCAAGCTTATTAGCTTCATCCAAAAGCCAGCAACTAAAACTCAAAGCAGAGAAAACCGACAACTAAATCCATGCTTATTAGCTTCATCCAAATGACGGAGGTTGCTGCATGCACACACATGTCATAATAGTCAGGGGCGAATACAGGAATATATATGAGAAGGGGCAACAACAATCATCCATAAAAAAGTTATATATTGATATACAAAAATTCATCATCCGAACGCATATCCATAATATAAGTTTCAAGTTGATTCTCAAGTACCACAATATCATACAAAGAAAAACCTTTCGGATAAAATTGAGCAAATTTAATCAACTTTGCAATGTTGGGAGCAGAAAATGAATCGATTGGATTATGACTTCACATACACAAAATCAACTTGCTATTTTGCTCTGTATAAAACCAATTATTTAGTTCCGAAAGCTACAAATCTATGACGGTGTTGCAAACGTCGACTCGTATGTGATGTAAATTTGTATTTTTTTCAGCTCTCCGTCTTGAACATTTACGAGCTACATACTCATAATCCATGTGAGGTACAACGATTCCATTCAAAGAACAAAATAATAACACTTCCTCTAATAAAGATTCCCACTTCACATCATTACATCTCATGTCTTGTAGGCGCATTGTAACAACCCGTATTTTGAATAACTTGTTATAACATAAATCAAGGCAGAATTAAATTTTAAAATCTGAATTATGGGAAACGGGTTGCGCCATTGCGTTCGTCTCGGAAAAATACGCGAAATAGAGTCCGAGTTTTCGAAAATCGGAGTCCGTATGAAGGAGATAGGGACGAACGAAGTTAGGCAGAAAAACCGGAAACAGGCCAGAAATGCACTGGCGAACCTGTGAAGTGTGCCAGCACAAAAATACACTGGCGCACTTGGAAAGTGTGCCCATGTCGAGCCAGTTTGGCCTGGGTGCACTGTTTTGGCTGTTGGGCTGTGTTTTGTTGGCTTGTGACGATTTTTGATGTGCTGGACGGACCTGATGGCTTCTAGGGTTAATCTAAGGGCCTAAACTACACCCTAATCCTATAAATACACCCTAATGCAAGCCTAATCCATACTAAGAATAGAATTTATGCCATCATGCCGCCAAAATCAAACTTAGGAGGAGCCTCCACTAGTTTATGAAGAAAGTTGCAAGCTAATCAACCTCTAATCATCATCTTCTTCAAATATTGCAACTAGTTCTACTTCATAAGTTTGCTAATCTTGGTTTTGGTGAGTTTCTATAGACTTAACAATCAATTGTTAAATTGATTATGATAGGATATGATAAGATATGGCTATGTTTGTGGAATCAATGTGTTTATGCAAGTTTAGTATAGTGTATGTTGTGTGCTATATTCAAGTTTAATGCTATGTTTTATGATGCAAAACACTATGTTGAACATTGATTCATATGTAACATGTTATGCAAGCTATATGGGAGATTATATGCAAGTCTATATGTAACATGTTATGCAAGTTATGTATTTGGTTTTATGCATGCTAAGTATTTGGTTTTATGCATGCTATGTATTTGGTTTTAAGCATGCTAAGTGTTTGGTTTTATGCAAGTTATGATGCAAGTTCATATGAAAGTTATGATGCAAGTTCATATGCAAGTTTGTCTCTTTTTATGATATGCATAATATATGCAAGTTTGCCTCTAGGTATGGCATGTTATGCAAGTTCATATGCAAGTTATGATACATGTTCATATGCAAGTTATGATGCAAGTTCATATGCAAGTTATGATGCAAGTTCATATGCAAGTTTGCCTCTAAGTATGGCATGTTATGCAAGTTCATATGCAAGTTATGATGCAAGTTCGTATGCAAGTTATGATGCAAGTTCGTATGCAAGTTCATATGCAAATTTGCCTCCATGTATGACATAAGTACATGTGCAAGTTCATCCCTTTTAGACCTATGACATGTATGCAAGTTGACACCTTTATGATAGGTCTATGACATGAACATTTAAGCAAGTTACCATCTTTATGACATTTGTGATTCATGCAAGTTTGGGTTGGTTATTTATGCAAGTTGGGTTTATGGTCATATATACAAGTTGACACCTTTTAAACCCATGATAATGCTAATGATATGCTAAGTTGAACCCATTGTGTGTATGATGAATCTTCTCTTTTGAAGTATGTCATGTTAACGTATTTACGTGGGGACGATGGGGTAAAAATTAATGAACACATAAAATTTTGTGTGAAGTGGGTATGATTAAACATACCGTAAAGTGGATGGACATAATTGGGAATTTACCTATTAAGTTAGGTCTACCCATATTATGGAATTGGGAATTTACCTATTGAGCTAGGTCTACCCATATTCTTAAATATTTGTAATTAATTAGGGATAATTAATACAAATTATGGGGGTGATTAATTAGGTGTAATTAATCTACTAAGACACGAGGTTGGACCCTTTTGTAGCATAAGACTGCCCGGAACCGACCGGCAAATCCAGCGGCTACAAATGATTGGCCCAATGTGAGAGGTCTTAGTCATAAACTAAATACGTGACAAGTGTAAAGACACGAGGTTAGACTCTGTTATGGTGTAAGGCTGCCCGGAACCAACCGGCATATCCAGCTGCCATAAAAGACAGTCTAATGTGAGAGGTCTTTACAAAGGTTACGATCTTAATTAATTAAGAAACACTTAACCGAATTAGCATGTAGAGGGGCATGAGGGGTTAAGTGGGTGCCTTGGGTGGCATGAGGAAACTAGTGGGTTGCCTTGGGTGGCAATAGAAAATACGATTAGAATACTTAACCAAAGTGGAACATGTAATTAAACATGATTAAAGGGTTAAGTAAGTGCCTTGGGTGGCATGTGGGAATCAAGTAAGTGCCTTGGGTGGCATGCGGAAATCTAGTGGGTGCCTTAAGTGGCAATTGAAATATAATTAAATGACAAGCTTAAGTAGTAGCTTCTGGGGGCCTTAAGTGGCAATTGAAATATGATTAAATGACAAGCTTAAGTAGTAGCTTGTGGGGGCCTTAAGTGGCAATTGAAATATGATTAAATGACAAGCTTAAGTAGTAGCTTGTGGGGGCCTTAAGTGGCAATTGAAATATAATTAAATGACAAGCTTAAGTAGTAGCTTGTGGGGGCCTTGAGTGGCAATTGAAATATGATTAGATGACTTAACCAAACCTTAACATGTAAGTGGGTATGATTATAAAAGGGGTTAAGTGGGATGCACTAGATAAAATGACAAGCTTAAGTAGTAGCTTGTGGGGGCCCATTTCAACCAATATCCCAAACGTATCTTTGTGGGCTCGACCCAAGTCGAGGACAGGACACGCATATTGAGCTTGACTATAAGAGGCCAAAACGGGGTAGCGGTGGCAACGCGAGTCCAACGGGTTTCATATGCGTGTGTGGACCCGGGCTGGTGGGTAAGACGTTGTTGCATCGTGTAGGTATAAGCCGTGCACCATTGATTATCGGGTTGCCACTTTGGGGAGTGATACACCCCACTGTGGGGCCAGCACGGGTATCTACGGTAGGGAGTCGATCGATTGGGGGTAGTGGGTACACCTAGTGGAGATAGGGGCAGATGGCACCGATGTAGTCAGCTAGGGGTACACGAAACTACTGGGTAAAATTACTAAGTACACTTAGTGGGATCAACCTTTAAGTAGGAATTACCCTTGGGTGGGTAGAACTGGTGTGGTGCAGTGTAGGAATTACCCTTAGGTGGGTAGATCTAGGGTGGTGCAACCTAGTAATTATCCTTGGGTGGATAAATGCGTCTTTTCGGTTATCTTAGTACATCCTGTGTTTAGTTGGCTACTTAGTGTAGTCATTATCCCCAGAGGTACCGTACCTTGTTTATATCATACCCTAATTACTTTAATGATTGTATTGTTATGGTTATAGGACTCACTCAGACTTATGTCTGACCCCGTTGTTTCTTTATCTTTTTTTCCAACCCTCAGGTTTTCAGAGTGGGCCTAGCACTAGTGGTCTTTGATCAGACTGCTTTATCTATCCTTGGAGCTTGGACCGTGGATGTAAAGCTCAGTTTATCTTTTCTATTATGGCTATTAGGATATGTAGTGGGATTATGTACTTTTGTTTTTATCAGGATGGATATTATGTACTTGACTCTTATTTATGGTTTTGGTGTAACCAAACATGTTTTACTTTCCGCTGGAATGAAATGATGTTTTAAATTCTCAAGTATTACTTATATCTGTCTTGTTGTAATTTTTCTGTTCTATATTCACTTAAAAATACTCCACTGATGTTATGGCATTCCCTTAATGAGTGACCGTAGCGGGTGTGGGGTGTTACATGTGGTATCAGAGCTTAAGGTTACCAGAACAGATAATTTTTTTTAGAAAAACTATTTTCTAAGAATATTTTTGAAAGGAGTATTTTCAAAAGCATGTCTTTTAAGAGAAAAGTTTTTGAAAGAAAAGCATAATCCCCGATAGCCATATCTTTATCTTTCGAATTCTCCGTTTTGAATCTCTTCCTCTCTCGTTTTGAGCTTCCCCTCCGTGTATAGATGATCTTTCTAAGATAGATAAGAATGAAAAACCACTTCAAGGGACTTAGACGTTAGTCGGATTAGAAGTTGGTTCAAGAAGGAGGAGGACTTGTAGGTACCTATTGGATAGACGATGGGAGGAAGGCTCGAATAGTTGTTGTTTAATGAAGGACGAAACCTCATTTTGATGGGAGGTTACGAGTGGAGAATGGGAAGAAGAAGGCGAGTAGTTATCCTTTTGGAGGAATAGGACACCTTATTAGGGTTGTCCAAAGAGGCAAGGGCAAGGTACGGAATCTTTTGGAGGGTAGTTGTATTCCCTCGCGGCTAGTGTACCAGATGGGGATAGGACCGTCTAGGTTGGAATTTGGATTCCTTTATTTTCCGGTTCGAACTTTATTTGATTCTGACGCATCGAGTTCGTTTATCTCATCATTTTTAGTTGAGTCACTGCACTTAGGCACCAGTTTAGTAGATGATCCCTTAGTTGTTTCAAACCCAATTGGGGGCTCCATGATGTGTTTGGGTTTGAAAGTTGCTATACTTAGCATTGAGTTTAGATGTGATGCTTTTTGGGCTTCACGGGCTATGGGTTAGTTTTGGGCATGGACTGGTTATCCAGTAGGGGTGCCGTTCTTGATTTTGAAGGGAGAGTTGTTAGGTTTATGACCCGCTTGGGTAACACTCTCGAGATCTCTTGTAATCCCATGGAATCTGTTATGCTAAGTTATCTAGAATCGCTTGACACGTCGGTCGAGAGGTTGCGATCTGTTAGAGTGGTCCGGGAATACTCGGATGTGTTTGAGGGGGTGAAGGGCTTACCTCCGGAGCGGGAGATTGACTTCTGAATATATCTGGTAGACAATGCCAAACCAGTATCTTGGCCAGTGTGCCACATGGCTCCTCATGAGAGGAGGGAACTCCATAAGCAAGTAGGCGATTTGCTTGAGAAGGGGTTCATAAGATGAAGTATATCGGAGTGGGGTGCTCCAGTAGTTTTTGCCACGAAGGCGGATGGGTCCCTCAGACTTTGTGTAGGCTAAAGAGAACTAAATAAACTCACAAAGAAGAATAGACACCCATTGCCGATGATTGATGATCTCTTTGGTCAGTTAGTTGGCGCCTCAGTATTTTCGTAGTTGGACTTAGCCACGGGGTTTCGTCAGTTGAGAGTGGCTGAGGATAGTATAGAGAAGACTGCCTTTAGGACCCTGGATGATTTTTTTTATGAGTGGTTGGTGATGCCATTTGGTTTGACGAACGCCCCCGCATACTTTATTGATTTGATGAGAAGGGTGTTCAGGGAGTACCTAAATAAGTTCGTGATGGTCTTTGTAAATGACATCTTGGTCTTTCCTAGGAGCAAAATAAGTTTCCTTATGTGCTCAATAGGTTGAGCAAAGCCAGTTATGGGATAAACGGTGGTTTTGGAGCGAGACTGGCGAGGACATCCAGAGTTGGACAAGGGCTTAATTATTTAGCCGTTTTTACTAGTATCATCTCACGTAGGTCGTCTGAATTCGAAGGAGGTATCCCTTGGGTGTTTGTCTGATATTGGTTTAGGCCTTTGGGGCTTGCATTTGGGGGATGCCGAGTTCGACTAGGGTGGTCTGCGTGAGAGATGGACAGTTGTGATGATTTTGGATGGGGTAATATCCTGGTTTTCTATAAGAGTGGAGAAGAGCATGCCCTACATCTTAGGGAAGTGTTGGAGACTCTTCGAGCGCATAGTCTTAGGACAGCAAAAGTGGATGGGATTCTTAGCATCCTATGAGTTTGGGATAGCGTATACCCATGGCAAGGGTAACGTGGTAGCGGACGCCTTAAGTAGAAAAAGGTTGTCCTCGAGTTCATTGTTCGTTGAACGACGGAGCTTAGAGTTTATTTCTATGTTTGACTTTAGACCTTCCGTTGACTTTGTACCCGGTTTGCTAGCCTCTTTGGAGGTTAGGCCTACTCTTCTGGGACGGATTGGCGGAGCACAGCGAGACGACCCACAGTTGGTTGAGTTAGTAGAGAAGCTCATGAGGAGGGGGAGTCGTCCAGCCATTTGGGTAGGTACACCCTAGATGATAAGGGGGTGGTTGCGTAGTGACGGTAGACTTTGTGTACCGCAAGACGAGGGTTTGAGGAAGGCTATACTTGATGATGCACATCGGTCAAAGATGACCATTCATCCCGGTGGGGACAAGATGTACCAAGACATGAAGCGGGTTTTCTTCTGGGCCGGCATGAAGAAAGATGTGGCCGAGTATGTCGCTAGATGCTTGGTGTGCTAGCAAATGAAAGCGGAGCAGAAGAAACCCGGTGGGTTGCTTCACCCATTTGGAGGTTCCGCTATGGAAGTGGGATAGTGTCTCGATGGATTACCGAAATCAAGGAAGGGTAATACGGGAATTTGGTTTGTGGTAGATAGACTTACTAAGAGTGCCCATTTCATACCCGTGAAGAGCAAGAGGACTGTTTCATGTCTAGCTTCAGTTTATATTCGAGAGATAGTTCGGTTGCATAGGAAACATGACGTATTCCATGTGTCACATTTGAGGAAGGGCCTACATGAGACCGCAGAGGCGGTAGAGCCAAGCTTTCTTAAAGAAGTAAAGGTAGAGCGTGATGTGATTATTCGACGAGCTCCTACCCGCATCCTTGGGTCAGAGATTAGGAAGTTGAGAAACAGAGAGGTTCGACTAGTCAAAGTACAATGGGGAGAAGATGAGGGCAACGCTACTTGGGAGACGGAAGCGAAGATGCGTTCGTTATACCCATTCCTTTTTGAGGGTATGTCCTTTAAACGTCTCCTTTATCGTTTGTCTACTGCTTATCTTATCTTTAGTATGCCCTCTCATTAGTATCTTTGACCTTTAGATAGGGTAAACCTATGGTTGAAACATGTGTTTGAGACATGTTATGGTTGATGGATGCATGTGGATGCAAGTGTTTGCTAGTGGTTGCTCGTGGATGCATATACACACACTCTAGACACTAGATCGGCTCAGTCACTTCATATTGCATATTGCATATAATTGTGTGTAGGTAGCTATATTTATGGATGTATAATGATTGTGTTATCATATGGATGATGCATTTTGGTGAATGATTGTGCACTCATGTAGATGTTGTATGTGTCGATAGGGTTCTCTCGCATACATAATGGATGCATGGCACTATCATGGTTTGCATTAAGGAGGTCAACTGAATCAGTGGACCGCCTGATTTTGCATTAGACAGGGAACATATACACACACTTTTTGCATATGTTCATAACAGCATTAGAAACTTTAAGGACAATGGATGCCAGTGTTTGGTGGTTTAGTAGATGGTTGTTTGGTTGGTAGGATACGTTCTTCTTGACTTAGAGATTTCGGGGACGAAATCCTTTAAGGAGGGGAGAATGTAACAACCCGTATTTTGAATAACTTGTTATAACATAAATCAAGGAAGAATTAAATTTTAAAATCTGAATTATGGGAAACGGGTTGCGCCATTGCGTTCGTCTCGGAAAAATACGCGAAATAGAGTCCGAGTTTTCGAAAATCGGAGTCCGTATGAAGGAGATAGGGACGAACGAATTTAGGCAGAAAAACCGGAAACAGGCCAGAAATGCACTGGCGCACCTGTGAAGTGCGCCAGCACAAAAATACACTGGCGCACTTGGGAAGTGCGCCCATGTCGAGCCAGTTTGGCCTGGGTGCACTGTTTTGGCTGTTGGGCTGTGTTTTGGTGGCTTGTGACGATTTTTGATGTGCTGGACGGACCTGATGGCTTCTAGGGTTAATCTAAGGGCCTAAACTACACCCTAATCCTATAAATACACCCTAATGCAAGCCTAATCCATACTAAGAATAGAATTGATGCCATCATGCCGCCAAAATCAAACTTAGGAGGAGCCTCCACTAGTTTATGAAGAAAGTTGCAAGCTAATCAACCTCTAATCATCATCTTCTTCAAATATTGCAACTAGTTCTACTTCATAAGTTTGCTAATCTTGGTTTTGGTGAGTTTCTATAGACTTAACAATCAATTGTTAAATTGATTATGATAGGATATGATAAGATATGGCTATGTTTGTGGAATCAATGTGTTTATGCAAGTTTAGTATAGTGTATGTTGTGTGCTATATGCAAGTTTAATGCTATGTTTTATGATGCAAAACACTATGTTGAACATTGATTCATATGTAACATGTTATGCAAGCTATATGGGAGATTATATGCAAGTCTATATGTAACATGTTATGCAAGTTATGTATTTGGTTTTACGCATGCTAAGTATTTGGTTTTATGCATGCTATGTATTTGGTTTTATGCATGCTAAGTATTTGGTTTTATGCATGCTAAGTGTTTGGTTTTATGCAAGTTATGATGCAAGTTCATATGAAAGTTATGATGCAAGTTCATATGCAAGTTTGTCTCTTTTTATGATATGCATAATATATGCAAGTTTGCCTCTAGGTATGGCATGTTATGCAAGTTCATATGCAAGTTATGATACATGTTCATATGCAAGTTATGATGCAAGTTCATATGCAAGTTATGATGCAAGTTCATATGCAAGTTATGATGCAAGTTCATATGCAAATTTGCCTCTATGTATGACATAAATACATGTGCAAGTTCATCCCTTTTAGACCTATGACATGTATGCAAGTTGACACCTTTATGATAGGTCTATGACATGAACATTTAAGCAAGTTACCATCTTTATAACATTTGTGATTCATGCAAGTTTGGGTTGGTTATTTATGCAAGTTGGGTTTATGGTCATATATACAAGTTGACACCTTTTAAACCCATGATAATGCTAATGATATGCTAAGTTGAACCCATTGTGTGTATGATGAATCTTCTCTTTTGAAGTATGTCATGTTAACGTATTTACGTGGGGACGATGGGGTAAAAATTAATGAACACATAAAATTTTGTGTGAAGTGGGTATGATTAAACATACCGTAAAGTGGATGGACATAATTGGGAATTTACCTATTAAGTTAGGTCTACCCATATTATGGAATTGGGAATTTACCTATTGAGTTAGGTCTACCCATATTCTTAAATATTTGTAATTAATTAGGGATAATTAATACAAATTATGGGGGTGATTAATTAGGTGTAATTAATCTACTAAGACATGAGGTTGGACTCTTTTGTAGCATAAGACTGCCCGGAACCGACCGGCAAATCCAGCGGCTACAAATGATTGGCCCAATGTGAGAGGTCTTAGTCATAAACTAAATACGTGACAAGTGTAAAGACACGAGGTTAGACTCTGTTATGGTGTAAGGCTGCCCGGAACCAACCGGCATATCCAGCTGCCATAAAAGACAGTCTAATGTGAGAGGTCTTTACAAAGGTTACGATCTTAATTAATTAAGAAACACTTAACCGAATTAGCATGTAGAGGGGCATGAGGGGTTAAGTGGGTGCCTTGGGTGGCATGAGGAAACTAGTGGGTTGCCTTGGGTGGCAATAGAAAATACGATTAGAATACTTAACCAAAGTGGAACATGTAATTAAACATGATTAAAGGGTTAAGTAAGTGCCTTGGGTGGCATGTGGGAATCAAGTAAGTGCCTTGGGTGGCATGCGGAAATCTAGTGGGTGCCTTAAGTGGCAATTGAAATATAATTAAATGATAAGCTTAAGTAGTAGCTTGTGGGGGCCTTAAGTGGCAATTGAAATATGATTAAATGACAAGCTTAAGTAGTAGCTTGTGGGGGCCTTAAGTGGCAATTGAAATATGATTAAATGACAAGCTTAAGTAGTAGCTTGTGGGGGCCTTAAGTGGCAATTGAAATATAATTAAATGACAAGCTTAAGTAGTAGCTTGTGGGGGCCTTGAGTGGCAATTGAAATATGATTAGATGACTTAACCAAACCTTAACATGTAAGTGGGTATGATTATAAAAGGGGTTAAGTGGGATGCACTAGATAAAATGACAAGCTTAAGTAGTAGCTTGTGGGGGCCCATTTCAACCAATATCCCAAACGTATCTTTGTGGGCTCGACCCAAGTCGAGGACGGGACACGCATATTGGGCTTGACTATAAGAGGCCAAAACGGGGTAGCGGTGGCAACGCGAGTCCAACGGGTTTCATATGCGTGTGTGGACCCGGGCTGGTGGGTAAGACGTTGTTGCATCGTGTAGGTATAAGTCGTTCACCATTGATTATCGGGTTGCCACTTTGGGGAGTGATACACCCCACTGTGGGGCCAGCACGGGTATCTACGGTAGGGAGCCGATCGCTTGGGGGTAGTGGGTACACCTAGTGGAGATAGGGGCAGACGGCACCGATGTAATCAGCTAGGGGTACACGAAACTACTGGGTAAAATTACTAAGTACACTTAGTGGGATCAACCTTTAAGTAGGAATTACCCTTGGGTGGGTAGAACTGGTGTGGTGCAGTGTAGGAATTACCCTTGGGTGGGTAGATCTGGGGTGGTGCAACCTAGTAATTATCCTTGGGTGGATAAATGCGTCTTTTCGGTTATCTTAGTACATCCTGTGTTTAGTTGGCTACTTAGTGTAGTCATTATCCCCAGAGGTACCGTACCTTGTTTATATCATACCCTAATTACTTTAATGATTGTATTGTTAGGGTTATAGGACTCACTCAGACTTATGTCTGACCCCGTTGTTTCTTTATCTTTTTTTCCAACCCTCAGGTTTTCAGAGTGGGCCTAGCACTAGTGGTCTTTGATCAGACTGCTTTATCTATCCTTGGAGCTTGGACCGTGGATGTAAAGCTCAGTTTATCTTTTCTATTATGGCTATTAGGATATGTAGTGAGATTATGTACTTTTGTTTTTATCAGGATGGATATTTTGTACTTGACTCTTATTTATGGTTTTGGTGTAACCAAACATGTTTTACTTTCCGCTGGAATGAAATGATGTTTTAAATTCTCAAGTATTACTTATATCTGTCTTGTTGTAATTTTTCTGTTCTATATTCACTTAAAAATACTCCACCGATGTTATGGCATTCCCTTAATGAGTGACCGTAGCGGGTGTGGGGTGTTACACGCATTTTTGATATTTTTACTAAATTAACCGTATTTTCAATCTCTTGATCTTTTTTTGCAATGTCAATGACAAGTCATAACATGTGTGTGCCATAAACACAAAATCATACGCGTGCATTATGTATAGCAAAACTTATGCATCGACCTTTTGTTTTGAACTAATACCGTCATCCACAGTAATTTCTAATTAAAACCTCATGCACAGAAGTGAACATAGTAATAAGTCTTATAAGTGTAACATAGTGTGATCCCCATCGAGTGTCACCAGGTCGTTGTAAACTTGTTTCTTGATTCAATCCTTTTCCAGTAAGAATCTCTCCTTTAGTCAAAGCTTCAACTTCAAATCAGTAAGGATCAGTGTACATGGTACAATAATGCACAAAAATTAGCAGGGCAACACAAGTAAAAGTGTCTGAATTCAAGGTAGACAAATACAACAAAAGTAAATGATAGAAAATACACTACCGCACTATAAAACTGAGGATAATACCCAATTTAAACACAATAGCAACATGAATTCTAGGTATACAAGCACATGCAACTATCTATCATTCATGTTTTTGAACTAAGGCATGGAAATTCAAATTAATCCCATTTAAACCTAATTCGAATTCAAATTAAACCCAAATTAAACTTTTAAATTTAACCGTGTTCTAGTACTCACCTCCAGTGGTGACGAGAAGAATGGTCAGCGGTGGACTGAGGCTTCGCCGGTCAGCTGAAGGCAGCGCGAGGTGACGATAACTTATGGACTGCGGTGGATGGATCATTAATAAAGGAAGTCAGTCGATTACCAAAACTCTAATTTGGGTATTCAGTGTTCGCCATAGCAAAATAAAAAGAGGATAATTCAGCCGAAAGTTTTGATGTGGCAAAAGTCGATTGTGGCTGAGTGGAGGTATGGGGGGGGGGGGATTTGATACGCATTTCATACGGTCCAAAGCAGTATCAAATTAATTAATCCGGGGCTTCGTCGATAGACGGTCAGATTAAGGGTGTTTGGGGTGGTGCGGAGAATGTAGTTTGAGACGGCTATGAGCACTATCAAATTTGATACGGCTTAGAGCCGAATTGTACATCCGCATCCCTGTGTGACAAATTCGCTGATATGGTGTAGTGATATATATTTCTCTTATACGTATACAAACTTCCAAGCTTAATAACATCTTCATACGATGTCCATTTTACGCAAACTCGGAGTCGATCTTAAGTAGAATTCCGAAACGAACGCAATGGTGCATTCCGTTTTACCTAGTTCCCAATATTTGATTACAAATTCTTTATTTTATCATTATAGTGTTTTTATTAAAATTACGGGGTATTACACTTATGCTTGGAGTTCACTGTTGGATTTACGCGACTATGTTCAGCTTGTATTTTTTATAATCCACCAACCTTTCTGCGATTTTTTAGAGCCAATGGCATGTATTCTCCATGGGCAGTTGGGATCGATGTTGCAAACAGCCGTGTATTCTTTTTGTTAGAATGGATCGGCTTAAACGAAACTACATGCAAAATTGACCATTCACCTAGTTGAACAAGGAACTTACTTTTGCTCTCAAACATCATACCGGCTTTAAAACCATTATGAACACAAGACGATGAGAAAATTTCATTGGTGAGTTGCATATTAGCAACAACGGATCTAGCCAACATTTGTGCATTACACAAATCATCATCTAACGGTATCTCAAACTCCGGCTCCTCATCATTACTATCTTCGGAAGCTTTGTCTTCGACTCCAAAATCATAATTTATAGGAGCATTGCTTACTTGCATTACATCAACCCATGTCGTCAGGAATGCTAACAACGATCATGCTATCAAGCGAAGGATCTGGATTTACCTCTCCGATGTCCGGTTCATCTATTTCCATATCGAATCGGGAATATTTGGTTCTAAGTTCGATTCTGCTTCGGTAGCTTATGTAGGATAACTGTAGTACGCAAACAGGAAATTTTGAGTAAATATTTATACGCAACATAATCCTATATCAATAACACAAGTAACTTACTGTTGACTCATGTGATATAATTCGGAGGGCGTTGGCTGCATGGAGAAGAACGATAACTTATTGAAGGTTCAGTGATAGTTTGTGTCGGGAAGTAATTCGGAACACAACTGAAAGATACAAAATAATTTTATTATCAAACACAAAACAATTGTAATATCGTGCAATAGCAGAATTCTGAAATTTGAGTTACCCTTGACTAATATTGGCGACAGTATGTTGCATCAGATATGGATAGACGGGTTGCGATACTTATCGAAAATTCACGAACAGATTATACCCAAACACATTTGTTGTTGCGAATAATTGGGTATGCTAGTAGGTGGATATGGATAGTAGGTTGCAGGAGCCGCTACGACTGGAGTTACATGTAGCTCTGTCGGCACTCTTCTCTCTTTTAAAACAAATAATTCTATAGATTTTGACACGGCGGACAACATAATATCAACGTTGTCGTCATCTCGAATTATTATTGCCTTAGCTCCGGAATCGGTTGACCAATTGCAAACTAATTCAATGTCAAACTCATCCGACTTAATTTTAGTAGCTTTATAGACAGCCGCTTTCAATTGTAAGAAGTTTGACCCTTTTAAAACTTTTGCCGGCTTACTAAATCCACCATTATATGTTCCACATTTATGTTCATCAACCAAATCCCCATCACAGTAGCATATAGTAGCGATATAATTTGGAGCCATTCGAAGTAGAACACAAGACAAAAGGAACTTAGATTGTTAAATGGAAAACAAAATAAACTAGAAAAACACATCCATACCTTTTGATAATCTAACAACAGCTAACCTCATGTACTCTACAAATAGATTTACAAAGAAAGATTCCTGTTTTGTCGAATAACAATAAAGGATCTGAATTTTTTATTCTAGGTTATGAGTTATTTTGTAGAGGATTGGAGAATGGGTAATGTAAAGGGTAAAGTGAGCCATTTATTATTTAAATGCATCGGGCGCAATCTTGAATTGCTCCCTGGTGTTTTTTTCCCCAAAAACTGGCGCAATCTGGGATTGCACCAGTACATTTTGAATTGTACGTGTGTACCGACGCAATTCTAGATTGCGTCAGTACAATCTGGCCAACTCAGCGCTGAGTTGGCCAGGAGTGAGCAATTTTTGCAATTTTTGGTAAAACAAGGCTATTAACGAGATAAAAAAGGGCCAAAACGAAAAAAATACCCTAATAAATATTGTTCGGCACTAGTGAAATGGTCTGTAGACAAGTCTCATTCATGACTGGATAGTCCGGATATCACATGTTCCAAAGAGTGAATTGATAAGGACGACCAATAGAAATTGTCAAACGAGCTAAATCTAAAATCATTTTTAAATATCGAAATACTATATTTGGATGTCTTCATCTTGCATCTATTTTTTCCAATATCCAACATTTATCCTTTTTTCCGGTTAAGAATACAAATGGATCTTGAATTTTTCGGTTATTCCAGTGTATTCATGAAATGCCAAATTAATTGAACAAAAATGAATGAAATGTATCATACATCTCCTTTAGGACCAAGGAATTCATAGTCGCACCCACCCATTATCGCAAAACTTTCGAGTGTGCTCCGTTTATATTTTTTTAACTTTCGATTTTTGTATATACAAAAGTACTAGAAACGCACACATATCGTGAAAAACGATCGTTTTACACAACAAAGTTAACACATAAAAATTATTGTTTTTCGTATTTCAAAAAACAATGGAAAAACGATGACAAATTCATTTATATACCGTGCTTACGTCTTCTCTGTCATCCCCCTCTGCTTTCGTTCCACCACCTCCGCTATGCTACACCTCTTCGCATCTTTCGTAATTAACGTTGAAACTCAAAATATAAAATAAACCAGACACTATAAACCAGACACTGCTTCCGTTTCTAGTAATCATATTTGTTTTCATCAGCAACCAACTAGATTGCAGAATTATATTAAATAACACATGCATAAAAGAAAACGAAACATTAATAAGGAATAATTCCATACAAATATAATTTTTTTATATATATATGTAGTCCTTGCATATGAACCCTGACTTAAAGAACATTATTTTGAAAACAGGATAGTAAAACAGACGGAATACGTAGTCATTAGAGACTCTGTAGCCGAAGAGAAGGCCCAAGCAATGATATCAGTGCTTGAAGTCAGGATCCTTGACGATCGTCACAGGGCATGATGCATTTGACAACACATAATTTGTTACGCTTCCCATTATAATCCTGCATTGTTATAAAAGCAAAACAAACACATTAAAACTGACATTGCATTATACACACACCCATCTCAAATTTCGTGTTTGCTTAAGTGCTCTCTCCATGTTACCATCCATTTAGAAATGTTAAATCGTAATGTGATTTACTAGCCAGCATATCTGTTCTCATTACGCCTTGTCAATTAATTAGGCACATAGGCAAAACAGGGCAGTTGAGCAAAAATAAAACCGATGCAAAATGCCTCACGTACAGGTACAGCTTTCAACAGTTTTTTTTTTTATGAATTTAAGAGCATCTGGCACAGAGCTCTAAACTTAACAAAGCAAGTGTCAAGAATTACACATGTTAACTAAATCATTAATCACACTCAGCTATAATTTTAGCTTGTGAAAATGACTCGTTTTAGGTACACAATGTTTAACATTGTTTTTAGGTTTTATTCCATTTTCGGTCCTAACAAATAAATCTATGCAAACATTACCAAATTTTAGTTCCGTCTAAACATAAGATCTAACAAATAGTATCTTTTTCTCATTCGAAACATTTTTCTATAAATATTACCAACTTTTTTACCACTTAAAAATAAAATCTAACAAATAAACAATTCGTGAAAAAACAATTAATACCTAAAACATTTATCAACCAATTCAAACTATCCGTCTACAAGTATTTCAAATGTTAATATGATTAAAAACTAGGATCTTACAAACAGATTTCTTCTACAAATAAAAAACTTCATCTACAAATAGTACTAAACCATTTAATCTTAATATTACTTAAAACAAAATCTATCAAATAAATTATTAATTAATAATATACAATTGGTGGAAATATAATTCACACTTCAAAGCGCGCGGTGTCAATAGAGAATCTAAAATAGTCTAATTTAGTTGGTCAAAATAAATAAATAAATAAGAAGACAAATGAAACATATGATTGTGTAAGATGATATTTAGACAGTAAATTCGTGTAACTCCAGCATATTTCACAGAGAATTTAAAGGTGCAATTTGCATATCAATAGAGAACTTCTCAAACAAATTTTCTGGATCTGCCAATACTCAAAACCAGACAGCCAAAACAATGGGTGACCTGTATAATAACGGTAAAGGCTATTATCACTCTAATTTATTCCCTCCCCACCCCACAAATATTTTATTAATTAATTGAGTAAGTTGCTTATGTCATTTTTGACTTCTCATGTTTTTTTTATAAACTGCTATCTACTAATCATAGAATATGGAACAAAGAAAAGACTTTTCTTGAGGGAAAAAGATAGTGGCTTTGAAGAAGAAAATGAAAATGAATCTTTATTTTGAATTTTTTTTCAAAGAAACTACAATCTGAGAACAACCAAATGTAAGCTTAACTCGAACTGTTAGAGCATTCCCAACCGTTAGAATGCTTGAGAAATGGGGAGTAATCCCCACTGAGATCACGCTCCTCACGCTATAGCAGTGTGAGTTGCAGCGTAATGAGCGGATTCAAGTGGGGCGATTCTCCACACTTTTTTTTTTTGAATGTCGATCGCTAAACGGCAAACTGATTGCCGTTTAATTGTTAAACACTAAACGGCAAACTGATTGTTGTTTAACCCTTAAACGGCAATAAGTTTGTCATTTAGTGCATTCTGATTAAAAAAAAAAAACACACATCGTGAATCCCCACTCTACAGTTGGAAGAGTGGGGTGTCTCCACGCTATTTTCTTTTTCCTTCTTCCGAAAATTAACACGCTGCTGGGTATGCTCTTAGTAACCCTACGGTTTGACTTACTTAGATTGCTACTGAACCTAGTTTGTATTCAGATATGATCTCTCCCCATGGTTTTTTTTTTAACAAGACTGATTATTTCTACCAATAAGAAGATGGAACAAAATGAAAGGCATAAGAAAGGGTATTTTTCAAAGAAATCAGGCTGAGAAAGGTAAAAAGAGAGTGAGTTTGTTTTTAAACTTGGGTGGGGAAGGAGTAAACTGGTGTGCTAATAAAATTTACTGGTAATAACAAGAAAGCTAGGGAGAAGGGGAGAGGAGTTGTTGGGGATTTGATGCTGGTGGTGGACCTAGTGATGGTGAAGGTGTTGGGCCTGTTGGCTCTGTGGCGTACACACAAAATCATCAAAATAAATAAGCTTACAGGGTTTTGTTCACTTAACATTCAAAAGAGAAAAAAAATCACAAAAATGAAGTTTGCAAATGACAATATATGCTACCTCTGAAGTTGACCAAGGCCTCTACTACCCATGACCAAAGAATCAAGCTTCAAAGCATGCTCAGCTTCACATAGCTTCTCTCTAGCATCTCCCCAGTAAAGCTTTCCGACAATCGTAACCTGACTCGTTCAATGATCAAAATTAGTAGACTCGTTCAATGATCAAAATTAGTACTAACACGAGAGAGAGAGAGAGAGAGAGAGAGAGAGAGAGAGAGAGAGAGATCTTTACCTGTTTCTGCCTTGAAGTAGTATCAAGCAGATCAAGAACTTCAGCATCACTCTCCAATCCATAGTGCTTCATTGCTGCCGGATCTCGCAATTCCGCCAACGGGATCAATGCTGCCAATCATTTCAATAATACTGAGAGCGTCAATTTAATACGCCGATCCATTGAGAATCGTAAACCAAATCGCAAAATCAGGAACGGGATCGGATTATAACAATACGATGTTCAATAATCAGAACTCGGCAATACTGTATTGCATAAATCGATTAAAAGTAAAAGCAAATTGACAAACGAATAAAAAGGAGAAACATACGAGACCCAGACTTAGCCCAAATGGCATGCTTGCTCTCATCAGGTTTTCCATGCATGACATGAAGAACGACCAAAGTATCCTTCGTATCCAGAAGGTTGTCGATCGCCCATTTCAGAGCCCTTTTACTACTCTTCGAGAAATCAACAGCTACCCCTATTTTTCTATCTCCTCCCATCTCTATTCGACAAATTTACTAACAAAATTAATCCTAGTCCGTGACACTAAATCACAAGGCATAGAAACCGCATTGCCTTTTAAAGCCAGAAAATATTATTATTGTATACAGTCCCTTTGAATTTTTTATTTTTTTCATTGTTACTTGCACTCCAAATATTGTTTGAGGAGATCAAATTTTAAAAACACTTCAATTATAAAAATAATGTTAATGGGACGTGTGTTTTGGGGTTGGAGGTTCACGCATTTAATTTTTTACGTTCCTTTTTTTATCCTCATAATTACATCTGGTAATAACATCGGTTACCATCTCAAGTCCCATTCAATTTCAATTTCAAAAAAAAAAAAATTCCCTAAATTATTTAAAAACAAAAAAAGCGATTGTTTGAAGAGAATTAATGGTGTGAACGAAGCACGTGATACTGTATTAAAAAATAATCGTTCGATATATGTATATCGATTTCCTGTGAAGGATAATGTTGACACCAAAAATAGGCACAACACCCAAAGAAACAGTTATGTAGAGAATAAGTGAAGATAAATGATTGCAAAGAACTGAAAATAGAGAAAATCACACACACCAATTTATAGTGGTTCGGCGTTAATGAGCCTATGTCCACTTTATAATCTCTTATATGCTCTTTAAGCTATTAAACAGAACAGTTACAATGACATTACAACAAAAGATCAAAATATTCGAAAGCTAGAGTATTCAAACTTTCAAAGGTCCCTTCTTCTGAGTCCAGAATGGGTATTTATAGATGATACAGTACTTAAGTCGGCTTGGACACGTGTCGTAGGATCCAAAAGAGTAGTTAAGTCTGAAGAAGTAGTTTTCTCCTAAGGAATTGGTACTCCTCGAATTATCGGTAACGGGTGCCAATTGATCAATATGATTCGGACGGCTTGGAACGGATAAGGCAGGTGTAAGCTATTCTTTAGGCGTGTATGAGGTTCGCAGTTGGGTTTGATATGACAAAGTATGCCTGATCACAACCGATTTCTCTTGGACTGCGTCTGGTGTGGGTAACGAATTCAAGTGACGGGCCTCATCAGTCAGCCCACTTCTTGACTTTGGGGTATCTGCTTCGGACATCCAATGCATGTGACCATGACGATGCCGAGTCTTGATGAGCAGGCCGAAAGACCCATCAACACTTTGCCCTCACAATGAATGTTGCGTTGGAGACGAGGCATACTTTGTAAACACGCGTTAAGAACAAATATTTTCTTTATCAATTGAAGAATCCAACAGATCGGTTTGAGCCATCCATTTATTGAGCTTCGTAAATCAAAAAAAAATCTGTCAACCGTTTTGGAAACTTAAACGGGTTCAGGTAATGATGACGCCTCACTATCGCCCGTCTTATCGGCTGATCCTTGGCTTGTTAGTGGCTTTGCACGTCAGCCCAATCCAATCTGAAGGTCAAGTCAACCGAATGTGAATGACCACTCCATCATATTATAAATGGAAAGCCCTTTTCACCTTTTTCTTTTTTTACTTTTCCTACTGTAGAAACTAATTTACTGCTCCATAGGAAGAAGAAAAAGAAGAACGATCACCATCTTTACCCAAGATCATCTTTTTCAGGTAGAAATCAATTCATTATCTTTTCAAAATACTTAGATGTCATTCTTGCGTAGGATCTCTCTTTTCTCCGCTTTCTTGTCATAATTTAGGTTCCATGTTGTCCATAATTGGGATCATCAACGTCGGATCGCCTGAGTCTGTGGTGGTCTATGAAGATCCCAATGCCATTCCAGCGAAATCTGATGTTGTCGATCAGTTAACCCAATTATGTCATAGCGATGGAGAGATTTCCCGCCCTTTCATAGCATCTCGCGTGTCAGTGTGTTGTTAAACCCTTGGATACGTGGCGGCGTTTGAGAGGGTAGTGATAAAGGTAGCAACCTTTGTACAGTCTAATATATGAAAACAAATTGTGATTTCTGCGGTTTGTCATTTACCGAGATACCACTGTAAAATAGAACTAATCCTCTCTAAATCAATCTATAATTTCAGCTCGACAATCTTTATTCAACCATGGTCAGCACATGAGGTAACCTTAAGCATGGGTCGGGTAATGAATTACCTTTTTCTACTGTAATCGATAGTACATCCGAGTCTTCGACTAGTTCTAAGTCTGATTCGGACAATAACTCCCAAGATCAGCCAACGAATTTTCCGCCTCCTCCCGTAGTTACGGTTGAGTCGAGTGGAACAACAGCTATTCCCATAGCACCCGACATGCTTCCAAGTGCAAAAATTCTAAGAAATCCCCAGGACGCCTTAGGAACCGACATAACTCTCAAGCGGCTGAAGAAATTGACTGCTAAACATAACATTTCTTTTGTAGGTGTCCGTCTTCCGCAGGAAACTGATTGGCCTCACGATCCCCCAGAAGGTTATATGGCAATATCTCTCCCGATGTGTAATGTGGGAGCTATTCCTCCATTTCATTCATTCATTGTCAACTTCTTATTTACAGATGAATTTAGCTCCGATGCAGTTCCATCCAAATGCCTATGGAAATTTGTTATTTGTCTATTACTTGTTCATGAGGTGCTTCGGTCACCCTCCGACCTTCGATGACCTGGCTTTCTTTTTTCACTTTATACACAATGAGAAACAGTCCCCTTCTCTTCTTTACTTCGAGGCTGCCCGAGGTTGGAAGATTATTGAAGAGATTCCAAGAAAGGTGGGCGATCCAAAGAGGGAATGTTTTTGGATTAAAGAGCAGCCGGGATGCGCTCGATATCGGCTCCAATGCAGTAAGTCTCTTTGTCGGTCGATACATTTATAATAGAGTTCCTTATGCCGACCATCTTTCATTTATACAGGGGATGATCCAATAAGGCCTGTAGAGGAAGTGTTTGAGGAACGCTACAGGCGATTGATTAAGTTGGGGCCTAAGTGGCAGTGGTTTTGGAACTGTTTGACTGACGCCCACTTGCATCAATATGCTCTCCTTGACAAGGATAAAACAATCGGGTCACAGAAGGAGGGAAGTGGGTCGACCACACCGAGCCGGGGCGAGATGTCCCCAGCTAAATGAAAATCTGGGAGTACACAGGTAACCCATTTGGTTTGAGAATCTTCGGTCCGTCCCCCACCTGGGGAGGAAAAGATACTCGATCCAAAAAAGCCTTCTTTCAAAAGACGAGTTCGAGAGGCCGAGCGTCGAAAAAGAGAGAAAGTCCCTGCTAAGAAGATTCTAAAGAAAGTGTGAGGGGAGCCAGCCAAAGAGAACCCTACCGAGGAGCGCTCAAAAGATTCTTCCGCGGTTCATGGCTTGCAAAAAGAACAGGCCGCGTCTCCTTTTCCAATCTGGAGAAACTACAGATGCTAGACACCATTCTTTCCCCGCATAGCTTAGACCCAAACCAATTTTTTGCTAATCAATCCGAGGGGATGTCTTTTCCACTCGGACAAGGAGATGTCAAAGGTATGATGCTAACCCTCGTGCAAGGTCCATTTAAATAGTTTTCTACATAGCCTTTGTACTGCACGCCACAGTATTATTTCCCCTTGTATAAATTGAATGTCTACTGAACCCATCGCGATCTCTTTTCTTCTTTCAGAGGATATAGACGAGGAGTTTTATGGAAACCTTTTTGCTTCTATTTCGGTAGAGACTGGGCTAGTCGAGCCAACCATGCAAGAAGTTAGGCAGGGGGACAAGGATAGAGATGACAGCAATACGAGGAAGAAGAAAAAGAACAAAAATAAAGAGAAGAAGAAAGGAAAAGAGATAGAGAGACAAAAAAGGAGAGAAAGGAGAAACTGAGTTGAGAAAAGCACCAGTAGAAGAAAAGAAGTTTAGGTAAGCACGACCAGGCATCGGAGGAAGAGAAAGAGCCCAGGATCATGTCCAAAAAAAAAGAGGGCACAAGTCCCCCGAGCTTCGGCTTTCTCCCTATCCTCAGGATAAGACCCCCACGAAGGGCGAGAAAGCTGAACATTCTCAGACTGTGCTAAGTCACCCCATGCCCTCGGTCGACCCTTCCTCTACTGATCGAATTAGAGAACTGGAGCGAGATTTTCCTGATCTCACTTTTACTGGGATTGAACCTTCCCCCGAGTTTCAATCGTTAACGCATAGCCTCCACCGACGTCTACGAAACAATCTCGACGATGTTCTTTTCTAATATGACATGATGCATAAGTACGCCAAGCAAGTAAGCGAGGTACTGAAGGACATGCTAACCGAGGTTGTGGGTCTGAAGAAAGATATTGCTTGTGATAAAAGGACCTTCGGGCTCTTTGAAAAGAAAATTAAAGACTACGAGTTGCGGGCAACGACCGATAAGGAAAGATATATGAAGGCGGCCGAGGATTTGAATGCCCAATTCCAACAGAAAAGCCAGGAATGTGACTCTTTGAAGGGCGAGGTCGAATCCTTGATGGACGGAAAAGATCGGCTGGCCCTAGAGGTGCAGAATCTTAAGGCTGAGCTTCATTCATCTGAGTTATCCAGAAGTTTGGCTGAAGAAAATGCTGCTGCGGCGATCGAGTCAACTAAAAATATAAAGCTTCAACATGATATCGACATTGAGGCCATCAAAGCTGAACAAGCTTGAGAGGTATCCGAGATAAACAAGGAGCATGAGGGTCAAGCTCTTACATTTTTTACAAGGGTCCTTCTACATAGGGACTTATCTTGGATGCTGAGATACTCTATAGTGTTTATCGATACTTGGAAAATCATTCCAAGAGAAGAGAGAGCCGCAGCTAAAGGGCAGCCAGTGGATGAATAGGAGTTGATGACCCGACTTTTGAATGATGAAGAACGAGCGATATTGGCTGAGGAAGGATCCAGGAACAGAGGGTGGTTAAAGCAGAATGTCGCAGATTGAAGGGGAAGTCGGTCCCCAAGAAAGAACCTGGTAGCAGCCGGACCAAAGTATCCCTCTCTTTCCCCTCTGCAAACACGGAGATGGGTCCAGTTTCTATCCCTCCACCCGATCTAGCCGTAGTCATGGAAGAGCAGCCGACCAAGTCCGATATTAGAGGTAAGCTCATGTCCTAGTCCTAAGTTTACTTGTCCAACTTTGACTTTTGCTTTTTGTTATAGGCGCTTCATTGATGAAGGAGAGTGTAGAGGCATAAACTGTTGCTGGGGAGAAAAGTTGCGCAAGGGATGAAACTGTAGACTTGAGCGAGAAGAGTATCGATATTGGATCATCGAAAGACGACGACATCGAGATTTTCGGGGAATCTAGGGGAGATGATCATCCGTCCATGGCCTAGATCAAAGCTCAAAGTGAGAAGGACATTTCTTCCATGAAGCCTGAGCCAATCGAAGACCCTTTGAATGTTCAGCCCATTCAGGCTATCCCCGACCATCCTTTCTTCGGTCGAGGTTCCTCCTTTAGTGGACTCTTCCAACCCACAAGTCTCAACACCCCTTCCCCTATCCTTTGGGAGTATGCTTAGAGGATCAAGATGCAGACTAAGCACCGAGGAAGCAGTGGAAATGGTTAAGCAGAAAGAGTTAACAGACATGATTGAGCGTAGGGATATGGCACCTCCGTTTTAAATTTCTTTCATTGTAATTTTTCTTTATAGGCTCTCTGGAAGTTTCATGCAAGTGCGGCCCTCGCGCTTTTGTTGTTATCAAGCTTTTGTACTTGTAAGGACGAAATTTTCATTGTACTGGTCATGCAACAATATTTTGTAATCATATTAGCATAAATGAAAACTACTTATCCTTAAGCACTTATGTCAGTTATGTGTTGAATATATCAAGAACGGAAACGTCATCCGGGTTTCCTATCTTATTCCGTCCCTTCAGTGTTATTCAGATGCTACCCTAGTCCGGGTTATTCATCGACCCTCTTACCCCCAATGTCGGGGTAAGTTGCTTGGACAGTAAGCTCTCCAATCATGCTTAAGCATGTTCGACCCAAATCGGGGGTCAGACGTCCTTGAGTAGCACTTTTAGTCTTTTGTACTCATCCTTTAGTCGTCAAAGGGTAGAGTTTTTAGGGATCGAGCGGTCTTTTATCGGGGTGCACCTTTCACGCATCCTCCATTTACACTCTTCCTCAAGTCATGGGGATTAGAGTTATGTCCAAATAGTCAATTGATATATTTGGTTAGGTATCATTCTTTCTTTAAGTCAATAAAGTGGGACTCGAAAGCTATTCGATCAGTCTAGGTTTAGGATCGATACATTTGCTTTTGTTGACCTTTAGTTCTTTCAGTGACCCTGGCTTGCTTTGTCCTGGGTCGGCACGTTTGGGTGTTAGAATGTAAACTAAAGTTAGTCGAATCACAACATTCAGCCTTTATAATACTGAAATAAAGAAGGAAAAGAGCCTTTTATCCATACACTATAGCAATCGATAAATGATTGCTTATTGCAATACTAAGACAAATAAAATAGTAAAGAAACCAAAAATTCTAAGAAAGATAAGGTCGCAAGTGCTCTGCATTCCATGCTCTTTGAAAAGTTTCGTCATCAACAGTCGACAGCCTGAGGCTTCCATTATCATGCTTTCGTTGAATGACGTATGACCCTTCCCATTTGGGGCCCATCTAGAAGGGAGTTGGAAAAACCCGTTTCAAGACATGGTCGCCAATATCGAAAGTCTTCGACCGGACTTTTTTGTTATAGTATCGTGCAATCCTTTGCCTATGGGCTTCTGCGTGAAGGTTTGCTTCTTCTCTCTTTTTGTCGATTGTGTCTAGCGATGTCAAGAGAAGTGCTTTATTAGACAACGAGTCATAATAAGTCGTTCGATGAGAAGGAACCTCAAGTTCTATCGGAAGAACTGCTTTCGGACCATAGGACAAGATGAAAGGAGTATGGCCAGTTGCCGTCTTATGAGTGGTACGATAAGCCCAAAAGGATAAGGGCAATTCGTCGATCGATTTTCCCTTAACTAGCTATAGCTGCTTTTTCAGAATGGTTTTGATGATCTTATTTACTGCCTCAACTTGGCCATTAGACTGTGGGTGTGCAATTGTGGTATACTTCTCCTCAATGTGATACTTCTCACAAAAGTCTTTGAACTCCAGGCTATCGAACAGAGTTCCATTATCTGTGACAATGGTGCGACGTATCCATACCGGCATATGATATATCTTACGATGAAGTTGATGACTCGTTTTGTTGTGATTGTGGTCATCCGTTCGGCCTCTGCCCACTTCGTGAAATAGTCTACTTCCACAATTGCGTACCTAGCACCTCCCTTCGAAGTGGGCAAGGTCCGGATGATGTATTTTCCCCAAACGGTGAATGGCCAAGGGCTGGCCATTTGGGTGATCTCTGTCGGAGCAGCTCGTAGGATCTGTGCGAATCTCTGGCATTTATCACATCTTTTGGAATAGTAAGTAGCATCTTTGTTGACAGTCGGCCAGAAGTATCCATATCGCAATACTTTCCTGGCTAGGGTTTGTCCCCCGGTATATGCTCCACAATCTCCTTTATGCACCTCCCTTAGTATCCTTTTGATATCATCATTGGCCACACACCAAAACATGGGAATGGAGATAACTCTTTATATGGTTGGTTTTGTTGAATAACATACCTGGAAGCCGGTCACACGATGGCTCATTTCTCGTTTCTCTTTTCTAGTAAAGTGCCAAGGAGGAGGAAATTTTTGATAGGAGTCATCCAAGATTCCCCTTCAGGCTCGGTATCAGCTTGATCGACTTCCATCTGTTCGATGCTCGGTACATTTAGGGTTTCTATAGGAACTAGCTCCGTTTCGTCCGGGTGGTCTGAACTGGCCAGCTTTGCCAATCTATCTGCTTTTTAATTTTCCTTTCTGGGAATATAGGAGATACTACACCGGTCGAAGTCACGCAACAATTTTTTGACCTATTTAAGATAGGAAGTCAGTAGTGCTCCTTTGGTGATATATTCCTTCCGAACTTGGCATACCACAAGTTGTGAATCACAATAAAATCTCGAACGACATTATCTTCAAGTCCCTCGCGAGTTTGAGTTTGGAAATCAAGGCCTCGTATTCGGAGTCATTGTTTATTGCTAAAATTTATAATCTCAGGGCATAATAAACCGATCTTCCTTCAAGCGACAACAATACTACTCCAGCACCCGAGCGTCGATCATTACGGGCTCCATCAGTGTACAGCTTCCAAACGACTGATTTTGACTCAGTCTTCAAGGGCCCGGTGCTATCTTCTTGATCTTTATCTTTTGGGGTAGTAAATTCAGCTATGAAATCGGCCAAGGCCTGCCCCCGAATAGACTTCGTGGAACAAAAGTTAAATCAAAATGAATTAATTCAATTTTCCGTCTAAGCAATCTTCCACTTGCCTTGGGTTGCTGCAAGATCTGCCGAAGGGGTTGATCTGTAAATATTTTAACTGGATGGGCCTAGAAGTAGTGCCGAAGCTTTCTTGATGCAACTAATAAGCTGTAGGCGAGTTTCTCGATCTTCGGATAGTTGCGCTCGACCCGTGTCAATTTTTTGCTTACATAATAACCAGCTATTGCACTCGATCTTCTTCACAGATCAGGACCAAGCTGATCGCATGTGCGGATACTGCTAAGTATACAAATAGGTCTTCGTGGTCGACGGGTTTATATAGGATAGGGGGTTTCTCCAAATGGTCGAGCAGGTTTTGGAAAGCTTCAACAAAGTCGAGTGTCTAAGTAAAGTTCGTTTCCCTCTTTTAATTAACTCATGGTTGCCTTAAATATAAATCAACCCATTGCTGCTACTTTACTTGCTAAGCTTTGTATATCCTTGATTCTTTTAGGTTCCTGGATTCCCTTGAGGGTCGAAATCTGGTCAGGATTGATTTCGATCCCTCAAGAACTAACTATAAAACCCAGAAACTTCCCCGACGCCACCCCGAAGGAACATTTTGAAGGATTTAGTTTCATTCCATACCCTCGAAGAATGCTAAACATTTCTGACAAATCACCCACGTAGTCGTACGATTGTCTTAATCCACTAGCATATCGTCCACGTATACTTCCATCATCTTCCTTATCTGGTCGTGAAACATCCGCTTGACTAACCGTTGATAGGTTGCCCCCGCATTCTTTAGCCTGAAGGGTAGTACTACGTAACAATACAGCCCAAGTTCAGTGATGAAGCCGGTGTTCTCTTGGTCGAGAACATGAATGGCGATCTAGTTGTATACTGAATATGCGTCCATGAATGATAGTAGTTCGTGTCCGGTGGTCGAGTCAATCAACTGATTAATTCTATGTAATGGGAAGCTGTCCTTAGGGCATGCTTTATTCAAGTCAGAAAAATCAATACGGTTCTGCCACTTTCCATTAAGCTTCCTTACTAGTGTTGGGTTAGCTATCCAGTCAGGGTAAGTCGAATCCCGGATGAATCAATTGGCTTGCAGCTTCCCAATTTTTTCTTTCAAGGCCGCAGACTTGTCGGGGCCAAGCATTCGTCTCTAATGCTTTATAGAAGTATACTTCGGGCTAATGCCGAGGGAATGAGTTATAAGGGAAGGTAAAATTCCACACATCAGCGTGTTTCCATGCAAACACATCAAGGTTTGCACAGAGAAATTCAGTTAACTCCCTCGTTCGGAGGGATCAAGGTGGGACCCGATCTTAAGAACCTTGGTAGGGTCGTTTCCATCGATCGAAATCTCCACAGTAGCCTCATTCTGGGCTACTTTTCTACATCCCGGTTCTTCGTCCTCTCTCGGGTTGATGTCCTCGACTTCACAGATGGACAGTTCCGACAGGGATGTTCTCTGCAGTTGCCGTGCTTCTTTCTGTTGTATATAACGGTGTTGTATACACAATTGTATGATTTTTTGTTTGATGATAACAACCAAATATATATATTAATATAAATGTGTTTGTTATTGTACTGCTATATAACTTCACAGACATGAATATAATATTTATATTTATATACAACTGTACAGACATTCATATATTCATACAGTATTGTATTTAAATATAATATTATATTTAAAACACTCAAACAGTACAACTATTTATAACTCCACTATTTTAACATTCACTTCATATTGTTCTTGTATATAAATAGAATAAAATAGACAAGCTCGTTTGACAACAATAAAATAATATTTTATTTCAATCAAACTTGTTTATTACAAACATCAGTACAATTCATCTATATATATATACACCTCACTGCACACTCATACATTCACTCAGTTTACATTTCAATATACATTTTTTTTGATATAGACACTTTCACTATTACACACATTGTATATTTTTCACTGTTCTTGCTTTCTGCCCTCTGTCCTATTGTCTTCTGTCTTCACAGCATTCTTCAGTCAGTCCAATCTTCATGCCTGTCATATACAAAAACACACACAGAGTATATGGAACAGAAATAATTTTCAAAATACATGTGAATATAATTTTTTTATTTGCCTTAGTTTTCTGGTGTGTTTCTCATCATCTTTCATGACTTGATGTGATTCATCTGTGTCTAGTCAGTTTGTACATAGTACAGGGACAGGAAATCTTGTTTGATGGCTGCATATACACATGTGTATAAATATACACGCGTGCACTGCCATGCCAATCAAAATGCAACTGAGGAGTAGCCGCGTGGACCAACTCGACTCAGTGCATATGAATATAGTCGAGAGCTCAAACAATTTTCAAAGCAAAACAAATGCTAATAAGTGTATCAGGTGATAAATCACACAAGACAGTGAGGAACACATTGGAGCTTGTGTGTATACAGGTGTAACATGCAATATAAATAGAGTGTATCAACAAAGCAGTATGAACATATTCATGCACAAGATATGCACAAGTCAATATGGCACAGTTCAGGGGTTAAATTCAAAACAACAATGCATGTGTGTAATCAATACAGAAAGGCAGTTGTTGGAAATAAATACAGTGGTGCAAATCATGTAAATAGATGCGAGCATACATTGTGCAAATCTGGTATGAAAGCGTTCTTGGCAAAAACACAAATCAGTGATTAATGTTTGGCAAATCAGGTTTGCAATTTTAAGTCTTTCCAGTTTATTTTGAAGATTTTTTTTCAGAAATGATTTAATCAGAAGAAACTCAAGAGCATTTTTCTTTGGGTCAAGAATGGTTTCCAGAATTAGATCAGAAATTTCAAAGCATGCAAGAAATTATGAAATTCGAACAAGTTTTTTTCTCTTAAGATATAGCAGAATTCAGTTTTGGCTTTTGTTCTAAAATGGGGAAATAAACTAATTCCAGATTTCAAAATTTCATTTTTGGCAAGAACTTTCGATTTAAATTCATTTTAGGAAACAAGCTTTTAAACATTTCCAGATTTGTGTCTAATATTAGTTCGGACTCAAAAGGGGAAATTTTAATCTACCAGTGTCTGTGAAGGTAAAGGATAAGACCAGGTTCAATCAATTCATCCATGCCTTTTATTCACATAGAGGAATCCAATCAAGAAATTCAGAAAAGGAAAATCAAGCAACATTTCAAAACAGGAAAGTGAAAAATTCATTCAAGTTGTGTAACAAAAGGGGAAAGCACCAATCAGCAAATCAGCCGAGTCATTCACGTGAAATCAGAGCATTAATTAGGATTTCTATAATCCTATTTTAACACCATCTACATCCGTGGCAAAGGAACATCGAAACTACAAATCAACTCGAGAGCATAAAGTTTCAAATCAGAATTCACTTACAATTGTTTCGATAGAGAGATACCCAAATCAAACGAGCAAGCAACACGAAGCATAGGAGCAATAAGAGAATCTCAACTTCAACACTTTCCGCAACTGATTTGATTTGGGGGAAATTCTGTAAACCCTAGTTTGTAATCTCAAGCCGCCATATCCAATTTTCCAGAGACAAAGCATCGAGCAAAGAGAAATGAGGAGCAGGCCGACCAACATGGGTTTAGACTAACCCTAGTTCACAATATAAGGGAAATTTTGTTTTAAACTAGGGTTTCTTTTTAATTTTTGTATTGTTTTTGAATTCGTGTTGTAAACCGTTTCAAACAATTTCTAGAGGTCTGTAAAATCTAGGTTTACGTGTTACGCATCTGTAATACGGGAAATCTGATCGAGTGGATATCGGTCAGTCTAAGGTTTTGAGCGTAGGGTTAGGACAGGAGCAGGCGCTGCGAGTGTACATGGTCTTGTATGCGAGATCTGTTTATAACACCTAGTAGAAACCATAGGAATGCAGCAATATGCAAGGTTTTGCCGAAGCTGGGTATATCTGTGTGATTTATTTTCTGCACTTTTATTTCTGCTGCATTCTGTGATCTGTTTATTATTTTAATATCCTGTCAGATTTTCAATTTAGTTAAAAACTGTGATAAACCCTATTTACCCCCTCCTCTAGGGTTAATCTAGATCCAACAATTGGTATCAGAGCAGGTTATTTCATTAACTCTAGAGTAATGGGTCATCCTTGCTGTCAGTAACGATTGAGAGTCAGTCCAGTTCATCTCCAACTATTTTCGATGGAACAGATTTTTTAAACTGGAAATCCAAAATGGAATCTTATTTAAAATCCGTTAATATTAAATGTTGGGATGTTGTTATAAATGGGTTTAATAGCGTAGATATTACTTTCAATGCTTGTGCTATGAAAATTGTATTTGATTATCTAAGTACTGAACAGTTTAATCCTATTTGTTATTGTTTATCTGCACAGGTGATCTGGGATACTCTCAATACGAAGTATGGAAGATCTGACTACCACAGCTCAAAACCCCAGAATATCAACTCAGTTTCAGAATTTTGCTTAATAGGACTTACGGATGATAATTCAGATGGATCAGCTGATGGAGACTCAACAGACAATGAAGAAGAAAATTTCTCTTATGAAGATCTGGTTTATTTTTGTGCTGATCTAACTAAGTCTGTTGATAAACTCCAATCTAAAAATAAATCTCTGAAATCTAAGAATTTTGAGATGACCAGCAAAATTGATGATTTGGAATCACAACTTGAATATGTTAAAAATTCTTCAAATTTAGTTTGTAATAATTGTTTGAAATTGAAAACCAATCTTGCTCATCTCAATAAAAATATTCAAAAGTTTGAAAATGAAATTCTGATCTTAAATGAGAACAAGATTGAGTTATCAAATTTGAATAACCTTCTGCAAAAGGAATTTGAAAATTTTAAAACAGATATAAATTCCAAATTAGAAATTACTGAAAAGGAGAATTTGTTGAAATCCGATTTGATTTTGAAAGAACTTGAAAACGAGATTGAAAAATCCAAGAATGGTGAGTTTGAAAAAAAAAACGATTTGAACTTGAAATTTCCGAATCCCAAGCCAAAATTAAATTGCTTGAAAATGAGAATTTGGTTTTGAAACAGTCCAATGCTGAACAGGAGATCGCTATAAATAATTTCTCAAATTTATTAAAAGAAAATAGTGATCTAAAATCCAAAATTCAACGATTAGAATTAACTTTGGATAAATTTTCTAATGGGGAAAAATCGTTGAATATGCTGTTACGAAACCAAGTTTCTATTGGAAATAAATCTGGTCTTGGCTTCGGGAAAAATGATGTTTTTGGAAAACAAAATTCAAATGATTTGAAAATTCCTCGAACTTATTTGGAAAGAACTGCTTTGAAAATTTGAACTCTAAAAATTTCAAAGGATTTTTGAATCAAAATCGTGATGAGAAATCGTTTTATAATAAACCATTTAAACATTCTTGGATCCCAAAAAATAAAATGGGCTTCGTCAAGTTCAAACAGATTTGGGTTCCTAAGGGCACAAAAGTTAATTCTAATGGTTTGTTATATAAACAAGTCTGGGTACCAAAACATATGAATACAACTGTGAGTGGTTTTACAAACTTTATTAGACCACTCATCCTATAAATTGTTAGGTGCTAGAGAAGGCTGAGGAGCTGCTTTGCGAAAGAGAAATTGGATTCAAACTACTTCGTATCATTAAATCATTTTCAGTTCCTTAGCCAAACCTATTGAGTTAGAGATTCTGGTTTAAATTGCTTTCAGGTATGATCTCTAAACTCACCTTTGTATATTCTTTCTGCTTTTATTTTTCTATGTTTATTCCTTCCTCTACCCCTTCTGTTTTTCTTCTGTTTTTTTTTGATTTGATTTATCACTGCCATATTTTTTACGAGCTTTATTAACTTCCAACTGCAGAAGTCATGTTTTTTCCTGGAAATTTGCTTCTCTTGAATAAAACTCTAATGTTTTTAATCTCTTCCAGATCTTAAACTCAATCCTGTAAATCCCTGCAATTGTTTTGAAGTTTTCTTTCTGAATCTCTGAATTCATAACAGTGTTGATGCATTAATATCCTATCTTGAACACTGTCATTTCGAATTCTAAATTTTTGAAGATTTGAATAAATATTGAAATTTCACACACTTATGCTGTTTTGAGTTTCTTCCAATTCATTTTGGAAACGCTTAAAATATTATACTCATTAACTGCTTCTTATCATTTGTGATAATTTCAGAAATTTTCAGATTGGCTTGGATATTTTGAATTGTCTTGAATTACAGTGATACATCTAGAAATTTATCTTATATTCATGATAATTATTGTTGAAATTTATTTGTTTGAGATCATCTGAAATTCTTGATATTCTGAACATCACATGTCTCTAAATTTGAAATTATCAATCTTGTGTGACTGATTCATTATATCTCAAAACCCGACATTGATTCAAGTGACTTCAAATAAATTATTTTTTAATTTTCTGGATCATGAATATCTCTTAAATTTGATGTAAATGATCTGAAATTACTCATGTGCTTGTCAGAAATTGTTTTTGAAAAATTCCTTGAAAAATTTGGGTCTTGAAATTTATTGGTATTTCATGGTTATTTGATTTGTATATCTGTTTGTTTAAAATCATTTGAAATTTATTATTTACTGAATCACACACATATCTTGAATGTGAAACTAATAATTTGGTGTGATCGATTCATTGAATCTAGAGTTTTTCATATTCCTCAAATGATTTCAAATAAACAGTATTTCTAATCTTGGATCAATGATCTTATGTGACCATCCTCTGACAAGTCTGATGTGATATTGTTTACTGTGCTGCTCTGATACTGTTTTCAAATAACTGCCTGCTCTAATCTGACTGCTGCTCTAATAATTGTGCCAATTTTGTAATCTTGCCTATTTGGGCTTTGTGTTCGAAATTTCTTTAATCTGAGATATCTAGGGTGTGAATAAATTCCTCGATAAAGGAGACTACAATTGGTATTAACTCTTTCATCCGTCTGTTTTTTTTTTCACCTTGTATAGACACCATACACATGTTTTTCCCCTTGTATAAATCTGTACATATCCCTCTTGTAATTGATTTTCAATTTTAAAATTATTTATTGATTATTCATTCAGAAATTGAAATTGATATCCAAATTGAACTGTATTTACAATTCATCAAAATTATTATCAGTGTTTGAAATTGTGATGAATTGTGACTGCAGCATATATTTCACAACAAAAGGAGACTTTATTTGGATTTTCATGATGGTTGAACATTCATTATAATAACTTTGAACTGGCAATTATTTCACGACCATCTTCATTATCTATCATCCTTCTGCCATCCATCGTGATTTTATAATAATGTGGAGAGTTTAATATTTTTTTAATCATCTTGAATGAACAGTGAAAATATTTGTGATGGAATTGTGGCTATGTTATTATTATTTAGAATTAGTGATAATTGAACATTTTCAGTAATCCTGGTACAGTCGAGCATATTTCATAATATAATTAATTTATAAACTTATTTCACAGACCATTTCTGTACCTATCCCATTTTCTATCATCCATATATTGGTTTTATATACCGAGGAGTTGTTTCTATTATGATAAAATATATAATTAATATATACGTATGTCTCTAACCTCACTTAAAAACCCAAGCTCTGGTCATGCATGGTTATGAGACAACTTATAATTCAAGCTGCGACTGACCTCATTTAAAAATCCAAGCTCTGGTTATGTGTGGTCAATGTGCTCTTAAATAAATAAATAATATATATATATGCTAAATTGAAATTAAACTGAAATCCACCTTGGTGTTTATAAAAACTAGCCTATCAATCCATGTTCTAATATGTGAAATGTGTTAATATCTTATGAAGTATTATGATTTGTTGATTGATAGCTACTGGGATTTGAGATTATATGATTTTGTCACTTAAGTTGAAATTACAATTATAGTCCAAATCCATCACTATTTTTGAACCTCATTTTTTATAAAATTATTTTGGAAAATATTCATATTTTTTAACACTCTCCATTATTTATAATTTCATCGTAAATCCGTCATTCTCTACAATGTGAAATATGCCATCTATTCTTAGAATATTATGATTTTTTTTAACTGATTGAGATTTATGATGATGTTCTTTCTCTTAAGCTGAAATTATATTTATTAGTCCCTTTTCATCTGAATTTCAAATTCTGAATCCTTTTGATGATAACAAAAGGTGGAGAATGGGTTGAGATTTTGATTTATGAGTAAATATTGTATAAATATTTTTAATTTTGAAAATTTATTATTTAATTCACTCATGCATAGTTATAGGGGGAGTTGCCTCTTGTAGGGGGAGCATTCAAATAGGGGGAGTTTCTATTGTTCACTGTAAAACACATTTATATTCAAAATCTTAATATTTATTTGTCATCATTAAAAGGGGGAGATTGTTGTATATAACGGTGTTGTATACACAACTATATGATTTTTTGTTTGATGATAACAACCAAATATATATTAATATAAATGTGTTTGTTATTGTACTGCTATATAACTTCACAGACATGAATATAATATTTATATTTATATACAACTGTACAGACATTCATATATTCATACAGTATTGTATTTAAATATAATATTATATTTAAAACATTCAAATAGTACAACTATTTATAACTCCACTATTTTAACATTCACTTCATATTGTACTTGTATATAAACATAATAAAATAGACCAGCTCGTTTGACAACAATAAAATAATATTTTATTTCAATCAAACTTGTTTATTACAAACATCAGTACAATTCATATATATATATATATATATATATATATATATATATATATATATATATATATACACACAGCTCCTCACTGCACACTCATACATTCACTCAGTTTACATTTCAGTTTACATTTTTTTGATATTGACACTTTCACTATTACCCACATTGTATATTTTTCACGCTTCTTGCTTTCTGCCTTCTGTCCTATTGTCTTCTGTCTTCACAGCATTCTTCAGTCAGTCCAATCTTCATACCTGTCATATACGAAAACACACACACAGTATATGGAACAGAAATAATTTTCAAAATACATGTGAATAAAAAAATTTATTTTTAAAATTTTTATTTGCCTCAGTTTTCTGGTGTGTTTCTCAACATTTTTCATGACATGATCTGATTCATTTGTGTCTAGTCAGTTTGTATATAGTACAGGGACAGGAAATCTTGTTTGATGGCTGCATATAAACACGTGTATAAATATACACGCGTGCACTGCCGTGCCAATCAAAATGCAACTGAGGAGTAGCCGCATGGACCAACTCGACTCAGTGCATATGAATATAGTCGAGAGCTCAAACAATTTTCAAAGCAAAACAAACGCTAATAAGTGTATCAGGTGATAAATCACACGAGACAGTGTGGAACACATTGGAGCTTGTGTGTATACAGGTGTAACATGCAATATGAATAGAGTGTATCAACAAAGCAGTGTGAACATATTCATGCACAAGATATGCACAAGTCAATACGGCACAGTTCAAGGGTTAAATTCATAACAGCAATGCATGTGTGAAATCAATACAGAAAGGCAGTTGTTGGAAATAAATACAGTGGTGCAAATCATGTAAATAGATGCGAGTATACATTGTGCAAATCTGGTATGAAAGCATTCTTGGCAAAAACACAAATCAGTGATTAATGTTTGGCAAATCAGGTTTGCAATTTTAATTCTTTCCAGTTTATTTTGAAGAATTTTTTTTCAGAAATGATTTAATCAGAAGAAACTCAAGAGCATTTTTCTTTGGGTCAAGAATGGTTTCCAGAATTAGATCAGAAATTTCAAAGCATGCCAGTAATTATGGAATTCGAGCAAGCTTTTTTTCTTAAGACAGAGCAGAATTCAGTTTTGGCATTTGTTCTAAAAGAGGAAAATAAACTAATTCCAGATTTCAAAATATCATTTTTTGCAGGAACTTTCGATTTAAATTCATTTCAGGAAACAACCTTTTAAACATTTCCAGATTTTTGTCTAATATTAGTTCGAACTCAAAAGGGGAAATTTAAATCTACCAGTATCAGTGAAGGCAAAGGATAAGACCAGGCTCAATCAATTCATCCATGCCTTTTATTCACACAGAGGAATCCAATCAAGAAATTCAAAAAAGGAAAATCAAGCAACATTTCTAAACAGGAAAGTGAAAAATTCATTCAATTCGTGTAACAAAAGGGGAAAGCATCAATCAGCAAATCAGCCGAGTCATTCACGTGAAATCAGAGCATTAATTAGGATTTCTATAATCCTATTTTAACACCATCTACATCGTTGGCAAAGGAACATCGAAACCACAAATCAACTCGAGAGCATAAAGTTTCAAATCAGAATTCACTTACAATTGTTTCGATAGAGAGATACTCGAATCAAACGAGCAAGCAACACGAAGCATAGGAGCAATCAGAGAACCTCAACTTCAACACTTTCCGCAACTGATTTAATTTGGGGGAAATTCTGTAAACCTAGTTTGTAATCTCAAGCCGCCATATCCAGTTTTCCAGAGACAAAACATCGAGCAAAAATAAATGAGGAGCGGGCCGACCAACATGGGTTTAGACTAACCCTAGTTCACAATATAAGGGAAATTTTGTTTTAAACTAGGGTTTCTTTTTAATTTTTGTATTGTTTTTGAATTCGTGCTGTAAACCGTTTCAAAGAGTTTCTAAAGGTCTGTAAAATCTAGTTTTACATGTTACGCGTCTGTAATACGGGAAATCTGATCGAGTGGATATCGGTCAGTCTAAGGTTTTGAGCGTAGGGTTAGGACATAAGCAGGCGCTACGAGTGTACATGGTCTTGTATGCGAGATCTGTTTATAACACCTAGTAGAAACCTTAGGAATGCAGTAGTAGGCAGAGTTTTTCCGAAGCTGGGTATATCTGTGTGTGATTTGTTTTTTGCACTTTTATTTCTGTTGCATTCTGTGATCTGTTTATTATTTTAATATCCTGTCAGATTTTCAATTTAGTTAAAAACTGTGATAAACCCTATTCACCCCCCTCTAGGGTTAATCTAGATCCAACACTTTCTCCTCCGTAGGGGGAGGATTATCTATTGATTGTTTGTCACTCTTATTCTGAAGATCTTTCCACTCCGCAAAGTAACAAGCTTACCCCTTCACTTGGTCCCTACGCACCGTTCCAATTCCTTCATTAGTCGGGAATTTTAACAGCAGGCACAAAGGGGAGGTGTAAGCTCTGAACTCCCTTAAAGCTATCCTCCCTAAAAATTCATTATATCGGGAGTCAATGTATATCACAAAAAATGTAGGAGTCGTACCCTCCTCTGATCCCCGTCTCCTAGTTCCTAGCTTGATCATTCCAATAGGCTCGGTGGAGGATCATTGAAGCCGCGTATCTGGCCGGTGTATGGCTCCAAGTCTTTCAACTTTAATCATAAGCTTGCTTAAACAATATGTTGACTGAACTCCGATTACTAACCTGTACCTTCCTTACTGTTGTCGGGCCAATGATTGTGGTTATCGCCATAGGGTCGACCGTTGGAGCTTCTATGCTAATTGGTTCCCTTCCTCGAAAGATAACATTCTCAGTTTTCCTCTACTTCATGGGGCTTACATTTTTAGGGATACTAGTCTCCGCAATGTTATGGTGTTTTGCAGAATTTACATATTGCTCCGTAGTCCTGATGCTGAACCCGGCAGGGTGTGGTCCCCCAACTATCGCATTGATGACTATCCCTTTCCCCTTCTCCTGGACGACAGTTCGAGGTGCAGCCTGACTTTTCCTTGGTGCTGAAGTCCTTTGCCCCCTGTCTCTTGAGGCTGTCTTGTATTCATCAAGTTTTCCCTCTCGAATTAGCTTCTCAATGATGTCCCTGTGATGCCGACATTCGTTGGTCCTATGTCCGTAGATGTCATGGAATAAGCAATACTTCCCGGTCGCCCGCTCCTTCTCTATGGGTTCATGTATGGGCGGTTTCTTATACTAGACCGTGCTGCAGGTATAGAGATGGATATTCTCCAGCATGTCATTAAAGGCTGCAAGTCTCGAATACTTGGAACCAGGGTCGTTTTCGGGTGTTCCCTCTTTGTCCTGAGTTCCCATTGGCCTCCTTTGACCCTTCGCCATTTCGTTTTATGCGGTTTCCAACATTCACTTCCACTTTTCATGAGTTATCCCCAAACTGTTTGACCACGACATTGTTCTGGTCGGTGGGGTAGATGCATCTTTCGGCCTATCCTCCTATTCTAACTATGCATCTTCTTTTCTCAGTCAGATGTGGGCCTTCTCATAGAAAGTTTCAATCATTGTGGGTGGCTTCCCGATCAAATACTTTCCAAACTCTGTTCGCTTATCGATACCATCGACCATGGCCATCAGGATGGTTTCGTGATTAGGCTTGCTCACTTCGGTGGCAGCCCGATTAAATCGATCAAGATAGTTTCTCAGGGATTCGTCTCTCCCCTGCTTTATTGCTAAAAGATCCATGACGTGCTTCGATTTGGTGGTGTGGAGATGGAATTGAATCAAGAATTTCTCGCTCAAATCTTTAAAGCTCGGGATCGATCTCGCTGGCAGGCGTACGAACCACATGAGTGCTACTCGGCTCAAAAAGATTGGAAAAGCTTTGCAACTGATAGTGTTGGGAGCTACTGCCACCTCCATGTGCTACGAGTACCTCATCAGATGCTGTTGTGGGTCGGAGGTGCCGTCGTACTGGTTCATCTGGGGCACATTGAATCTTCTGGGGAATTTTGACCGTAAGATGTCATCGGTGAATGGTATGTGGCTTCAATCGACTCCCTAGTCTTCATTCCTATATCCGCGACTATCTTCATGATCTGTCGTATCATGGTGGTCGGATTTGGTGGAATGATTGCGTCTCGGTCGGCTTCTTCGACTGATCTGCCTCTCCTAGCTCTTTCATCAGCTAAGGTCATCTGACTTGCCGTCCGGGCAGTTTTTCCTCCTCCCCGGGTATCTCTGTCGATCAGAAGATTCCGGGGAGGAGGGGATGGATAGGGGGCTAATCTCCCCGAGTAGCATTCTGATGGGCTAGAGGAGAGGGTTCTCGGTTTCATGGGGCCACGGGTCCGATGGCCTCCACTTTGACCTGATCGGCCTGAGCTTGGTCGCCTGCCCCCGGCTGGTCTAGATGTCTCTCGAGACGCAGCTTCTGAACATTCTCGGCTCTTTCTAGCGGACGTCGAGACTGGCGTGGATCTCTTATTCCTTTAGATGATGAAGATCCTTCTGAAATTCAATCTAACTGGGGAGGAGGGAGTTGATGGTCCCTAACATCTTGAGCTTGATTTTTGAACTCCTCTCATTGCCTCGGAATGCGAGTCATATCTTGTCGCATCGTGACATTCTCTCGAGCATAAACTTTTAAGGCATCCATAGTTTCCGGAGCTGATTTAACACAGCCATAAACTCATCTCGGGTGGCGAAAGCTGAGGATGGAGCTGAATCTTCCACGGGGGGCAATGTCGGTTGATCCGAAGTAGTTGCGGGTGCGGCCGATCCGCCGGTCGCTTTCGCAGATTTTCCTACCTGCGGTTGCTTTCCAATATTGCGAGCTGTTTTTCCAGCCATGACTCAACAATGTAAGAATAAAGGTAAGATCTTCGTCTAGAACTTGGTGATCCAAAAGTAGAGCAAAAATTCGTATTAGGTTGAGAATATCAACTCTCATTGAAAGCACCAAAATGTTGGCATCAAAAATTGGCATAACACCCAAAAAAAGGGTTATGTAGAGAATAAGTGAAGATAAATGATTGCAAAGAACTGAAAATAGAGAAAATCACACACCAATTTATAGTGGTTCGGCGTTAATGAGCCTACATCCACTTTATAATGTCTTATATGCTCTTTAAACTGTTAAACAGAATAGATACAATGACAGTACAACAAGAGATTAAAATATTCGAAAGCTAGAGTATTCAAACTTTCAAACGTCCCTTCTCCTGAATCCAGAAGGGGTATTTATAGATGATATAGTACTTGATTCGGCTTGAACACGTGTCGTAGGATCCAAAAGAGTAGTTAAGTCCGAAGAAGTAGTTTTCTCCTAAGGAATTGGTACTCCTCGAATTATCTGTGATGGGTGGCAATTGATCTGCATGATTCAGACTGCATGGAATGGATAAAGCAGGTGTGAGCTGTTCTTTAGGTGTGTATCAAGTTCGCAGTTGGGTTTGATATGAGTAAGTATGCTTGATCATAACGACCTTCTCTTGGATTGCGTCTGGGGTGGGTAACGAATTAAATTTATAGGCATCATCAGTTGGCCCACTTATTGCTTCAGACATCCAATGCACGGGCCCATGGCAATGTCGAGTCTTGATGGGCAGGCCAAAAGACCCATCAACAGATATATTTTCATCTGATCTGATGCATATCGATAAATGAGATTATTGATAATTTGGTATAAATATCTGATGCAGTTCGACTAATATATCGTATAATTTTTTTTATTAACAACTAAAAAAGAGATTATTGTAAAGAAGACTAATTTAGTAAAATAAACTTTATTTATTAAAGGGGTGTTATTTGCATTGGTACTCCCCTTAACAAATTTTGTTTAAAAAAAATTTGACCCCCACCTTTAACAATATTTGGAGTGTCAACAACAATTCTTTTTTTAGTTTAGTTAAGTACCGCTCGCGTGAATTTTTGGCACGCTATCGTTGCATTCGCATCGAACGCGTCCTACGCATCTGATGCTTTCAACGTCCACTAACAGCCACAATCCATGATGGCGAACGTTAGAAATTGGACCATTAGCGTCCGACTCCCATCCCACACCTTTATTACACCTCCCTCCTTCTTTCATTTCTCCACACTTTCAAACTACACATTCCTCCTTTTTTCTACTTTTTTCAACCAAATACGAGAATCAAAATAGGTTTTTTAACGTTGTTTTTTTTACTTTCAGTTATTCAACATACCGTTTTTCTGTGTTTTCGGTTTTTTGATTTAGTTTGCATTTGTATTTTTCTAGTATGGCCAATTGAAAATCTACACATCATTGGTCGTTTAATGCTACTCAGATTATGATGCAATGTGATGTTGAAGCCTACGGTGTTTGTGGCAGCAACAGAAACATTGTGCAAAAAGCAATAGCAGAAAAGTTCAACAATGCCGTACGTAATGATTTGGACATCGCACCAATAGACGAAAGCAAATTCCGAAATAAATATGATAATCTTCGAGAGTGGCTCAAATGGGATAAGTTGATGAACAAAACGGGTGCTAATTGGGACCCTTGTAAGGGAGCTATTTCTAGAAGCGACGAATATGGGTGTAAATAGGTCGGACTGGACCAGACGGAGGTGTGTTTAGTTTATGTCCTAAAAAAAAATCGGACCGAACACAGATCAGACCAAATCTTTTCTTGGACAAATTTCTTTGTCCTAATTCGTGTCCTAAATAAAATCGGTCGGACACAAACATATGTTTTTCGGACACGGACACGATCGGACTCGGTCGAACATGGCTATTTATATCACATTTTGTACATTTTACTAGTTTTTCTCTCAACAATACGCTGGCTAACAAGTAATTCGGACGAATTCGGACGAGCCCGGACCAAACATTATTTTTTCTCATAAAAAATTTTTTTGTCCTAACTCGTGTCCCAAATGAAAATCGGACGGACTCGAACGAACGTATTTCGGTCACGGATACGAACGAACATCGGACATTCAAACAAAATTTACAGCCCTAGCGACGAATGGTGGGAAGATCGTATAATGGTCTGTGAACTTGAATTTTTACGGTTTATTTATAGATAGTTACTTAAAAATTATTATTATTTTTTAGGAATTTGGACCAGTTGTTATAAAATATAGGAAACGTCCGCTTGATCATTTGGAGATGATGCAACAATTATTTCGTAGGACAAATGTTACTGGTCAATCGTTGTATATGCCTGTTGCTACCGGACAATCGTCGCAGGTTGGTATGCCGTCTTCAACATAGGGCACGTTTGATAAATCATGGGCTTTTGATGGGTTTTTTAATACATTGGATGAAACGCGAAATGAGCATATTCCAAATTTGAATTCGCCATCAAATCCTCCATTGCACAAACTCCAATGAATCCTTTATTTCACGAAACTCCAATTAATCCTCCTTCGCACCAAACTCCAATAAATCCTCCTTTGTAATCATCTTCACGTCAAGGTTCAAGAAGACGACGTAGTGAAAATGAAGACAAGATAGTTGAGCTCATTTCGGAATAATACACGAGAGACAGATGAAAAAATCACACACACATTCTGATAGTCCGAATACCGGTACCAGCGTAGAATCAGTGGGAAGTTCTACAAATTATGCAAATATGGTTGCTCGCATTCAACGTCTTGGAGAAGGAGGTGAATATGATGTTGCGGAAGCAATATTATTTGTTATAGAACCCGACAAGAAAGTGGTATTGACTGTTCTTCCCAATGATATAGCGAAAAGTTGGTTGGTATCAGGGCTTGCAACTCAACGCCACATGAACGAATACCAAACTTTTCTAATAAAACAAGGTGGTGCTAACAAGTAGAATTTTCATGTTATTTTGTTACTGTATTTCTGTTGTATTTTGGGTTTTTTGGAAATGTAGTTGTTTTTTCATATGCGTTCAGTATTTAATTACCAAAACAAAAAATAAAATAAAAAGCACATTAAACAAATGCCACGCTCAAATACCTCGTTTGCCGCAAGAAAACGCATTCCCCGTTCACTAACATGCCACGCTCAAATGGCGCACTCAAATACCCCATTACCGTTCATCACAAACGCACCCTTAACATTATGTTTTTTTCTTAGATATTTTAGTTGTGTCAACATTTATGTTTATACGTGAGTTGTAACATTTAAATTAGAGTTTCCCTAAATATTATAGAGAAACGTTAGTTGATAATCTAACTAAACCATCGTGAAATGTATAATGTATGATTGATATTTATGGAATACTAAGATTTTATGCTATAAATAATAATAGGGTGTTATTTATAAATTGATAAGCACTACATTAACAAGTATGCTTGGTTTTTAATTTTTAGATTAAACATTCAAGCTTAACATAGATTTATCTTCATGTTTAATGTATATTTTTTTTTTGAAAATAGATAAATGGGCTAAAGCCTAATATAGAACGGACGTACCCGAACCCCACAATACAAAACAAACAAAAACTAGGGTTACAAACGTTTAGACGTAGCAAACCCCATGAAGAAAAAAATGGAGGAAACAACCATCCGTCGCCTCCAAATTTCTTTACCCATATTTCGAGCTACTCTCTCCTATTTCCTAATACGATAAACAGTCATTGAAGTTGCTTCTCAATCCACCATTATTCATCTTTCCCCCCTTGATTATTGAGTCGAAGCTCAAATTAGTGGATTTAGAGAAGGATTTTTCTAAATCAACTAAATGACGAGTTGAAGTGTCCTCATGGTGATTGATATTTTCAGATCGGCACCATCCATCAATATGCCTATGGATCTGATATGATTTGGAATAATATCTTCAGATCTATTATTTATAGAGAGAACTAGAGAAAAATCAACGTCTTCATGGTCGTTTTTATCATGAGACGAAGGAGACCCTCTTGCGGTGAACTATCTGCTATTTGAGAAGTTCAATTTGGCATTTGCAAGGAATTTCTCGCCATGAACACTGCCAACTTCCTTCTCCTCTTTCTTAGACAAGTAAACTCGCCTGGCTTGCTATTAATCATCTTTTTAGATTTTTCTCATAATTATATGGTTGTCTGGTGACATAAATAACTAAGCCTGATGCTCGTTAGCTTTAACTTTGTTGTGGAGTCTGCTATTTTGCTTTTTTCAAATATAATATGTTGTAGTGTAATAAGCACACGAGCCAAATCTCTATCATAACATTTAGCCTTAATCTACCTGTTAATATATATGACAACCTAATTGAGATTAGCGCAGTCCTTATTTTTTATTTTCAAAGTTTTTTGAATGTTTCTCATCACATGATAGGAGTATCTACACTCAAAAAACGGATGATCAGTGGACTCTGATTCAATTTCACAAAGAGGATATACTAAATTGCAAGTATAACCCCATTTTTTTATTTTATCTTTAGCTAGCAATCTTTTATGTACAGCAAAGTCAGTATAGATTTCCATTTTGGGATTGTAAATTTCATTCCATATGTAATTTGATTATTTGTTTTTAGAAAATTTGCCTCTTATGAACTTCCAAGTAGATTTAAAAGAGAAATTACCTTTTTCTGAGCACTCCAAATCTAGTCATCTGCACTAGCCTCTTTGTCGATTGGAATTATAGAAATATTGTTTTTATGAGGGTTAGTAAGAAGATGATTTTGAGGTTTCCATTGATTATTATCGTTGATCACAGACAATATAGCATCATAATTTCCCAAAGTAATAAGATCGTTTCATCATATTCTATTGATCAAAGAGTTGTGCTGAAACCACGAGGTAAACCAAAAGCAAGTACTATTAATATCTTTAAAAATTCTTTCTAAAAGTAATTTACCTGGATCTCTACATTTTAGAATTTTATTCCAAGTATTGGATCGATTACTTTTAAATGAGATGGTCCAAAATTTTGGTTTTTAAGATATTTATTTTTTACCTAATTTGTCCATAAAAAGTCTTCACTTAGAAACCTCTAAAAAAAAGCTTCATGTGACGAGTGGTATTTAAATCTTTGGAATTTCTTTTGCCCTATGCCACATTCGGCTTTAGGTCTACAAACTTTATCCCAACTTACTTTATGTTAGCCTCTTTCAATAAAAAAAAATCAGCACATCTCTTTTGTAATTTAGAAATTGATGCTACAGGAACGTGGTAAGTCCGCAACCAATATAAATAATAGCGTATATAACAGTTTTAATATGCTTTAGCCTACCAGCTACAAATAGTAGCTTGCTTGACCAGGTTTCCATTATTTCTTGAACTTTTTCAATTGGAATGGAACAGTCACTGTCTTTGATTCGATTGGTAGATAAAGGCAAACCAAGATACTTAATAGGTAATTTATCTTCAATGATATGTAGAATGTCCAGGAATTCTTTTTTATCATAACACTTTTGTACTAAAATAGGCTTTGCTTTTAAAATCACTAATTGGCAACGTAGCATATGAAGGCTTTCACAAATGTTTTAATTTATGCTAGCACTAAAAGCATTGACTTCAACAAAAACCATTAAGTTATCAACATAAATCCAATGAGTAACAACAGGCTAGACTCCATTTCCATTAAATTAGAGAAAAATTCCATTATCATTGTAAATAGGTAAGGAGATAGAGGATCACCATGTCTAATATTCCTGTTACTTTTAATAAAACCCTCTGGCTTTCCTTGAATAGGGATAGAACATGTGCAGGTATTAATGCATTCAAACATAAGACTAGAGAATTTTTTTAGGAAAGAAAAATTAATAATAACATGAAAAATAAAATTCCTATTGACCTTATCATTAGCTTTCTAAAGGTCAATCTTAAGGTAAACCCTATTACCAATTTTACCATTGAAGTTACGAACCATTTCATGAGCTAACAAAAAAAAATCGTAAATCAATCTACCAGGCATAAATGCACTCTGATTTCCAAAAATCAGAAAAGGCAGGAACACATTGATTCTATTAGTAAGAATAGTAGCAATGATTATATAGATAAAATTATAGCAAGATATAGGTTACAATCACCAATATTTGCTGGATTTCTATTTTTGAGAATTAGAGTAATAAAAGAGTAATTTAAACTTTTAAGGAGTTTTCCCTCTGTTGAGACGCTATTCGGTAAAGCCGTCACACGTCAATATTTTGGTTAGCGACACGCTCAAGTTTCTAGAGCATCGTTAGAAAACACAAAGCGATTTGGTCGAAGTCGCAACATGTTCAAAAAAGGTTGGAAATGGCGTCGATTCGTAAAATTGTCATCGATAGACTTGGAATTACTGGCATGGTAAACATACGTGATCAACTCGGTTCGATTAGCTCAAAATGCTTGAGCGTTTCAGTCTGATCATGTGACAAAACTCATCATGGAAAAATATATGGTTTTTGGTTAAAAAAAGTATCGCGCACTCAAAAACAATTTATCGATATGCATCGATCGCGAAAAATGGCTTGTGCAACTCGCAAAAAAAAGCTGATCATGGACAAAATTAAATGATTATAGTTACACAAGTTGGAAGGACTTTCAGTGCACTCATTCGGGTTTTATAAAATTATCAATTTAATTGGTGCTCAAAAGTAATATAGTCTACAATATTTATTAATTACATATGTTTCTTACATTATAGTTTGCTTTACCAACTAAAAGTATGAAATTCAAAGCCACTAATGTATTTTTATAATTTAACTATTTAGTTTGTGATAATAAAATGCTAATGCAAATGTCAGATATTGTTTATTCGAATAAATTTCAAAATGCGATTTCACACATAACATGGTTTCTTTGTTCAATATATATGGAATACTATTATCATACCAAGTGCATTGATTTTTTAAATTATACTCTACACAAGATGAATTTATTTTGTACTTATGCATCACCTAAATTAGTAAGCATGCTCAATTTTTTAACGCTATGAAGCAACAAATGGTTAACACACGTTGTTAATTTTTTTTGGTCTTAAGTCATTTATTCTCTCAACAAATTGTTATGCAACACATTCTTTAAGATTACTTAAGTGGATTAATTAATTAACATTTTTCATTGTTGCTTAGCATAAGTATTAATCATGATAAATATAATCTACAAATATTCACTTCCATCTACATATGACCTAAATCTAAAAACATGCCACTAAATAATTTTTTGGTGAACCTGTGTGCATAGCACGAGTTTACACTTGTTAAGTAATAGTAAAGCAGAACTTTTTAAAGCTCTCCCCTTAATTCTCTATGTTATCTCTATTCAGCTCAGAACTCTCAAGATATTTTGCCCTAAAATTAAAATTAACTTCGTATTTGAGAAAAATGCCTAATAATAGTACGTGACTTTTTTATTAAATCAATATTCAAAAGAAAAACCACTATTAACTTGATTATATTCTAAAAAGTAAGCATTACACTGCTAATATTAAATGGTAAGTAGTACAACATGATTGAACTATAATATTAAGAACAAAACACAATACTTTATTACTCAAAACAAATCAGCAATATTTGATGAAAAAGCTACAGGCATATTTATTACAAAAATGTAAATATTACCTATTATTCAAATGGGGGATTGTAAAAGGTTCTCCACTTTTGGTTAAGGGGAGGACAATTTTAAGTGGACTCCACTTTAAAAAAAATGTTAAGGGAGTGTTTAGTTTTTCTTATTTTAAAAAAACATGGACTAAACTATCCTTCATCACAACAGCATATGCTAAAGTGTTTTATTTTGAAAACAACTAATGTATACCGTATGATATTTGAAAAAAAGGGAAAGTATACACCGTATAGTTTCGATTTTCTTTCAAAGTAAAATATTTTTAAAAGGTAGTGGAAGTTCACCATTTTTACTCTTTGACAACGGCAATCACATACCGTAAAGGTTACATAAATGAGTACTATAGGGATAATATTGGAAATTTTATTAATATCTTTAAGAGGGGGCTAATTTATTTTAACCTTAACAATTTTACAATAAATTGAAAATGGTACTACCCTTAACTAAAAGTGGAGTCCCTTTAACAATCTCCTTTAAATGCTATAGACATATATAAAACACCATAGCAATGTTAACCTGGTAATACCAACATTAGACTCATATTTATTATTCAGACACAACACTATAATAAATGTAATTATTTAATGGGATAAATTACCTTTGGCCACGCATTCCCAAAAAATTACCTTTCTCCACGATTGTAGGCAATATAATTTTGTTTGCTTAATTTATGGGGAGTGATTTGATATTTATTCAGTGGTGCTTGATGTTTTTTTTTTTTATAAATAGTCTGACATTATATAGAATAAAAGTTTCATAACGCATCGTTAAATCAGTGAAATATAATAATGCATGTAATTTAAAATAGTACTTACTTTCAACTATTTGCTTTGACATTTAGTTTAGTAAGACGATGTTGCATATCACAATACAAATACACTAATTACTTCTGGACTAGTTACCATGTTGCTTGACTATTGTTTACGTTATGCATAAATGAAACCTTATTTATTTATTTTTTAAAGAAATTTTGCAGTTGATGTCATAATTCGACTACTCATGGTTCAATGTTCGAATTATGTATCATGCTTCTACTTAGTGGTTGCGTAATTTTTGAAGATAGAGATTGAGTTCTCGTATGCTACTAAGTGTTACATGTGTGATATGTGCATATATAATTTCTTATTTATGTTATTAATTTTTTTTACTTATTAATAGTGAATATTAAGTTTCTAGATATGATTATTATTTTATTACTTCCATCCATATTCAAATCGCTGCATACATTATCCGTGTAACATTTGGTTATTAGTACATAAATCGTTTAGTCCACGCAAATCTACAAATCCAATGGCATGTTCTGAAATTTCAGCCTAGATTCCCACCTATTTCAAATTCATTACTTTGAAATATTAGAGGCTTATTATCATCATTCAACATAGATGTGAATCTTCGTCGTATTAATTATTTTATTCTTGTTTATTCAGCATGGTTTTAAATCACATCGCGAAGAGTAAAACAAATATATATATATATATATATATATATATATATATATATATAAAATCCATGTTCTTTCTGAGTACAAGATCTTGAGTATTTTTATAGTGGGTCCAAAAGGTTGATTTAAAAAATGCTTGGTTTCAAAGAAAATTTTAATTTATCTAAAGTTAGTAACACTTTTTATACTAATTAGTCGCAACAAATGTTATTTTTCAACACAAATACCATAGATTATATTTGGGTAGTGCAATGTGCAGAAGCCGAAGTAGTTAAGCAGGTAAACAAAACAAAAAATTAATCTTAGGATTTTCTCTCTGTTCCATAACCCTTCCATGATACTTTATTTTCAAATTAGCTTATCATTTTATATATATCTACTTATTCTCTCACATTATTTTACCTTTTTGCTCATTTTATATTTTGTATGGACATTTTAAGTATTATATAATTATTTACATGTATTTTATCATTAGGTTCTAATATCTTATGTCTAAGTCCACTAGTTAAATTAAGGGAAAACTACACTAATGGATAAATTACCTTAAAATATTATGCGAAGGGACAACCTTATTTTTTCTCTCTCAAGGACAAACCCAAAGCTCATCGCTCATACACACTTTATGTCATTCCATTTTTAGGATTTTTTTCCTTCTTTCTCTTTTAGAGAACCCCAAATTATCACAGAATCAATTGGCAATGTGAAGGATGAACTCTTAAAAGTTATACATGATTTATCTTACAAATTCTCCGATGTGGGACTTATCTCAACATGCCCCAGCACGTGTGGCATATCCTGAGCCTAACACATGGATCTTATTGGGTGATGTGGATAAGTGTGACAGTTATGTGCGTACGAATTAAAACTGCTATAATACCATGTTGGAGAACCTCAAATTATCACAGAACCAATTGGCAATGTGTAGGATGGAATCTTAATAGTTATACATGATCTATTTTGCAAATTCCTCGATGTGGGACTTGTCTCAACATTCTCAAATCGATCTATGCTCCCCAACCTTGTCATACTTCTCCATCTCCTGATCTCTGCTACACATTCATCTTTTTCGTCCACTCGTCTGCTCTATCAATTTCGTATTCAACTCCCTCATTGAAGCTTCTTCTAATTCCCCAATTTTCCTTTTTTCACGTAATGCAGTTTGTTTGTAGAAAATGATGGATCTGATAATATGACTCATGTAGATTCAATTATGAGATAGATGATGAAGATGATGCAAAGAAGAGTGCAATGATTATTATATTTCTTATTAAAAACATAAAAAAGGCTCAAACGGACATAGAAAAAAAAATTGGCACTGCAATATTACAAAAAATGATACTAAATGAAAAATAAGGTATCTAAAGAATCCTTATTGAACTCAAGAAACATAAATAAAAAGGTACATTTATTTCAAAAATGAGGCATACAAAATATAAAAATTGATGCCTAGCTTCTGTTACTGAAATTAATAAAAGAATAACTATATGTTTCAATTATAAATAGTCGTTGCTAGCCGACTTTCAATAAATATTTGATAGTAAGAAAACACTAATTCAACTCATTTAACATTGTATTTAATCTGTAATAAACGCATTCTTTATAGAATAAAAAAACGAAATAACATTTTTTCTGTCAAAAATGATACCTACAATCTGTAAAATTGATACCTAAAATCTACTACTGAAATTGAAAAAAGAAAAAAATGATACTTACGGTCTGTAAAACTAAAACCTAAATCCTGCTAATAAAATCTTCAAATCTAGCTTGCTACACACGCTTAGAGAATTCGGATTCCATTTTCGAAAGAGTAGAGTATCTTTTTTAGCTATTACACTATTCTAGTAGCAAAACCTTATATTAAGATTTCTCTCCCGAACAATTTCTTGTTATTTACATGAAAGTAATAAAAAATGATACTGAAATCAATGACAAGAATATTTAGGTCTATAAACAAGCTAATAATAATAATAATAATATGAGTTGAGAAGAAAGGGAATCATGTAAATTATTCCAAAAAACGGGAATCATGTAAATGATGACAAAGCTTTGCATAGGACGACTATCATGTATGACAACTGATGTTAAATTAGGGAGGGTTTTACGACTCCAGTCGATTTCCCTCCTGAACAAATTCAAAAAAGAATAACATTGCAATTACTTTAAAAGCAGAAAGGAAATAAAAATTATCACATACAAATAATACTAATATCAAACAAAAATGATTTTGTAATTGTTTATATCTAAATTGATATTATAAGCATGTAAAAATCAATATCTTGACTTGTTATGCTTAGAATTGGTACTAATATCATGTACAAACTGATACTAAAATTATGCACAAACCGATACTAAATTTTCACATGCTTGAAACTAAGACTAATCATACTAAAAACCTGTACTAAACTAAGTATTTTTGAACAACTTGACTAAGATAAAATAATAATAATTCACCACTACTTATACAATTTACATATTCTCAATATATGTTAATTAACTAGAAGTGATAATGCATAACCAATTTCAATTACAAATAACAAATCAACATACATATTAGTATATGATAAACCAATATAGTTATATAATCAAGTTTATTTACATAAAATTTCCCATACACGCATACAACCAAGTATGAATCTAAACAAGTTCAGGTATTCATACAACCATGACAATTATGTTTATTGTTATTATATTGTGTTCATACACCACATCCATTTTGTTTATTTTGAAAATATGCAAATTTTTCTTTTTCTTTTATAAGCAAAACAATTCAATTATCAAAAGTATTATCCGTAAAAAAATCCATAGTAGCAGCAGTTTCATAAAATTAAGGTTGTGCTTCTTCAAATTCTTACACATTAGCAGCAACATCATTTCAGTCATTCACGTTTTCAGGAGAAGTTAGACCCATAGCTAAAAGTGGAAAAAACCCTGCAAGTAATAATTTAAAAATAATGTTAAAATAATATTTAATTAACTGTTAACTAAAAACTAATATCTAAATATTGCTGTCAATAACTCAAATCATATACCTAAAAACTGATAGCATACACACTATAAAACTGATAGCTAAATTCTGATATCATACACACTGTAAAATTGGTATTTAAAAATTAATAGCAAAATTCTAATACCATAAACACAATAAAACCGATACCTAAAATTTGGTGCTGATATTAATAATAAAAATGGTATAAAAAGTATACTAAAATGAATGTTTAACTTTAACATACTTCAGTAGATATTCAGTGATCACTGAGTAGATTGCGTAATATAAATCATGTTCATTTATCGTCAACATTTTGATGCTTTCACTGGGAGCTTAAACTCACTTCTTTTCGCGCACTTCCATCTCGACTTCGATGAGCTGCTCAGGTTTCTTCCAAACTACCATCCGAGTCCTCTTACGATGGTTAAGCGACCAAAGAACCCACTAGTCGGAACCTATGCAACAATCGACATTGCTACTTCTCAACAACTCCAATCGGCGGGAAACCCGATCGAGATGGATAACATTCCTTCTATGGACCCCCATGCTCCCGCAACTTAAGCGTAGCTTTACGCGTTAAATAAAAAGTTGGAAAACAAATCCTTGGAGCTTAACGACGCATTGAAGACCAATATCAGCCTTATGCGTCAGCTTGTTTCATCACTCAACTCCATCTTTCCCAAAACAACGCTCGGCCGCAGCACAACGCCTTGGAAAGCCCTTCATCTGATACTGGGGGTGGAGCCAAAGGAGGAGGTTCACTCTCAATGCCAATTCCGTCGTCCACACTAATGCCAATGTCAATGGCAAGGAAAGTGGAAACAGTAATGGGACTACCGTAACTTTCAGCGAGGGAACGCGTCAATGTGACCATTCCCAGTTGATTATCAATGATGAACCAGGTCTGAGTAACCGACCCCCCTTGACATAACCCAATTATCCTACTCTAAACTTGGGGCATACGCTTCCCGCAACTCGACAGGCCCAAGTTCTGCCTAACCAGAATCTACATCGACCCGCTTAATCTCATCAACCATTCAAGAATCAAGCGAACAATGTTGATGATATGGATAAGGATGAGACAGATGTCCATCACAGGAGATGTCCACAGCCCAGGACCCTGAAATAAATCATAACTGTTGGATCCCACCAGAAAATGTTCAACCTGCATACCTCCCCGATATGGTTTAAAGGATCATGAGTGTGAGGGAATGCCAACGACATGTGGGAAACAAATATAAGGCGTAACCCTTTCACCTAGGTTGTGATGAAGCTGAGTGACCATGACGCTTTAACATGCCACGGCTCAAAGTTTACGGAGGAAAGATTGACCCATGTGCTTTTATGAACCAATAGGAGTGGCACACGGACTCCTGCCGGGCCACCGACACCATCAAATTTAAACGGTTCCTAGTTTTCTTAGAAGGCAGGGCTTTACTTTAATTCACCCGTCTCTTAACTGATCTATCTATCTACACCTTTGACCGACTGGCTACGAAAATGGGTAAGCAATTCAGAATGCATGTTTGAAACACCCCACCTCCGTTAAGGTCACTCACAAAGGGAATGCTTTAACTTTGGTGGAGGTTTATAAGTAAAAGCCACAGATAAACTCAAGACAGATATAAATACACATATTTTAAACAGCGGAAACCAAACAGACTTTTATTTCATCAATACGTGTTCAAACAAAACATTTCCATAATTTATTCAAAATACTTCCAACATTACAACCTCATTACTGTCTTGATTATTAAAGAAGCATTAAAATTTAAATAAAGTGACAAAAATCTCCACAGTGATATCCAAAGCCATAATCCGAGCAAAAGAGATCCAAATCATACATCTACGGTCTTGGAGCTTGTAAAGAGTCTGACTGAGATGAGTTGTTTCCTCCCTGTGGACCTGGGGGGGGGGGGAACGAAAGAAAAAGATGACGAAAAGAAAATAGATTCAGACATAAAGCCTGAGTAAATCTAGTAACTCTTCAGTATGTGAATAAGAAAAGGGCATGATAGATATAAACTGAAAATAGGGAAGTGTCACAAGCTAAGGAAGTGTCGAATGTACTATCGCACCCATACTATATCTCTGCACCTACTTGAGCTTATTCTAACTGGCACCCCATGGTGAGAGTGAAGTGATCCCCATTTTCTAAAGATCGGCTCCTACTCGGGTAAACATGTGTCATACGGCCCCCAAGAATTGTAGATACCTATGCTGGTCCCACCATGGGGTGTATCAAGACCCATGGTGGCGGCCCCGACACAATTTCTAGAAGGCATAGGTTATACTACTGGTGTCCCCAGTGCCCTGTTTGTCTGCTCCGGAGTGTGTGCACGCCCGCACCCCGTTAGACCTACACTGTGCACCTACCGCCGTCGTTTTGACTGCTTACAATCAGCCCAGTAATCGTGCCTCACCCTGCCTAGTTTCAGGGTACCATGATACCTAACTTGGGTTACTGCTGAAACGTGTCCCTCATTACTAGAAAGTGGTTAAGTGTCTGTATTTACCTAACCTCACCCATCAATTCTTGTTAACATGTTGAATTTGGTTAAGTGTTTATAGTTGACTTAATCCTACCATCTGTCCTTAGCCTCTTAGAGCACCTGACCACTCACATTAGACAGGTATTGCTACGGTTACTGGATGTGCCGGTCGGTTTCGGACAGGTTTACACCGTAGCTCAGTCTAACCTCGGGTCCTTATTGGGATCAATGCTTAATCACCCACATTGGATAGGTATTGTTGTGACTACTGGACAGCCGAGCGGGTCCGGCCAGGTTTACATCACAACTCAATCCAACTTCGGGTTAAGCATATCGTGTTTTCTAAATTTACATATTTTATTACTTCTCAATTATATATGTAAATTTCATGTCTTTTATTCTTAGGTATAAACAATTCATACCGCAAGAATGTCATTGTCGTTGGCATGTGCCAACCATGCCAACATATATTTTCATGTTCTACACCCAACGTTATTACCCCCGTTTGTACGTTTGCAACATTATATCAAATGTTGGGCTCGACACAATTCAGCCCAACTTTATAAACGTGAGAAAAGGGGAAATCAAGCACATGTAACATTTTACAATACACAAAGGTGTGTGGCGCATGAACTTGCAATTTAGCGATTCAACTAGCATAAATTATGGGTCATGTGAACTTGCATTCAAATCAAAGTATAACTAAGTAGGTGACATATGAAATGGCATAGTTTAGGCTTATACAAACTTGTGTTTAAACATGTTTAACTTGGCATAATGTCACCCACAAAACTGGCATGTTGTATATTCACCAAAATGTCCAATTTTAACATCTAATCATGTAGCCTATTTCAACATGAACTTGCGTAGTTTATGTAACCCAGACGATACTTATCATAGATCCAATTATACTTGCAAATAAACATAAGGATGTGTTCATAGGTTTTGAGTCATGTAGGCGGAAAAGGTCTCAAATCTATAACATGTTTACATAAGCGTTAATTTAGACTTAGTGAATGTATATAGTCCATGCCATAGACATAAACATAAAGGGATCAAATTCTAGTTTTTGCCACCAACTTGCAAGTGCCATTATTTTCATATACAATTATTCAATAGGCTTGCATCAATCAATTTAGGCCACAAATATCAATACACAAGTCATGATAGAATCATTACCATACACATAATTTATATCATATTCATACAATAACACAATCCTATTTTCATTTACATCGAATCACATCACAGTTTTTATTCATATTCTGAAAGGTCACTATACTTACAACGAATGCAGAATCTTAAATTCTGGATTTTGAATTCTGAAATTGGGATGCGCTACTTTGGGTAGATAAACGTTGGATTGATTGATTTGATTAATCTTTAATCTTCTTAATTTGATTCGTCTTTAGGCTTTACTCTCTTGACGGCTATGCTCAATTCCTCCTTGGCAGCATGACGACTCCCTTCTTATTTTTTTGTGTGAATTTTCAGTTGAGACTTAGGGTGTACTTATAGATTTTTAAATTGTTTTGAGCCGTCAGATGAAGACAGGAGGAATCTAGACCATACAAAGTTCAAAGAGCCAATCGAGAGGTGACATGTCAGCCCTAGTGACACACCGAGCCACAGAAATTCAAGCCAGAGATAGACCTAGCCAGCCAGGTCGACCAGGTAGGTCGACTGGCAGGTCGACACCCAGGTCGACACTATGGTCGACCTGGGGTGGCCAGGTCGACACCATGGTCGACTCTATGGTCGACCTGGTCTCTGGGCGGGAATTTTCCCGCCCAGCCTAGTTTGAACCTGTTTTTCGAATTACGAATTTTAAACTGAGCTGTTTGAATTTAAATTTTATTCTGAAACTTCCGAAGGTCATAACTCCTTCATACGGAGTCCGATTCACGCAAACTCGCACTCTATTTCAAGTAGAATTCCAAGACGAACGCAATGGCATAACCCATTTCCCTTAATTCTTTCATTTAGAATTAATTACACTTTAATTCGTGAAGCTTAACGTTATAGAATTCACGGGGTGTTACATTCTCCCCTTTAAAAGGATTTCGTCCCCGAAATCTTCAAGTTAGGAAGAATGTATATCCTACCATCCAACAGTCCATCTACTCAACCAACAAACACAGGCATCCACTGTCCTTAAAAGACTTCTAATGCTTCGTGATCATATGCATAGTGTGTGTATATGTCCCTATCTAATGCAGAAATCAGGCGGTCTACTGATTCAGTTGACCTCCTTAATGCGAATCATGTAAGTGTCATGAATCCATTATGTATGCAAATTTCTCCTACTCATAATTCTACATGAGTGCACAACTTATTCATACAAATGCGGCAACCATATGATAGCATATCAAGTTTCAACCATATACAAATGAGAATATATATATATATATATATATATATATATATATGCATATGCAATATGAAGTGACTGAGTCCATCTATAACCTAGGGTGTGTGTGTATGCATCCATGAGCAACCACTAGCAACCATTTGCAGCCATCATCCATAACATGTTTTCAAATACATGTTTGCATCCATTTGTTTTCTGCCTAAGGAGTTAGGAAAAGGACCGAGGAGATATACCCAAAAAGATAGATAAAGCATAACTTAAGGAAAAAGAGAGATCAAAGATGTACCCTAAAAAAGAAGAGGGTAGGCAGCGCGTATTCTGTCCTCAGTTTCCCAAGTCGCGTCTTCCTCAGCGTCGCTCCACTGAACTTTAACGAGTTTGACTTCGCGGTTGCGTAGCTTTTTCACTTCAGTTCCTAAGATGCGGGTTGGAACTCTCCTCACAGTTGCTTCACGTTCCACTTCGGTTTCTTCTAGAATGCTAGGTTCCACCACTTCCGCAGACTCATGCAAACACTTCTGGAGGTGAGAAACATGAAAGACGTTGTGAACTCTGGCCAGTCTCTCGGATAGCTCTAATCTATAGGCCATCTTCCCAACCTTCTCGATGATAGGAAATGGTCCTACAAATCTTGGTGCTAGCTTTCCCGTGGATCCAAAGCGAACGACATTCCTTAAAGGAGATACCTTAAGGAAAACCCTGTCCCCAACCTCTAACTCAAGGTCGGTCCTTCTTTTGTCGGCGTAGGATTTCTGTCTGTCTTGGGCAGTCTTCATTCTCCTACGTATCAAGTCCACTTTCTCCGAAGTCTCTCGAATCATGTCTGGCCCAAGTATAAGCTTATCTGTAGACTCTCACCAACAAGTTGGTGATTTGCACGGTCTTCCATACAAGTCTTCGAAGGGCGCCGTACCGATGGTAGCTTGGTAGTTGTTGTTGTAGGCAAATTCCACTAAAAGAAGGTGATCCTCCCAAGTCCCTCCAAAGTCAAGAACGCAAAGTCTCAAAAGATCCTCTAAAACTCTATTCACCCTTTCCGTCTGGCCATCGGTTTGGGGGTGATAGGCCGTGCTCAAACATAACTGTGTGCCTACAGCTTCTTGCAGACTCCACCAAAACTCGCTTGTGAAGATAGGATCACGGTCACTAACAATGTTGGAGGGTATCCCATGGAGTCAAACTATTTCCTTGAGATAAAGAGATGCTAGAGATGAGGCAGTCCTTCTACTCTTGATAGGTATGAAGTGGGCGCTCTTAGTAAGCCTATCCACTATTACCCAAATGCTAGTATTGCCTCTTCTCGACCTAAGTAGTCCATCAATGAAGTCCATTGAAATGCTATCCCACTTCCACTGTGGGACCTCTAAAGGATGTAGTAGTCCTCCAGGTTTCTTTTGTTCCGCCTTGACCCGTTGGCAGGTCATGCACTTAGAAACGAAATCTGCAACATCTTGCTTCATGCCGCTCCAAAAGAAAGTCCTTTTTATATCCTTGTACGACTTATCACCGACAGGGTGTATAGTCATCTTGGAATGATGCGCTTCCTCGAGAACCTTCTTTGTTAACTCCCTTGCTTGTGGGACGCATAATCTTCCATCTCACCTCAGTCAACCCTTATCATCGATGGCGTATCTACTGAGGTGACTAGAAGTCTCACCCCTATTAAGTTTATCAATCACATCAACAAGCTGAGGGTCTTCACGTTGTGCAGCCCCTATTGAGTCCAAGAGAGTAGGGTGTACTTCGAGAGATGCTAACAAACCCGGTACAAAATCCGAGGAGGGCCTAAAGTTAAAACTGGCTATATACTCCAAGCTTTGCCTTTCCACAAAGAGCGGGCTTAAGGTCAGTTTCTTTTGGCTAAACACATCTGCTACTACGTTGCCTTTGCCAGGAGTATAGAAAATTTCAAAGTCATACGAGGCAAGAAACTCCATCCATCTTTGCTGCCTCAAGTTAAGATCCTTCTGCGAGAAGAGATATTACAATGATTTATGGTCAGTGTATAATTCGAACCTCTCACCTAGGAGATAGTGGCGCCAAGACTTAAGCGCAAAAACGATGGCGGCCGACTCAAGATCGTGCGTTGGGTAGTTCTTTTCATGAACTTTCAATTATCTTCCGCCATAAGCTACTACCCTTCCTTCTTGCATTAGAACAGCGCCTAGTCCCGTTCCACATGCATATGTGTACACTGTGAACATTTTGCTTCCATCTGGCAAAGTTAGAACTGGAGCTGTTGTAAGAGCCCTTTTTAATCATTGGAAAGCAAACTCGCAGTCCAAATCCCAAGTGAACGCCAGATTCTTCTTTGTTAGTCTTGTGAGTGGGGCTGAGATTTTTGCGAAGTCCCTAATAAACTTTCGGTAAAAACCGGCTAGCCCAAGAAAGCTTCGAACTTCGGTTGAATTTGTTGGTGTCTTCCAATCTTGTACTGCGACCACTTTCGCGGGGTCCACGGACAACCCTTCTTTGGACACTATATGCCCCAGAAATCTTACCTCCTTTCTCCAAAAGTGGCACTTGGAGAATTTGGCTTTTAGCTGATGTGAACGGAGAGTTTCCATGATTTCTTTCAGATGCTGAGCATGCTCTTCCTCATTCTTTGAGAAGATTAAGATATCATCTACGAAGACAACCAAAAATTTGTTGAGGAATTCTCTAAACACCCTGCTCATTAGGTCTACGAAATAAGCGGGTGCGTTTGTCAAGCCGAAAGGCATGACAAGCCACTCGAAGAAACCGTCTGGGGTTCTGAACGTCGTTTTGTCAATGCTATCTTCAGCTACTCTTAGCTGATGGAACCCAGTTGCCAGATCAAGTTGGGAGAAGACCGTCGCACGTACAAGCTGATCAAACAAATCGTCGATTCGGGGAAGAGGGTGCCTATTTTTCTTGGTCAATTTGTTTAACTCCCTATAATCGACGCAAAGGCGAAGTGAACCGTCCACTTTGGTTGCGAACACCACTGGAGCACCCCATTCTGAAATGCTCCGTCTAATGAACCCCTTTACGAGAAGTTCTTTAACCTGCTTACTGAGCTCCTTTCTCCCCTTTGGAGCCATGTGTCTGACAGGTAAAGCTACAGGCTTTGCATTATCCACAAGATATATGCGAAAGTCTATTTCCCGCCTCGGAGGTAAGCCTTTCACCTCCTCAAAGACATCCGGATATTCCCGGACTACTCTAATTGATTGCAAATTCTCATCAGAAGCATCAAGCGACTCTAGATAACTAAGCATAACAACATTCAAGGGATTACAAGAAATTTCTAGAGGGTTACCAAGCCGAGTCAAGAGTCTAACTACTCTTTTCTCACAATCAAGAATGGCACCATTACTGAATAACCAGTCCACGACTAAGATCAAACCATATCCCGAGAAGCCCAAAACAAAGGCATTACAACTAAACTCAACGCTGAGAATAGAGATTTTCAAATCCAAACAAACCATTGACAAGTAAGCGGAGCCCCCAATTGGATTTGAAACTACTAAGGGATCTTCTACCATACTAGTGTCTAGATGCAGAGATTCTACTAAGGCAGATGAAACAAAAGAGTGTGACGCACCAAAGTCAAAAAGTGTGCGAACTGGATGATCATAAAGATAAACTACACTTTCTACAGAAATATTACTACCTAAAGTTCTCAAGATAGGATTGAGAAGATAAGCAGGATAAAACAAAGCATCTAGGAGAAGAAGTTAAAGAGGTACCCCCAGAAGGTCCTGCTTGCGGGCCTCGCCCTTGATTGTTAGGGCAGTCCTTAGCCATGTGTCCAGCCTCACCGCAATGGAAGCAAGTAGCACTCATCTTCCTCTTCTTCTTTCTGCATTCGTTCAACACATGTCCAATAATGCCACAGAAATAACATTTCCTTTTCTCATGTGTCTTGTTATTATTGTTGTGGTCCTTTCCTCCTTGACTATTATCCATCTTCTTGTTTGGCTATTCTTCCGGTTGCTGGTTCACGTAGAGGAGGAGGAGGAGGAGGAGTAAAAGCATCTGTAGCTGGGGAGTAAGGTTGTGACGACAAGGAATTTGGCTCGATCTGAATCAGTCGTTAAACCGATCTAGACCGTTCGAAACCCCTGATCGTTTGAGAATAGGACAAATCAGAACGCAAACAGAAGAACATTTCATTGTTATTACAACAATACCATCAGATACAAGAATATATAGAGTATAAATGAATAAATTACATTCGATAAATATCAGAGATTACAATAAATTACATAGCAGCGGAAAATAATACAAAGCACAACTGAAGGTGATATACGGATACAGAGCTTTCCGGATATCATTCCAGCTGTAAACCAGGATCCTGTGAATATAAATCTGCAAAACCAAAACTACTAGCTGCCCGTGCGGAAAATAGGGGCACCCAGAGTTTAGGTTAAAACAATAAACTCCAGGTCAGTCATGTGACTGGTGTGAGAACTAAAACAGTTATTTAAAACTTTACTTTAAAAGAGAGTAATTCAAGGGACCACGCCGTATAACACGGAACGGGTTTCGCCCAAGAATACCAGTGCATAGAATAAACAACGCAATGCTTTTTCGAAAAATGAAGCTATTATAAGACCCAGGTCCCATCACACAATGCAACGCAATCCGGAGGATAGGGTTTTCCCTTATAATAGCCAAACATGCTGGTACGTTTAAAACAAATCATTTGATACTATAATAAGTGTATAGTGTCAAAACAATTTCAATCATAAATATCAATCATAGGCGGCATGGGTACCATCTATCATGTCGCCATACTAGTTCTACAATTAAAACCGCAATACACGTATTGGAAATTGGATTTCCGTCATGAGTCGAGGCAAGGGGCAAGCTCCTCTCCACGTTCGAGACACTCTAGCAAATGCCTCAGGGTTACGCACTCTGGGCAACCCCGGATCTTCAGGGCCGGTCCTCACTTACGTTAGAGGATTAATTATGCCTGAACACACGTTTCCCGGTCCTTACAGACCTATAATTGAGGCGCCTCGCATTCCAACAACCACATAGGTGAAAAGTACATAAATGTCAGGGCTGGTAAGTCACTGACACCACCAAAGCTAGAAAGAAACGTCGTGCTCTCCCTGCAGTCACTATCCCGTTTTTGACTCATACCGAGGTGTGAGGCTCGCGAATTCACGTTATACACAAAGCTACGCCACAAAGGCCGTGCTTTGATCATCAACCACAAGACTTTGCTTTTCAACAGAAGCCTTGATCATTGCATCTTAGCATGCCACACAGGCATTTCATGCCATGCGATTGATGTCCATCGATATACAACCTCTGAGCTCGTACGTCTTAGAGAAGGGCGTTAAGCAAAAGAATAAATTCTCCGCCGCCAAACAGATGTATATTTAATAGAAATCAATCAACACAGAATAAAATCCAATGTCAGACACACAATCCATTTACAAGTCCGTTCTGGGTCTGAACGAAACCGGAGGCACTTTCCTCGCATATCCATCCATCTCCAGATACGTCTGAACGACCACCAACTATTTCCATCCTCTTGGGTGTACAGCCCAATTAGGATCGTCAGTAATTATCCAACCGATGTGAAGACTTCCGGTTTTCGACCACCGTCTTCATCTTCGACTTATCGTCGAATCGGTTATTCAGAATGGGTATAAACCCGGCCTTTCCGAACAACCCGCGTATATTAAAAACAAATGTTACACATACACAACATACGCCTCATTCCAATTCAGAATATTCTTTTATTCACAAAATCACATTTTTAGGGAAAGGTTCCCATTAATTTTATCCAAGATAAATTCTTTAAAATTTATCCTTTAATCTTCCTTTGGATGTCGTTTCAAACCAAATTATGGTTTTTCTAAACTAGTCGAGATTAGCGAACCACACCGAAGTAATTATTTATTTTATTTCCCAATCCCAACCTATTCATCCCATGAAGCAAAACTGGTGATACTCCATATCTAACACCATGGTGTTATCGGTAAAATTAATTACCATTTTACGTTCAAATCTAATTAAAGATTTAACTATCGCTTTGGAGCAAAACTGGTAATACTCCGTTCTCGCTCATTTTCTAAATTTGATAATTTAAATTATCAATTCACATTTTAATCTAATTGCAGATTCATTAAAACTCCTTTTACTGGGTTAAAGAACTAGGTGTTATTTAAAACACAGTTCACGACAAACCCAAATCACATTATATTTATTATCGGGTTACAGAACTAGTGTTATTTAAAACACCGTTCACGATGAACCCACAAATCAATTCTAGTTCAATTTAAATCAAATATATTAGGGATTCCGATTATTTAAAACCCCTTTTTAAATCTAGTTTATTTATTTAAAAACAAATCGGGTTTTAAATTGAGTTCAAACTAGTTCACTTCGATAAAAATCTATTTTAATCTTTTCAAATATGGAGTTTTTCACCCCAATTTTTCCCAGATCATTTCTTATGATTTTACACAAATTATTGATATTTTTAATAATTTTATCAAGGCCCGTACAGTCGATTTCCATCAACGGCCATCGAACTGCACTTACAGCGACCTTTTTCAAATTTGATTTGGACGTATCTCCAAATCCAACTGTCAGATTTTGAATTTCTAATATTCGTTAGAAAGCTCTTTTCGATACGAACCCAACGGTTCCAGTTTTAGGAGAATCCGACGGTCGGATCTCCCGTAGTGTCCGTTTGAAATAAATGGTCGAAATTCACGAACTGCCGCGGCGCGGCGCGTTCTATTCAGGCCATTATATTATATATATAATATATATAATATATATTTCGTCGATTCCTATTTAAAACGAATTATATAAATAGTTTTAAATTCGTTTCAAAAGCAATTTCAACTTCCATTTCAGTTCAAATCCAAAATTGAATTCTTCTTTATAAATTCGTTTTAAAATTCATTTCTATTCAATTCAAATTTCAATTCTATTTGAATTCATTTCAAATTCGCTTTCAATTCAATTTGAATTCGTTTTCAATTCAATTCATTTCGAAATCGTTTTCAATTCAATTCATTTCGAAATCGTTTTCAATTCAGTTCATTTCGAAATCGTTTTCAGTTCAATTCATTTCGAAAGTCGTTTTCTATTCGATTCAATTCAAATTGGTTTTCTATTCGATTCAATTCGTTGTATATTCCATTGAAATCAAATTCGTTATATATTCAAAACAAATTCGATTCGAATTCGTTTTCTATTCAATTTGATTCGAATTTCATTTCAAAATATTCGATTTCGAAATCACTTTTCAATATTCATTTTAAAATGAATAAATTCGATATAAATATCGTTCACGTCAAAATGACGTCAATCTAATCAACACGGCTTCATATATTTCTATTTTCAAATATTCTATTTCAAATATTTCTATTATTAAAATATTTCGTTCAACACATGACCAATCTCAATGGATGAGTACTGTCAACACATGAACCTTTATTTTATATTGATAAAGATGTAAATTTTATTACTAAAATATTTCGTTCAACACATGACCAATCTCAATGGATGAGTACTGTCAACACATGAACCTTTATTTTATATTATTCTTTATTTTACAAATTGGAATGAGGCCCAATCAATTACCATATAAAGTTAATTATATGGATTCCATACAACACATGTATATAATAGCATTGAAAAATAATCAACCATCAACCAAAGTGCACTACACTGTATAAGCATCAAATATAGATATCTAACGCTTATAACAGCCTTTCAATCGATCGATCGACATATTTAATCAATCAGGATGAGTGAACTTCAAATTTCATCCTAACACCCGTGTGGGGTTTCAAACAATCAAACGCATATTTTATTTGTGCAGTTGGGCGATGTGTAAAATTTATCGACCCAATCAATATCAGTCAAATCGGTGTACATAAACAAACCGTCCGGTTTGTAAATGAATATTTATTTATTTACATCACGTTAAAAATTATATTTTTAACGATAAAACATTTTATTTTAACATATGAATTTCTATTCAGTTCATTCTTTAAATAAAATGATATTTTTATTTTTCTAACATATTTTAGAAAATTTCGGCGGCATAACGGCACGATATTAGAAACGGGACGAGGCCTAGCCTTATCCCCGGTCTAGTGAAGGCCCACGCCATTCACACATTAATCAAATCAATTTCATTTCACCAACCAATTCAATTTCAATCAAATAATCTAACTAATTTTTGCAATCAAACAAACAAGTCCATGGTCTGTGGACGATTGTGTCGGGTGCTACTAAGCACCGTCTGCATCCTAGTATATATATATATATATATAGCTAGAAAAAGAAATTGAAAGGTGAGAAATTCTCACCAATAGCTATCCAACCATCTTGACTCTTCTTTAATAGAAATCATCGCCATTCTCGCCCATTGTCATCTTCGTTGCCCGTATTCTCTACATATGTAAAAATCGAATTTTTACTTTGCTATTCAATATATAAAAATCGAATTTTTACTATCACGCTATATGGATTAAAATTCTATTTTTATCTCGCTATTCTCCATATAAAGACTTCGCCTTTTCACATATAAAGATTTTATCTTTTCAAATATAAAGATAAAACCTTTTCAAATATAAAGGTCGAACCTTTTCATATATATCATTATAAAAATCACATTTTTATTTTTCTACACATACAAAGATGATATTTCTAATATTCCTATCATGTAAAAATTATATTTCTAATTCTTTACATAAACAAAAATCATATTTTTATAATCGCTATATAGTAAAGACTATATTTTTAATACTTTAAAAATATAAAAATCATATTTTTATTACTTTAAAAATATAAAAAATCATATTTTGATTATCCTCCTTATATAAAAATTATATCCTTATACTTTCTATATAATAAAAATTATATTTTTATTTCGCTAATCCTTTTTTTTATTATCATTTTAAAGGCCTAACCCTTTTATTTAAAAATAAAATCAGGTTTGCATAACCATATATAAAAGAAATAAATAAATAAAATTAAAACAAATAATAAAACTTACTTTTCCATTCGGCGGGGGGAGGGGGGGTTTCACTGCCTGAGGTGGTCGGAGGTGCTGGCGGCATTCGATTCAGCTAGAGGAGGGGAGAGAAGAGGAGCAGGCGGTGGTGGGTTTCAGGTGGCTCACGGGTTTGGGTGCTTGCGTCGATCGAAGGAGGGGAGAGGGTTTTGATTTGGGAAGGAGGAGGAAGGACAGGGGGGGTCCGGCCGTAGGTGGTGGGGGCGCCGTCGAGCGCGGCGGCTCAGTGGGGGGGGGGGGCGACGGGAAAGCGTTGGGGTTTTTCCTCTCTTTTTTTTATTTTATTTTATTATTATTTAATTATTTAATTCAACCTAAAGTTGACTTTTTCATACGACCTCGAAACGAGGCCCACCGCCTGTCGTCCATAGCTAATGACCCCCATTCCGAACACAATGGGATATGTATCGCAGGTTGATTCGATCGTTTGAATCAGTTTCCGTTAAATTTACATTTAAATCTCTATATTGAATTTTAAACGTACATTTCAAATTACCGGGGTCACATACTAACTCTAAAAATTCTCGAAAAATATTTTCTAGCTTCGTATTGACGATACGGTCCTAACAAAACTAGTTTCGTCGAATTCTGAGACCATTGGAAAAATGGCCATTTTCCAGTCGATTAAAATCAACTGAAACTGGTCAAATGCGTTTTCCTTAGCCACGCTCACATATTGAAATTATGAAATTTGAAATCTAGCAATAATTTGACATCACGGACCCAACAAAACTGGTTTCGCCGAAATCCGAGGTCGTTTGCAAAATTTCCATTTTTAAGGGCCTGAATTCCATAGCGACTATTCAGAATTTTCAATTGGACATATCTTTTGATTCCCGCTATGAAATCTTGATTTTTCGGATTCTTGGAAAGATATCATCAATTAAATCCTATTGTTTTTGGTTTCACTAAAATCCGGATTGTTTTGCACCCGGTACATTCAATTGAAGTTTGAAATCGAATTATCGAACTACCGCGCCATTTTCAATTCTATTTATATTTATAAATGAATATTATGTATTCTAACGACGGCGTATATAATATATACGTTCTAATAATATTCAAAATAAATTTCTCGTCGATATTATTTAAAATAATTCATTTTAAATATTCAAAATTCAATAAAATTGCCCAAAATAAAAAGTTTAAACTGGCCCAGATTTTCGGGTTGTTACAATCTCCCCCACTTAAAACTTTTCGTCCCCGAAAAGGAACAAAGTCGAAACTGGTTTATTAATTAGCTCTACGTACGATCCGGCTTTCATTCTCCAACTTTTCAGTTTCTGAGAATTTTCAAAATTTCAAAAATTTGGCTAACAACCTAAATTTTCGAAAAATTTCGCCATAACCTCCCCTGCACCGGGAGCATCGGGGAATTTCAAATAGCTTCCCCGGTCCTTCAGATCTCAAAAAGAAAAAGAAAAAGCCAAGCGGCTAGCCAATAGGCTCATAAAATCATCATCACCCAAACAAAACAGTAAATTATGTAGTAAACATGTACCTATTTGTCGGGCAAACAAATTTTATTCTTCGGCTCTAGCCTCCTTGCTATGACCTGTTCAATGTAAGTATATGTATATGCAAGCAAATGCAACCAATTTTCAATATAATTCAATATTTGGTTCAATTAGGCATAAATGGTTCAAAATTATCAACTAAATAAACAAACAACACAAACATCAATCAATTAGTGAATTAGAGTTTCAAATCCATAAATTTGATATATATTCAGAAAATCATGTTTTTGATGCCAATTCACAACAATGTGTTCTAGCTATATATAAGTTTTGGTTCTCACACCAGTCTGATGGAAATATATCGATATCACACCTTCGTTACTCGAACATGAATACTAATGACGACTAGTCAATCATCAGAATCATCTTCGGGCCACTAGAGTATGATTCTATATCTATCCAATATATTAAAACTTCGAATATACGTTCATGACGCGTATATGCAAAACCTTTATATACGGGATTGTCCATATTCAAAGTAAATAAATAATCAAATACGTTTAAAAGGGTTTAAATTTCAAAACAAAAATTGTTTTCATTTGAAAAATATACTCTTCACACTCGTTCTAGGATAATACTGATCCTATCTCTAACGAGTCATTCTAATTGGATATTACTAATCCAATATCTGATGAATTCTTTCGTATGGTTCTAATGTGTCTTGTTCTCGAGCTCTGTAAACCAAAGCTCTGATACCAAATGTGACGACAAGGAATTTCGCTCGATCTGAATCAGTCGTTAAACCGATCTAGACCGTTCGAAACCCCTGATTGTTTGAGAACAGGACAAATCAGAACGCAAACAGAAGAACATTTCATTGTTATTACAACAATACCATCAGATACAAGAATATACAGAGTATAAAGGAATAAATTACATTCGATAAATATCAGAGATTACAATAAATTACATAGCAGCGGAAAATAATACAAAGCACAACTGAAGGTGATATACGGATACAGAGCTTTCCGGATATCATTCCAGCTGTAAACCAGGATCCTGTGAATATAAATCTGCAAAACCAAAACTACTAGCTGCCCGTGCGGAAAATAGGGGCACCCAGAGTTTAGGTTAAAACAATAAACTCCAGGTCAGTCATGTGACTGGTGTGAGAACTAAAACAGTTATTTAAAACTTTACTTTAAAAGAGAGTAATTCAAGGGACCACGCCGTATAACACGGAACGGGTTTCCTCCCAAGAATACCAATGCATAGAATAAACAACGCAATGCTTTTTCGAAAAATGAAGCTATTATAAGACCCAGGTCCCATCACACAATGCAACGCAATCCGGAGGATAGGGTTTTCCCTTATAATAGCCAAACATGCTTGGTACATTTAAAACAAATCATTTGATACTATAATAAGTGTATAGTGTCAAAACAATTTCAATCATAAATATCAATCATAGGCGGCATGGGTACCATCTATCATGTCGCCATACTAGTTCTACAATTAAAACCGCAATACACGTATTGGAAATTGGATTTCCGTCATGAGTCGAGGCAAGGGGCAAGCTCCTCTCCGCGTTCGAGACACTCTAGCAAATGCCTCAGGGTTACGCACTCTGGGCAACCCCGGATCTTCAGGGCCGGTCCTCACTTACGTTAGAGGATTAATTATGCCTAAACACACGTTTTCCGGTCCTTACAGACCTATAATCGAGGCGCCTCGCATTCCAACAACCACATAGGTGAAAAGTATATAAATGTCAGGGCTGGTAAGTCACTGACACCACCAAAGCTAGAAAGAAACGTCGTGCTCTCCCTGCAGTCACTATCCCGTTTTTGACTCATACCGAGGTGTGAGGCTCACGAATTCACGTTATACACAAAGCTACGCCACAAAGGCCGTGCTTTGATCATCAACCACAAGACTTTGCTTTTCAACAGAAGCCTTGATCATTGCATCTTAGCATGCCACACAGGCATTTCATGCCATGCGATTGATGTCCATCGATATACAACCTCTGAGCTCGTACGTCTCAGAGAAGGGCGTTAAGCAAAAGAATAAATTCTCCGCCGCCAAACAGATGTATATTTAATAGAAATCAATCAACACAGAATAAAATCCAATGTCAGACACACAATCCATTTACAATTCCGTTCTGGGTCTGAACGAAACCGGAGGCACTTTCCTCGCATATCCATCCATCTCCAGATACGTCTGGACGACCACCAACTATTTCCATCCTCTTGGGTGTACAGCCCAATCAGGATCGTCAGTAATTATCCAACCGATGTGAAGACTTCCGGTTTTCGACCACCGTCTTCATCTTCGACTTATCATCGAATCGGTTATTCAGAATGGGTATAAACCCGGCCTTTCCGAACAACCCGCGTATATTAAAAACAAATGTTACACATACACAACATACGCCTCATTCCAATTCAGAATATTCTTTTATTCACAAAATCACATTTTTAGGGAAAGGTTCCCATTAATTTTATCCAAGATAAATTCTTTAAAATTTATCCTTTAATCTTCCTTTGGATGTCGTTTCAAACCAAATTATGGTTTTTCTAAACTAGTCGAGATTAGCGAACCACACCGAAGTAATTATTTATTTTATTTCCCAATCCCAACCTATTCATCCCATGAAGCAAAACTGGTGATACTCCATATCTAACACCATGGTGTTATCGGTAAAATTAATTACCATTTTACGTTCAAATCTAATTAAAGATTTAACTATCGCTTTGGAGAAAAACTGGTAATACTCTGTTCTCGCTCATTTTCTAAATTTGATAATTTAAATTATCAATTCACATTTTAATCTAATTGCAGATTCATTAAAACTCCTTTTACTGGGTTAAAGAACTAGGTGTTATTTAAAACACAGTTCACGACAAACCCAAATCACATTATATTTATTACCGGGTTACAGAACTAGTGTTATTTAAAACACCGTTCACGATGAACCCACAAATCAATTCTAGTTCAATTTAAACCAAATATATTAGGGATTCCGATTATTTAAAACCCCTTTTTAAATCTAGTTTATTTATTTAAAAACAAATCGGGTTTTAAATTAAGTTCAAACTAGTTCACTTCGATAAAAATCTATTTTAATCTTTTCAAATATGGAGTTTTTCACCCCAATTTTTCCCAGATCATTTCTTATGATTTTACACAAATTATTGATATTTTTAATAAATTTATCAAGGCCCGTACAGTCGATTTCCATCAACGGCCATCGAACTGCACTTACAGCGACCTTTTTCAAATTTGATTTGGACGTATCTCCAAATCCAACCGTCAGATTTTGAATTTCTAATATTCGTTAGAAAGCTCTTTTCGATACGAACCAAACGGATCCGGTTTTAGGAGAATCCGACGGTCGGATCTCCCGTAGTGTCCGTTTGAAATAAATGGTCGAAATTCACGAACTGCCGCGGCGCGATCTATTCAGGCCATTATATTATATATATAATATATATTTCGTCGATTCCTATTTAAAATGAATTATATAAATAGTTTTAAATTCGTTTCAAAAGCAATTTCAACTTCCATTTCAGTTCAAATCCAAAATTGAATTCTTCTTTATAAATTCGTTTTAAAATTCATTTCTATTCAATTCAAATTTCAATTCTATTTGAATTCATTTCAAATTTCAATTCTATTTGAATTCATTTCAAATTCGCTTTCAATTCAATTTGAATTCGTTTTCAATTCAATTCATTTCGAAATCGTTTTCAATTCAATTCATTTCGAAATCGTTTTCAATTCAGTTCATTTCGAAATCGTTTTCAATTCAATTCATTTCGAAAGTCGTTTTTTATTCGATTCAATTCAAATTGGTTTTCTATTCGATTCAATTCGTTGTATATTCCATTGAAATCAAATTCGTTATATATTCAAAACAAATTCGATTCGAATTCGTTTTCTATTCAATTTGATTCAAATTTCATTTCAAAATATTCGATTTTGAAATCACTTTTCAATATTCATTTTAAAATGAATAAATTCGATATAAATATCGTTCACGTCAAAATGACGTCAATCTAATCGACACGGCTTCATATATTTCTATTTTCAAATATTCTATTTCAAATATTTCTATTATTAAAATATTTCGTTCAACACATGACCAATCTCAATGGATGAGTACTGTCAACACATGAACCTTTATTTTATATTGATAAAGATGTAAATTTTATTACTAAAATATTTCGTTCAACACATGACCAATCTCAATGGATGAGTACTGTCAACACATGAACCTTTATTTTATATTGATAAAGATGTAAATTTTATTACTAAAATATTTCGTTCAACACATGACCAATCTCAATGGATGAGTACTGTCAACACATGAACCTTTATTTTATATTATTCTTTATTTTACAAATTGGAATGAGGCCCAATCAATTACCATATAAAGTTAATTATATGGATTCCATACAACACATGTATATAATAGCATTGAAAAATAATCAACCATCAACCAAAGTGCACTACACTGTATAAGCATCAAATATAGAAATCTAACGCTTATAACAGCCTGTCAATCGATCGATCGACATATTTAATCAATCAGGATGAGTGAACTTCAAATTTCATCCTAACACCCGTGTGGGGTTTCAAACAATCAAACGCATATTTTATTTGTGCGGTTGGGCGATGTGTAAAATTTATCGACCCAATCAATATCAGTCAAATCGGTGTACATAAACAAACCGTCCGGTTTGTAAATGAATATTTATTTATTTACATCACGTTAAAAATTATATTTTTAACGATAAAACATTTTATTTTAACATATGAATTTCTATTCAGTTCATTCTTTAAATAAAATGATATTTTTATTTTTCTAACATATTTTAGAAAATTTCGGCGGCATAACGGCACGATATTAGAAACGGGACGAGGCCTAGCCTTATCCCCGGTCTAGTGAAGGCTCACGCCATTCACACATTAATCAAATCAATTTCATTTCACCAACCAATTCAATTTCAATCAAATAATCTAACTAATTTTTGCAATCAAACAAACAAGTCCATGGTCTGTGGACGATTGTGTCGGGTGCTACTAAGCACCGTCTGCATCCTAGTATATATATATATAGCTAGAAAAAGAAATTGAAAGGTGAGAAATTCTCACCAATAGCTATCCAACCATCTTGACTCTTCTTTAATAGAAATCATCGCCATTCTCGCCCATTGTCATCTTCGTTGCCCGTATTCTCTACATATGTAAAAATCGAATTTTTACTTTGCTATTCAATATATAAAAATCGAATTTTTACTATCACGCTATATGGATAAAAATTCTATTTTTATCTCGCTATTCTCCATATAAAGACTTCGCCTTTTCACATATAAAGATTTTATCTTTTCAAATATAAAGATCAAATCTTTTCAAATATAAAGGTCGAACCTTTTCATATATATCATTATAAAAATCACATTTTTATTTTTCTACACATACAAAGATGATATTTCTAATATTCCTATCATGTAAAAATTATATTTCTAATTCTTTACATAAACAAAAATCATATTTTTATAATCGCTATATAGTAAAGACTATATTTTTAATACTTTAAAAATATAAAAATCATATTTTTATTACTTTAAAAATATAAAAAATCATATTTTGATTATCCTCCTTATATAAAAATTATATCCTTATACTTTCTATATAATAAAAATTATATTTTTATTTCGCTAATCCTTTTTTTTTATTATCATTTTAAAGGCCTAACCCTTTTATTTAAAAATAAAATCAGGTTTGCATAACCATATATAAAAGAAATAAATAAATAAAATTAAAACAAATAATAAAACTTACTTTTCCATTCGGGGGGGGGGGGGGGGGGGTTCACTGCCTGAGGTGGTCGGAGGTGCTGGCGGCATTCGATTCAGCTAGAGGAGGGGAGAGAAGAGGAGCAGGCGGTGGTGGGTTACGGGTGGCTCGCGGGTTTGGGTGCTTGCGTCGATCGAAGGAGGGGAGGGGGTTTTGATTTGGGAAGGAGGAGGAAGGACAGGGGGGGTCCGGCCGTAGGTGGTGGGGGCGCCGTCGAGCGCGGCGGCTCAGTCGAGGGGGGGGGGCGACGGGAAAGCGTTGGGGTTTTTCCTCTTTTTTTTTATTTCTGTAAATCGATTATGAACGGGGGGGCAGAAGATAAGGAAAAGAGGTTTTTTTTAATTTATTATTATTATTATTTAATTATTTAATTCAACCTAAAGTTGACTTTTTCATACGACCTCGAAACGAGGCCCACCGCCTGTCGTCCATAGCTAATGACCCCCATTCCGAACACAATGGGATATGTATCGCAGGTTGATTCGATCGTTTGAATCAGTTTCCGTTAAATTTACATTTAAATCTCTATATTGAATTTTAAACGTACATTTCAAATTACCGGGGTCACATACTAACTCTAAAAATTCTCGAAAAATATTTTCTAGCTTCGTATTGATGATACGGTCCTAAGAAAACTAGTTTCGTCGAATTCTGAGACCGTTGGAAAAATGGCCATTTTCCAGTCGATTAAAATCAACTGAAACTGGTCAAACGCGTTTTCCTTAGCCACGCTCACATATTGATTCGAAAAATTATGAAATTTGAAATCTAGAAATAATTTGACATCATGGACCCAACAAAACTGGTTTCGCCGAAATCCGAGGTCGTTTGCAAAATTTCCATTTTTAAGGGCCTGAATTCCATAGCGACTATTCAGAATTTTCAATTGGACATATCTTTTGATTCCCGCTATGAAATCTTGATTTTTCGGATTCGTTGGAAAGATATCATCAATTAGATCCTATTGTTTTTGGTTTCACTAAAATCCGGATTGTTTTGCACCCGGTACATTCAATTGAAGTTTGAAATCGAATTATCGAACTACCGCGCCATTTTCAATTCTATTTATATTTATAAATAAATATTATATATTCTAACGACGGCGTTACAAATTGCCCAAAATAAAAATTTTAAACTGGCCCAGATTTTCGGGTTGTTACAAAGGTCCCCAGACATGCTGAAACAGAAAGGAAAGATTCAAAACGAAGGATAGAGAGAGATAGTGCACATGGCTTTGGGGGATTATGCCTCATTAAAAATATAACATTTTTTCTTAAAAAAATGATTCTTTAAACTTTCTTTTGAAAACAATTTCAAAAACTTTTATCTTGTCTGGTAAACCTATGCTCCAATACCAAGTGAAACACCCCACCTCCGTTAAGGTCACTCACAAAGGGAATGCCTTAACTTTGGTGGAGGTTTATAAGTAAAAGCCACAGATAAACTCAAGACAGATATAAATACACATATTTTAAATAGCGGAAACCAAACAGACTTTTATTTCATCAATACGTGTTCAAACAAAACATTTCCATAATTTCCTCAAAATACTTCCAACATTACAACCTCATTACTGTCTTGATTATTAAAGAAGCATAAAGAATAAATAAAGTGAAAAAATCCCCATAGTGATATCCAAAGCCATAATGCGAGCAAACGAGATCCAAATCATACATCTACGATCTTGGAGCTTGTAAAGAGTCTGATTGAGTTGAGTTGTTTCCTCCCTGTGGACCGGGGGGGGGGGGGGGGGACGAAAGAAAAAGAAGACGAAAAGAAAATAGAGTTAGACATAAAGCCTGAGTAAATCTACTAACTCTTCAGTATGTGAATAAGAAAAAGGCATGATAAATATAAACTGAAAATAGGGAAGTGTCACAAGCTAAGGAAGTGTCGAATGTACTATCGCACCCATACTATATCTCTGCACCTACTTGAGCTTTTTTTAACTGGCACCCCATGGTAAGGGTGAAGTGATCCCCATTTTCTAAAGATCGGCGCCTACTCGCGTAAACATGTGTCATACGGTCCCCAAGAGTTATAGATACCTATGTTGGTCCCACCATGGGGTGTATCAAGACCCATGGTGGCGGCCCCGGCACAATTTCTAGAAGGCATAGGTTATACTACTGGTGTCCCCAGTGCCCTGTTTGTCTGCTCCGGAGTGTGTGCACGTCCGCACCCCGTTAGACCTACACTGTGCACCCACCACCGTCGTTTTGACCGCTTACAATCAGCCCAGTAATCGTGCCCCACCCTGCCTAGTTTCAGGGTACCATGATACCTAACTTGGGTTACTGCTGAAACGGGTCCCTCGTTACCAGGATTTTCTACTCAAACATGTTAAGTGGTTAAGTGTCTGTATTTACCTAACCTCACCCATAAATTCTTATTAACATGTTGAATTTGGTTAAGTGTTTATAGTTGACTTAACCCTGCCATCTGTCCTTAGCCTCTTAGAGCACCTGACCACTCACATTAGATAGGTATTGCTACGGTTACTGGATGTGCCGGTCGGTTCTGGGCAGGTTTACACCGTAGCTCAGTCTAACCTCGGGTCCTTATTGGGCTCAATGCTTAACCACCCACATTGGATAGGTATTGTTGTGACTACTGGACAGCCTGGCGGGTCCAGGCAGGTTTACATCACAACTCAATCCAACCTCGGGTTAAGCATATCGTGTTTTCTAAATTTACATATTTTATTACTTCTCAATTATATATGTAAATTTCATGTCTTTTATTCTTGGGTATAAACAATTCATACCGCAAGAATGTCATTGTCGTTGGCATGTGCCAACCATGCCAACATATATTTTCATGTTCTACACCCAACGTTATTACCCCCGTTTGTACGTTCGCAACATTATAACAAATGTTGGGCTCAACACAATTCAGCCCAACTTTATAAACTTTAGAAAAGGGGAAATCAAGCACATGTAACATTTTACAATACATAAAGGTGTGTGGCGCATGAACTTGCAATTTAGCGATTCAACTAGCATAAATTATGGGTCATGTGAACTTGCATTCAAATCAAAGTATAACTAAGTAGGTTACATATGAAATGGCATAGTTTAGGCTTATACAAACTTGTGTTTAAACTTGTTTAACTTTGCATAATGTCAACCACAAAACTAGCATGTTGTATATTCACCAAAATGTCCAATTTTAACATCTAATCATGTATCCTATTTCAACATGAACTTGCATAGTTTATGTAACCCAAACGATACATATCACATATCCAATTATACTTACAAATAAACATAAGGATTTGTTCATAGGTTTTGAATCATGTTGGCATAAAAGGTCTCAAATCTATAACATGTTTACATAAGACTTAATTTAGACTTAGTGAATGTATATAGTCCATGCTATAGACATAAACATAAAGGGATCAAATTCTAGTTTTTGCCACCAACTTGCAAGTGCCATTATTTTCATATACAATTATTTAATACGCTTGCATCAATCAATTTAGGCCACAAATATCAATACACAAGTCATGATAGAATCATTACCATACACAGAATTTATATCATATTCATACAATAACACTATTCTATTTTCATTTACATCGAATCACATCACAGTTTTTATTCATATTCTTATAGGTCACTATACTTACAACGAATGCAGAATCTTGAATTCTGGATTCTGAATTCTGAAATTGAGATGCGCTCCTTTGGGTAGATTAACGTTGCGTTGATTGATTTGATTAAGCTTTAATCTTATTAATTTGATTCTTCTCTAGGCTTTACTCTCTTGACGGCTATGCTCAATTCCTCCCTAGCAGCATGACGACTCCCTTCTTATTATTTTTTTGTGAATTTTCAGTTGAGACTTAGGGTGTATTTATAGTTTTTTAAATTGTTTTGAGCCGTCAGATGAAGACAGGAGGAATCTAGACCATACAAAGTTCAAAGAGCCAATCAAGAGGTGACATGTCAGCCCTAGTGACACACCGAGCCACAGAAATTCGAGCCAGAGCCAGACCTAGCCAGCCAGGTCGACCAGGTAGGTCGACTGGCAGGTCGACACCCAGGTCGACACTATGGTCGACCTGGGGTGGCCAGGTCGACACCATGGTCGACCTGGTCTCTGGGCGGGAATTTTCCCGCCCAGCCCAGTTTGAACCTGTTTTTCGAATTTCGAATTTTAAACTGAGCTATTTGAATTTAAATTTTATTCTGAAACTTCCGAAGGTCATAACTCATTCATATGGAGTCCGATTCACACACACTCGAACTCTATTTCAAGCAGAATTCCGAGACGAACGCAATGGCGTAACCCATTTCCCTTAATTCTTTAATTTAGAATTAATTACACTTTAATTTGTGAAGCTTAATTTTATAGAATTCATGGGGTGTTACAATGTTCCTACGTTGAAGAATACTATTACTCTCTCCAACCTCTACCATGGCCCCACAGAAACCCTTAAACGCTACCTCAAGTGTTTCAACACCACCCTCGTTGAGGTTGATGATCAAGAACCTCGCACAGTCCATGTCCAGCTTGCCAAAGGTGTCCTCGCCAGCTTCGAATTTGGAGCATGGATATATAGAAGGCAATCGAAGACTCTAGAAGCCTTCTACGAAAAGATAGACAATTCCTGTGTCAAAAGGAAGCTCGACGCAGTAGGGCTACCTAAGGCGGCCACCCCAATAATCCACACACTAGCACCGTCGAAGACAGTGTCAAAGGAAAACAAGTTGGAAAATCTTCCGACAAGGGTAAGGGGGCGGCCCCATACAAGCCTAAGCTAAACAACAAGAAAACTTGTGATTGCAACAATCAATCTCCTGAGATCCAAAGACGCACGACCGCTATTAGAATTACAGGAATTACACTCCACTCAACCATGATATGGAGACGATCTACTTAGATATTTGTAACACTCATCAACACAAAAAGCCCAACACTAGGGAATCTACCGATCGCGAGAAAAACTCCAGTATTGCAGATTCCACGATATGTTTAGGAACAACATCAATGACTGTTAACACCTCAAGGATATGATCGATAAACTCGTTCGCGAGAAACACCTGAAAAAGTACGTTTAGAATCCTGCTCCTCCCAAAAGTAGCCATGGGCCCATCAATGCCCGCTCTTCCTCCACCCAGTGCGGCCCCAAAGCTGTCCAATCAAAGATCACATGATATCGTGATCAACATTATTTCTTGTGGATCTCACCCCTCTCATGCCAGATTTCACAAGATGGAGGAGTATGCCAACTCCATTAAGCATGCTTTTCCTTGGATGAATTTGTCCCCGCGAAGCTCCAGAATATGATGTGGGATGATATTGTCTTTCGTGCGAGAGAGTCTACTGGAATTGAGATCCCAACAATAGACCTTATCGTTGTCTCTGCTCAGATTGGCCCAACTTCTGTTCGAAGGATTTTAATTGACTCAGGATGCTCGGTTAGCATCATCTGCAAGGCAATCTACGATCAAATGAAACTAGAGGCCAAAGACTTGAATCCTTGCCACGCCACAATCCACGGCTTCAACGGTTCTTCCAACTAACCCATGGGTATGGTCGACCTGAATGTTGAAATCAGAGAAAGGGATCAGAGTCGGGTCCATATCTTCACCTTTATAGTTATTGATGTCATTTCTTCATGCAACTCTTCTTTGGACGTCCCTTCCTTGTAGAGTCCCGAGTCTGCATGTCACCATGGTCCCTTCTAATGAAGTTCCTGACAGAGAATGGGATAGGCATCGTTAAATGCGACCAGGCAACGATGAGAGCCTGCTATCTCACCGAGTGGAAAAACGCCCGCAACAAGGTGAAAGGCAAGACAGTGCCTTCGCCTTCCTGCGCTAAGAACGCCTCCGCATATTAGTCAAAGGTTTCTGTGTCATGGCTTAGGCGCCATTTCCATCTCTCTGATGATCTCGATCCAAGGGAGGACGAAGGGCCTGATTTCGAGAGGGCTACCCCGGTAGAACCAACGGTGGATGTTTCAATCAGCCCCGACGACCCGATAAAGGTCCTGAAAGTTGGATCGCAACTCCACCCTGCAATAAAGGAAGAGCTTGTGGATTTCTTAAGGGCCAACCTCGATGTGTTTGTTTGGAACCACTTTGACATGTGTGGAATCAATCTAGGAATTTCTTGTCACATGCTCAACATCGATCCTAAGCATCTTCTGGTCAAACAAAAGCGTCGAATCTTGGGAACTGAAAGATCGACCGCATTCAAAGAGGAGGTGGATAGGCTACTTGATAATGGCTTCATCTATGACGCCCTTTACCGGAATGGGTTTCCAACCCAATCCTAGTCAAGAAAGCAAACGGTAAGTAGCAAACATGTGTCGACTATTCGAACTTGAATAAGGCATGCCCAAAGGATAACTTTCCCACTTCTGAAGATCCACCAGCTTGTTGATTCAACTACCGGCTACCGGATTCTCTTCTTCATGGATGCAAACTCAGGCTACAATCAGATTCCAATGTACCTTCCAGATCAGGACCGTACTTCTTTCATAACTGACCATGGGGTCTACTGTTATGTTGTCATGCCCTTCGGTCCCAAGAATGCTGGAGCCACCTATCAATGATTGGTCAACCGCATGTTGAAGGACCAGATCGGGAGATCCATGGAGGTTTACGTGGACAATATGCTCGTGAAAACGAGAGTATCAAATGAACACGTCAATGACCTCGCTGAAATGTTCGGTGTCCTCCGTAAATATGGCACGAAACTCAATTGCTTGAAATGCTCTTTTAGCGTTGTGTCAGGAAAATTACTGGGTTTCATTGTCAATGGGGAAAATTCAAGCTATCTGGGATATCCAAGCCCCATGAAGCATCAAGGACGTTCAAAGCTTAAACGGGAAAGTGGTTTCCCTAAGTCAATTCATCTCTAATGCTACTGGCAAATGCATTCCCTTCTTTGATTTGCTTAGAAAAAGGAACCACAACTTCACATGGACAACATAGTGCGTTAACGCTTTCCAGGACCTCTTGAATCACTTAGAGCGACTGCCTATCTTGTCCATACCCATGGATCATGAAGACTTATATATCTATTTGGTTGTTTTCTGTGTAGGAAATTCGGCGCTTGTGCGCATCGAAGATCATGTCCAACAACTTGTTTACTACATCGGCAAGATGTTGATAGAAGCATAAATGAATTAGCCAAAACTTAAGAAGCATATCTTCTTCTTGTTAATCTCTTACCATAAGCTATGACAATATTTTCAGTCCCCAATCAAAGTCTGCACTGACCAGCCGCTATGACAGGTCCTGCAACGACCTGAGGCGTCTGGGCGACTTTTGAGATGGAATAAAAAACTGAGCCGATTCGAGATTACTTTCATCTCTCGCCGAGCCATCCTAGGACAAGACCTCGCAAATTTCATAGCGGAGTTTACAATTATAGAAGATCCTCCTCTGAAAGACAACAAAACTCCAGAAATTCAATGAAAAATGTTCGTGGATGGCCCCTCTAACAGTTAGTGTTCTGGCACTGGAGTCATGCTTGTTATTCTTGAAGAACGCTCATTCTGCTATGCTCTGAAGCTCGACTTCCCTGCTACCAACAACGATGCAGAATACGAGGCCTTGATTGTTGAAATCAGGATTGCAATCGATCTTAACATCAAGGCTCTCCAAATTTACTTCGACTCACAACTCATTGTACACCAGGTGCAGGGAGAATACCAAGCCAAGGAGGCATGGCTGGCTCCTTATCTTGCTCAAGTCCACGAACTCTTCACCAACTTTGACCACTAGATCATCATGCACATCCCTCGAGAACAGAATGAGAAATCTGATTCCCTAGCCAAGCTGGAGAGCACTTGGGGTGCACAACTCTTAGGGCTAGGCCGTATCAAAATGCTTGACTCTCTGAGCATCAATTAGACATGGACTGATTTGGTAGCAACGACGAAGATTGAACCCAAACCCAATTCCTAAATGACACTGATAAAGAACTACTTTCAACAAGGAATCCTCCCTGAACACTACGAGGAATGAAGACCACTCACTTGCAAATCATCTTGCCACATCATTCAAGATGGAGTGCTCTACTGAAGAGGGTTCTCCGTTCCATAACTCCGGTGTGTAGCCCACAATGACGCTAACCATATGCTACTAGACGTGCACAAAGGCAAGTGCGGTGATCACATTGTAGGGCAAACTCTGGCAAGGAAAATTCTCGAATATGGGTACTTCTGGCCCATACTCGACCAAGATGTCGCGGACTATCCCCGCAAGTGCGATAAATGCTAGTGATTTTCGAAGATTTCTAGAGCCCCGCCTACCGAGCTAACACAAATGATCAGTCCCTGGCCATTTTCCAAGTGGGGAATAGATATCATCGGAACCCTTTTGATGGTCAGAGGTGGTGCACGCTATGTTATCGTCGTAGTTGATTACTTTACCAGTGGGACGACGCAGAGGCTCTTACTACAGCCACCACCAAGAAGATGATCAGCTTCATCGTCCGCAACATCATCCCTCGATACGGAGTCCCCCAAGCTATCATCTCCGATAATGGGATCCCATTCGAGAGCATTGAGTTCAAGACCTTCTGCCGATGACATGACATTGAAAATAAATTCTCGGCAGTGGCTCACCCTCAATCCAATAGGCAAGTCAAGGTTGTTAACAAAGTGATAAAATCCACCATCAAGAAGCGCCAGGAAATAGTCGAATGCTTATGGGTAGATGAGCTCCCTCTGGCCTTATGGGCCCACTAGACCACCCATAAGTCAGCGACTAGCCGCTCTCCTTTCACTTTCATCTATGGATCTGAAGTCGTCATTCCCATCGAGCTCAAACTCCAGTATCATCGAGTCACTTACTTTGATCCAAAGACCAACCAAGATCTTCTCTTGGAGTCACTTAACCTACTTGAAGAGAAAAGATATGAAGCTGAACTTAGAGTTTCCGCTCAATGCCAATGAGTCGCCCGATACTTCAACTCAAAGTCCATTAGAAGCACTCTGATTTTGGCGACATCGTCCTGAAGCGGACCTTATTGACACTGACTTGTTTCAGTCCTCGCTGGGAAGGACTGTACATCATACAACGGAGGCTTGGAGATGGAACCTTCAAGCTAACGACCATTAATGGTGCCGAACTCCCAAGGGCATGAAATAAAGAACATCTTTACCGCTACTTCACATAGCTTATAGTACAGAATTTCCGACAATGTTTGGTTTTCTTTCGATTCAAGGCATTGTAAAGTAAAGGCCATTACTTCCAAAGTTATCAGTAAAGATAGTTCCAAATGTCTATGTTCTTGGTGTGTTTACTTCCTGCGTAGTATGATTGAGCAACTGTTACATCTGACTTGCATACACGAACAAACAACATTGGATTGACACCTCGAAGCATGAAACCGATCTTTCCTTAACTCGAGCCTCGAATCAACAACGAGGCCTAGTATAATAACTCCAACTCGAGTCTCGAACCAACAACGAGGCCGAGTATAAACAACTCAGGATGCTCATTCACTTGAGTATCCAACCCCGTTCCTAAGTCTCCAGACTTGGGGACAGCTCATCAACCGAACGAGTGTGACATCGACCGTTCGTTTAGCTCCATCGAACCCGAAACTTCTGGATCCGGGCAACAATTGGCGAACCAATAATGGCCTCAAAATATAACCCGAACGAAATGATGGGAGAGTCTAATGGATGAATCAACGATGTCTATGCCTACTCATGACTCAGGACCAATGTTCTCAGGGAGGTCCCGAGAGAGAAGGCACCAAAGAAGAACCTCGCATGACTCATAACTCCCAAGTAAGGGAAAAGCTCGAGAGTGAAACTGACACTTACAATCTTCGTACGACTCGAAATTCCCGACCAAGGGAAATCCCGGGAGCGATGTAAGTGCTTACAATCTTCACATGACTCGGAACTCGCGACCAGAGGATGTCCTGAGAGCGAAGTATGCGCCTACAACCTTCGTAGAACTTGGAATCCCAAGAGCAAAGCCGTAGACAACGTTTTCTTAAGTGTAACGAGAAGTATGTTTGTGCAAGTACAGGAAATGGAAAGCATAGATGAACATTTAAACATTTAACACAAATTGTGATATAAGAAAAGTCAACTAATACTTTCATTTACAACCAAAAGTGAACTACACAAATCTATCTACCTTTCTTTCTTATGACATGGTGTACATGAAAACCACACAATGCGTCCAAAAGCGAGGGTCGTATTGGGGTATATTATCATCTTACATAGCCCAAATAACTATAATACCTATAACAATCATTAGGACGTTTCGTTCTTCATTGTTTTCTTTTTCTTGACAGATTCAACACTAGGCGGGTCGTCACCAGTCTTCGTCCTCTTCCTCCCAGGCTACCTCCGCCCCTTTCTCTTTTACTCTTGGTCGAGGAGATGAACTTGAAGGATACTGATTTGCACTTCCCATCGTTGTCGTCACCGCTTGTAATCTCTGTGATGCCCCTGGGCAGGATAACATGCAGCAGTTTTGGAGCGATGCCATAGGAAGAGCTATCATGGCCTCAGTTCCTTCCTTCTCTCCAGTCCCCTTTGCCTTCTTAGCTTCTAGCTCTGCCTTCTTCTTTGCACCCTGTGCAACATTCTGTTCAGCCATCTTCCTAGCCTTAACCTTTTTGTCTGAATCTGGTTGGAGTTTCTTGAATGCCTCCTCGCCCCTTCTCCTGGCGTCCTCATCAGACTGTAACTTCTTGTCCTCATTATCAGCCCTCTTCTTATCCGCCTCATCAGTAGCTTTCTTCCTAGCTATCTCGGCATCAACTTTTCCTCAGCATCTCGTCTAGCCTTCTTTTGAGCCGCTTGTAGGGCTACCTCATCATCCCTCCTCTTCTCATCTTGCTCCTCTGACTTGGCCACTGCTTTAACTTTCTGCGCTTCCACTAAGTCGTGCATCGTCTGTTGGCCTGTATCCACCATCCCTGACACTTGGATTCCTTGGTTGTTAATTATTTCCCCTTCCTAGGAGAGGAGATCCTAGTAAACACTAGCATTTAAGTCCACATTTCGAGAAAGTACCCATTAGACCGCCTCCCTCACCGAACTATATCCCTTGCAGTACCAATCTGGTCTCAGGTAATTGGGGAAGTGTTGGGGAATAGCCCTATACCATTTCTGCTCCAAAGGGGCCTGCACAACAAAGAAGAAGGCTGCTTAGTCTCTTTTAACTTAGTGCTTATATCCTTTTCGCGCATTCGTGTGACTTTACCTCCATAAATTTATGTCCTAGGGGAAATAGGCAGAGTTCTCATAGTTGTTCTTAGAGAGGAGCCTTCCAGTCCCAACTCTTGAAAATCGGGGTGATACTTAGTGGTAAGAAGGGCTGGGACCGTTGGACCGCTTGTGGTGGCAGATGGCATAACTCATTACTGATGGGAGCTTCCCTCTGCAAATTCATGAGTGAAAATCACGCTCTTAGTAGCCGCAAATTTCCCTTTTGCAGCAGCAAGTTCCGCCAACCTCGCCCTCTCGACATCATTATGAAACAGTTTCCTTCCCTCTTGCTACACCCTGTGCCCGTCATCAGTCAAGAGGGTTTCCATTAGAATAAATTCATCCATAGTCACCACCAGTTGCCTTCGAGCATCAAATTCCAGCTATCTCTCCCAAGTATGAGCCATCATCCGGAGGTAATCATTGACCCACGAGATTCCTCGGAATCTCAATGCTTTAATGTACATACCACAGAAGGGTTCCTCCAAAGATGCCTCCACTCTAGCCTCAACATCCTCACTGGGCTGCTCCATCTCTCTCTGATGGTCGACCCTAATCTCATCCAACGAGCTCAACACTTCTTTGTTGCTAGCTTCAGCGGCCTCTTGTCCTACTTGGCTACCTCCAGTAGTCTTCTCAGCTCAACGTTCTCTCTCTGTAGTCTCTGAGCCTCCTCATTCTCAAATTTGAGACTTTGATTCTCCTTCACCAAGGCATCATTGTCCATTTGAAGCTGATGCACTCCCTCGTTTTCCTTAGATAATCGGTTATTATCCTCTGCCAGCTCATGGTTGTCCTTTTTAATATTTACATTATCAGTCTTCACCGAGGCCACAGTGTCTTTGAAAGTTTTCTCTGTGTGATGCACCTCTCTCTAGCTCTTTATACTTCTCATCCAATTCACCTGTTTCAGCAAAAGAGAGTTAGCATATAAATGTGTTTCTCAAATATGTAGAAATGGGTACAGCTTAAAAAAATTCTTACGCAATGCCTCCTCCCGATTTCGGACACTCGGTTGCTCATCCTTGATCGCCTACATCAGATTTGCGATCTCTACGTTCTTGTTCTGAACCAACTCCGAGAGGTTCCCATAATACTTTCTAACCTTTTCGGCCTAGTAATAGGCGGCATGCACTTTATTCCATATCCCCTTGGTGTCCTCTCGGGGAACTGGGCTGATATCCGAGAGCCATTTTGTCACATCAAAGTAATATTTAGGGAATCGCTCTCTCAGACCGCCTTTTTCCATTCAACGGTAAGCTCTGGGGCTTTGAGCAATTCTGGCAACTGGCTCCCTTTCTTTGACACTCCTTTCTTTCTTTTATCAGTTGGCGCCAACTCTTTTCCTTTGGAAGTGCTAATGAGCGTTGAGGGTGGAATGTGAGGAGGGATCGTCGATAAAGGTTGGCTAGTGCTCGCTATGTCGAATCTCATATCTGTCCTGAATGTTCGAGTAATGGAGGGAGGGAGTGTAGAGGTTTTTCTTTGTGACGATGCTCGCTACCACGGTCGTGAGAAGGAAGGGTTCATTAAACAAATCAGCATTTGTTCTAAAATCCCTGATGAACCCGCTCCTCGACGGTCGGTGACTCCCGGATCTGGAGCCTTGACTTCTACCTCCCCGGACCATTTTACCTACAAAGGAATAGATTCAAGACTAGACTCGAACACTCTATGTACACAAACAAGTGTTGTGTTATGCAGTGTTTATAAGTGTAGGTCCTAAGTGTTCTCTCGACAGACCAGGTAGCGGTCCGCTTGAAGGAGTGATCTCCCCAACGGTAAGTGTTAAGCTTTATGTACTTGTGCCACAAGGCCAAGGCGATGTTACAAGAGAAAGTTTATTCAAACCATCAAAATTCCCCTCTTTTTCTAATGAGACGGCGGGGTCAGGTATAGCTACTGGAGATTGCTGCCCGGGCGACACTTCCATCTCGTCTCATCTGGCACAGGATGGAAAGGAGTAGTCGGCGGTCACCACATGTCTCATCCCCACTGGTTTTCTCATCTTCCCTTCCTTGCACGGCTTAGACACAATAGGAGGAACTTTTCGTTTATGGCCAGGAGAGCTTCCGCCTCCCTAAATTTCCGTTTTTCTCTTTAACCCCGGCAATGGCCAGCCTGATTGTTGTATGACTAGCGGGAAGTAAGCCCGCGAGACGAAGCCATTCCTGATCCAAAACATTCTCAGTGGAACGGGAACTGGCTGGGATGGCCTATAATGCTTCAAGGCGCTGCTAATATACGTTGTTCGTAGGCGCCGGAGGATTTCCTACCACACAAAAACAAAGTCAGTCTCAAGATATCAACTCAGCTAACTTCGAGCTCAAAAAATTAGCACACTTACTTCCTTCCAGCCATCGCCATGCGAATCCCAGAGGACAACGCACAAAGAACCAGTCATGCTTGAACACGCTCAGCCTGCTCCACTTCCCCTCGATGAATATAGTGTTGGGCAGTGCCTTAAGGTAATACATAGAAGGTTATGTGTTATGTCTCCTCTTAATCTGGAAAAGATACCGGATGTCCTTTCCCATGGGCTCCATATGCAGGTATTCTCTGATAAGGACCCAAGTACCCAGGAGGAAAGCATTACACACTCGGATGAAGCTGCATAGGTGCCAGGCAAAAATAGTATAGTATATCCTGGATGAAGTTGCTAGTCGGGGGAACGCACCCTAAAGTGCACACATGCTTGTTCCAGGCAGTAAACCCTTCTGGGGGAGCATATGCCCTGTCGCCTTTTTCAGGCACGCGAACATCTCCCTGGGGAATACCATACCGTATCGTTGTGCGCCTTACTATTGTTTCATCCATATGCGAGGTCACTGAATCCGGCGGATTCTCAACTGTAACTGTCCCCGCCATCATATCCGGTTTCTCCAGAGTGCTTCCCACCATAATATCCACGTGTTCTTCTCCTTTTAGTCCCACCCTTTCTTGTTCCAAGCCTTCCCTGCACCGACAACCCTACTAAATGCTCGACCGTCGACTGCGGTCCTTCTGGCTGCACTCCCTGGTCGGGGACTTTCGGAGGACCCATTGGCTGGGAAAGAGTGGATTCTCCTAAGGTCTCAAGCTTGTTGTCCACTAAACTGGTATTGCAAGTTGAACCGGATTAGGACAGAGAGTGTTGTGAAGCTTTAGCTTCAAAGTCTGCGGTTTCTTGGATCTTTTCTCTATTTCTAGTTATGCTTTAAATATAGTTGCATTATACATCGCAGTGAATAACCTTTACCCCTCGTGTTGATGTAAACTAACATATATGTGCAATGCAGTGTGATGCTAGTGTAGTTATAACATAAAATCTTAGGACACAACGATGATCTAAAGTCCTCAAGACTGTAACCATCAACGTCGTCGACCAATATCACCGGATTTACGTCAAGTCACGACTACGTCACAATTAGAATTGGGAAGAAATATCTAATGGTTCTATAGTTCAGTTAGTCCACAGTCCAAATTTATGCTCTAATCCTATGTGCAAGGCTGAATTGTTGACTCAATTATTTTCAACATAAGATTCGATCCAATCACGTAACACTCCGAAAACGATGTTAATCCAGAGGCGGTCTGCCGAGAACTCAAATTTTCAATAAGGGACTCGCGATGCAGCAAACTAGGAACTCGAAACCACTCAAGTCATAAGAATTCAGAATTTTGCATCCCCTTGTAGGGATACGAATTTTGAATACCCAAGTTGTTAATAAATTTCGAATCTCCTTCCAGAGCTTCACATCTCCCACATCCCTCTAAAAAGTCGAATCCCCACTTCACCGTCCTATTTTCATATCCTTCAGTCATAGAAACTTCGCATCAATCTAATGCGAAATTTTGCATCCCCTGTGATACAAAATTTCACGTCTCTCTAACGCGAAATTTTGCATCCCTCAAGATGCAAAATTTCGCACCCTTTAGATGCGAGCTTTCCATAACAAGGCTTCCGGAAACATTTCGACTCCCTTCCATTCCTTCTCAAACCCCTTCTTTCCCAAAACACTGCTCGAATTCAAACCTAATCCCGAGGGCACCACTCGAACCAACCCCTCAAAGATAAATCTCACATTCGACACGAAGCACAATTTCGACCCTCTAGAACTCCAATCTCGAGTTCCAGAGCACGGTCGACTTCGAGTTCGATTCGAGACATGACCTCAAGAATGATTCAAGCACCGGTTCCAAGTCCGGTTCGAAACCTGATTCCACTTCGCAAACCATCGATTTCGAGGTCCAAATTCGAGTCCCACCTAGTTTTCTGAGTTCAATGATCAAAGATTCCAAACCTAATGGCGTGAATTTCTTAAGTCACAATGTTGGGAAAACCAGGAAGAAAAGCAGAAGTGGGGTTTCATTTCGAATGTATAAAGGGAGGAGGCGTGTTGGTCTTAGACCACAAAATGTTTCATATCCCTTCGAGGATGCGAAATTTTGCATCCTTTGGGGATGCGAAATTTCGCATCCCATCGGGGATACAAAATTTCGTATCCCACATGGGGTACGAAGAATATATATATATGTATATATATATATGCAATAATATGTGTATATGTGTGTTATATATATTTACTTAGCGTATTTCACTCGTGTATTTCAATGTCTCGAACAACTATATATATATACATACATGTTCATGGGAACATCAGATGGACAAGAATGAAATTTCCAAGCTTCGAGAAATTTCCAATTCACGATTTCGACTACGATCACACAGACGTGTTTTCGACGTTACGACAGTCAACACCGATTGGAACAACCCGAATTTTGATAGAGCGATTTATTTTCAAAAATCCCTATATATCGAAACTCGAGTTGGCTTGTCAAGTATCCTCCAGAAAAGTCATTGATAATAAACATATCAGAGCTTAGTAAACACCTCACAGCGGAATGGATAAAATATATTTTAATCCAATATAGCCTTACCAACGTAATAATACTGCCTATCCAGTATGCAAAGCTATCATATCTCTGCCACAAATATAACTTGCCAGTGTGTTATGAGGAGGGGGTCAAAACACAAAATTCTGGTGATGGACAAATTATACATTCTGAAATAACTCTACGCATATGGTTCAGTTACATTTTTATTTATTTATTAGGTTACTTTGGTTTAACAACGCTCAAGGCTCTACACTCACGTCGTACCCATCTACTCCCCGGTAGATTAACCTAATATAGTATATATACAGCTATACCCACGTCTCAAGGTATTCCCTATAGTACCCTCCTCATATGGTCTCTGCCGTCATGCCATCGAAGCATATGCAACACCCATGCTACACCAAACGACGTACAAAAACTCATATTACTACGCCACGTTACCGCACATAACCACCATCGCTATGCCACGCAAGCGTACGAATTGTGGTATCCAAGCTCCTCGGTTGAATCAAGTCTCAACGCGGAGTAATGCCCTCTCGCCTATGATACACCACCCAATGCATGCATTTAGACTCTTACACGAACGTACTGCCTACTGTACACCGTGTCCCGTAATAGGGTTGCATCTGAATGCATGGAACTTGGTTAGGAGCTTTCCATATCCGTAAAGGTGTGCCCAAAAAGGCCTAAAATATAGATATCCAAAATATGGTCTGCATTTTTCCGGTGGCTATTGTCCCACCTGATCCCTCCCTCAACTAGTGAAAAACTACATCAAGAGCTAAGTGACGTGCCCCTAACAAGTAAAATAATCATCCAAATTGGAATGCCCCTCAACCAACGTATCGATAGTGAAAGATAGATGGTCTCTTGGTTTAGCTAAAGTCTTTCCACATCACACTGATTGTCGATGACAGACACCGACGATTACTATCTTGTATTGGTCCTGACCCGGCCTCTTCCCGAGGCAATCGCTGAATCACCCAACGCCATCCGCCATAACCTTTTGACTGCCAAGCTACATTTGCAGTCAAGGTATACTCATAAGATGGTACCGCGCAGACCAAACCTCTACGAGTACACCTGAGCGTGTACCGTAACAGAGGACCATTACAGAGTACCCTACCACGTCCCTTGAAAGCCTCGTGCTTCCCACCAGACCCGGAGAGCAAGCAAGCCGAATAACCTAAGAATAACCAAGTAAAATAACTAGATGGACGTGCTCCTCCCATGTCTCAAGACACCTCGATGATCTACCCCGTTGGGTTCTTTACATTTGCACATGTGGACTATCCTAAGTGCATCTGCAAACGTGTTATTAGACCCTATATCTAATCATTTAATCTCATGCTTGATTTATCTTATTAGATTACTAGTTACTTGATTACCCAAATATTCCCTTTTTTATTCAAGTTACAAGGTTTTCCCAAAACCCTTATATCCCTGAGGAAGGGGCCCTACTCGCTTATTATCGTATAGATTTAACTTAATCATATTTTAAGTTCATTAATAATCCCGTAACATGTTATTCCCTAGATTGCAATTAACAAAAGTAATCTGCAATATTTTTACATTATTACCATGTCATTTACTATCCAATTACATGTTTCCAAGTTCAATAACATGTTTTACTTAATGTATAATTAAGTATATAATTTCCCAATTCTCAGGTTTTTTTATGACATGTCTACTTAATTTATAATTAAATACCACTTATTTCATTTTATAAGTCTTCCTTATTCTTTCTCATTTAATCATAACTCGTCTTACACTGTCATCATAACCTGTTGTTGTCGTTTGCATATTAACTTAGTTCTCTTAACCAAGGTTTATTAATAAGTTCTCTTTTTCATGTACCATAACCCATGTTGTAATTCCACTTGTCCCTAGGACAATCCTACCTACTGTATTACATCCTAATTCATATAATTAATTATAATTTGTTATATTCCTCGTTCATTACATTTCCCTCAGTTCCTTAACATTAACTAAACTTTTATTGTTGTAACATCCATTTAAAAACTGTCTTGTATATTCTCATTATTTCAGTAAAATATTTCGCACACGTCATTAGATTGATTAGTGGAAAGATATAAAGATCCATTTCCATAACGCCCATAAATCAAGATTCGTAGTTGCAAGCCATTTCATTTATTTTTGTCGTGGACGTACATATATCTTTTTATTTGATTAGTGTACAATACGGTAAAGGAATCCCTATTTTGCACTAATCCCTTTGTCCTCTCTTTTCTTGCAACAACGTTCTTAGTAATTTTTCCGTTGTGGGAATGTATTTTTCCCAAATCCATTTAACATAGTCCACTACAAATTTTCCTCTTTTATTTTCTGAGTTAAATGTTATTTACCATTTCCAAATCACTGTAAATTTTTCATGTAAATTAGGCACATCTATTATTTTTCTATTATTCCCAATTTCACTATAATTTGATTTACAATATCCAATTTGTCATTAAACAACATCTTCGGTAACACATGTTTATTGTAAATTCCCAAATCTCGATGTTATAATGATTCTTAATCCAAACAGAAGATTAATTGAATGGGTTTGTACAACAACATATTCTTAACATACCTGAAAATAAATTATTCACAATTACCACAAATTATAGTTATTTAACATGTTAAGAATAACGGGGAATGTAAATGGTAAATATATCTTTACTCAAAAGGTATAATTCTAAATCCATCACCTGATAGCTTTCAAATCCTTGAATTTGATTCAGATTTGTGATTCCATGGTCTTCCTAACTGGATCCAGTATTAAAACAACTGTGGATTTACAATCCGATACTAAAAGAAGAGGGAAATAAGGAGAGAAACCTAAATAAATTAGATTCATAGGATTTACCTCATGTTGATCAGAAATATGAACATCTAAGTTGTAGATTTATATTCTTTATCTTCAAATCCTGAATCAGAACCCTTAAAACTAATTTTCTAATTCATGAAAGATTTGGAGAGGAAAGAAAATGGCTGAGCCTTGGCATCGTCTCATAAAATATGTGTTGAAAGCTAGGCCCTACTAGTCTATTTATAGGTGTACAGGAAATCCTGGTCCATTAGATTCACTAATATAAAATCCTAACCGTGTAAATCAGAAAAACACGTCACCTTGCAAAATAGATTTGGCTAAGTGGGTCGACCCCTGTGTGTCAACCCATCTTAGCAGTGGGTCGACACAAGGGTCGACCCATGTAAAGCCCGGGTCAACCTATCCCTGGGTCTGAACGTGCATTTCTACCGATTAAATTTTGTGATTAATGTTAAATAATAACGTTTACTTATTTCTTAATATAACCCATCTGAATTATTATTTTCCTGTTATAACTTATATTTAATTTCGAATTTGTGCACATATGTACGCATACAACCTTTTAATTATTCATTTGTTAATAACTTTCCCATACGAGCTCCATTTTGGGTAAGTCATATATCAAAACGAAACAAAAATCGCCACGAACACGATGGTATATGTTTCAAGGATAAAATTTAAGCTATAAATTATTGATATTTTCGTTTAATATTTATATAAATATGGGGTACATTCTCCCACCCTTCAGAAATTTCGTCTCCAAAATTTGGTAAGGGTAAAATTAAGTAATTCCCCGCATAATTCACAACCATCTGTGTACATCCAATTTCTCATCCATATGTGCACTTGTGCAAAGTGTAATACATCATAATAATACATGAATGGAATAAATGCCTAAGTGGTACCTCCTATATGAATGAATTTTTTTCTTGAAAACATGATGCAGACATCCTAAATATACTGGTGATTTCTATAAGAATGTAATATTTTGAAAATCAAAATACTTTTTCATCCAATTTTTCCTATATGCTTACTGAGCAAGAGCATAGTTCATCTATTTTTTTGCACCCAAACCCTACCAACCAACTTTAAATTTGCGAATTACAGATTTTTTTTTTTTTTGAATTTAATTTCATATGTTACAAAAATGTAGAAAACGGAAAACTTCACACCTTTAGTTTTTCATTTATGCATCTTTTCTATCTGTACTTGGATTTTATGCAACTATTATATAAAGATGTCCTATATTTCTATCCAAGAACAATTTACTAAGAAAATTTTCTTTGTTATAAATTTCCTTTTCCAACTTACTTTGGAAAAATCCAAAAAAAAATTCAAAATTTACCATTTTTCTCAATTGTCATATTTATTGCTTTATTTTTGCAGTTGTCATCATTGTTTGTTTTCTTTTAGGTATGTCGTTACTTTTTCCTTAACTTAATCCACTGATCTAAGTTTGATTTTAAATAAGCCTTCTAATTCTTTCAAAACTAAAATAGGAAAACAAGCACACTGCGCAACTACTACCAAGGGCTAGGAATCCTAGAGCTATGTCCCTGCTAACAAAGAATAGTCCAAACCATAGGATCTAAACAACTCACTTGCCCACTACCATCCACTTGTCACAACTAGTCCTTGCTATGTACTAACTGTCTTTTCCAAGCAATAACCTAGGCTCTTTAGTGCTTACGTACTCTAAGGGAATTTGCTATTATTCCAAAATAATTCTGGCTACTTAATTTATAGCATCAAATATTTTCCTCGTCTTTTCTAGGTACCATTCCTTACCTACTCCATGATTTATAAAAAACGTGGTTGGCCTCATCATTTCATTTTCTTTTCAAAAATAAAAAGCTTCAAAACTTTATTTTCCTTCACTAAGAATTATTTTTGCCAAACTATAAAAAATATCATCTCATAAATTTTTTTTTTCAAATCACAAAAACTGGAGTAGACAAGGACAACTATTTCTCAGTTAATTTTACAACCATTCATTTTTACTACACTAGTTTAATTACTTAAATAAGGTGTAAATTTCTAAACTTATCCCAAACATCTACTCTATTCTATTTTTTTTAAATTATTTTGTCCACCCATCAAAGTTTATGTCAAAACATTCATCAAAAATTCATGTCAAAAGAATAAAGATTTTCTAAATTTTCTTTACTGAAAATTTTAGTTTTTTTAAAAAGTGCAATTTTTTCTTTGTTTTGTTATTTAGTTCTTTCATACTTTATAGCTTGAAAACTAACGAGCTATATACATGCTCTATAATGTACATATTTTTCTTAAAGAATTCATTTTTTCAAAAAATTCATAAGAAATTACCATTTCTAAAATATACCTCATTTTTTCCCAAAACCCAATATGTACCTTTTTTCACAAGTCAAAATGCCTCTTTTTGTTTCAAAAATTTGTCTACACAGTTTAGCTAGTACATATCTTAAAATTGTAAACTTTTAAGGTCAAAACTTGAAAAAGAACGTAAACGATCACCCAAAAGCTTTTAAAATTTTCAAGTTCTTAAAAGTTAACAATGGGGCTAGACTCAAAGTAGGTTTCTATCTTATTTAGACTTCCCTAAATGTTTCCCTAAGGTCATTTTTTCTCAAAATTATATATATATTCTAATCCATTTCCTTTTTACTCTTTCTTGATTTATAAGGCTCAACTGTTAAACCCACTAACCCAAAATACTAGCGTTTCAAATAATAATCTATGGGACCCGTCTTTTTCATTACAAAACACATTGTACATTTTTCACCTAAACCATCTATGGGTCTCTTAGTCTCAAATTTCCATAACCATTCCTTTAGTGTACATAATTGATATCCCAATTCTTTCCATATGTTACTCTTCCTATTTCATGGGTTCTTTTATTGATTTAGGCATATATATAATATATTTATATTTTAAAAAATACAAATACGTTCACTCACTGTCTATATAGAAATTCTAAAACTAAGCTCTGATACTAGATGTAATAACCCGAATTTCGACAAACTGATTTTTTTCTCAAAAATCTCATATATCGTAATTCGAGTCGGCTTGTCTAGTATCCTGCAGAAAAGACAGAGATAATAAGCATATCAGAGCTCAGTAAACACCTCACAACAGAATGGATAAAGTATGATATAATCAAATATAGCCTTACCAAGGTAATAATACTGCTTATCTAGTATCCAAAGTTATCATATCTCTACCACAAATCTAACCGGCGAGTCTGTTATGAGGAGGGATTCAGAACACAAAGTTCCGGCGATTGGAAAAATTATACATTTTGAAATAACCCTACATATACCGTTCAATTATGTTTTCTTATTTATTAGGTTACTTTATGTTAACAACAGTTAAGGCTCAACATTTAGGTCTTACCCATCTACCCCCGGTGGATTAACCTAATATAGTATATATGTAGTTATACCCGCATCTCAAGGTACTCCTTATAGTACCGTCGTATGGTCTCCGCCGTCACGCCACGGAAGCACATGAAACACTCATCCTACGCCTAAAGACACACAGAAATTCATATTACTACGTCATGTTACCACACAGAACGATCATCGTTATGTCATGCAAGCGTACTAATTGTCATATCCAAACTCCTCGGTTGAATCAAGCCTCAACACAGAGTAATGCCCTCTCACTTACGATACACCATCCAGTGCATGTATCTAGACCCTCACACGAACCTACTGCCTGCTATACACCGAGTCCCGAAATATGGCTGAATCTGAATGTAAGGGTGTAAATCGGTCGGACCGGACAGAGGTATGTTCAGTTTATGTCCTATATTAAATTGGACTGGACACTGACCAGACAAATTTTTTTCTTGTACAAGTTTTATTGTGCTAACTCATGTCCTAAATAAAATCAGTCAGACATAGACATAAGTTTTTCAAACACAAACACGAACAGACCCAATCGGATATGGCTATTTACATTAATATTTACACTTTTTATTAGGTTTTCTCTAAAACAATATACTGAATTACAAGGAATTCGAACGAATATGGACCAGAAGTGATTTTTCTCTTGTATAAAATTTGTTGTCCTAACTCGTGTGCTAAATGAAAATCGGACGGACTCAGACGGACATATTCCGGCCACGGACATGTGCGGACGTCGGACATTCGAACAAAATTTACAACCCTATCTGAATGCACGAAAATCGGTCTGGAGCTTTCCATATCTGTAAAAGACCATCCAAAAAGTCCTATAATACAGATATCCAGAATATAGTCAGCATTTTTCCGGTGGCTATGGTCCCACCTGACCTCTCCCACTAATAGTGAAAGACTACATCAAGAGCCAAGTGACGTGCCCCTAGCAAGCAATCTAATCATCCAAATTGGTGTGTCCCTCAACCAACGTCTCGGTAGTGAAAGATTGATGGTATCTTGGTTTAGCTCTAGTCTTTCTGCGTCCCACTGACTGCCGATGATATGTGCCCGACGATTACTATCCTGTATTGGTCCTAATCCAGCCTTTTCTCGAGGCAATCGCTGAATCACCCAACGCCATCCGCCACAACTTTCTGACTGTCAGGCTATAGTTGCAGTCAAGGTATACCCACCGGGTGGTACTGCGCTGTCCAAACCTTTGCGAGTACAGCATGAGCGTGTACCGCAACAGAGGACCACTACGGAGTACCCTACCATGTCCCTTGGAAGCCGCGTGCTTCCATCCAGTCCCATAGAGCAAGCAACAAGAATAACCAAACAAAATAATTAGATGGATGTGCTCCTCCCGTGTCTCAAGACATCTTGATGATCTACCATGTTGGGTTCTTCACCTTCGTACATGCAGACTGGCCAAAACGCATCACATAAATGTGTTATTAGACCCTATGTCTAATCTGTTAATCCACGCTTGTTTTATCTTATCAGATTACTAATTAACTTGATTAACCAAATATTCATTTTTTTTATTCAAGTCACAAGGTTCTCCCGAGCCCTTTACATTCTTGAGGAAGGGACCCTACTCGCTTATTAATCTTACAGGTTTAAGTTGATCATATTTTAAGTTCACTAATAAGCCCATAACATGTTATTCCCTAGATTACAATTAACGAAAGTAATCTAAAATCATTTTATGTTATTACCATGTCACTTACTATCAATTACATGTTTGCAAGTTCAATAACATGTTTTACTTAATGTATAATTAAGTATATCCTTTCCCAATCCTCATGTTTTCTTATGACATGTCTACTTAATATATAATATAGTACAACTTATTTCATTTTTTAAGTTTTCCCTATTCTTTCTTATTCAATCATAACATCGTCTTACACTGACATCACAACCTGTTGTTGTCGTTTACTTATTAAGTTAGTTCTCTTAACTAAGGTTTATTAATAAGTTCTCTTTTTCATGTATTTCAACCCATGTTATAGTTCCACTTAAGGACAATCCTACCTATTATATTACATTCTCATTAATATAATTAATTATAGTAGGTTATATTCCCTGTTCATCACATTTTCCTTGGTTCCTTAACATTAACCAAACTTTTACTGTTGTAACATCCATTTAATTACCGTCTTGTATATTCTCATTAGTTCAGGAAAATATTTCACATACCTCATTAGATTGATTAGTGGAAAAATATAAAGATTCATTTCCATAATGCCCATAAATCAAGATCTGTAGTTGCAAGCTATTTCTTTTATTTTTGCCATGGACATACATATATCTTTTTATTTGATTAGTTACGGTAAAAGAATCCCTATTTCACACTAATCCTTTTTTCGTTTATTTTCTTGCAACTACGTTCTTAGTAGTTTTACCGTTATGAGAATGTATCAGTTTTTCCTGAATCCATCTAACTCAGTCCACTACAAATTTTCCCTTTTATTTTCTGAATTAGATGTTATTTACCATTTCCAAGTCACTATAAATTTTTCATACAAATTAGGCACATATATTCTTTTTTGCATTATTCCCAGTTTCACTGTAATTTGATTTGTAATATATCCAATTTGTCATTAAACAACATTTCAGTGACATATTATTGTAGATTTCTAACTTTCGGCGTTATAGTAATTCTTAATCCAAACAGAAGATTAATTGAATGTGTTTGTATAACAACATACTTTTAACGTGCTTGAAAATAAATTATATCACAATTTCCATAAATTACAGTTATTTAACATGTTTAGAATAACGAAGAATGTAAATGGTAAATATATTGTCACTCAAAAGTTATAATTCTAAATCCACTCACCCGACAGCTTTCCAATCCTTGAATCTGAGCTGTGATTATGTGGTCTTCCTTACTGAATCTAGTATTAAAACAACCACGGATTTACAAATCTAATACTAAAAGAAGAGGGAAAGAAGGAGAGTATACTAAATAAATCGGATTCGTAGGACTTACCTCATTTTGATCATAAATCTGAACATCTATGTTGTAGATTTGTACTCTTTATTTTCAAATCTTGAATCAGAACCCTTAAAAAATAATTTTCTAATTTCTAAAAGAAAATGGTAGAGCCTTGGCGTCATCTCGGAAAATATGAATTGAAAGCTAGGCCCTGCTAGTCTATTTGTAGGTGTATAGGAAATCCTGGTCCATCAGATTCACTAATATAATATCCAAACCATATAAATTAGAAAAACACGTGACCCAACGAAACAAATCTGGCCTGAGTAGGTCGACCCTTTTGTCGACCCACCTTAGAGGTGGGTCAACCCAAAGGTTGACACATGGGTCGACCCATGTGAAGCCTGGGTCAACCCATCCCTAGGTCTGAACATGCATTTCTACCGCTTTAATTTTCTGATCAACATTAAACAATAGCGTTTACTTTATTTCTTAATATAACCCATCTGAATTATTATTTTTCAGTTATAAATTATATTTAATTTCAAATTTCGAATTTGTATGCATATATACACATACAACCTTTTACTTATCACTCATTAATAACTTTCTCATACAGGCTTCGTTTTGGGTAAGTCATATATCAAAACAAGTTAGAAAATTGCTACGAACATAATGGTATATGTTTCAAGGCTAAATTTTGGAACTATAAATTATCGATATTTTCGTTTAATATTTATATAAAATACGGGGTGTTACACCGATCTAATTCGCTAACTAATAGGATGCTCGTAAGTCAAAACGATTCGAGAATGTTCAACAAGCGATCGAATCCATGATTCGAACTCGTTTCTCGAAATCCAACTCACGTTGTCGTAAACTAGCGACACGTTTACTATTCGTACTTTATTTTTTCAAACCTCGATCGCATCGCACTAAACCACGCAAAAACGTGTGAGCGTACACGCAACGCTATGTCGACGGCGACTAGTTTACGCTATAGCGTAAACGAGAGTCAACGAATAACATATAAATTCATGAGTAAATTGGAATTGGACGTTCGGTGAAGTTGTCGATGGATTGACATCCCCGACACGCTCAACAGAAATGACAATTTCAACTCAAAGCATATCATGTCAAGACAAGACGTACTTTATGGGCAAATATTAGCCGACTTTTTGGTATGGTTCCCAAAGGTACACCAAACACGCTCAACACATCTCGTGGCTCCAAAGCTTGAAATTTCGCCAGAGCACCGAGGATTCAAGCCCGAAAAAAGTCGTGCGAGTGTATGCCTCACGATCCTCAAAATAGTGTGCTTAACCAATTTCGAATCCCTAGTTTCAGGAATTTCAAATCCCTCTGAATGCATATACCTCGCATCCCTCAAAGCATGCCACATCGAAAAATTCGAATCCCTTTTGATTCGAATCTCGTAGCTTGAAACCCTTAGATTTTGAACCGCTCAGTCTCCGTTGGTTTCGAATCTCTCGGTCTCAACGTATTTCGAATCCCTCTACAGAGAACCCCCCCCAACGTATCCCATGGATATGAGTTCGCATCCCTCAAGGGATACGAACTTTCGTATCCCTCGAGGGATACGAAAATTCGTATCCCCAAAGGGATACAAACTCACTGTATCCCTTGAGATACGAACTCGTATCTCCCAAGGGATACACGAATTCTTATCCCTCATGGGGATATGAATTTTTTGTTTCTCTAGGGACATGAATTCGTATCCCTACGGAGATACGAAAACTCGTATCCCCAAGGGATACGGAACCATAGTATTCCTTGAGATACGAAGTTTTCCATGCATTATGAGGAGGGATACGAAATTCTGTTGCGTGGTCCCCAAATCTTGCCTACTCTCACCTAATCCACTACTTATAAATACGCCCTTACTCATTCTTTAGAAGTATTGGATTTTGGCTAATTTGACATCTCTTCAAGCTCTTAAAACTCATTAATGTCAGCCTAGTTCTCGAGGAAGAAGAAGCATAAAATCACTTTTTTCCACGACGTAGCATATGACGACTATGACTCAAAAGTACGTGAACGAACTTGTAAACAAATGCATTGATGATATTCGGTGCTTGTAACCTATTTTTGTGAATAAAAGACTAGGAACTCCTTCAAAGTGGACATAGGGCCTTCACGGACTGAACCACTATAAATCTCTGCGTTATTTACTGCATTTCGCACTTCATTTTTTCCACGCTATTCTCGAGTAATTAAAAATCTTTTGGGTGTGACGACCATTTTAGCCACCAATAATCATAAATTCAAGTTATTTAAATAAACTTAATAAATATTTAGTCTCCTTTTCTAATAGATCCTAAAAATGCGCACCAATTTTACTCTATACGTTCATATTAAGAAAAATGGTATTATCTCATTCAGCTATGAAGACGTATAAATTGGATACATAAATTATGTTAATCAACTATAATAGCATAGCTTATTGGTAAGTCAGTTATACTTCGTTTATATAAAGACTTTATTATATATTACATCACAAAATCCATTTTTGACGTCAATAACTCCACAACAAATCTTTTACAAATTTCTTCTTGAATCTTCATACTATAAATCTATATACTAAAACTATTTTCATAATTTTATATTTAGCTTACTGAAACAAGTTACATGAAATCTGTATAGCCTCAAAAGTAAATTAGTAATCTACAGCAGTCTCAATATGTATTATGGCCTCAAATGGTTAATACACCCTTGAATTACACCGTTTATACCTGCTCATTATAAAACAGCTGCACTTTCAAATGGAGTCCAAGCAAAGCAAGTTTCCTGTGCGGGCGAGACTGAACAAATCGGTGGCACAGTCACCATGCATCGGATGCGTGCACGCGTGAAAAGCAAGCAGGGACTTTGTTTTGTTTGTAAATACGAAGGAAGCTTCCGCGAAAGCACACATGAAAGTATCAAGGCGGGAATAGCGCGTGACTGGGGGAAATAAATGGAGGCGTTTTCGGTGACCTCAGATAATTTATTCAGCGTCTGATTATTTATATGCATTCTATATTTATTTATTTTATGTACTATATATATATATATATATATATATGCATGCTGAGCACGAGCTATTAATTCAAATATTATCATGAGCTTCCATATGGACCATATCTCGGTGCAAACTGGTCTGAGCATTTACCATGCCAAACAGCGAGACCCACCTTTCTTTGATGCCACATGCAAAGCTACGGAGCATCCCAAGTGCATAAATTCTGTTATCTATTGCATTTCTGCTAGGATGAATAAAATTAGTCAGACTGTGAAGTAAGTAAAAAAAAAAAAAAAAAAAAAAAAAAAAGATACGAAATGCAGATATATTTTTCTAAACTTATTTTGTTTTACCGTTATTCTTTTTAAAAAATAATTTTCCACCTTGGTTCTTTTCCAATTTTTTTTTTTAATTTTTTTTTTTTTTTTTTTTTTTTTGCTTCCAAATGTAAAAACTGTTACAACTTACAATGTGTATTGAAAGGTATTATGATTTTTATTTGCACAAAACATAACAAGCGATAATAAATTTGTAGAAGTCCATTTTTAAACCTTATATCATCCAAGTATAGTATAATATTGAATTAAAATAATACATCGAGAAAGACGGGAGTTTAGGGATTATTAACCTTTTTAATTTTAATTCTTCATTATTAGTTAAATGGTTATGGAAATTTAGATGTCCTGATATAGTTGCTACTTGGAAAAATATAGTTTCTAAATTTTATAATTCTGGGGGTGAGTTTTTTGTTGCGTCGGGATTCAGTTGGTCCAATAGATTATCTCATTTTTGGAAGTAAATATTATATTGTTTTGATTTTTTTAAGATAGGGTGTAAGGTGACAGTACATTCTGGTAATTCTACCTTCTTTTGGCATGATGCTTGGATTTCTAGTGTTCCACTTAAAATTGAATTTATTGAGCTATTTAATATTTGTGACTTTAAAAATGCCTTAATTGCTGATGTTTATAGAAAGAACCTAGATCCCCCATGGGAGTTTTCATTCTTTAATATTTTAGAGGGGGAACTGTTAAGACAATTGGCCTTATTAAAAGCTAAATTAACCTTATATCACATGGATGATTATAGAGATACCATTAGTTGGGGATTGGGTAAGAGTTCAGTTTACTCTGTTAATTCAATGTATAAACTTATTAATTTTTCTGGTATTTCTTTACTCCCCTTCAAGTTTATTTGGGCATCAAATTCTCCTCCTAAAGCTAATTTTCTTATGTAGCTGATTGTACATAAGAAGCTTAATACAGTGGAGCATTTAAAGAAGAAGAATATTTTGTTAGATGTTAAATATTGTTTTTGTAGTCATATGGAGGAAGATGTGGATCATTTATTTTTTTTCTTGTAATTCTACTAATCATATTTTAACTATGGTGTTAAGGATTTTTGTTATGGTTAGTCTGAATACATTTAGTAATTGCGAAAAATAATGGAATCAGCATAGACTTGTGTATAAATCAAAGCATAGATATGTATTGGATTCATTAGTTATCATCATCAGTTGGTTTATTTGGCTGGAAAGGAACTAGAGATTTTTTCATTCTATCTCAGTGTCCTCTGATAAATTAATTATTAAGATAGTTTATTTCTGTCTAGATTGGATGTCTACTTCGTGCAACAAGTTTTTTAGGGATTCGAGATTTGGTAATTTTTTGCAAAAGGTTAGGTTAAATGTGTGTTTATTTATGAGATTTAATAGCTATTTTAGAGGCAATAGTTTTCGTATTTGTGTTTAAAATTTCAAGTTTTTTGATGATAGTTGGTCTCTTATTAAGTATCTTATTTTTTCTCTTATTACATATATGTATGGATATATATTTATTGGTATATATATATATATATATATATATATATATATATATATATATATGAATACAAATATATTCTTACATATATGTGATGGGTACTAATGGTGGTTGTTAAGTAATTCACAGATTTTCAAGTGGCGGGCTAAAGTTGGAAAACTATATGGACTGAAGATTGGCTTGGGGCTTGGCATTGCTTGTGGAGTTCTTTTTGTTATCGTGTTTTAGATAGTTTTTTTTTGGGTTTGTACCGTTTCATTATAGTGTTTGGGGTGTATGGTTTATAGTATTGGAGTAGATATACTCCTATATCAGGTGGTGGCTTTGCTGGAATTCGATATAGGAGTAGATGGGCAGTGGTTTATCCGGAGCTCATCTATCTACAATCCTTTACTTTCATAGAGTTGTTGCTGTTGTTTTTGAGTATTCGTTTGTTGGTCACCCCTATTATGTTGTACTTGGACTCTGTATTATTGTTATTTTAATATATATGTGTGCTCTCTTCTTTTCAGAAGATCACACATTTTGATTTTTCTCAAAAAAATAATAATAATAATACATCGACGAAGATGATTTTAAACAAGAAAAAAGGTAAAAGGATAACCAAAACGCAAGATTCATCCTATCACCATTTATACTATTTCTCGAAAATTACTGTTCATGGCTAGTTCAACAAATAAAAATAAACAAAACAAAATTGGAATCGATAAGGAGTCTTGTTTTTTATAACAACGGTTTTTTTGTGTGTTCGATAGAAGAGAGAAGCACTATAAGCACATGCAATTTTAAATGTTTTGAATATTTAATTTAACTTTTATTGAAGGAAAATTTTCTCATTTCGGCCAGTTTTAAAAACATATAACAGAAATAGGCCACTTTTGAAACTAATTACAAAAATAGACCACTTTTTTTAAACTTAAGAACATGTTATATGTTGGTTTCAAAAGTGATCTATTTCTGTAATTAGTTTGAAAAGTGGTTTACTTTTGTTATAAGTTTCCAAAACTGGTCCAAATGAAAAAAAAAATTCCTTTATTTAAATATAAAGATTTGATTCAATGATGACTAACTAGTCGCTTACTTTGTCTCCACACATTCACTATCCTTCGCAGTTGTTTATCCTCTTCCTTTCCTCCTCGCGTTTCTTTCTTTGTTCCTCCTCTCTCACCCTTAGCTTTACTATTGTGGTTATGTGGCCTTTTCTTCCTAACTCTAATAGCTCCGAGTCCAATTCTCTTTATTTTCACCTTTCTATTTGTTTTTGTCTGTTATTCTTCCACCCTTTCAACGTTCCTTCACGCACTGTTCTCACAACTATACTCTGACAAAATCTAACTAAAGGTAGAGTCAACACACGACCCCTGCTCTTTTATACCTTGTTTTTTTAGTTTTGGACTACTGAAAGGCAGACCCCAGGGTTCGGATCGCCATGGCTACGTGCTGGTGTGTTTTCCTATTCAGTGTTCTATTTGTCGATCTCTGTAGTTGATTTTGGCTTTTTCCCTGCTGTTGCTTTTTGAATGAGCTAACTTTTTTGTAAGAATCAACTTGTGTTGTATTTTTGTTGGGTAGTGGTTGTTGTTATACTCAGTTCGTTAGTGTCAGTGTTCATTTCCGAGGAGCTGGTGGGTGGCTTTAGGGTTTGGATTTGGAAATTCTAGCACGAAAGTGTGTTGTATTTACAGAGATCTATAGTGGGACCAACTTATATGTGTTTCTATTCTTGGTTTGATTATCCTTTAGGTGGTTGGTGCTAGGGAGTATAGGAGGCAATTGTGTTGGCAGCTAGTTATTTTTGCTGTGTATGCCAAGTGAGTGTGTCATGAGATTGGTTGTGCTTGTAAGGGAGGTAGGATGTTGTCTTGCGCTTGGAGAAGGATCCTGACCAGGCCCGGCCCTGTGCATAGGCAGCCCAAGCGGCCACCTAGGGCCTCGGATCTTAAGCAGCCAATGCCCATTGCCCTGGGCCTCAGGTTGCTTTAGGGCCCTCAAATATCCTTTTAGCTTTCTGTATATGTAATGCTAGCAACAAAGTAGTAAATACAGTAGTGGTGAAGTGGTAAATACGCATGGCTCCTTGTTGGTAGGTCTGTGGTTCGACTCTAGCCTTTGTCATATTGGTTTTCTAACTTTTTAGCCCTTCATTCTTTAGCTTCATCATCATGATTTCGCTAGGTCCTCTAACAACTCAGGGCCGGCATTGATCCTGACTTGTGCTTGGTTATCTGTTAGTATTGTGATAGCCTAGGCTACTTGTCTGTGAAATCAGGTGTACACTTAGGGACTGTTTTCAGCTTGTGTTTGTAATATATGTGGTTCTGTGTTGTTTTCTCTAACATAAGTGTGACTTCCGTGGTAGCTTGTGTTGTTAGAGTGTATTTACTGCTTTTCTAGTTATATTATCATACTACGTGGTGATTTTTTTTGGGTTAGGAATGTATGTAGCAGATAGTCAATTCGATTATCTCCTGAACTATTTTGTACACGTTTTTTGTTTTAATGGAAAAAGTGTTACGGATCACTTTAGAAATCGGTTGGTCTTACCAAGAAAAAATAAGATTTGATTCGAATCAAATAACTTTTTTAGAATAATCAAAACTTAATATGTCAACTCGATTTTTAGTGTACTAGTATTAATTTAATCTATAGAATATTTTTCATAAATTTTAACTTTGAAAATATTTAAATTGTCGTTTGACTATTTCTCGCGAAATGGTGATATTTAGAATTTTACAAAATATGATAATTAGTACATGTTAGTTGATTTGAAATTGGGTCACATCTGTGATTTTGACCGTAATTTTATTTTGTTGTTTCGATTTCATATGTGAACAGAATGTGTGCGAGAAGGCACTTAAAAATGGACATAAACTAAAAACAAGGGAAATTATATGCTTAACCCTTATAACACTTTGAAAATTATAAAAGCTTTCTTTCATGTTTCTGGACAGTTTAAGTTTGCGTCTGCGTCCGACGCCCCGAATGCATCACGCGATCTGATAAAGTGCTAAATGCCATGCCCTTTCATCCTTTATATAGAAAATCCACTTTCGTTTCCTAAATCACCTAACTATCCTCTTCTAATTCAAAAATTCAAGAATTTTTTTAAGCTTTGTCGTCAATCGGTTTAGGTAAGTTTTATAATATTCGCGTTTTTCATATTTTAATCTTCCATATATTAATTTTTTTTTCAATTTTTTTCTTTTTTCAAGAATGTTTAAATAATCTTCTCCCTCGTCCACCTGCACCATCATCGACTAAAACGACGATCAGACGAACACATTGATCGATATCTGTTACGAAAACATCAATATGCATGCTCGCCGTGTTGCATAGTGTTACCAGGAGATTACTACTATATTCAATGACCGAACTGGTGTAATGTCCCATATTTTTGGTAGTCAGATATTTAAAATATTTTACCATTTTAAATATTATATTTGGAATATTATTGGTTTCAATATTTAATTCATTTATTAAAAACAAATTTGAACGTTAAATTTATATTTAATTTAAAACGAGCTCGAAATGGCGAAGTAGTTCATAATATTCAGTTTTGAACCTTGGTTAAATATACTGATCCAATATAAGTCAGAATTATGTGAAACAAGAAAGGTTGGAACCTTGTTGATTATAATTTTCATATGAAAGAGAAAAATAGAGATTTTGTGTTTTAGATTGTTAGGTATGTCCAATTCAAATTTTAAAATAGTCGCTATGGAAATCGTTAATAAACGATAAAGTTTATTTAATAAATTTATATTGGTTTTTATATAATTTGGATAACATTTAACTCAAATTGATGAAATTGAGTTGGATAATTTATGTTTGGAGCTATATGATATTTCTAATTAGGTACTTATGATTATAATATTTTATTATTATTTAATTGAATATTTTGGAATTTAATTAATTATTTTGGAATTTAATTAATATTTTATTTAATAAGGCTTGAGGAGGGCCATTTTACAAACGGTCTCGGTTTTCGATGAAATTAGTTTCATTGGAACCGTAACGTTAAATTATTGCACGAAACCAAACTTCGTGGAGAACTGATGTCGTATGTGATAACGGCAGCTGTAAACGCTCAGTCATTTTCTATAGCGCGTAATTAAATTAAATTAATTTAATAAAGGGGTATTTGTGTACAACTTGAGCAAATTATCGAATTAAATCACGATACCAATTCCGTTGAGTTTGTATCGACGTTTAGAGTTAGTATAGCTAGGTAGTTTGTTATTTTTGGAGATCGGGTATTTTGGTGCACAAAATAGCGTTTTTGACGTATAAAAATAACGTACCGCGAAACAGTCTCGGAAAGCGGCAAAACTTGTGCCATTGGATTAATATTAGTTAGTTATTGTAGGATTTCTATTTTTGTATCAATCGAACTTACCGTTTGATCATGGCAACAATAAACGCCTAGATTTTTATTTAATTGTTAATATTATTTTGGCTAATTTCGACAGGGGTAACTTTAAAGGAATAAACGACTGGCCAAATGAACTCCGATTTTAACGACACAAATTTCATTGGATCCGTAAGGAAAAGGACTAGTAAAATTTCAAAGTTTCTAGTTGATTGGATTTATGTTATGATCGTGGGAAATTAAAACACGTGATTTTTCACCTGTGAATTATAAAGGGATTTTTACAAATGACATCGGAATTCGACGAAACATGTCCCATCGTGTCTGGAATATTTTTTTTATGCTAGGATTAAGAGTTTCATCTCGATTGAAGATCGTACGATGTGGTTTTAATGCGTTACTTAGGAGAAAAGTTTCGATTAATATTTTAATATTCCAACCCTAGCTATATATAACCCATGTAACCCCATACCGTAACATTTTCATGCGTTGAAAGTCAATCTCTTCCCAGCCGCCGCTTTATATGGCCATAATCTACCGTTCCTTTCCCTATCTGATCTTTTTTATCCATGATTGGTTTCACCAAACTCATAACTAAAGAAACGTCAGGCTCATTGAGCTTCACCCGATAAATGGTGGTGATGGGCTTTGGCAACCCATGATGACCAAAATTGGTCCGCGAAGGGCCAGCATTTGAGAAGCTTTTGGGGAAGATTGGGTATGCCGAGTTTGCCAAAACTCCAGGCGTCGGTCGAGCATGAGGTTGCGTGGGTCATGGCAGTCTCCAATCATGTTCAGGCAAAAGAATGGCAGCGTGAGGTGGTTCCGCTTGTAGCATCATGGGTTCGTATACGGGAATAAAAGAGTCGAAGACCTGGGAGGGATAAATATAGTCCGGTCGTTAATTTGCCCTAACCAATGTAACTGCTTTGTTAATTTAGGATTTAGGGATTTGTTAATTTAATTGAATTATATTAAATTAAAAGCTGATAACTCTCGTATATAAACTGCAGATGGAACGAAATTATACAGAGAACAAGTAGAGGAAGGATGGATGCCTGATTCCTTTTTCTAGTAATGACCATATGTATAAAAAAATTAAATTGTTATTAAGGAACTTAATTATAACAATTAAGGAAAGCTGATTATATTTAATTAAATTATGCAGATGGGATCGAGCAATGGAGAAAAAGAAGTCGGACATTCCAAAATAATAGGAATGAAGTCAGCCTATTTATATTTGCTAACCAAATGTAATTATTTTAATAAAAATTGATTTAAGAAATTAATTAATATAATTAATTTAAATTAATATCATGATTTTCTCATATTGGTATATGTTGTATGTATGATTACAGAATTAGACCAAACAAATTATGTTGCGATCGTGACGGCGAGCTCAACATTATGGAACTGATCTGAACAGAAATGGGGACGATAGGAATTTACAATTAAATTAAACGACTGTTCAATTTAGTTGTAACCAAATAGTTTTAGAAATAAATGGAATTAAGGTGAGTCAAACTCACTCAATTCTTCCCAATTATTTTATATAAGTCAGGTTTTATAATTGTGTGATATGGTTGTTAATGGTTGATTGTTTGTTAAATATATATTCATATATTGACTGAACCAATGAAATTAAACGTTGTTTAATTTCAGTGAACAACCAAATCGTTATTCTAACGATTGGACCCAATGAAGGTAACTTACGTTATTGGTCACATTTATAAAATAAACGTGTTTAATTTAATGAATTGTTTTGGTAATGTTAGATAAACTGGCTGATGTTAAATAGTCGTTATTTACTTTATAGAAATAATCAGTTAAATTGAATTGAATCAATTTATGGGAGATAACCTATTTGGATAAAAGGAAGAACAGGTTGGAGGAATCCAACTGGATTCCTCAAATATATTAAATGTTATTCACTTTCATATTAATTATCACTATATGAACTGTTCTGATTGGATGATTGATTTAGTTGTTAATCATTGACTAAAATTTTAACTTTTGTTTTATTTTGATCAATGGGCAGTATTGGTTGAGTAATTGGCAGTATAAGGCATATCAATTAATCATTTCCTAAATATTGATTTACTGTCAGGTGAATCGATAGAAGTGAAGTTATAAATTTTATTTTATAACTGAAGATAGATTTCTGAACCTCTTATTTTAAATGAAAGTTTATTAAAAGCAAATAAATATTTATTATTTATTATTTAAGTTTATAAGTAATTATTAAATAATTCTATAAAGTAAATTTCTGATGTTAGTTAGATTTATAAGCAAGAGAGAAGAAATTTACCTAAAAATTAAGAATTGGATAATTGTTTATAAGAACAATTAAATGGAATTATTTAAATTAATTATATTATTAATTTACAGTGTGAACTAACTGGAATCAATTACCGAAATAACTTTGTTTTGAGTTGACAAAGTTAACCATTTTAACTGGAATTTGATTATTAAATTATTTTGTTTTGAACTAATCTAGTGACATAGTTTAACGAATATTAATTTTAATTTCAATAAGATTTTAAAAAGGAATTTACTGATTGTTTTAGTTAATAAAAGAAGTTAACTACTGCTACAGTAGTTAATGATTGAAGTAAATTATCATTTTAATTAATAATAATTTAAGAGGTTACTTTTTAATTGGAATTCACTTAAAAAGTAATCGAAGTTAAAATGAAATCTAATTGACTTGTGAAAGGAGCTATGAACGGTTTTTATATTAAAAACATGAGTTTTTGTAATGAAGTTAAAAAAGGGATTTTAAGCGAACATGATAGCTTAAAATGAATGTTTACTTAATATGTGAATTAAATAAAGGAAACTGAGATAAAAAAGGTTTTATAATAAACATGAGTTTTGTGATAATCCCAAACTCCCATAATACGAAAGCAAGGATAATCATTGGAATATAACATAGAAACAATAGCCACAGAACAAAAATATAGAATTACAGCAGAAAATGTACATCAAATTACACTGGGAATAATTTGTCATCAGTGTAACACCCCACGCCCGTTAAGGTCACTCACAAAGGGAATGCCTTAACTTTGATGGAGCATTTGAGTAAACAGAATAGAATATTACAAGACATATATAAAAATAATACTTGAAAAACTTTATAACTTTATTGCAGCGAACAGAAATCAGTTTGGTTACAACTTTACCAAAAACTCAAGTACATATATATCAGCCTTGTTCAAAAGCCATCAGAGCACAAAACGTTAAAATCATAATCCCCACCAAAGATGCCAGAAAAAGACAAGCCATACTTTAAGCACTTCAAGCACTCCAAGCAGGAAGAAAGACCCGGATCAAGCTAGAGTATTCCCTCCTTGAAAACCTGGGGGCGAAACGGAAGAAAAGAGGTGTAACAACAAGGGTCGGACATAAAGTCTGGCAAGTCCAGTGACTTTCAGTTATGAACAGATAATAATGTCATGGCATGCAAATAAAACTGGATGAGAGATGACAGGAAACATGAATAACAGATATACTTAGGTTAAACAGAAGAAACATGATGATATTACTTTTCACTTCTCTGCACTAATACTAGTATAACAGGATTAGGTGTTACCCTAATGTCTAAACAGAAATAGAAACAGAGTAATGGGCCTTTACCACCCTAACAGAAGGTACAGTAACATAATGCTAATAATGGGCCTTTACCACCCGAACAGAAAGTATAGAAACAGAATGCTAGTAATGGGCCTTTACCACCCGAACAGAGACAGAAACGGAAACAGAATAATCCCTACGGAAACAGAATGTTAGAATTAGGTGTACACTAGTAAATGGGCCTTTACCACCCCAACAGGCGGTACCACGCAGAAACAGACAGGTGTTACCAACCAACAGAAACAGACGGTACCCCACAGAACAGACAGAACTAAGTGTACCCTAAATCCTACCCCACGCGATCGGCTCCCTAATACATAAATACCCTGTGCCAGCCCCACAAAAGGGTGTATCATTCCCTAAATTGGCAACCTTTGAATGACACAGACCTATTTATAGATGTCATGGCGTCTTACATCCTCAGAGGCAGACCGGGATCCATGCACGCACACCTGGTTGGAACGCACCATCAACACCCCTCGCCATTATCAGAATGAACCGCTTATAATTAGTTCAATAAGCGTGCCCGGACCCTACCTACTGTTGGGTCAAAGTTTTGATACCAGAATGGGTTACTGACTAATATGGGTCCCAAACAACAGATGACACAAGTATTTTCCCTCCTAACCTTGTGCCCCCAGACTAACAGATTTCAGATTAACTTGTTTACAAGTTCAGACATACAGAGTTCAGGTCAACTAGTTCACAGATCAAAAAATCAAGTTAATAAGTTTTCAGACTAACGGATCAGACATACAGATTTACCAGATTTACAGACTTGTCTAACTTTGTACTGGGCCTACAGATTCATGAAACGGGTTTATTAATTTCATTAGTCCAGTTGGTTTAACCCTATCCACCCAACACGTTTTAGACATCATATTTATCTCAGATTTTCATTACTTAAATATTAATGCCCAAACCTCTCACATTAGACTGACAGTTTGCAGCTACTGGTTAGGCCGGTTGGTTCCGGGCAGATTTCTGCCACAAACTGAGTCTAACCTCGGGTTTCAAGCATGTTATGACTAACTTCTCACATTAGAACCTATTGTTTGCGGCCACTGGATGTGCCGGGCGGTTCCGGGCAGGATTACGCCGAAACTCATTCTAACCTCGAGTTAGCCAAGTTTGTCTTTACGGCCAATTAATTAATAATTTACCATTTATGCCCATGCCTAATATACATGTCAATTATTCATAATTATAGCCAATTCAGATTATGTCAACAACAGACTAAATATATCAACTCAGCAGATAACAGATTTCGCAGATTAGGCGACTTAACAGATTTAGCAGATTAAGCAATTTAGCAGATTTAACATATAACGGATTAGGCATTTTCAGTAGACTTAGCAGATGACAGATTTAACAGATGAACAGATCTAGCGGATTAGGCAATATAGCAGAACTAGCAAATTAGGCAATATAACTGATTTAGCAGATAACGGATTGGACAATTTAACGGATTTAGCAGATAACAGATTTAGCAGATTATATATATATATATATATATATATATATATAACTCTATTTATCTATGTTGGATCTAGATTAACCCTAGAGGGGGGGTGAATAGGGTTTATCACAGTTTTTAAAATGAATTGAAAAACTGACAGGATATTAAAATAATAGACAGATCACAGGAAATAGCAGAAACAGAAATGCAGAAAATAAATCACCCACAGATATACCCAGCTTCGGCAAAACCCTGCCTACTGCTGCATTTCTAAGGTTTCTACTAGGTGATAGAACAGATCCCGCATACAAGACTATGTACACTCGCAAACCCTGCTCCTATTCTAAACCTACGCTCAAAACCGTAGACTGATCGATATCCCCTCGACCATATTTCCCCTGATTACAACCCCGTAACCAGTAACCCAGATTTTACAGACTCTGTCAACTGCCAGTTAAACACCGAACTGGTTTCCCCTAGATTTTTATAGAATTCAAGAAACTGTTTAGATGATTTTCAAAGCAAAATAGAAAATACAGAACAAATTAAAAATGAAGAACCCTAGGAGTTAAAATAAAGGGTTATCCCCTTTTAAACTTGGCCGGCCCATTTATTTATTTGCCCGATCCCTTTGTCTCTGAAAAAATGGCGGCTCTGGTGATTAAACAAATCTAGGGTTTCTCTCCCCAAATCGATCGATGCTTGTTTGATGAAGATGATTCTCTGGTGCTTGAAGATGTCGTTGCCCCTGTTCTTCGATTGATTTGAGTTGGCTTCTGATCGAAAATTAATTGTGAGTATTTGAATTTTATTTCTCTGACTGCTCTTGATTTTGTTGTTAATTTTCGATGACTTGTCGATGACGGTAGGTGTAGTTTAAGTAGGATTTTAAATCCCTTAAACTCCCTCTGATTTCGCATATGTGATTTGATCTGATTACGGTTTGGTTTCTTGTTTCGATATAAAATGCCAATGATGTAGTTGGTATTTTTGTAGGGTAAAATAAACCCTAACACACTATGATTTCAATTGTTGATTTCAATTGTTGATTTCAATCTGAATGACGTTGCTTTCCCCTTTTGCTTTATTGCCTAAAATTGCTCGGCTTTGAATTGCATACTGATTTGTAACAATGGAAACAAATAAATTGTTTCATTGATTTGTGCTTTTTGATTTTAAACAGTCTCGGCTTGAAATAAATTGCGTTTGTTTCCAGATTTGGCTTGAATTGATTGTCCCCTGAAATTTCTCTTGTGTGATCATTTCTGGAAAGTAATTTGTTGCCTTTTTGTTCATCATTAAATACGATGCATTGATGGATTAAATAAAAGATTTCTTGCTAAGTTCAACTGTGTGACATTGGTCACCTTAGTTTGGTTTCTGAAATTCTCCATGAGTGCTTTTAAACTTGTAAACCATTCTCTGAAATTCCCTTGCACATTTCTGGAAAAAGCAAAATAAAAACTTGCCAAAAAAAAATGAATAGCTGATTTTTAGAAAGTCTGGATTATGTTTATTTCCTTTCCCTTATGAAATGTTGCCAAAATAAAGTTGATTCATTTCTTGCCAAAAACAGAAAACGTGAATTTTGCAATTGCATAGACCTGTGCTGTATATCAATGCTGAACTGATCATACTGATATGCTCCATTTATAGACTTGATATTTTTCCCAAAATGAATTTCTTGCTTAATTTCTGAAATGGATCTGGCCATATTTGCTATTTTGTGTATTCATATACTCCCTGTTGGTTGAACTTGGCTGCTAATACATGAGTCATGCACAATTCAATTTGCATGCACTTACACCATTCATGTAACTGCTCCATTTATGTTGGCATCCCTTATTGAACATGAGCTGCTGCCTTATATCATGTTGCCATGCTCCATTGTGTACATTAAAGAGCTGTTGTTCATTTAGCTGCACATGCTAAATGTTCTGATCTTTGTTTGTTCACCTGAGCTTCACCATTGTTGTTGCCATTGCTTGTACATGCTGCTATTTTTAAAAACTTTGACTTTATACTATTAACTCGAGGCATTTCTTTGAGGCTGCCATATACTTTGCATTGTGCATATATCATTGCTTGACAGTGGATTCATGCAAGCTCGATTGTTTTGTTATGAATGTACTTGATCACCAGCTTGTTTCACCATGCTTTGCTTGAATCTGACTTGTGTTCTTCTAGACCATGTGTAGTTTCCATATCCATATTAACATGTATAACCCTCTTGACCATGCTGTTTTGCATTTGCTGTTTACACTTGAACCTGTCTTGATGTGTTGCCATGTGCGCACATACATGAGACCATTTCTACCATATCAATGCTCTGTCCATTTCGTACATGCTGCTATGCTTGTAGCAGCTCGACCATTCTTCATTGAACCATGTTGAGTTGGTTCATATTTGCATTTGCTTTGGCTGTCTTGATGCACTGCTATCTCATGTGTGCTCGACCATATTTTTGAACTTTGAAAGTTTGATATGAACTTGGCAAGTTTTATCTGAACTTGAGTGTTGTTGCATGCTTCCTGAAACTTTGCATTTTTGTTACTTTAATATTGTTGCTAGCCTTACGCTCGACCACTCCATGCACATATATATATATATATATATATATATATATATACACACACACGATTTTGTATATGTATATGTGTGTGTGTGTGGCTTGGAATATTTTTGCTGATTCATTTGTGTTTGCCATGCGCTGAGTCAAGAAGGTTCATGTGGCTACTCCTCAGTTGCGCGCTGATTGGCATGGCAGTGCACACGTGTATATTTATACACGTATGTTTATGCAGCCATCAGTCAAGTTTTCCTGTCCCTGCATTGTATATACATACTGTCTACCTTGTGGTATTTACAGTGTATCACTGTGAATATCACAAGCTGTCTAGACACAGATTGATGGTTTTATAAATCAGATCAAGTCATGAAAAATGATGAGAAACACACCAGAAAACTGAGGCAAATAAAATTTTTAAAAATAAAATTTATATTCACATGTATTCAGTTTTATTCTTGTTGCAGTGTACTGTGTGTTTCTATTTCATGTGACAGGTATGAAGATGATGACTGGACTGACAGAGAAGAGCTGTGAAGACTGAAGACAGAAGACAAACAGTGTGTGTATGGCAGTGAAATTTATGAGTTGATGAGAGTGTCTGTATATGTGAAATGTGAATGTATATATAAATTGTATATGAGTGAGATGAGAACTGTAAAGAAGAGTACTGTATATGAGACTGCATATGAGTAGAAATGAAATTGAAATGTGAGATGTACAAATAGTGGAGTTACAAGAGTTGTACTGTTTGAATGTATGGAATAAAATATTTATATTTAAACAAAATACTGTTGAATATTTGAATTCATGTGAAGTCGTATTTTATTTAAATTTGAATATTATATTCCTGTCTGTAATTTATATATAGAATAGTACAATAACAAACACATTTAAAATAATATTTATTTGGTTGTTATCATCAAACAAAAATCATATAATTGTGTATACAACACCGTTATATACAACAATCTCCCCCTTTTGATGATGACAAACAAATAAAAGATTTTGAGCACAATAAATGTGTTTGACAATGAATCTTGAACTCCCCCTATTTATTAGCCCCCCTACAACAGAGAACTCCCCCTATAACTGTGCACGAGTGAAGTGAATGAATTTAATAAATTTTCAAAATTAAGAATATTTATAAAATATTCACTCATAAATCAAAATCTAATCCATTCTCCCCCTTTTGTTATCATCAAAAGGATTCAGAATTTAAAATATAGATGAAAAATGACTAACAATCACAATATCAGCTTAAGAGGACGAACAGTTATCATAAATCTCAATCAGTCAAACAAAAATCATAATATTCTGAGAACAGGTGGCATATTTCACATTTTAGAGAGTGACGGATTTACGATGAATTTCACACATAATGGAAAGAGTTAAAAAAAAACAAATCATTTCCAATTATTTTCAAAAGATTTTTTATAAAAATAAAGCACAAAAACAGTGATGGATTTGGACTATAATTATAATTTCAACTTAAGTGACAAAATTAAATAATCTCAAATCCCAATAGCTATCAATCAACAAATCATAATATGTCATAAAATATTAACACATTTCACAAGTTAGAAGATGGATTGATAGGCTGGTTTTCATATACCGAGGAGAAATTCAGATTTATTTCAATTTATAGCACATTATTTCCCTTTTCTTTTATTTTTATTTAAGAGCACCCTGACCACGCATAACCAGGGCTTGGATTTTTAAATGAGGTCAGTCGCAGCTTAAATTATAAGTTGTCTCTTAACCATGCATGACCAGAGCTTGGATTTTTAAATGAGGTTAGAGACAGCTTATGCATTAATCATATATTTTAACATTTTCAGCTTAAAAAAGGAAAAAAAATCCTCGGTATATACAACCAATATATGGATGATAGAAAATGGGGTAGGTACGGAAAATGGACTGTGAAATAAATTTCTAAATTAATTATATTATGAAATATGATCAACTGTACCGAGATCATTGAAAATTTTCAATTGTCACTAGTTCTGAAAAAATAGCATAGTCCCATTTCTATCACAAATATTTCCACTGTTTTTTCAAAAAGATTTTAAAACATATTAACTCTCCACATTAATATAAAATTATCATGGATGGCAGAATGATGATAGATAAAGGAAATGGTCGTGAAATAATTCCCAATTCAAAGATATTATAATAAATGTTCAACCATCATGAAACTCTAAAAAAAATCTCCTCTTGATGTGAAATATATTGCAGTCATAGTTCATCACAATTTCAAAATCTAATAATAATTTTGATGAATTATAAATACACCTCAATTTGGATATTGATTTCAATCTCTTAATGAATAATCAATAAATAATTTTAAAATTGAAAATCAATTACTAGAGGGATATGAAGATCTATACAAGACATGAGGGATTAAGAAATATATACATGATGAGAATAAGGAAAAAAATTTCAGCACTTCCTAATCCGATACCACTTGTAGTCTCTATTAATGAGGATTGTAACAATACACTGGATACAAACCAAGATATCACAGACAACAGAATTTTAGAACCCAAGCAGACAAGATAACAAATTAGGAACAATAATTTCATCTATTAAAGCAGCAGTCACAAAACAGACAGTTATTTGAAAACATTTTTCAAAGACAGTATCAGAGCAGCACAGATAACAATAGCACATCAAACTTGTCAGAGGAAGTTTCTGAAGGTCACAAAACATGATTCATGATTCAAGATTTAAAAATATAGTTTATTTTAAATCATTTGAGGGAATGTGAAAAACTCAAGATTCAATGAATCGATCACACCAAATTATTAGTTTCACATTCAAGAAATGTGTGTGGTTCAGCAAATCAATAATTTCAAGTGATTTTAAACAAACAAATACTCAAATCAAATCATCATGAAATAACAGTGATTTTCAAAGACCATTTTTCAAAAGAAATTTTCAAGATATTTCTAACAAGTATAAGAGAAATTTCAGATCATTTACATCTAGTTTGAGAGGTATTCATGATCCAGAAAATTTAGAAAATAATTTATTTGAAATCACTTGAATCAGTGTCAAGTTTTGAGACATAATGAACAATCACACAAGATTGATAATTTCAAAATTTAGAGGTGTGTGATATTCAGAATATTAAGAATTTTATATGATTTCAAACAAATAAGTTTCAACAATAATGATCATGAATAAAATGAAATTCAAGATGTATCACTGTAATTCACGCCAATCCAAAAAAACAATGAAATTATCACAACTGATAAGTAGCAGTGTGATGTAATGAGTATAACATTTTAAGTTTTTTTAAAATGAATTAGAAGACACCCAGAACAGCAGAGGTGTGAGTAATTTCACAAATTTTTTAGATCTTAAAAAAATTTAGAATTCAGATTAACAGTGTCCAAGATATAACATGAATACTTCAGCACTATTAGGAATTCATGGAAAAGAAAATAAACTTCAAAGCAATTGCAGATATTTACAGTTTAAATTCAAGATGTGAAAATGATTAGAACGTGAGACTTTATTCAACTAAAGCAAATTTCCAAACAATTATCAATACTGCAATTGGAAGTAAAGAAAGCACAGAATAAGAAGAATATGGCAGTGACAAATCAAAAGAAGGAGGATAAAAGAAGAAATACACTAAAAAATATTTACAAAGATGAGTTCAGAGATTATACCTGAAATCCATGTAAACCATAATCCCTGATTCAGCAAGCTTGGCTAAGGAACTGTGAATAATCTGAAGATATGAAGCAGTTTGAATTCAGTTTCTCTTTAGCAAAGCAGTTCCTCGGCCTCCTTTGGTACCTAGCAGTTTGTAGAATCGAGTGGTCTAACAAAGGTTGTAAAACCACTCACAATTGTATTCATTTGTTTTGGTACCCAGACTTGTTTATATAATAATCCATTCGAATTTACCTTTGTACCCTTTGGAACCCAAATCTGTTTGAATTTAATGAAGTTCGTTTTATTTCTTTTTGGGATCCAGGATTGTTTTGATGGATTATTATAAAACATACTCACATCACATTTTTGGGATCCAGGATTGTTTTGGGATCCAGGATTGTTTGGACGACCCCAAGAAGCTTAGAAAGGATGTTATTTTTCTTGTTAACAAGTTGAGAAAGGCCATGTAATTTGTTTTGCATTTTATATTTTGCTTTTGTTATTTGATACTTCTATTTCTGCATTTGTAAAGTGAATTATGAAATATGAGTTTTTATTTCTATGTCGTATTATGTATTTTGTATTCTGTATTTAAATATAATTAACGTAAATAAAATAATGATATAAATAAAATAATAACTTTTCCCTTTTTGCGTTGTCCCTTTCGTAAAAAGAACGCATTTCCCTTTCGTGAACTTGGCCCTTCCCTAACCCCTTCAATATCCCCTTTAATTTGACTCGTTCAGATTAAAAAAAGGCATCCTATGGGTAAACACTTGGCTCTCACCTTTGGACACCTAGCTAAATACTCAAAATTTTATATTTACATATAACCATGTACTTTGGGCATGTTCCCTTTCTATCGCCATTTTCGTTCTTTCCGTTTATTCCTTTCCTTGCATTATATGTTTCGAACTTCAAAATAACAGAGAAAGTAATATTATCTTCATAAAATGGCCAAACAAAATCTAAACTCGTTTATACTCTCATTTAATGTCCATTAGTAATTTTGATCACCAATGTCAACTTTAGGCTGAAGTCACAACGTGGAAATTGGGTGTCTCGATGAATGGGTTCATGATGACTGGTTGGATAGTCGTGATGTGACAGGAGTTAGGCTAGTTTTGGGATCAACTACGGGAATTTCAAGGGGTATCAATGAACCCTTAAGAAGAAATGGAGTGGAAGGCTTGATATTGGTTTCTGGTGGAGTTTGATGATCCTACAATGATAGTGGTGGCCAGAATTCAATCTTGAACGCTGATACGTTTTGGGCTTCACGGAGGAGCTACAAGGCTTAGCCTTTAGTGAGGTTTATGAAAATTGAAGGGAGGTGGCTGAGGAACCCTCTTATAGCAAAATGACAATCTCTAGTGGCCAACCGAGATAACATATCGGTGATGATGAGCGCGATCGGGTGCTCACAGATTATGGCTTGATCCATGTCTGAGGGGAAATAGGGCTAACTAACAGGTAGCCCATGTTACACATGGGAATTAAAAATCGTGGATGTTGTAATTTTGACTAATTTTATTAATTTGTTAATCACCCGTATAGTCTGATTTTGTGGTCTTTCATTTTATATCAATTGTGTGGTAATAAAATTTTAAAGTCCAACAGCGAGGAGCTACATGGATGACATTCGAACAAGTGTACACATGGTTTGAGTCATCAGTTGGTGCAAAGGCAGGCTCAGTATAAGGTATGAGCGTTTTTTAAGATAAGATTTGATCATATGGTTCTGAAAACAAATGTAATAATGTAAGAATAGTGGAAATAAAGTGAGTATTTTGAAAGTGACAATAGCATGAACTAAAAGGAGAAAAAGTATGAACAAAAGAGGTTTCAAAGAATTAGCCAGCAAAGATGAAGAGGGTTGTTAACCTATTAGTTACGCAGACTGAATTTAGTACTTCGCCTTAACTAAATCAGCATCAAAGCAAAATAATGCATCTGGACAAAATGTGCTACTAATTCATCTTAAATAAGTCAGCATCAAAGCAAAATGAATAAACAACATTGTTAACCAACCTTTTGACAAGGCCATTATGTTTTGGCCTGGACATCTGGATTGCTCATGGCTCGAGCACGGACTCGTACAAACTTGGACAATGTGTTAGAACGATGTTCGCTTAGAAATTGTAAAATGACCCGTCTTGGATTGATAGGCTCCGAGAATCGTCCGATAACCCGAAACAGCCTAATCGGCTTATTGGATCACTATTTTCTTAATTGATCATGCACAAGATTAGATCAATCATTTCAAAAAAGCATAATTGGCATGATCCGATCATCAAAAATGCATGATCGTCTCATCGGATCACTCAGAATTCATTGATCGATCTTTTCATAAATCAGATCAATCACTTCAAAAAACACGTGATCGACTCAAGGAGATCACTCAGAATATGTGATGACCACCCACAACTCTATCACTTGACAAGGGAAATAGTGCGTTGAAAGACATGCTAAGCAGCTGCGGACAATCATCAAGATAAGATAACATAATGCAAAACATGTCGTACAACTCGTAACGCAAAGATAACATATAATATAACATATACAATAAGCTATAATACTGAAGCATATCCGAGCAGAAACTTGAACTTTCATAACAACTAGAAAGAATATCCAAACACCCTTGGACTACAACATACATGTCTGTACAAATTTGCCTCACTACAACACTCAAAGAAAACACCAACATAACAGCGGAAATATCCAATACTAGAAAGAAGAGAATAATACGCCAGCCTCCTGCTCGTCATCGCACAACAACATCATTTCACCAAGATCTATCACCTGTCACCTGCAACTCAGTTTGCCTATCTACAACCGGATGAACAACCCAAGGTAATAAGAGGAAAACATAAAACCTCGAGTCAGACAACAGTCTTAATAAGCAATAAAACAGCTATCTAACATCATCAATAAAGTATATAAGAATAGGCAGGTTAACTAACCAATCTACCCCAAAATACCAGAGAAGAACCCAAATCCGTCTTTCCCACATCTGACAGTGATAGCCTTTACAACAAGCATTTGAAACAACGATGCATGTAACACCCTAAGTCCCACATCGTGGAAGCTTGTGTGAAGTGGGTACTTATATTGTATAGCCCATCTCTTACTAATGCCGAGGCCTTTTGAGGAACAAAACCCCACACCTATACAGTGGCTAAGTTGGGGACAATATCTTACGCGAACGGAGGTGCAGCCTGTTACAGTGGTATCAGAGCCAATACCCAGCCGGAATTGTGGCTCCTGTGTGGACCACATCGCCTGGGTGAGGTGTTTGTGAGCCAACGGGGACATTGGGCTCTGTAGGAGGGGAGAATGTAACACCCCTATGTCCAACATCATGGAAGCCAGTGTGAAGTGGGTACTTATATAGTATAGCCCATCTCTTACTAATGCCGAGGCTTTTTGAGGAACAAAACTCCAAACCTATACGGTGGCTAAGTTGGGGACAATATCTTACGTAAACGGAGGTGCGGGCTGTTACAATGCATCCATGGAAATCAGAAGCAACCAGACAATAGCAATTATAGCAACTAGTTATATCTCACGTAAATCATCCTAATCGAGATCAACATTCCTCAAGCACAAGCCCCGAAGGTCTAAACCAACATCACACAAGCACCCAAGAAACATCTCCTTCGACATCAGACAAATTAGGTGAGATGGTATAAGCAAAACAACCAACATTCGTGACTATGGCTATCAAATCATATCCTACTTCGAAACCATCGTTAATCGAATGACGACCAACCTTACCATACGTTAAGGGCTAATGGTAAACCTGGTTCTAGCAAAAACTTTATATGTCTTTCAACGATACGTATCTAGGCCCTTCAACGATACCTAGGGTACTCGACTAGCAACCATCCGGTCTTTTAGGTTCCCCTACTATACCCTTGCTTTGAACCCGCTAAAACCTAAGGCAACGATAAACTCTCATCTTTCAATATTTTTTAACCATCCAACCTAATGACTATTTATAGCTCAAGCAACCTTCTCAAGCAACCATTATCCATCAACTCACTACTTTGAGTTGTCTTCACATTCGTTTCATTACGACAATCAATGAACACATCACTATACTTCGAACATTTCTACTTGAACTCACATTGAAGGCACAACCATCGTCGACCCGAAATATACATCATTTGGTCGATATACCATTTCATAGCATTTCTAACCTTTTAGCTATGAAAAATAAACCACAACATTTAATCCTCCACTCACAGCGTTTGCAAATGTTGTCTTTTCCCCTTAGGTAGTTCACGACCTAGCTTCACTGGACCAACGATCCATCACTTACACCAGCTCGTCAACGACCTGACCCATCTTCGCCTCACCATGCAAGCTGACCCGACCTGACTCACCCAATGACCTGTCAAGTAGAAGCTTCAACGACCCGCCTCTTGTGACGACTGCACACAACCCCTGCACTAAACAAGAGGAATAATGCGCTAAAAGGTGTGCCGGGCAGCTATGGACGATCATCATAAGTAAATAACAAAATCGGAACTTGTTGTATAACTCATAGCGCAAGGATAAATTATAGTAGAAAATATATAATAGGTAATAATAGTGAAGCATCATATAACCAACTTTTGAAACTTTTACAACATCCTAAAAGATTATCCAAACATCATAGGAAATACCAAAGTTTGTACATAAAGCCTCACTACAACACTCAGAGCAACTCAAACAACAGAAACAGAATCAATCTGCCTTTCTTATTAATGTAAAAGACCTAACGTATCAAATGAATGGCTTAACTCAAGTGAACAAGTCCCAGCACTCCCAGGTTTCCTGGTTGCTAGACGAAGATTAATTCGGTTGCTTTCCTCTTGCGTCCTTTTCCCCGTTATGGATCGGTCCAATCCTTGGATTGATGGGGTAAGCTTACTTATCGGCACCGCCTATTATATATTTGGAAAGTACTTGATAGTAATAAAATTGGTACATAAGCCTCAAGATCGCCTCCGAACTGCAACATCGTCCTCATTAAGCTATCACCTGTCACCTAGTTTGCCTATCCACAACTGGATGAACAGCCCAAGGTAATAAGAGGAAACATTAAACCTTGAGGCAGACAACAGTCTTAGTGAGAGATAAAACAACTAACAAACATCAACAATAAAGTATATGAGAATGGATAGATAAACGTACTACTCTACCCACAACACCTTAGAAGAACTCAACTCCGTCTTCCCCACATAGGACAGATAGCCTTTACATCAAACACTTCAGCCATTCATTCATGGAAACCAGAACAAACATTCATTCGTGGAAATCAGAAGCAAACCCCACTGGCACTCATAGCATCAAAATTATATGTATCTCACGCAAACCATCCAAATTGAATTTGACATCCCTCAAACACAAGCCCCAGAAGCCTAGACCAATATCAGACAAGTACCCGAGAAACATCTCCTTCAACGTAGGACAATTTATGTGAGACGGTACAAACAAGACAACTAATCAACCATGACAGACTCTGGCTATCACTGCCAATCCTGCTTCGAAACTATCGTTAATGGTATGAAGACCACTCTTTCCATATGTCAAGAGCTAATGGTAACCCTAGTTCTAGCATAAACTCCATAACGATACGTATGTTTGTCCAACATTTACAAGTAGGCCTTTCAATGATACCCAAGGTACTTGACCTACAACTGGTCTTTTAGGTGCCCCTATTGTACCCTTGCTTTGATCCTGCTAGAACTCACGACAACGATAATCTCTCGGCCTTCGCATCTCTAGTCATCCAACTCGACGACTGTTAATAGCTCAAGCAACCTTTTCGAGCAACCATTATCCACCAACTCACTACATTTGAGTTGCCACCTCATTCGTTATTCTATGCCAATCAATGAACACATTGAATACTTCAAATATTCCCACTTGAACTTACTCCGAAGTCAAAATGTCACCAAGCCAAATTACATCACTGCACTGCAACTATGGTTCGGGGATTGGCCCCGATTTTTTTCCAGGCCTTTTTATTTAAATCTGGGTCATACCCAAAAATATAAATTTTTCAGAATTGACCTTGTGTCTGCTCGACAAGCCATAAGTGACCGACCCGTCCATTACATGCACGACTAACCCGAAACCCTTCCAGGCCAGTCAAAAATCAAAGTCGACCGACCAGGCTCTTCCACCAAGACTGACCGACTAGTGCACCAAATCTCGATCGAACCGTCCCCTGATTCAATGACCGACCGAGCACCTAACCAGTGACCGACCCGACCACTCCTATGTGCTTGACCGACCCAATCATCTTACCCCTGACCGACCCGTTCAGGCTACCTGCTAACCGACTAGAATCGGAGCTAAGTGTTCGACCGACCGACCCGCCTTGATCGACCGACCACCCCTAAGACTTACTTCCCAAGCCATTCTCCATGCCGACTGACTAGCTCCCTACCGACCAGAAACTTGAATAGGCCCTATTCACCCCTGAATTCAACCAAAACTTCGCCAAATGATTAATTCAACGAAACTAACTCATCTGTTTCATCCAATATAGCCACAAGCATGTTATGAAATCAATAACAACCTGAATATGACGATTTCCACCAAAATTATGCAAATTTCACCAAAATCATGATAAACGAACATATAAACTAAATTATGGATCTAACTTGCATAAACATATAAAATAACATAGAAATTACTGGTTTTAAGTTGCTACATTAGATATTGTGGCGATTCATATGAAATAAAACTTACCATGATGTAGATCTATGAGAAAACATTTGAATTTGATGAAAAACAAGATCAAGCATTCATATACTTGATTGAGTCCATGTGAGAGATGCATATCACTCACCAATTCTCCAAATTAAAAAAACGGTGAAATTAGATACCGAATAGCGAAGAACTTGATCCAAATCCTTCGATTTGATGAACTCTCACTTCAAATGATGTAGATCTAGCTTCAAATGGTGTAGATATCGAATTCCCTTCCTTAGATCTTGATTTTAATGGTAGAAAAGTGTTAGAGGAAGGAGGAACACAAGGCCATGAAATGAGAGAATGGAGAAAGTAAACTATTTTCAATATCTCTCACCCCCTATTTATAGCTTCCACCAACCCACTAATGGGCCTCCCCAAATCAGCCCATTATGGCTTACAAAACCTGAACAACCAACTAAAAAAGGCCCTTAAAACAACGATTTCTCCCAAACCGTTGAGCCAAATCTTTAATGTGACCACTCTTCGGAAAGGGAATCGTCATTTCCTATCTAATGGCATAGGTTTCAGCACTTGATTTGACCTGAGTCAAAAGTTATGCTACGTACAAGGCTGACAGGGGCAAAATGGTTACAAACAAAGTTGGTAAAAATTATGGACATGTCTCACATCCCTATAAGCATCATATTAGAAATATGAGAATGATCCAACCCTTAGGGAATAAAATAAAAATATTTTATGATCATCCGATACGTAAAATGTGGGCTGTTACATCTCTCCTCTGAGCAGAACGATCCGATCTAAATGCAACGAACGACCTGACTTCAGGACCGACCCAATGCTTCTGCAGCCCGCCCTTTTGAGGCTCCCTCGACCCATGACCTAACTTCTCTATGACCTGGCAACGTACGACCCGAAGCCTTCGACCTGCCCTGCTTCACTTTAGCTTGCTTCGAACGATCTGGCCCCCAACGATCTGGTGCCACGACCTAAAATCCACGATCCGACCTTACTCTAGACTACCTAACTCATTTCTTGAGTAACGAGCCATGATCTAACACTGCCATGCCAGATCATCCTAAAAAAAACAACCCGACTCCAGATCTGACCAAAATAGCTCCAAACTTGACCAAATCATCACCAAACGACTACATCGATTCAAACAACTCATCCAAATCATCCAATTTAACAGTCAACACTTTATGAAATCATCAACAACATCAAAATGACAATTATTCATCAATAACCATATGAAAATTCACCAAAATCATGATAGGCCAATAAATAAACAAATATAATGGATCTAACTTGCATAACATATGAATTAACATAAGAATTACTAGTTTTAAGCTGCTAGATTAGATCTTATGGTGATTCAAATGAAAATATACTTACCTTGATGTAGATCTATGTGAAAATAACTTAAAAATGATGAAAATAAGATCAGAAAACCCATATACTTCATTGAATCTATGTGAGAGATGTCTATCACTCACCAAATCTTTGATCTAGCTTCAAAATGATGAATCACGAATTCGAACAGCAAAGATCTATCTGTAAATCACTAGATTAGATGCGATCTTCATTCACTTGATGTAGATCTAGCTTTGATTGATGTAGATCTTCAATCTTCTCCTTAGATCTAGATTTTAATGGTGGAAAGATGTATTTGATTGAGCAAGGAGGGTCACCAGCTCAACCAAATGGGAGAATGAAGAAAGTAAACTATTCTCCATGCTTCTAACTCCCTATTTATAGCCTCCCGCCAACCCATTAATGGGCCTCCTCAAATAATCCAATCAATGGCTCACAAAACCTGAACAGAATTTGTGAAACACTAAAACAGCGATTCCTCCCAAACCACTGAACCAAATCTTTAATGTGACCACTCTACGGAATTTGAAACATCATTTACTTTCCAATGAAATCAATCTCAGCTCCTGATTCCATCCCAGTCAAAAGTATTTCCTGTACAAAACTGAAATGGGGAAGAAATGGTCATAAATAAAATTAGTAAAAATTATGGACATGCCTCACATGCCCATAAATAACATATCAAAATATGAGAATGATCCAACCCTCAGGGAATTAAATAAAAATATTTTATAATCCTCCGATGCGTAAAATGCAGGCTGTTATAGAATAAATAGATTGACTCATAGATTCACTCCTGTAAACTTATCATTCGCTTTCAAAATGAGATCGATATTACTCTGAGCCATCAGATCGGTAGGAATCCAACGGTTTGGATCCACATAAAACTGATGCCAGATGAGGAAATCAAAGACATGGCATTTGCAAGAGTTGAAGTCTTGAACATCATATCCAAATCAACCGATGCAGTTCAGATAAAATAAGTTGATTAGATCGGGATAAGAAACCCAATCATAGCATCATTATAAACTAGAGGGTCATCAATCACTTGGGAGTAATAGCAGATCAACTAAAAATGTGTAATCAACACGTCAGATCCACGAAAAACGGGATGATCCGAGTTGAAGCTCGAATATAAAATGGTTAAATTCATATTTGGTCCAAATTTAGCTAAAGCGAATCGACAATGTGAAAGACAAGCGGATCATCTAAAATGATACGATCGACATAGGGATTTGGAACAAGATAAGTGATTGTGAAGCCATTGCTCGAATACGAAAAAATGTGTAAGTGTTCGGATATGAACAAAATCATATCGATCTTATAGGGGATCGTTCCAATCATTACAACTAAAGCATCTGATTCGAAAAATTTCCAAGCACGGTCAAAGTGCAATACTATTTTTTCACTAATTTTTCCAATCCAATTCTTCTACAGTAAAAAATAGGCCGTCACATGGCTCATTTATGGGATCTTCTCTTGACTTTTGTAAGCTATTATGTAAGGACATTGCTAAAGCCTAATTACAACAATTTTGCTTTACGTTCTTACAATCAAATCGAACTGTACTCGTAACCATACAGTATAAACAATAGACTACACAAGTGGACGTAGGCCCAATTTGCAGAACCACTATAAAATCCTGTGTCTCTTTACTCCTATGTACACTCTGGCAACTCTAAGACTGATTATTGCAATTATTATCCAATTTATGAATTAAATTGCGTGTCGGTGTTCAATCGACCAAAATCCAACGTCACCACATATAAACTAGTAAACAAAATATAAAAGAAAATTAACATTAGCTCATATTATAATTTTGTGCAGAAAAAAACAAAGATATTTGATATAAAACAACTACTGGATATTTGACCAACATATGCATTGTCAACTATTAATTAGTAGCGCCAGTATAGTTAAACCATGCATGTAAGAATGACAAAGAATAAATGAATTGAAATTTAATAATTTGCACGTCTTGACTATCAAATAATGTTGAAAGATAATAATAGAAGAATAACTGATATTAAAATAATTTACAGAAAATATCCCGTAACTAATATAAACCAATGTAGATTAAACTAAAAGTTTTCTTCTTTTAACAGCGAAGCGGAAAAAAAACAGAAAAAAATTGTGGTATATCATGTTGTTTAATCCGAATTAACCAAAAATATGGTTAACACCCCAAAACGGTGTAGCCTTATACAATCATTTATTGGCAAAAGGGTTAAGTCAGGTTACACTATCGTGTATGTAGAATAGTTCATATGGACATCTTCCGTCAATCTCCAAAAGTGAATTACTGTAGAAAACAAGAGATAATGATCAATTGTAACCCAGTTGAAGTTTAAAAGACCATTCAGAGGGATCCATGTTCTATATTTCTTATTGTTTAAAATTTATGGGTTTCGTAGTAAGCCCTTCGGTCAAATTGCTAGAACCTTTTGTAGGACATTGGAACTCTTAAATTTCCTTTGATGAATTACCATATAGACTATTGCTATTTGAGGGTTTCTATTGATTTTAAAGCGGATCTATCAAATCATGCGCAAGGGACTAAGAATTACAACCAACTTGAATTATTTTAGGAAACCATCAATGGGTCATAAATTACAAGGTTTCGATCAATCAATCCTAAAGTGACCACAACCAAATTAAACCGGTACGTAGGGTCTTTCGAAGCTTTCAGAAGGTTCTTCTATCAAATTATTTCCATATCAGTGCTCTGGGTATTGAGCCTGCAAAATTATAAAGTAATAATAATATAATAATTAAGGAATTGCTACCTTAATTGTGTAAGCAAATGTCTTTATTTATCATTTCAGGTATTGGACTTCCTCCAAATCAATTTTGAAATCAGGATTTACAACCCAGACTTCCAGACAGTAGAATGAGAATGAGAAATTCGGTCCCGATTCTGAACTCTTAAGGTTGTATTTATAAGTGCGGGTTGACCCTTTCTTTATCATACGGGCTTCATCCTGGTATTTAACCGAAAGTGCATACAGAGATCTAGTGAAGGTGCCCTCAATTATCCCCTAGAAGAGTAACTATGGTGCTGCCATAGGGTTCTCCGAAGGGATTCTTGTGAAATTAGAACCTTTGGCTATCTATGGGAGGAGCGAGCTTGTTGAGCTTTTGGCTTTTAATGCCGTTTGTGGCATCATCCTCTTTTGGATACAATGTTAACTTGCAGTAATTATCAAATGAAGGCTTAATTTTTTGGAATATTCCTCTTGGGTACTCTGAAAGGTGTACATAGCTTTTCTCTTCATTCTTTAAGATAACTTACATATAGAACATGCACTTTAGGTTTCACTGACAGGGGCTTTCTTTGCAGTAAATAATATTTTACCTTTTCAATTCCGATTCCTAAAGTAAGTATTGAAGGAATAGATTTAACTGGGTCGAAGGCCGGTTGTCTTTAACATCCCTTTTTCTTAGCTTTGTATTTCAGTTTCCCCCTTTTTATTTTAATGCTAACAATCGCCACCCCCTCCCACAAGTGATGGGGTGTTCTCGACTTTTTAAGTCATCTGCTCCAATTTCTTGGGTATGTGACACTTTTCCCACCTGTTAGTATTTCTGTTTAGACTGTCAAATTCGAATCAACGACTATTTTCACTTCTCTTTTTTATGTATGTAAATAACAAATCTCTCTTCCTTCCTTTCCCATCTGCAACCATAATTTCATAGATTCAAAATCAAAGCCTACTAAAGAATCTCAATTTTTTGAGTCATCTTAATTGTAAATCTAAGGTAGATACCTTGTCTTTCACCCTAATTTCATGATCGACCTGTAAATTTTGATTTTTTTGTGTTTTAGATCCCCTAAATTTTTGTGTGGAAACCATTAATCGATTTGGGTCTTAATCGACTCATGGAGTTAACCACGGAATTCTAAGGGGCTTGTATATTTTAATCATGATAATTTTAATCTGATTTTGTTAAGTTTGGGTATGCTTATTATGTAGTTGATGTGTCTCCTCGGATTGAAACCCGTTTTGTCCAATTATGATTAAACTAAACAATTTTGATCTATCTAGGTTATATATTTTTGGCCTAACAATCATAATATGACTAGAAAATTGGTTATTAGAGCTTAAAACATGCTCCTCTCAGTTTTTATAATCTCTTACTCATTTCATTATTTAAGAGAAACCTTATTTTCAAGTTCTGATATATGACAGAGGAAAGATCTTATTATAAACTAGGAGATAGTTTTAAACAATTCATCAATTATTTAATAACTTATTCCTTGCGTTCCTGATTGCCATTTCTTCTAGAATTACTTATGTTTAATTGTCTTATTTGTGTGTTAGAGTACTTCTAGGAGAAATGGTATGCAAGGCTTATTATTTGCACGTATTATTATAATTTTTATAAACATGAAACTATATCACCTTTCATCATCATGGGTAATAAGAAAACTGCTAAAAAGCTGCCTTAAAGGCAACCCCTGTGGTTGGTGAACCTTCCTCTGCTCCTCAGGAAAAGATGGCTAAGATGGCCAAAAAGGTTACCAACATCACCAAGAAACGCAGATAACCACCCAAAATGAGGTAGACGCCATCTTGGAAAACTTTCTTATATACAACATTGAAGTCATCCCACCGCCAGAGGGCTCTTCTATCGATAATCCCTTGGAGGGTTTTTATCCTACACCGTTGTTCAAATCTGGTATGGTGCGTTCTTTCATTTCCCCCAGTTTTTTTTGTTTTCTTCAACATACTAACCTCGCTCCAATCCAACTGTCCACAAACATGTATACTTATATGTTGTGTTTGTAGATAATTTCGTTGGATTCTGAAGGCCAATTCCTGAGCACTTCGGCTCTTTATAGCCTACTTCGCTTGGTTAAGGTTAGTAAGGCCAACTCCAAATTGTATCAGGCTAACCCTGAAAAAGTGTGATTTTTGATCCCATCGATAAGTAAAAGATTGGACAACCAATTCTTCTTCATCCGATGCCCTTCCAGAATTAGTAGGTAAATCAAAAAACTTGGTAAAGACTTTATATTAGTATTGCATTCTTTATCATTCATCTTACTAAGTGTTTCTTTTCATGCTTGTTTTGTAGAAGACATCCTGAAAGCCACTGGTATTCACCAATCAAGTCATCAAAAACATAAGAGAGAATTCAGAGAAATTAGGGAAGAGAGCTACACTTCTGACCTTCACTAACCTCTTAAAACACAATCTTCTTCCATAAAATTAGAGAATTTTTTGTGTGCTTGCCATGATGACATCTCCAGTGCGAGGTTGTCTCTATCTAACTTAAGGCAATCCCTTGAAGTTCACTTGCACCTCTCCTATCTTATTTGGTCGCAAATGTGAGTTTTAACTTTTTCGTCTCATACTTATAAATATAATTCTTTCTTATTTTACTTTGTCAGTTCGTTCCACTAGATCCCCTCAGGCCTTTGTATTCTCCTCCAATTACTAACTTGCCTCTTCCCACCTCTCTAGAGTCCAAGACTTCTTATATGACAAAGGAGATTTACAATGTTATGAAGTTGTCTAAGAAAAACTTACATAAGGACTCTCCTGGTGGACCTGCCATGAAGAAGGCTAAGATCTCTGAAGCTCCTATGATAGAAAGTTCGAACGAAAAAGGTGACAAAAAAGAAGCTTTCGCATCTCTTCAAATCACATTTGCTTTGATGAGTGACGCCACGCCTCCCCTTGAAGGTATGATTTTACCGCAGGTTTAATCCCGAAAGGTATTATCATTTTAACTATTGAGATTTCTGCCTTTTTATATCAGGTATTGTTTAGGAGAAACTCCCACCGTTTTTTCCTGTCCCAACTGGCGAAGCCATTCCATCTCCTTCTTCAAGCCACCTGATTGTCGTTTTCGAGCCAATGAAGTCAGTTTTGTAATCCCACTTGCTTTCTTCTTTTGAAAACTTTCTTACTCTCTTCAACGGACCAGTTTATTGTTTAATAGGATCTTAAGGTATCCTCTCTTTTCTTATATTTTTTCTTCTTCTTCTTTCTTTTTATATATTTATATTTTCTAATTTTTGGCTTCTAAAGACTTGGTATTCCTTCTGCCATGCCTCCTTCACGTTCGAAGGCAAAACTTCAATTCTTAGAAAGGAGATTGAAACATAAAAAATAATCAAAATGCCACCTTGGCTTCCGGTGTCAATGAAGTTGCTAGTGAAGTTTTCGCTGCCAAGTCATTCACTTAGCCTATTCTTGATAACAATGTTGCCTTGAAGTTGAAACTTTAGAAGTTAAAGGATGAGCGCTCCCGAATGATTGGATGGAAGAAATTTTTAGAGGAAGAGTGCTCATCCTTAAGGTGGTATTAGAAGAGGAGAGCTCCTCCTTCAAGAAGTCCTTAGCAAGGATGGATTGAAACTTGAGGAGGGTTATGTATGCTCTTTTGATCACGAGAAGGAAAGTAGATGCCTTCCTTGATAATTCTTATTGGAAGGTACCTGAAGATACATTCATGGCTTCACTTCTTATGGTCTACTCTAAAAACTTCAGAAAATATCCAGATCCAAGTTTCAACATGCTTGCGAAGTCCATAATTGAAAAGTTTTGGGCCTCAGTAAAAGAACTTCAACGTGACAAGGAGGTCTCGAAGGAAAGTTGACATCAGAGCCCTCTTATCTTTTGAAGTTCCGTCAATTGATGATGACTCAAAAGAGACGATTGGTGGAGATAGCACCAGAAGGGTTTGGCTGTTGGTGGTATTTTCGAGGGGCTATCTTCTGTTTAACCTTTGTGTAATAGCAATGATGGTTCCCACTTAGGAAAGGAGAGTGAAGCCTCAAAAAAAGATAAAGCTGGTGGTTTTTATTCTAAAATTTTGAAGGGGAAACAAATTATGACCGACTCTTGTCCTCCTCCGGCTTAGGTAATAATCCTTTTCTTTTGATATGCTATTCTCTTTCGATTGCCATCGTAGTAGAAGTTATGTATTTAATCATGTTTGCTAACAAACTTACAACAAAGTGATTAGAAATAAACTTTCACACATTGAATTTAAAAAGAATGAGAAAAATAGTGTAATGATTTTCTTCAATAATTATTTTTAGGTTTAATTTTATCTAGACCATGCTATCTCTTTTATGATGAAGGGGAATCTCTTTCATGGTAAGGCCTCCATTAGAGCATCTGGATGCTCAAGAAGTAGGAATAATAGGGTTAACAGTTTTCTCTTTCTAGCAAAGCCAAAATATTGACAGCCTCCCTCCTTCTAAATTATTTTTGAAAACTTTTTAGGAACCATGAGAGGGAATTTTGGATATGTACAAAATTTTTGTATGCTTTTGTAAATCATATTTGACTCTTGTAAAGGCAATTTGAGTAGGACCCTCGATTGATACCACCGCTATTGACCTGCCTTTTAACAAGGTCGTCAACGCTCTCAAACATTCACGATCTTGGCACTCGAGACTCAAGTGGAGCATGTTCAGACAAGCACGGGAATAGTAAGACTCAGGGTGGTTCCCCACCCGGTTCGACACGGGCCTGGTTCGACCAAGATAGGCATGGAGATACATCAATCCAGTGAACACCTGTCTCGACTAAGAAGGAGGAAAGCATGAAGTCAATTTGATGAAAAATGGGGTCGAACCTCGATTTGATATGAGCCTAGTTCGATGGAACTCTAGAATAAGCTATCACTGGTTCGACTATATCGACTCGGATCTGATCGAACCAATAAAATTTCTTCCTGAAGACTCGCTCCAACCACGAGCTCTGAAAGAGTCGGATTAACTTCCACGAGGCCCAATCGAACCGGCCACGTCCCACCGCTATAAAAAGCCTCCAAAAGCATCAAAGAAAGGACTTTTGCCATTTTTATCTTCTTCATACTCTTTATTACTACATTGTACTCGATTTTGAGAGGATTTCCACCATTGTAATCAATTTTCTCAAGTTATAAGAGAAACATAAAGTGGATGTAGGCTCGTTAATGCCGAACCACTATAAATTCATGTGTGATCATTATAGTACTCAATTTCATTTATTATTCTTCGTTTATTTCTTTTCATAATTTCTATTTGGGTGTTCGTACCATTTTTTGGTGTAACACTTTGGTGCTTTCACTAAAAATCTCGATTTTTCAACGTCAAAGGATTTTTTAATCTACTTTCTGAATCGCTAAGTTTGGAGTGATAGTCCTACTTTTCCCATATTTCCAACGTTTTCTTCAACTCCAACAAGCGAAATGGTGTCAACAAGAGCTGAAGAGGTCAGAGCTTCCTCCAGGCCTTCAAACAGATACACACAAAAACCTACTCTAGGCCCCGGTTAAACGTCGAACCGAGCCCAGGATATCGCTACCACTTCTAAATACTCCAAAGATTGGGCTTCTATTACAGCCTTTGCCACCTGAGATGACTTCATGCTAATACTGATAGGTTGGATGAAGCAACTTCAGCATTGAATGCTCAAAGGCATGAGAATGCCACGGTGAGGCGGGATATGGATATGATGGCAAGGGAATAGGAATAGTTTAGGAGGCAAAGAACTCCTTCCTCATCAAATCATTAAGCATCTGAAGGCTTATCGTCGTCTGGAGGAGTGAAGAGCAGCCATGACAACGATGCTTATATGAGGCTAGAAAACCTATAAGAGCTCTAGTTCAATGTCATGTTGGCTCAACATACCGAACTATATTAGTTCGATAACTTCGAACCGTCTCTAGTCAAACCGACCAATGTCGAACCGGGGACTCTCCCTACCCACCGAGCTCCTCTCCCAAGACAACCTGATGCTTCCAGAGTTACCCACACTCTCGCGTTTCCTCCTTTATGTCCTACGATTGATCAAGACAGTAGGGGCAAAGGAAGTACCGCTCGGATGCCCAAGCGACATTGCCGGAAGTGGGAGCAAGGAGGACTCAGCAGGCTGAGAGTTCAAAGCCTGAACATACGCTTACTAATACCTAGGTAGGGTCAATGGTCAAACAAATCATGAATGATAGCAAAGGGTTTACCAATGAAGACTGGGGATTGGAGCGTAGTCACACCCCATTTACTAACGATATTCTGGAAGCTGAGTTCCGCGTGTGACATCCCACATCCGTTAATGTCACTCATTAAGAGAATGCATTGAGTTTCGTGAAGCGTTATAGGTAAATAGAAATAGAAACATTAAAAGATAGATATAAAAATAACAGTGGAATAAAACAACTTCATTAATTACAAAGCATCGTGGTTCAACACATCAAATGTCTGAATTACATAAAAACCAATATATCATAAAAACTTTTGTCTTGTACTTAAAACATTAGAGTACAATATAAAACAAACATAATCCCCAAATAAAAACGTATCCATAGTAGCAAAGATAAGAGCTTGAGCAATACATCTAAGCAACTCCAACAAATGATGAGATAAATTTGGTTCATAAATGCGGCGATAGTCCTGAATGCAATCAAATGTAAGGTCTTCCCTATCTACCTTGATGGGGTTGCGCTTATGTGGTTTACTCGGGTACCTCCAAAATCAGAACCTGAATTTTAGGACTTAGGAAGAAAGTTCCTGAGTCAGTCCCGCCTACATGCCACCAAATCTAAGAATAGGATGTCCCTCTCCCTAATAACTCAAGCTTGATGTGATTCACTCCGGGATTACCTCAACCATTTCAATACAGTCATTACTAAAGTCACCAACCCCAATCCAGAGTCAGTGTTGATGCAATCGGTCGATGTGTTAACCCTGAGACCGAGTTTGGATAGTATTTGATTGGAAAGCCTCCACAAACCTTGATGTGTTTTATGAGAAGGCTAATATGCACTTGCGGACAGAAGAGGTAAGAAAGAATCAAAAGAGGAGAGATGACGAAACATGAATGAAGAAGTGTAGAGCAATGTAGCACTGAAACAATCCGGAGATAATTCCAGGAAAGTCGAAGTGAATGTCGGAAATCGTAATAAGAAAATGGTAACCAAAGGAGGAACGACAACGGAGGAGGCTTTAATATGAAGGGGGATACTAAGAAGCGACCTAAGTTCCAGACATTTGATAATTACACACTATTGAGTGACATGATGGAAAAAAATTACCTTAATACGTGCAGTACAATGCAGTATAAGAATCCACTATCGCTAGAGTCGACCGAGAAGGAGGTATAGACCGGAAAGTTCTGCTTATTTCATGATATGTGTGGATACGCTAGCAACAAGTGTCATCATCTCAAAGATATCATTGAGACACTAATTCGATAAGTAAGCTTTATGAGTGTAAAGTGGCCCTGAGGGACAGGAGAAGAGGACTTCGACTTCCAAACAAGGTCAGGAGGCTCCTAGAGCCACCGCCCAATAAAAAGATAAAGGTATTGTTATTAATACAATTGTCAGAGGACCACATCTTGTAGGTTTTAGAACACGACCGATGAAGCAATATGTGAATGTTGCGAGGCTTTTGGAAGTTGGGGAGTCCAGTGCCCCCGAAGAAGTTGTTACTTTGAAACTGATTCCATGATAGAGAGGCTAAGGGGGTGGAAGCCCCAAGCATTGACCCGTTGGTGATTTCGTCCATCATTGGCCCAACGACAGTATAAAAGGTCCTTATTGACAGCGAGAGTTCCTAAACATTTTGTTTAAGAGAGATTATGACCAGATGAGGTTGGAGGCGAGAGATTTAAAACCATGTAAAGGCATGACATGTGGCTTTAATGGCACAACAAACAAACCATTAGGGATGGTTGAATTACATATAAAGCTGGGAGAGAGGTACCATATGAGAGTTGGGATCCTCCTTTTTTGTGATGGAGATAAACTCTTCGTGTTATGCCTTTTAGGGCTGACCAGACCTAGATGAGTTTCGAGCATGCATAGCTCCTTGATACCTGCTCTTGAGGTTTCAAACATAAGGTCAATTTGAAGTCGTACGAGGAGACCAAGTAGCAAGATGATTGCGCTACTTAGCGGAATGAGAAGAATTCCACACCAATGAATGTGGAGAGTCCGAAGATTGTCCCCCTGCCAAGGAGGTGGACACATAGTAGATAAAAGGCACATTCGCGTCGGGACCGTGTAGTCGCCAACTCGAGGATATTGATCCTAAAGAGGACGAGGAGGCAGGATGTAGAAGGGAGACTCCTAATGAAACTACGATAGAGATTTTGATCGTTAATGATGACCCGACTAATGTCTTGAAGATCAGATTCCAACTGGACTCCTCCGGACGAGGGAGTAGACTAATTTTCTCCATATGAACCTTGACGTGTTCACATGGACCCATCCAGACACATATGGATATCTTCGTCGATCATGAGCCATTCACTCAATATCGACCTGAAGCACGTCCCAGTAAAGCAGAAGAGACATTTGCTTGGCCCAGAAAGATCGACAATCTTGAAGGAAGAGGTTGAAAGACTAAAGAATAACAGATTTATTTGAGATTCAACATACCATAAGTGCATTTCGAATCCAAATCTCGTGAAGAAATCAAATGGAAAGTGGTGGACATGCATTGACTTTTCGGACTTGAATAAAGTTTCCCCAAGATAGCTTTCCACTCCCCAGGATATACCAATTCATCAAATCAATAGATCGACACAAATTTCTCTCCTTCATGGATGACTTTTCCGAATATAATCAAATTGTGATGCATGTTCCGGACCAGGAACAGACCAGCTTCATAACAAATCTTGGGCTATATTGCTACTTAGTTATGTCGTTCAGGCTGAAGAATGCTGGGGTGACGTATAAGCTATTTGTTAATTGCATGTTCGAAAATCAAAATTCGAAAATCGACGGAGGTGCACGTAGATGATATGCTTGTGAAATCGAAGCAATCAGTCAATCATGTCAAGGTTGATGAAAATGTTCAGTATTCTTTGTCAATATAGGATTAAATTTAACCCTTTAAGATGCTCTTTCGGCGTTGCATCAAGGAGGTTTCATCGTCGGTTCTCAAGGCATTGAGGTTAACCTCAAACAGATTAAGGTTATTCAAGACATTCAGGAACCACGAAAGATTAGAGATATGCAGAGCCTAAATGGGAAAGTAGCTGCCGTAGGAAAATTTATATCCAAGGCCACGACAAAATGCATTCCTTTCTTTGACTTGATAAAGGGAGGAAAGCACAACTTCTCTTGGATGGCAGACTGTGTTGAAGCCTTCCAAAATTTGTTGAGCCATCTAGAGAGACCTCTGATTTTTCAATTCCTGTTAATCATGAGGAATTATTCATGTATTTGGCGATCATTGCGTTCAATCGCTCAACACTCATCCCTGAAGAAGATAGGGTTCAGTGGCCAATGTACTATGTAAGAAAGAGACTAATTGGAGCAGAACACAACTATCCCAAACTCGAAAATCTCGCCTACAGCCTTCTGATAGCCTCAAGAAAGCTGTAATATTATTTCCAGGCTCATACTATTAAAGTTTATTGAACATCCACTACAACAGGTCCTTTAGGAAGGTTACTCAAATGGAACATTAAACTTAGTTTGTTCGATATTGCATACATTCCTCGGTAGACGATCCGGGGATAGGCACTGGCAGACTTTATAGTAGAGTTTGCAGCTCTAGATAATGATGAAGAAGTAAAGAACGATCTACCAATCGCCATTTTTCATCAATCGCCATCTGGAACCTGTACACTGACGGATCCCGAAATAATCGACGTTCTAGCACCGAAGTTGTTTTGTTGACACCTAAGGAGTGATCTATTATGCACTGAAGCTAGAATTTCTAGCCATAAACAATAAAGCCGAGTATGAAGCCCTGATTGTCTGGTTGAAACTCGCAAGGGAACTAGGAGTTAAGTCAGTTGAAATTTTCTATGAGTCACAGATTGTTGCATTTCGGCACATAGATATTAAGTCGCCTGATACAACAATAAGAGGGTTTGACCTAGAAACTTTGAGCTTGGCAACCTCATTCTGAAGCATGTCGTCCCATCCCTTTTCGATATGGGCCCAAAACGGGGAGGTCCTTATGTAATCCAACGGAGGCTTGATAACGGAGCTTTCAGGCTAACGATTGTTGATAGTGATCGATCCCGAGAGCATGGAATGTCGAGCATCTGCATCAAAATTTGACTTAGGCTTTTATTTTTTTTCACTTTAGTACTTATCATTTCGTTATCCGATCATGTAGGGCATGACTCGCCATTTGTTTATAAATAAAATATCTTTTCCATGCTCCATGACTGTGTTTACTAATCTTACTATGTGTTGTGATTCGACCGGCCTGCGCCAAGACTTGAATGAAGAGAATGAATAATTCCATTAAACGACATTCGTTTGCTCATGTTTCGATGAGTTGACTTAACTCCGCGACTAATCGGATATGAGTAACTAAATTCGAGCTTGACATCGATGCTCGATATAACAATCCTCAGTTAAAAATTAAAGTGTGGGAACAATGCAAAAACGAATGTGACACAACCATTCCCTCAATTAACTCTTACTCTCACAACTTGAGAAAGAGTATAAAATTACCAACGTAGGCGTGAACGGTGAACAATGACTTAAGACTGCTTAACCTATACCTCTAACGCAGACCGACTGTAGGAGATCATAAAGGATGATTCTACGATGCCCGCACTAACTCTATCCCACTCTGACTAAGGGAAGGTGTATAAAGACTTGAGGACCGGACGTCTAATGACTTAGCATTAACCCCACCGATGCTGAGGGGACAGGCATAGGCTTGTAAATTAACTTCAAACAAGTCTCGGACGCGACTCATGATTCAAAGTTAATTGGGGGCATGTACACTGCACCTACGAACATTATAAGTGAGACATCTTAAAACTTAATCAGTCTAATCGAGATAGCTTGGTACTTAATCATTCTAAGCGAGACAGCTTATAGTATAATTTATAAGTGAGACATCTTATAATTAAGTTCCTAAGTGAAATAGCTTAACATTTATTTCCATCTAGATTAAAAATTTCAAATGCAAGTACATTGAATGGAAAGCAATACGAAACTTTCAAAAAATGCTTTATTCATATTGTAGGTTTGTAGAGGATTATGAAGCAAAAACGCGAGGGCTGCACTCGCAATAACAACAGTAGGACTAAAGACAAAATAAGGAAGATCTACTTAGTCTTCAACAGATCTACACTTGTATTTTGTTTTTTGCTGTTTCCGAGCTCTGCTTCTGTAATGATGGGGCGCTTGTGCAGTTTCTTTCCAACACACCCCTCCATTCCCTTGTCAGACTTTTCATACCTCTTCTTTGACCTTTTCTCCTTCCCAGAAGACGTCATACCTATAACACCCCGTATTTTTAACAACACTAAAAGAGGATAAATTAAATAATAATTTATTTAATATTTAGAACTAAAGGAAACAGAATGCACCATTCCGTCCATCTCGAAATTCTATCGAACACCATGTAAAGGAGTTATGAGGATTTTAAGTTTGTATATGTGCAAAAGAAATATATATATACATATAAGTCAGAACTTATCCAGAAAAGGGTTCAAAAATCAAAATTTCGTGAGGCGGCAAATTTCCTGCTCTAGGGGGTCGAACCCCCAACAAGGGTGTTGACACACCTAGCGCTGACGTGGTAGTCGGTTTATGGAGGCTGGCGCAGCTATATATACGGGTCTATTTCTCTTGTTTTCTTCATTGGAATTCAATGGAGGCCAAACGATGTCAGTGTCTGAACTGAACTAGATCCGTTATCTTCTACAACTATCAACTTAAGCAAATCAATTAGAGATTCAAGATCCATTATTATTCTATTTTCTAACCCAAACTCTATGAGTTCCTAGTTGCTTTTAGATTTAAATATTTAAAAATAAACGTGATATGACTATAGTTTGGATTTGTTCATATGACTAGATTATACCAGATCCATTGTAAATTGTGAATATATGACATTCTGAATTGGTTAGGATTTGGATCCCAATCTTTATCTTATCAGATCTACTGTAACTTCTATGACATTCTATGGTGTGGTTCTTGACCTTATTTTTGTTAGATCTATTTTTAATTATTGGATCTGAATTATGTGGACATCTAAATTATTAATCAGATCTAGTTTATCACCTTGTGCCAATCATATTAGTTCTAAACCAATTGGACATATAGAATATTAATTTAGATCTTATTATGACATCATAGTTATGTTAGAATTAGTTAACTACCACAAGTTCATCAGATTTATGCTTATATGTCCACCTTATCACAATGCTAGTTTATGTTTATGCCAAAACAATCACCTTTATCATATTCCCATCACTTTTCCCTTTTTATGGTTTATGACTAGGCTATTATCTAAATAATAACCTATAAAGACATAATTTAAATAATATTTATATGAGTTGGACATATAATTCAAAATGGGGACAAGGGGCATAATAACCTATAAAGACATAGGTGAGAATTTGGATAGTAATGAAATGTCTAAGATTACAGTTAGAAATTTTAATTGCACTTATGACATGAGGTTAGGTTGCATTAGTGGTGGAAGTCTGCCCGAACCCGACCGGCATATCCAGCAACCACTAATGTTGAACATAATGTGAGAGGTTTAAGTGCACAAATACGAATCGGACTAAGATACGAGGTTAGGCCCAAATTGTGGAAGAAATCTTCCCGGACCCGACCGACATATACAACATCCTCAAGTTGTAGGCCTAATGTGGGAGGTCTAGCCCATTATAAACCATAAATGGACATGGTAATAAATTGGACTACTTAACCTAATCTAATCCATTAGGATTGTATGAGTACGAACTAAAGTTAGGGTTAAGTAAAATTGGTTGGACAATGGGTGGGTTAAGCAAATTTGAGGGGGTAGGTAATATTTACATATGGACCCACAAACTTAACCCGATAAGGTTATGTAATTAATGACACTTAGTGGTACACATAACCGATGGAAATAATAAAGATATGTAATTAAAGACACATGGTATTATACATAATCAAAGGGAAAACCAAGTTGGGGATACAAGACAAAGGGGAGAGCTTGTATCATATTGTGTGGGACCCGTTTCATCCAGTAACCCGGAGTAGGTATCAAAACATGTACTCCGAATTAGGTCGGAGAAGGGGCACCTTACCGGACTGATTGCAAGAGATCCAAACGTGGAGTTCGATGTGGGTGGCGCAAACCGACCGGGCTATGTTCGTGCATGAGCCGGGAAGAGGGGAATAAGACGACCGTTACACCTGTAGATATGGGACTGTGCATATCAGTGGAGGGTTGCCACTTTAGGACGTGATACATCCTACGGTGGGGCCGACACAGAGTATCTACGCGGATTAAGGAGCCAATCGACTAGGTTAGTAGTTAGGTACACTTGGACGTATGCCTAAGTCTACCACCTTATAGTGGAGGGGATCATCTCATTCTGGATATACTAGTAATAGTGCAGAGTAATCATTAGAAGCGTTTACACCCTATCCTGTTCACCTTGTCATACTTGCCTTTTATGTAGTTATCTCTCTCTTATCCACTTTATATGCCTGTCATGCTACTTTTATTTATTTACTTTCTAAAAGTAACTGGACTCGCCAGACTTTATATCTGACCCTTTTTGTTTCCTCATGTTTCTTCCGTTCCCTCCCCCAGGTTCTTAGGGCAGGAACACTCAGGCTTGACCGTGATTCTTCTTACTTTTGCTAGAGCTGTTGAGATGTATGGCTCAAGATCCAATCCTTGTTGCTATGGCTATATTTTGTTTTTGGGGGATTTTATTTCTTTTATGTATTCTGATATTTTTGAAGTACAAGACAGTAACTTTTATGTTGTAATGGCCTTTTGTATTTCAAACATGTGATTTTTTTGGACTATGTTATCTTATGATAAATAAAGTTTTTATTCCGCTGTTATTTTATAGTTCTATCTCGTAATGTTTCTGTTCTTTTTACTATAATGTTTCACAAAACTTAATGCATTCCCTTTGTGAGTGACATTAACGGATGTGGGTTATCACAATTGGTATCAGAGCTGAAGGTTACCAGATTAGATAAAAGTTTTTGAAAATTATTTTCAAAAAGGTTTAAAAGAAAGTATTTTCAAAAAGAAAAGTCTATTTTGAAAAACATTCCCTAAAAAGCCATAAGTAATATCTTTCGATCCCTTGTCTGAATCTCTTTCCTTTTCTTTTTCAGCATGTCTGGGGAACTCAACGTTCCATAGGGCGTTACGATACCTGGATGGTTCCATAGGTATCTGAAGGCCACGACATCGGCCGAAGGCCAAGGAAACGTTCCTCCCCAAGCTGCATCCGTTGCCCTCCTAATCCTCCACGTGTAGACAATTTCTCAAAGATTTGCAAAGATTTCTGTGCTATGGGAGGGAAGCCATTCCATGGAACCGAGACGTTTGTGAAGGCAAGGAACTGGCTCAAGGAGACCGAGGACTTGTTTATAATCTTTGAAGTAGAGGATCGAAGAAAGATTCAATTCGCTGCTTGGCTATTGAAGGATGAAGCTTCATTTTGGTGGGAGGTAACCCAAGTAGGTCGTCTGGTGGAAACTTGGGATGACTTTAGATAGAGGTTTGAGATGAAATTCCTTTCCTAAGTTGAGAAGAGCATGCAGATGGAGAGGTTCTTAGCACTCCAACAAGGGAACCTGACGGTTAAAGAGTATGTGAACAAATTTAACAAGCTCGCAAGATTTGGACTGGAACTGGTAGACACACCGCATAAGAAGGCTTTACGGTTTGTTAAAGCGATAAACGAACCCCTTTGAAAGACTTGTTGAGAAGTAAGTAAAAGCTGAGGAAACAACGCAAACTAAGAAGATGTGGCACAAGAAGGGGCAACAGTAACAACAACAATAGAAGAAAGATGGAAAGAATGACAAGGACAAGGATAAGAGGAAATGTCACAGTTGTAGGAAAGAGGGTCACTTGATCAAAGACTGTAAAGAAGAAAGAACACTTGCTTCAATTATGGAGAAGTCGGATGCTTTTCTAGGGAGTGCCCGAAGAAACAAGGATCACAGGGACAAGGTCAAAGGGCAGGAACTTCTGGAGGGCAAGTGCATGCTCTCGTGACCAGTGCTCCTGATAGAGGTAGAAAAATTTCCGTGGAAGGTTTAATTTCTCTGTCAAACCATCCTATTAGAACACTTTTTGATTCTAGCGCTTCACATTCATTTATATCTAGTTCTATAGTTGAATCGCTGCACTTAATTACTGGTATAATAGTGGATCCCGTAGTTGTCTCAAAACTCACTGGTTGTTCGGCCCATTTATCTATGATTTGTTAGGGTTTGAGGATATATGTGTTAGGTATCGAGTTTGAATGCAATGCATATGTGCTCAGGTTTATGGGCTATGGGTTAATTCTAGGAATGGATTGGCTTACCACGTATGGTGCCATTATGGATTGTGAAAAGAAGGTCGTTAGGCTTCTGACTTGTCATGGGAGGACCCTCGAGATTTCTTGTAATCCACAAGGAACGGTTATTCTTAGTTTCCTAGAGTCTCTTGATGCATCTATTGATGATCTGCAACCTGTTCCAGTAGTCCGAGATTAGTTTGATGTTTTTGATGAGGTACGGGGTTTACCTCCGAGGCGCGAGATCGACTTTCGTATATATCTGTGGACAATGCAAATCCAGTTGCATTACCAATGCACCATATGGCTCTAAGGGAAAGGAGAGTGCTGAGTAAGCAAGTAGGGGAGCTACTTGAGAAAGGATTTATCAGACAAGTCATATATGAATTGGGTGCTCCAGTTGTATTCGCAACTAAGGCAGATGGTTCCCTTCATTTGTGCATAGACTATAGAGAATTGAACAAATTCACTAAGAAGAATAGACACCTACTCCCGAGGATTGGCGATTTATTTGATCAGCTTGTTGGTGCCTTGGTATTTTCTAAGTTAGACTTGGCCATGGGGTTTCATCAGTTGAGGGTGGCTCAGGACAACATAGGTAAGACCACTTTTAGGATTCCGGATGGTTTCTTCGAATGGCTAGTTATGCCTTTTGGGTTGACGAATGCACCCACCTAATTTGTTGATGTGATGATAGGGTGTTTTGGGAGTTTCTAAATAAATTTGTCATGGTCTTTGTTGATGATATCTTGATCTTCTCCAAACGCGAGGAAGAGCATGCCCAACATTTGAGAGAAGTTTTGAAAACTCTCCGTGCGCATTAGCTTAAGGCAAAGTTCTCCAAATGCCATTTTTGGAGAAAAGAGGTGAGATTCTTAGGGCATGTAGTCTCCAAAGAAGGTATAGCTATGGATCCCGTGAAAGTAGTTGCGGTACAAGATTGCCAAATTTCTAAAAATGCAACAGAGGTGAGGAGCTTTCTTGGATTGGTAGGTTATTACAGGAAGTTCATTAAGGACTTCACAAAGATATCAGCCCCTCTCACCAGGCTGACGAAGAAGAACTTGGCATTTTCATGGGATATAGATTGTGATGTTGCTTTCCAATGACTGAAGAGGGCTTTGACAACAGCCCCAGTCTTAACCTTTCCTGATGGAAGTAAAGTGTTTACCGTTTACACTGATGCATGTGGTATAGGGCTTGGTGCGGTTCTGATGCAAGAAGGGAAAGTAGTGTGTTATAGGGGTAGACAGTTGAGAGTTCATGAGAAGAACTACCCCACCCATGATCTAGAGCTAGCTGCCATATTATTCGTGCTTAAGACGTAGCGACATTATTTACTTGGAGAGAAGTTCGAGTTATATACCAATCATAAATCTCTCAAGTAATTGTACTCGTAGAAGGATCTTAATTTAAGGCAACAAAGGTAGATGGAGTTCTTATCTTCTTATGATTTTGAGATTGCTTATACCCCTGGCAAGGGTAATGTTGTGGCTAACGCACTAAGTAGGCAGAGGATGGCCTTAAGTCCTCTGTTTGTGGAGAGGAAAAACTTAGAGTTCATATCACCCTTTGATTTTAAACCCTCAATCGATATTTTTCCTGATTTGTTTGCATCATTAGAGATACAACCAACTCTTATGGATCAGATAGGAGCCTCGCAGCAAGGTGACCTACATATTTTAGACATCATGGATAAGCTCCGAAAAGGAGGGACTTCTTGTCACCTCAGTCGATATACCATAGACAAAAAGGGGTGGTTGCGACGAGATAGAATGCTTTGTGTTCCTCAAACTGGAAGCTTGATAAAGGTAGTCCAAGAAGAATCCCACCATTCTAAGATGACTATTCATCCAGGCGGTGATAAGATGTACAAAGACATGAAGAGGGTTTTCTTTTGGGTTGGGATGAAGAAAGATGTGTCCGAATTTGTTTTTCAATGTTTAGTTTACCAGCAAGTTAAAGCTAAGAAAAAGAAGCCTGGTGGTTTACTTCATCCTTTGGTGGTTCCACAGTGGAAAAGGGAGAGCGTGTCTATGGACTTCATAGATGGGTTGCCTAGGTCAAAGAAAGGCAACACCAGTATTTGGGTAGTAGTGGATAGACTCACTAAGAGCGCTCACTTTATTCCAGTTAAGAGTAAGAGAACGACATCATGGTTGGCAGCAATCTATGTCCGAGAGATTGTTCATCTTCATGGAGTACCTTCCAGCATCATGAGCGGTTGTGACCCCATCTTTACCAGTGAATTTTGGAGGAGCTTGCAAGAAGCTTTAGGTACACAGTTGTGTTTGAGCACAGCTTATCATCCTCAGACCGATGGGCAGACAGAGAGGGTAAACAGAATTCTTGAAGATCTTTTAAGGCTGTGTATCCGAGACTTCGGAGGGACTTCGGAGGGACTTGGGAAGAGCATTTTCCTTTAGTAGAGTTTTCCTATAACAACAGTTATCAAACTAGCATCGGCATGGCACCTTCGAAGCATTGTACGGACGACCTTGTAGACCACCAACTTGTTGGTGGGAATCTATAGAAAGGTTATTAATTGGACCAGATATGGTTCGAGAAACTTCCGAGAAGATTGACCTTATTCAACGGCGGATGAAGACAGCCCAAGATAGGCAGAAATCCTACGTAGGCAAGAGAAGGACTGACATCGAATTTGAAGTGGGAGACTTAGTTTTTACTAAAGTGTCACCTCTAAGGAATGTTGTTCACTTCGGATTTGTAGGGAAGTTGGCACCCAGATTTGTGGGACCATTTCCTATAACTGAAAGGATTGGCCAAATGGCCTATAGAGTAAAACTCCCAGAAAATCTATCCGGCGTTCATGATGTTTTCCACATTTCTCATTTGTGGAAGTGCTTGCATGACACTACGAAAGTTGTTGAGCCAAGTATATTAGAGGAGTGGAACGGGAGGCAACAGTTAGATGAGTTCCTACTTGTATTCTTGGATTAGAAGTTAAGAAGCTAACCAATAAAGAAATCAAATTGATAAAGGTTCAATGGGGTGATAACCCAGAGAATGCGACATGGGAGACTGAAGGCAAGATTCATGCTTTGTACCCTTTCCTTTTCGAGGGTATGTTCTTAACTCCTTTTTCAAAATTTTATCTGTGCTTGTTTCTATCATTTGAATATATCCTATCCATTGTATCTTTGACCTTAAGATAGGAATCCTATGGATGTAAACATGTGTTTGAGACATGTTATGTTTGATGGATGTAAGTGGATGCAAGTGTTTGCTAGTGACTTCTTGTGGATGCATATATACACACATTAGGCACTAGATCGGCTCAATCACTCTCATACTGCATATGGATGTGTGTGCCTTTTCTTTTCTTCTATGAATGGAAATGGATGTACTAGCATATGGATGTTTCATTTGGACGAATGAGTGCTCACACATATAGAACTCATATGTTATAATATGATTATTTGCATAAATATTGGAAACATGGCACTAACATACATTGCATTAAGGAGGTCAACAGAATCAGTAGACCGCCTGATCTTCACGTTAGTATTGGGACATATACACACACCTTTGCATATATTCATATAAGCATTAGAAATCTTTAAGGACAATGGATGCCAGTGATTGATGGATAAGTAGATGGATGGTAGGATATGCATTCTTCTCAACTTAGAGATTTCGAGGATGAAATCCTTTGAGTAGGGGGAATATAACACCCCGTAAGGATAAATTAAATAATAATTAATTTAATATTCAGAATTAAAGGAAACATACTTCACCATTGCGTCCGTCTCGAAATTCTGGTCAAGATAGACATTTGGTTTGCATAAAACGGACACCGTATGAAGGAGTTATAAGGATTTTAAGTTTGTATATGCGCAGAAGGAAAATATATATACATATGAGTCTTATATGAGTCAGAAATTATCCAGAAAAGCATTCAAAAATCAAAATTTCATGAGGCGGCAAATTTACCGCTCTAGGGGGTCGACACCGGGGTTGACCCCCCTACAAGGTTGTTGACACTGGGGTTGACCCCCCTACAGGGGTGTCGACCCCCTTACAGGGGTGTTGTCACCCCTAGGGCTGACGTGGCTGTCGGTTTCTGGAGGTTGACAGCTATATATACGGGTCCATTTCTCTTGTTTTCTTCACTGGAATTCAATGGAGGCCAAACGCTGCCGGTGTCTGAACTGAACTGGATCCTTTATCTTCTACAACTATCAACTGAAGCAAATCATTTAGAGATTCAAGATCCATTCTTATTCTATTTTCTAATCCAAACTCTTTGAGTTCCTAGTTGCTTTTAGATTTAAATATTTAAAAATAAACGTGATATGACTATAGTTTTGATTTGTTCATATGACTAGATTATACCAGATCCATTGTAAATTTTAAATATATGACACTCTGAATTGGTTAGGATTTAGATCGCAATCTTTATCTTATCAGATCTACTGTAACTTCTATGACATTCTATGGTGTGGATTTTGACCTTATTTGTGTTAGATCTATTTTTAACTATTGGATCTGAATTATGTGGACATACTTTATCACCTTGTGCCTATCATATTAGTTCTAAACTAGTTGGACATCTAGATTTAATTTAGATCTTATTATGCTTATTATGACATCATAGGTATATTAGAATTAGTTAACTGCCACAAGTTCATTGGATTTATGCCTATATGTCCACCTTATCACCATGTCAGTTTATGTTTATGCCAGAACAATCACCTTCGTCATATTCCCATCACTTTTCCCTTTTTATTGTTTATGACTATAGGCATGCCGCAAATTATGTGAATGCGCTAGTTAGGGAATGGGGGAAAAAGGTTAGAATTGGCATAATTTAAATAATATTTATATGAGTTGGACATATAATTCAAAATGGGGAAAAAGGGGCATAATCACCTATAAAGACATAGGAGAGAATTTGGATAATAATGAAATGACTAAGATTACAGTTAGAAATTGTAGTTGCACTTATGACACAATGTTAGGTTGCATTAGTGGTGGAAGTCTGCCCGTACCCGACCGGCATATCCAGCAACCACTAATGTTGAACCTAATGTGAGAGGTCTAAGTGCACAAATACGAATCGGGTTAAGACACGGGGTTAGGCCCAACTTGTGGAAGAAGTATGCCCGGACCCGACCGGCATATCCAGCATCCACAAGTTGTAGGCCTAATGTGGGAGGTCTAGCCTATTATAAACCATAAACGGACATGGTATTAAATTGGACTACTTAACCTAATCTAATCCATAGGGATTGTATGATTATGAACTAAAGTTAGGGTTATGTAAAGTTGGTTGGAAAGTGGGTGGGTTAAGCAAATCTGAGGGGGTGGGTAATATTTACATATAGACCCACAAACTTAACCCGATAAGGTTATGTAATTAAAGACACCAAGTGGTATACATAACTGATGGAAATAATAAAGATATATAATTAAAGACGCCTAGTGGTATACATAATCAAATGGAAAACCAAGTGGGGGATACAAAACAAAGGGGAGAGCTTGTATCATATTGTGTGGGACTTGTTTCATCCAGTAACCCAAAGTAGTTATCAAAACATGTACTCCGAACTAGGTCGGAGAAAGGGCACGCTTACTGGGCTGATTGTTAGAGATCCAAACATGGAGTTCGGTACGGGCGGCGAAAACCGACCGGGCTATGTGCGTGCATGAGCTGAGCAGAGGGGGATAAGACGACTGTGACACATGTAGATAAGGGGCTGTGGATATCAGTGGAGGGTTGTCACTTTAGGACGTGATACATCCTACGGTGGGGCCGACACAGAGTATCTACGCGGATTAGGGAGCCGATCGATTAGGGTGGTAGTTAGGGTTCACTCGGACGTATGACTAAGTCTACCACCTTATAGTGGAAGGGGTCATCTAATAGTGCAGAGTTATCATTAGAAGCGTTTACACCCTATCCTGTTCACCTTGTCATACTTGCCTTTTATGTAGTTATCTCTCTTATCCACTTTATATGCCTGTCATGCTACTTTTATTTATTTACTTGTTAAAAGTAACTGGACTCTCCAGAATTTATGTCTGACCCTTTTTGTTTCCTCTTCTTTCTTCCATTTCCCCCCAGGTTCTCAGGGCGGAAACACTCAAGCTTGCCTGTGATTCTACTTACTTTTGCTACAGTTGCTGAGATGTATTGCTCAAGCTCCTATCCTTGTTGCTATGGCTATATTTTGTTTTTGGGGAATTTTATTTCTTTTATGTACTCTGATATTTTGAAAGTACAAGGCAGTAGCTTTTATGTTGTAATGGGCTTTCGTATTTCAGGCATGTGATGTTTTTGGACCACGGTATCTTATGATAAATAAAGTTTTTATTCCGCTATTATTTTATAGTTCTATCTTGTAATGTTTCTGTTCTGTTTACTATAATGCTTCAACTTAATGCATTCCCTTTTGTGAGTGATATTAACGGACGTGGGGTGTCACAGTATCCCCAGACGATACTAAAGACTGTGGAGCATTGGAAGGAGGGACAACTTGAAGGGGAGTGATTGACAGAAGGTCCGTTGTGGTCTTAACTTTCAGCTTAAGAAGTTGTCCTACTTCCCATGCTTGGATTTCTTCCATGCTTAAGGGTACTTTCTGTCTAGACTCTCCACTATTTATGATATCCTTTCGCTTTTAGGCTGAGAACCCTTGTCGTCCAATCCCTTCAATGCATCAATCATCTCTTCTTCTTTACCTAAATCGACGTCAGAGGGGACCTGAGGTTGATCAACAACTTTTGTCTAAGCTTCAGGAGAAGTTAGAACCAGACGAGTACCTATCGCAGGAAGAGCAATAACAATTAGTAATTCGAGAGCAATAAGCATTCCGATTGACGCAAGATAAACTCTCTCGAATTCCGGTGAAGTTGGAGAGATACCAACGGTGGAGACGCCCCCATGTAAGCCTAGAGTTTCATGCATTTCACTTATTGGGGATAGGGTTTTGATATTTTCGGAGCTGGGAAATCAAGATCATAACCCTCTACTTCTCCGTACATAAGAGATACAAAAGAAGAAGCAGAATCGCTTTCGATGATGGTCTTTCCTTTGGCTTAAAGCTTAGCTGCATCTTCAGCATCCTTCTGCAAACGTCTCCCTTCCGCCAGAACCTCGAGTTCATCGTTCCTCAAGAAAGTCTTTATCAGATCTATCTCATCCATAACTCCGCTTTATGAAGCATGCATCTCTTTCTCGACCAACTCACTCGAGGTATGGCCTAGATTTGTAGAGCAGTCCTCAACCCATGAGTTGCCATGATACCAGATGTAACACCCCGAATTTTCTATTAACACTAAAGTTGCTAAAATATTAATAAGTGTGTAAGAGGGGGGATGTATCTAATATGAATATAAAAGTGTGTAAGAGAGGGGATGTATCTAATATGAATATAAAAATATTAATAAGTGTGTAAGAGAGGGGATGTATCTAATATGTATATAAAAACAATAATAAGTGTGTAAAAGGTGGGGGGGATGTATCTAATGTGTACATTGTAGAATATATATATATATATATATATATATATATATATATATATAAAGGGGGGGGGGGATGTATCTAATGTGTACATTGTAGAATATATATATATATATATATATATATATTGCTGAGTGTTTGCTGAGTCACTTCTGACTCATTGCTGAGTCAACAAGATAAACCCCATCTTTTCTGAACGGCTGCGGTTATTTCTATGTTAAATCTAATGGCCTAAATGCATTCTAAAATCTATAAATAAGTGGGTAGACCCTAAACCTAAATCACTTGTAAAATTAGAGAAGCTACCGTCATGCTGCTGCCATGGAGTTCAGCGTAGCCGTCACAAACTAAGAAGAGGAAGCCTAATCATCTACAACTAAATCTACACAAATCAAATCAAAAGATATCTCTTTCTCTAATTCTTTTCTTTTGTTGGTGAGTATGATGATTCTCACAAGACTATTACAAACTAATTTGACTCAGTTATGAATGGATCACAAGAAAGTGATGTGATTTGTAATTGTAAATTCTATATATTGTGGATCTCTTATTATGTTATTATGTTGTCGTATGATGTAAATTATATATGCTATGTCATGCTATGTTGTAAATTCTCTTATGCTATGTCGTGCTATGTTGAGAATCATGTCAAGCTATGTTATACTATCATACTATGCCATGTTATAAATCATGCTATATTATGTTGAAAAATCATGCTGTTGGATCATGCTTAAAGTTATGTTTTTTTTTCTTAATTTAAATGGATCTTGTTTATGGGAATTTGCCTATTAGGTTAGGTGTACCCATAAACTTGAAACTATAATTAAATAAAACTTGATTATGGGAATTTGCCTATTGAGTTAGGTGTACCCATATAAAACCATGTTGTTAAAAAAAATTAGATGATGTTGATTCACACATGTTCATATGTAAGTTTATGAAAAATGATTGAGATTATATTAGGTGAATTTTGAACAAGTTGACACCTTTAGGTCCATGACATGTATAATCTATGCAAGTTGGACATATGCAAGTTTCACCCCTTATTATGATTCATTTGGTCACATATACATGTTGTTATTATGATAATCTCTTTTATGCTATGAGTTAGGCTATTCGAGTCTAACATATATTTTGCGAATAAACGTTCAAACGTGGGGTAGGGGTAATATTAGGAATTAATAAATTGGGTGCAATTTTGTAAGATTTTGCATACCATGAATGGATGTCCATAATTGAGTCAATTATGGACATTGTTAAAAATTGGAAGTAATTAATAATTCAAGTAGGGAATTATTAAAATTGGGGGAAAGTGGATTATTATTAATAATCAATGCTTAGGACACGAGGTTGGACCCGTTTGTGATGTAAACCTGCCCGGACCCGCCCGGCAAATCCAGTAGTCACAAATGTCGGCCCAATGTGAGAGGTCCTAGGCCCAAACTAAAGCATAACAGTTGTAAAGACACGAGGTTAGACTCTTTTATGGTGTAAGACTGCCCGGACCCGCCCGGCAAATCCAGCTGCCATAAATGCCAGTCTAATGTGAGAGGTCTTTATGAGGTTATGGCCTTAATGAACTAAGAAATACTTAACCAGATAATCATGTAAGGTAGGACATGGGGGTTAAGTATGTGCCTTGGGTGGCATGAGGAATCTGGTGGTTGCCTTTAGAGGCATTTGAAATACGATTAGACTTAACCAAACACACATGTAAATGAACATGACTAAGTGGGTTAAGTGGGATGGACTAATGGGGACAAGCTTAGGTGGAATGCTTGTGGTAAATAGTGGGGGCCCATTTCAACCAGTATCCCAAAACGTATCTTTGTGGGCTTGACCCAAGTCGAGGACGGGACACGCATACTGGGTTTGACTATAAGAGGCCAAAACAGGGAGCGGTGGCAACGCAAGTCCAACGGGTTTCATATGCGTGTGTGGACCCGGGATGGTAGGTAAGACGTTGTTGCATCGTGTAGGTTTAAGCCGTGCATGTCCGTTGTATCAGGTTGCCACTTTAGGGGAGTGATACACCCCACTGTGGGGCCAGCACGGGTATCTACGAGTTAGGGAGCCGATCGAATAATGGGAAGTAGGGTACACCTAGTGGAGATAGGGGCAGGCGACACCTATGTAGTCAGCTAGGGGTACGTAAAGCCATTGGGAAAGTTTCTAAGTGAAGCTAAGTGGGATGAATCTTTAGGGTGACTGGTGTGGTGCAGTATAGTGTTTATCCTTTAGTATTTAGGAGCGCCTATAACGTTGCCTTTAGCGATTGTCTATGTCCTTAATCTGCTCTTCATAGACATTTTCTTGTTTTCCAGCTTATGCCTTAGTCCAGTTATTTTGGTAATAGTATTGTAGAATTATCATATTCACCAGACTTATGTCTGACCCCCTCTTTTCCATCCTTTTTCTCCCTTCAGGTCCGCAGGTTGGGCCAAGTTCTAGTGGAGTCTAGTTGGATCGCTTATCTTCTGGAAAGCTTGGACTGCTGAAGTAAAGTCCAGCTTGTTATCTTTCTTTTTAATGGCTATTCATGTAATGAGATTATGTACTTGTTTTATCAAGATAGATATTGTACTTGACATTGAATATGGTGTTATGATGTAATCAAACATGTTTTGACTTCTGCTACAATGAAATAAAGTTTTTGAATTTCCAAGTACTATTTTATATCTGTCTTGTTGTAATTTTACTGTTCTATATTCACTTAAAACCTCCATGGAAGTTAATGCATTCCCTTTGTGAGTGACATTAATGGACGTGGGGTGTTACACGTGGTATCAGAGCATAAGGTTACCAGAACAGATAATTTTTTTTTTTAGAAAAATATTTTTTTTTCTAAAGTATTTTTGGAAGAAGTGCTTTCAAAAAAAAAAAAATGTTATTTAAAGAGAGTTTTTATGAAAAACATAATCCCAAATAGCCACATCCTTATCTTTATCTTTCGAATTCTCCATTTTGAATCTTTCCTTTTTCGTTTCAGCATGGCTGAAGATCTTAATCTCCCAGAAGGCGTGACGATTCCAGGGTGGTTTAGGAGATACTTGGAGGCTAGGGCCACCACTGCAGGCCCAGCGGATACTCCTCCACCCCTAGTTGCACCCATTCCTCCTCCTCGTGTTGACACTTTTGCAAAGACGTGCAAGGAATTCAAGGCTATGGGAGGAAAAACTTTTCAAGGGACTGAGACGTTTGTGGAGGCCAGAGATTGGCTTAAGGAGACTGAGGAATTGTTGGATATCTTTGAAGTGGAAGATGGGAGGAAAGTCCGTTTAGCTGCTTGGTTAATGAAGGGAGAGGCCTCGTTTTGGTGGGAGGTCACTAACGGGGAACGTCCAGTTGATTCATGGGCGGATTTCAGATGAAGGTTTGAGGAAAAGTTTCTTTCAAGGGCAGAGAAGAACTTAAATATGGAAAAATTCCTGGCACTAAAGCAAGGGAGCTCATCAGTAAAGGAATATGTCAATAAATTTAATCAGTTAGCAAGGTTTGGCTTGGAGTTGGTGAACACGCCAGAGAAGAAAGCTTTGAGGTTCGTTAGAGGCTTGAATGAACCGTTGCAAGGGTTGGCTATGACCCACATCCCTATGGGAGCCACCTTTGAAAAGCTAGTAGAAATGGCACTTATGCATGAGGATAAGGCAGTCGAAAAGAAAGGGGATCAGAAGAAACCCCAACAGCAAAATAAGAAGGGTGGTAAAAACAATAATGGCAAAGGGAAGAAGAAATGCTTCAATTGTGGGACGCCTGGCCATCTCAGCAAAGATTGTAGAAAGAAAAAGAAGACTGGTTGTTTTCATTGTGGAGATGCGGGACATTTAGTGAAGGACTGTCCAAAGAAGGGGCAGAGGGCAGGGTCTACCTCGGGAGGACAGGTGCAGGCTCTTATGGCACCAGGGCAGGCAAGGGGGCAAGTTCAGGCTATTGCGGCCCCACCGCTGCAAGAAAGAGGTAGAACAATTTCTGTTGAAAGCTTAGTTTTTCTGTTTGATCATCCTGTCCGTACCTTATTCGATTCTGGCGCATCTCATTCGTTTATCTCTGCATCATTAGTTGAATCACTGCACTTGAACACCAGTTTAGTAGAGGATCCCTTGGTCGTTTCAAATCCAATTGGGGGTTCGGCTCATTTGACCATGATATGTTTGGATTTGAAAATCTCTATACTTAGCGTTGAATTTAGATGTGATGCTTATGTATTGGGCTTCACGGGCTATGGGCTAATTTTAGGAATGGATTGGTTGTCTAGAAATAGGGCCATTCTTGATTGTGAAAGGAGAGTAGTTAGGCTTGTGACTCGCCTTGGTAATGCTCTCGACATCTTTTGTAATCCCATAAATTCCGTTATGCTAAGTTATCTTGAATCGCTTGACGCGTCTGTAGAGAACCTGCGATCGGTAGAAGTGGTCCGGGAATATCCGGATGTGTTTGAGGAGGTGAAGGGCTTACCTCCAAAGCGGGAGATAGACTTTCGAATTTATCTTGTGGATAATGCTAAACCCGTGTCTTTGCCAGTGCGCCACATGGCTCCTCGTGAAAGGAGGGAACTCAATAAGCAAGTAAAGGAGTTGCTTGAGAAGGGGTTTATAAGACGTAGTATATCGGAGTGGGGTGCTCCAGTAGTTTTTGCCACAAAGGCGGATGGGTCTCTTAGACTTTGTATGGACTATAGAGAACTAAACAAGCTTACTAAAAAGAACCGACACCCACTGCCGAGGATTAACGATCTCTTTGATCAGTTAGTTGGCGCCTCAGTGTTTTCGCAGTTGGACTTAGCCACTGGCTTTCATCAACTGAGAGTGGCTGAGGATAGTATAGATAAGACTGCTTTTAGGACTCCTGACGGATTCTATGAATGGCTAGTGATGCCCTTTGGTTTGACAAACGCCCCTGCATATTTTGTTGATTTGAAGAGTAGGGTGTTTAGGGAATACCTTAACAAATTCGTGGTAGTCTTTGTGGATGACATCTTATTCTTTTCTAAGAATAAAGAAGAGCACTCCCTACATCTTAGGGAAGTGTTGGAAACCCTTCGAGCACATAACCTTAGGGCAAAATTTTCTAAGTGTCACTTCTGGAGGAAGGAAGTACGGTTCTTAGGGCACGTGGTTTCCAAAGAAGGGATAGCAGTGGATCCCGCAAAGGTGGTGGCCATCCAAGATTGGAAGGTCCCTAAAAATGCAACCGAAGTAAGAAGTTTCTTGGGGTTGGCTGGCTATTATAGGAAGTTTATCAAAGACTTCGCAAAAATATCAGCTCCATTAACACGGTTAACGAAGAAGAACCTGGTTTTTACGTGGGACAAAGATTGCGATGATGCGTTCCAACGTTTAAAGAGAGCCTTAACTTCAGCCCCAGTCTTAGTGCTGCCAGACGGGAATAAACCGTTTACCATCTATACTGATGCTTGTGGGATGGGACTTGGCGCGGTCCTCATGCAAGAGGGAAGAGTAATAGCCTATGGTGGAAGGCAGTTGAGGGTTCATGAAAAGAATTACCCCACGCATGACTTAGAGCTAGCCGCAATTGTTTTCGCGCTTAAGTCTTGGCGTCACTATCTTCTTGGTGAGAAATTCGAACTGTTCACTGACCACAAATCATTAAAATACTTATTCTCTCAGAAGGATTTGAATTTAAGGCAGCAACGGTGGATGGAATTCTTAGCCTCCTACGATTTTGAAATAGCATATACCCCGGGCAAGGGTAACGTGGTGGCAGACGCCTTAAGTAGGAAAAGGTTGTCCTTGAGTCCGTTGTTTGTTGAACGACAAAGCTTAGAATTCATCTCTATGTTTGACTTTAGACCCTCCGTTGACTTAGTACCCGGTCTGTTAGCATCCTTGGAGGTTAGACCTACACTTCTAGGACGGGTTGGTGAGGCACAGCGAGACGACCCACGGTTGGTTGAGATAGTAGAAAAGCTCAAAGGGGGGGAGTCGTCAAGCCATCTTCGTAGGTATACCCTAGACGATAAGGGTTGGTTACGAAGGGATAATAGGCTTTGTGTACCGCAAGACGAAGACTTAAGGAAGGCCATTCTTGATGATGCTCATCGCTCAAAAATGACCATTCATCCCGGCGGGGATAAGATGTACAAAGATATGAAGCGGGTTTTCTTTTGGGCCGGTATGAAAAAGGATGTGGCCGAGTACGTCGCTAGATGCTTGGTGTGCCAACGAGTTAAAGCAGAACAAAAGAAACCCGGTGGGTTGCTTCACCCATTAGAAGTTCCACTATGGAAATGGGAAAGCATCTCAATGGATTTTGTGGATGGATTACCAAGATCAAGGAAGGGTAACACGGGGATTTGGGTTATAGTAGATAGACTTACTAAAAGCGCCCATTTTATTCCCGTGAAAAGTAAGAGGACTGCTCCGTGGTTGGCTTCTGTATACATTAAGGAGATAGTTCGTTTGCACGGTATTCCTTCTAGTATAGTAAGCGACCGTGACCCCATCTTTACTAGCGAATTTTGGAAGAGTTTACAAGAGGCGGTAGGGACTCAGCTATGTTTGAGCACCGCATATCATCCTCAGACAGACGGCCAGACCTAGAGGCTGAATCGCATTCTAGAGGATCTTTTAAGGCTTTGTATCCTAGACTTTGGGGGTACATGGGAAGAGCACCTTACGTTAGTAGAATTCGCATATAACAATAGCTTTCAGTCTAGTATTGGCATGGCACCTTTCGAAGCTCTTTATGGAAGGCCTTGCCGTTCGCCTACATGTTGGTGGGAATCTACCGATAAAATCCTACTTGGGCCCGATATGGTTAGGGAAACCTCGGAGAAGATTGAGTTGATTCGAAGGAGGATGAAAGCAGCACAAGATAGGCAAAAATCGTATGCTGATAAGAGGAGGACAGATCTTGAGTTTGACATTGGGGACATGGTTTTTATCAAAGTATCTCCGTTACAGAATGTTGTTCGCTTTGGGTCCGTGGGGAAATTAGCACCAAGGTTTGTAGGGCCGTTTCCTGTAAAAGACAGGATTAGGAAGATGGCATATAGGGTGGAGTTGCCTGAGAAACTTAGTGGAGTACACGACGTATTCCATGTATCACATTTGAGGAAGTGTTTGCACAAGACTGCGGAGGTGGTAGAGCCGAGCTTGCTTAAAGAGGTGGAAATAGAGCGTGATGCAACAATTAGACGAGCTCCTACATGCATTCTTGGGTCGAAGATCAAAAAGTTGAGGAATCGAGAGGTCAGACTGGTCAAAGTGCAATGGGGAGATGATGAGAGCAACGCAACTTGGGAGACAGAAGAGAAGATGCGTTCGTTGTACCCTTTTCTTTTTGAGGGTATGTCTTTTAATTTCTCCTTTATCGCTTAGCTTATCTTATCTTATCTTTAGTATGTCCTCTCATTAGTATCTTTGACCTTTAGTTAGGATAATCCTATGGTTGAAACATGTGTTTGAGACATGTTATGTATGATGGATGCAAAATGGATGCAAGTGTTTGCTCGTGGATGCATATATACACACACTTTAGGCACTAGATCGGCTCAGTCACTACATATTGCATATTGCATATATATGGATGTATTTAGTAAAATGGATGAACGATGGTTGTATTATCATGTGGATGCTGCATTCAGATGATGGTTGTGCACGCATATAGAAGTATTATGTAGCATTAAGAATCTTTTGCATACATAATGGATGCATGGCACGATCATAGTTGCATTAAGGAGGACAACTGAATCAGTGGACCGCCTGATTTTGCATTAGATACGGACATATACACACACTGTGCATTTAAACATGAAAGCATTAGAAGTCTGTAAGGACAATGGATGCCTGTGTATGATGGATGAGTAGATGGACGTTTGGATGGTAGGATATACATTCTTCCAGACTTGAAGATTTCGGGGACGAAATCCTAAAAGGAGGGGAGAATGTAACACCCCGAATTTTCTATTAACACTAAAGTTGCTAAAATATTAATAAGTGTGTAAGAGGGGGGATGTATCTAATAGGAATATAAAAGTGTGTAAGAGAGGGGATGTATCTAATATGAATATAAAAATATTAATAAGTGTGTAAGAGAGGGGATGTATCTAATATGTATATAAAAACAATAATAAGTGTGTAAAAGGGGGGGGGGGATGTATCTAATGTGTACATTGTAGAATATATATATATATATATATATTGCTGAGTGTTTGCTGAGTCACTTCTGACTCATTGCTGAGTCAACAAGATAAACCCCATCTTTTCTGAATGGCTGCGGTTATTTCTAGGTTAAATCTAATGGCCTAAATGCATTCTAAAATCTATAAATAAGTGGGTAGACCCTAAACCTAAATCACATGTAAAATTAGAGAAGCTACCGTCATGCTGCTGCCATGGAGTTCAGCGTAGCCGTCACAAACTAAGAAGAGGAAGCCTAATCATCTACAACTAAATCTACACAAATCAAATCAAAAGATCTCTCTTTCTCTAATTCTTTTCTTTTGTTGGTGAGTATGATGATTCTCACAAGACTATTACAAACTAATTTGACTCAGTTATGAATGGATCACAAGAAAGTGATGTGATTTGTAAGTGTAAATTCTATATATTGTGGATCTCTTATTATGTTATTATGTTGTCGTATGATGTAAATTATATATGCTATGTCATGCTATGTTGTAAATTCTCTTATGATATGTCGTGCTATGTTGAGAATCATGTCAAGCTATGTTATACTATCATACTATGCCATGTTATAAATCATGCTATATTATGTTGAAAAATCATGCTGTTGGATCATGCTTAAAGTTATGTTTTTTTTTCTTAATTTAAATGGATCTTGTTTATGGGAATTTGCCTATTAGGTTAGGTGTACCCATAAACTTGAAACTATAATTAAATAAAACTTGATTATGGGAATTTGCCTATTGAGTTAGGTGTACCCATATAAAACCATGTTGTTAAAAAAATTAGATGATGTTGATTCACACATGTTCATATGTAAGTTTATGAAAATTGATTGAGATTATATTAGGTGAATTTTGAACAAGTTGACACCTTTAGGTCCATGACATGTATAATCTATGCAAGTTGGACATATGCAAGTTTCACCCCTTATTATGATTCATTTGGTCACATATACATGTTGTTATTATGATAATCTCTTTTATGCTATGAGTTAGGCTATTCGAGTCTAACATATATTTTGCGAATAAACGTTCAAACGTGGGGTAGGGGTAATATTAGGAATTAATAAATTGGGTGCAATTTTGTAAGATTTTGCATACCATGAATGGATGTCCATAATTGAGTCAATTATGGACATTGTTAAAAATTGGAAGTAATTAATAATTCAAGTAGGGAATTATTAAAATTGGGGGAAAGTGGATTATTATTAATAATCAATGCTTAGGACACGAGGTTGGACCCGTTTGTGATGTAAACCTGCCCGGACCCGCCCGACAAATCCAGTAGTCACAAATGTCGGCCCAATGTGAGAGGTCCTAGGCCCAAACTAAAGCATAACAGTTGTAAAGACACGAGGTTAGACTCTTTTATGGTGTAAGACTGCCCGGACCCGCCCGGCAAATCCAGCTGCCATAAATGCCAGTCTAATGTGAGAGGTCTTTATGAGGTTATGGCCTTAATGAACTAAGAAATACTTAACCAGATAATCATGTAAGGTGGGACATGGGGGTTAAGTAGGTGCCTTGGGTGGCATGAGGAATCTGGTGGTTGCCTTTAGAGGCATTTGAAATACGATTAGACTTAACCAAACACACATGTAAATGAACATGACTAAGTGGGTTAAGTGGGATGGACTAATGGGGACAAGCTTAGGTGGAATGCTTGTGGTAAATAGTGGGGGCCCATTTCAACCAGTATCCCAAAACGTATCTTTGTGGGCTCGACCCAAGTCGAGGACGGGACACGCATACTGGGTTTGACTATAAGAGGCCAAAACAGGGAGCGGTGGCAACGCAAGTCCAACGGGTTTCATATGCGTGTGTGGACCCGGGATGGTAGGTAAGACGTTGTTGCATCGTGTAGGTATAAGACGTGCATGTCCGTTGTATCAGGTTGCCACTTTAGGGGAGTGATACACCCCACTGTGGGGCCAGCACGGGTATCTACGAGTTAGGGAGCCGATCGAATAATGGGAAGTAGGGTACACCTAGTGGAGATAGGGGCAGGCGGCACCTATGTAGTCAGCTAGGGGTACGTAAAGCCATTGGGAAAGTTTCTAAGTGAAGCTAAGTGGGATGAATCTTTAGGGTGACTGGTGTGGTGCAGTATAGTGTTTATCCTTTAGTATTTAGGAGCGCCTATAACGTTGCCTTTAGCGATTGTCTATGTCCTTAATCTGCTCTTCATAGACATTTTCTTGTTTTCCAGCTTATGCCTTAGTCCAGTTATTTTGGTAATAGTATTGTAGAATTATCATATTCACCAGACTTATGTCTGACCCCCTCTTTTCCATCCTTTTTCTCCCTTCAGGTCCGCAGGTTGGGCCAAGTTCTAGTGGAGTCTAGTTGGATCGCTTATCTTCTGGAAAGCTTGGACTGCTGAAGTAAAGTCCAGCTTGTTATCTTTCTTTTTAATGGCTATTCATGTAATGGGATTATGTACTTGTTTTATCAAGATAGATATTGTACTTGACATTGAATATGGTGTTATGATGTAATCAAACATGTTTTGACTTCTGCTACAATGAAATAAAGTTTTTGAATTTCCAAGTACTATTTTATATCTGTCTTGTTGTAATTTTACTGTTCTATATTCACTTAAAACCTCCATGGAAGTTAATGCATTCCCTTTGTGAGTGACATTAATGGACGTGGGGTGTTACACCAGAGGACTCGAGAAAGGAAATTCATCACCAACGACCCGAAATCCTCTTCCACCCTCTTCGCCTCATCGAATTGCTTCATTAGTTCAGCCCTTTCTATATCATATAATACTTTGGAATTGGAAGCATACTCTATAGCGGTATATGCATTTTCCTGAGCATTTTTTGCCCTGGCTTCAGCCTCGGCTAACTTTGCCTTCAAATTGGCATTTTACTTTTCGAGGTAATCCTTGTCTACCTGCAGGACGGTACTTTTGAGGTTTTCCTTAGTAACCTTGTTTGAAAGGGCTTTGCACTCATCCTTAATGGATTTTGTCCGCATAATTTGTACATTGAGCTCTCTATGGAAATGTTCCTTCTTGTCGTTATACATCTTTTTATACTTTTCAACATCTGCTTCCACCGTTTTCAATTTAGCTTGGGTATCCGTGTGTCTTTATCAACATGATCTAAAGAGTTTTTGTCGCAATCCCACGGCTGCTTATGATTGGCCAAGTCCAGCTCAAGGTCGCGAATGATCTCATATAATTTCTGAACATATTTGTACATTTCCTTGTACTTCCCAATGCCAAAATCTATCTTCTTTTTAAGCCTATCGCCAACATTGTCAAGCAATGGCTGCAAGCCAGGGACAAAATCCATACGCTTTAAATAGTAGTGAGGAAACAGTCCTTCCAAAACTTTCATCCTTTCTAAGATAGATACTTCGAGCACGATGGGCTCCGAAATAGATATCTCAGTAGGTTACGCTTGCTCGTAGCAGCTGCCATCTTGTCCTTGCATTTGTCTCTCGAATCAAAATATTTCTTGGGAGGCTATTCTATGTGTGATGACTATTTTTTGAGAGGACAGGGTCTTGACAACCAACTTTTCAACCTCGTGGGGATCTTTATAGCTTATTGTCTATTTGTGTCGTAAAGAAGCGAAGAGTGGGAATGAGAATGAGGACGATAGTTGTATTCTTGACGTCTCTTCTCCCTATCTCACTTCACTTATTCGCGAACATCTGTATATTTACGCTCTGAATCTGAGTAAGATTTGGGTAGGGCGCCACTCTTGTAAACACTATTATGGAACTTCTTAGGTTCATATGATCGAGAAGACATGGTTCCTGCAATTCAAAGAGAAGCAAGTTCGGAACTGGGATGTTGAATGGAAAAATGTTGTGATGTACAGTGTGTGTGTCATGTGTGTCCTAGTGCGTCACCCTGACAGACCAGTAGTTGACGCCTTGTTGGTGGTTGCAATCTCTCCGACTGAGGTCATAACATTTTCTTTCTCAGGTGTAGAGAGAAATATCTGGGAATCTAAATCTCAAAAGTAATAATAGTCCCACGGAATGTCTAACTCTACCAGGCCCTTATAGAGACTCTCTATAGAATGTGATTCGCCTTCTTGGACTGACAACTGAGGCAGCTAACCCTGTGGTAGTGGAGTATGTTCGGACATAGACTTCTCCGCTCCCCCTCCTCCACGACAGGAGATTTCTCTGGGACTAATTTCTCTAGAGTGGGAGTTTTATGTTCGACCTTAATTGTTTTCTCAAGCAACTTTTCTTTCGTGGGTTACCGATTAGAACCAAATGTAGTCGCTTTGTATCATCCCGGATTTTTAGTGTTCGAATATTTAATTTATTTAAATATTAGAATAGTGATTTGGATTTTAAAAACTCAAGTTTTACGATTTTGAGTATTTTATGAATATAAATAGTGAAATAATAAATTTAATTCTGAAATAGTCGAAATAAGTTGGATTTGCAACATAATATGAATTGGACAATATAAAAAGATTTAATTAAGTTTATATTTGAATTACAATAAGGAATTCGTTTATTAAACGAAGTTTGAACGTATTAATTATAATTTAATTAAAACGATCTTGCCACGCCGCGATAGTTCATAATTTTTTGATCTGAACTTCAATTGAATATATAAGACTCAATATAAGTCGAAATTCTATGAAACCAGAATCTTCTGAATCTACTAGATTATAGTTTTCTAATTAAATTGAATATCAATTTAACTTGAAATTCAAATGTTGAGTTTAAATCGAATTAGTTTATTTCAAAGATGTATATTTCTATTTGAATATATACGATAATAATTTATGATTATTAAATTGAATTGTTTTGAAATCGATTTATATTTTATCGATTTAGAACGTGAAAATAGCCTATTTTCAAATGACATCTAATTTTAACGAAACTAATTTTATTAAAACCATAATAACTAATTATTTCTAGATTTAAATTTTCGAGTCAATCGGATTTTTTTTGTGAGCATGCGAAATAAAAACGCATTTCGGTCAACGATTTAAAATTCAAAATAGCACTGTTTTTGCAAACGGACTCGAATTTCGATGAAACAAGTTTCACTAGGTCTGGAATGTCAAGATGTCCATTTTCATCATGATCGGAGTTCGTATGTGATAGTTCGAGCATAAAATGTTAAACGATAAATAACGATAGAATATTATATTCAATAAAATTGAATAAAATAATTTAAACCCTACCCTGTATATTATCCTTAACATCATAACCCTATCCTCATTCTTTCTTTCTTTAGTAAGCTTCACGGAATCAATTCAACGATTAATAATAAATTCAATTATGTTTGATCCATGAGCTTCTGCAAACGTAAGCATCAACCTCATATATGTTTCGAAGGGGTCAGCAACAACTTTATTCGACGTATATAAAAAATAGTGTGACCTAAGGGGATGATTGTGGGGGATTGGAGCATCGACGGTGAAACTAATGTTGTATTTAGGCTTGTGGGGTTGTTTGTCACCATTGTGCAAAATTTTAGGGATTTCCAAAGTAAAAAGTGTCGCTGCCTTTTATTTCGAGTGTGGGTACTATGTCGAGGTCATATTATATTCTAGTGGAGCGAGCTTGGAGTGGAGGTGCTCGGGAAGGAGAGGAAGAAGAGAGGAGATCGCCAGTGTCATTGGTTCGTCAAACGGTCGATTATGGAGGTAGCATGAAAGCTATGTGCATGCATTAATGGTGAAGCTTCAGGGAGTGTTTGCATTTTATACTGGGGAAGAAATGATGAATGTGGCCTAATTACGTGAATTATGGGTTAAGTGAGGTATTAAAGAATCCATTTGATTATAAATCAACTTATGTTTATATAAAATGTATTCAAACCTGTAAAAATCATAACTAGTTCATATGTTATAAAAATTAAACAAAACCAACAACATTGGAATAGTATTGGAATACTCAATGTGTACGAGCTAGTTTGAAAGGATTTAAAGCCAATTGGTGAAGCTTCAGGGAGTTGTTTGCATTTTATACTGGGGAAGAAATGATTAAGGTGGCCTAATTACATGAATTATTTGTTAAGTGAGGTATTAAAGAATCTATTAGATTATTAATCAACTTATGTTTATATAAAATGTATTCAAACCTGTAAAAATCATAACTAGTTCATATATTATCAAAATTAAAACAAAACCAACAACATTGGAATCATATTGGAAAACTCAACGTGTACGAGCTAGTTTGAAAGGATTTAAAGCCAATTGGATTTTTATATATTTTCAAATGCTTGTTTTAAATTATATAAACCAACTGAAAGTCGTCGAATCGGAAAAGAAATGTGAGTTAACTCTCACACCAACTGGAATCCTATGATATGATTAAATTCATATAATTACAATTCATCATTGATAGTATAAGTTGGATGTTTGGATGCTTGGATAATTGTAGTTCGATGTTTTATTGGAAATATTTGTATTTCTACCATTTAAATGCATTAGATTAAAATTCTATTCCATATGCATTTATACAATAATATTATGAGCTATGTTGCCGGAAAAAACGGGTTGGAGGGATCAAACGGATTACTCTAATATTTTGTACGTTACTTGTTTTCATATTATTCATATAGGAACTGTTTAACCCAATTAGCGTTAAATTGTTTTTTGGATGTTAGTTGTTGAATTATATTCAATATTTGATGTATTATTAATCAATATGCAGTATTAATTAAGTGATTTGTAGCAGATGGTCTAAAATTCATCTTTTTAAGATGCGTCAGGCAAATTAACAAGGTTTAAATTATAAAATTTATTTTTTTATATTTGAAGAAAGATTTCCAATCATACTTTTTATAAGTTATATAAAAATATAAGTTTTATAAATAAACAAATATTTATAATAGTATTTCAAAGAAGTATTATAAAATGTTTTTAAATAGAAATTTCTATGTTTCTACTTAATTTTATAAGCTAGTAAGTCAGAAATTAACATAAGGGTTAACAATTTGGAATACTTATTTTTATGGAACAATTAAGTGATATTATTAAATTAATTATTGTTACACCCCACATCGATTAATGTCACTCTTTATCAGAATGCATTAAGTTTCGTGAAGCGTTATAGGTAAACAGAAACAGAAACATTACAAGACAGATAAAAAATGATAGCGGAATTAAAACTTTATTAAGTAGGAAAGCTTTCGTCATTCAAACCCAATTACATAATAAGTCTAGAATACTGAAAACATAAAACTTCTGCCTTGTACAAAAATCATCATCAGAGTTCAATAATACATAAAACAAGCATAATCCCCAAAATACATCCATAGTAGAAGAGATACGAAATCAAGTAATACATCAAAGCAGCACCAAGCAGAATGAAAGAAGAATCCTGATCAAGCTTGAGTATTCCCACTCTGAGAACCTAATGGGCAACTGAAGAGAAAGAAGAGAAAACAGAATAGGTCAGACATAAAGTCTAGCGAGTCCAATTACTTTTAGCATATAAATAAGTAAAAGCATCATGACAGGCATATAAACTGGATAAAAGAGATAACAGTATATAAGGTAGGTATGACGAGGTAAATAGGATAAACAGAACAGAACATGCACTGCACTTCTCTAATACTTTTCTCTGCACAAATACTAGTATAACAAGAACAAGGTGATCCTAACAAGTACAAGATGGTAGACTTAGGTGTACTTCTAGTGAGAGGTTTTACCCCATACAATAACAGATAGCCCAACAGAACAAATAGGTGTTACCCCCAACGATAATAACGGGCTCCTAAACAAGCGAGGCTAGATGTACCCTAAATACTACCCCCAATCAATCAGCTCCCTATCCCGTAGATACCCATGCTAGCCCCATAGTAGGATGTATCACTTCCTAAAGGGGTAACCCCGATATTTTTCAAGATGCATGGCTATTTTCCTTAGCAAGCGGACCCATGCACGCACATGACCATGATGACACGTGCCATCAAAACATCCTTACCCAAGTGACCTCTTATAACCAGCTCAGTAAGCGTGCCCTAACCCCGACCTAATTTAGGGTTCTCCATTTGATACCGATATAGGTTACTGATTGATACGAGTTCCATATTCCGGATGATACAAGCTACTCCCTAGGCTTGCATCCCACTACTAGGATTTCCACATCTTATGCCTACCAGTTTAACAAGATTGCATAACCCAAACAGGTTAAGTTTGTCGGGTTCATATGTATAACCCGCCCCCACATATTTAACAAGATTAACTTAACCCTCCCACCGATTCAAGAAAGTTTACTTAACCCCTACTCAAGTTAATGGATTCGTGTAATCCTTCTGGATTCAGACAGGTTAAGTATTACAAGTTCGTCACCATTCATTCATTTATGGTTACTAATGCGCTAGAGCTCCCACATTAAGTCTACCACTTTTGGATGTTGGATACGTCGGTTGGGTCCGGGCAGACTTCTTCCACAAGTCGGACTTAACCTCGTGTCTTAGCACCGTTACATGTACGTTTATGCACTTAGACCCCTCACATTAGATTTTACCACTTGTGGACGCTGGATATACCGGTCAGTTCCGGGCAGACTTTTACCACAAGTGTAATATAACCTTGTGTCTAAGCGCGGTTACAGTTTCTAATTACTGTAGATCTTGGCATTTTCATTACTAACTAATTTTCATGTTTATAGTGCCCCTATCTGATTCACGATACAAGTTATGCCCTGATTAATGGTTTAGATCAAGATATAGATTATACCCCTAAATCCCATGTTTTGGTTCAAGGTACAAATTACCCCCAAATTTCCCATTCATGTTTACATTATGAATTATGCCCAAGTTAATCATTCCTAATCATTCCCAAATTTGTGCATTCACATATTTCAGTGATAGGCCTAGGCTCGAAGGTAGACTGACTATAAAATAAAAGAAGGGAAAGAGGGAGAGGAAAGAATAAGAATAGGCATAGTAAATTAAACTGGCATATGATGACATAATTAGGCAAACTAACATAATAGGCATAAGGCGACATGATTAGGAAAACTAATAGAATAGGGATATCATGAATAGGCATATAGGCACAAATCAATAGATCAGGTGTACAAGTAATGGCAGATCTATTGTGATTCAGATTACTAACAGGCAAAGGCTTAGATCCAAATTTATAAATATGTCAAGATTACATCAAGATTACATTTTAGGTGTTTATATCTGAAAGTAACATAAACTCACCGTGATTGGATCTAAAGAACAGAGAATTAATCGTAGATGATGTAGCATAGATCTCTGAATTCGTATAACTTGTTGTTGAAGAAGAATAGGCTATTTTAATCTAAGCTAGGATAACACCTCGTTGTCGCCTTTGATTTAGATGTATAAAACAATGAGAATGAGGTCCTATTTATAGCTAGGGTCAATGAATCTAGTCAAGAAATGAGCCCACGTTCAGAAACTGAATTCTGCCCAGACCTCAGGGGGAGGGGGGTCGACACTCCTGGGCGTGGGGTTGACCCCCAATGGGTCGAATTCCTGTCTTGGTTCCCGCCTTTGAATTTTGAACTGATATGAATTCTGGATATTCTATATATATATAAATGGCTTATATGTATATAAACTTAAGACCTTAAAAACTTCTTCATACGATGTCCTTTTTACGCAAACTTGGAGTCTATCTTAAGAAGAATTCTGAGACGAACGCAATGGCACAATCCTTTTTACTTAATTCCCAATATTTGATTAAGTATTCTTTAAATTATCATTATTATGTTCTTAAAATTATGGGTGTTACAATTGTATTATTAATTAATTTAAGGCGAAGGATTTTTTGAAATCAACTAATAAATTAACTGATGTTTTCAAGTTGACTAAGTTAACCGTTTTAATGGAAATTGGTTATTAGATTAATTTGTTTACAATTAATCAAATAGAAATATTTTTAATGAATAGTCATTTAGATTTAACGAGTTTTCATGGGAATTATTTTATCTTTTAATTAACGGTGTTTAAAGTTAATTATCGAGTTGACGATCATTAATAAAGTGAGTTATTATTTTAATGACCTTCTAAAAGGGATTAACTATTCTAATTTTAGCTAATAGTGAAGTAAAACTACTTTTACATTAGTTAATGTTGAAGATTAATTATTATTTTAATTATAATAACTAAAGTGATTATCGTTCTAAAAGGAATTCATTTAAAAAGTTATCGAGTTTGTAATGAAAGTTAATTGAATTTTGTTAAGGTCTTTAAAAAATGATGCGTTAATAAACCCAAGTTTATAACAAAGCTTATAAAAAGGGATGTAAATTTAATGTGTTGTTTTTACATAAGCATTACTTAATAAATTGAATTAAAAGAGAAGTAATTAAAAAGGTATTTTAAAAAATAAAGGACGTGATATGTAATGGCATAAGGATTTGGTAAATAGATTTTTGAAATAAATCCAAATTATGATTGGATTGTAATAAAAAAGGGTTAAAGTTTAAGACTTTTGTCATTGTAAAAGTTTACTTAATAATCAAATTAAGTTAAATGTTTATAATCGAATTAGATTGGTAAAAGTAATGTATGGTTTATAAAACTATATCTTAAATGAAAATTAGAACTTGTGATTATATTAGTTTTTTTGTTACAAACCTTTACCTATCTCAAGATAAGAACGCTGTCGAGTCAAGGTCTAAGAGGTAAATAAAAGGGTCTGTTTGGCATAGGTCCCTATTAAGTTTTAAAATTATGCTCACATCCGGTCATAAACTTATTGAAAATTTAGTCCCTATTTTTTGAAAATTCAGTAAAAAAATATAAAAAAATCACGTAAATTGGTATTTAACTAAAATTGTTAAACAAAAAAAAAATTCAGCCTAAAAATAAAAATAAAATTATAAACAATGTTAAACCCTAAAAAACAAAAAAAATAGTGAAAACATCAGTTAAATGCATACTAGTATGCACGTATTTGGATTTTCATGCATATATCTATGCAAAAATTTCACTTATGCATCTGTGTTGAAAATATCTGCATACTTCTGTGCAAGTATAGCATAATTATTGCATGAAAATATGCAATAATTCACACACTTGCAAATCCATTCGAATTTTTTTGCACTCACGTGTGTAGATAAAACATAAAAGTAGCACGCATGCATGCAACAATCCACAAGCAAAATTTCAGTTAACTTTTCTTCATGAAATACTTGCATACAAGTGTGCCAGTATTTCAGAATAATTGCATATACGTATGCAAGTTTCCGTCCAGATTTTTCAACACAAACAGCATATGCAATAGTTGCATACATGTGTGCAACTATTGATAAAAGTTGCACACGTGTATGCAACTTTTTTTAATTTGCATGGACTTTTGTGGATGTTTCTAGAATTTAGAATTATTTTTTTACCTGATAGCGCATTTTTTTTGGCCACAAAAATGTAAAAGGCGGAAGTAAGGGAAAAGGGACCAAAAATGCATTGATACTTAGAGAGAGACGTGAGTTATATTTAAAACTAAAACAGGGGGCGGAGCCTTATTTCCACTAAATAAAATACCCCAACTTGAATGACTTCGCAATTATCAAGGGATGGTATTAGTTTGTAATAATAATGATGTTGGAAATAATTTATTATTTCCATAAGAGAAATATTGCAACTTAAATTGAAAGATTTTAGAGATTAATAAACTATTGGGTTTAATAATAAAAAATGGATTACTTAACATTGTTTGACCCAGTTGTGATGTGTGACTATGCTTATACTATTGATTAAGTATATAATACTATTTTCTAAGTAATGGAAATAATATGATTTTGGAATACACTTACTCCAAGAAACTAGCAAATGGTTAGGGATTTCAAAGAAATAAACTAAGAAATTATACCACTTTGAATGAAAATAAGAGACAAGTTTATAACTGTTGTTTTAAAGTAATAAAAATGGGAGATTTGTGAATATACTTATTCGGTTGAGATAATTATATGGAACCATTTTTTTTTTTAAGAATTGATGAAATGGTTTGACGAATGATTTTAAACAAAGCGGCTGAGCTGTTGATGTACTTAATAGTATTATTGTGATTTGATAGATAAAGAATTGATTATCAAATTATTATTCCTTTTTAACTTTTGATGTGTTAGTTCAAAGAGACCGGGTTGAGAACTGGACCCAAAACCACTTCGAACTGAGTTTGCGTTCGAAAACTACCTTACAAGGATGATCATGAGATGAGTTGAAGACATAGATCTTCGTAGCGAGAGGGTTGCTTGCTGATGTCTCTGGTTAACAACCAGGATTACGCTTGTTGCAGCAACTTCGACCTTCTGGAGGATCTTCAATTTTGTTAAGTCCCAAAACAAACTTGTATGGACGAATGTCTAAAAAGTATTTCCTAAAATCACTAATGTTGATTTTTACAAATATACCGAATATGGTGGCGAAGAAAGCAACTTATTTTAGCCTAAAATTCAGAGTAATTTGTGCAAATCAATTAGTGATTGATGGGATCCGACAGTGTGGCATTAAAAGTTTGATGTGATGTTTCTGAAAAAGGTAATCATGACCATAAGCCACATCAGTTAGGAAATAATAAAAATCGGACAGACAACATGGCTATATGAGTCATACCCATCAGGGTATACCATCACCTGATCTAGAGAAATTGATGTCCTTTTTTGTATGCTTTAGAATAAGAATGGTTGGACGGTCAACATCCATGGTGATGATATATTCGGTACACTCAAGTGGAATGAGTGGTCGATCATGTGTGGCCCGGTTGCAAAATGTTCTTGTTGAACCCCAACATTTCATCTTTGGAGAACACTGATCGAAAGGTGGTTCCATACCGAGTCATATTGGAAATCCAATCTACAATACGAGCTGTACATTTTTAGATGTAAACCAACTATGTTTGTAGAGTCCTAGAAATTTTCGACACTCGAATCTAGACATTTAAACATTCATGTCCAAACCTAAGTATCGAAAACCTAAAATGCTAAAAGAAAGAAGTTAGAAGGTGAGATAAGAGAGAAAGAAAGTTGGAATAGAAGAATAAGAAGAAGAACCGACATAGAATTAGTGTCTCACATCACAACGGAATAAAATATAATATAAAAGTAAATCTTTATTGAGAGCTTAAAATAAAACTTACATTTTCATCGGATTACAACATACAATCAACATATCTGGACAGTTATAACAATCTGTCCTGATATACAACACATAAAGGAATAAACTGGATATATATCACACGTTTGAACTCCTCCAGCATGTCTTCTGAAATCCATAGCATCTTAATTTGAACCTGTAAAACCCAGTCTAACCCGAGCATTACAAATGCCAGATTAGTCTAGTGAACTAGAGTGAAAAAACTCACTAAGTTTAAGGGGATCATCTAACTTGATTTTTAAGTTCAAATCTTTTGAAAGAGAATGATGATCGTAAGACCAATCCACACATAAGTACAGATGGTTTTTATCTTACAATAACCCAAAACATTTTGAAAATATATCTTTTCTAATATTATAATAGTGTCTAAAACAAATAAATAACAATCTAGCGGAACGCTTGCATCTCACATTCCACGTATATAGTATACAATCTAAACTGCGGGAACTTATTGGAGATTGGATTTCGACTATAACAAGGTATGGAACCACCTTTCGATAGTGTATCTCTAGAGGGGAATACACTAGGTTCAACAAGAACATCTTGCAACCCGGCCACACATGACTGACCACTCGTTTCACTTGAGTGTATCAAATGTATATCACCAACGGTTGGGAGCTACCCATCGTTTCCCGAAAAGGGACAGAATCAAAATAGATTAAAGAAGGAAATGGATTTTCTCTAGATAGGTGATGATACACTCTAATGGAAGCGAACCATTTAGCCATGTTGCCTGCCCAATTTCTGTTATTTCTCAGTTGTTGAGGCTTGAGGTTTATAATAATATTTTTAGAACATCTAGCTACATACGTTGTCCTGGCATCGGACAATCCTAAGGCACCCTCCTACCACATCCAAGGAATCACCCTATGGATCAATAGCATGTAGTCCTTGCAATTCGTAGATTCCAATCACGACATAATCACTATAAAAATATCTGTAGGGATCAGCAAGAGAATTCAATAAATATTTCTCCTGCTCATGAAGATTTACGGTCTTCAATTGCTCCATCTCGATCAGCATTAAATATTTTCTTCGTTCAAATATAAATTTGATCCCAGTCTTTCCATATCAACATGCGTTAGGTTAGATTTAGATAGTTGGTTGTTTAACTATTAAAATAAACAACCATAAAAGTAAAATAAATCTATTGGTTTATTATACAACGTCATTTGGCTATTAAAAATTGTATATCAGTTTTAATTTATTAATATTCTCAAATCATTTTATTTACATACTTGGAAAAATATCTTAAAATCATATCCAATTCTTCCTTTAGATATCATTCAAAAATTTGCTACTTATTATCTGTCATTTAGAAATTGATTCATTTTATTTTTCGTAAAACATTTGTTACGAAATCTCCTTTTGTTTTGTTATTTGAACACCATAATCATCACTTACATTTATAGAATAAACCCATTCTAAATCTCATCTCCTTGCTTTGAAAATACCATTATATTTTCAGAAATCCCTTTTTATTTCTTTTATTATGGAAATATCATTTCATATTCTGAAGCCCCTCTTTATTTCCTTTTATTTTAGAATCCCATTATATATTTCCAAATTCTTCAAATAATGTTACAATGTTATTTCCCCAAATAAGTTACTTTTAACATCTTCACCATTTCAAATGATACCATCCTTCGATAATCCTGAAGTCGTTCAAGCTGGAGTATTTTAATTTCCTCTCAGACTTTGATCAACAACGTTCTTAACTTAAGATAAATACTAGTCGTAACACCAAAAACCGATATTTATTCCCAATATAAAAACAAATCCCATTGTAGTTATACCTCGATGAAACTTCATCTCTTATTTAATATTGCAATTCTAGATCGCATCTTTGTAATCAACTCGCCTAATCACTTTAATTTAAACTTAGGTTTTCCAGATTCGATTTCAATTTTTAAACCTTCATCAGTCTCTAACTGTAAATCAGCAAGAAAATAATTTCCTAAATATCAACCTCGAAGGCCGAAATCAATATCAGATCAATACTCAGAAAATCATTTACTCAACCGATCTCTAGTTAGATTCCAATTCTTTAATTTTATATCCTCAATTTTTATCCCATTCATAATCCATTTTTATAACTCGTTCCATTAATATATTCAATAAAAATTTTTGGGTTTTATAACTTCGTCTAACTTGGATTTCATAGAATCCAATTAGATATAATTCAATATTAACTAAATTAATACTTTGGTTTAAACATAACTTATATTATTATAAATCTTAAGTTGGTTAAATATTCATTAAACTATAACATGGCTTTTAAACTTCACAAACTTCCATTACTAGGTTTTACCTCTCCAGATTATCACTCCGATTATTATTAGATAACTAATAATCAAGTTTCAGCATTCGTTAAAAATAAAACTTGGTTTACCTCACCATTAACAACCAACATTAAATTAATAAACTAATTTAATAAACAAAATTTAGTTTACGCCGTTAACTCATTCAACTCTAAACATGATTAACTCGTTGATCAATCATTATTGGTCTTTTCATTCAAATTAATTAATTATTAATTAATTTAAACAATTCTACTTACTTTGATTATTATTAAATAAATAATAATCAATATCATGATAAACCCATTCTACTTGTTACGTTAATTTTGCTCACTTACATATCAATCCTATTAATATGAGAATTAGCTTAATAAAATAATTTAATAATCACTTATAAACTTAAATAAATAATAAATACTTAATTCCTTCTATATGCTTCCAATTGAAATAATAGATTTTTAAAATCGATCTTTAGTTATAAAATAAATTTTATAACTTCATTTCTATCGATTTACCTAACGGTAAATCAGTCTTTATAAAACAGTGTATATTTGGCCATGTTCTATTAATTCTTCAACCAATACTACCCATTGGTTAATATCAAAAAAACGTTGAATTTGGATTCAACAATCGGTAACCAAATCAATAGTCCAATCATATTGGTCAAACTGTTCATATAATGACAATACGAAAACAAACCATAATTTGAGGAATCCAATTGGATCCCTCCAACCTGTTTTTTCCTACATCCAAATAGGTTACCTCAAATAAAATAAATTCAATAAGATGCTTTAAAATAAACATGAATAATTAATTCAACTGACAACGATCAACTAATAATAAAAAAGTAAGCATTCAATTAAATTTAAATACGTTTATATTGTTATAAACGTAACCAATAAGTTAAGTTACCTCGATTGGAAATAATCGATAAAAACAACGATGTCATTCCATTTAAATTAAACAAATGCTTAATTTAAATAATAGATATAAAAATGTTTAACAAACATCAAATCAACCAACAATTATCAAACTTAGCATACAAACATTAAACCCGACTTATAATAATTATAAGTAGGAGAATTGAGTGTGTTTAACTCACCTGCGTTTTTATTCTGCCATTAAAACGGTATGTTCCAATTAAATTAAACAGACGCTTAACTTAACTGAAAACCCCAACCGCTTCCATCTTCATCCAAATCTGTTCCATAATGTTGTACTCTTCAATACAGTTCCGACGTTCCTGTTTCGCCACGTTTCGATCACGTATGAGAGAGATTTGACATTAACAAATTTAAATTAATCTAAACTATAAACTATTTTATTTTAATGGGCCTTACCCTATTTTCAAACTCGGCCCGTACCTAACGAACCTTCCCGCCTACTACTACAGTTCCTTCTCCTTTAATATATAACTCCAACTTCCTGTAGGTTAAAACACCATGGCCGAAACTTCTCCCATTCCGTTCCCACTAACACTCCATAATTTTCAAAATGAATTCCACCGCAGCCTCTCTCTATGCTAGCCCTACACTCATTTCCCAAACATGTACAACTCACACCTCAACTTCGACACAGCTTAATCGCTGCCCTCCCCTACTAGACCGCGTCACTAGTATGCACCAAATTCCCCCAAAAATTTATGCGCAAATACCACTTCGTTCTACCTATTACGCAACTCCCCAATGCAAAATATATTCTTTCCTCTCTGTTATTATTTTTCCGAAACCAAAACTCAGCTTCATCTTCGCTCAACCCATATATGACTGCTTTCATTCATTTATTTTTTAATGGAAAATAAATAAAAATGAGGGAAGTTTGGTTTTCATTTGTTCGTTGGGAAGGCTTTGGTCGAGGTTATGATTTGGTTGGTTTGGAGAGAAAAGGTTTGAGAAAGGGTGTATGTGTATATATATGTATATAAACGATAGGAATTTTGGATGAGAACGACGTCCATTAGTCCGGTATGAGGTAGTTGTAGGCTAGCTGGGTTGATGCTTCTTTCACAATGTATATTCTATGTGTTCTTTAATTTCGAATTGTATCATCCATCAATTTTAATCATTGCATGAAAGGATATGCTAGGCAAGAAACTCTATGATACAAATAGTAGTTGTGCGCGTAGATTTAGGGTATAAACTAGGTATGTGGAAAGGACTGATGCATGTGGTTGCGTACGCAGGAGAAGATAGAGTAGGAGAAGAGGGTGCTGTGGGATGTTATATTTTGATTATGACATGAAAAGAAAATACATACCTGAGCCTTGCAATAAACAGAGTGGGGGGAAAGGAATGTGCAAACCTGAAGGCTCATAGTATAGGTTAGGAGAATTTCTGTATGTAGTTATAGTTTAAAATAGGTTGGTATGTTTTTCTTAATACCTAAGAAAATTAAGGGTAGGCAGATGTGTTAGGATAGGTATCTTTTTTATTTAAATACTATACCACGATTTAATGCTGACCGTTGATTTCGCTCTGATACACACGAAATCCAAACGCAATGAAAATGGATGCACTGCTATGTCTTGACGTTACAAATCCAAAGAAGTTAATCTCATTGAAAACGTACTCTGTTTGCACAACAACGTTATTTTAATTTCAATATATTCACCGATTTTCAATTTAAGTATCGTCCGCTCACCAATTAACTCTGATTGGATCCAAATTGGAACTCTAGCAATAACTAGTTATACGTATTCCAATAAAATTCGTTTCATCAAAAACAGAGATTGTTTAATAGTTATTTTTGCGGCTTATATAATATCAATATAATATTATAAATTACAAAACAATTAAATTAAATAAATTATTATTTTCGAACATATCCAAATAAAATTATATATCACTTCAAATTCAACCAATATGAATATATAACTCAATATTACCGTTTTCAAGTTAAACGATATTCAAAATATATAAAATTCCTATTTAATTATATTAAATAAACATTATAATTTATAAACGATTCCATAGCGACTATTTGAGAATTTTTTTAGACATAACTTATATTATATAAGATTTTTTTCTTCTGATTTTTCTCTTTTAGAAAATTATAATCAACTCGATTCTAGTATGCCTTATTTCGTAGAATTTCGACTTTAAATGGATTTTGTATATTCAATTGAAGTTCAAAACCTAATTTAACAAACTATCGCGATGTTAGGAGCTCGTTTATAAATTAAATAAAAATATAAACTTTCACTCGTTGTTAAATAACGAATTCTATATTAATAATTCATTAACACTTCCAAATAAAATATTTAAAATCGATTTAAATATTCAAATTCAAATGATCGAAAAATCCATCTAGTTACAATGTTGGTAAGTGAGATGCGAGCTTTCCAACTATATTGCTATTTTATTTGTGGTTTGATAGGCATTATTATAATATCACTGGATTTTGATATAAAAGTGATTCGACTATCGTAAAAACACGAGCTATGTTTATGTGGGGTCATGTCTTACGAGAGTTCCATTCTTTCGAAGGAATTTTCTAAAGTTAATCAAGTTGTTTGTGCTGAGTTTTATCACCGAAAGTATTCCAAAATGATCCTGGTGATTTTGCTTTACGTAAAACGTGCTCGGTCAGACCGAGTATATTTTCCAGGTTAGGTTTTATTTGGAGCTTCAAGAGAGGAGATGGAGTCGAGACGTATTCTCATATTTTCTGGTATTAACTTATTTCCGCCGTGTATGTGTGTTTGTATTTATCAGACTGTATAGATCTAGTGTGTACGCTGATAATATATAAATGTGTATATATAGTTTTCTCTGGAGTAAAGAGTTTTGATATATTATATTTTATTCGTTTACTCTAATATTTCTTTCATTTCTCACTCTTTAATTTCTTTCTATTTAACTACCTAGGTTATTTAATACTCGATTTTTGGGAAGAAATACATGTGACGTATTATTATTTAAATTCGAGCGTTAAATTTCTTATCGGGTCGTTACAGTTGTATCAGAGCATAAGGTTAAGTAATAGCCTTTGCTTTGTGGGGATTAGTATTACCTTAGATTGAGTTCTAGCCTCTGTGTGTGTGTGTGTGTGTGTGTGTGTATGTGAGAGCCTACATGTTAGTGTTATAAAAATGTTTTGTATTGTGTTTATTTATGGTTGAGTGGTATAAAAATTACAAATCAACGCATTTAGCCGATGTGGTCAATAGGGATTTCTAAACACTTAAACGAGATAAATCAACATAATATTGTTTTGATGAGTTGGTGAATAAAATAATTTTACCAATATTTTATATATAAATAAGTTTTCAAACTAAGTATAGTTTATAGATGACGAATTTGATTAAAAATGATAATATTCTACATTTATGGTTAGTCGTGCTCACTTTTGAGCATTGGCTATGGATAATTGTACCCGACTAGTTTATGAGTATTAGCTACCGGGATGGGTAAGAATTTAACTTAAGTGAAGTTGGTTAATATGAATTTAAACAAGAAAGAACAAATGGAAGTAAACTTATATAAAACTAGAAGTATATAAGTGAAATTTACAAACGGGGTTTATAAAGGGGAAATGAATTTCAGTTGAGAAAGGAAGTATTTGATTTTTCAGTTAGTTTTGAAAATGATTTTTCAAAGATGTAAAAGGGAAATATTTGGATTATTTTAATGAGTTTTTGAAAATAAATGGATTTTAAAGATTTTTAAAGCATAAATCTTGCTCATGTCACTGGAAAATAATTCCGATGATGAGTGCACCATCATGGAGTTCATTTTTGAGTTTATAAGTAAGAATTGCTAGCATAAAGATAAAATATTGGAATAAAACAAAATTAGTTTTGAATCTAGAATTTATGATTTTGAAATGTGAAGTTTGATTCCAAAATTCTAGACTAAGTTATATTATGGATGCATATAAATCCTTAGTATTCGAGTGGGTTGATAGATATGTAATGGAATACTTAATAATCAGAATTTTTATGTTATATTTAAAAATTTAGATTAGTTAAATAAACAAATTAGTTTTAAATCCATTTATAAAAATTATGAGTATATTAGGAGCATATATGATTGGAATGCAAACAATTTGGTTGTAAATCATTCTAATTGAATGAAATATGGTTAAAATTTCCTATAATTGAGATTAATGTGTTCCAATCGATTAAGTACAGGTACATGGAGTTTTATGTCTTGGTTTTGCTTGCGTGAATGCATAAATATTTAGTGAATTCGCTTAATAAAGCCCATATAAAGTACGCCTGTGCAAAAATACAAAATGTGGTATATGAATTTTGTTTTCTGACCATATGGGTTGATGTATACATATTTATCTCGCTTATAATATTGCAAAAGTCCCTCCATACAGAGGGGACTCTGCCAAAATTTTCCAAAAATTTAAGGTTTTAAAAAAAGTTTCAAAATTTTTGTTAACAAAAATGTATTGCCATTTTAATTGAAACTAATTATATTAGTTGGATCTAAAATTTTATAAGTGGAACCAGAGATTTTAACTAAGTGATTTGTGAAAATTAGAAGATTTATGGCATTTTTTCCGCCTTGGTAATTTCGTGGACAAAATTCTTTTATGTGGGGAGGAATGTAACATCCCGAATTTTTAGTAGTCAAATATTTAATTTATTTAAATAGAACAGTTATTTGGAAATTTAAGCAACTCAAGTTTTATGATTTGAGTACTTTATTAACATAATTGTGAAATAATAAATTCAACTATGAAATAGTCGAAATAAGTTGGATTTGCAATACAATACGAATTGGATAATATAAAAAGATTTAATTAAGTTTAGATTTAAATTATAATAAGGAATTCATTTATTAAACAAAGTTTGAACATAATAATTATTATTTAATTAAAACAAGCTCACCGCATCGCTACAGGTCATAATTTTTCGAATTGAACTTCAACTAAATATATAAGATTTAATATAAGTCGGAGTTCTTTGAAGCAAGAATCTTTCGAATTTATTGGATTGTAGTTTTCTAATGAAAGAGAAAAATCGAGATCTCATCTTGTAGATTTTGAGTTATGTCAAATTAAATTTCCAGAAAAATTGCGGTGTAATTGTTTATGAACTATAATGATTTATTAAATAAAATGGAAGGACTTTAAGTAAATTGAATATCAATTTAACTTGAAATTAAAATGTTGATTTTAAAATCTAATTAGTTTATTTCGAAGATGTATAATTTTATTTAAATATATATGATACTAATAATTTATTATTATTAAATTGAATTTTTTGTAATTGATTTATATTTTATCGATTTAGAACGTGAAAATAGCCAATTTTCAAATGACAACGGATTTTAACAAAACTAACTTTATTGAAACGGTAATGACTAATTATTGTTATATTTCTAGTTTCAAGTCAGTCGGAGTTATTTTGTGTGCGTGAGAAATAAAACGCATATCAATTAACGATTTAAAATTCAAAATAGTGTTATTTTTGCAAATTGACTTGGAATTTGACGAAACAAGTTTTATTAGGTTTGGAATGTCAAACTATAATAGGATGTACATTTTCGTCGCGATCGGAGTTCGTATATGATCGTTCAAGCGTAAAATGTTAAACGATAAATTGCGATAGAATATTATATTCGGTAAAATCGAATAAAATAATATAAACTCCACCCTATACATTATCCTTAACATCCTTACTGTACCCTCATTCTTTCTTTCTTCGGTAAGCTTCACGAATTCAAGCAGCCACTTATATAATCTCTTCAAAAATACATAAGAAATCCAATACTCAACGTAATTCATTTCTATTTGATCCATTAAGCTTCTTCAAACATAATCTTCAACCTCACATATGTTTCGATGGGGTTGGATACAATTTTGTTTGCTATGTATAAAGAACAATGTGACTTAGGGGGATGATTGTAGGGGATTAAAGCATCGACTGTTGAAACTAATGTTGTATTTGGGTTTGTGGGGTTGTTTACCAACTATGTGCAAAATTTTGGGGATTTTAGAAGTAAAAATTATCGTTGTCTTTTGTTTTGAGCATAGGTACCGTGTCAAGGTCGCTTTTTTCTCTGGTGGTGTGAGCATAGGGTGGAGGTGCTCAGAGAGGAGAGAAAGAAGAGGGGAGATCTCTGGTGTTTTTGGTTTGTCAAACGACTGCTTGTGGAAGGAGCCTGAAAGCTACGTTCTTGCGTTAACGTGTCAAGGTCGCTTTTTTCTCTGGTGGTGTGAGCATAGGGTGGAGGTGCTCAGAGAGGAGAGAAAGAAGAGAGGAGATCTCTGGTGTTTTTGGTTTGTCAAACGGCTGCTTGTGGAGGGAGCCTGAAAGCTACGTTCTTGCGTTAATGGTGAAGCTTTAGGCAGCGATTACTAAGGAAGAAATGGTTAAGATGGCCTAATTATGTGAATTATGGGTTAAGTGAGGTATAAAGGAATAAATTAGATTATTAATCAATTTATATTTATATAAAATGTTTTTGATTCTGTAGAAAACATAACTAGTTCATATGTTATCAGAATTGAACAAAACTAGCGGCGTTGGAATCGTATTGGAAAACTCTACGCATACAAGTTGGTTTGAAAGTATTCGGAGCCAAATGGGTTTTTATATAATTTCAAATGCTTGTTTGAAATTATATAGACTGAACTGAAATCGTCGAATTGCAAAAAAAATGTGAGTTAACTCTCACGCTTTCTAGAATTTATGATGTGATTAAATTCACATAATTATAATTCATTGTTGATAGTATAAATTGGATGTTTGGATGCTTTGGATGATTATTATTTGATTATTCATTGTTGATTGACGATATATATATTTTCATCATTTGAATGCATTAGACTAAAATTCTATTCCATATGCATTTATATAATAATATTATGAGCAGTGATGCAGGGAAAAATAGGTTGGATGGATACAACTGGATTACTAAAATATTTTGTACATTACTTGTTCTCATATTATTCATATGTGAATTATTTAACCAAAGTAGCATTCAATTGTTTAATTATTGAATTGCATTCAATATTTTGATGTATTATTAACCAATATGCAGTATTGATTGAGTGATTTGCAGTAGATGGCCTAAAATTTATCTTTTTAAGACATCGCTTTTCCTTAAGGCGAATTGACGAAGTTTAAGCTATAATTTTTTTTATAACTGAAGAAAGATTTCAAATCATATTTTTTTATAATTTATATAAAAATAGAAGTTTTATAAATAAATTAATGTTTATAATCATATTTTTTTAAGTATTATAAAATGCTTTTAAATATCAATTTCTATGTTTCTAACAAATTTTATGGGCCGGTAAGTCAAAAATTAACCTAAGGGTAAATAATTTGGAATAATTGTTTTTATGGAACGATTAAGTGATAATATTAAATTAATTATACTATTAACTAATTTGAGGCGAAGGATTAGTTGAAATCAGTTAACAAGTTAACTGATGTTGTCAAGTAGGCAAAGTCAACTAGTTTAATGGGTATTGGCTATTAGATTAATTTGTTTGCAATTAATCTAATGGAAATAGTTTTAACGAACAGTCGTTTAGATTTAAAGACTGTTCATGAGAATTATTTTATCTTTTAATTAACTATGTTTAATGTTAATTATCGAGTTGACGACCATTAATAAAGTGAGTTAATATTATAATGACCTTCTAAAAGGGATTGAATTTTCTATTTTTAGCTAATAACGAAGTAGATCTGCTTTTACTTCTGTTAATGTTGACAACTAATTATTATTTTATTAATCATAATTAAAGTTATTATCTTCTTAGAAGGAATTCATTTAAGATGTAACCAAGTTTGTAATGAAACTTAATTGAATTTATTTTAGGGTTTTAAAAAAACGATGTTGTAAGAAACCTAAGTGTATAACAAAGCATATAAAAAGGGATGTGAAGCTAATGTGTCGTTTTTAAATAAGCTAATGTGTTTTTTTTCAAATTAAGGATGTGAAATGTAATGGCGTAATGGATTTGGTAAATAGATTTTTGTAATAAATCCAAGTTATGATTGAACTGTATTAAAAATTGTTAAAGTTTAAGACTTGTGTTGTAGTAAGAGTTTACTTACAAATTAAGTAAAGTGTTTATAATCGAAGGTGATTTGTAAAGTAAAGAATGGTTTATAAAACCATATCTTAAATGAGAAAGCAAATTATAACTAGTGATGTTATAATTTATATTAGTTTTTGTGTTAAAAACCTTTACCTATCTCAAGATAAAAATATTGTCGAGTCAAGGTCTGAGAGGTAAATAAATACCTTATTTTGAACGACTTCACTATTATAAAGGGTTGGTATTAGTTTGTAATAATAATGATGTTGGAAATAATTTATTATTTCCGTAGGAGAAATATTGCAACTTAAATTGCAGGGTTTTAAAGATTAATAAACTATTGGGTTTTAATAATAAATAATGGATTACTTAAATTTGTTTGACCCAGTTATGATATGTGACTGTACTTACACCATTTAGTTAAGTGTATAGCACTATTTTCTTAGTAACGGAAATAGTATAATTTTGGAATACACTTATTCCAAGAAATTAGCAAATGGTTTGGGATTTCAAGGAAATGAAATAAGAAGTTATACTGGTTTGAAAGCAAATAAGAGATAAGTTTATAAATATTGTTTTGAAGTAATAAAAACGAGAGATTCATGAACATACTTATTCGGTTGAGATAAGTATATGGAATCAATTTTTTTAAGAATCGGAGTAATGGTTTATGAATGATCTTAAATAAATTGCGTGAACTACTGATGTACTTAACCATACCGTTGTGATGTGATAGTTGAAGAACCAACTACCAAATCAATATTCCTTTTTCTTACTTTGACGTGTTAGTTCGAAGAGACCGGGATGAGAACTAGACCCAAAACCACTTCGAACCATGTTTGCATTAGAAAACTAACTTGCAGGGATGATCATGAGATGAATTAAAGACATAGATCTTTGGAGTGAGAGGGTTGCTCACCAATGTCTCTAGTTAACAACAAAGATTATACTTGTACCGTAACTCTGACGTTCTAGAGTATCTTTGGTTTCGTTCAGTCCCAGAAAAAACTTGTATGGACGAATATCTGACTGTGTATTTCCTAAAATCACATACGTTGATTTTTACATATGCACCGAGAATATATGCTAAGAAATCCAGATTATATTTGTGAAAATCAATTAGTGATTGACATGATCTAACAATGTGGCATTCCAAGTTTGATGTAATGTATCTGAAAAAGGTAATCATGACCTCAAGCCTCATCAATCCAGAGACGCATAAAATCGGGAAGGCAGCATGGCTCTGTGGGTCATACCCATTAGGGTATATCATCGCCTGATCTAGAGAAATCAATGTCCTTTTTTGTATGCTTCGGAATAAGAACGGTTGGATGACCAACAACCATGGTGATGATATATTCAGTACACCCAAGTTGAATGAGTGGTCGATCATGTGTGGTCGGGTTGCAAGATGCTCTTGTTGAACCCCAATGTCTCATCTCTGGAGAACACTGATCAAAAGGTGGTTCCGTACCTTGTCATATTGGAAATCCAATCTCAATATGAGCCGTATGATTTTTGATGTAAACCAACTATGTTGGAAAGCGGGATGCAAGCTTTCCAGCTATATTCCTATTTTATTTGTGGTTTGATAGGCATTACTGTGACGGCAAGGAATTTCGCTCGGACCGAACCAGTCGCTAAACCGATCCAGGCCGTTCGAAACGCCCTATCGTTTGAGAACACGACAAATCAGAAACCATACAGAAGAACATTTCATTGTATATTACAACAATGCATCAGATTACAAGAATATACAGAGCATAAATGAATCTTACACAGAAATATCAGAGATTTAAATTACATTTAAATACATAGCAGCGGAAAATAATACAATACACAACTAGAAGAGATATATGGATACAAAGCTTTCCGGATATCGTTCCAGCTGTAAACCAGGATCCTGTGAATATAAATCTGCAAAACCAAAACTACTAGCTGCCCGTGTCAAAATAAGGGCACCCAGAGTTTAGGTTAAAACAATAAACTCCAGGTCAGTCATGTGACTGGTGTGAGAACTAAAACAGTTATTAATCTTTATTTTAAATCATTAGGTAAATCAAGGGACCACGCCGTATAACACGGAACGGGTTTCCTCCCAAGAATACCAGTGCATAAAACAAACAGCGCAATGCTAAATAAAGAAAAATGAAGCTGTTATAAGACCCAGGTCCCATCACACAATGCAACGCAGTCGAGGATAGGGTTTTCCCTTATAACAGCCAAAGAATGCTTGATACGTTTAAAACAAATCATTTGATACTATTATAAGTGCATAGTGTATAAAACACTTCAAATCATAAGTATCAATCATAGGCGGCATGAATGGCCCATAACACTATGTCGCCATATATAAGTTTACAATCAAAACCGCAAATGTCGTATTGGAAGTTGGGTTATCATTTATGGTATGAACCGAGGCTAGGGGCAAGATCCTCTACCGATTCGAGACTGTCTAGTCCGAGCCTCAGGAAAAGCCGCAACTGCCCCATGGATCGTCAGGGCCGGTCCACCGATGTGGATTATTATGCCTGAACACTACGTTTCCCCGCCCTTTGGGGCGTAAGCCTGGCCCGTCAGCCGACCAGAAGCATCGGCCGAAACTGATATCACGAGGCGCCTCGCTTTTTAGCAAGTAATAATAAGTAATATCCACATGAGTCAAACTCGTCAGCCAGTTCAAGCACTGACGCCACTCCTAACTAGAAAGAAACGCATGTCCTCCCTGAGGTCCGTCTCCCGTTTTTGATTCATACCGGGTGTGATACTCGCGAATCAACGTTACACAAAGCTACGCCACACAAGGCCGTGCTTCGATCATCAACCACAAGACTTTGCTTTTCAACAGAAGCCTTGATCATTTGCATCTTAGCATGCCACACACGCAATTCACTCCATGCGATTGATATCCATCAATATATAACCCCTGAGCTCGTACGTCTCAGAGAAGGGCGTTAAGCAGGAGAATAAATTCTCCGCCGCCAAACAGATATATATTTAATAGAGATCAATCACACGGACTAAAATCCAATGTCAGACACATAGTCCATTTACAAGTCCGTTCTGGGTCTAAACGAAACCGGAGGCACTTTCCTCGCATATCCATCCATCTCCAAGTACGTCTGGACAATCACCAACTGTTTCCATCTTCTTGGGTGTACAGCCCAATCAAGATCATCAGTAATCACCCAAACGACGTGAAGACTTCCGGTCTTCGACCATCGTCTTCATTTTCGACTTATCGTCGTATCAGTTATTCAGAATGGGATAAACCCGGTCTTTCCGAATAACTCGCGTATATTTTAAATAAGTGTTACACAAACACAACATACGCCTCATTCCAATTCATCAGTCATTAACCGTAAATTAATCAAGAGAATAATTCCCCAAATATTAACCCCGAAGGCCGAAACCAACATCAGATCAATATCCAGAAAACCATTTTGCTTGGCTAACCGACAGTTAATTTCTAATTTCACATTCATAGGGAAAGGTTCCCATTAATTTTATCAAAGATAAATTCTTTAATTTATTCTTTAATCTACTTTTGAATATCAATTCAAACTAGTCGGGATTAACGAAACTTACCGAAGTAATCATTTGTTTTAATTTCCCAATCCCAACCTATTTATCCCATGAAGTAAAACTGGTAATACTTCATATCTAACACCACAGTGTTATCGGTAAATTCAATTACCATTTCACGTTCAAATCTAATTAAAGATTTAACTATCGCCTGGAGTAAAACTGGTGATACTCCATTCTCGATTATTTCAATCTAATTAAAGATTCATTAAAACTCCACTTAGTTTTAATCGTTAACTGGGTTAAAGAATCAGTGTCATTTAAAACACGGTTCACGGTAAACCCAAAATATCATTCCATTTATTATCGGGTTAAAGAACAAGTGTTATTTAAAACACTGCCCACGATAAACCCAAAAATCAATATCAATTCAATTCCAATTAAATATTATTTAATTGGTACCTTTCATTAAATCTAAATAAAAAGATTTAATCATTTCTCAATTGGGTTCAAGAACAGTGTTAGTGAAGACACCATTCACGACAAACCCAAATCACATTCGATATTCAATACAAGGCTCTGAATAGAAAATATATCGGCTTATATTCAATATCAAATTCTACGACTAACAAATGTCGTATTGGAAATAACGATATAAATATATATCTTTCAAATTTCCATAACAACACCTGTATAATCACAAATTCCAACATCGAAATATTCCGAAGACAATTTCGATTCAAATCCACTCCAATGCAATCATTGGATATTCTGGTTATTTTTAAAACCCTTTTTAAATTCAATTTATTTATTTAAAAATAAATAGAATTATAATTCTAGTTCAAAACTAGTTCATTTCGATAAAAATCTATTTTTATCTTTTCAAATATGGAGTTTTTCATCCCAATTCTTTCTAAATCATTTCTTATGATTTTACATAAATTATTACTATTTTTAATAATTTTATCAAGGCCTGTACAGTCGATTTCCATCAACGGTCATCGAACTGCACTTACAGCGACCTTTTTCGAATTTGATTTGGACGTATCTCCAAATCCAACCATTAGATTTCAAATTTCTAACATTCATTAGAAAGCTCTTTTCAATACGAACCCAACGGTTCCGGTTTTAGGAGAATCCGACGGTCGGATCTCCCGTAATGTCCGTTTGAAATAAATGGTCGAAATTTACGAACTGCCGCGGCGCGGCGCGTTCTATTCAGGCCATTATATTATATATATAATATATATTTCGTCGATTACTATTTAAAACGAATTATATAAATAGTTTTAAATTCGTTTCCAAAAGCAATTTCAACTTCCATTTCAATTCAAAGCAAAATTGAATTCTTCTTTGTAAATTCGTTTTAAAATTCATTTCTATTCAATTCAAATTTCAATTCAATTTGAATTCATTTCAATTCGCTTTCAATTCAATTCGAATTCGTTTTCAATTCAATTCATTTCGAAATCGTTTTCAATTCAATTTATTTCGAAATTGTTTTCAATTCAATTTATTTCGAAATCGTTTTCAATTCATTTCATCTCGAAATCGTTTTCAATTCAATTCATTTCGAAATCGTTTTCAATTCAATTCATTTCGAAATCGATATAAATTTCGTTCACGTCAAAATGGCGTCAATCTAATCAACACGGCTTCATAAATTTCTATTTCAAATATTTTATTTCAAATATTTCTTTTTCAAAATAGTTGTTATTATCAAAATATTTCGTTCAACACATGACCAATCTCAAAGGATGAGTACTGTCAACACATGAACCTTTATTTTATATTATAAAGATGTAAATTTTATTACTAAAATATTTCGTTCAACACATGACCAATCTCAATGGATGAAACTGTCAACACATGAACCTTTATTTTATATTGTTCTTTATTTTCTAAATTGGAATGAGGCCCAATCAATTACCATATAAAGTTAATTATATGGATTTTCATACAACACATGTATATAATAACATTGAAAAATAATCAACCATCAACCAAAGTGCACTACACTGTATAAGCATCAAATATAGATATCTAACGCTTATAACAGTCTGTCAATCAATCGATCGACATATTTAATCAATCAGGATGAGTGAACTGTATATTTCATCCTAACACCCGTGTAGGGTTTCAAACAATCAAACAAATATTTTATTTGTGCAGTTGGGCGATGTGTAAAATTTATCGACCCAATCAATGTCCTTTAAATCAGCGTACATAAACAAACCGTCTGGTTTGTAAATGAATATTTTATTTATTCACATTCACGTTAAAAATTATATTTTTAACGATAAAACATTTTATTTCAACATATGAATTTCTATTCAGTTCATTCTTTAAATAAAATGATATTTTTATTTTTCTAACTTATTTTAGAAAATTTCGGCGGCATAACGGCACGATACTAGAAATGGGACGAGGCCTAGCCTTATCCCCGGTCTAGTGAAGGCCCACGCCATTCACACATCAATCAAAATCACCAAACAACCAAATTCAAATCAAATCATATAACTAATCTATGCAACCAAACAAACAAGTCCATGGTCTGTGGACGATTGTGTCGGGTGCTACTAAGCACCGTCTGCATCCTAGTATATATATATAAATAGAAATGAAATGGAAAGGTGAGAAATTCTCACATATAGCTATCCTAGCTCCACGGCACTTCATTGATCGAAATCTTCATCGCTATCGCATCTTCGTCATCTTCGTTGCCCGTAGCCACTACATATGTAAAAATCGAATTTTTACTTCGCTACTCAATATATAAAAATCATATTTTTATTTCGAAGTTCAATATATAAAAATCATATTTTTATTTCGAAGTTCAATATATAAAAACCATATTTTTATTTCGAAGTTCAATATATAAAAACCATATTTTTAATTCGAAGTTCTTTATATAAAAATCACATTTTTATTTCGAAGTTCTTTATATAAAAATCCTATTTTTAATTCGAAGTTCTTTATATAAAAATCCTATTTTTAATTCGAAGTTCTTTATATAAAAATCCTATTTTTAATTCGAAGTTCTTTATATAAAAATCCTATTTTTAATTCGAAGTTCAATATATAAAAACCATATTTTTATTTCCGTTTTAAATATTTTAAAACTATATTTTTTATACTGTTTTAAACAAACAGATTTTAATTTCAATAACAAATTGATTTTTTTTTATTTCAATAACAAACTGATTTTAATTTGTGTAATTAAATTTAAATTAGTTAAGCTAAAAAAAAAACTCACTGTAACATGTCTGGACCGAGCTCCAGATCAAGATTCTGCCGCCGCTCACCTTAATTTGCTCAGTGCCGCCATCGTAGTTGAACGGAGCGCCATCAGCAGGCCCCACTCGACGCGCCACCTCCAGCTTTGTCTCCTCCAGCGGCGGCGCTGCCTTCGGTGCCCCCTAGCGCCAGAAAAACCCACGGCAAGTCCAGAGCTTTCGAGCTCGATTTCAGCTCCGACGAGGGGCTGCAGCATCGATGATCTCGGATGGTGACAGGGCCCCCTCAGGCGCATGGATCCCCCCATAACCGTTGATGATCGTGCGCCATCGTGAAGATCGGAGGAGAGATTTGGTAGAGGCTGAGGGCCATCGTTTTTTTTTTACAGAAGAATGATCGGGGGGGGGGGGGGGGCAGAAGGTTTTAAGGGAGAGAGATATTATATTTTTTTATTTTTATTTTATCCTAAAGAGTTGACTTTCACATACGACCTCAAAACGAGGCCCACCGCCTGTCGTCCATAGCGTTTCACCCCCATTCCGAACACAATGGGATATGTATCGTAGGCTGATTCGACTGTTTGAATCAGTTTCCGTTAAATTTACATTTAAATCACTATATTGAATATTAAACGTACATTTCAAATTACCGGGGTCACATACTAACTCTAAAAATTCTCAAAAAATATTTTCTAGCTTCGTATTGACGATACGGTCCTAACAAAACTAGTTTCGTTGAATTCTGAGACCGTTAGAAAAATGGTCATTTTCCAGTCGATTGAAATCAACTGAATCTGGTCAAACGCGTTTTCTTTTGCCACGCTCACATATTGATTCGAAAAATTATGAAATTTGAAACCTAGCAATAACTTTACATCACGGACCCAACAAAAGTGGTTTCGTCGAAATCCGAGGTCATTTGCAAAATGTCCATTTTTAAGGGCCTGAATTCCATAGCGACTATTCAGAATTTTCAACTGGACATATCTTTTGATTCCTGATATGAAATCTTGATTTTTCGGATTCGTTGGAAAGATATTCACAATTAGATCCCATTATTTTTGGTTTCACTAAAATCCGGATTGTTTTGCACCCGGTACATTCAATTGAAGTTTGAAAACGAATTATCGAACTACCGCGCCATTTTCAATTCCTTTTATAATTATATATAAATATTTATATTCTAACGACGACGCGTATAATATATACGATCGAATTCTATTCAAACTAAATTTTCTCGTCGATATTATTTAAAATAATTCATTTTAAATAATCAAAATTCGCTAAAATTGCCAAAATAAAAAATTTAAACTGGCCCAGATTTTCGGGTTGTTACAATTACTATAATATCACTGGATTTTGATATAAAAAGTGGTTCGATTATCGCAAGGTAAAAAGACGTGCGATGTTTATGTGTGGTTGTATCTTACGAGAATTCCATTCTTTCAAAGGATTTTTCTAAAGTTATGCAAGTTATTTATGGTGAGTTTTATCACTGAAAGTATTCCAGACTGATCGAGTGATTTTTCTTTCCTTAAAATGTGCTCGGGGCAGACTGAGTATAGTTTCCAGGTTATGATTTACTTGGAGCTTCAGGAGAGGAGACAGAGTCAAGATGCATTCTCATATTTTCTGGTATTAACTTATTTCCACTGTATGTGTGTTTGTATTTATTAGATTGTATAATCTGGTCTAGTGTGTACTCTGATGATGTATAAATATGTATATATAGTTTTCTGTTAAGTAAAGAGTATTGACATATTATATTATATTTGTTCGCTATTAGATTCTATTCTACTCTAATTATGTAGTATTGTTGTTGTTCTTTTTCTTCTTTTTATATTCTAACATTTCTTTTTTTTCCTCACCCTCTAATTTCTTTCTATTTAACTATCTAGGTTATTTGATACTTGAGTTTGGGCAAGTAATACAAGTAATGTATTATTTTTTAAATTCGAGTGTCGAATTTCTTACCAAGTCGTCACACGCTCACTTGGCAGCGCCCTTGACGTAGGCACTAGTTTTGGGTTTGGCAAACTTTGACACCTCAACTGGGGGTGCACCCACTGACCCTCCTACTGCTAGGGGCACTCCACTAGAGCTCGACTTCCAACCACTTCCTCTATTAGTCTAGGATCAAGAAGATGGAACCGGTGTAGGAGTTCATCAGTGTAAACCTTCTGATAGTTCGATAACTTACGCGATGTTCTACAAAGTAGCCAAACGGGCATAGTACTCACCATCAGTAGGCTTAGATGGGCTGTCACCAACATAAAACAACAAGTCTTAGGAATTCTCCAATGAAGTAGAGGACAGTAAGCCAAGGCCTGACACTCACTACATAGCGTCCATCTTCTGATGCAACCTTCCTGCAAGGGAACGTAGAACCATTCGGGTCTGATTTCCCCATGCTTACTGAATCCCTCCATAACGACCACCTACCTTGCGCAGATTGGAAATAAAGGAATGAAGGAGTAATGTTATTTCAATGCTTGAAATTGTAGAAGAGAACAATATCATCGAAAGTTGGCTCTCATCCTAGATGTTCCCCATACAGTACATACAACGAAAAGAGGTAGGAATAAGCAGTGGGATGTAGTTGCATTGGCGCTAACTTAGTATGTCATAGAAACTTACTATGAAGGGGATAAAAGGTGGGACGCATGCGATTGTGTACATCTAACGAGTCATAGACATATAGCCTTCTGGGATTATGCGCAGTCTTGTCTTCAACTGGTACTCAAATATTATAAAAAGGAATTCTATGCTTCGCACATAATCTTTTTAGCTTCCCTTCTTCCATAGACAATGGACAAGAGTCATTTGGATTATTCAAAAAGATGGCCCTAGGGAGCGCGTTAGGCTCTCCTTCTACTTCTACTCCTCCTTTCTCCTCCTCATTTACTGAAGTTTCTCCCTCAGCAGAACTTGTTTCTTCTTTACAAGTTTGAATGAAAAACTGCAGATCATCTTTGTCGGACATGGTCTTAGAGTTGGACCGTTGCTGTTCTTTTAGACCTTGTTGGATGATCTTTTCCTTTTCTACCTCAGACGATCTAGTATTGTATCTTCCAGACCTGTTATACAATCCAGGAAATGTCATTGGTTAGAAAGAAAAATCTGAACCCTCATGTGTGCTAGTGCAGGGCATGTAGTGAAATGAACGGGAATACCAACATAAGCAACGTAAGCAAAGAGTTGAAGCGATTCGATTCAGAAGATCGTTGTTCCCAACTGTCTCGTTGGATCTAGCTTGCCACTAATACAACATCGCATTTTAGCAAGAAGTAATATTCTGGTGTTTGGGAATTTCAATGTCATAAGAAGCATCGAGTTTATATGTCAATTCTGATGTACTCTACCCTAACTATCCAGATGCTCATTCAGGTTGATTTTTTATTATTAGTTTTCGCGACCGTTCAATATGGTCAGAGGGTTGAGGTTGAGCGAAGGTATAATTTTAGGTTTGGATGGATACTTTAGATCATTCTTCAGCTGGTTTGACCAACAACTATGTCGAACCAACTCTTATGCATTCCATTATGGTGACATTTTCCGATTCAACCATCCTTTAAGTCGAACAATTAAACCAATACCCAGCTCTTACACTCCTCCGAGCAGACCTCTTCTACAGTTCGACCACCAACGGTTCAACTAATGGCTATGTCGAACTGGTTCCTTACTTCTATCTCGAGGTACCAGCTTCTCTTTCCAAAGCATCTCCCATTTGGCCTGCTCTACTGGTTCAATGTTCCTAGGACCAACCAAGGACATGTCTCATTCTTCTAATCCCTTCAACTCGTTCTTCCTTCTTTCCCTCCGATATCGTGGATCCTCTTTGTTGGTTCCAGAGCCTTCGAGTCCTCTTTGCCATCTTCCTCAACACACTAGCATCTTCTCAAAGCTCAATCCAGTGTTGCTTTGACCACCATGTCACTCCAGCCACTTCGCGCCATCGCTATAACTCTACATATCCTCTAGTGGCATCTCCGACACCGCTGAACACAAATTGTAAAATTGATTTTGAGATGACTCAAGGATTGAAAACACAAACTAGTGAATTGATGTGTATGAAACCTTAAAACCGAAACATAGAGCAAAATGATTGAAACCCACCTTACGGTCGGAGGTTGACAACAAAGGGTTGGATTTGACTTAAGATTTGGGGATTCGTGAGCTTCTCGATTCGAAATGATAAAGTGATTAAGAAAAATAAAGACAAGGCTATTACCTAATATATATAGAGAAAGTAGTGACCCTTTACCTTCTAGTGATGTGACAAGTGTCGCAGTCCAGCTCGGTAATATAAAACTGATTCCCGGTTCGATCTTCAATCCAGGAATATGAAAAAAAGGAGAAGGAAGAAAGGAAAGAATGAGAAGGCCAAAAAACTTTCTACTTCCTTACCTAAACAATGACTTCACATACCAACTTGTACATAAAAGATGGTATAACTTGACCACGCACTCGACTTGCATGGAAAAACAACATCATATAGCAACGACTTGTATGTAGGGAGTCACATGCGGAGGCCAACGACCCGGCTATGCAGTGATTACGTTCAACCTCCGAATTCAATGAGGTTTGAATATTTACCTATGTCTCCCAATGGCTTTGAGCATAGTATGAAGCATAATTAGTTATTTATACAGGAAAGAGGAATTTGAGTGTCGGGAATACTTAAAAAGACACGACTGATCATCATTAGTTTCCTCAACATGGAAGACACCACGGGAAGTCATGGCTCAATAGATTCAAAGCACATCCCGTCTACAATGCAATATGCATTGGGGGCAAAGTACTGACCTGACTTTTAGCAAGGTTGTCAAAGCTCTCAAACATTCACGATCTTGGCACTCGAGACTCAGGTGGAGCATCTTCGAACAAGCATGAGAATAGAAAGACTCAGGGTGGTTCCCCACCCAGTTCGACGTAGGCCTAGTTCGACAAAGATGGACTTGGAAAGACATCGATCTAATGAACACCCACCTCGATTAAGAAATAGAAAATCACGAAGTTGACTCCGTGAAAATATGGGGTTGGACCTCGGCTTGATGACGAGCCCGGTTCGATGGAACTCCAATATAAGCTAGCACTACTTCAACTATATCGACACGGATCTGGTTGAGCCAACAAAATATCTTCCTGAAGACTTGCTCCTACCATGATCTGGCCGCTTCCACGAGCTTCGAAAGAGTCAGATCGACCTCCACATCGTGTTGTTGAATTGATCATGATTCACCACTATAAATAGCCCCAAAAGCATCAAAGAAAGGACTTTTGGCATTTTCATTTTCTTTATACTCTTTATTACTGCAATTGTGCTCGAGTTTAAGAGAATTTTTACCACTGTAATCAATTTTCTCAAGTTATAAGAGAAATATAAAGTGGACGTTAGGTTCGTTAATGCCAAACCACTATAAATTCATGTGTGATCGCTATTTTACTCATTTTCATATATTGTCTTCGTTTATTTCTCTTCATAATTTTTATTTCGGTGTTCATGCCACTTTTTGGCATCAACAACCTCCTTTATTGGAAGTGCCAGGACCTAATCCTCTAGTCTTGTAGCCAATTTGGGCAACAAAGCATTTTCTCTGAGGTCACTCACTTAAAATATGAAGGTAATCTTATTCCCCTTGAATGGTTCAAGAAGAATCAACTGCAAAAAAAAAATAGTTTAAAGATTTAAAAGGCAATTAGAGGACTTAGAACAAAGGCTCGCCCAGAAGGACAGAGCATTAAAAGATGCTCGTCGTCAAATCAGGATGAAGCTGACAACTAATTTTGATAAGGGAATGATAAAGATTCAACTTAGGGTTTGTGAACTAGAATGCTAATAGGAAGATAGCCAATCTTCACATAAGTCTTTAGAATTTATCATGAGAGAGGGGAATCTCAAAACAAACTTCTTGACCCGTCTGAACCCTACTCCATGGGAACCTATGGCCCTTATAGGAAGTTTCAATTTATGATAAATCCTCTAAGTGATTAAACAAGAGGGTCACAGAGGAGTGGATCGACATAGTAAAACTTGAATTATTAGACTATTTTGAAAATATGAAGAAAGAGGACATTCAATGTTTCTTTGGTACCTATGTAGCTCAAACCGAAAAGCTCCAAAATGAAATATACTTTATCAAAACGCGAGAGGCCAAATAAGATAGGGCCAACAAGCTCCTCTCGGAAGCCAATCAAATCCATAAGTATGCACATAAACTTCAAGTCAAATATATCGGTAAAGCCTACACTATCAGGCACAAGGAGAAAACAATGAAGGAAGTGCGGTATACTATTTTAATCATGTATCCAATCATTCTTCATCCAAAAATTTGATTGAGAAGCTTTAAATGCTTTAATCCATACTTACTACAATATTCATGTAAAAATAGAACTTGGTTAAAGTCTTTCATCGTGCATGATTCTACATTTTCCTGCATACTTTTGTAATAAAATTAAGGCTTTAATATTGTTAAGAAATTTGAAACTAGCACTCCAATATTAATAACTTAGAAACTTCTCTTTTCGAAAGTCTACCGAAGGTCAAAAGTTACATTTTAGGATTTTCAATACCTTAACCTAGGATTTAGATAAGAAGCTAAGGTTCATGTCCCTGAATGATAAAAATTTAAAAATTCTTTCGGTAGTTAAAAGGTCCGAAACCCATATTGAGGTTATAATTTATTCAGTAATTTCATTGTGAGAGTAATAATGTAAGAAAAATAATTTTTGCTAATGGGATTGATAAAACCCAGAATCTTCTTTTAAAGGTAGTGGAAATTCCAGAATTTCCTTGGCTTTTAAAGACCCAAAAGACCTTGAGGTTGTCTTTGTAATGGGATTCCAGAATCCTTCTTCTAAGAACAACTGATATAAATGAAGTCTGTTTTGGCTTATAGAAGATCTAAAATCCAATTCAAGTATTAGAATAATAAAAATCCAGAAACCTTAATAAATCTAGACGAAGCCACCTTTGGCTCATAGAAAACCCAAAACCCAGATTCAGGTATTAAAATAATAAAAATTCAGAAACCTCTCTTCTGAAAATAATTAATATATACGAAGCCACCTTTGGCTCATAGAAAACTCGAAACCCATATTTGGGCATTAGAATAATAGAAATCAAGAAACCCTCTTCTAGAAATGATAGAAATGAAAGCACTTTCAGCTTTGGAAGATCGGGTATCCATTTCAGGCTTTTTCTCAAAATAGAGGTTAGGAACGCTTTAAGTGATCCTTTTGAGCTTTTGTTCCTTTCTACAGGACAAGGCACAAGAAGAGGTAGGGCGTGCTCAGCAGAAGCAGAGGTAGAGTTTGTTCTAAAAAGAACAGAGGCAAAGCATGCTTTATTTGGAGTCGAGAGCTTATCTCCTTGCATACATGTCCCTCTTCGAGAGGGAGCCTTGAATATGTCAAGGGCTTGTAGTGCGTTAGTTTAGCCGTATAGACGCGACCGATGACTTACCCTCCTCCCTCTATGAGGCACCTAGTATATACCTCATCCTTGTATGCGTCAAAGTTTCCTACTATTTCCTTTTCATTCTTGGTTCCTTTAGACTGACTGCAAATGGCATTCCTCATCCTTGAAAATAAGTCACCATATTTTTCTAAAATTTTCTCATAGGTGAAGAGAGGGTTCGACCAAATATGGAAGGGATTTATACTTCAATTATCTGTTTCATAAGCTTTGATCTGCTTTTGATCAATTATACTCAAAATTTTCATTCCTGGGATCTGTTCATCGTAGGACCTAAAGTCTACCTAAGTTGGCTCAGGCATAAACGGACTGGAAGACCCGAACTCATATAGGTTTGGTCTATCACTTTTGTTGGATTGTTGTCTTGTCGAAGGGGGAAACACTTCTTTAAAAGGTCGATAAGGTGTTATCATTAATCCTTCATTATTTCTTTATTGATAGCACGAACGAGCTACTCTCCTTTTCCATTTATAAGACTATGGGGGTATCTGATATTCCTTCTTGGGCTTATGAATTGTTTCCTGGACTTATTTATGACTTCAAGTATTATAGACTTTTTCCCTAAATGAATTTTGAAATCCAGGTTTACAACTCATATTTTCAGACAAGAGTGAGAATGAGAAATTTGATCATAATTCTGGACATCTTGGATCGTACTTATAGGTGTAGGTTGACGCTTCCTTGGTCAAATGGGCTTTGTCCTGGTCTTTCAATGGAAATGCATATGAAGACCTAGTGAAGGTGACTTACGTTATCCCCTAGAAAGGTAACCACGGTACCGACACAGGGTTCTTCGAAGTACATCTTTGGAACCATAAGCTTTGACTATCTACTGGAAGAGCGAGCTTGTGAGGGCTTCTAGCTTTTGACACATTTAAGGTATCATCCTCTTTTGGATAAGATGTATGCTTGGAGTAATTATCTAATGAAGTATTAAAGCTCCCGGAATATTCATCTAGGATAGTCCAATAAGCATACCTAGCTTCTCTCTTCATGCTTGGAAATAACTGCACTGAAGACCGTGCCCTTCGAGTCTCATCGATAGGGTTTTTCTGTGGGAAAGAATCATTTTCCTCTTCTTTTTTTGGTTTCAGAAGCAAGTATTGGAGAAATGACATCGCTGAAGGCCTGCTGTCTTTAATATCCCTTAGCCTTAGCTTTGGCTTTCAGTTTCTCCCTAGTTATTTTGGTGCTAATAATCTATACAATTCGTTATATGAAGCAAACACCAATGATAGGAAATAATTACAGCGAAAGCATGATTATCATGAAAGGAAACATATAGTGTGGAAAAGAAGCAATTACAGTTAATAGAAAAGCAATATAGTGAATAACTCAGGCAAAGTTGACATAATGTGTGGTGACATAATGTAAGGGGACATTCGCTCCGCACACAGGTAAATTTGCGATAATGAAGTTTCATCAATTTTTATATATAATCATCATGGTGTTGAATATTTTCAAAATTGCATTGGGGTTTTTTGATTTTTTTTAAAGAGAGAAGTGTGGAAGAAAAATGATTAGTCCCACATTGTGTAAATGTTGGGCAATATACTAGTATAAGTATTAGTTTCTCGTGAGGGATTAGGGCCTTGGGCTCCCAGATGTATGCTTTATTGTAAGGTGGGAATTCGTGCATCACACAAGCATGCACAACCACTGCCGCCTGTCTTGCCAAAATGAATAAGGCCGGACTTGGTACGGGTATAGGTACAAGTTTCAGATATGGATCCAATAAGCATATTTTTGAATAAAATTTAAGAACAACAAAGGGACGAATTTCAGCCCATTACAAACCAGAAAATTAAATTTGAAAAGGTGATGTAAATTTACAATATTTTGCTACCGTTGCAAATGAAGGGACACTGGTTTAAATTTGAAAGGGATATGACTGTTTGCAATAGTAGCGAATCATTCCAAGCAGTCAGGACGCCTGGTGAAGAGATGCTTCCTTCCGCTTTCTATATAAATCAATGCTAAGAAGTTGCAAATTCATCTGAAAGTTATTTTCTTCTTCTTCCTTGTGCTGTGCAAAGCTGCGATTACCAACATGTCAAAAGGGTTGCAAATTCTCTCTTTTGCAACACTTATAAACCATTGGTGAATGTTATCTTCTTCTTCCTTTTACGCTCTTCAAATTGCCTCATCAGAAATTAAAATTATAGAGTATTCTTGGTCGGATCAAAGTTGTATAATCTTTGAATCCGATTGCTCTATTTAAAGGCTTCATTGAATCCTGAAAATCGATCGTTCAATAACTCATTTGTACCTGATGGCTTGATTTAAAGTCTGAAGTACAACATTATCTTCTTCCAAGTCGTCTGGAACCACAAACTCCCCAATAAATTTTTAGACAAATTCTTCAACCGTGGATGGTTCAAGCGCACAACAGGTTATGAATCAGTATTCAACCCAATTGGAGCAGTTTGATGGAGATAATTTTAATCGTTAGCAAGAGACGATAGAATTCTTTCTAATCATCATCAAATTATTTTGTAGTTTGGAAGATGGATTAGAAGTTATGACAGAGGAGAATGACAAGGATTATGCCACTCTAAAGGTGAAACATTTAAAGTGCAAAGAGGACGATTTTATATGCAGAGGGCACATTCTGAATGCATTGTCTACTCTTGTCTACAATGCTCATAGGACCTTGGAAACTGCAAAGGAACTTTGGACTGCATTTGAAATCAAGTACCACATATCCATGAAAAGTAAAAAAAAAAAAAAAACTTATATGTAATTTCATTGATTTAAAATGGTCATCAACAAGTTCATAGTTGGACAAGTAATTGAAATCTTACTGTTGGTGAATCAACTTAAAGATGCTGGAATAAACCTCCCTGAATCTTTTGTTGTTGGAGTTATTATTTCTAGACTCCCACATTCTTGGGATGGCTATAAGAAAAAAGTTGAAGCATGCATAAAGGATTATGGTTTAGACATTTTTCAACATTATCTTCGTATTAAAGAGGATTCTCGTAAAGTGAACTAGAAGATAATCTGCAAAATGAGTCCCATTCTAATATAAGTAATGTTGAAACTACTGAAAAATTAAAGCCTAAGAATGTGTAACAACCCTGAATTTCGAGGCAAAATTTAAAATTTATTTTAATGAAAATGCGCCATAATTTAAAAAATTCTATTTTTTCTTTATTATTGAATTTAAAAAGGGTCTAAATAAAATTTAATTGTACATGTGTATATTTTATTTATCAATCTAAGTTAACAAAAAAGAAAAAAAAATACTTTTACTGTAATGTACAAGTTTATTTTGGATCAATTAAGAAGTTTTGCTTTAACCTTTAAATACACATAATTTAATGTTCATATTTGCATATGTGTAAATGTTACATTTAATACTCATATTTCAAATTATATTTTGACTTAATTATTTTAACATTCGATTCAAAATAAGACAATAATATACGTGTATCAACTATTGTTTGATGTTCTTATTCTTATGTCAATGATTAATTAGTGTTAATTAAATGTTGCATTTGTTAATTTTGTCAAAGAGGAGAAGAATCGTCTTTGTCATATTTTAGTTTTTCCTCACTGTCTCATATTTGATTGCTTGTAAATTAATTCTGATTCATTCACATGTATAGAGTTATCAATTAACCATATTTTCTGCCAAATATGTTTTGTTTTCCTTTTTAGATACGTTTCTCTTTCAAGGAAATCCACAGAATCTCTTGCATAATCTGTGCATCCATAATGCTTTTAGTGAAAATGGGGATCAGATCTCAATTTTTTTTCTTTTTTTGACCATAATGTATGTTGTGTGACAACACTTGTTTACCTTTTATAAAAATGCATTAAACATATCTAGAAAATAAAGCATATATTATTAATTCTATATTGATGACCACTTGCCTGATATCTTGAATCTTAATTTCTATTAAGAAATGAGAAAATTATTTATTTATCCCTATAAAATCCTATAGCATTATGAAGACAAAATTTGAGCATACAAAATTCAATTAATTATAAATTTGACATTAATTGGAAAAAAATATGTGCATTTGTCATGTATGTTCAATTGACATTAAATTGGAAAACATGCTAATGTGACCTTTTGTTTTATATAGAGCTGTTACAAAAGAATAAATATATGGTAGTTTATCTTGCAATAAATGATAATTAATTTTTAATTGATTATCATTTATCTCTCTTGAAACGTAGAAAAAAAATTTACATGATAAATACTGAAACATTTTTTTTACGTTCTTTTGATTTAATAATGGTATTAATTATTTCCATTTTTTTCTTTCTCCCACTAAACTAGCATATGTTACTCTTTATTTTTCCATATAAATAATGAGATAGAAAAGCAATTTATATAACATTCTTCTTTTTGTTCACATATTCTTTTCTGCCTCCACAACTTCTCTTCACCGTAAATGCAAACTAAAATCCATGACTGCACTCTTCCCATCTTCTTTATCCTTTCTCTCCTAATCCGCTCAACAAATTCCTCAACTTCAAAAATAAATATATAAAAAAAAAATTGAAGAGCATGGCATGATCTCCAACATCAACGGTCATGATCAACGGATGGGTTAGGCTATATACAGATAACGAAGAAGGAGTAAAATTAAAGTGAGGAATTGAAAAGCATAACTGGTGAGAATTCTATTCTAAAAATAAAATTATTCATTTATTTGATTCACTGAAAAATTTATATTCATATTATTTATAATTCATGTTGATGTGGTGTATATATTTATTTCAGTGTTGATTGTTGCGATGAATCATTGAATTGACTGTTGTGTTCATGTTTGTATAGTTATAAACAATATCTCCTGTTTGTTCCGTTGAAAACCAAATTACCATTTTATTGATTTAGGGATTGACAGAACCAAACTGTCATAGTTTGTTAAATAGAAAAGCAAAATAACCATTTTGTTTGGATTAGAGTCATTCGTAGAGATTTGTTAATATATAGAATTCACATCCTTTTTTATGTGTCATTAGAAATTATTAACATACTAAATTCAATTTTATATGGCATGAGAGGTTGAAATAATTTTTTTTACATATTAGAATTCATTTTTTTTGTCATTAGAAAAAGAGAAATTTCATTTTTCTTAAATATGATCGAAAGAACAAGGATTACAATTTTGTTTAAATAGAACGAAAACAAAAATTCACCTTTTTGTTAAATGAACGGGAAAAGAAGAAAAAATCACATTTTTGCTTATTAAAAAGTATGGAACAAAAATTCCCATATAAATGTGTTAATTTTTGTCTAATTTAGAACTTACATAAAATCGTGTTAGGAAAATATGTGTAACATAAAAAGTCATTTTTTATGTTAATCTAGAAAAAGAAAAACATGTTATGTTATTTAGAAATGAATAACTTCACTGTCGTGTTATGTTATTTAGAAATGAACATTTTTGCCGGTATAAAATTGCAGTGACAAAGATCATATTTTTGTCAATGTAAAGAAGAAGTGATAAGGACGATGGATTATAATTTACATTTTAATGTAAATATAAGATTAAAAGAATGAATTGAACGATGGATTATAACTTACATTTTAATGTAAAAGAATGATAAAATATTCATTTTGTCAAATATAAATATTATAGTTTTAATGTTGCATAGTACTGCATATGAATAAAATACATTTATTTGTTGAGATCATATACTGCATATGAATAAAATACATTAATTTGTTGATGTCATATACTGCATATGAATAAAATACATTTATTTGTTGATGTCATGTACTGCATATGAATAAAATACATTTATTTGTTGTGGTCAAATACTGCATATGAAATAAAACATATATTTATTTGTAATGTCATATATATTGCATATGAAATAAAATTATATTTATTTGTTAACGTCATTAACTGTATAGGAAAATATATTCATTTGTTAATGTCCTTTATTGCATTTGAAAATATATTTATTTGTTAATGTTATTTATTGCATATGAAATGAAATATATATTTATTTGTTAATGTCGTATACTGCATATGAAATATATTTGTAAGGTCATGAAATGTAGTGCAAGTTAAAATCATACTTTTTGCATATGAAGCGTAGTAGTTTAAAAGTCATTCAAAAAAAATAAAAAAATTCAAAAAGATTATTTTATTTGCATTCCCTTATGCAAATGTATTTAGGAAAAAAGTTCTTTTATTTGCATTCTTATATGCAAATGCATGTAGAAATATAAATTGTTCTTTTATTTACATTCCTCGATACAAATATACATAGGAAATAGAATGAACTTTTATTTACATTTTTATGAAATTGAATTAAAGTGAAAGTTACATTTTTCATGTAAATTATATTAGAAGATGAAAATTATCATTTTTATGTAAATAAAAAGATAAGACTTTGTCATTGAAATTAGAATTACATTTTTATGTAAACAAAAGTATTTATTTTGTCAAATATGAAGAGTGATAAAATTGCATTTTTATCAAATGTAAAAGAATGATAAAAATATACCATTTTTATCAAATGTAAAAGAAGGACAAAAACATTTATTTTGTCAAATACAAAGAATGAAATAAAACCTTCATTGTATTATTAAGAGAAAAGAAAGAAAAAGAACAAAAATTACATTCTTGTTTAAAAACAAAAGAAAAGGACAAAATTCACATTTTGTTTAAAGTAAATCCAAGATAAAAGATAACATTCTATTAAATGTAATTCAAAAGAGGAAAGTTACATTTTTGTTCAAATGTAATTAAAAGAAGAGAATTTACATTTTCATGTAAAGAGAATTTAAGTAAAAAAAAAATTTACATTTTCATGTAAATGGAATTTAAACAAAATTTATATTTTTCTATGTATCTATGATATGAAATTTGCTATGCGAATAAAATTTACATTTTTATATGTAACTATAAATGAGAATTTGCACTGTAAATTTGAATTATATTATGTAATTAAAGTATGATATTACATTGTAAATTAAAATTACATTTGTATGATGGAACTTAAGAATAGAATTTACATTGCCATTCTAGATAGTCAAGATCATTTTGGTTTGGCATTGAAGAGATAAGAATTATTATTTTTGTTTGGCATTAAAAGATTAGAAAAATTATTATTTTTGTTACATTGAAATTAAACAAACAAAAATATATTCATTTGTATAGAAAGGAAGTTGACACCAAAATTATATTGCATTTTTGGTTAGGAGTTGAATGACACGAAATACACATTTTTGTTAGATTATGAATGACGTACAAAAATATTCTTGTTTGTTGAAATGGGAATGAAATACAAATACCTATTTTTGTTGTAATTGGAATGATACACAAAATACATTTTGTGTATAGGATATGTATGGATATTGAAAAATAAAAGAAAACATTGTTGTGTGTGATGATTTATATCAATATTGGATGTAAATAAGAAGATTTGTTGTTAGCAAAATGAAATGGATGTAGGAATTATGTATAATTATATATAAAGATTAAAATCAAACGATATGAAATGATTTCCAACTTATATATATGCGAGGATTGTTTGGGAAGTCCGAGTCTATCTCATCCCAAATAATTTAAACGACGTTTAACATTCAAGATTGGAAGACGGCGATTGAAGATCGTCAAATCTCCACATCGAATGGACGATGATGCCTGTTGCCTCAGAATGGCTCGCTACCATGATAAGGTAATAGTAGGAATTGCCCAGACGTACTGTTGATTTGTACGGATTTGGCTTTCGCTCTGACCCAGAGCATAATCTTATAAATGGTTTGTGTGTCTGACATCATACCCCATTATATATCATGTTATTAATCTTCTTTCAAATGTATGGATGTTTGGTGGCGGAGAATTTATTCTCTTGCTTAACACCCGTTCATATATTTCGGCAAAGGATTGGTAGTGTGATATGGAGTGATGATGTGGCATGCTAAGATGCATATGATCAAGGCTTTGTTGAAAAGAAGGCCTTGTGGGACGATCAAAGCATAGTCTGTTTAGGCATAGCTTTGTGTATAGCATGACTTCACGAGCCTCACACACCGGCGGAGTCTAAAACGGGAGAAGGGAACGCAGGGAGAGCAGCACGTTTCTTTCTAGCTAGAGTGGTGTCAGTGACCTACCAGCCCTGACATTTTACTTATGTGGATGATGGAATGAGGCGCCTCGGATAGGTCCTATAGGACCGGGAAACGAGTGTTCAGGAATTGCCAATCCACGAAGCTGTATGTGTGGACCGGCCCTGCAGCTTTCCAAGGGTTCACTGCGGGGGATCTTGAGACATTAGCTAGAGTGTCTCGAATCGGTAGGAGCTCCTCCCTAGCCTTGACTCATGATGGAAACTCAATTTCCAATACGCCCCATTCAGTTTTAATTGTATTACTAGTACGGAGGCATAGCATATGGTACCTATGCTTCCTAGGATTGATACATTATGATTGAAATTGTTTTTAAAACATATACACACTAATAATAATATCAAATTCGTTTTTAACGTATCAAGCATGTTTAATCACCATAAGGTAAAACTCTATCCTCTGGTGTGCGTTGCATTGTGCACAACAATCCATTGGAATAAAACCCGTTCCGCATTAGCGGCGTAGTCCATGGATTTGCCTTATTACTATTAGTTAAATTAGTTAAGAATTCTCACACTAGTCCCACGACTGACCCGTTGTTTGTTTCCACCTTTTTGCAAACTCGGGTGCCCTCTTTCCACACGGGCAGTTGAGCAGTTGTCTACAGGTTTATCTCTTTAGCAGGATCCTGGATTGAAGCTTAAAGCTGTGTCCAGAACATTGGAAGTCTTCCGCTGCCTTAGTTATTTTGTTTCTATTGCAATGTATTATAATATTGTAATTTACCTTCCGCTGTAAATTTTATTCAATGTACTCTGATATTCTGTACTCTGATGTAACATTTGTTATTAATGTTATAAAAGTATGCTGTTGTTCTGATGTGTTGTATTCCCAAAGTTAACGTAGGCGGGATTTGAACGGTTTTGGTCGATTTTGCGATCGATTAAGGCCGGGCAAAATCCGACTCGTTACAGTTGGTATCAGAGCCATGTTAGCTCAAATCTTTGGGGTACAACTCATTAGAACTGAATAAAAGGCTCATCAGAGATTGGATTAGTAATATCCAATAAGAATACTCATTCGAGATAGGATCAGTAGTATCCTAGAATGAGAAAACTCATTAGAGATGGGGTTAGTAATGCCCCAGAATGAGTTGAGAGTAGCAAGCCTATAATATACGTATTTGTGATTAATTATACTCTATTTTGGAAAATATGATTTTGAATATATAAAAAGTTATATATTTGAAGGTTAATCAACAAATAGAATTATTGAGATTAATAAAGAATAAAAAATTAAGTTGGACAATTAATCAACTTTTAGCTTCGTTCCTTTTCGAGGACGAAAAGTTTTTAAGAGGGGGAGACTGTAACAACCCTGAATTTCGAGGCAAAATTTAAAATTTATTTTAATGAAAATGCGCCATAATTTAAAAAATTCTATTTTTTTCTTTATTATTGAATTTAAAAAGTGTCTAAATAAAATTTAATTGTACATGTGTATATTTTATTTATCAATTTAAGTTAACAAAAGTACAAAAAATTCTTTTACTGTAATGTACAAGTTTATTTTGGATCACTTAAGAAGTTTTGCTTTAACCTTTAAATACACATAATTTAATGTTCATATTTGCATATGTGTACATGTTATATTTAATACTCATATTTCAAATTATATTTCGACTTAATTATTTTAACATTCGATTCAAAATAAGACAATAATATACGTGTATCAATTATTGTTTGATGTTCTTATTCTTATTTCAATGATTAATTAGTGTTAATTAAATGTTGCATTTGTTAATTTTGTCAAAGAGGAGAAGAATTGTCTTTGTCATACTTTAGTTTTTCCTCACTGTCTCATATTTGATTGCCTGTAAATTAATTCTGATTCATTCACATGTATAGAGTTAACAATTGACCTTATTTTCCGCCAAATATGTTTTGTTTTCGTTTTTAGATACGTTTCTCTTTCAAGGAAATCCACAGAATCTCTTGCACAATCTGTGCATCCATAATGCTTTTAGCGAAAATATGGACCAGATCTCAAAACTTTTTTTTTTCTTTTTTTGACCATAATGTATGTTGTGTGACAACACTTGTTTACCTTTTATAAAAATGCATTAAACCTATCTAGAAAATAAAGCATATATTATTAATTCTATATAGATGACCACTTGCTTGATATCTTGAATCTTAATTTCTATTAAGAAATGAGAAAATTATTTATTTATCCCTATAAAATCCTATATCATTATGAAGACAAAATTTGAGCATACAAAATTCAATTAATTATAAATTTGAAATTAATTGGAAAAAATATGTGCGTTTGTCATGTATGTTCGATTGACATTAAATTGGAAAACATGCTAATGTGACCTTTTGTTTTATATAGAGCTGTTACAAAAGAATAAATATATGGTAGTTTATCTTGCAATAAATGATAATTAATTTTTAATTGATTATCATTTATCTCTCTTGAAACGTACAAAGAAATTTACATGATAAATACTGAAACATTTTTTTTTACGTTCCTTTGTTTAATAATGGTATTAATTATTTCCATTTTTTTTCTTTCTCCCACTAAACTAGCATATGTTACTCTTTATTTTTCCATATAAAGAATAAGATAGAAAAGCAATTTATATAACATTCTTCTCTTTGTTCACATATTCTTTTCTTCCTCCACAACTTCTCTTCACCGTAAATGCAAACTAAAATCCATAACTGCACTCTTCCCATCTTCTTTATCCTTTCTCTCCTAATCCGCTCAACAAATTCCTCAACTTCAAAAATAAATATATAAAAAAAAAAAATTGAAGAGCATGGCATGATCTCCAACATCAACGGTCATGATCAACGGATGGGTTAGGCTATATACAGATAACGAAGAAGGAGTAAAATTAAAGTGAGGAATTGAAAAGCATAACTGGTGAGAATTCTATTCTAAAAATAAAATTATTCATTTATTTGATTCACTGAAAAATTTATATTCATATTATTTATAATTCATGTTGATGTGGTGTATATATTTATTTCAGTGTTGATTGTTGCGATGAATCATTGAATTGACTGTTGTGTTCATGTTTGTATAGTTATAAACAATATCTCCTGTTTGTTCTGTTGAAAACCAAATTACCATTTTATTGATTTAGGGATTGACAGAACCAAACTGTCATAGTTTGTTAAATAGAAAAGCAAAATAACCATTTTGTTTGGATTAGAGTCATTCGTAGAGATTTGTTAATATATAGAATTCACATCCTTTTTTATGTGTCATCAGAAATTATTAACATACTAAATTCACTTTTATATGGCATGAGAGGTTGAAATAAATTTGTTTACATATTAGAATTCATTTTTTTTGTCATTAGAAAAAGAGAAATTTCATTTTTCTTAAATATAATCGAAAGAACAAGGATTACATTTTTGTTTAAATAGAATGAAAACAAAAATTCACCTTTTTGTTAAATGAATGGGAAAAGAAGAAAAATTCACATTTTTACTTATTAAAAAGTATGGAACAAAAATTCCCATATAAATGTGTTAATTTTTGTCTAATTTAGAACTTACATAAAATCGTGTTAGGAAAACATGTGTAACATAAAAAGTCATTTTTTTATGTTAATCTTGAAAAAGAAAAACATGTTATGTTATTTAGAAATGAATAACTTCACCGTCGTGTTATGTTATTTAGAAATGAACATTTTTGCCGGTATAAAATTGCAGTGACAAAGATTATATTTTTGTCAACGTAAAGAAGAAGCGATAAGGACGATGGATTATAACATACATTTTAATGTAAATATAAGATTAAAAGAATGAATTGAACGATGGATTATAACTTACATTTTAATGTAAAAGAATGATAAAATATTCATTTTGTCAAATATAAAAAAAAGATGAAATATATTATAGTTTTAATGTTGCATAGTACTGCATATGAATAAAATACATTTATTTGTTGAGATCATATACTGCATATGAATAAAATACATTAATTTGTTGATGTCATATACTGCATATGAATAAAATACATTTATTTGTTGATGTCATATACTGCATATGAATAAAATACATTTATTTGTTGAGGTCAAATACTGCATATGAAATAAAACATATATTTATTTGTAATGTCATATATATTGCATATGAAATAAAATTATATTTATTTGTTAACGTCATTAACTGTATAGGAAAATATATTCATTTGTTAATGTCCTTTATTGCATATGAAAATATATTTATTTGTTAATGTTATTTACTGCACATGAAATGAAATATATATTTATTTGTTAATGTCGTATACTGCATATGAAATATATTTGTAAGGTCATGAAATGTAGTGCATGTTAAAATCATACTTTTTGCATATGAAGCGTAGTAGTTTAAAAGTCATTCAAAAAAAAAAATCAAAAAGATTATTTTATTTGCTTTCCCTTATGCAAATGTATTTAGGAAAAAAAAGTTCTTTTATTTGCATTCTTATATGCAAATGCATGTAGAAATATAAATTGTTCTTTTATTTACATTCCTCGATGCAAATATACATAGGAAATAGAATGAACTTTTATTTACATTTTTATGAAATTGAATTAAAGTGAAAGTTACATTTTTTATGCGAATTATATTAGAAGATGAAATTTTTTCATTTTTATGTAAATAAAAAGATAAGATTTTGTCATTGAAATTAGAATTACATTTTTATGTAAACAAAAGAATTTATTTTGTCAAATATGAAGAGTGATAAAATTGCATTTTTATCAAATGTAAAAGAATGATAAAAATATACCATTTTTATCAAATGTAAAAGAAGGACAAAAATATTTATTTTGTCAAATACAAAGAATGAAATAAAACTTTCATTGTATTATTAAGAGAAAAGAAAGAAAAAGAACAAAAATTACATTCTTGTTTAAAAAGAAAAGAAAAGGACAAAATTCACATTTTGTTTAAAGTAAATCCAAGATAAAAGATAACATTCTATTAAATGTAATTGAAAAGAGGAAAGTTACATTTTTGTTCAAATGTAATTAAAAGAAGAGAATTTACATTTTCATGTAAAGAGAATTTAAGTAAAAAAAATTACATTTTCATGTAAATAGAATTTAAACAAAATTTACATTTTTCTATGTATCTATGATATGAAATTTGCTATGCGAATAAAATTTACATTTTTATATGTAACTATAAATGAGAATTTGCACTGTAAATTAGAATTATATTATGTAATTAAAGTATGATATTATGTTGTAAATTAAAATTACATTTGTATGATGGAACTTAAGAATAGAATTTACATTGCCATTCTAGATAGTCAAGATCATTTTGGTTTGGCATTGAAGAGATAAGAATTATCATTTTTGTTTGGCATTAAAAAAGATTAGCAAAATTATTATTTTTGTTACATTGAAATTAAACAAACAAAAATATATTCACTTGTATAGAAAGGAAGTTGACACCAAAATTATATTGCATTTTTGGTTAGTAGTTGAATGACACGAAATACACATTTTTGTTAGATTATGAATGACGTACAAAAATATTCTTGTTTGTTGAAATGGGAATGAAATACAAATACCTATTTTTGTTGTAATTGGAATGATACACAAAATACATTTTGTGTATAGGATATGTATGGATATTGAAAAATAAAAGAAAACATTGTTGTGTGTGATGATTTATATCAATATTGGATGTAAATAAGAAGATTTGTTGTTAGCAAAATGAAATGGATGTAGGAATTATATATACTTATATATAAAGATTAAAATCAAATGATATGAAATGATTTCCAACTTATATATATGCGAGGATTGTTTGGGAAGTCCGAGTCTATCTCATCCCAAATAATTTAAACGACGTTTAACATTCAAGATTGGAAGACGGCGATTGAAGACCGTCAAATCTCCACGTCGAATGGACGATGATGCCTGTTGCCTTAGAATGGCTCGCTACCAAGATAAGGTAATAGTAGGAGTTGCCCAGACGTACTGTTGATTTGTACGGATTTGGCTTTCTCTCAGACCCAGAGCATAAGCTTATAAATGGTTTGTGTGTCTGACATCGTACCCCATTATATATCATGTTATTAATCTTCTGTCAAATGTATGGATGTTTGGTGGCGGAGAATTTATTCTCTTGCTTAACACCCGTTCATATATTTCGGCAAAGGATTGGTGGTGTGATATGGAGTGATGATGTGGCATGCTAAGATGCATATGATCAAGGCTTTGTTGAAAAGCAGGCCTTGTGGGACGATCAAAGCATAGTCTGTTTAGGCATAGCTTTGTGTACAGCGTGACTTCGCGAGCCTCACACACCGGCGGAGTCTAAAACGGGAGAAGGGAACGCAGGGAGAGCAGCACGTTTCTTTCTAGCTAGAGTGGTGTCAGTGACCTACCAGCCCTGACATTTTACTTATGTGGATGATGGAATGAGGCGCCTCGGATAGGTCCTATAGGACCGGGAAACGTGTGTTCAGGAATTGCCAATCCATGAAGCTGTATGTGTGGACCGGCCCTGCAGCTTTCCAAGGGTTCACTGCGGGGGATCTTGAGACATTAGCTAGAGTGTCTCGAATCGGTAGGAGATCCTCTCTAGCCTTGACTCATGATGGAAACTCAATTTCCAATACGCCCCATTCGGTTTTGATTGTATTGCTAGTACGGAGGCATAGCATATGGTACCTATGCTTCCTAGGATTGATACATTATGATTGAAATTATTTTTAAAACATATACACACTAATAATAATATCAAATTCGTTTTTAACGTATCAAGCATGTTTAATCACCATAAGGTAAAACTCTATCCTCTGGTGTGCGTTGCATTTTGTGATGGGACCTGAGTCTTATGGTGATTTCATTTTTCTAAAAAGCATTGCGTTGTTTTATGATTTACTTTAAGTTATGCACGACAATCCATTGGAATAAAACCCGTTCCGCATTAGCGGCGTGGTCCATGGATTTGCCTTATTACTATTAGTTAAATTAGTTAAGAATTCTCACACCAGTCCCACGACTGACCCGTTGTTTGTTTCCACCTTTTTGCAAACTCGGGTGCCCTCTTTCCACACGGGCAGTCGAGCAGTTGTCTATAGGTTTATCTCTTTAGCAGGATCCTGGATTGAAGCTTAAAGCTGTGTCTAGAACATTGGAAGTCTTCCGCTGCCTTAGTTATTTTGTTTCTGCTGCAATATATTATAATATTGTAATTTACCTTCCGCTGTAAATTTTATTCAATGTACTCTGATATTCTGTACTCTGATGTAACATTTGTTATTAATGTTATAAAAGTATGCTGTTGTTCTGATGTGTTGTATTCCCAAAGTTAACGTTGGCGGGATTTGAACGGTTTTGGTCGATTTTGCGATCGATTAAGGCCGGGCAAAATCCGACTCGTTACAGAATGATACTGTTTAAGAAGAAAAATTATTCCAAGAACAACAAAAAGAAAGGTTCTTGTAACTATTGAAACAAACCCGACCACTATGCCCAAGACTGCCATCTATATTAGAAATAACAAAAAGTGAATGTGGTCGAAGACTCGCTTGTGGATGTAGTACGAAAGACGAACTCCATTATTGGCATTGACTATGATTGGTGGCTTAGTACTAGAGCAACCATTCACATTTGCAAAGATATCTATTCAAGACTTACGAAGAGAATAATAGAGAAACCAGAGAAGTTATTAGCGCAAACAAAGTTGCAAGCAAAGTTCTGCAAAAAGGCACTATAGAACTTTCACTCACCTATGGAAAAGTTAATACATTAGTCAGTGTATTTCATGTTCCCCTTATTTGTAAGAATTTGGTTTCTGGACATGTTCTTAACAAAGAGGATTCAATATAGTGTATGAAGCTGATAAGTTAATGTTATCCAAGAACAGCAAATTCATTGGATAGGAATATTCCTGTAGTGGTATGGTTAAGTTGAATCTAATAAAGTAATCTTTTGTTTATATTATTGATTATGTTAGTTTATGGCATGGTAGATTAGAACATGTTAAATCTCTTAAAAATATGCATAAATTAGGATCAAATTTTGATTGTGATGCCGTTACTATCTCTAAATGTGAAATATGTATTCAAGAAGAAAAACATTTTAAATCCTTTAAATCTGTAAAAAGGAAAACTTGTTTGCTTGATTTGGTATATAGTGATGTGGGTAACTTGAAAAGTCATATCTTCTATGGTGGTAAGCAATACTATATAACATTTATTGATAACCATACTAGATATGCTTGTATATCTAATGAAAACTAAAGATGAGGCTTTTGATAAATTCAAAATTTGCAATGTAGAGGTCGAAATACAATTTGGAGTTAAAATTAAAGTGTTACAATATTCAGATCATGGTTCAATTTGTTTTGTAAACAAATGGTGTAGTTCACAGTGTACCGCCCCATATACACCACAAAAAAATAGTGTTGCTGAGAGAAAAAATAAAATTTTAGTAGAAATGGTTAATGCCATGCTCATAAATTCAAATTTATCTTATATCTTATGGGGTGATGTTATGTTATTTGCTAGTTACATTTTAAATAGTGTACCATTAAAAAAGAATAATATTTCCCCGTATGAATTATGTTTTAATAAAAAACTTGACCTCGCTAGACTTAAAGTTTGGGGTAGCTTAGCATATGTTAGAAAATCAGACCCTAAAGAACTAAAGTTTGAAAAAGGCAATTAAATGTGTTTTCATATGATATTCACTTAATAGTGTAACTTAGTTCCTTATTCTTGACAACTTAGAAGTAATAAAATTCATAAATATAGAATTCTTTGAAAATCAAATTGTTAAGATTCCCATTAGATCATCTATCCCAGAACCTGATATGACGATGTCTATGCTCCTACTCAAAATAGTAAGGAAGTATTAGTACCAGATAATAGTACTGAAGTAGTAAAACGGCTATTAGAGAAGGACTATGATCCTAACTTCATAACATATCTTATAGAAGGTAGTAAGATCGAAATTCTTAATGTGACAGGATACGTAATGAACGTCAATGACGATACCAAAACTTATTCTGAGGCTATGAGTTCTAGAGACTCTATTTTCTAAAAAGAAGCTATCAATGATGAAATGAATTCCATAATGCTAAACCAAACTTGGATTTTAACTGGCTTACCCCCTGGTGCTAAACTAATAGGATGTAAATGGATATTCAAAAAAAAGATGAATACAAATGGATCCATTGATAAGTTTAAGCCTATATTAGTTACTAAGGGATATAAGCAAAGACAAGAAGTAGATTATTTTGATACATACGCTCCAGTTTCTCTCATATCTTCTATACGTTGTTTAATAGTACTTGCATCAATTCATAATTTGGTCGTACATTAAATAGATGTAAAGGCAACTTTTCTAAATGGAGATTTAAAAGAAAAGATATATATAGAACAAACTGAATTTTTCAAAACCTTGGGCAAAGAAAAGAAAGTTTGCAAATTAGTAAAATCTCTTTATGGCCTGAAGAAGGCTCCCATGCAATGGCATGAGAAATTTGATAAACTTGCACTGTCATATGGATTCAATGTTAATGATGCTGATAAATATATTTATAGGAAATCGGATAACAATGGTTGTGTTATAATATGTTTATATGTTGATGACATGCTGATATTTGGTTGTACTATATCTTGTGTAAATGAAACTAAGAAGTTTCTATCTTCTAAATTTGATGTGAAAGGCCTAGCAAAGGCTGATGTAATTTTGGGAATTAAAATCATTTGAAGAAAGGGGGAGTTGTTACTAACTCAATCTCACTACATTGAGAAGTTCCTATAGAAATATGGTCATTATAATGACAAATCAACACCAACTCCTTTAAATCCTGGTATTAAATTAGGAATAAACAATAGGCGTACTGTTTCTCAACTACAATATTCTGGTGTTACTATGATTCTTATATATGATATGCATTGCATTGGACCAGATATTGCACATGCTATAAGCATATTGTGTCGATTTATGAGTAATCCAGGTTTCGTACATTGGAAAGTTATTTGTAGACTTTTAGCTTATTTGAAAGGAACCATTACCTATCGTTTGTCTTATAAAGGATATTGTGCTATAATAGAAGGATATAGTGATGCAATCTGGAACAATGTTGAATCCTAATCCAAATCTACGATAGGTTGGGTATTTACATTATGAGGCGTTGTTGTGTCTTGGGCTTCCAAGAAGCAGACCTATATATCTGACTGAATAATGTTGTTAGAATTAATTGCATTAGCAGATGCATATAAGGAAGCATAATGACTTAGGAATTTGTTATGGAAATCCCATTATGGAAGAAGCCATCTCCAGCGGTCTTGACTAACTGAGACAATCAAGTGATGATATACAATGTCTCTAATGAGACATATAATGGAAAGTCTAGACATGCGAGTCTAAGATATCAAATGGTAATATAGTTACTCAAAAGTGGAGTAATAACTATTGACTATATAGAAACAAAGAAAAACTTGGCTGACCCACTCACAAAGAGTCTTCCAAAGGAAATGGTTTCTATAAAGTCAAAGGAATGGACTAAGGTCTGTGAATGAAGGTTGATCATCCTTAATGGAAACCCAAATTATATCTTGAAAAGGATAGAAAAAGTTCAATGGATACCAATAAGTTAAGAGAATGATTATGTACCACTAAATCAATAATCATGTAATATTTAATGTTGGATTTGGCAAGACCAAAGGGTGCATAAATGTCCTTAATAAGTGTAGAAGGATTAAAATGTGTATCGCATAAACACCTTAAGAGACTTACCTATAGGAGTATGGAAATCATGCCATTTCCTAGGAAATTAAGACCGCTTTCCAAAATAGACTCATGAATTAGGATCAAAAGCACATTGTGATGACCCAAATTTCCAATACCTTTTGAGCTGACTAAACAATACCAATCTAACCCAAATTGCACAAGAAATCCAGATGCCAATAGAAAGAATTTAGAGGATGAGATAAGAAGGAAAGAAATATTATAATAGAAGAAAAAGAATAAGATGAACCAACACAACACAGAGTCTCACATCGCAATGGAACAAAATATAATATATAAATAAAACTTTATTGAGAGCTTAAAATAAAACTTACAATCATCAGAGTACATCAATCATCTGGACAGTTATAATAATCTGTCCTTATATACAATCACACAGCAGAATAAATACTATATATCATACTTTTGAACATCTCCACCTCGTCTTTGGACTTCGCAACATCCGATAACCTGGACCTATACAACCCGGTCTAACCCAAGCATTACAAATACAGGGTCAGTCCGGTGAACCAGAGTGAGAACAACTCGCAAAATTTAAGGGGAATCATCCAACTTGATTTTAAAGTTCAAAAATCTTTTCGAAAGAAAAGGATAATTGTAAGACGAAATCCACACATAAATATGGGAGGTTTTACCTTACGATAACCCAAAGCATTTTGAAATCAATATCTTGTCTGATATTATAATAGTTTCTAGATATAAATAAATATCAATCTAGCGGAACGCTTGCATCTCATGCTCCATATATACAGTATATAATCAAAACTGTGGGCGCTTATTGGAGTTTGGATTCCGACTATGAGAAGGTATGGAACCACCTGCTGATAATGTATTTCTAGAGGCGAATACACTGGGTTCAACAAGAACATCTTGCAACCCGACCCACACATGACCGACCACTCATTTCGCTTGAGTGTATCGAATGTATATCACTAACGGTTGGGATCAGCAACTGTTTCCCGAAAGGGACAACATCGATAGATTAAAGAAGCAAAAGGAATTTCTCTAGATAGGTGATTATACACCCTAATGGGTGCGACCCACATAGCCATGCTGCCTGCCCGGTTTTTGTCATTTCCCGGTTGATGAGGTTTGAGGTTATAATTCTTCCTTCCCAGATAGCACGCCACCATTCACTTTGAATGCCACATCGTCAGATCCATTGGAAATCACTAATTGATTTCCACAAAAATACCCAGATTGTTAGGCTAAAGATACTTTGTCAGACACCCGTCCATACAAGTTGTCCTGGGACTGGATAAACCAAGGGCACTCTCCTACTGCATCCTAGGAATCACCCTATAGATCAATTGCGAATAGCCCTACCAAATCCGTTGATTTCAACCATGACACAGTCACAATATATATCTGGCTGCTAAACCAGAGATTATAAGTAATTCTACCGTTTTATGAAGATCCACGGTCTTCAATTGCTCCGTCTTGATCAACATCTGATATCTACATCTATTTACGTATTATCTGGACAGAACGGTTTTCGAATATAAGTTCGATCTCGGTCTTTTCGTACCAACAATCGTATTGGCCAGAATTGATAGTCGGTTATTTAACTATCAAATAAACAACCATACAACCATAAAGATAAAGATAGATTTACTGGTTCGGTACTTAGCATCACTTGGCCCATTTAATTATAAATAATTAATAAACGGTTATTTTAAACTTCTAAAACATTCTATATTTTAAAACATGGTATTCGATTCTCATTTCAATATATTAATCTTCTCAAAACCATTTAAATCTAATATTTGGAATTATTTGATAACCATATCCAATTTCTATTTTTCTCTTATTTCAAAATGCTTATTTACAACATTATTTATTATCTTCATTGATTCAACTTGTCAAACAATCGTTGCGACATCTCCTTTGGTTTCGTTATTTGAATAGTATAATTATCAATTACTGTTTTAAAATAAAATCATTCTAAAACCCATCTTCTTATTTTGAAAATTGCATTATATTTTCACAAATCACCTTTTATTTCCTTTCCTATGGAAATATCATTTCTTATTCTCAAGCACGTTTTAATTTCCTTTTATTTTGGAATCCATTATATCTATATTTCCAAATTCTTCAAATAACGTTGCATTATTATTTCTCAAAATAAATTCTTTTTTCATCTTCACTATTACAACTAATATCATCCCTCGATAATCCTGGAGTCGTTTAAGTTGGGGTATTTTAAATTACCTCTCAGACCTTGATCAACAACGTTCTTATCTCAATTCGTCACCAGCCCCTTATATTCCACTTTTGATTCATTTAATTATTTTCCTATTTAAAAATCTTGTTTCAAATTCCATTGTTAAGTAACGGTAATTTAAACTAACGCTTTCGCCTTACGCCCTTTTTCAAACTTCCTTTAATCATCTCTGGTTTAATATAAATCCTTTTTGTTTCGATCCCATCTTACTAAATTTAGTACTAAGTAAACACTTATTTAAGCTATTGCATTGGCTTAAAATCCCTTTCAAAAACTTAGTTTGTAAAACTCGGTTTTATACTAAATTCTGTTTATAAACTTCTTTCCCAATTCAATTCAGTTTCAAAATGAACTTTGATTACTTAATTAAATGAATTCCATTTAAGCATTAACATCTTAAATTATTAATTAAAATAATTATTTCCTCTTTAACGACCATAGAAATGGTTAAATTCTTTATTAACCAAATAAATAATAAACCTCTTTCCAAATCTTATTAGGTTAAAACAAATATTCATTAATCCTTTTAATTAGATTAATTTAAACCAAATCAATCAAATAACCAATTCCAATTAAATTAATTGACTTTGTCAACTTAAAACATGATCATCTCGTTAATCAATTCCAATTAGCCCTTCTTTTAAATTAATAAATAACATAATTAATTTAATTAATTCCATTTAATTGTCTCTTGAGAAATGAGTAATACCAGTCTTAATTGTTATGTTAATTTCACTTTGTCTGCTTATAAATCCTAATAACAAAAGAATAAGTTTATAAAATCATTTAATAATTACTTAAAAACTTTAAATAATAAACAATACATAATAATTTCCTTTTTCTTAAAACACTCATTCAAAATAATAGTTTTCCAAAATTTATCTTCAGTTAAATAGATTCTGCAACTTCATTACCATCAATTCATCTTACGGAAATAAAATGATATATTTTTGAGCTAACTGCTACCAACTTCTCAACCAATACCCTTTATTTGTTAAAACAAAACAAGCGTTGAATTTAGATTCAACAATCAATGATCCAATCTATCAGTCAATCATACGGGTTAAACAGTTCATATAATTGTGGTAAAGAAATAAACAATAAATTTGGGGGATCCAATCAGGTCCCTCCAACCTGTTTTCCCTGCATCCAAATATGTTATTTCAACAGTATCATTTATTTCAATAAACAGATATAATATTCAAAAATCAACCAATAACAACAATCCAAACATTCATCTATAAATTCAACACATTTATATTGTTATAAACATGACCAATGAGGTAAGTTACCTTCATCAGTTACAACCATTAAAAATAACGATTGATTAAAATTAAATTAAACAAACGTTTAATTTAATTTGTTCATTCACCGCATATATATTCAGCATCCATCAACCAAATAACAATCATAGCACACAAATACTTAAACCCTACTTATATGAAATATAAGTAGGATAAAAATTGTGTGAGTTGAACTCACCTTGAGGCTTATATTTTTGAGCTAACTGCTACCAACTACTCAACCAATACCCTTTATTTGTTAAAGCAGAACAAACGTTGAAATTAGATTCAACAATCAATGATCCAATCTATCAGTCAATCATATGGGTTAAACAGTTCATATGATTGTGGTAAAGAAATAAACAATAAATTTGGGGGATCCAATCGGGTCCCTCCAACCTGTTTTCCCTGCATCCAAATATGTTATTTCAACAGTATCATTTATTTCAATAAACAGATATTATATTCAAAAATCAACCAGTAACAACAATCCAAACATTCATCTATAAATTCAACACATTTATATTGTTATAAATGTGACCAATGAGGTAAGTTACATTCATTAGTTACAACCATTAAAAATAACGATTGATTAAAATTAAATCAAACAAACGTTTAATTTAATCTGTTCAGTCACCGCATATATATTCAGCATCCATCAACCAAATAACAATCATAGCACACAAATACTTAAACCCTACTTATATGAAATATAAGTGGGATAAAAGTTGTGTGAGTTGAACTCACCTTGAGGCTTTCTTCATTGTCAGAATGGTTTGTTCCAGTTAATTTCAAATGCGTCCAAACCAGTTTTAAAATGAAGCGTTCGCTGGTACGGTTCCAACGCAATCGATCTCGCTGAATTCTGACACATGAGAGCATGATGCAAAATTTACTCGTACTGATTTAAATTTAAACTAATTAGTATATCCTACTTACGTTTGATAACTTAGTTTTAGGCATATTCAAAACTTGTTTAGGCATATCGACAACGGTTAGGCATATACACGAAAAGAATCGGCTACTTAAATCAACTTTCCAGATGTGTTATTATATAGAGATTTGGCAAAATAACTTTCGACCTAGCACTTCGATACAATAGAAGGAGAGGTTTAAATGGGTTAGGCACTTTCGAACGTGTTAGGCCAAATAAATCCACAGGCCACGCCATGTACACATATAATAACTCCATATATTTTAATAATCTAAGTCTTGACTTGCATTATATAAAACTTTTATATATTGGCATATACTCACACACTCTGCACCCTATACATTATGCATTTAGGCACGCTGTAACCCAGGTACAAATCAAAAGGCCACAAATAACGGGTCTTAATTATATATTATATATACTTAGACACATTAAAATTTAATACTTACGAATGATACTGTACAAGGTAGGCACGTTTAAACCTGTATTCCCAAGCATGTATATATTACTCTCTGCCACATTATATACACTACCCGACGTACTATAACATGGATTCTTATATTATTTATTTACAAGTTGGCATGTTGCTAGTTTCGGCACAAATAACTTGTCCAGGCAAATATACTGTTCATTGTATATATAGTTCGATTAACCCTTATTAGACACACATTTGTAACTCTTGGGGCAACCACGTGAAAAGTATTATGATTAGCATTGGTCTTATTAAACTAAAGGTTAGGCACTTAAATATTAGGCATACTTAATGATATACACAAGCCACGTTAAACTTGATAATAATTAAACCAAAAAATACATATACATAAATATACTTACATTAATTATATTCATGCTTAAACTCTATTAGGCACTTCCAACATGCTTAGTGACATGCGAAATCTTTCCCCAGGTTCACCGTTCATTGTCTCCTCTCCCATGAACGCCCAGCTAGTCTCCGGTCTACACTGCCTTGCTCCCTCATAAGTATCTTGAAAGCTCCAGCATAGGAGCTTGCCTAAGCCTCCCCATCACCTAGTGTAACCTACATCCTCTTTCCTTTTCACGCACATAAATCCCTACATCAAAAGCCCAACACCATGTTCCTTCACTTTGTTTTGCTTGCTGCTTGTCTCTCAATATAACGTCCCTACGTTTCCTCCATTGTTCATGTTCATCATCTCATTGCGTCATCTCCACTACACACACCCGACTACCAGAGGACCTGCCACCATCAGCACTGTCCGAACCAGTCACCACTTCGTCCCATAACAAAGCCTCCTCTCCATTGTACCATCTCAACACCACACTGTATTCCTTACTGCATTTCTTTTCTTCACTACTAATACTCCATCATTTTAGTACTGCTCCGCCATTCAACATCACCAACTCCAACTAACGAAGCACCGCATCCCGAACTTCTCTCCGCAGCCTCAACCAATAGTATTGCTACATGGACCATATTACTAAGCTGTTGCGCTGCCCTCTCTTAACCATCGTTCCCATCACAGTGCGTCATTAGCCCTGTTCTTCTTTACCTAACCCATTCACATGAAATGAACCTCCCCTGTTTTGCCAAAACATGTCTTCTGTCTTCAACGTGCCACATATATTTGCATTCCGAAACACTGTACCCCTTCCCTTCGTTTTCCAGTAAAGAGAAACTCTCTTTGTTTATTTTATTTTTTTAATTAACAATGGTGCTTGCGTCTTATATATTTCACGCCGAGTTTTGGTTATGGTAAAATGAAGGGTTACGTTCCTATTTATAGATAGAAAACAGATAGAAACACAATCATGTTGGATAAGGTACACAATAGATTTGTAGGCTTGGCTATGCAATAGGCTTGCAGGAGGACTGCATGAGCTTTTACTTCATTAACAAAAGCCTTCTGCGTGGGTTGCAAGAGCATAGAGTAAGCTGTATAAATCATCAACTTAAAATATATGCTGCTTTATGTTGAAGAGATTGCACAGGGTAGGATGGACTGAGATTGTTGGTGAAAACACGTTGGGTGAAGTGAAATAGCATATGCCAGGTTAGGGGGTAGCCGTTGATTTTTTTTAAGTAGAGTAGCTGGGCTTGTTTATTACCTTGTATGTATTTTCATTTCTGATAAGTAGTTCAATTTGAAGACATAGTCGAGTATGAGAAGTAGATAGGTAACTAGAAGCTCTCTGTGTGAGTTTTCTTTTCATAATTATAGATTAGCCTGGTGTACGAGTTAGTGTAGAGATGTCGATTCATATATATTTCAGATCAGCTGAAGGCAGTATTGATATGTGTACTAGTATTTAACATGGATAGGTTTGAGGAAATTAATAGCCTATAGTTGTGTGTATTACTAGGCATCTGTTGTTGCAAGTTGTCCATGTGTTTTTGCTTCTTTTGATTTTTTGCTTTCAGCTTAAGAAATAGGATATATAGGTGTAGCTTAGCTGTGATTAAAAAGTAGCACAGGGCTTTTTAAAAAGGACAATACAATATTTAGGTATAATGTCATGTAACATCCTATCCTTAGGCGTTCACGAGTATTTATGTCACAGGGTAACTTTGCTGTGATTAAATCTTACGCTAGGTGAAAATTTGGAAACTTAGGAAGTAAGAAATTTTGGATAGGCAAGGGGTACGAGTCGAAACGGTATTAATTTCTTACCGCTTATCGTTGGTTTACCGCTAACCGATATTTTTGTACTCCCACAGGCGAACTTCAAACTCAACAAAAATGGACTTATTGCTACATTGCAATATTTCGGTCCCAAAATAAATAAATTTCACCGAGAGCTGACTTTGTTTGCACAACGTTGTTATTTTAGTTCCAATCTATTTATCGGTTTACCCTTTAAATTGCACGCGCCGATAAAATAACACTGATTGGCTGTAAACTAGAAACACAGTAATAATTAGCGATATGTATTCCAATAAAATTTATTTCACCAAAAACAAAGGTCGTTTGGAAAGAAAGCTATTTCTAAGGCCTGTATAATATATCGAACAATTTCTCGTGTGCGAAGCACGAGCCTCATCATATTGTAAGCAATGTATTGATTTGAACGCCCTATTTCTTATGATTATCTAATTTCATCGTCAATTGTCGTTGAGCGTTTTATATTCGTACCAATATACATGAAATTTCAAATCGTAAATTATGAAATGCCGCGACGATTCGAGTTCGTTTTATAATTATATATAAATTATACGTTCGAACTTCGTTATATAAACGAATTATATATTATAAACTCTTTTCTAGTACCAAATCGATATTTAAAATAATAAAATAGTTTAAATATCGAACTAGCAAAAATACGGGACGTTACACACATGGCCATTAACATTTTGAGCAATGTAGAACACTTTACAAAGGGAAACCAACATGTGTGGTTATTCTGGTTTCATCATTAAGAGATACTTGATTCAAGATTCATTCACCATAGTATCTTGATAAGGCTTTGAGTGGTTGAAACTAATTAAAGGTTCAAATCCAAATGATTCCTTTTATTTACGACTATATAGGCATGCCCAGGTGGTGAGCTTGCATCTAATCATAATATGTATGCATTTATTCAACCATGTGTGGACTATCTATAGTAAACCTACATGACGTGATATGAAAATTTTCAAATCAAACTGCAATTTATTTCCAAGCAAACTTCTTTTTTGTGACTACACGTATGTTTCTAAACATGTTATACATAGTTTTTAGTGTAATAAATGCTGATTATTTTCAAGCATAAACTTACTTGTTATCCAAGTGTAACGAACCGGGATTTTCGACTCCGAAAATCAACATCAAACTACCATGTTGACCATTCAGACATCGAACATTCCAGATCATTAATAGAAAGAAGTTAGAGGGTGAGATAAGAAAGAAAGAAATATTAGAATAGAAGAAGAAGAAGAACACAACACAACACAGAGTCTCACATCGCAGCGGAACAAACTATAATACAGAAATAACCTTTATTGAGAACTTTTAAAATACTTACAATATCAGAGTACACATCTGGACAGTGATAAAAATCTGTCCTCATATAACACACAGCGGAATAGTAATATCATACGTCTGGACTCTTCCAGCTCGTCTCTTCACAACAGTCGATAACCTGAACCTGTACAACCCGGCCTAACCCGAGCATTTACAAAACACCGGGTCAGTCTGGTGAACCAGAGTGAGATAAACTCGCACAGTAATAAGGGTGAACCATCCAATCATGATTTTTGAGTTCAAAAACCTTTTCGAAGAAAAAGGATAATCGTAAGACCAAATCCACACATAAACACGGACGGTTTTTACCTTACGATAACCCAACACAGTTTTGAAACCAATATCTTGTCTGATATTATAGTAATGTCTAAATACAAGTAAGTAGAATCTAGTGGAACGCTTGCATCTCACGCTCCACATATATAGTATACAATCAAAACCCGCAGGCACTTATTGGGAATTGGATTCCGACTTGACAAGGTATGGGTCCACCTTCCGAACGTGTATCTCTAGAGACGAATACACTGGGTTCAACAAGAACTTCTTGCAACCCGGCCCTCACATGACCGACCACTCATTTCGCTTGAGTGTATCGAATGTATATCACCGACGGTTGGGATCAGCAACCGTCTCCCGACAAGGGACAGCATCGAAACATAGATTAAAGAAACAAATAGGATTTCCTCTAGATAGGTGATCATACACCCTAATGGGAGCGACCCACATAGCCATGCTGCCTGCCCGATTTTTGTCATTTCCCGGTTGATGAGGCTTGAGGCCAGAATTAACTCTTGAACATCTGGTCGTCATTCACTTTGAATGCCACATCGTCAGATCCGTCAGATATCACTAATTGACGTCCACAAAAATACTCTAGCCGAAAGCTAGAGAATGGCAATTCCCTGCCAACAACTATCGTACGTTTGAAGAAATCAACGTACGTGACCCTTTGGAAATACTCTGTCAGACATTCGTCCATATACGTCATCCAGGAACAGGATGAACCGAAGGCACTCTCCTACTGCATCCAATATAGGAATCACCCCATGAATCAGTAGCGAGAAGTCCTTGCAACTCGTTGATTCCAACCACGACAGAATCACAGCTTTCCTCTGCTTGCCAGGCAGAGAATATTAGTGGTTCTTCCGTTTATGAAAACCCACGGTCTTCAATGCTCCATCTCGATCATCTTCTGAGATCTTCACGTATTTGTTGGACGGAATGGTTTTCGAATATAAATTCGATCCCGGTCTTTCCATACCAACAATCGTATTGGACAGATTTGATAGTCGGTGTTTTAACTATCAAAATATACAGTGTTTCAACCATGACACTCCAATGAGTTTATTGGTTCAGTATTCAACATCACTTGGCCTTTAAATCAAACTGATTTACTTTTGTTAAATTGAAACTTCCAATTCTTTTAATATTCAAAAATACAATATTTGAATAACTCTAATTGATTAATTAGCATTCGTCTTAACTCCATTCGCTTGACTCTAGATCACAGCGATCACAATGGTTACGCCTGATTCCCTCAGGAAACATCCGACCGCCGTAGGCTATCTGCAGCCCTGCGAATTACGCTAGCAGTCGTACGAAATGGCAACTTAGCCGAATTATGTTTGGCTAATTCTATCTCGAATAAATATATTCAATTTCCCACTTTGAAATCTCATTTAAAATTCTCCTTTTTACTTGATCTCGTTTTCAAATAACGTTAATGTAAAATTAACGTCTTAACACTTAGAATCTCACTTAAAACCTTTGGTTTATAATAAACCCTTTTTATCGTAATCTCCTTTCACTTAATTCATATAATTGAGTACGTTTATTTCCTTTCACCATTCAATTGGCTTGCATCTCACATTCGGTAACTTTTTAAATGAATTCCCATTTAAAATATATATTCCTAACTTCATCATGAATTAAAATAATAACTTATTTCAAAAATTAACTACTTTAGTAGTTAATCCCTTTTAAATCCTTACTTAAATTCAAACAATATTCATTTAACTATTTTAGTCAAAACACATTAACTTGATAAACAATTCTAATTCCAAACGGTCGATTTAATTAACTCAAAAACTTGATTATCTCATAACCGATTTCAACAATCCTCGCTTTAAATTAATTAAAAATATAATTAATTTAGATAGATTCTAATTATTTATTTTCTTTACAAAACAATGATCAAAGTTTACCCCTTTTAATTCATTTCTTATCTTCATTCTTGAAAATTTGATTAACATCAGCATATACTTTATAAAATAAACCAACCATAAATCAAGGTCTTAAATAAATAAAACATTTATTGAATTCCCTTTTTACTTTATTCAAATAATATATTTCAAGATCTGAGTCCAGTTATAAAATAAACTTTATAACTTCACTTTTATCGACCCACCTAACGGTGAATCCATATCTATAAACCGATTGATTTTTAAAGGCCATACTCTGCCAAACACTTAACCAATATCACCTATTGGTTCAAACCAAACAGATGTTGAATATTCAGTCAATAATCAACCATCAAATCAATCACACAAACAGATTAGTTCATATATGAGAATATGAAAATAAATAATACATTTGAGGAATCCGGTTGGATCCCTCCAACCTGTTCTTCCCTGTATTCAAATGGTTATCACAAACCAGGCCAAACAATTCCATTTAACTGATATATCATAGCAAATAGCAACCATTTTATATCAACTAACTAACAAAACATTTTTATCAGTTCATCCAGTTCAAACGAAAACACGTTTATTTTATAAACGTGACCAACCAAGGTGAGTTACCTTTATTGGAACCAATCGTTAAAATAACGATTTGGTATTTCACTGAAATTAAACACGGTTTAATTTCATCGGTTAAATCAATAGATAAATAACTAGCAAAACAGTCAACCATTTGCAAACAGAGCACACAAAATAAAAACACCCAATTTATATAAAATATAAAAAGGGTAACTGAGTGAGTTTAACTCACCTTGATTCCATTATCGCCAAAGCGGTTCGGTTTTAATTAAATTAAACCAATGTTTAATTCAATCAAAAATTCCAGCTGATTTCAAATCTACCCAACTGTATTTAGAATATAGCACTCGTTGTCAGGATCCCAATGCAAAAGGTTTCGTTCCATTCTGATAACAGAATAAAAAGTTATAAATGTTAAAGCACACGATTTATTAAAATAGTTAATTCCTTAATTAGTAATTTCAAAGCAAATTACTTTTTATTTAAACAGTCTAATTCCTTAATTAAGTTTTTAACTAAAAATTTAACTAATTACTAATTAATTAATCTAGTTAGTACAGCTAATCACATACTTAAAGACGGTCGATACTTCCATTTCTCGTTTTCAGTTCTCTCCGCTTCAAACAAGAACGAGACCGGTTCCCTTCTTCTTCTTTTTTTTCCCATCTGTAAACAAAATGGTTTAACAAATTAAAAAAAAAAATCCCAATTAATAAAAATTAAGTTTTAAATAAATTCTTAACTTAACCGAACCAATGATTTTTGCTGTTCGTTCAGCATGTTTTCCTTCCGTTCAGATATTTCTCGTTTCTTCCCTTACTTCGTTCAAGCATTACTGTCATGTACTGCTCATTCCTTCCTTTCCCTCCCCATGGTTACCGCTCTTGTTTAAACACTAACACAAACCCATACTGTTGACTGCACCGTATTCCAGATCCATGTTAATACCCCACATGCTTGCACTGATACACCGTACAACCAATGCATGCGGTACATGCCTCCCCACTTTCTAACAGTCGTTTGCTCCTAAGAACGCAACAGAGCGTAGCGCTCCGCCTTTCCCTGTACTGCTCGCCCTTTTTTTTTTTTTTTTTTTTTCTCTGAGAAAGCAAAAACAGAACGGGTATATATATATAGGAGGAGAAGTGTGGGGAGCAAGGCACTGGAAAATTATTCTTTTATTTGAAGCTTGGTCGGCACGGTTCCAGTTTTCTATGCATAGGGTAGGCTGTAAACTCAAGGTTGTACATACATTAAATTTGATTTGGCGTATGCATGCGTCGTGGTTCAGCATATACGGTAGGAAAAGGTATAGGTTGAGCGAGCGTACGTACAGGCAAGAAAAAGAAGTTAAAGTAAAAGTGCATGGATATAAATAATATTATTTTATTGTTCCATGCTTAGCATAGAGAAATTCGTCAAGTTACCTACATAAATCCTCCGTTTTTGCCAAACAAATAGGTAATCCTAGCATAAAAAAATATTCCGAACCCATTGGGACAGGTTTCGTTGAATTCCGACACCGTTTGCGAAAATCTCTTAGAAAATATCGATGAAAAACACCGAGCAATAATTCCTAACAATTCCAGAAAAAATCCTAAAAATATGAGGCCTTGACGTTTCACTAGACCTCTTCCTAAGGTTTCGTATGAAACTTGTTTCGTTGAATTCTGAGTCCGTTTGACCAGTTAACCATTCAGTTTAGTTTGTTTTAAGTTAAAAACATAGCGTACCCCACTATGAAATATTCTGTTCATGTAGGGACAGTTATGGACAGAAACAAAAATACCATTTAAATGAGTGATGTGCTCTGGTCCCAAAAATGTAATAATACCGGTAGATGGACTCATATTGTGAAATCCCGAAATGTCGATACAGGGTGCCACATACTCCAAAAAAAAAAGTTGCTTATTAAATTAATTAAAAATTACAGAAAAATTCTAAAAATTAAATTATCGCTACTTCCCAAAAGGACCTTGTCTAAATTCAAACCCGATCTCTAGTTATATCGAATAAACCGATACGGTCGATAAATGATTCTATAGCGACTATTCAAAAATTTGATTTGGACATATCTAAAAATCTACACGACGAAATCCTGATTTTTCTCTTCCACTAGAAAGATATACTCCATCAGCTCCACCCGTTTCTTGTTTCACAGAAATCCAATTTAAAACGAACTCTGTACATTCAGTTGAAGTTCAAATCGCCAAATAGCGAACTGCAGCGCCATTTCGAGCCCGTTTATAAACATATAAATAAATTAACGTTCAAACTCCGTTTAAATAACGAATTATATATTAAAATCCATTTATTTTCTAAATAAAATATTTAGAATAAATAAATTAAATTAAATATTTGACGGCCAAAAACGCGGGATATTACATTCTTCCCCCCTTAAAATAATTTCGTCCTCGAAATTGCTAAGGTAAGAAAGAACGTTATAAATTCATTAACTTCCAAATTCAATTTTAGCTTAAATTAGAAACCAATTCAATACTGTAAATAAATATTTTCAAAAATATCGAAAATTTTCTAACACTTTAAATTTCCGAAAAATTTCGCCAGTACCTCCTCTGTATGGCTCAATCGGTACAATTCCAATTCGCCATTCTAGGCCTTCTCCATTTCAAAAGAAAATAAAACAGCCAAGCGGCTTGCCAAACAGGCTCATAAATCACCAAATCCCATATAAAAGTAAACGTGTACCTTTTTGTCGGGCATATCATTAGATCCTCTCCATCCGCTACCCTGTCAGCATATAGAAATGCAATCCCAAACAAAATTCCACTTTAATCCTCAGAACCAAATCCTTCACACGTCCAAGCCAAATTCCATTCTTAACTCAATCATCATCCATCATCAGTTCCAACCAACACTATTTCAGATTCTTGTCTCACAAATTTCAAAATCTGATTCTACTCGATATATTATCTCCTGATTCAATTTCCAGTTAATCGGTTTCAATTTAATCCATATTTGCTTTCACAAACTTTTATTTAATTTTACCTCGTTCAAACAATTTTCCCTGGGAGTTTTAAATAGTTCAGTTCTTACAAAAATCAAATATCTTTTTTTCGGGATTCAAAACAACTTGTTTTTCTCAAACAATCCAAAACAAAACCTTTGGTAGTAATCCGTCACTTAGAACTCGAAAATGAACACTGATGATGCGGCCGTCATCATCAGAATTATTTTCCAGCGATCGAAGTGAGTTCAATACTATATAACCATTCAAAATCATATTTAAACATTTCCATTTTGAAATCTTTTCAGAATACCACCTCAAAGTTTGTAAAACAAATTTAAAATCTCCCAGGATCTTAAATTTCTCATATATTCAATCCAAGTTCATTTGCAGTCACCTTTCCCACTTTTGGGAATTTTAATTCAAATTCTGATTTAGATTTCAGATTTAATTAATCTGATTCCATATATTATATCCATAGGAATTCTGATTGGTTACTTACATAACCATTCCATTATCACACATCCAATATACTATAATACTCCAAATATTAATCATTCTTTTATATCAAAATATAATTTGGGTAAAATTATTTCATTTACCCTCTTTCAAAAACATACTGTGTCGAATTATTCTGTCCAAGAGTTTAGAAACACTTATCGACACAGTTTGCATTACTGTATCGACCAGAATCCATAAACTACTCGACAAACCAATCAACACAATATAAGACAGTTTTTATAACAATTTACAAATACGCGCTCATATATATACACTCAAACTCAATCTAGGGTATTACTAACCCCATCTCTACTGAGTCACGCCACAGAGCCAAGGTAATTACTTAACCAATAGCTCTGATACCACTGTAACGAACCGGGATTTTCGACTCCGAAAATCAACATCAAACTACCATGTTGACCATTCAGACATCGAACATTCCAGATCATTAATAGAAAGAAGTTAGAGGGTGAGATAAGAAAGAAAGAAATATTAGAATAGAAGAAGAAGAAGAACACAACACAACACAGAGTCTCACATCGCAGCGGAACAAACTATAATACAGAAATAACCTTTATTGAGAACTTTTAAAATACTTACAATATCAGAGTACACATCTGGACAGTGATAAAAATCTGTCCTCATATAACACACAGCGGAATAGTAATATCATACGTCTGGACTCTTCCAGCTCGTCTCTTCACAACAGTCGATAACCTGAACCTGTACAACCCGGCCTAACCCGAGCATTTACAAAACACCGGGTCAGTCTGGTGAACCAGAGTGAGATAAACTCGCACAGTAATAAGGGTGAACCATCCAATCATGATTTTTGAGTTCAAAAACCTTTTCGAAGAAAAAGGATAATCGTAAGAACAAATCCACACATAAACACGGACGGTTTTTACCTTACGATAACCCAACACAGTTTTGAAACCAATATCTTGTCTGATATTATAGTAATGTCTAAATACAAGTAAGTAGAATCTAGTGGAACGCTTGCATCTCACGCTCCACATATATAGTATACAATCAAAACCCGCAGGCACTTATTGGGAATTGGATTCCGACTTGACAAGGTATGGGTCCACCTTCCGAACGTGTATCTCTAGAGACGAATACACTGGGTTCAACAAGAACTTCTTGCAACCCGGCCCTCACATGACCGACCACTCATTTCGCTTGAGTGTATCGAATGTATATCACCGACGGTTGGGATCAGCAACCGTCTCCCGACAAGGGACAGCATCGAAACATAGATTAAAGAAACAAATAGGATTTCCTCTAGATAGGTGATCATACACCCTAATGGGAGCGACCCACATAGCCATGCTGCCTGCCCGATTTTTGTCATTTCCCGGTTGATGAGGCTTGAGGCCAGAATTAACTCTTGAACATCTGGTCGTCATTCACTTTGAATGCCACATCGTCAGATCCGTCAGATATCACTAATTGACGTCCACAAAAATACTCTAGCCGAAAGCTAGAGAATGGCAATTCCCTGCCAACAACTATCGTACGTTTGAAGAAATCAACGTACGTGACCCTTTGGAAATACTCTGTCAGACATTCGTCCATATACGTCATCCAGGAACAGGATGAACCGAAGGCACTCTCCTACTGCATCCAATATAGGAATCACCCCATGAATCAGTAGCGAGAAGTCCTTGCAACTCGTTGATTCCAACCACGACAGAATCACAGCTTTCCTCTGCTTGCCAGGCAGAGAATATTAGTGGTTCTTCCGTTTATGAAAACCCACGGTCTTCAATGCTCCATCTCGATCATCTTCTGAGATCTTCACGTATTTGTTGGACGGAATGGTTTTCGAATATAAATTCGATCTCGGTCTTTCCATACCAACAATCGTATTGGACAGATTTGATAGTCGGTGTTTTAACTATCAAAATATACAGTGTTTCAACCATGACACTCCAATGAGTTTATTGGTTCAGTATTCAACATCACTTGGCCTTTAAATCAAACTGATTTACTTTTGTTAAATTGAAACTTCCAATTCTTTTAATATTCAAAAATACAATATTTGAATAACTCTAATTGATTAATTAGCATTCGTCTTAACTCCATTCGCTTGACTCTAGATCACAACGATCACAATGGTTACGCCTGATTCCCTCAGGAAACATCCGACCGCCGTAGGCTATCTGCAGCCCTGCGAATTACGCTAGCAGTCGTACGAAATGGCAACTTAGCCGAATTATGTTTGGCTAATTCTATCTCGAATAAATATATTCAATTTCCCACTTTGAAATCTCATTTAAAATTCTCCTTTTTACTTGATCTCGTTTTCAAATAACGTTAATGTAAAATTAACGTCTTAACACTTAGAATCTCACTTAAAACCTTTGGTTTATAATAAACCCTTTTTATCGTAATCTCCTTTCACTTAATTCATATAATTGAGTACGTTTATTTCCTTTCACCATTCAATTGGCTTGCATCTCACATTCGGTAACTTTTTAAATGAATTCCCATTTAAAATATATATTCCTAACTTCATCATGAATTAAAATAATAACTTATTTCAAAAATTAACTACTTTAGTAGTTAATCCCTTTTAAATCCTTACTTAAATTCAAACAATATTCATTTAACTATTTTAGTCAAAACACATTAACTTGATAAACAATTCTAATTCCAAACGGTCGATTTAATTAACTCAAAAACTTGATTATCTCATAACCGATTTCAACAATCCTCGCTTTAAATTAATTAAAAATATAATTAATTTAGATAGATTCTAATTATTTATTTTCTTTACAAAACAATGATCAAAGTTTACCCCTTTTAATTCATTTCTTATCTTCATTCTTGAAAATCTGATTAACATCAGCATATACTTTATAAAATAAACCAACCATAAATCAAGGTCTTAAATAAATAAAACATTTATTGAATTCCCTTTTTACTTTATTCAAATAATATATTTCAAGATCTGAGTCCAGTTATAAAATAAACTTTATAACTTCACTTTTATCGACCCACCTAACGGTGAATCCATATCTATAAACCGATTGATTTTTAAAGGCCATACTCTGCCAAACACTTAACCAATATCACCTATTGGTTCAAACCAAACAGATGTTGAATATTCAGTCAATAATCAACCATCAAATCAATCACACAAACAGATTAGTTCATATATGAGAATATGAAAATAAATAATACATTTGAGGAATCCGGTTGGATCCCTCCAACCTGTTCTTCCCTGTATTCAAATGGTTATCACAAACCAGGCCAAACAATTCCATTTAACTGATATATCATAGCAAATAGCAACCATTTTATATCAACTAACTAACAAAACATTTTTATCAGTTCATCCAGTTCAAACGAAAACACGTTTATTTTATAAACGTGACCAACCAAGGTGAGTTACCTTTATTGGAACCAATCGTTAAAATAACGATTTGGTATTTCACTGAAATTAAACACGGTTTAATTTCATCGGTTAAATCAATAGATAAATAACTAGCAAAACAGTCAACCATTTGCAAACAGAGCACACAAAATAAAAACACCCAATTTATATAAAATATAAAAAGGGTAACTGAGTGAGTTTAACTCACCTTGATTCCATTATCGCCAAAGCGGTTCGGTTTTAATTAAATTAAACCAATGTTTAATTCAATCAAAAATTCCAGCTGATTTCAAATCTACCCAACTGTATTTAGAATATAGCACTCGTTGTCAGGATCCCAATGCAAAAGGTTTCGTTCCATTCTGATAACAGAATAAAAAGTTATAAATGTTAAAGCACACGATTTATTAAAATAGTTAATTCCTTAATTAGTAATTTCAAAGCAAATTACTTTTTATTTAAACAGTCTAATTCCTTAATTAAGTTTTTAACTAAAAATTTAACTAATTACTAATTAATTAATCTAGTTAGTACAGCTAATCACATACTTAAAGACGGTCGATACTTCCATTTCTCGTTTTCAGTTCTCTCCGCTTCAAACAAGAACGAGACCGGTTCCCTTCTTCTTCTTTTTTTTTTCCCATCTGTAAACAAAATGGTTTAACAAATTAAAAAAAAAAAAAAATCCCAATTAATAAAAATTAAGTTTTAAATAAATTCTTAACTTAACCGAACCAATGATTTTTGCTGTTCGTTCAGCATGTTTTCCTTCCGTTCAGATATTTCTCGTTTCTTCCCTTACTTCGTTCAAGCATTACTGTCATGTACTGCTCATTCCTTCCTTTCCCTCCCCATGGTTACCGCTCTTGTTTAAACACTAACACAAACCCATACTGTTGACTGCACCGTATTCCAGATCCATGTTAATACCCCACATGCTTGCACTGATACACCGTACAACCAATGCATGCGGTACATGCCTCCCCACTTTCTAACAGTCGTTTGCTCCTAAGAACGCAACAGCGCGTAGCGCTCCGCCTTTCCCTGTACTGCTCGCCCTTTTTTTTTTTTTTTTTTTCTCTGAGAAAGCAAAAACAGAACGGGTATATATATATAGGAGGAGAAGTGTGGGGAGCAAGGCACTGGAAAATTATTCTTTTATTTGAAGCTTGGTCGGCACGGTTCCAGTTTTCTATGCATAGGGTAGGCTGTAAACTCAAGGTTGTACATACATTAAATTTGATTTGGCGTATGCATGCGTCGTGGTTCAGCATATACGGTAGGAAAAGGTATAGGTTGAGCGAGCGTACGTACAGGCAAGAAAAAGAAGTTAAAGTAAAAGTGCATGGATATAAATAATATTATTTTATTGTTCCATGCTTAGCATAGAGAAATTCGTCAAGTTACCTACATAAATCCTCCGTTTTTGCCAAACAAATAGGTAATCCTAGCATAAAAAAATATTCCGAACCCATTGGGACAGGTTTCGTTGAATTCCGACACCGTTTGCGAAAATCTCTTAGAAAATATCGATGAAAAACACCGAGCAATAATTCCTAACAATTCCAGAAAAAATCCTAAAAATATGAGGCCTTGACGTTTCACTAGACCTCTTCCTAAGGTTTCGTATGAAACTTGTTTCGTTGAATTCTGAGTCCGTTTGACCAGTTAACCATTCAGTTTAGTTTGTTTTAAGTTAAAAACATAGCGTACCCCACTATGAAATATTCTGTTCATGTAGGGACAGTTATGGACAGAAACAAAAATACCATTTAAATGAGTGATGTGCTCTGGTCCCAAAAATGTAATAATACCGGTAGATGGACTCATATTGTGAAATCCCGAAATGTCGATACAGGGTGCCACATACTCCAAAAAAAAAAGTTGCTTATTAAATTAATTAAAAATTACAGAAAAATTCTAAAAATTAAATTATCGCTACTTCCCAAAAGGACCTTGTCTAAATTCAAACCCGATCTCTAGTTATATCGAATAAACCGATACGGTCGATAAACGATTCTATAGCGACTATTCAAAAATTTGATTTGGACATATCTAAAAATCTACACGACGAAATCCTGATTTTTCTCTTCCACTAGAAAGATATACTCCATCAGCTCCACCCGTTTCTTGTTTCACAGAAATCCAATTTAAAACGAACTCTGTACATTCAGTTGAAGTTCAAATCGCCAAATAGCGAACTGCAGCGCCATTTCGAGCCCGTTTATAAACATATAAATAAATTAACGTTCAAACTCCGTTTAAATAACGAATTATATATTAAAATCCATTTATTTTCTAAATAAAATATTTAGAATAAATAAATTAAATTAAATATTTGACGGCCAAAAACGCGGGATATTACACCAAGTTTCAAAAACTTAGAGCATATGTTATTTTATATATTGTATAAATCACAAAAAATCATTTTTTGATGAAAAAATCATGACATTTAATAGACAAAACATCACTAATAATGGTCTATATACAATAGGCAAATGAAAAAATTGAAAATGGATGCATAACCTAACGAGTTAGTAATAAAATAATATTGTCAATTCATATATAAGAAATGAAACACAATTAATCATACTTAGTTAAATTATAAAGACACCTTAGATATTCAATAGCCAAACATTTTGCTTGGGATTCTATACCAGAAAGTGAAACTGTTTTTGATTTCAAACCTAATTGGATTTCGGATTTGATCTGATCCAAATGCGGATTTAATGGGGTTAAGAATATAGTTAGCAAACAATATGCGACGAATCACTATTTCTGATGTTACAACTGCCATTAGAGAATAATGATTAGTGTTAAGAATTAATAATGAATTATGTGATCATATTAACCTTATTATATGGATGAATGTGATGAATAAGGTATTTATATTCATGCATTACTTTGTTTAAATCAATCTTTATTATTCCTCTATAGATTTACATTTCTGGGTGACTAAAATAGAAATTTCAAAGTCTATGAAATATATATTTTTAATTCATTGTTCATACTTTACGGATGGAGTTGCTTGTAAGTTAATTCAGAATATTTTAACATAAAATATCTAATGAGTGGATAAATGTGGAGTTTTCTAACGTTAAATTGTTTTATTATTTCTGATTGAGTTTATTAACTATTGTTCATCATTTATTTGACCATTGAAATTCTCCTTTATCCAATCATTCATATTCATGGTGAACATTTATTTGTTTTTCTCATGTTCATTTATTTCATTTATATTCATGTTATTCAACATAGATTGTTTCAATTTCATCTGGTGTCCATTATTATATCAGTTACAATTGATCTTCATTTCCCACTTCAACTGCAAGTTCAAAAAAATTTACATTGCTCTTAGCTAAAGATAGTAGTGTCTTAATGCTTTTTGTGAACTCAAATAGTCAAAATTATGATTTAATTTCACTAAGACATAGGACATGTGAGTCTCAAATAATGCTAGGGATTGATATATAGACAGAATCACAAATTCCCTATAAGTTGTAAATACATAAGAGAATAAGTAGTAGCAATGATGTTTCCCCATGGCCATTAAAACTTATGTCATCTCTTTTGCATTCCTAATATGAGTGACATGAGACAATTGCCAAGCTTTTTAAGGTAAACAGAAAGTTGTTTAACACAAATGATGAAGTGTTAAATTTAAACTCAACAAAATAAAGTCAATTTCCATAAAGATATATCATTTTTTCCTACATTGCAATGACATTAACAAAATTACATTTTTGGAAAAGATAATGAAAAAACAGAACATGATCTTGAACTTGAAGATGATTCACCAAGAAAGAAGCAACCATGTAAGCTGTCGTATATGAAAAAAAATGCATCTTCATATGAACCCTACATGAAATATTCAAGCTTATCTAGAAAAGACCATATCGGTAGCTTCCTAAGTATGCAAAGCAAGCTGATTAACATAAATGTAAACTAACTTAAGCCATTAATATATCCAATAATATAACCATTAATCAAACATTCATTATGTTCATATATTTGTTTCTTCATTAATGGTACAGATGTCTCATGATAACCCCATGAATATAAACTTAAGTCATTAAAATGTTTCATAATATAGTTAATAATCTTGCTCCATAATAGTTCATATATCCGCAGACTGAATTCTTAAATTATTAAGTAGAACAACCGATTAAAATAAGATTCTTTCTTAGTTCAGGCATGTTATGGTATATATACTACAATTATTTTGAATTATTCAAGCTGCACATGACATGAAATTATTAAATAATAATAAAAATGTAATTCATTAAACCATAGTAGTTAAACCAAATAATATTGTCTGCTAATACAAAAGTTAAATAAGTATGAGCACCTCGATGCACTTCTGATTGTAGTATAATGTTTGTATCACAACAATAACAAGTATAACACTGGTGATTTTTAAAATAGCAGATTGTTTTCTCAACTTGTTATTCGGTGTCTACAGTGTAGCAAAAAGAATGAAACATATGAATATTTGTTTTTCGTTGTAACTATAAAATACATCATCTCTTTTTTTCGATCGAAAATAAGAATTGTTCATCCAGTTACTGTAGATCTTTTAGAGGAAAGGCAAGAGTTTAAATCAACTTTTAGAATGAAAACACCATGCAAGATATTGCTTATGTCGCACTGAGAACTTTAATTTATCATATTTGTGCAGAGAGAAACATGATAATCTTTGATAATGAAGAAAGCATGAGACAATAGTGTTACAATTATGAATTATTAGAATTAGTTTGTTATTTTCTAACTATAAACATTAATCACCTTGGAGAGTTATCATGTTCGTTCATAGGACAAAATACCCAAGTGATCCATACTATCTATAATTTAGTTGAGAGCCTATCGGTCGAAGTCTTATTCAGTTCCAAGGTAATAGAAAAAAATTACTGCAGTTTTCACAAACAAATAGTGGCTTTGTGTGTAGCAGAATTTAAATATGCAAATATTGCCTGTTATTTTCTTAGTATAACTGTTAGTCACCTTGGAGACCTATAGTATTCGTTCACAGGATGAAACATTCTAGTATTCCATACTGTCTGTAATTTAGGTGAGAGTCTAATTGTTGAAGTCTCGTCCGGTTCTGAGGCTGTATAAAGAAATTACTGTAGTTTTTGCAAAAATAGCGACTTCATATGCAGGCAGAGTTCAAATATAGGAATTGTAACACCCCGAATTTTCTATGAATGTTAAAGTAACGAATTAAAGAATACTTAATTTTAAAAGTGGAAATACGCATATATATTATATACATAGATATATTTAAGAGAAAAATTAATTAATGACAACAAATATTTCATGTAATAAGCTAATTAAGTGCAATACATGAAAGAAGAAACACATGCGAACAATTAAAAAGAAAATTTTAAAGAGCTTTAGGAATTTGGTCACGAAATTAGCGTCATTGTGTTCATGGTGATTTTCTAGTCAATTAAGACCTATGGTTTGCAGAAAACCGATTTAAAATGAAGAAGATATCTTTAAATTAAATATTGCAGCAAAACATGAAAAAGAGGAATGAGAAAAGAATAATGTTTAACATTGTCCAAAGGTTTGTAAGCAAAAGACTAGGTAGCTTATTTGGTTAGAACATGTGATTTGCATACAAGAGGTATAGAGTTCGATCCTCGCCAGCATCGTATTTTTGTTTTAGGGGAATGGCAAAAAAGTGGCTTAGTGTGAACGCAGTTTAAAAAGTGGCACTACATCGAATGCATAAATTAGAAACACATGGTCTTTTTATAATGAAACGGTTGTTAGGTGTTTCTAGGTATGCAACCGTTGTTTAGTGTTTCGTTTCTTTATTAAGTGTTTCTATATTAGTTTCATCATTGTTTAAAAAGTTAATTAATTAATTTGTAACTCTCAAGACAAGCTAATTATTATCCCTTGACCCGATGGCACAAACTAAAATAGAACCGTTCCCAATTTTAGAAGTAGGCCACTTCCCTCTCAATTAGATCTTTCCCGTTTGATCTTCTTCGCTTCCGATTATTCTTTCTCGGTTCTCAAGCTTCCTTCTTCTCTTAAATGATTGTTTGAGCTTTGCTTTGGAAATTTTCTCAATAGCCCTAATAAGATGCTGCATCGTTTATTTCTAGTTCTATTGGATCTGCGTTCTATCGGATCTGCGTTTTTCGAGATAATTAGGTGGCATCACTTCAATCCGCATTGTTTTAGCTGGATTTGTTCTCTTTGATTAGAAACACGTAGTTTATTTCTACTTTGACTTGTAGTTTTGATTTTTCAGATCTGGATCGAAGCCAAAGCATATACGATTGTTTTCTAGATCTGGATTTGTTCTTGCTGACCATGGCTTGAATTTTCCAGATTGGGAAAAAGGTGTGTACATGGAGGAAGATTATCACTGAAGAAGGTGGATTTCTGGGTTGTAGATTATTGAATTTCGGTGTAGGGAGGTTGAAAAGTTGTACTTGATGGTGAGTGTAGGTAAGTAGCTGGTTAGGAGATTGAGGAAGAGTTTATGGTCAACCATCCTAGGTGTGTATTGGTTTTTGATTTGTCTTTACTAGCTAATTCTAAACACATGATTTGAGTGTGGCACAATTTGGTTCAAGCAGCAAAGGTGCTTCAAGTTGCTGATATGATTGCACGAATATATTAACTATTTTTTTTCCATTGCTATAATTAGTAACCATTTGATTTATGTATGCAATATACTAGTTTATAAGCCACTAACTACTATACTTATTCAACAATTATTGTTTAGATATCATTTTCCAGTCTTATGCTGTGTTTATATAGCATATGTTTTGTAATAACCCGCAAAATCTGGGCCAGTTTAAAATTTTTATTTCGGCAATTTTAGCGAATTGTGATTATTTAAAATGAATTATTTTAAATAATATCGACGAGAAATTTATTTTGAATTGAGTTCGACGTATATATTTATATACGTCATCGTTAGAATATAAATATTTATATATAATTATAAATAGAATTGAAAATGGCGCGGTAGTTCGATAATTCGATTTCAAACTTCAATTGGACGTACCGGGTGCAAAACAATCCGGATTTTAGTGAAACCAAAAATGATAGGATCTAATTGATGATATCTTTCTATCGAATCCGACAAATCGCGATTTCATAGCGGGGATCAAAAGATATGTCCAGTTGAAAATTCTGAATAGTCGCTATGGAATTCAGGCCCTTAAAAATGGACATTTTGCAAATGACCTCGGATTTCGACGAAACCAGTTTTGTTGGGTCCGTGATGTCAAGTTATTGCTAGATTCCAAATTTCATAATTTTTCGAATCAATATGTGAGCGTGGCTGAGGAAAACGCGTTTGACCAGTTTCAGTTGATTTTAATCGACTGGAAATTGGCCATTTTTCTAACGGTCTCAGAATTCGACGAAACTAGTTTTGTTAGGACCGTATCGTCAATACGAAGCTAGAAAATATTTTTCTGGAATTTTTCAAGTTAGTATGTGACCCAGGTAATTTGAAATGTGCGTTCAAATTCAATGTATATAGAGTTATATTTTGAAATTCAACGGAAACTAATCGAAATGATCAAATCAGCTTGCGATACATATCCCATTGTGTTCGGAATGGGGGTGAAACGCTATGGACGACAGGCGGTGGGTCTCGTTTAGAGGTCGAGAATAAAAGTTTCTTTTTAGTGAAAAAAATAATAATTAAATAAATAAAATGAAAAAAAATCCTTTCATCCCTTTAACCCGTTGGCCCCCCCTCTTATCTTTCAAAGCAGTAATCGATTTCATAAAGGAAAAAAAAAGAAAAAAAAAATAATAAACTTCGTCGAAGCCCTAGCCCAGGCCGCCGCCGCGCTCAGGCCGCCCCCCCTCTCGCTCGCGCCCCTTCTCCGGCCTCTCCTTCGATCGTCGAGCCACCACAACGCGACTACCCACTCCACCGCAACCCTTCATCGTCGAGCGCGCCACCTCAGGGGACAACCGCAGCCCCTGCGCCCTCCTCCATTCGAAGACCCGCCCCTTTTTCTTCGCGGATCGATGTAAGTGTTTTTATTTTATTTTATTTTTATTTTCAATTTTGAAAATCTGATTTTAAAAGCATTTAAAACTGATATTTAAAAAGGTTTAAAAACTGATTTTATTTTAAGATTTGAATTTTAAATAGAAATGATTTGTAAATAGATAAAGATTTGATTTTTTATAAATATATAAAGATGAGATTTTTAGTGAAATATAATATGAATGTCATTATATCAAGAGCATTGTAAAGATATGTTTTTTTTTTCTTTAAAAACATAGAAAAGATTTGATTTCTAACTACACAAATATAATTTTTATATATGTAACAAAATATAATTTTTATCATATGCGAAGGGGAAGTAAAAATTCGATTTTTTTTTATATATATTGAACTTCGAAATAAAAATGTGATTTTTATATATTGAACTTCGAAATAAAAATATGATTTTTATATATGAAATAGCGAAGTAAAAATTCGATTTTTACATAGGCAGTGAAAGCGGACAACGAAGGTGACGAAGATGCGATAGCGACGAAGATTTCTATCGATGAAGTGCCGTGGAGCTTGGATAGCTATTTGTGAGAATTTCTCACCTTTCAATTTCTTTTCTAGTTTTATATATATACTAGGATGCAGACGGTGCTTAGTAGCACCCGACACAATCGTCCACAGACCATGGACTTGTTTGTTTGGTTGCATAGATTAGTTAGATGATTTGATTTGAAATTGAATTGTTTGGTGAAATGAAGGATTGATTGATGTGTGAATGGCGTGGGCCTTCACTAGACCGGGGATAAGGCTAGGCCTTGTCCTGTTTCTAGTATCGTGCCGTTATGCCGCCGAAATTTTCTAAAATATGTTAGAAAAATAAAAATATCATTTTATTGAATAAATGAACCGGATAGAATATTCATAGGTTGAATAAAATAGTTTGATCGTTAAAAATATAATTATTAACGTGAATGTAAATAAATAAATATTCATTTACAAACCGGACGGTTTGTTTATGTACACCTATTTGAAGGACATTGATTGGGACGATAAATTTTACACATCGTCCAACTGCACAAATAAAAATTTGTGTTTGATTGCTTGAAACCCCACACGGGTATTGGGATGATATTTGACGTACACTAATCCCGATTGTTTAGTTTTATGTCAATCGATTGATTGACAGGCTGTTATAAGCGTTGAATATTTATATTTGATGCTTATACAGTGTAGAATGCACTTTGGATGATGGTTGATTATTCATCATTGTTGATATATACATGTATTGTAGAAAATCCATATAATTAACATTATATGGTAATTGATTGGGCCTCATTCCAGTTTCGAAAAAGAAATATTTGAAATAGAAATATTTTGATAATAAGAAATATTTGAAATAGAAATATTCGAGATGGAATATTTTAAAATATCAATATATGAAGCCGTGTTGATTAGATTGACGCCATTTTGACGTGAACGATATGAATATCGAAAGTGATTTCAAAATCTGATATTTTGAAAAGAATTGATTGTAAATGAATTCGAATTGGAATTGAAATTGAATAGATTTGAAATTGAATAGATTTGAAATTCGAACTATTTCGAAATGAATTGAATTGAAAACGATTTCGAAATAAATTGAATTGAAAACGATTTCAAAATAAATTGAATTGAAAACGATTTCGAAATGAATTGAATTGAAAACGATTTCGAAATGAATTGAATTGAAAACGATTTCGAAATGAATTGAATTGAAAACGATTTCGAAATGAATTGAATTGAAAACGATTTCGAAATGAATTGAATTGAAAACGATTTCGAAATGAATTGAATTGAAAACGATTTCGAAATGAATTGAAATGAATTCAAATTGAATTGAAAACGAATTGAAATGAATTCAAATTTAATTGAAATTTGAATTGAATAGAAATGAATTTTAAACCGAATTTATAAAGAAGAATTCAATTTTGATTTGAATTGAAATGGAAGTTGAAATTGCTTTTGAAACGAATTTAAAACTGTTTATATAATTCGTTTTAAATAGAAATCGACGATATATATTATATATATTATATATATATATATATAATATAATGGCCTGAATAGAACGCGCCGCGCCGCGGCAGTTCGTGAATTTCGACCATTCATTTCAAACGGACATTACGGGAGATCCGACCGTCGGAATCTCCTAAAACCGGAACCGTTGGGTTCGTATCGAAAAAAGCTTTCTAACGAATATTAGAAATTTGAAATCTAACGGTTGGATTTGGAGTTACGTCCAAATCAAATTTGAATAAGGTCGCTGTAAGTGCAGTTCGATGGCCATTGATGGAAATCGACTATACGGGCCTTGATAAAATTATTAAAAATAGTTATAATTTGTGTAAAATCATAAGAAATGATTTAGAAAGGATTGGGATGAAAAACTCCATATTTGAAAGGATAAAAATAGATTTTTATCGAAATAAACTAGTTTTGAACTAGAATTATAATTCTATTTATTTTTAAATAAATAAATTGAATTTGAAAAGGGTTTTGAAAATAACCAAAATTTCCAATGATTGCATTGGAGTGGATTTGAATCGAAATTGTCTTCGGAATATTTCGATGTTGGAATTCGTGATTATACAGGTGTTGTTATGGAAATTTGAAAGATATATATTTATATCGTTATTTCCAATACGACATTTGTTAGTCGTAGAATTTGATATTGAATATAAGCCGATATATTTTCTATTCAGAGCCTTGTATTGAATATCAAATGTGATTTGGGTTTGTCGTGAATGGTGTCTTCACTAACACTGTTCTTGAACCAGTTGAGAAAAAAAATTAAATCTTTTTATTTAGATTTAATGAAGTGTACCAATTAAACGATATTTAATTGGAATTGAATTGATATTGATTTTTGGGTTTATCGTGAACAGTGTTTTAAATAACACTTGTTCTTTAACCCGATAATTAATGGAATGTGATTTTGGGTTTATCGTGAACCGTGTTTTAAATGACACTGATTCTTTAACCCAGTTAAAGATTAAAACTAAGTGGAGTTCTAATGAATCTTTAATTAGATTGAAATGATCGAGAATGGAGTATCACCAGTTTTGCTCCAGGCGATGGTTAAATCTTTAATTTGATTTGAACGTGAAATGGTAATTGAATTTACCGATAACACTGTGGTGTTAGATATGAAGTATTACCAGTTTTACTTCATGGGATGAATAGGTTGGGATTGGGAAATAAAATAAATGATTACTTCGGTGTGGTTCGCTAATCCCGACTAGTTTGAATTGATATTCAAGGGAGATTAAAGAATAAATTTAAAGAATTTATCTTGGATAAAATTAATGGGAACTTTTTCCAAAGTATAGGAATATTTGAATAAAAGAATATTCTGAATTGGAATGAGGCGTATGTTGTGTTTGTGTAACACTTTTATAATATATACGCGAGTTATTCAGAAAGACCGGGTTTATCCCATTCTGAATAACTGATTCGACGTGGTGTCGAAGATGAAGACGGTGGTCGAAGACCAGAAGTCTTCACGTCGTTTGGGTGATAACTGATGATCTCGATTGGGCTGTACACCCAAGAAGATGGAAACAGTTGGTGATCGTCCAGACGTACTTGGAGATCGATGGATATGCGGGGTACTAGGTGCCTCCGGTTTCGTTCAGACCCAGAGCGGACTTGTAAATGGACTGTGTGTCTGACATTGGATTTTAGTCCGTGTGATTGATCTCTATTAAATATATATCTGTTTGGCGGCGGAGAATTTATTCTCTTGCTTAACGCCCTTCTCTGAGACGTACGAGCTCAGGGGTTATATATTGATGGATATCAAACGCATGGAGTGAATTGCCTGTGTGGCATGCCTAAGTGGCAATTGATCGAGGCTTCTGTTGAAAAGCAAAGTCTTGTGGTGATGATCAAAGCACGGCCTTTGTGGCGTAGCTTTGTGTAACGTTTACTTCGCGAGTTTCGCACCCCGGTTGTGAACCAAAAACGGGAGAGGACATCAGGGAGGGCCTGCGTTTCTTCCTAGCTAGGGTGGTGTCAGTGACCTACCAGCCCTGACATTTATATATTTTTCACCTGTGTGGTTGTTGCTGTTGCGAGGCGCCTCGGTTTGATCGGATGATCCGGGTCCGATGGAGTCATTCGTTGGCTCATTTACGCCCCAAAGGGCGGGGAAACGCAGTGTTCAGGCATTTTAATCCACATCGGTGGACCGGCCCTGACGATCCAAGGGTCGATGCGCTCTGACCCTGAGGCTCGGGCTAGGCAGTCTCGAAGTCGGTGAGGACTATCTTTTGCCTCGGTTCATAGATGGAAATCCAGCTTCCAAATACGTGACATTTGCGGTTTTATTTGTAGAGCCTAGTTTGGCGACATAGTGGGATGGGGCACTTATGCCGCCTATGATTGATACTTATGATTTGAAGTTGTTTTATACACTATGCACTTACAATAGTATCAAATGATTTGTTTTTAAACGTATCAAGCATTCTTGGCTATTATAAGGTAAAAACCCTATCCTCCGGCTTGCGTTGCATTGTGTGATGGGAACTGGGTCTTATAATAGCTTCATTTTTCTTTATTTAGCATTGCGCTGTTTGTTTTATGCACCGGTATTCTTGGGAGGAAACCCGTTCCGTGTTATAAGGCGTGGTCCCTTGATTTACCTAACTTTTAAAATAAAGAATAATAACTGTTTTAGTTCTCACACCAGTCACATGACTGACCTGGAGTTTATTGTTTTAACCTAAACTCTGGGTGCCCTTATTTTGACACGGGCAGCTAGTAGTTTTGGTTTTGCAGATTTTTATTCACAGGATCCTAGTTTACAGCTGGAACGATATCCGGAAAGCTTTGTATCCGTATATCTCATTCTAGTTGTGTATTGTATTATTTTCCGTTGCTATGTATTTAAATGTAATTTAAATCTCTGATATTTCTTTGTAATATTCATTTATACTCTGTATATTCTTGTGATGCATTGGTGTAATATACAATGAAATGTTCTTCTGTATGTGTTCTGATTTGTCTTGTCCTCAAACGATAGGGCGTTTCGAACGGTCAGGGTCGGTTTAGCGACTGGTTCGGACCGAGCGAAATTCCTTGCCGCTTCAATTGGTATCAGAGCTTTGGTTTACAAAGCAGAGAATAAGACACATTAGAACCTTACGAAAGAATTCACCAGATATTGGATTAGTAATATCCAATTAGAATGACTCGTTAGAGATAGGATCAGTAGTATCCTAGAACGGGTGTGAAGAGTATATTTTTCAAATGAAAACAAATTTTGTTTTGAAAATTTAAATCAATTATTCGTATTTGATTATTTATTTATATTGATTTGGACAGTTCAGTATATAAAAATTTTGCATATACGCCTTGCAAACGTGTATTTGAAATTTTAATATACTGGATAGATATAGAATCACACTCTAGTCGCCCGGAGATAATTTTGGTAATGCGGCCGCATTATCAATATTTATATTCGTGTTTCGAAGGTGTGATTTTCTATATATTTCCATTAGGCTGGTGTGAGAACCAAAACTAATATATAGCTACAATACATTGTTGTGAATTGGCATCAAAAACATGATTTTTTGACTATGTATCAAAGTTATCAATTTGAGAACTCTAATCCACTAATTGAGTGATGTTTGTGTTGTTTGTTTACTTGTTTGGTAATTTTAACCATTATGCCTAATATAACCAAATATTGAATTATATTGAAAATTGGTTGCATTTGCTTGCATATACTTGCATTTATATTGAACATGTCATAGCAAGGAGGCTAGAGCAGAGAATAAAATTTGTTTGCCCGACAAATAGGTACATGTTTGCTACATAATTTACTGTTTTGTTTGGGTGATGATGATTTTATGAGCCTATTGGCTAGCCGCTTGGCTTTTTCTTTTTCTTTTTGAGATCTGAAGGACCGGGGAAGCTATTTGAAATTCCCTGATGCTCCCATTGCAGGGGAGGTTATGGCGAAATTTTTCGAAAATTTAGGGTGTTAGCCAAATTTTTGATAATTTTGAAAATTCTCAAAAACTAAAGAGTTGGAGAATGGAAGCCAGATCGAGCGTAGAGTTGAATGATCAAACCACTTTCGACTTTGTTCCTTTTCGGGGATGAAAAGTTTTAAGTGGGGGAGATTGTAATAACCCACAAAATCTGGGCCAGTTTAAAATTTTTATTTCGGCAATTTTAGCGAATTGTGATTATTTAAAATGAATTATTTTAAATAGTATCGACGAGAAATTTATTTTGAATTGAATTCGACGTATATATTTATATACGTCATCGTTAGAATATAAATATTTATATATAATTATAAATAGAATTGAAAATGGCGCGGTAGTTCGATAATTCGATTTCAAACTTCAATTGGACGTACTGGGTGCAAAACAATCCAGATTTTAGTGAAACCAAAAATGATAGGATCTAATTGATGATATCTTTCTATCGAATCCGACAAATCGCGATTTCATAGCGGGGATCAAAAGATATGTCCAGTTGAAAATTCTGAATAGTCGCTATGGAATTCAGGCCCTTAAAAATGGACATTTTACAAATGACCTCGGATTTCGACAAAACCAGTTTTGTTGGGTCCGTGATGTCAAGTTATTGCTAGATTCCAAATTTCATAATTTTTCGAATCAATATGTGAGCGTGGCTGAGGAAAACGCGTTTGACCAGTTTCAGTTGATTTTAATCGACTGGAAATTGGCCATTTTTCTAACGGTCTCAGAATTCGACGAAACTAGTTTTGTTAGGACCGTATCGTCAATACAAAGCTAGAAAATATTTTTCTGGAATTTTTCAAGTTAGTATGTGACCCAGGTAATTTGAAATGTGCGTTCAAATTCAATATATATAGAGTTATATTTTGAAATTCAATGGAAACTAATCGAAGTGATCAAATCAGCTTGCGATACATATCCCATTGTGTTCGGAATGGGGGTGAAACGCTATGGACGACAGGCGGTGGGTCTCGTTTAGAGGTCGAGAATAAAAGTTTCTTTTTAGTGAAAGAAAAATAAAATAAAATAATTAAATAAATAAAATGAAAAAAAATCCTTTCATCCCTTTAACCCGCTGCCCCCCCCCCCTTATCTTTCAAAGCAGTAATCGATTTCATAAAGGAAAAAAAAAGGAAGAAAAAAAAAACTTCGTCGAAGCCCTAGCCCAGGCCGCCCCCCCTCTCGCTCGCGCCCCTTCTCCGGCCTCTCCTTCGATCGTCGAGCCACCACAACGCGACTACCCACTCCACCGCAACCCTTCATCGTCGAGCGCGCCACCTCAGGGGACAACCGCAGCCCCTGCGCCCTCCTCCATTCGAAGACCCGCCCCTTTTTCTTCGCGGATCGATGTAAGTGTTTTTATTTTATTTTATTTTTATTTTCAATTTTGAAAATCTGATTTTAAAAGCATTTAAAACTGATTTTTAAAAAGGTTTAAAAACTGATTTTATTTTAAGATTTGAATTTTAAATAGAAAAAGATTTGTAAATAGATAAAGATTTGATTTTTTATAAATATATAAAGATGAGATTTTTAGTGAAATACAATATGAATGTCATTATATCAAGAGCGTTGTAAAGATATGATTTTTTTTCTTTAAAAACATAGAAAAGATTTGATTTCTAACTACACAAATATAATTTTTATATATGTAACAAAATATAATTTTTATCATATGCGAAGGGGAAGTAAAAATTCGATTTTTTTTTTATATATATTGAACTTCGAAATAAAAATGTGATTTTTATATATTGAACTTCGAAATAAAAATATGATTTTTATATATGAAATAGCGAAGTAAAAATTCGATTTTTATATAGGTAGTGAAAGCGGACAACGAAGGTGACGAAGATGCGATAGCGACGAAGATTTCTATCGATGAAGTGCCGTGGAGCTTGGATAGCTATTTGTGAGAATTTCTCACCTTTCAATTTCTTTTCTAGTTTTATATATATACTAGGATGCAGACGGTGCTTAGTAGCACCCGACACAATCGTCCACAGACCATGGACTTGTTTGTTTGGTTGCATAGATTAGTTAGATGATTTGATTTGAAATTGAATTGTTTGGTGAAATGAAGGATTGATTGATGTGTGAATGGCGTGGGCCTTCACTAGACCGGGGATAAGGCTAGGCCTTGTCCCGTTTCTAGTATCGTGTTGTTATGCCGCCGAAATTTTCTAAAATATGTTAGAAAAATAAAAATATCATTTTATTGAATAAATGAACCGGATAGAATATTCATAGGTTGAATAAAATAGTTTGATCGTTAAAAATATAATTTTTAACGTGAATGTAAATAAATAAATATTCATTTACAAACCGGACGGTTTGTTTATGTACACCTATTTGAAGGACATTGATTGGGACGATAAATTTTACACATCGCCCAACTGCACAAATAAAAATCTGTGTTTGATTGCTTGAAACCCCACACGGGTATTGGGATGATATTTGACGTACACTAATCCCGATTGTTTAGTTTTATGTCAATCGATTGATTGACAGGCTGTTATAAGCGTTGAATATTTATATTTGATGCTTATACAGTGTAGAATGCACTTTGGATGATGGTTGATTATTCATCATTGTTGATATATACATGTGTTGTAGAAAATCCATATAATTAACATTATATGGTAATTGATTGGGCCTCATTCCAGTTTCGAAAAAGAAATATTTGAAATAGAAATATTTTGATAATAAGAAATATTTGAAATAGAAATATTCGAGATGGAATATTTGAAAATATCAAAATATGAAGCCGTGCTGATTAGATTGACGCCATTTTGACGTGAACGATATAAATATCGAAAGTGATTTCAAAATCTGATATTTTGAAAAGAATTGATTGTAAATGAATTCAAATTGGAATTGAAATTGAATAGATTTGAAATTGAATAGATTTGAAATTCGAACTATTTCGAAATGAATTGAATTGAAAACGATTTCGAAATGAATTGAATTGAAAACGATTTCGAAATGAATTGAATTGAAAACGATTTCGAAATGAATTGAATTGAAAACGATTTCGAAATGAATTGAATTGAAAACGATTTCGAAATGAATTGAATTGAAAACGATTTCGAAATGAATTGAATTGAAAACGATTTCGAAATGAATTGAATTGAAAACGATTTCGAAATGAATTGAATTGAAAACGATTTCGAAATGAATTGAATTGAAAACGATTTCGAAATGAATTGAATTGAAAACGATTTCGAAATGAATTGAAATGAATTCAAATTGAATTGAAAACGAATTGAAATGAATTCAAATTTAATTGAAATTTGAATTGAATAGAAATGAATTTTAAACCGAATTTATAAAGAAGAATTCAATTTTGATTTGAATTGAAATGGAAGTTGAAATTGCTTTTGAAACGAATTTAAAACTGTTTATATAATTCATTTTAAATAGAAATCGACGATATATATTATATATATAATATAATGGCCTGAATAGAACGCGCCGCGCCGCGGCAGTTCGTGAATTTCGACCATTCATTTCAAACGGACATTACGGGAGATTCGACCGTCGGATTCTCCTAAAACCGGAACCGTTGGGTTCGTATCGAAAAGAGCTTTCTAACGAATATTAGAAATTTGAAATCTAACGGTTGGATTTGGAGTTACGTCCAAATCAAATTTGAAAAAGGTCGTTGTAAGTGCAGTTCGATGGCCATTGATGGAAATCGACTATACGGGCTTTGATAAAATTATTAAAAATAGTAATAATTTGTGTAAAATCATAAGAAATGATTTAGAAAGGATTGGGATGAAAAACTCCATATTTGAAAGGATAAAAATAGATTTTTATCGAAATGAACTAGTTTTGAACTAGAATTATAATTCTATTTATTTTTAAATAAATAAATTGAATTTGAAAAGGGTTTTGAAAATAACCAAAATTTCCAATGATTGCATTGGAGTGGATTTGAATCGAAATTGTCTTCGGAATATTTCGATGTTGGAATTCGTGATTATACAGGTGTTGTTATGGAAATTTGAAAGATATATATTTATATCGTTATTTCCAATACGACATTTGTTAGTCGTAGAATTTGATATTGAATATAAGCCGATATATTTTCTATTCAGAGCCATGTATTGAATATCAAATGTGATTTGGGTTTGTCGTGAATGGTGTCTTCACTAACACTGTTCTTGAACCAGTTGAGAAAAAAAATTAAATCTTTTTATTTAGATTTAATGAAGTGTACCAATTAAACGATATTTAATTGGAATTGAATTGATATTGATTTTTGGGTTTATCGTGAACAGTGTTTTAAATAACACTTGTTCTTTAACCCGATAATTAATGGAATGTGATTTTGGGTTTATCGTGAACCGTGTTTTAAATGACACTGATTCTTTAACCCAGTTAAAGATTAAAACTAAGTGGAGTTCTAATGAATCTTTAATTAGATTGAAATGATCGAGAATGGAGTATCACCAGTTTTGCTCCAGGCGATGGTTAAATCTTTAATTTGATTTGAACGTGAAATGGTAATTGAATTTACCGATAACACTGTGGTGTTAGATATGAAGTATTACCAGTTTTACTTCATGGGATGAATAGGTTGGGATTGGGAAATAAAATAAATGATTACTTCGGTGTGGTTCGCTAATCCCGACTAGTTTGAATTGATATTCAAGGGAGATTAAAGAATAAATTTAAAGAATTTATCTTGGATAAAATTAATGGGAACTTTTCCCAAAGTATAGGAATATTTGAATAAAAGAATATTCTGAATTGGAATGAGGCGTATGTTGTGTTTGTGTAACACTTTTATAATATATACGCGAGTTATTCAGAAAGACCGGGTTTATCCCATTCTGAATAACTGATTCGACGTGGTGTCGAAGATGAAGACGGTGGTCGAAGACCAGAAGTCTTCACGTCGTTTGGGTGATAACTGATGATCTCGATTGGGCTGTACACCCAAGAAGATGGAAACAGTTGGTGATCGTCCAGACGTACTTGGAGATCGATGGATATGCGGGGTACTAGGTGCCTCCGGTTTCGTGCAGACCCAGAACGGATTTGTAAATGGACTGTGTGTCTGACATTGGATTTTAGTCCGTGTGATTGATCTCTATTAAATATATATCTGTTTGGCGGCGGAGAATTTATTCTCTTGCTTAACGCCCTTCTCTGAGACGTACGAGCTCAGGGGTTATATATTGATGGATATCAAACGCATGGAGTGAATTGCCTGTGTGGCATGCCTAAGTGGCAATTGATCGAGGCTTCTGTTGAAAAGCAAAGTCTTGTGGTGATGATCAAAGCACGGCCTTTGTGGTGTAGCATTGTGTAACGTTTACTTCGCGAGTTTCGCACCCCGGTTGTGAACCAAAAACGGGAGAGGACATCAGGGAGGGCCTGCGTTTCTTCCTAGCTAGGGTGGTGTCAGTGACCTACCAGCCCTGACATTTATATATTTTTCACCTGTGTGGTTGTTACTGTTGCGAGGCGCCTCGGTTTGATCGGACGATCCAGGTCCGATGGAGTCATTCGTTGGCTCATTTACGCCCCAAAGGGCGGGGAAACGCAGTGTTCAGGCATTTTAATCCACATCGGTGGACCGACCCTGACGATCCAAGGGTCGATGCGCTCTGACCCTGAGGCTCGGGCTAGGCAGTCTCGAAGTCGGTGAGGACTATCTTTTGCCTCGGTTCATAGATGGAAATCCAGCTTCCAAATACGTGACATTTGCGGTTTTATTTGTAGAGCCTAGTATGGCGACATAGTGGGATGGGGCACTTATGCCGCCTATGATTGATACTTATGATTTGAAGTTGTTTTATACACTATGCACTTACAATAGTATCAAATGATTTGTTTTTAAACGTATCAAGCATTCTTGGCTATTATAAGGTAAAAACCCTATCCTTCGGCTTGCGTTGCATTGTGTGATGGGAACTGGGTCTTATAATAGCTCCATTTTTCTTTATTTAGCATTGCGCTGTTTGTTTTATGCACCGGTATTCTTGGGAGGAAACCCGTTCCGTGTTATAAGGCGTGGTCCCTTGATTTACCTAACTTTTAAAATAAAGAATAATAACTGTTTTAGTTCTCACACCAGTCACATGACTGACCTGGAGTTTATTGTTTTAACATAAACTCTGGGTGCCCTTATTTTGACACGGGCAGCTAGTAGTTTTGGTTTTGCAGATTTTTATTCACAGGATCCTAGTTTACAGCTGGAACGATATCCGGAAAGCTTTGTATCCGTATATCTCATTCTAGTTGTGTATTGTATTATTTTCCGTTGCTATGTATTTAAATGTAATTTAAATCTCTGATATTTCTTTGTAATATTCATTTATACTCTGTATATTCTTGTAATCTGATGCATTGGTGTAATATACAATGAAATGTTCTTCTGTATGTGTTCTGATTTGTCTTGTCCTCAAACGATAGGGCGTTTCGAACGGTCTGGGTCGGTTTAGCGACTGGTTCGGACCGAGCGAAATTCCTTGCCGCTTCATGTTTCATTCATAAACTATGGCTTGGATGATATATTTTTAGTTTTTTTAGTATATTGGAATAATATATTATCATATTATTCTTTTGATATTGTATATTGCATTACTCAACAACAACAACAACAATAAAAAATAGTTACAATCTTATATTCTTTTGACTAGGGGAATAACAGGTTTCTTGTTACATGTTTACTTTATGGGAAGTTATTTATGTGATATGGAATGGATTCATCTTTTAAGTTATCCTATATGTTTGAAAGTTAGGTTATAACTATTTAACAAATAAAAATGGTATCGACTATCCACAGTAAACCCCTTCTGGATAAATAAATAGTAGAATCGTGTGATTTGTCTAATATTGTATATCATGACAATTTTGAGAAAACGTATTGGTAATGCTGAGTGGTGTGAAACATTCGGTAATTGTGACGGACGGGAATTTTGCTCAATCCGAATCTATTGCTAAACCGATCTAGACCGTTCGAAACCCCTGATCGTTTTGAGAACAGGACAAATTAGAACGCAGACGGAAGAACATTTCATTATTATTACAACAATTCCATCACATACAAGAATATACAGAGTATAAATGAATAAATTACATTCGATAAATATCAGAGATTACAATAAATTACATAGCAGCTGAAAATAATACAAAGCACAACTGAAGGTGATATACGGATACAGAGCTTTCCGAATATCATTCCAGCTGTAAACTAGGATCCTGTGAATATAAATCTGCAAAACCAAAACTAGTAGCTGCCCGTGTAGAAAATAGGGGCACCCAGAGTTTAGGTTAAAACAATAAACTCCGGGTCAGTCATGTGACTGATGTGAGAACTAAAACAGTTATTAATCTTTATTTTAAATCATTAGGTAAATCAAGGGACCACGCCGTATAACACGAAACGGGTTTCCTCCCAAGAATACCAGTGCATAGAATAAACAGCGCAATGCTTTTTCGAAAAATGAAGCTATTATAAGACCCAGGTCCCATCACACAATGCAACGCAAGCCGGAGGATAGGGTTTTCCCTTATAATAGCCAAACATGCTTGGTACGTTTAAAACAAATCATTTGATACTATAATAAGTGTATAGTGTCAAAACAATTTCAATCATAAATACCAATCATAGGAGGCATGGGTACCATCTATCATGTCGCCATACAGGCTCTACAAATAAAACTGAAGTATCTCGTATTGGAAATTGGATTTCCGTCATGAGTCGAGGCAAGGGGAAAGCTCCTCTCCGTTTTGAGACACTCTAGCAAATGCCTCGGGACTACACACTTTGGGTAACCCCTGGATCTTCAGGGCCAGTCCTCTCTTACGTTTGAGGATTGGTAATTCCTGAACACACGTTTCCCGGTCCTTACAGACCTAAAATCGAGGCGCCTCATCCAACAACCACATAGGTTAAAAGTATATAAATGTCAGGGCTGGTAAGTCACTGACACCACCAAAGCTAGAAAGAAACGTCGTGCTCTCCGTGCAGTCCTTATCCCGTTTTTGACTCATACCGAGGTGTGAGGCTCGCGAATTCACGTTATACACAAAGCTGCCACGTAGGCCGTGCTTTGATCATCAACCACAAGACTTTGCTTTTCAACAGAAGCCTTGATCCATGCAACTCAGCATGCCACACAGGCAATTCATGCCATGCGACTGATGTCCATCGATTTACAACCTCTGAGCTCGTATGTCTCAGAGAAGGGCGTTAAGCAAGAGAATAAATTCTCCGCCGCCAAACAGATGTATATTTAATAGAGATCAATCAACACAGAACAAAATCCAATGCCAGACACACAATCCATTTACAAGTTCGTTCTGGGTCTGAACGAAACCGGAGGCACTTTCCTCACATATCCAACGATCTCCAAGTACGTCTGGACGACCACCAACTATTTCCATCCTCTTGAGTGTACAGCCCAATCAGGATCATTAGTAATTATCCAAATGATGTGAAGACTTCCGGTCTTCGACCACCGTCTTCATCTTCGACTTATCGTCGAATCGGTTATTCAGAATGGGTATAAACCCGGACTTTCCGAATAACCCGCGTATATAGTAAACAAATGTTACACAAACACAACATACGCCTCATTCCAATTCAGCAGTCACTAACCGCAAATTAGCCAGAGAACAATTTCCCAAATATTAACCCCGAAGGCCGAAACCAACATCAGATCAATATCCAGGAAACCATTCTTCTTAACTAACCTACAGCTAGTTTCTAAATTTCATATTCTTAGGGAAAGGTTCCCATTAATTTTATCCAAGATAAATTCTTTAAAATTTATTCTTTAATCTTCCATTGGATGTCATATCAAACCAAATTATGGTTTTCCAAACTAGTCGAGATTAGCGAACCACACCGAAGTAATTATTTATTTTATTTCCCAATCCCAACCTATTCATCCCATGAAGCAAAACTGGTAATACTCCACATCTAACACCACAGTGTTATCGATAAAATTAATTACCATTTCACGTTCAAATCTAATTAAAAATTTAACTATCGCTTTGGAGCAAAACTGGTGATACTCCATTCTCGCTCAATTTCTAAATTCGATAATTTAGATTATCAATTTACATTTCAATCTAATTACAGATTCATTAAAGCTCCTTTTACTGGGTTAAAGAACTAATGTTAAGAACTAATGTCATTTAAAACACAGTTCACGATAAACCCAAATCACATTCTATTTATTATCGGGTTAAAGAACAAGTGTTATTTAAAACACTGTTCACGATAAACCCACAAATCAATTCGAATTCCATTCCACTCAAATTTATTAGAAATTCCGATTATTTAAAACCCCTTTTTAAATCCAATTTATTTATTTAAAAAAAATTGGGTTTTAAATTTAGTTCAATTCTAGTTCATTTTGATAAAAATCTATTTTTATCTTTTCAAATATGGAGTTTTTCATCCCAATTTTTCCCAAATCATTGCATATGATTTTACACAAATTATTACTATTTTTAATAATTTTATCAAGGCCCGTACAGTCGATTTCCATCAACGGACATCGAACTGCACTTACAGCGACCTTTTCCAAATTTGATTTGGACTTATCTCCAAATCCAACCGTTAGATTTCAAATTTCTAATACTCTTTAGAAATCTCTTTTCGATACGAACCCAACGGTTCTGGTTTTAGGAGAATCCGACGGTCGGATCTCCCGTAATGTCCGTTCGAAATCAATGGTCGAAATTCACGAACTGCAGCGGCGCGGCGCGTTCTATTCCGGCCATTATATATATAATATATATATTATATATTTCGTCGATTTTCCTTTTTAAACGAATTTTATAAATCGTTTCAAATTTGTTTCAAAAACAATTTCAACATTCATTTCAAATTTAAATCGATTTCAATTTTATTTCAAATTCGTTTTCTATTCAATTCAATTCAAATTCGTTTTCTATTCAATTCAATTCAAATTCGTTTTCTATTCAATTCAATTCGAATTCATTTTCTATTCAATTCAATTCAATTTGAATTCGTTTTCTATTCGATTCAATTCGAATTCGTTTTATATTCGATTCAATTCAAATTCGTTATATATTCAATTCAATTCAAATTCGTTATATATTCAATTCAATTCAAATTCGTTATATATTCAATTCAATTCAAATTTGTTATATATTCAATTCAATTCAAATTCGTTATATATTCAATTAAATTCAAATTCGTTATATATTCCATTCAATTCAAATTCGTTATATATTCAATTTAATTCAAATTCGTTATATATTCAATTCAATTCAAATTCGTTATATATTTAATTCAATTATAAAAACGAATATAATCGGTATAAATATCATTCGCGTCAAAATAGCGCATCTCTAATCAACACGGCTTTATATATTTCAACAATTCCGTTATTCTGTTCAACAAATGAATATTTATTCTATTCAATACGTGAATCTATATTTTCGTCAACATATGACTAATCTCAACGAATGAGTACTTTCCATGTGTGACTATTTTTGTTATTCAATATATTTTATATAAAAATTATGGTATCTATTGTTTGATTTAAATCAGACTCCAACCGTAAATTAGTAAGAGAACGATTCCCTGAATATTAACCCCGAAGGCCGAAACCAACATCAGATCAATATCCAGGAGACCACTCATCTCATCTATTTTCCAGTTAATTTCTAATTTTATATATGATAAAGATGTAAATTTTATTGTTAAAATACTTTGTTCAACACATGACTAATCTCAACGGATGAGTACGGTCAACACGTGAACCTTTATTTTATAGTATTCTTTATTTTCTAAATTGGAATGAGGCCCAATCAATTACCATATAACGTTAATTATATGGATTCCATACAACACATATATATAATAGCAACGATAAATAATCAACCATCATCCAAAGTGCACTACACTGTATAAGCATCAAATATAGATATCTAACGCTTATAACAACCTGTCAATCAATCGATCGACATACAACTAATTATTGGGATTAGTGTACGCCGTATTTTGTCCCAATACCCGTGTGTGGTTTCTAACAATCAAACACAGATTTTTATTTGTGCAGTTGGGCGATGTGTAAAATTTATCGTCCCAATCAATGTCCTTCAAATAGGTGTACATAAACAAACTGTCCGGTTTGTAAATGAATATTTATTTATTCACATTCACGTTAAAAATTATATTTTTAACGACCAAATTATTTTATTCAACCTATGAATATATTTTATTATCTGTTTCACATCAACATCACAAACAATTTTCACAACACATCAATCATACAAACAAGCCATCCATGGTCTGTGGATGACGGGTGTCGGGTGTTGCTAAACACCGTCTGCATCCTAGTATATATATAACTAGAAAAAGAGATTGAAGAATGAGAAATTCTCACCAAAGCTATCCCAACTCCATGCCACTTCATATGTAGGAAATCTTCACCTTTTCGTCTTTTATCACTTTCGTTGCCCGTATTCACTACATATATAAAAATCACATTTTTATATTCTCTCTACTTCACGATAACATAAAAATCATATTTTTATATTTCTACTCCTTATATAAAGATTGAATTTTCATTATCATAGCTATAAAAATCACATTTTTACTTCACTATATATATAATAAAAAATTATATTTTTAATATCTATGTTATATACTTCATTATAAAAATCGAATTTTCTTCGTTGTGATATCATAAAAATCCCATTTTTATTCACAAAACAATGATATTTTTGTTCACAAAGATATTGCTATTTCTATTTTTACAACGGTATTTTTATAATAAAGATTAAATCTTTAATTCTTCTATAATGTAAAAATCATATTTTTAATCTTCTACTCAAATAAAAATTATATTTTTAACCTTTCTATATTATAAAAATTATATTCTTATACAATTAAAAATATCTCCTTTCATACTTTAAAAATATCGCCTTTTATCGTGCTTTACATATCATAAAAATCTCGCCTTGCTAACATTAAAAATCTCATCTTGCTAACAGTGAAAATCACATCCTTTTCTAATGAAAAAATCATATTTTTTTCTAAGAGTTAAAATCGAATCTCTTCTTAATATAATTCATATTAAAATCTGAAATTAAAATCAGCATATAAAAACTCACTTGTTACTGCTGATTTGTTGGTGGTGAAGGCTGGCTCGGGGACTGGAGGCCTTGCGCGTTGACACTCAGGCAGAGCTCTGCTGGTTTGCACGGGGTGCTAGGGCGTCGGATTTTTCTTTTGAGGAGAAGGGGGAGGAGGTGGAGCGGCTGACGGTGTGACGACCCAAACTTCCCCGTAAAGGAAAACCCGGATTGCTTTGAGAACAATACTCATCAGAACACAGAACAACAGAACATTTTCATTGCTATTACAACAATTACATCAGAGTACAAGAATATTACAGAATACAAATGAATACTTTACATTTGATAAATACAATATCAGAGATTTTAATTACATTTAAATAGCAGCGGAAAAATAATACAAAATTACAACTAAAAGAGATACACGGATACAGAGCTTTCCGAATATCGCTTCAGCTGTAGACCAGGATCCTGTGAATATAATATCTGCAAAACCAAAACTACTAGCTGCCCGTGTGGAAAAATATGGGCACCCAGAGTTTAGGTTAAAACAATAAACTCCAGGTCAGTCATGGGACTGGTATGAGAACTCAAAACTAATTTAGCTAATAAGACAAATCCAAGGACCACGCCGCTAATGCGGAACGGGTTTTATTCCAATGGATTGTCGGTGCATACATTAAAGTAAATCGTTAAACAACGCAATGATTTTTGGAAAAATGAAACCATTATAAGACCCAGGTCCCATCACACAATGCAACGCACACCAGAGGATAGGGTTTTACCTTATAATGATCAAAAGATGATAAATACGTTAAACCGATATTATCATTAGTGTGTATATGTTTTAAAAGCAATTCAAAATAAATGTATCAATCCTAGACGGCATGGGTACCATATATCATGTCGCCATACTAGTTATACAATCAAAACCGCAATGGTCGTATCGGAGATTTGAATTCCATCATGCGTCAAGGCTAGGGAGGAGCTCCTTACCGATTCGAGGCACTCTAGCGGATACCTCAGGATTCCCCGCAGTGAACCCTTGGATAGCTGCAGGGCCGGTCCCCGCCTATGGGCAGTGGATTAGTTATGCCTGAACACACGTTTCCCGGTCCCTTTGGACCTATAGTGTGACCACCAACGGCCTATAAAAATAACGAGGCGCCTCAAAATCCAATATCCACAATGAGTAAACTGTCAGCGCTGGTAGGTCCCTGACATCACTCTAGCTAGAAAGATAACGTGTGCACTCCCTGCGTTCCCTTCTCCCGTTTTTGACTCATACCGGGGTGTGAGGTTCGTGAAGTTACGTTATACCCACAAGGCCTGCTTTTCAACAAAAGCCTTGATCAATGCATCTTGGCGTGCCACATTGTCAGACCATACCATATCATTGATCATCTACCAATATATAACCGGGTGTTAAGCGAAGAATAAATTCTCCACCACCACACAGTTATACGTAAAACAGAGATCAACAAGTACAATATAAAGGAATACCATGTTAGACACGCAATCCATTTACTAGTCCGTTCTGGGTCTGAACGAAACTATATCCGGTAGAATTCCCAAATACGTCTGAATGATCACCAACTTTCCCTCATCTTGGGTGTACGGTCCAATCAAGATATCAATAATCATTCATTCAATATGGAAATTTCCCGTTCTTCAATAACCGTCTTCATCGTCGATCTTCAATCATCGTATGAATTTATTCGGAATGGGTTGAACCCGGTCTTTCCGAATAATTCGCGCAATTTAAAAAACGTGTGTTAAAGTAACACAAACAACGTCTCATTCCAAATCAAGGATGTTAATTTATTTTTGTTTAATTCTAATTAAAGATTTATTTAAATCACATTTAAACTTACTTCTTTCATAAATCATTACTTAATGATTTAATTCACTTTAGGAAATCATTAATTCAAATTTACAACTCTGAATTAAGAAACTCCTCCTTTATTAAATCTCCATTAAATTCTAATTTAATACATTAAATTAGGAAACCTCATTTTTGGAAATATTCCCTTAAAAGATTAATGGATCCTGGATTCAAATTTCATTTTCAATATATTGTTCTTGACCCTTAACAATTTCGTGCATTTTAATAAATTCAGTTATTAAATGAAAATCACATCTTATACTTAATAAAAGAATGAACTTTTATTATCGTCTTATTATTCATTTCATAAAAAAAAGATATACTTTACATTACACGTTCATTCTTATTAAAAGAATAATTTACATTGCACGTTCATTCTTAATAAAAGAATAATTTACATTGCACGTTCATTCTTAATAAAAGAATAATTTACATTGCACGTTCATTCTTAATAAAAGAATAATTTACATTGCACGTTCATTCTTAATAAAAGAATAATTTACATTGCACGTTCATTCTTAATAAAAGAATAATTTACATTGCACGTTCATTCTTAATAAAAGAATAATTTACATTGCACGTTCATTCTTAATAAAAGAATAATTTACATTGCACGTTCATTCTTAATAAAAGAGTCTCTTTTATTTTCCACGTTTTATTTTTTTAAATAAAAGACTAACTTTTATTTTCCGCATAATTAAACCCAAAGTCATGTTTATATGAATAAATAACTATGTCATTTTAAATAATACATTATTTTCTTTAATGTTTTTACATAAACAATAATAAACTTTATTAAAAAAAGTTTCTAAACGTTAATCCATTTTCAATGTATTGACATGTCGTTCAAAATATAATTTACTACATTGAAACAAGGTTCATATGTAAATCAAAAAGTATCATTTAATTCGACATTCATTCTTACCATATTCAAAATAAAGTTGTCAAAAGAAATACTTTTGAGATTCAATCTTTAATATTAATTCATAATTAATATTTCATTTATAATATTCAAAATAATATTAATTACTCCTTAATGTTAATCAATCATTAATATTGTATTTATTCTCAATAAATACCTCTTTTTGAAATTCAATTCTTAAATATTAATTAATAATTAATATTTCATCATTCTTAATAAAAAGAATAACCCTTATTATCAAAATATCTCTCATGTTCTTAATCTTAAAAAAAAAATAACTTTTATTAACAAAATATCTTCAATGCCATAATTTTTAATAAAAGATTTACTTTTATTATTAAAACATATTTAATGTCATACCTAAATAAAAGGTTTACTTTTATTTTCAAAAACATTAACTTTTGAAATTTAACTTTCAGCATTTATCATTCATTAATGCTGCATTTATGTTTATACTATTAAAGGAAATATTAACTTTTCCAAAATATATATTTTGAATTTCAAATCTCCAACATTAATTAATTAATTCTGCATTAATTATTACATTTCCAAAATGTTACCTTTTGAATTTCAAAACTTCCTATATTAATTTCTTAATTAATTCTGCATTAACCTCTCACATTAGATATGTATTGTTGCGGTTGCTGGATATGCCGGGCGGGTCCGGGCAGTCTTATACCACAACTCAATCTAACCTCGGGTCAAGCAGAATCTATTTATTTAATTATATTAAAATAAATGTAAAATTGATAATTTTCAAATTTCAAAACTTAATTGATTAATATATAATCAATGAAATTCATGGTAATAACCATGAACGTAAAAATACCGCAAATTACCCTAACGGCTTAATTTACATTAAATTGCATTAAATGTTATCATAAAAATCAAAATTAATCTTCAATGGAAAAACCATTTTGAAAGTTTTCAAACCTTCCTCTTTTTTTTTTTTTTTTTTTTGTTTTTTTTTTTGGAATGAGACCGACTCAATACAATTAAATAATGGGGTTCCAAACAATGTTCAATATTCAATGACATTCAATGACAGTCCAGTACAACATTCAATGACATTCAAATTACACAATAGCAATCGAACAACCAACATATCATATTCATACAACATTCAATGTATAATATATTAAATGTGCTTTTGAGTGACGTGTGAAAATATCAACCCAATCAACACATATGAGTCAGGTAACCCATATGTGGCAGTGTAATATAATTGGAATTACCATAAGAAATATTAAATTAATCCCTAAGTTACAATATTCCAAATTTCTAACTTTTCATAGCAATCCCAACATCCATTCATAACCAAACATGCATAATATGGAATTAAACCACAAACAAATCATCTCAGGCATTAAAATATATTTATTTATAAAAATAAATAATTACTGAACATTAACAATGAGTGAGGAAAGAGTTCTCACATTGGTTCGATTAAAATAAAACTAATAAATGATATTTTTATTTTGGACAATTCTATTCTAACAAGATAAATAAACAGACACTTTTATTTTAACGATTCTACTTTAACAAAAACAATACGTTTGTTATGTCAATTCTAATTTAACAAAAATGACATATCTTAATCCCATTAATACATCCTAACAGAAATGACATGACATGTTTTAATCTAATTAAAACATCCTAACACAATTGACATGTTTTAATCAAATTAACGCATTTTAACAAATAAGACACGTTTTCATTCTAATTAATGCATTTTAACAAATAAGACACGCTTTCATTCTAATTAATGCATTTTGACAAATATGTTATGTTTTCATTTTCCATGTCATATTCGAGTTGCTACATGTGATATTGAATAATGTTTTGGTGTCCATAATGATGTCAACTACTCCTATCAATACATGTGATGACATATAACTTTGGTGTCAACATATGATATAAATTTCTACAATGCTAAATGTAACAATATTCTAAATTTTGATATCGACATTAATAACATAATTCAAATTAATACATAATAAAAGTTGAATCTTTATAATGAAAACAATCTTATGTAAACTATCAATATTAAAAATTGAATCTTTTTCATTAAAACAATTTTATGTAAACAATCAATATTAAAAATATTGGATCTTTTTGAAATAAACAATACCTAATTTAAACGGTGTTTATAGATCTAAACAAATACGAATTTTTATTGAATGACATAGATCTACACAATCATTGATATCCCAAATATCACAATACATACAACAACAAAATCCAAGCACAAGACATCGCAAATATGATCATAATCATAAATCCAATTGAACTTTGATTAATCAATAATTAATTAAACATTTGATTAATTTTTTAAAACAAAATCTCATCTTTTAATTATATTAACAATGAAAACAATATTCTGTGTCAAAACCTTATCTTCTAATTCTATAAAAAAAAAATGACCATAAAGTTCCATGTCCAAAATATCGCTTTTTAATTTGTATTAAAAATGTAAACAATATTGAAAGAGAATAACAGCGCGTATAATAACAATATTGAGAGAGAATAACAGCGCGTGAAAGAGAATAACAGCGCGTATAATAATAATATTGAAAGAGAATAACAGCACGTATAATTAGATCTTTAAAAACAGATCTGGAAATAATAACTACATTTAATTGCGGATCAGAGATAATATCATTCGAATCACGAAAATAATTAATTTCAAATAAATTCGGTAAATAGGAGTTCTCACCTTGTTTTGGCTTCTGAATTTCGAATTCTGAAACGTTTAATTGAAGTTTTCGTCAAATCCGTGCGATGTTTGATGAAACCGACGACACCAGTAGCTTCGTATCGTCGATACCTTCATTTTGACATATAATTTGATATGTTTTGGTGAGGATTGGGAAAAATCATATGTTTTTTTTTTTTGAGTGGAGGAAGAAGACACCATTGTTGAGAGATGAAGGTGTAGGCTGCTGTTATGTTTAGAGAAATGAATTAGGGTTGCTAAAGGCTGAGAAAAATGTATTAAATAGGTTGGGTTGTAATTTAGCTTGGGCCCAATACTTTTTACTTGTTTATTTATCCAATTCCTTGCATTTTTGACCGTTTAAAAATTACTACGTTCACATACTAATTCCGAAATTAATGAAACTTTAAACATAAATAATATTTGATGTTACGAATCCAAAGAACCTAATTTCGTAATTTTCTGAGTCCTTATGAATTTATTATGAATTTTTAAAGTCTGAAAATTGACTGTTTTCCAATTAAAAATTAATACAGTCCACAGATTAACTCCGAAAATTATGAATTTTGGTTTTTTAACTATATTTAAATATTCTTGATCCATAGAAACTGGTTTCGTCGGATTTGGAGGTCGTTTGCAAAAATCCTATTTTTGGCGCGTATATATTTAATATTAAAAATAATTAAAATAATGAAATTTTTTCCGAAACTCAAAAACATAAGTCTTTATAGTCATTTTTATATGTAAACAACATTCTGAAACCAATGGAGGTGGTTTCGAGTCCTATTTCCTTATTCAGCAAAAATTTTGTGTTTCGGGCCTTTAATCTTATATATACGAATTCCATAGCGTTTTTCTTAAAATTTAATTTTCTCATAACTTACAATTTATAAACTGGAATCTTAATTTCTGAAACTCTTTGGAAAGATATTTTCGATATGGTCCTAGCGTTTCTTGTTTCGTCCAATTCCAATTTATATTTTATTTTATATAATTTTTCAAAGTTGGAATTTCAAAACTGAAATTACCGCGCCATTTCAGGCTCGGAATAGAATTCATATAACCTTTAAGTTCGTTGTTGAAATAAAATAAGTTTATCATCCATATTATTTAAAATAAATAATATAATTATATTAAACTCATTAAAATTCATTAAAATAAATTTTAAAATTACCCCCAAAAATCAGGGTTGTTACAGACGGGGTTCAGGCGGTGGGAGGGAAGGAGAAGAGGAAGGGGGGGGGTGCGATGGGAGGCACGCGTTCTATCGCGAGGCGGAGGGGGAGAAGGAGAAGGAGGGAATCGAGAAGAAGGGAGCAGGGAGGTCGCTGGCGAACGAAGGGGATGGGGCGGGGCTCCTTGCCGGAGCGGCGATGGGCGGCGCCGCCTTAGGGGGGCGCAACGGCGGTTCTTCTGCCCCCACCCTCTCCTATTTTTTTATTTTTTTTTCTTGAATCGGGTTTGAATAGGAAAGGGGGAGGGCTCCGTTGACTAAGTGAGGGAAAAGTTTTTTTTAATTATTTAATTTCAAAAGGGTACTTTTAATTTCGACCTCGAAACGGGACCCACCGCCTGTCGTCCCTAGCGTTTTACCCCCATTCCGAACACAATGAGATATGTATCACAGGCTGATTCGATCGCTTCGATGAGTTTTCGTCAAAATCAACATATAACTCTATATATTGAATTTGAACGCGCGTTTCAATTTACCGGGGTCACATACTAACTCGAAAAATTCCCAAAAAATATTTTCTAGCTTCGTATTGACGATACGGTCCTAACAAAACTAGTTTCGTATTGACGATACGGTCCTAACAAATATTTTCAAACTTGTTTATTTCTTATGTTACTTTATCATTTACCAAAAGGATGCTTATTTATAGGCCATGGTGGGGACAATTCATTCAAGCACTGAGGTAATATATATGGCATCCTTAACCAGAAAAATTTGAGCACTACTAATATGAGATTCTTAAATATGCTGTTTTAGTTCTGTTTCGTGAACATAATATTTAAATGCTAGTTTTAGCATTTGAAGTGATGGTGAAGCTACCCTAATATTGCAGAGATCCACATTAGTCTTACTGATTTAGGCATGAGATAACTTGCATGCTTTCTTGCTTTAATGTGCTACTTCTTTATTCTGTTATTGATCTCCATAAATTTATTTCTGGGGTTAGCAGGGTAGTTTCAGACTAATGGGTTGTGAATGGTAGTTTAACTTTAAGGTCAAATCTGGTGACGTTCCTAAGCAGCTTGATATAAAATGGGTTACTAGCCCAATATTCTTCTTTCTTCTTTCGTGCAGCTTTTCCATATTTATGTTGCATTATGGTACTTGGCTTATTAATTGCATCAATTGCCACAACATAATACATATTTTCAATAATAGATCATATGCTTTTTGTCAACTAGAGCTCCATCAGTACTTATTGTTCTACTATTATATATGGTCATGCTGCATTTGAAAATTTCAAAGAAAAGCTAATGATAAAGGAAACAATGTTACGTGAAGATGTATGGTTGTTTATATCACAAATTCACATATGTATGACTATTTAAATGAGTGAATGCATGCTTTGAAATAATTCTGGATCAACACATATTTTCCAACTTATATCTAGATTAAGAAAATAAAGCAGTATCAGTACGAGCATAAAATGCAGTTTCAGACGCTGTATTAGTATCAATTCGCTGTTGTAAAGCATTATGATTGAATTGCTAATGGCTTATACTAACAGTTTGATTTGTAATTATTGTAGTTAAGAAGTTTGAAGTAGTTGAAATTTCAAAGAACACATTGAATCACATCAAGTGGTTAGTTTTTTACTTCATACAAAACCAAAGATGAACTTGCCATCATAATAAAAGCTAACGATGTTAGATTTTTTATCTGGTACAAATTCAAGCTTCATATATATAATAAAATTCAATTTTTAAAAAATTCCCTCAGGTTGTGGCTTAGACGACTGATGGAGGAGTAGACCAGAGTGTAGAGCGCCTTCGAGTATTTTATTTTTAATATTCTGTTCTTCAGCATGATATAATCATGTTTGAGATGTCTTGTAGGAATAAGCGATAAACTAGTTTTTGGTCATTTTAAAACAAAATAGCCTTGTTTTCTTATAATTCATTGTTGTTTTCTTATAATTCATTGTTGTTTAGTATTTTATTGAATTTTTTAATGTGTTACTCATGTATTGCTCATATATTGTTTTTATACATGTCTAGTTTGAGATGAACAGTTTATTTTTGTTCTGAATTGTAAACTTGGGACTCTCAGTTAGTACTATAGGTTGCCAACTTGAAATATCCTATAATTGGAACAGTTCATGGGCAGACTTGAGGCAATTTGTTAATTGTCAATCTGAAACATGAAATAAGCGTTGCAATTTATTAATCTGAAACAGCTATTAAGCATTGCAGTTTATCAAATTGAAACACCTAATAAGTGTTGCACTTTATCAATCTGAAACGCTTATTAAGTATTGCGGTTTATCAATTTGAAACTCCTGATAAGTGTTGCAATTTACCTATCTGGAACAACAAATAAGTGTTTTAGATTTTCAATTTGAAACACTTATTAAGTGTTGCGGTTTATCAATCTGAAACACCGTATAAGTGTTGCTGATTTTCAACTTGAAACACTTGAGATTATTAATTTGAAACACTTAGTAAGTGTTTCAAAAATTCGCAACATAAAAATCTGCAACACTTAAAAACTGTTTCTAGAATTTTTAGCAATAGTATATTATCGTTACTAATAACTCATTTTGGTGTAGTGTGGTTTAGTGTGAAAATGGTTAATTGGGAAGATAGATAAAAAGAAAAAAAAATATAAATATATATAGAATATATATCTACATGCATGCATACATACATACATATATATGTATGACATGTACGCATCATGTGGTTCATGTGGCGCATTTTTGTTGGTCAAGGTTTGTTTTTTTGAATGTGGCCTTCTCTGATTGGCCAATGATTGATTTATGAGGTATTAGTGCATATATGTCGATTTCCTTTTAAAACGTATTTTATAAATCGTTTTCAAAACGATTTTAACTTCCTTTTCAAATTCAAATCAAAATTGAATTTTCCCTTACAAATTCGTTTTAAATTCATTTCAAATTCATTTCAATTCAAATCGATTTTTAATTCAATTTCAGTCCGTTTTCAATTCAATTTGAATTTCAAATTAATTCAATTTCAATTCGAATTCATTTCTATTCAATTTCAATTCGAATTCAGTTCTATTCAATTTCAATTCGAATTCAATTCTATTCAATTTCAATTCGAATTCCTTTCTAAATATTCGACTTTGAAATCACTTTCAATATTTATTATAAAATCAACAAAATTCCCGTTCGTGTTAAAATGGCGTGTAACTACTTAACACGGCTTCGCATTTCTATTTTCAAATATTCTATTTCAAATATTTCTTTTTCAAATATTTCTATTCAAATATTTCTTTTCCAAATATTTCTATTTAAATATTTCTTTTTCAAAACTGAAATGAGGCCCAATCAATTACCATATAATGTTAATTATATGGATTTTCTACAACACATGTATAAAATAACAACGATAAATAATCAACCATCATCCAGAGTGCACCACACAATTGCATAAGCATTAAATATAAATAATTAATGCTTACGCAATCTGTTAACCCATCGATTGACATACAACTAAACAATCGGGATTAGTGTACGTCAAATATCATCCCAATACCCGTGCGGGGTTTCAAATCAACACACACAGATTTTATTTGTGCAGTTGGACGATGTGTAAAATATATCGTCCCAATCAATATCAATCAAATGTGTGTATATAAACAAATCGTCCAATTCGTTTATATTTATTTCATTTTAAATACACGTTAAAATTTTTATTTTCAACTATAAAATATTTTTAACTATATAAATATTTTATTTCACATCACACAATCAACTGCACATCAAAATTAAACAACAAGCATACAAGCCGTCCTTGGTCTGTGGACGATGGGTGTCGGGTGCTGCTAAGCACCGTCTGCATCCTAGTATATATTTCAACTAGAAAATAAATAAAAGGTGAGGAGTTCTCACAGAGGGTTCCACTCCACTTTGCTTTTGAACTGCTGAACCGTCTGGATCCGTTTGAAATTCCAATGCAGTCCTTTTCACGCTGTTCATAATAAAAATTATATTTTTTATTGCTTCATTTCAATAAATAAAAATCATATTTTTATTTCTACTTCATGTATATTTTTTTTCGACGCTTCATTCTATATAAAAATTATATTTTTATATTTCTATTTCATATATAAAGATCGTATTTTTACTATATATATAATATAAAAATCGTATTTTTATTCTCTATCTCATAAAAATTATATTTAATATTTTTACTATATAAAAATCACATCTTTAATATTTCTAATATATAAAAATCACACCTTTAATATTTCTATTATATAAAAATCATATTTTTATATAATTGAAAATCAAATCTTATCTTTACACTATAAAAATATAATATTTTTATTTTAAAAAAATTCTTCTTTTCTAGTTTTAAAAACTTTGTCTCTTATATTTTAAAAACCACTACTTTTAGAGGATAAAATTACCTCTTTCTTAGGTGATAAAAATCCTTTCCTTTTAACTATAAAAATTTAAACTGAAATAAATAAATAAAATCAACAAATTGATTTAAATTACCTCCTGCGAGTTGACTGGGGGTGGTGTTCGCGGATGGTCTTCGACTGGTGGGTGTTGGTGCTCGCGCGTTTCACAAAGAGGAGGGGGGCTCATCGTCGTTCGAAAGGATGGGTTCAGGCGTCGGAGGGGTTGCACATGACGCTAGGGGAGGCGGCGTTTGGGGTCGGCGGACCTGCTGGCGGTCGGCGCAGTTTGGTTTGAGGGGCTAGGGGGCGCGATTCGAGAGAGGGACTAGAGAAGAGAAGGAGGAGGAGGGGAAGGCGACGGGGTTGGAGGGGGCAGGGGCGACTTCGCCGATGGAGGGCGAAGGAAGGTCGACAGGTATGGGTGAACGACGGTGGCCATTTATAATTTAGGGCTCGTTTTTTTCTGATTGGAGAAAGTGAATAAAAGGGGGGGACGGTTTATAATAATTTTCTTTATATTATTTTTAATTCCTTCCAAAAAGTACCTTTTAAATTCGAACTAGAAATGAGACCTAACGACTGTCGTCCCTAGCTAATTACCCCCATTCCAAACTCAATGGGATATGTATCATAAGCTAGTTCGGCTGTTTCAATCAGTTTCCGTTCAAATTAATACATAAATCAATGTATATTGAATTTGAATGCACATTTCAATTGACCAGGGTCACACACTAAATCTAAAAATTACAGAAAAATTATTTCTAGCTTCGTGTTGATGATACGGTCCTAATAAAACTAATTTCATCGAATTCTGAGACCGTTTGAAAAGTGGCCATTTTCCAGTCGATTAAAATCAACTAAAACTGGTCAAACGCGTTTTCCTTTGCCACGCTCACATATTGATTCGAAAAATTATGAAAATTGAAATCAAGCAATAACTTGACATCACGGATCCAACAAAAGTGGTTTCGTCGAAAACCGAGGTCGTTTGCAAAATGGCTATTCTTAAGGGTCAGAATTCCATAGCGGCTATTCTGAATTTTCAACTGGGCATAACTTTTGATTCCCGCTATGAAATTTCAGTTTTTCAGATTCATTGGAAAGATATTCTCAGTTAGATTCTAATATTTTTAGTTTTGACAAAATTTTCTTTATTTTGAATCGTGCACACTCATTTGAAATTTGAAATCGAATTATCGAACTGCCTCGCCATTTTCAATTCTTTTTATATATATAAATATATATTTATATTCTAACGACGACGTATATAAATATATACATTCTAATTCTATTCAAAATAAATTTCTCGTCGATATTATTTAAAATAATCTATTTTAAATATTCAAAATAATCTTTTTTAAATATTCAAAATTCTCTAAGATTGCCAAAATAAAAATTTTAAATTGGCTCAAATTTTCGGGTTATTGCACTAAGTTATGTTCATACATATTATATGTTAGATCCAAGCTAGTGCCCATGTTTGAGATCTATATAAGTTCATGTTTATACAATCAAACTTATGCGCATGTTAATTGGATCTAATTTGAATGCAAGATCCCGCCTATATGCTTAATTAAGTCTATGTCGTTCTATCCCAAATTTATACTATGCATGTTGGTATATATTGTTTATGCCTGTTGGGATGTTACATGTCCCTTTCTTTTCCCTTTTGTTTATAAGTTAGGCTAATTTGTGGGCCTAACGTTCTATGTGAATTATACGAACGAATAACGGGGGACACGTTGGGGAAAAATATTAAACTAAATGCTATTGGCATAAACTGGCTCATAATCATGTAAATGATTAGTAGCATGAAATGGTAGAATTTGTATACCTAGAATTATGGACATAATTTAAAGGGTAAATGGGACATGACTTGAATTGACAACACCTGTGGATAATTTACATATGAACATAAATTGTAAGTATGTAAAGTGGCTAAAAGATGAACATGCCTAACCCGAGGTTAGATTGAGTTGCAGTGTAAAACTGCCCGGAACCACCTGGGACATCCATTAACCGCAACAACAAAGATCTAATGTGAGTGGTTAGCGCATTTATCCCAAAACCCGAGGTTAGAATGAGTTTGCAGTAGAAGTCTGCTTGGAACCGCCTGGCACATCTAGCAACCGCAAACAACAGTTCTAATGTGAGAGGTTGGGGCATTAATAAATTAATTAATGCCAATAAACAGACATGCTAAGAATGGTAAGGTTAAGTAACATCTGAATAGGCGACACTTAACCAGTACAACATGTAAATTAGACAAGAAGGTGGGATTAGCTAAATTTAGAACACTTAACCATTATAACATGTTAATTAGACAAGAAGGTGGTGTAACACCCCGTATTTTCTGTGAACATAAAGTAACAAAACAAAGTATACTTAATTTTTAAAAGAAGAATTAAGGGAAACGGGTTGCGCCATTGCGTTCGGCTTGGAATTCTTCTTGAGATAGAGTCCAAGTTTGTGTAAATCAGACTTCGTATAAAGAAGTTATGGTACTTAGAAGTTTCACGAATTCAAAATAAAAACCAGCCCGAATTCATAAAAGTTTCAAATTCAAAACACACACCCGGGCTGGGCGGGAAATTTCCCGCCCCGGACCCAGGTCGACCAGGGGGTCGACCAGGGTCACATAGGTCGACCAAGGGGTCGACCTCCCCCCTATTTCCAGATCCGTGGAAAGGTTCATTTTTCTGCATTTGGATGCCCGTTCTGACCAGATTCGTTGATCCCTATGCTATATAAACACCGCTAATGCTACAGTTTTCTCTACACAACTTCATTACGCCTATACTCTGCCCTAATTCATATTAAAATAAATCAATGGCGTCGCTACTCTGCTGAAACCTAAGCTAGAACTAGTGCTCCTTCTTCTTCCAATCTGAATAGGATTAAAAGAGAAAAACTATAACCCCTTTTTCTTTTAGAATCCAACTAAGGTGAGTACAGTTATTTTCAGATATGAAATTTAATTATGATCTTGACATGGTTATAAATCTGAATTTGAGATTATGCAGATTCTTGTTTACCAGATCTGTTTTTATGTGTAGATCTATCTTATAAATATTATAGTAACTATTCTGTATCTCTTCCTTTTCTCCGTTCTATAGCCAGGCTACCACCAGCCTGAGCCAAATCTGATAAGAGATTGACGCACGAACGCTAAATTTGGCGAAAATAGTGAATGATGCATAATTGGACATAACTGATTTGTGACTAATTTGAGAAAAGAATATATGTTGTAATTTAAGATCTGGATTTGGGCATACTATATATGATAGTATGTGATTTGGAATAAGGAGAATTATTGTGTATATGACTTAGGCGTAAATATCTATATTATATTAGGATAATGTAATAACCCGAAAATGCGAGCCTGTTTGAAATTTTTATTTCGGCAATTTTAGTGAATTTTGAATATTTAAAATAGATTATTTTAAATAATATCGACGAGAAAATTTATTTTGAATATAATTCGACGTATATATTATATACGTCGTCGTTAGAATATAAATATTTATATATAATTATAAAAGGAATTGAAAATGGCGCGGTAGTTCAATAATTCGATTTCAAACTTCAATTGAATGTACCGGGTGCAAAACAATCCGGATTTTAGTGAAACCAAAAACACTAGGATCTAATTGATAGTATCTTTCCAACGAATCCGACAAATCAAAATTTTGTAGCGGGAATCAAAAGATATGTCCAGTTGAAAATTCTGAATAGTCGCTATGGAATTCAGGCCCTTAAAAATGGACATTTTACAAATGACCTCGGATTTCGACGAAACCACTTTTGTTGGGTCCGTGATGTCAAATTATTGCTAGGTTTCAAATTTCATAATTTTTCGAATCAATATGTGAACGTGGCAAAGGAAAACGCGTTTGACCGGTTTCAGTTGATTTTAATCGACTGGAAATTGGCCATTTTTCAAACGGTCTCAGAATTCGACGAAACTAGTTTTGTTAGGACCGTATTGTCAATACGAAGCTAGAAAATATTTTTTTTTCTGGAATTTTTCTAGTTAGTATGTGAACCCGGTAATTTGAAATGTACGTTTAAAATTCAATATAGTGATTTAAATGTAAATTTAACCGAAACTGATTCAAACGATCAAATCAACCTACGATACATATCCCATTGTGTTCGGAATGGGGGTAAAACGCTATGGACGACAGGCGGTGGGTTCGATTTCGGGTTCGTATGTAAAAGTCAACATAAATTGAAAATAAAATAATAAAAAAAAATAATCCTTCTCCCCTTTATCCGTTCTGCCCCCCCCCCCCCCCGATTCATCATTTCCTCAGAAGAAAAAAAAAAAAACCTAATCGCGCTCACGCACCACCGTCCCCCTGGCGCCACCGCCGTATCCCCCTCCTCTGGCCAAAGATCGCACCCCCCCCCCCCCGTTTCCCCTTTTCCTCCGCCTCCTCCTAATCGAGAGCACCCTGCCGCCTCCCCTTGAACCCAAAACCACCGCCCGAACCCTCCACCGACCTCCGCCCCCCTCCTTCAGCTCCGCCGCCAAGCAGAAACCGCCCCCCCCAGTCGTCGAACACTGTAAGTTAATTTTATTTATATTTCTTTATTTAATTTATATTGTTTTAAAACTGAAATTTTTATTGTTTAAAAAAAACATTGTTTAATTAAAATCAGTTTTATTAAAAATGGTTTATTATAGAAAAATGTAATTTTTATAATAGAAAAGGTAGGATCTTTATCTAATCAAGGTAGGATTTTTACATTAGAAAAGATGGAATTTTTACATCGAAGTAAAAATATGATTTTTATATTTTTAAAAAGAATTAAAAATATGATTTTTATATTTTTAAAAGTATTAAAAATATAATCTTTACTATATAGGAGAATTGAAAATATAATTTTTACATGTTGGGAATATTAAAAAAAATATCATCTTTTTATAGGTAGCAAAATAAAATGTGATTTCTAAAAGGATGAAATTGAAAAGGTAAAATCTTTAAAAATAAAAAGACGATATTTTAAAATAAAAAAGACGATATTTAAAAAAAAAAGGCGAAAACTTTATTTTTATAAAGGCGAAAACTTTATTTTTGAAAGGGCGAAATCTTTATATGAAAAATAAGGTGATAAAAATATAATCTTTATCTACATAGTAGCGTTGTGAAATATGCTTATTTTTATATATTGAACAACGAAGTAAAAATATGATTTTTATATATTGAATAGCATAGTAAAAATTCGATTTTAAATATATGAAGTGATTATAAAAATATGATTTTTAAATTGAAAGTGAATAAATAAAAATGCGATTTTTATTTTAAAGACATCGAAATATAAAAATGTGTGATTTTTATATATATAGTGACTACGGGCAACGAAGATGACGAAGATGGGATAACGAAGAAGATTTCTATTAATGAAGAGTCGTGGTATTGGATAGCTTTCGGTGAGAACTTCTCACTCTAAACTTCTTTTTCTAGTTATATATATATACTAGGATGCAGACGGTGTTTAGTAGCACCCGACACAATCGTCCACAGACCATGGACTTGTTTGTTTGGCTGTTTGGTGATTGATTGCGATATTGGTTTGAATGTGGTTTGTGGTGTGGAAAATCGAATCGATAAATTGGTTAGGATTAGACGTGCGCCGTTATAAGGCGGAGGAGTAAGGCTAGGTTAGACTCTTACTCCAAATTTTGTGGTTTGCATAACGAAAGTGATTTGATTGATATGGGTATGGCGGTGGCCATTATTAGACCGGGGACAAGGCTAGGCCTTATCCCGTTTCTAGTATCGTGCCGTTATGCCGCCGAAATTTTCTAAAATATGTTAGAAAAATAAAAATATCATTTTTATTGTGTAAATGAACTGAATAGAAATTCATGTGTTGAAAAAGAATATATTGTCGTTAAAAATATAATTTTTAACGTGAAAGTGAATAAATAAAATATTCATTTACAAACCGGACGGTTTGTTTATGTACACCTATTTGAAGGACATTGATTGGGACGATAAAATTTTACACGTCGCCCAACTGCACAAATAAAATCTGTGTTTGATTGTTTGAAACCCCACACGGGTGTTGGGATGAAATTTGATGTTCACTCATCCTGATTGATTAAATATGTCGATCGATCGATTGACAGGCTGTCATAAGCGTCAGATATCTATATTTGATGCTTATACAGTGTAGTGCACTTTGGTTTATGGTTGATTATTTTTCAAAGCTATTATATACATGTGTTGTATGGAATCCATATAATTAACATTATATGGTGATTGATTGGGCCTCATTCCAATCGGGAAAACAATGAATATTATAAAAGAAAATTCATGTGTTGAATATAAAAATAGTCATGTGTTGACGATGTTCATGTGTGGAGTGAAATATTTTAAATAAAATAAATTACATCTTTATCACATTTAAAATTAGAACTACTTCCCAGTAGAAGTCTAATTAAAAATCAAACGATAGATATCATAGTTTTATAAAATATTTTACATAACAAAAATAGTGATGTGTTGACAGTACTCATGTGTTGAGATTAGTCGTGTGTTGAAAGAAATATAGATTCATGTGTTGAATGGGATAAATATTCATTTGTTGAATAGAATAAAGAAGTTGTGAAAAATATAAAGCCGTGTTGATTAGTTTTGCGCCATTTGGACGTGAACGATATTTATATCGATTTTATTCAAATTGAAATGAATATTATAGCAAATTCGAATTGAAAAGAAAACGAATTTGAATTGAATATAAAAGGACTTCGAATGGAATTGAATATAAAACAAATTCAAGTTGAATTGAAAACGAAATGAAATTTAATTGAATTCAAATCGAAATTAAATTGAAATCAATTTGAATTGAAACGAATTTGAATTTGAATTGAATTGAAACGAATTTGAATTCGAATTAAATAAAATGGAAATGAATTCGAGTTGAATTGAAATCCAATCGATTTGAAATTGAATGTAGAAATTGAAATGGTTTTGAAACAATTTTAAAACGATTCATAAAATTCGTTTTAAATAGAAATCGACGAAATATATATTATATATATAATATAATGGCCTGAATAGAACACGCCGCGCCGCGGCAGTTCGTGAATTTCGACCATTTATTTCAAACGGACATTGCGGGAGATCCGACCGTCGGATTCTCCTAAAACCGGAACCGTTGGGTTCGTATCGAAAAGAGCTTTCCAATGAATATTAGAAATTTGAAATCTAACGGTTGGATTTGGAATTATGTCCAAATCAAATTCGGAAAAAGTCGCTGTAAGTGCAGTTCGATGGCCGTTGATGGAAATCGACTGTACGGGCCTTGATAAAATTATTAAAAATATCTATAATTTGTGTAAAATTATAATATGTGAATTGGAAAGAATTGGGCTAGAAAATTCCACATTAGAAGGTAAAAATAGATTTTTATCGAAATGAACTAGTTTTGAACTAGAATTAAAATCAATTTATTTTTGAAATAAATAAATTGAATTTGAAAGTGATTTTGAAAATAATCGATAATTTCCAATACGTGGATTGGACTGGAGCTGAATCGAAATTATCTTCGGGATATTTCGATGTTGGATTTCGTGACTATACAGATATTGTTACGGGAATTTGAAAGATATATTTTATATCGTTATTCCCAATACGATATTTGTTGGTTTCAGAATTTGATATTGAATATAAGCCGGTATATTTTCTATTCAGAGCCTTGTATTTAATATCAAATGTGATTTGGGTTATCGTGAATCGTGTTTTAGATAACATCAGTTCTTTAACCCAGTTAAAGGCAAGATATCGATTTCTGAAAAGATTAAAACTAAGTGGAGTTTTAATGAATCTTTAATTAGATTAAAAATGTGAATTGATAATTTAAAATTATCAAATTTAAAAAGTGATCGAGAATGGAGTACCACCAGTTTTGCTCCAAAGCGATAGTTAAATATTTAATTAGATTTGAACGTGAAATGGTAATTAATTTTACCGATAACACCGTAGTGTTAGATATGGAGTATCACCAGTTTTGCTCCATGGGATATATAGGTTGGGATTGGGAAATAAAATAAATAATTACTTCGGTGTGGTTCGTTAATCCCGACTAGTTTGAGATGATATCCAAAGGAAGATTAAAGAATAAATTTAGAAGAATTTATCTTTGATAAAACTAATGGGAACCTTTCCCTAAGAATGTGATTTTGTGAATAAAAGAATATTCTGAATTGGAATGAGGCGTTTGTTGTGTTTGTGTAACATTCGTTTATTATATACGTGGGTTATTCAGAAAGGCCGGGTTTATACCCATTCTGAATAATCGATTCGACGAGATGTCGAAGATGAAGACGGTGGTCGAAGACCGGAAGTCTTCACATCGTTTGGGTGATTACTGATGATCTTGATTGGGCTGTACACCCAGGATGAGGGAATCAGTTGGTGATCGTCCAGACGTACTTGGAGATGGATGGATATGCGAGGAAAGTGCCTCCGGTTTCGTTCAGACCCAGAACGAACTTGTAAATGGATTGTGTGTCTGACATTGGATTTTATTCTGTGTTGATTGATCTCTATTAAATATACATCTGTTTGGCGGCGAAGAATTTATTCTCTTGCTTAACGCCCTTCTCTGAGACATACGAGCTCAGAGGTTGTATATCGATGGACATCAGTCGCATGGAGTGAATTGCCAATGTGGCATGCGTAAGTGGCAACTGATCAAGGCTTCTGTTGAAAAGCAAAGTCTTGTGGTTGATGATCAAAGCACGGCCTGTGTGGCGTAGCTTTGTGTATAACGTGAATTCGCGAGCCTCACACCTCGTTATGAGTCAAAAACGGGATAGTGACTGCAGGGAGAGCACGACGTTTCTTTCTAGCTAGGGTGGTGTCAGTGACCTACCAGCCCTGACATTTATATACTTTTCACCTGTGTGGTTGTTGGATATGAGGCGCCTCGGATATAGGTCTGTAAGGACCGGGAAACGTGTGTTCAGGAATAACTAATCCTCAAAAGTAAGAGAGGACCGGCCCTGAAGATCCAAGGATCATAGTGGGGTCCTGAGGCATTTGCTAGAGTGTCTCGAACGCGGAGAGGAGCTTGCCCCTTTCCTCGGCTCATGACGGAAATCCAATTTCCAATACGTGGTATTGCGGTTTTAATTGTAGAACTAGTATGGCGACATGATATATGGTACCCATGCCGTCTATGATTGATATTTATGATTGAAAATTGTTTTGACACTATACACTTATAATAGTATCAAATGATTTGTTTTGACGTACCAAGCATGTTTGGCTATTATAAGGGAAAACCCTATCCTCCGGCTTGCGTTGCATTGTGTGATGGGACCTGGGTCTTATAATAGCTTCATTTTTCCAAAAAGCATTGCGTTGTTTTGTTATATGCACTAGTATTGTTGGGAAGAAACCCGTTCCGTGTCATACGGCGTGGTCCCTTGAATTACTCTTCTTTAAAGTTAAAAAAATAACTGTTTTTAGTTCTCACACCAGTCACATGACTGACCTGGAGTTTATTGTTTTAACCTAAACTCTGGGTGCCCCTACTTTCCACACGGGCAGCTAGTAGTTTTGGTTTTGCAGATTTATATCCACAGGGTCCTGATTTACAGCTGGAACGATGCTCGGAAAGCTCTGTATCCGTGTATCACTTTCAGTTGTGTTTTGTATTATTTTCCGCTGTTATGTAATTTATTGTAATCTCTGATATTTGTTGAATGTAATTTATTCATTTATACTCTGTATATTCTTGTATCTGATGGAATTGTTGTAATAACAATGAAATGTTCTTTCGTCTGCGTCCTTTTGTGTGTTGTTCTCAAAGTATTCGTGCTTTCCTTTACGGGGAAGTTCCGGGTTCTCTTAGTTTGGTATCAGAGCTTTGGTTTACAGAGCTCGAGAACAAGACACGTTAGAACCATACGAAAGAATTCATCAGATATTGGATTAGCAACATCCAATTAGAATGACTCGTTAGAGATAGGATCAGTAGTATCCTAGAACGAGTGTGAAGAGTATATTTTTCAAATGAAAACAATTTTGTTTTGAAATTTAAATCGTTTTATTCGTATTTGAATATTTATTTATTTTGAATATGGACAATCGAGTATATAAAGATTTTGCATATACGCGTCATGAACGTATATTCGAAGTTTTAATATATTGGATAGATATAGAATCATACTCTAGTGGCCCGAAGATGATTCGGATGATTCACTAGTCGTCATTAGTATTCATGTTCGAGTAACGAAGGTGTGATATCGATATATTTCCATTAGACTGGTGTGAGAACCAAAACTTATGTAGTTAGAACACATTGTTGTGAATTGGCATCAAAAACATGATTTTCTGTATATATATCAAATTTATGAATTTGAAACGTTAATCCACTAATTGATTGATGTTTGTGTTGTTTGCCTAATTGTTTGCTAATTTTGAACCATTATGCCTAATTGAATCAAATATTGAATTGTATTGAAAATTGGTCGCATTTGCTTGCATATACTTACATTGAGCAGGTCATAGCAAGGAGGCTAGAGCAGAGAATAAAATTTGTTTGCCCGACAAATAGGTACATGTTTACTACATAATTTATTGTTTTGTTTGGGTGATGATGATTTTATGAGCCTATTGGCTAGCCGCTTGGCTTTTTCTTTTTCTTTTTGAGATCTGAAGGACCGGGGAAGCTATTTGAAATTCCCCGATGCTCCCGGTGCAGGGGAGGTTATGGCGAAATTTTTCGAAAATTTAGGGTGTTAGCCAAATTTTTGAAATTTTGAAAATTCTCAGAAACTAAAAAGTTGGAGAATGGAAGCCAGACCGAACGTAGAGTAGATTAATCAAACCACTTTCGACTTTGTTCCTTTTCGGGGACGAAAAGTTTTAAGTGGGGGAGATTGTAATAACCCGAAAATGCGAGCCAGTTTGAAATTTTTATTTCGGCAATTTTAATGAATTTTGAATATTTAAAATAGATTATTTTAAATAATATCGACGAGAAAATTTATTTTGAATATAATTCGACGTATATATTATATACGTCGTCGTTAGAATATAAATATTTATATATAATTATAAAAGGAATTGAAAATGGCGCGGTAGTTCGATAATTCGATTTCAAACTTCAATTGAATGTACCGGGTGCAAAACAATCCGGATTTTAGTGAAACCAAAAACACTAGGATCTAATTGATAGTATCTTTCCAACGAATCCGACAAATCAAAATTTCGTAGCGGGAATCAAAAGATATGTCCAGTTGAAAATTCTGAATAGTCGCTATGGAATTCAGGCCCTTAAAAATGGACATTTTACAAATGACCTCGGATTTCGACGAAACCACTTTTGTTGGGTCCGTGATGTCAAATTATTGCTAGGTTTCAAATTTCATAATTTTTCGAATCAATATGTGAGCGTGGCAAAGGAAAACGCGTTTGACCGGTTTCAGTTGATTTTAATCGACTGGAAATTGGCCATTTTTCAAACGGTCTCAGAATTCGACGAAACTAGTTTTGTTAGGACCGTATCGTCAATACGAAGCTAGAAAATATTTTTTTTTCTGGAATTTTTCTAGTTAGTATGTGAACCCGGTAATTTGAAATGTACGTTTAAAATTCAATATAGTGATTTAAATGTAAATTTAACCGAAACTGATTCAAACGATCAAATCAACCTACGATACATATCCCATTGTGTTCGGAATGGGGGTAAAACGCTATGGACGACAGGCGGTGGGTTCGATTTCGGGTTCGTATGTAAAAGTCAACATAAATTGAAAATAAAAAAAAAAATCCTTCTCCCCTTTATCTGTTCTGGCCCCCCCCCCCCCGATTCATCATTTCCTCAGAAGAAAAAAAAAGAAAAAAAAAAAAAAACCTAATCGCGCTCACGCACCACCGTCCCCCTGGCGCCACCGCCGTATCCCCCTCCTCTGGCCAAAGATCGCACGCCCCCCCCCCCCCCGTTTCCCCTTTTCCTCCGCCTCCTCCTCCTCCTAATCGAGAGCACCCTGCCGCCTCCCCTTGAACCCAAAACCACTGCCCGAACCCTCCACCGACCTCCGCCCCCCCTCCTTCAGCTCCGCCGCCAAGCAGAAACCGCCCCCCCCAGTCGTCGAACACTGTAAGTTAATTTTATTTATATTTCTTTATTTAATTTATATTGTTTTAAAACTGAAATTTTTATTGTTTTAAAAAAAACATTGTTTAATTAAAATCAGTTTTATTAAAAATGGTTTATTATAGAAAAATGTAATTTTTATAATAGAAAAGGTGGGATCTTTATCTAATCAAGGTAGGATTTTTACATTAGAAAAGATGGAATTTTTACATCGAAGTAAAAATATGATTTTTATATTTTTAAAAAGAATTAAAAATATGATTTTATATTTTTAAAAGTATTAAAAATATAATCTTTACTATATAGGAGAATTGAAAATATAATTTTTACATGTTGGGAATATTAAAATATCATCTTTTTATAGGTAGCAAAATAAAATGTGATTTCTAAAAGGATGAAATTGAAAAGGTAAAATCTTTAAAAATAAAAAGACGATATTTTAAAATAAAAAAGACGATATTTAAAAAAAAAAGGCGAAAACTTTATTTTTATAAAGGCGAAAACTTTATTTTTATAAAGGCGAAAACTTTATTTTTGAAAGGGAGAAATCTTTATATGAAAAATAAGGTGATAAAAATATAATCTTTATCTACATAGTAGCGTTGTGAAATATGCTTATTTTTATATATTGAACAACGAAGTAAAAATATGATTTTTATATATTGAATAGCATAGTAAAAATTCGATTTTAAATATATGAAGTGATTATAAAAATATGATTTTTAAATTGAAAGTGAATAAATAAAAATGTGATTTTTATTTTAAAGACATCGAAATATAAAAATGTGTGATTTTTATATATATAGTGACTACGGGCAACGAAGATGACGAAGATGGGATAACGAAGAAGATTTCTATTAATGAAGAGTCGTGGTATTGGATAGCTTTCGGTGAGAACTTCTCACTCTAAACTTCTTTTTCTAGTTATATATATATACTAGGATGCAGACGGTGTTTAGTAGCACCCGACACAATCGTCCACCGACCATGGACTTGTTTGTTTGGCTGTTTGGTGATTGATTGCGATATTGGTTTGAATGTGGTTTGTGGTGTGGAAAATCGAATCGATAAATTGGTTAGGATTAGACGTGCGCCGTTATAAGGCGGAGGAGTAAGGCTAGGTTAGACTCTTACTCCAAATTTTGTGGTTTGCATAACGAAAGTGATTTGATTGATATGGGTATGGCGGTGGCCATTATTAGACCGGGGACAAGGCTAGGCCTTATCCCGTTTCTAGTATCGTGCCGTTATGCCGCCGAAATTTTCTAAAATATGTTAGAAAAATAAAAATATCATTTTTATTGTGTAAATGAACTGAATAGAAATTCATGTGTTGAAATAGAATATATTGTCGTTAAAAATATAATTTTTAACGTGAAAGTGAATAAATAAAATATTCATTTACAAACCGGACGGTTTGTTTATGTACACCTATTTGAAGGACATTGATTGGGACGATAAAATTTTACACGTTGCCCAACTGTACAAATAAAATCTGTGTTTGATTGTTTGAAACCCCACACGGGGATGAAATTTGATGTTCACTCATCCTGATTGATTAAATATGTCGATCGATCGATTGACAGGCTGTCATAAGCGTCAGATATCTATATTTGATGCTTATACAGTGTAGTGCACTTTGGTTTATGGTTGATTATTTTTCAAAGCTATTATATACATGTGTTGTATGGAATCCATATAATTAACATTATATGGTGATTGATTGGGCCTCATTCCAATCGGGAAAACAATGAATATTATAAAAGAAAATTCATGTGTTGAATATAAAAATAGTCATGTGTTGACGATGTTCATGTGTGGAGTGAAATATTTTAAATAAAATAAATTACATCTTTATCACATTTAAAATTAGAACTACTTCCCAGTAGAAGTCTAATTAAAAATCAAACGATAGATACCATAGTTTTATAAAATATTTTACATAACAAAAATAGTGATGTGTTGACAGTACTCATGTGTTGAGATTAGTCGTGTGTTGAAAGAAATATAGATTCATGTGTTGAATGGGATAAATATTCATTTGTTGAATAGAATAAAGAAGTTGTGAAAAATATAAAGCCGTGTTGATTAGTTTTGCGCCATTTGGACGTGAACGATATTTATATCGATTTTATTCAAATTGAAATGAATATTATAGCAAATTCGAATTGAAAAGAAAACGAATTTGAATTAAATATAAAAGGACTTCGAATGGAATTGAATATAAAACAAATTCAAGTTGAATTGAAAACGAACTGAAATTTAATTGAATTCAAATCGAAATTAAATTGAAATCAATTTGAATTGAAACGAATTTGAATTTGAATTGAATTGAAACGAATTTGAATTCGAATTAAATAAAATGGAAATGAATTCGAGTTGAATTGAAATCCAATCGATTTGAAATTGAATGTAGAAATTGAAATGGTTTTGAAACAATTTTAAAACGATTTATAAAATTCGTTTTAAATAGAAATCGACGAAATATATATTATATATATAATATAATGGCCTGAATAGAACACACCGCGCCGCGGCAGTTCGTGAATTTCGACCATTTATTTCAAACGGACATTGCGGGAGATCCGACCGTCGGATTCTCCTAAAACCGGAACCGTTGGGTTCGTATCGAAAAGAGCTTTCCAATGAATATTAGAAATTTGAAATCTAACGGTTGGATTTGGAATTATGTCCAAATCAAATTCGAAAAAAGTCGCTGTAAGTGTAGTTCGATGGCCGTTGATGGAAATCGACTGTACGGGCCTTGATAAAATTATTAAAAATATCTATAATTTGTGTAAAATTATAATATGTGAATTGGAAAGAATTGGGCTGGAAAATTCCACATTAGAAGGTAAAAACAGATTTTTATCGAAATGAACTAGTTTTGAACTAGAATTAAAATCAATTTATTTTTGAAATAAATAAATTGAATTTGAAAGTGATTTTGAAAATAATCGATAATTTCCAATACGTGGATTGGACTGGAGCTGAATCGAAATTATCTTCGGGATATTTCGATGTTGGATTTCGTGACTATACAGATATTGTTACGGGAATTTGAAAGATATATTTTATATCGTTATTCCCAATACGATATTTGTTGGTTTCAGAATTTGATATTGAATATAAGCCGGTATATTTTCTATTCAGAGCCTTGTATTTAATATCAAATGTGATTTGGGTTATCGTGAATCGTGTTTTAGATAACATCGGTTCTTTAACCCAGTTAAAGGCAAGATATCGATTTCTGAAAAGATTAAAACTAAGTGGAGTTTTAATGAATCTTTAATTAGATTAAAAATGTGAATTGATAATTTAAAATTATCAAATTTAAAAAGTGATCGAGAATGGAGTACCACCAGTTTTGCTCCAAAGCGATAGTTAAATCTTTAATTAGATTTGAACGTGAAATGGTAATTAATTTTACCGATAACACCGTGGTGTTAGATATGGAGTATCACCAGTTTTGCTCCATAGGATATATAGGTTGGGATTGGGAAATAAAATAAATAATTACTTCGGTGTGGTTCGTTAATCCCGACTAGTTTGAGATGATATCCAAAGGAAGATTAAAGAATAAATTTAGAAGAATTTATCTTTGATAAAACTAATGGGAACCTTTCCCTAAGAATGTGATTTTGTGAATAAAAGAATATTCTGAATTGGAATGAGGCGTTTGTTGTGTTTGTGTAACATTCGTTTATTATATACGTGGGTTATTCAGAAAGGCCGGGTTTATACCAATTCTGAATAATCGATTCGACGAGATGTCGAAGATGAAGACGGTGGTCGAAGACCGGAAGTCTTCACATCGTTTGGGTGATTACTGATGATCTTGATTGGGCTGTACACCCAGGATGAGGGAATCAGTTGGTGATCGTCCAGACGTACTTGGAGATGGATGGATATGCGAGGAAAGTGCCTCCGGTTTCGTTCAGACCCAGAACGAACTTGTAAATGGATTGTGTGTCTGACATTGGATTTTATTCTGTGTTGATTGATCTCTATTAAATATACATCTATTTGGCGGCGGAGAATTTATTCTCTTGCTTAACGCCCTTCTCTGAGACATACGAGCTCAGAGGTTGTATATCGATGGACATCAGTCGCATGGAGTGAATTGCCAATGTGGCATGCGTAAGTGGCAACTGATCAAGGCTTCTGTTGAAAAGCAAAGTCTTGTGGTTGATGATCAAAGCACGGCCTGTGTGGCGTATCTTTGTGTATAACGTGAATTCGCGAGCCTCACACCTCGGTATGAGTCAAAAACGGGATAGTGACTGCAGGGAGAGCACGACGTTTCTTTCTAGCTAGGGTGGTGTCAGTGACCTACCAGCCCTGACATTTATATACTTTTCACCTGTGTGGTTGTTGGATATGAGGCGCCTCGGATATAGGTCTGTAAGGACCGGGAAACGTGTGTTCAGGAATAACTAATCCTCAAAAGTAAGAGAGGACCGGCCCTGAAGATCCAAGGATCATAGTGGGGTCCTGAGGCATTTGCTAGAGTGTCTCGAACGCGGAGAGGAGCTTGCCCCTTTCCTCGGCTCATGACGGAAATCCAATTTCCAATACGTGGTATTGCGGTTTTAATTGTAGAACTAGTATGGCGACATGATATATGGTACCCATGCCGTCTATGATTGATATTTATGATTGAAAATTGTTTTGACACTATACACTTATAATAGTATCAAATGATTTGTTTTGACGTACCAAGCATGTGTGGCTATTATAAGGGAAAACCCTATCCTCCGGCTTGCGTTGCATTGTGTGATGGGACCTGGGTCTTATAATAGCTTCATTTTTCCAAAAAGCATTGCGTTGTTTTGTTATATGCACTAGTATTCTTGGGAGGAAACCCGTTCCGTGTCATACGGCGTGGTCCCTTGAATTACTCTTCTTTAAAGTTAAAATAATAACTGTTTTTAGTTCTCACACCAGTCACATGACTGACCTGGAGTTTATTGTTTTAACCTAAACTCTGGGTGCCCCTACTTTCCACACGGGCAGCTAGTAGTTTTGGTTTTGCAGATTTATATCCACAGGGTCCTGATTTACAGCTGGAACGATGCTCGGAAAGCTCTGTATCCGTGTATCACTTTCAGTTGTGTTTTGTATTATTTTCCGCTGTTATGTAATTTATTGTAATCTCTGATATTTGTTGAATGTAATTTATTCATTTATACTCTGTATATTCTTGTATCTGATGGAATTGTTGTAATAACAATGAAATGTTCTTTCGTCTGCGTCCTTTTGTGTGTTGTTCTCAAAGTATTCGTGCTTTCCTTTACGGGGAAGTTCCGGGTTCTCTTAGATAACTATTAAGTGTGAATAAGCCTAAATGGGGATTTTTGGATATTTGGCATACGCTGAAATCAAAGGCTATCATTTAGCATAACTCGTATTGTATATCATGATTTGAGGTTTTTGGAGAATATTCTATACTATGTAAATTTAACTAAAATTTGGGGCATATGTTATATTATGAATTATGACCATAATTTGGGCATGTAAAATTAGGCTTAATTTTATGATTAAATCGGTTAAATTGCATAATATGCTGAAACTGTTGAAACTGAAAACGGTAAATTTGGGGTATGTAAATCTGTAGGCTCGATCTAAAATTGAGCAAAACGAGTTAATAGAACTTTGAATAATCTGCTGTAACTTGTAAAGAGGTTAAATTTGTTGAATTGGCATAATTAGTCTAATATTGGCATAATCTGTGAATGAATGCTTTAGCTAAAAATAAGAATGCTGAGACACGAGGTTAGACTCTGTTTGTGGCAAAAGCCTGCCCGGACCCAACCGGCTTAACTAGCAACCGCAAACTCTCAGTCTAATGTGAGAGGTCGAAGGCATAGCTAAAAGATGCTTAGACATGAGGTTAGGTCTGGCTTGTGGCAGAAGTCTTCCCGGAACCGCCCGGCACATCCAGCGGCCACAAGCTGCCGACCTAATGTGAGAGGTCTGTGCATTAGTAATTAATTAATGCAAATCTAGGATAAATATGATGCCTAAAACATGTTGGGTGGATAAGGTTTAATCAACTGGGCGGATGAATCTAATAAACCTATTTCGTAAATCTGTAGGCCCAATGCAAGGTTAGGTAAAACAATATGTAAGTCTTTTAAACTGTATATCTGATCCGTTAGTCTGAAAACTTGTTAACCTGTATGTCTGATCTGAGAACTAGTTAATATGAACTTTGTACATCTGAAATCTGTAAGCAAGTTATTCTGAAATCTTTTAGTCTGGGGACACATGGTTAGGAGGGGTAATTACTTGTGTCATCTGTTGTATGGGACCCATATTAGTCAGTAACCCTTTTCTGCTATCAAAACTATGATCCAACACTAGGAGGGGTCTGGGGCAAGCTTACTGAATTAATTGTAAGAGGTTCACTCTAATAATGGTGAGGGGTGTCAATGGCGCATTCCAACCGGGTCATGTGCGTGCGTGGATCCGGTCTGCTATAAGGATATAAGACACCGTGACATCTGTAAATAGGTCTGTGTCTATAGGTTGCCACTTTAGGGAATGATACACCCTTCTATGGGGCCGGCATAGGGTATTTATGTATTAGGGAGCCGATCACTTGGGGTAGAATTCAGGGTACACCTAGTTCTGTTTGTTTCTGTTGGTGTACTGTCTGTTTCTATTGGGGTGGTAAAGGCCCATTAGTTGGGTGGTAAAGGCCCATTATTAGCATTCTGTTTCTACACTTTCTGTTTTTGTTAGGATGGTAAAGGCCCATTACTAGCATTCTGTTTCTGTACCCATTACTAGCATTCTGTTTCTGTAGAGATTATCCTGTTTCTGTTTCAGTTTAGACATTATGGTGACACCTAATCCCGTTATACTAAGTATTAGTGCAGAGAAGAAAGATATAGGTAAGAAGCATATCTTGGTCTACATCATTCTGTTTTCTTTTGTTTAACTTAAGCATGCATGTTATTCCTGTTGCTATAATCTCTCATCCAGCTTTACTTACATGTCATGATACTGTTATCTGTTTATATGCTGAAAATCACTGGACTCGCCAGACTTTATGTCTGACCTCGTTTGTTTTCGCCCCTTTTCTTTCTCCCCCCCACCCCCCCGGTGCTCAGAGTGGAAACATAGGAGCTTGATTCATATTTTATCTACTTGAAGTATTGCTTGGCTTTGACTCTATCTTTTCATGGCAGCTTATGTTGGGGATTATGGCTTTAAAATTATGCATTTTGAAGGATTTTGTATAAGACTGATATTTGTGTACTTGGGTTTTGGTATTATGATTTTGAAGGATGTAACCAAACTCATTTCTGTTTCTGTTGTAATAAAGTTATAAAATTTTCAAGTACTACTTTACGTATCTGTCTTGTGATATTCTGTTCTGTTTATTTATAATGCTTCATGGAAGTTAATGCATTCCCTTTTGTGAGTGACAATAACAGACATGGGGTGTTACAGGTGTAGTTAAGTAAAATTAGAACACTTAACCGTTATAACATGTTAATTAGACAAGAAGGTGAGGTTAAGTAAATTTAGAACACTTAACCGTTATAACATGTTAATTAGACAAGAAGGTGGGGTTAAGTAAATATAGAACACTTAACCGTTATAACATGTTAATTAGACAAGAAGATGGGGTTAAGTAAATTTAGAACACTTAACCATTATAACATGAAGAACGGGTGGGGTCAAGTTAAGGGGAAACACTTAACTAATATAACATGATGAATAAATAGGGATAAGTTAATAGGAAACACTTAACCAATACAACATGATGTTTAGGGAGGTTAAGTTAACATGAATGGACATCATTTAACCAATATTACATGAACAACGTGGATAGGGTTAAGGCAAGCTCAACCAATAATACAGATTGACTTGATAAGTAGGAGAGTTAAGTAAACTTTGGGTAAGTGAGTAATATTAGTATACATAGGCCCACAAACTTAACCGTTAAATAAACATGTTTGAATCAGTGGGAGGGTTAAGTACATCTCGTGTAGGTGGGTAATATTTGTATATATAGGCCCACAAATTTAACCAGTAGGAAACCCTAGTAACGGGGACCCATTTCAGTAGTAACCCACATAGACGTATCACGATACCCTGAACTAGGCAGGGTGGGGCACGATTACTGGGCTGATTATAAGCGGTCAAAATAGCGGTGGGGGTGCAACAGTGTAGTTCCGATGGAGTATGGGCGTGCACGTGCTTCGGAGTGGAAAAGCAGGCATTGGGCATCAGTAGTATACACTATGCATCTTGAATCATGTCGAGTTGCTATCATATGGATTGATATACCTTATGGTGGGACCAACATAGGGTATCTACACGCAAGAGAGGCCGATTGACACAGACACAAGGAAAATTAATACAAGTAGGGAGCCGATCGATAGGGTAGTAATGGTACATCTAACATCTTCATGGCAATTAGGCTGATTGAGGTAAGATCCTCATACTAGATGTACACCTGAAGGCTACCACAATTGCGGGGGTGGGATCACCATATTATATAACACAGGATACTAGTTGGGACACTAGTTGGGGACACAGATCCTTTTTCACAGGATATTAGTTGGGACACTGGTAGGGGATATGGATCATTCTATAAAAGACACTAGCTAGGATACTAGCTAGTTGGTGCAGAGAAAATAGGAGATCGGAGATATAAAAATTAGAATAAAGGGGTAGTAGCGAAGCAGAGAAAGAGTAGAAGCGCATTTGGTTTATCTTGCCTTATCATATCTTATGCTAATCTTAGGTTATCTTGTAATCCCTATTATCACGGTATTGTCTTATATTCAGTTTATTCATGTCATGTTACTATTACCTGTTTACATACTGAAAATCACTGGACTTACCAGACTTATGTTTGACCTAGTTTTGTTTCGCCTCTTTTCTTCCGTTTCCCCCAGATAGTCAGCGAGGGAATAGCTCAGCTTAGTTTTGACTGTTTCTCTTTCCAAGCTCGAAGATAGTTGGCGTATTGCTTTGGACTCTCTTTTCCACTACTATGGATGGCTCATGCTTTATTGGGGAATATCATTGTCATTTTAGGCTTCTTTATTTTATTAAACAAGACAGATACTTTGTTGTACTGGGTATTGGTGTTAGAAAACAATCTTTGTACAAGCTGTTTTACCAAGCTACTGTTTTATCAATGAAGTAAAGTTTTTATTCTTTTCCGCTGCTTTATTTTTCTATCTTGTAATTTATCTGCATCTTTTACCTATAACGCTTCACTGAAGTTAATGCATTCCCTTTGTGAGTGACATTAATGAAGGCGGGGTGTTACAGGAATACAGCCTGCTATTTTCTAAGTACAACTGGTAGTCACCTTAGAGACTATAGTGTTCAATCATAGGGCAAAACATCCGAGTATTTCACACTATCTGTAATATAGGTGGGAATCTATAGGTCGAAGTCTCATCCGGTTCCGAGGCAGTATGAAGAAATTACTGCAATTTTTACATAAAAAATGGCAATGTAGTATGTACGCAAATTTCAAATATGGGAATATGGAAACGGCTAAAGCACTATGGTCTTTTATGGAAAATGGAGACATCAAAAGGTAGATCAAAATTTTTGGGCGATTGGCGAATTAATTTGTTATTTTCTAAGTTTCAACATTAATCACCTTGGAGATCTATAACGTTCGTTCGTAGGATGAAATACAGGAGTGTTCTATACCGTCCGTAATTTAGTTGAGAGCCTAACGGTCGAGGTCTCATTCAGTTCCGAGGTAATATAAAGAAATAACTACAGTTTCCACAAAAGAAATAGCGACTTTGCATATTGGCAAAGTTCAATTATGTGAATACAGCCTGTTAGTTTCTAGTACAACTGTTAGCCACCTTGGGGACCTACAATGTTCGTTCATAGGATGAAACATTCGAATATTTCATACTATCCGTAATTTAGTGAGAGTCTACCGGTTGAAGTCTCAACCAATTCTAAGGCAGTATAAAGAAATTACTATAGTTTTTATAAAAAAAAATAGCAACTTCATATGTAGGCAGAATTCAAATATGGGAATATAGCCTGTAAGTGTAACTGATAGTCACCTTGGAGAATTACATTGTTAGATCACAGGGAAAAATTTCCAAGTATTTCACACTGTCCATAATTTAGATGGGAATATATTGGTCGAAATCTCATCCGGTTTTGAGGTAGTATGAAGAAATTACTGTAATTTTTATGGAAAAAATAGCGACTTCGTATGTAGGTAGATTTCAAATATGGGAATATGGCGACAGTAGAAGCATGATGGTCATTTGTGGAAATGGGACAACAGAAGGTAGATCGAAAATTTTGGACGACTAGTGAATTAGTTTGTTATTTTCTAAATATAAACGTTAATCGCCTTGGAGAGCTATAGTGTTCATTGATAGAACGAAACACCTGAGTGTTCCATACTGTCCATAATTTAGTTGAGAGCCTATCTGTCGAAGTCTCATTTGGTTCCGAGGTAATATAAAAAATTTCTACAGTTTTCACATAAAAAATAGCGACTTTGTATGTAGGCAGATTTCAAATATGGGAATATGGAGACGGTGGAAGCGGGATGGTCTTTTGTGGAAAATAGAGACAGTAGAAGGTAGATCGAATTTTTTTAGTGACTGGTGAATTACTTAAATGGTTAAGACATTTTGGAAAGTTCAAAAACACGCCTAGTAATTTAATGGAAAGAGTTTTCATTATTAGTAGTAAAGAAAAAGATCTGTTGTTTCCACAATGATGCAAAACTTGATTTTAGAACTACATTGGTTTGATCCTACTTTGGTATGTAAGAAGTCACTCTTGTTATTCAGTCATTCAATTTATTTAAATTTTTTTCTTTTTTTTTTGAAGTGGAGGGAGATTATTGAATATTTTCAAATTGGGGTTTTTTGGGTTTGTTTTTGAAGAGAGAAGAGAGGGAAGAATAATGATTAATCCTACATTGTGGAAGTGTTGGGAAATATACTAGTATAGTTGTTGGTTTCTCATGAGAAGGTTGGGACTTGGTGGCTCCAAAATGTGTGCTTTGTTGTGAGAAGTAAAATCATGCACCACATACGCACGTCCCCTAGTCGGCGTCCATTCGACCGACCGAACTAGACCGAGTCGGGTACAAGTTTCCGATACGGATCCAATACGCGTATCTTTAGATGAAATTTAAGAAAAGTAATGGGTCAAAATCTAGCCCATTACAGACTGGAAAATTAAATTTCAAAAGAGAGGAAATTTGCAATGTTTTGCAACCGTTGTAAATGAAGGGACATTGGTTTACATTTGAAACAGATATGACCATTTGCAATAATTGTGAACCGTTCCAAACAGTCACGACTATTGGTGAAGAGACGCTTCCTTTCGCTCCCCAAAAATAGCAATGCCAGAGACGTTGAAAATTCATTTTGAAAGTTTTTTATTTCTTCTTCCTTGTGTTCTACAATGCAGCGATTACTAACACCTCAAAAGTGTTGCAAATTCTCCATTTTACAACACTTATAAACCGTTGCGAAATAAAATTTTCTTCTCCATTTTATTCTCTTCAAATTGCATCATCAGAATTCAAAATTATAGAGTGTTCCTGATCGGATCAAAATCGTACAGTAATTGAATCCAATTACGTTGTTCCGAGGTTTCATTGAATCCTTAAAGTCAATAGTTTGGTAATCCATTTGTACCTGGTGGGTTGAATTATTGTCTAAAATAATCTACTTCATAGATCCTTGAGGTCTAAAGTATGGCATTATCTTCCTTCAAATAGTCCCAAACCACAAACTTCCCAACACATGGCTTGTTAAAATGTTGATAGATATGTTAGAGATTAAATTATACATTCTAAATAAATGGATCATATGATAAAAAGCATAGCAGTTAGGGAAACTGATATAGTTTGTTAATATAAATGCGCACCAAATTTGCGTCAACCATTCAAGGTGTAACAGAATGAGTTAATAAGTTATTCATCATTCTCAAATTTGTAAATAAAAAATGCAGATTTAAAACATGTTCATGTAACCCCCCCCCCACACACACACACACAAAAATTTAAACAGGTTGAGTATTACAGGTTAACAAGTTATCCATTTATGACTTATTAATGTATTAAACCTCTCACATTAAGTCTAGTACTTGTGGATGTTGGATATGCCGGGCGGTTCCGGGTAGATTTCTACCACAAGTCGGACTTAACCTCATGTCTTAGTACTGTTACGTGGACATTTATCCACTTGACCCCTCACATTAGATTAACCACTTGTGGACGCTGGGTTTGCCAGGTGGCTCTGGGCAGACTTCTACCACAAGTGTAATCTAACCTCGTGTCTAAGTGTGTTTACAGTTTCTAATTATTGTAAATTAACTAATTTTCATGTTTATCCAAGATTATGCCATAAATCCCAGTTTGATTCACAATACAAGTTATGTCCTAAATTAAGGTTTTAGATCAAGGTGTAAATTATGCCCAAATCCAATCATGTTTTAATATAAGTTATGCCCCAAATTAACATTCCCCGCCATTCCCAATTTCATGCACTCGCATATTTCAGCGACAGGCCTAGGCTCGAAGGTAGCCTGGTTATAAAATAAAAAGGGAAAGAGGGAGAGAAGAGAATAAGAATAGGCATAATAATAAGATAGGCATATGATGACAGAAGTAATCATACTAACGGGATAACCATATGGTGACATGATTAAGCATACTAACAGAATGAGCATAATAAAGATAGGCATGCAAGAACTAAACATAGGATCAAGTGTACAAGTAACGATAGATCTATTTGGTTTTGATTCAGGTTACTAACCGGCACATGTTTAGATCCAACTTATAAACATGTCAAGATTACTATTAATTGTTTATATCTAGAAAATAACATAAATGCACTACGAGTGGATCTAAAGAACAAAGAATTGACTGTTGGTGTTGTAGCAGAGATTATTAAATATGTATAACTCGTTGTTGCAGTAGAATAGGCTATTTTAATCTAAGATGTGGTAGTACCTCGATGTCTTCATTGTTTTTAGTGAATAAAACAATGAGAATGAGGTCCTATTTATATCCTAAGATCAACGAGTCTTGTTCAGAAATGTGTCAAGGTGCAGGGGGGTTAATCTGCCCAGATCTCGGTGGGGTCGACCCCGGGGTCGACACCCATGGGGAAGGGGTCGACCCCTAACGGGCCAATTTCTCCCTCCCTTTCCCGCTTCGCAGATTTGAATAATCTTGAATATTTTGGTTTGTCTATATATACATAATTCCCTTGCGCACGTACAAACTTCAAGGCTTAATAACTTCTTCATACGATGTCCGTTTTACACAAACTCAGAGTCTATCTTAAGCAAAATTCCGAGATGAATGTAATGGCGCAGTCCATTTTACCTAATTCCCAACATTTAATTAAGTATTATTTAGTTTATCATTATAGTGTTCTTTAAAATTACGGGGAGTTACACGGATAAAATCATTTAGCTCAGTGGTTGGGAAAGATCGAAGTTAGAGAGAAACCTGTTTTCTTAAAAACACATAGATAATCATGGATGTGACAACCTTATTAGATTGGTGATAAAAATGGAAATTAAGAAGTGAGAATAACCTATATTGGTCGGTTAAGAAAAAGGGACATATTTTCATAGTTTGGTTTGTAATTAACATAGAGAATGTCATTACAAGAATGAATGGATTAGTGCGGAATAGGAATTTAGCCGTATTGTGCACTACTCAGCAACTTAGAGGTAATCAAAAGAAATATCTTGCAATTACAGATTTCTATAAATTAAATTTTCCAATACGATGAAAATAGATTTTTGTACATTTTGATAACCAATCAATTAAGAGTGAGCAAAACTTCCCAAAAGGAAAACCTCAAGGATGCAGGTGTAAGAGCAACATAAATACATTAATGTCAAAAGGATTATAGGAAAAGTGTTGATCAAAGGGATTGAGAAATGGAAGTAAGTAAGAGTTTGTAACGACCCGCATTCTACGCATCGGAGGATCGTAGAATATTTATTTCAATTTCGTTTGAGGTCGTATGGTCGTGTAACTTTGGGGAGCAACTATTGGGGTCATTTCCAATGTTCACGATTTTTGCTGATTTTTAAATGATCGTTTTGCCCCTAGCTGATCATGTTTCGGCCATAACTTTTGATTGGTAAGGAGTTTTGACCTGAGACCACTTCCATTGGATTCGGATGATGGTTTACATTTCCGTAGAGGGGCTACATTAGCCAAACGGACTCACCGTTTGAGAGATATGACTGAAACAAGGTTTAGAACGTGAAAAATTGCTTAAGTGGGTTGATTAGGGTAATTAGCAAATGGGCCCATAAGCCATTTCGGGATTAGGGTTATGGGGAGGCTGAAATGAGTTAGGTTATCATTCTATTTCAGTTTTCTAGCCGCCATTTACCCCTTAGAAACCCTAACAATGGCCTCTACCTTCTAATTTCATCCCAAATCATCCCTAATCAAGGATTAAGCTAATCTACATCAAATCAAGAAGAAATAGCACCAAATTAGAGGCAAAGGCTTCTTTGTGCATTGGAATTCATGCCATTTAAAGAATCACTTAAGATCTGAGTTTATATTTTGGCTTAGGTAAGTGATTTGTAATTGTTTTCACTAATTACGGCTAATTAGAGGTGATTAGTGATAATTAGTGAAATTAAGCATAATTAAATTCTGGAAAAGTTATTGTTTTAGGCCTTTGTTAGAAATTTGGGTTAATTTGGTTAAGTTTTCCTAATCCTACTTTTAGTTGGTGCTAAACATGATTATGGGGAAAACAAGGGTTTTTGGGTATGTTTGATCCATTTTACATGCTATTATTGTTGTTTTGGTGTTTATGATCGATTATACATGTTGCTATGACTATTGGAATGCTTTGTGATTGTCTAGAACTATTAGATTTGTAATAACCCGGAAAATGTGAACCAATTTAAATTTTTTAAAATTGGTTAATACCAAAGAATTTGAATAGTTGAAATAGCATATTTCAAGAAAAGAAAGAATTGGGTATAGTATTGCAGTTTGAAATTTTGAATACAAACTTTGTCTGACTGTACCGGGTGGAAAATATAACGGATTTTAGCGAAACTGAAAATATTTAAATCTGTTTATGAATATCTTTCTAAGGAATCTGAAAAATCGAAGTTTCATAGCGGGAATCAAAAGTTATGGCCAAATGAATTTTTAGAAAGGTCGCTATATAGCATATATAGCCCTTGAAAATTGATATTTTGCATACGACCTCAGAATTCGACGAAACCACTTTTGTTGGGTCCGGGATGTCAAATAATTGCTAAGTTTCAAATTTCATAATTTTTGAAGCTAGTATGTGAGCGGGGCAAAAGAAAATGTGATTGGTCAATTTCTGTTAAAATGGATCGACCTAAAAATGGCCGTTTTTCAAACGAGCTCAGAATTCGACGAAACTGGCTTTGTTAGGACCGTATCGTCAAAACAAAGCTAGATTTATTTTTCTGGAATTTTTCGATTCAGTTTGTGGCCCTGGCAAATTGAAATGTACGTTCAAATTAAATATTTAATGTTTTATATTTTAATTTGAAAAATAACTGACCGTAACAGTCGAATTGGCCAACGAAACATATCCCATTGTGTCTGGAATGGGGGTATTTAGCTAGGGGCGACAGTCGTTGGGTTTGATTTCGAGTCCGTTTGTGAAAACACTATTTAAAAATTTCCTATATAGCTTCGACCAATAGGAATTTTTCTTTAAAAAAAAATCGAAAACCCTAGCCGCCTTAGCCGATTTCGACGGTTCCACGAGCTCAAACCTTCTCCTCCATTTTCCGACCGCCACAGGCGACGCTAAGTCGCGCCACCATCCCAGTTCGACTCGCCTTCGCCTCCTCTCCACATCCGACCAAACGCCGCCCTCCACCTTCGCCTGAATCGCCTAAACGACGTCGAGGAAGTCATCGACTTCCCAGCGCCGCGCCGCCTTCCTCCGACCACCGAAGGGAACCGCACCACCACCGACAGGGAGCTGGTTCATAGCTCTTCCACGTGGCACTACCTGATCGAAGCAACAATCGATGGATTTCATGGATTTTGCTAACCTAGTTTTGAATCAAAAATAAAGGTATAACCTTTATTATTCAGAAATGAAAATAACATTATAAAGCATTGCAAACTTTGAAAAATAATATCTTTTTCGTTCTTTAACGAAATTTGATGAAACAGGAGACACTGTAACCGCAAGGAGGCTCTCTACATTCTAGAAGAAGCCGCGGATTTTTCTGATCTTCCTACGATTTTTAGCACTGCAATAACCAATGTGAGGAATCTAAACTGAATTGTGTGAATGGAATCGCGTTGTATAAATTATATAAGCGAAGTGTAAATTATATACGCATTGTATACCTCATGTACATGTGTTGTATAAGTTATATTAGCGATGTATAAATTATACAAGCGTTGAATGAAACATATATGCTTTGAATTGTGATGAAATGCAAGTGAATTATAATATATATATATATATATATATATATATATATATGCTCCCCTAGTCCACAGACCATAGACGATATTTATTGCTTGTGATTGACGTGATATTATATGGTATGATGAATGGTTGGAAATAATTGTTTGTGGTTGATATTGTGGTTGAAAAATACCTTTGTGGTTGAAAAATACCCTCTTGTGGTTGAAACAAATTAGAATAGGATTGTGGAATTGAAAATAAAACATGCCGCCTGCGTGCGAATTAGATGCATGATCCCCATTGTAAAAAACCACGAGGTTTTAAGGTAGAGCGAGGAGCCGTACTAGGGACAGTCCCGGTTTTAACTACCCTGCCGTTATGCTGCCGAAATTTTCTGAAATATACACGTGTTAGAATAATTTTCATTCGTTGAATTAAATTACATATGTTGAAATGCTAAAAATATTCATGTGTTGAGTTGAAATTCATTCGTTGAATCAAAATTCATGTGTTGAATATTGTTTGAATTTAAAAAAATAGTTTTAGCGATAAAAATCACATTTTCATATATATACAAACTATATAGAATATTCATGTTTTGAGTTGAAATTCATTTGTTGAATCAAAATTCATGTGTTGAATATTATTTGAACTTAAACAAATAGTTTTAGCGATAAAAATCACATTTTCATATATATACAAACTATATAGAATATTCATGTGTTGAGTTGAAATTCATTCGTTGAATCAAAATTCATGTGTTGAATATTATTTGAATTTAAACAAATAGCTTTAGCGATAAAAATCACACACACACACACACACACACACACACACACACATATATATATATTCAAACTATAGCGAATATTCATGTGTTGAGTTGAAATTCATTTGTTGAATCAAAATTCATGTGTTGAATATTGTTTGAATTTAAACAAATAGCTTTAGCGATAAAAATCACATTTAGATATATATTCAAACTATAGCGAATATTCATGTGTTGAGTTGAAATTCATTCGTTGAATCAAAATTCATGTGTTGAATATTATTTGAATTTAAACAAATAGTTTTAGCGATAAAAATCACATTTTCATATATATACAAACTATATAAAATATTCATGTGTTGAATCGAAATTCGTTCGTTGAGTTGAAATTCATGTGTTGAATATTATCGTATTTTAAAATAAAATGAATAGACAATAAAAACTACATTTTTATTGTGAATATGAAAGGTTAAAAATGTTCACGAGTTGAATAAATATTTTTGATGATAAAAAATATTTCTTTTATCATGTATACGCTTTGATAAAAATACACACGTGTTGAAATAAATAATAGTTTGCTAGAAATATTATTATTGGCTTTGTTCTGCATATACATACATGTGTTGAACAGGAAAAATGGATTAGCTGTAGAGTAAAGAAATTATTTGCGTGCCCGACAAATAGGTAAACCTTGATGAGATGGCTGCGCAATTTTATTTTTATATCAACTCCTGTGAATGCCATTGGATGCGGAGTGCTAGTTATTCTGAGTGAAATAATAAATATCGCCATAGGATAGTAACAATTAATTTTGAACTACACTACATGGCATACTTCATCATATTCCACATAAGCAATTGGAGCTTGTGAGACGAGGTGAAAGATTTACCATACGAGCGAGAGGCTTGTATGGCGATGAATATATACTACAGGTTGAACTGATGACTGTTATGGACCATATAAAATATAACGATAAATCGCCAGATTAATAAAAACCCCACACGGGTCTAGAGTTGACAATAATCACGTCTCTCTAGTTATTAGATACGACACATGGACTATTTATTTCCACACGGAAACGGGGTGACGAGAATTTATTCTCTGGAGTGATTATCTATACATGCTCCCCCGTAAACACCAGAATATATCACTATAAATATGTGGATGCTTTTTAGGATTTATTGGGTACCTAACACGGCCCAATAAATTTCCAAACCCCTCCCCGTACAAAGGAGGTTATGGCAAAAAAATTCGAAATATTAAGGCGTTAGTGAAATATTTGAAGTGAAAACGAAGTTGAAAATATAGAATGAACTATAGTTGGAATTATAGAATGAAATATATTTATATATATAAATATAAATATAATTAAAAGGAATCGAAGCCGTGCAGTTTGTGTTTCGGAATCGTAATTTGAAACGATTAGTACGAGAAATCCGACCAACGGATTTTCCCAAAACCGCAACTGCTGGGTTCGCCTTGGAAATATCTTCCCAACGGCACCAACCTTGAAGAAATCCAACGGTTGGATTGTCCGGAATGTTTAATTCAAATCTAAAGAAAAATAGTGCCAGAATCGTTTATATTTATATATAAATATAAATATAATTAAATTAAATCGAATAACGACGCTGTAGTTCAAATTTTGAAACCGTAACTTCAAACGACTAGTGTGGGAGATCCGACCGTCGGATTTTCATGAAACTTGAACCATTGGGTTCGCTTTGGGAATATCTTCCCACTGATATAGACTTTGTAGAAATCCAACGGTTAGATTTTCCGATATGTGTAAAACAAATTAAGGGAAAAACAACGCCAGTGCCACGGCACGACCTGAAACGTCGTTTAATTAAATATGGCCATTTTTAAATAAATAAAAATGGCGAAAAATCGTTATAAAATATTATAAGCAACATAGATTGCAAATAAACCAATTGGGCTTGAATTGTTTGATATTTGATGGTTGTATGTGTTTGACACGAAAATAACACTAAAGAACTGAAAGATGGATGTCGAATAATATAACCATGGAAAGAATCGATTTAAATTCTAATTACGTGAATTATTTGAAAAGGCCGAGCTAACCCTCATTTCAAATAATTTATCGAGCGATTCGAATTGGATAATGCAAAGACGATTCAAGACCGACGATCTTCGTATCGGTTGGATGGGCGCTGCTGAGGTTCCTGACCGGAGTAGCTACCGGAAAGGGACGGAAGTAGTAGCCGTCTGAACGTATGTGTTGATTGTACGGATATACGAGGAATTGACGCCTCCGGTTTCGTTCAGACCCAGAACGGACTTGTAAATGGACTGTGTGTCTGACATTGGATTTTGTTCTCTACTGATTAATCTCTGTTAAATATATATCTGTTTGGCGGCGGAAAATTTATTCTTTTGCTTAACGCCCTTCTCTGAGATGTACGAGCTCAGAGGTTATATATCGATGGAAATCAATTGTGTGGAGTGGACTGCCTATGTGGCATGCCAAGATGTTGTGATCAAGACTTCTGTTGCAAAGCAAAGTCTTGTGGATGATGATCAAAGCACGGTCTACGTGGCCTGGCTTTGTGTATGGCGTGGATTCGCGAGCCTCACACCTCGGTATGAGTTAAAAACGGGATACGGACTGCAGGGAGAGCACGACGTTTCTTTCTAGCTATGGTGGTGTCAGTGACTTACCAGCCCTGACATATATATCTACTTTTCACCTTTGTGGTTGTTGGAATGCGAGGCGCCTCGATTATAGATCTGTAAGGACCGGGAAACGTGTGTTCAGGAATTGCCAATCCTCAAACGTAAGAGAGGACCGACCCTGAAGCATCCAGGGGTTACCCAGAGTGTGTAGTCCCAAGGCATTTGCTAGAATGTCTCGAAGCGGAGAGGAGCATGCCCCTTGCCTCGACTCATGACAGAAATCCAATTTCCAATACGAAATAACGGACTCGATTGTAGAACTAGTATGGCGACATAGTAGATGGTAGCTATGCCGCCTATGATTGATATTTATGATGCTATTCGCCTTTGAATCATATATGCACTAGTAATAATATCAATTGATTTTGCTTTATACGTATCAAGCATATTTGGCCATTATAAGGTAAAACTTTATCCTCCGGCTTGCGTTGCATTGTGTGATGGGACTTGAGTCTTATAATGGCTTCATTCTTCTTAAAAGCATTGCGTTGTTTTAAAGAATTTACTTTGTTTTAAATGCACTAGCAATCACTGGAGTAAACCCGTTCCGCGAAAGTGGCGTGGTCCTATGATTTGCTATTACTGTTGTTTAATTGTTAAATAGATTCCTCATACCAGTCCCCATGACTGACTCGTTGTTTGTTTAACTTTGCAAACGCGGGTGCCCTTATTTTCACACGGGCAGCCTAGTTCACAGGTGACAGGTTGTTTTTGGCTCTGCACTGTTGCATAGAGTGCATTTTGGCTCATGGCGAGTCTGACTTCACAGAGACGACTTTGACATTTTCCGCCATTACTGTACTTATATTATGATTCCGCCACGGGCGATGCAGACTGATTTACTTTCCGTACTTCTTATTGTATGTATATGTACCGCCTTCGGCGATGTAGACTGATACCCTTATTATGTCTCACTGCATGTATGTATTCCGCCTCTGGCGATGATGACTGATCACTCCCCTTTTATTTACTAAGTTATATCCTACGCTATGCTATTCTGATGTTGTTACATGTTGTGATTCCGCTGTCATATCAATGTAAAGTTATTCTATTTATTGTTTTGCTATTATCTGTACTCTTCTATGATGATTAATGTGTTATATTCCAATGATTATCCTTAATACCGCCCCTCGGATTTTGGGATTGTCACAGTTGGTATCAGAGCTTTGGTTAACCTTAGTTCCGGGATCTAACACATTAAACACCTCGTCAGAATAGAATCAGTAGTGTTCTAAGGCGAGTAGCTCATTAGAGATAGGATTAGCAATGTCCTAGAATGAGCTAAGCAGATTAGCAAAACAATTTGATCAGTACATCATTATCTTTCCTTATGTTCCCTTGCTTTATCATATATGAAAATTATCAAATCTGTGAGCTTGACTCTTTTCTTGCTTATACAGTACTCTTTCTGATGGCTACACGAGCAGCAGCAGCTAGAGGAGGCCGTGGAGGCCGAGCAGGAGTAGCAGGAGGACGGGGTAATATCCCCGTAGTTGAGGGAGGCGCTATTGTCCAGCCACCAGCACCCGAGGACTTCGAGCTAGACAGAGTAGCGAAGAGGTATAGGAACCTTGGGGGAAAACCCTTTTCTGGCACTGGTACAGTGACAGAGGCTATTGCTTGGTTGAAGACCTGTGAAAAGATCTTTGAAGGCATGGGTTTAGGAACCAACAACAAAGCACGACTAGGTATTTGGCTCCTACAGGAGGAAGCATAGCTGTGGTGGGATGCCATCACCTCAGAAGATGCAGCAGGTACCGTCAGGACCTGGGAGCAATTCAAAACCATGTTCAACGAGAAGTTTGTACCTGAACAGGCCCTAGAGAGGATGCGAGAGCAGTTTGCTAATCTCCAGCAAGGAGATCTCTCTATCCAGGATTACCTCAATAAATTCACCCAATTGTCGCGCTATGCCCCAGAGCTTATTATGACCAACAAAGCAAAGAACAAGAGATTTATATTTGGGCTAAAGCGCAAGTACCATGATAGAGCCATGAGCAACATCAAACTCTCCTTCTCAGAATTGGTAGAAATGGCTTGCAATTATGAAGATATGGATGAAAGGCACGCCAGCCAAGATCGCGCCAAAAGGCAAGCTGGAAATAAGCGCAAGGCTTCAGCAGATCAGCCCGAGTCTAGCATTACAGCGGCCGATACTCAGAAACCTGGAAAGATCCCCAAAGGAAATTGCTACAACTGCGGGGAGCCAGGTCATTTTTCTAATGTGTGCAAAGCCCCGAGGAAGCCAAAGGCAAATCCAGACTCAGCCGAATGCTACAACTGCCATAAGAAGGGGCACTATAGCAGGAATTGTCCTCTGAAGCAGAATGCACAAGTGGCTCATGTGTATGACGGGAAGGCCCCGCCAGCTACCACCGATGGATCAGGTAAACCCGACGTCTTGGGAGGTACCCTTACCATTAAAAATATTCCTGTTTCTGTACTTTTTGATAATGGTGCATCACGTAGCTTCATTTCTGGTAACATCGTTCATAAGTTAAAATTGAAACGAAGAAAACTTAAAGAACCAATTAAAGTTCAAAACCCGATAGGAGGTTCTGTTAGTCTCAGTTCATACTGTAGAGTGCCAGTCTCTTATTCTTGCTATAAGTTCTCTTTTGATTCGATTGTCATGGACCTTTCCGAATTTGATATTATTCTGGGACTTGACTGGTTGACAAAATTTAAGGCCGAAGTTAGATGTGCCGAGAGAATCATTAAAGTCGAAACGAAGCTTGGGCCTATATATATACCATGTCATGGCTCAGAAATTAATAGAACAGAATTTTGGTCTTCTTTAGAAGTTACTCCCCCTTCATTAGAGAAGATACCGGTCGTTAAAAACTATGCGGATGTGTTTGAAGAAGTAGAAAACTTACCACTGCAAAGAGAAATTGAATTCAGGATAGATTTAATTCCTAACGCCCGACCAGTAGTACATCCAATTAGAAGGATGGCCCAGAAAGAAAAAGAAGAGTTAGGTAGTCAAACCCGAGAATTGCTCTGGAAAGGTCTGATAAGACCGAGCTTTTCAGCTTGGGGAGCAGCAGTAGTATTTATCCCGAAGTCAGACGGTACTCTAAGACTTTGTGTTGATTACCGAGATCTCAATAAGCAGACACTGAAGAACAAATATCCCTTGCCCCGAATAGACGATCTGTTAGATCAATTAAATGGAGCAACAATATTCTCCAGAATGGACCTAGCTATAGGTTTCCACCAATTACGTATAGCCGAAGACTGTGTTCCTTTGACAGCCTTCAGGGGTCCCGATTTATTCTACGAATGGTTAGTAATGCCGTTCGGCTTGTGTAATGCTCCGGAGTACTTCGTCGATCTTATGAATAGAGTGTTCCGTGGTGTGTTGAATAAATTTGTTCTAGTCTTCATCGATGACATTTTAATCTACTCCAAGTCGGAAGACGAACATGCAAAACATTTAGAAAAAGTGTTGAAAATTCTAAGGAGAAATATCTTGAAAGCTAAATTTTCTAAGTGTGTCTTCTGGCAGGACGAAGTTAAGTTCCTAGGCCATGTAGTATCAAAAGATGGGATTGCTGTAGACCCAAGCAAAATTACAGCAATTCAGAACTGGAAACAACCTACTACCCCCACTGAAGTTCGAAGTTTCCTTGGATTGGCCAGTTACTATCGGAAATTCATTCAGGATTTTTCAAAGATATCTGGTGTATTGACAAAGCTTACAAAGAAGCATGAGAAATTCAAATGGACTCCCGAATGCGAAGAAGCTTTCCAGGAACTGAAACAGAAGTTGACAACTGCTCCAGTATTGACAATAATAGAAGGCAACCAAGACCTGACTGTATGGACAGATGCTTCTATTAGAGGGCTAGGCGCAGTATTAATGCAAAAAGGCCAAGTGGTCGCTTATGCCAGCCGTCAGCTGAAGCCACATGAAAGAAACTATGCAACTCATGATCTTGAGTTATTAGCTATCGTGTTTGCTTTAAGAATCTGGAGGCATTATTTATTGGGCGAGAAGTTCGAACTATTCACGGATCATCAATCCTTGAAATATCTATTCACTCAGAAAGATCTAAATTTGAGACAACAACGTTGGTTAGAAATCCTTGCAGCATACGATTTTGAAATTCTATACGCTCCAGGGAAATCCAATGTTGTAGCAAACGCGCTTAGCAGAAAGAATGAAATCATCGCCAGTTTTGTCATCACGTCTTCCTTAATAGACAGGATCTCGACCCTTCAGAAAGACGATGAATTTATTCAAAGAGTCGGTCAGAGAGTCAAAGGAGGTGAATCCACAGGTTTCCGACTCGATGACAAAGGAGTTCTTAGATTAAAGGGCAGAATTTGCATCCCAAACCTTCCTGAGCTCAGAAGAGAAATACTTGATGAGTGCCACAAGTCCAAATTAAGTATTCATCCCGGTGTGAGAAAAATGTATAACGATATCAAACGAACATTCTGGTGGAGAGCTTTGAAAAGAGATATTTCATTATATGTTAGTAGATGCCCCACTTGTCACCTAGTTAAGAGCGATCAGCAGAAATTAGCTGGACTATTACAACCATTAGAAATTCCAGGATGGAAGTGGGAGCAAATTTCGATGGATTTCATTGATGGCTTGCCTCGAACTAAAAAAGGAAATGACAGTATATGGGTAATCATAGATCGCTTCACGAAGACTGCCCATTTCATACCCGTCCGATCCAACAGAACGGCTCAAAGTTTAGCACAGATTTACTTCAAAGAAATAGTTAAACTACATGGAGTGCTGCTCAATATAGTCAATGATAGAGATCCCCTGTTTTCTAGCAAATTCTGGGAAGCAATCTAGACAGAATTGGGATCCAAGTTGAATCTAAGCACCGCTTATCACCCTCAGACAGACGGCCAAACTGAGCGGGTGAATAGAATTCTAGAAGATTTACTGCGAGCTTGCGTTATTGATTTTGGAGGCTCATGGGAAGATCACTTACATTTAGCCGAATTCTCTTACAACAATAGCTATCAAGCAAGTTTGGGAATGTCTCCATTTGAAGCATTATATGGTAGACCGTGCAGATCTCCCACATGTTGGGTAGAACCTGGCAACAGACTTGTGTTAGGGCCTGATATGATTCAAGAGGCATCGGATAAAGTCGATTTCATTAAGAAGCGACTGAAAACCACACAGAGCCAACAGAAAAGTTATGCTGATGAGAGAAGAAGAGATTTATCATTTGCCGTTGGCGATTATGTTTATTTAAGAGTATCTCCAATGCGAGGAGTAATCAGATTTGGCAAGACTGGGAAGTTGGCACCGAGATTTATTGGTCCCTTTCCTATACTTGAACGGATTGGAACTCTTGCATATAGGGTTTCATTACCTGATTGGTTGCCTGGTGTACATGATGTGTTCCACGTGTCTCAAATCAGAAAACATGTTCATGATCCAGATCTTGTTGTAGAAGAAGCAGCGCAACAGGATATAGACATAACTCCAGAATTAGCGCTCAGAAGAGAGCCATTAAAGATAGTTGGCAAAGAAACTAGAGAGCTAAGGAGCAAAAAGATTCATTTAGTCAAAGTGCAGTGGAGTAGTGATCCTAGAGACTGTACTTGGGAAACTGAGGAAAGCATTAGACAAGCCTATCCCAAATGCAGAGTGGACATCTCTGACTAACTCCGGTGCAAGGTACCTTTACAATACTTTGCATTTACATTTTATTTCCTACTTAGCTGTTATTTCCTTTTCGAGGACGAAAAGTTTTAAGTGGGGGAGATTGTAATAACCTGGAAAATGTGAACCAATTTAAAATTTTTAAAATTGGTTAATACCAAAGAATTTGAATAGTTGAAATAGCATATTTTAAAAAAAGAAAGAATTGGGTATAGTATTGCAGTTTGAAATTTTGAATACAAACTTTGTCTGACAGTACCGGGTGGAAAATATAACGGATTTTAGCAAAACTGAAAATATTTAAATCTGTTTATGAATATCTTTCTAAGGAATCTGAAAAATCGAAGTTTCATAGCGGGAATCAAAAGTTATGGCCAAATGAATTTTTAGAAAGGTCGCTATATAGCATATATAGCCCTTGAAAATTGATATTTTGCATACGACCTCGGAATTCGACGAAACCACTTTTGTTGGGTCCGGGATGTCAAATAATTGCTAAGTTTCAAATTTCATAATTTTTGAAGCTAGTATGTGAGCGGGGCAAAAGAAAATGTGATTGGTCAATTTCTGTTAAAATAGGTCGACCTAAAAATGGCCGTTTTTCAAACGAGCTCAGAATTCGACGAAACTGGTTTTGTTAGGACCGTATCGTCAAAACAAAGCTAGATTTATTTTCTGGAATTTTTCGATTCAGTTTGTGGCCCTGGCAAATTGAAATGTACGTTCAAATTAAATATTGAATGTTTTATATTTTAATTTGAAAAATAACTGACAGTAACAGTCGAATTGGCCAACGAAACATACCTCATTGTGTCCGGAATGGGGGTATTTAGCTAGGGGCGATAGTTGTTGGGTTTGATTTCGAGTCCGTTTGTGAAAACACTATTTAAAAATTTCCAATATAGCTTCGACCAATAGGAATTTTTCTTTAAAAAAAAATCGAAAACCCTAGCCTCCTTAGCCGATTTCGACGGTTCCACGAGCTCGAACCTTCTCCTCCATTTTCCGACCGCCACAGGCGACGCTAAGCCGCGTCACCACCCCAGTTCGACTCGCCTTCGCCTCCTCTCCACATCCGACCAAACGCCGCCCTCCACCTTCGCCGGAATCGCCTGAACGACGTCGAGGAAGTCGTCGACTTCCCAGCGCCGCGCCACCTTCCTCCGACCACCGAAGGGAACCGCACCACCACCAACAGGGAGCTGGTTCGTAGCTCTTCCACGTGGCACTACCTGATCGAAGCAACAATCGACGGATTTCACGGATTTTGCTAACCTAGTTTTGAATCAAAAATAAAGGTACGACCTTTATTATTCAGAAATGAAAATAACACTATAAAGCATTGCAAACTTTGAAAAATAATATCTTTTTCGTTCTTTAACAAAATTTGATGAAACAGGAGACACCGTAACCGCAAGGAGGCTCTCTACATTCTAGAAGAAGCCGCGGGTTTTTCTGATCTTCCTTCGATTTTTAGCACTGCAATAACCAATGTGAGGAATCTAAACTAAATTGTGTGAATGGAATCGCGTTGTATAGATTATATAAGCGAAGTGTAAATTATATACGCATTGTATACCTCTTGTACATGTGTTGTATAAGTTATATTAGCGATGTATAAATTATACAAGTGTTGAATGAAACATATATGCTTTGAATTGTGATGAAATGCAAGTGAATTATAATATATATATATATATATATACATACTCCCCTCGTCCACAGACCATGGACGATATTTATTGCTTGTGATTGACGTGATATTATATGGTATGACGAATGGTTGGAAATAATTGTTTATGGTTGAAAAATACCTTTATGGTTGAAAAATACCCTCTTGTGGTTGAAACAAATTAGAATAGGATTGTGGAATTGAAAATAAAACATGCCGCCTGCGTGCGAATTAGATGCATGATCCCCATTGTCAAAAACCGCGAGGTTTTAAGGTAGAGCGAGGAGCCGTACTATGGACGGTCCCGGTTTTAACTACCCTGCCGTTATGCTGCCGAAATTTTCTGAAATATACATGTGTTAGAATAATTTTCATTCGTTGAATTAAATTACATATGTTGAAATGCTAAAAATATTCATGTGTTGAGTTGAAATTCATTCGTTGAATCAAAATTCATGTGTAGAATATTATTTGAATTTAAACAAATAGTTTTAGCGATAAAAATCACATTTTCATATATACACAAACTATATAGAATATTCATGTGTTGAGTTGAAATTCATTCGTTGAATCAAAATTCATGTGTTGAATATTATTTGTATTTAAACAAATAGTTTTAGCGATAAAAATCACATTTTCATATATATACAAACTATATAGAATATTCATGTGTTGAGTTGAAATTCATTCGTTGAATCAAAATTCATGTGTTGAATATTATTTGAATTTAAACAAATAGCTTTAGCGATAAAAATCACATTTATATATATATTCAAACTATAGCGAATATTCATGTGTTGAGTTGAAATTCATTCGTTGAATCAAAATTCATGTGTTGAATATTATTTGAATTTAAACAAATAGCTTTAGCGATAAAAATCACATTTATATATATATTCAAACTATAGCGAATATTCATGTGTTGAGTTGAAATTCATTCATTGAATCAAAATTCATGTGTTGAATATTATTTGAATTTAAACAAATAGTTTTAGCGATAAAAATCACATTTTCATATATATACAAACTATATAAAATATTCATGTGTTGAATCAAAATTCGTTCGTCGAGTTGAAATTCATGTGTTGAATATTATCGTATTTTAAAATAAAATGAATAGACAATAAAAACTACATTTTTATTGTGAATATGAAAGGTTAAAAACGTTCACGTGTTGAATAAATATTTTTGATGATAAAAAATATTTCTTTTATCATGTATACGCTTTGATAAAAATACACACGTGTTGAAATAAATAATAGTTTGCTAGAAATATTATTATTGGCTTTGTTCTGCATATACATACATGTGTTGAACAGGAAAAATAGATTAGCTGTAGAGTAAAGAAATTATTTGCGTGCCCGACAAATAGGTAAACCTTGATGAGTTGGCTGCGCAATTTTATTTTTATATCAACTCCTGTGAATGCCATTGGATGCAGAGTGCTGGTTATTCTGTGTGAAATAATAAATATCGCCATAGGATAGTAACAATTAATTTTGAACTACACTACATGGCATACTTCTTGACGATAGGCATACTTCATCATATTCCACATAAGCAATTGGAGCTTATGTGACGAGGTGGAAGATTTACCATACGAGCGAGAGGCTTGTATGGCGATGACTATATACTACAGGTTGAACTGATGACTGTTATGGACCATATAAAATATAACGATAAATCGCCAGATTAATAAAAACCCCACACGGGTCTAGAGTTGACTATAATCACGTCTCTCTAGTTATTAGATATGGCACATGGACTATTTATTTCCACACGGAAACGGGGTGACGAGAATTTATTCTCTGGAGTGATTATCTATACATGCTCCCCCGTAAACACCAGAATATATCACTATAAATATGTGGATGCTTTTTAGGATTTATTGGGTACCTAACACGGCCCAATAAATTTCCAAACCCCTCCCCGTACAAAGGAGGTTATGGCGAAATTTTTCGAAATATTAAGGCGTTAGTGAAATATTTGAAGTGAAAACGAAGTTAAAAATATAGAATGAACTATAGTTGGAATTATAGAATGAACTATATATATATAAATATAAATATAATTAGAAGGAATCGAAGCCGTGCAGTTCGTGTTTTGGAATCGTAATTTGAAACGATTAGTACGAGAAATCCGACCATTGGATTTTCCCAAAACCGCAACTGCTGGGTTCGCCTTGGAAATATCTTCCCAACGAAACCAACCTTGAAGAAATCCAACAGTTGGATTGTCCGGAATGTTTAATTCAAATCTAAAGAAAAACAGCGCCAGAATCGTTTATATTTATATATAAATATAAATATAATTAAATTAAATCGAATAACGACGCTGCATTTCGAATTTTGAAACCGTAACTTGAAACGACTAGTGTGGGAGATCCAACCATCGGATTTTCACGAAACTGGAACCATTGGGTTCGCTTTGGGAATATCTTCCCATTGATATAGACTTTGTAGAAATCCAACGGTTAGATTTTCCGATATGTGGAAAACAAATTAGGGAAAAACAACGCTAGTGCCACGGCACGACCTGAAACGTCGTTTAATTAAATATGGCCATTTTTAAATAAATAAAAATGGCGAAAAATCGTTACAAAATATTATAAGCAACATAGATTGCAAATAAACCAATTGGGCTTGAATTGTTTGATATTTGATGGTTGTATGTGTTTGACACGAAAATAACACTAAAGAACTGAAAGATGGATGTCGAATAATATAACCATGGAAAGAATCGATTTAAATTCTAATTACGTGAATTATTTGAAAAGGCCGAGCTAACCCTCATTTCAAATAATTTATCGAGCGATTCGAATTGGATAATGCAAAGACAATTCAAGACCGACGATCTTCGTATCGGTTGGATGGGCGCTGCTGAGGTTCCTGACCGGAGTAGCTACCGAAAAGGGACGGAAGTAGTAGCCGTCTGAACGTATGTGTTGATTGTACAGATATACGAGGAATTGACGCCTCCGGTTTTGTTCAGACCCAGAACGGACTTGTAAATGGACTGTGTGTCTGACATTGGATTTTGTTCTCTACTGATTGATCTCTGTTAAATATATATCTGTTTGGCGGCGGAGAATTTATTCTTTTGCTTAACGTCCTTCTCTGAGACGTACGAGCTCAGAGGTTATATATCGATGGAAATCAATCGTATGGAGTGGACTGCCTATGTGGCATGCCAAGATGCTGTGATCAAGGCTTCTGTTGCAAAGCAAAGTCTTGTGGATGATGATCAAAGCACGGTCTACGTGGCCTGGCTTTGTGTATGGCGTGGATTCGCGAGCCTCACACCTCGGTATGAGTTAAAAACGGGATACGGACTGCAGGGAGAGCACGACGTTTCTTTCTAGCTATGGTGGTGTCAGTGACTTACCAGCCCTGACATATATATATCTACTTTTCACCTTTGTGGTTGTTGGAATGCGAGGCGCCTTGATTATAGGTCTGTAAGGACCGGGAAACGTGTGTTCAGCCCTGAAGCATCCAGGGGTTACTCAGAGTGTGTAGTCCCGAGGCATTTGCTAGAATATTTCGAAGCGGAGAGGAGCTTGCCCCTTGCCTCGACTCATGACGGAAATCCAATTTCCAATACGAAATAATGGACTCGATTGTAGAATTAGTATGGCAACATAGTAGATGGTAGCTATGCCGCCTATGATTGATATTTATGATGCTATTCGCCTTTGAATCATATATGCCCTAGTAATAATATCAATTGATTTTGCTTTATACGTATCAAGCATATTTGGCCATTATAAGGTAAAACTTTATCCTCCGGCTTGCGTTGCATTGTGTGATGGGACTTGAGTCTTATAATGGCTTCATTCTTCTTAAAAGCATTGCGTTGTTTTAAAGAATTTACTTTGTTTTAAATGCACTAGCAATCACTGGAGTAAACCCGTTCCGCGAAAGTGGCGTGGTCCTATGATTTGCTATTACTGTTGTTTAACTGTTAAATAGATTCCTCATACCAGTCCCCATGACTGACTCGTTGTTTGTTTCACTTTGCAAACGCGGGTGCCCTTATTTTCACACGGGCAGCCTAGTTCACAGGTGACAGGTTGTTTTTGTCTCTGCACTGTTGCATAGAGTGCATTTTGGCTCATGGCGTGGCTGATTTCACAGAGACGACTTTGACATTTTCCGCCATTACTGTACTTATATTATGATTCCGCCACGGGCGATGCAGACTGATTTACTTTCCGTACTTCTTATTGTATGTATATGTACCGCCTTCGGCGATGTAGACTGATACCCTTATTATGTCTTACTGCATGTATGTATTCCGCCTCTGGCGATGATGACTGATCACTCCCCTTTTATTTACCAAGTTATATCCTACACTATGCTATTCTGATGTTGTTACATGTTGTGATTCCGCTGTCATATCCATGTAAAGTTATTCTATTTATTGTTTTGCTATTATCTGTACTGTGCTATGATGAATAATGTGTTATATTCCAATGATTATCCTTAATACCGCCCCTCGGATTTTGGGATCGTCACAAGATTGGTCGAAAACGCCATCATATGGCGTAAATAACTTGTTGGAAGAGTTGCAGGAATCATGTAGTATTCCGTTCGTGACAAGCCCCCTCCCACGACCCAAATTCATTCGTGACCTAGGGTCCACGAACCGGACCAAGTGACCACCACGAGCCGTGGTGTAAGGAGGTATCATGAACCGGATCAAGGTGTGGGGCTCAATAAAAAACTTGAACCAGATCACGAGCCGGAAATCAGCACGAGCCACAAACAGTGGTGGGGTCTCACGAGCCAGACGAACCACGAACCGGGAGAAAGATGACCACGAGCTAGACCAAAGTGAGGCGTCACGAGCTGATGCTAGGAGGAGGACCACGAGCCAAACATGTATCACGAACCATAGTCACTTCATGGACTGACGAGGCACTTGGATGGCCACGAACTGGGTCCATATATGGTCCACGAGCCGACCATAGATCGCGAGTCCGAAGCACTATGACGAACCAATGTGGAGGAGCAAGAATATAATGAAGAGTCACAAACGGAAATGAAGACCAAAACCCAAGATGCAAAGTTAGTCCAAATGGGAAGTTTATACTCAGGATCCAGTTGGGAGTCAACGAGTTAACTTCATGGTTGAGCTTTGCTGTGGGACGTGTGCTAAGGAGTTGTCGACGTCCATAGCTTTGATTCACCATGTAAAGAATAATTTTAGGCTATGCATCAGTGTAGTGGAGTAGTCACTACTCCATGGGGTAGAGTGATCGTAGTAAGGCTATGAGCCAATGCAATGGAGTCATCATGACTTCATGGGGCAAAGTTGACATAGCAAAGGACTAATGGCTATGGATCAGTGCAGTGGTGTCATCATGACTCCATGGGGCAGAGTGATCATAGCAAAGGAATGGGTGGTCAAACAGTGGATATCGTATGCTTTACACTCTGAGTGAGAGATGTGAGGATGGTTACTGTTCTTGGTTGTTTACCATCACTATGACATGCACACCCCCTTCCCCGTTACCTTGACACCTTATGTTAGTGTTACCTTAGAGTAGTGTACATCTTGTTGTGCTAACTCTTTGGTTGCAGGTTCAGGTTCATGTATGGTTATGTATACCTGTTATTGTTCTGTTTTGATGCTTATCACTCATACCAAACTTTTGTATGGCCCAGAGTTTTATGTCTCTTCTTATTACTCTGGGTGCTCTTAAACGGGCAGACTAGAGATAGATCAGGTGAATATACATGAGTAGATGTACCGGAGAAGAGCAGGAGGCTTCCACGTATGATATACATATATATATATATATATAATCTCCCTGTGTTGTTGCTGGTCACTACTTTGGGCGTTAGTAGTGTACCTCTTTCTTTTGTTTTAGATATAGTATTTCAAAGTTGTAATAATGTTGGTTTGGATGATAAGCAGTATTTTGGATTTCCGCTGCTAATATGGTTTAGTTTTCAGCTTATGCACTGTCTCACCTGTTTTATGTCAAAGCTATGTTATTATTATATTTTATCCCATGCGCTCTGAGACATTCTACAGGTTCCTTGTTAGTTCAAATCCCTTTCTTTTCCTTTCTTTGGCGACTGTCCCATGCTAGTCGGGCATTAGCACAACACACTTTCATTGGAAATGTCGACTGGTGCGGGGCGGGATGTCACACTTGGTATCAGAGCTCTAGGTTGCGTAGTTAACCTAGGGGAAGACATCAGGGAGAGACTGTACACATATGTGAGAGTGCATATTTATGATATTTTGGTGTTTAAAAACTATATATATACACACACACTATTAGTATATCTGAGGATGGAGTCGCACTGCATTAGCACCACTGGATAGATGGTTAATCGTTTTCTCCTTACAGATTAAACGATGAGTCGATATACGAGGAATACCGGTAGAGGAGCCAATAATAGGAATGCTCCTTATATGAGGACGATGTTCACTGACTTCATGAGAGATGCTTAGGGATGTTCAGAGGGCAGTTCCTAATGCTGCCAACGGTGATGGTGCAGCCGTGCAGGTGCTTAGGGCCGATTTCGCCAAGCTCTGCAAGGATTATACTAGTCTTGGTGGGAAGCTGTTCCACAGAATGGAATCGGCTACGGAAGTTCAAGACTGGCTTGATAGCTATGAGCGCATCTTCGAGGATCTAAGAATCGAAGACGCGATGAAGAGGAAGCTAGCATCCCGTCAGCTGCAAGGACGGGCTATGAATTGGTGGAAGCTATTAAGGCAGCTACCCCTGAGGATGAAGTTACTTGGGATCAGTTCAAGGCCCGATTCAGTGAAAACTTTATCCCAACTACCCAGAAGTCATAGTTGTTTAGGAAGTTTTTGGAGCTTAAACAGAATGGTAGGGCAGTCTCGAAATATATTGCTGAGTTCGATACTTTATTGAAGTATGGATTATCCCTTATTGATACCCCCGAGAAGAAGAACGAGAAGTTTATAACAGGCTTAGATCAGTACTTGGGGGAAAGGCTTATAAACCATATTGATGAGACTTTTGAATCGATTGTTGGGAAAGCATTAAGATCAGAGAGCCTTTATCGTAAGCCCATGACTAAATTCGCCGTTGCATCTGCAGAGAGGTCAAAGCCGCAGGAAAGCGGTGGAGGCAAGAATAATTCTCAGAATAAAAGGAAGAAGAGTCAGACCAAGGATGGTCAGAAAAAGAAAGATAAGAAAGACGATGAGTGCTTTAGCTGCGGCAAGAAGGGTCATTTTGCTAAAAAAATGTCGAGCAAAGCCAGCGGACAGGACGTGCTTCAGTTGCGGCCAAGTGGGACATCAAATGGATAAATGTCCATAACCACTGAAAGAGAAGCAGATTGCGAAAGCATATGCTATTAATGTTTTTCCTTCTTCGTCGAATGCCCCAACTGCGGCGGAGAAAGGAAAGAATGTAGTCATTCAAGGTATGCTTTCTGTTTATGATGTTCCTATTCGAGTACTGTTTGATATTTGGGCTTCTCGTTACTTCATATCTAGTGACCTGATAGATAGGTCGGGATTGGAACTCGAGATCGTCAATAGACCTTTAGTGGTAACGAACCCGATTGGTGGTTCAACTATCTTTAGTATGATTTGCCGTAATGTGGTCTAATCGAGTCATGGATGTATGTTTGTTTATGATTGCTTTGTTTTGGGCTTTACTGGGTTTGGCATTATTTTGGGAGTCGATTGGCTCCAAAGAAATGGGGTGGTGGTAGACTGTGAGAAATTTTCGATGACTATTAGGGCGGATGATGGGCGGAGAGTACTATTTGGTGGCCTACCTAGTGATGGGGTGATGGCTAGTTTTCTAAATTCCCTCGACATGTCGCAGGATGAGTTAGCTGGAATTCCCATTGTTGGCCAGTATTCGGATATCTTCGAGGAAGTGACTAGACTTACACCACACCGAGAGATTGAGTTCTGTATTGATTTGGTGAAAGATGCCAGACCTATAGTGATGCCACATCGTCGTATGGCTCCAAGGGAGCAGCGAGAACTCGGGATGCAAGTAACCGATCTTTTGAATGAGGGATTTATCAGAAGAAGTGTCTCTAAGTGGGGAGTAACAGTTGTATTTGCCACTAAGGTAGATGGTTCCCTTCGATTGTTTGTAGACTATCGCGAGTTGAATAAGGTGACTAGGAAGAATAAGTATCCTCTTCCACGGATAGATGATTTGTTTGATCAACTGGAAGGAGAAAGAGTGTTCTCCCAGTTGGACCTCGCGACAGAGTTTCATCAGCTCCGAGTAGCAGCTGAGAGTATTCCTAAAATGGCATTTCGGACGCCGTATGGATTCTATGAGTAGTTGGTAATGCCATTCGGGTTGACCAACGCACCAACATATTTAGTGGATCTTATGAATAGAGTATTCTGAGATCAATTGAATAAGTTTGTTATTGTGTTCGTGGACGATATACTTGTTTATTCGAGGACAGAGGAAGAACACAAGGAAAATTTGAGAGTAGTGATGGAGCTATTGAGAAAACACCAATTGAAAGCAAAGTTTTCTAAGTGTCACTTCTGGAGGAGGGAAGTGAGATTCTTGGGCCATGTTGTTTCAGAGAATGGTATTGTCATGGACCCCGCGAAGGTGGCTACGGTACAAGATTGGTCTACGCCCAACAATGCAACAGATGTTAGAAGTGTCTTTGGATAAGCTGGATATTATCGTAAGTTTATCCAAGACTTCTCCAAGATAGCGGCACCGTTAACTCAGTTGACCAAGAAGAATCAAGCTTTCGGTTGGGACGAAAAGTGTGAAAATGTATTCAAGAGTCTAAATGAAACGTTGACGCTTGCGCCAGTGTTAGTCATTCCTAAAGGGAATGAAGAAATGATAGTATACACGGATGCATGTGGTGCCGGATTAGGTGTTGTGTTGATGCAAGGAGGTAGGGTAGTAGCTTACGTTAGTCAGCAACTGAAACCGCATGAGAAAAGATATCCTACCCATGATTTGGAATTGGCAGCGATCGTATTCACGTTGAAGATGTGGAGACATTATCTCTTGGGATAAAGATTCGAGTTGTTTACTAATCATAAATCATTAAAATATCTTTTCTCTCAGAAGGATCTAAACCTCTGGCAGTAGAGATCCCTATGATTTCAATATCGCATATACGCCAGGAAATGGCAATGCGGTAGCTGATGCATTGAGTAGAAGACATGCCAGTTTAGAGACTATGTTCCTTGAATGGAAGCAACTGGAGTATATCGCATGATATGATTTTAGACCTAAGTGCGAATTGGATCCAAAAATTTTAGCAAGTTTGACGATCAGACCCACTTTGATTAAGAGGATTGGTTCCAGTCAGAGGGACGATCCTAACCTACTGGAAATCATCTCTAAGTTAGAGATGGGTATCGACAAGGAGATGAACAAGTATGGCTTGATCGAAATGGATGGCTTAGAAAGAAGGGGAGACTAGTTGTACCCAATGTAAATGGATTGAGAGATGAAGTGCTTATAGAATGTCATCACTCGAAATTGACTATACATCCCGGTGGTAATAAAATATATCGGGACATGAAGCTGACCTACTACTGAGAAGGGAAGAAAAGAGACGTCGGGAAGTTTATATCCAGATGCATGAATTGGCAGCTAGTTAAAGTTGAGCAAATGAAACCTAGTGGTTTGTTGCAACCATTAGAAATTCCAAAATGGAAATGGAAACAAGTATCAATGGATTTCATTGATGGGTTACCAAGGACTAGATCGGACCATGATAGCATTTGGGTGATTGTGGACCGATTGACCAAGAGTGCAAGGTTTATACCCGTCAAGTTGAATAGAACAACAACTAAGTTAACAGAACTGTATATGAAGTGGGTAGTGAGATTTCATAGAGTACCTAAAGGCATTGTAAGTGATCAAGATCCGTTGTTCCCTAGTGGATTTTGGAAGAGCTTACAAGAGGCTGTAGGATCAGAATTACATCTCAGTACCGCTTACCATCTTCAAACCGACGGTCAGACAGAGAGGGTGAATCGTATATTGGAGGATCTCTTGAGAGCTTTTATATTGAATTTTGGAGGGTTATGGGATGATCTTTTGCATCTGGTTGAATTCGCATATAATAATAGTTATCATTCCAGTATTAGTATGGCTCCATTTGAAGCTTTGTACGGAAGACCGTGCAACTCACCATCATGTTGGTTAGAAACCTATGAGAAGTTTGTGCTTGGGCCAGATGTAATAAGAGAAATTTCAGACAAGATCAAGGTTATCCAACAGCGAATAAAGGCTGCCCAAGATAGGCAGAAGATTTATGCTGATAAGAGGAGAAGAGATCTAAAATTCTCCATTGGCGACTTGGTGTTTGTCAATATTTCTCCGTTAAAGAGCATGATTCGATTTGGCAGGAGAGGCAAGTTAGCACCAATATTTGTTGGTCCATTCCCAGTTCTCGAGCAAGTTGGGAATTTGGCATATAAAGTTGAATTACCTAACAAGATGGCAGGAGTTCACAACGTATTCCATGTTTCGCAGTTAAGGAAGTTCGTGCACGACCCCGATATGACTATTTCACCGGATCAGTTTGATGACATTGAAGTAGAACCCGAGGCGATTGGGAACCGCAAGCCGATTCGTATTGTCGAGCATGATATGAAACAACTTCGAAGGAAGGCGGTGAAACTGGTCAAGGTTCAGTGGGGCAAGAATGAAAATGACTGTACTTAGGAAACAAAGGAGAGCATAAGGGAATCGTATCCAGAACTCTTTTCCTAGTAAGATTTTAAATTGCGATTTAGTTATTCCGCATGCCAGGATAGACATGATGTGTTTGTAATGTATGTCTGATTGTTTGTAAATGATTGATACGCATGCGGGACCCATTGCTGTTTCTTAGTTAAGGAATTTCGGGGACGAAATTTCTTAAAGCGGGGAGAATGTAATGACCCACATTCTACGCTCGGAGGGTCGTTGAATATTTATTTCATTTTTGTTTGAGGTCGTATGGTCGTATAACTTTGGGGAGCGACTATTGGGGTCATTTCCAATGTTCAGGATTTTTGCCGATTTTTAAATGACCGTTTTACCCCTATCTGATCTTGTTTCGGCTATAACTTTTGATTGGTAAGGAGTTTTAACCTGAAACCACTTCCATTGGATTCAGATGATGGTTTACATTTCCGTAGAGTGGTCATATTAGCCAAACGGACTCACCATTTGGGAGATATGGCTGAAACAAGATTAAGAAGGTGAAAAACTTCTCGAGTGGACTGATTAAGGTAGCAAATGGGCCCATAACCCATTTCGGGATTAGGGTTATGGGGAGGCTGAAATGAGTTAGGTTATCATTCTATTTCAGTTTTCTGGCTGCCATTTACCCCTTAGAAACCCTAACAATGGACTCCACCTTCTAATTTCATCCCAAATCGCTCTCTAATCAAAGATTAAGCTAATCTACATTAAATCAAGGAGAAATAGAACCAAATTAGAGTCAAAGGCTACTGTGTGAATTGGAATTCGTGTCATTTAAAGAATCACTTCAGATTTGAATTTATATTTTGGCTAAGGTGAGTGATTGCAATTGTTTTCACTAATACGGCTAATTAGAGGTGATTAGTGATAATTAGCGAAATTAAGCATTATTAAATTCTGAAAAAATATTCATAAATTTCGAAATATTATTTTAGGCCTTTGTTAGAAATTTGGGTTAATTTGGTTAAGTTTTCCTAAACCTACTGTTAGTTGTTGTTAAACATGATTATGGGGAAAACAAGGGTTTTTGGGTATGTTTGATCCATTTTACATGCTATAATTTTTGTTTTCGTTTTTATGGTCGATTATACATGTTTCTATGACTGTTTGGAATGTTTTTTTATTGTCTAAAACTATTAGATTGGTCGAAAACGCCATCATATGGCGTAAATAGCTTGCTGGAAGAGTTGCAGAAATCATGCAGTATTCCGTTCGTGACAAGCCTCCTCCCACGACCTAAATCCATTCGTGACCTAGGGTCCACGAACTAGACCAAGTGACTATCACGAGCCATGGTGGAAGGAGGTATCACGAACTGGACCAAGGTATGGGACTCAACCAAAAACTTGAACCAGATCACAAGCCGGACATCATCACGAGCCACGAACTATGGTGGGGTCTCACGAGCCAGACGAACCACGAACCGGGAAAGAGATGACCATGAGATGGACCAAAGTGAGGCATCACGAGCTGATTCCAGGAGGAGGACCACGAGCCAACTACGTATCATGAACCAGAGTCACTTCATGGGCCAATGAGCCACTTGGATGACCACGAACCGGGTCCACATGTGGTCCACGAGCCGACCATAGATCGCGAGTCCGGAGCACTATAACGAACCACTGTGGAAGAGCAGGAATCGAATGAAGAGTCACGAACGGAAATGAAGACCAAAAGCCGAGATGCAAAGGTAGTCCAAATGGGAAGTTTATACTCAGGATCCAGTCGGGAGCCAACGAGTTAACTTCATGGTTGGGCTTTGCTGCGGGACGTATGCTAAGGAGTTGTCGACGTCCATAGCTTTGATTCACCACGGAAAGACGAATGCTATGCTGCAGATCAGTGCAGTGGAGTAGTCACTAATCCATGGGGCAGTGTGATCGTAGCAAGGCTATGAGCCAGTGTAGTAGAGTCGTCATGACTTTATGGGGCGGAGTGGGCATAGCAAAGGACTAGTGGCTATGGATCAGTGCAGTGGTGTCATCATGACTCCATAGGGCAGAGTGATCATAGCAAAGGAATGGGTGGTCAAAGCAGTGGATATCGTATGCTTTACGCACTGAGTGAGAGATGTAAAGAAGGTTGCTATGCTTGGTTGTTTACCATCACTATGACATGCACACCCCCTTCCCCCGTTATCTTGAGACACTTATGTTAGTGTTACTTAGAGTAGTGTACATCTTGTTGTGCTAACTCTTTCGTTAGAGGTCCAGGTTCACGTATGGTTATGTATACCTGTTATTGTTCTGTTTTGTTGCTTCTCACTCATACCAGACTTTTGTCTGACCCAGAGTTTTATGTCTCTTCTTATTACTCTGGATGCTCTTAAATGGTCAGACTAGAGACATGCCAGGTGATTATACACGAGTAGTTGTACTGGAGACGAGCAGGAGGCTTCCACGCATGATATATATATATATATATATATATATATATATATATGTATATATATATAATCTCCCAGTGTTGCTTCTAGTCACTACTTTGTGCATTAGTAGTGTACCTCTTTCTTTTGTTTTAGAGACAGTATTTCAAAGTTGTAATAATGTTGGTTTGGATGATAAGCTGTATTTTGGATTTCCGCTACTATGCTGGTTTAATTTTCGGCTTATGCACTATCTCGCCTGTTTTATTCAAAGTTATTTTATTATTATATTTTATCCCATGCGCAGTGAGACATTCTACAGGTTCCTTGTTAGTTCAAATCCCTTTCTTTTCCTTTCTTTGGCGACCGTCCCGTGATAGTCGGGCATTAGCACAACGCATTTTCATTGGAAATGTCGGCTGGTGCGGGGTAGGTCGTCATAGAGTTGATGGAAGAAAGAATGATATTTTATCTTTAATTCTTTCGATTTCTCCTAACTTTATTTGGTTTATGAGTATTTTGTCTCTTTACATTTGATGTATTAGTTGGGGTGGCTACGTGGGGCCACAACCATGATGCGATGAGTAATGTCATGTGAAGCATTTGTATTATGGGCCAAACGAGGCTAACATTTGTAGATATGGTAAATCTTAGAGTGTGTGATGATAGCACTAGTTGACTATTTTGAAATTAGGTACGTTTCTAGGCCCATAAGTAGATTCTTAACCTGTTAGGGATGATTATTTATGGTGAGCTAGGGTTTGAACTAGAAATCTTTGTTTAAGAGATATTTGAAACATTTTCGGGTATGGGTTGGTTTTGAGTCTAGATAGTTAGGGACAATTGGTTATCTTAGATTTTGGCACTGGTAGTGGAGTTTGATTTAGGTGCTCATATTCTAAGGTTTTGAGATAGGAACTTATTTAGAATGGTTTGCAAGAGAATCTTGGAATTGAGAAACTTCTAAGTACAACTTATCATTATTGGACTGATAAATGGATCAATAGAGTGAATCGAGATTGTTAGATCGCCTTAGAGCTTGCATTATATATTTGGAGGATCTATGGAAGGTCGTATGCGTTGGTTAAGTTTCCCTACAACAGTAGTTACAAGTCGGGTAATGGTATGACACCATATAAAGCACTATATGGATAACCTTATAATGTCCCTTATTTTTGGTGGGAGGTTTGTGAGAAGTTGGTACTCAGACCAGAGATGATTCAAAAGACATTAGAGTGGATAATAATTATTCAACAACAAAAAAAGCTACTCAAGATTGTCATAAGAGTTATGCGGTTAAGAGAAGAAGAGATGTCAAATTATCAGCCCAAGACATGGTATATTATCAGCTCTCTCATATTTTTAGCGTTAGCTTTCCGCTTTCCTTTTTCGAACCAGAAAATCATCAATAGGACAAAATCGAGATTGAGCAACATAGATAAGGATGGAATTCTGAATTATGCATTTCATGTTACCTTTTTAAAGGAACCTTCCATTCTAAAGTCTCAGCTGTTGATTGTTGTCTTGTATGCTTTTTATTATATCCATTCCCCACCTCCTAGGGTTATAGCTAACATCAGGGTGGTCTTTATAAAAGTATAGGTAACAGTTCATTTAATCATTGAAGTTGCAGTCGGCTCTAATGATTATGTCGTTGATTCGGTAAATGAGTTAGTATGTTTAGAGATAGATGTGGTTGATGTGGTAGAGGTCCTCCTCTATGGCTTGTTGTCTGGTTTAGTAGGAAAAAAAATTTAGCATCTAGGTTTGTTGGAATCTTTTTTATAGTTGAAAGAATTGAAAGATGGCTTATAGTGTAGAGCTTCCTCCAAAAATAGGGGGTGTGCGCAACATTTTTTGTATCTCTTAATTACCGAAGTTTACGCATGGCTCTGGAATGATAGTGGCACCAGAATAGCTAAAAGATATGGAGGTAGAAGTATCAAGACCTTATATGTCGCTTCAATCATTTAGAATGATACAAAATAACTTTGGAGGAAGGTAGTTAAGTTAGCTAAAGTGAAAAAGAGCGAGGATGATCATGATTAACACATGGAAGGCTGAAGAGAGTACGAGGATGACCAATCCAAAACTCTTTAGGTGGTAGAACCAATTTACTATATCTACTGACATGATTTTATCTTATGCTATTATAATTCTGCATGCTATGATAGGATTTAACTATTTTAACTTACATGGTTATCTGATTACATGTGTTTTGTAGGCACATATGATAATCTTATTTGCTATTATTTGTACAGATAATTTCAGGGCAAAATTTCTAAAGGGATATTTTAACCACCCGAATTTTACATATTAAAGGATCATAAAATAATTCTGTTTGATTCATTTGTGATGGTATGGCTCTTTTATTTTGATGCAGTTCCTAGGGATGTTTACACAACATGATTTTTGCTGAATCTCTGTGCGATTATTTTTCCTTGAAAACCTCATTTTGGCTATAACTTATGATATGAGCTGAACTAAATGTGTGACACCCCATGTTCGTTAATGTCACTCATTAAGAGAATGCATTAAGTTTCTTGAAGCATTATAGGTAAACAGACATAGAATATTACAAGAAAAATATAAAAGATAGCAGCAAAATTTCAAATTTTATTTAAAACATAACTCATAACATCGTGGTCCAAAATATCGTGAGTTTGAAACTACGTAAAGGCTATTACAATAATATAACTTCTATCTTGTACCATCAGAGTACATAAATACATAAAAAGCATAATTCCCCAAAAGGAGACAAAGCCATAGTAGAGATAAGAACTTGAGCTATACTTCAAAAGTAGCTCCAAGCAAGATGATAACTGAGTCCTGACTAAGCCTAAGAATTTCCACCCTGCGAACCTTGGAGGAGGGGGGAATGGAAAAAAGAAGAGGAAACAAAGAGGATCCGACATAAAGTCCGGTGAGTCCAGTTACTTTTAGAAAGTAAACAAGTAAAAGTAGCATGATAGGTATATAAAGTGGATAAGAAAGATAACACCATAAAAGGTAGGTATGACAAGGTAAACATGATAGAGTGTGTACGCTTCTCTAAAGATTACTTTGCACTAATACTAGTATAACCAGAATGAGATGATCCCAATAACTATAAGATGGTAGATTTAGGTATACTTCCAGATGTATCCTAACCACTACCCTAATCGATAGGCTCCCTACTCCGTGTCGATACTCTATATCGGCCCCACCATAGGATGTATCACGTCCTATAGTGGAAACCCTTCGCTGATATGCACAGCCATATCTACAGGTGTCACGGTCGTCTTAGCCCCTTCTACCCGGCTCATGCACGCATATGTCCCCGGTCGGTTTACGCTGCCCACACCGTCCTCCTCGTTTGGATTTCTTACATTCAGCCCGGTAAGCGTGCCCCAACTCTGACCTAGTTCAGAGTACTCATTTGATACCAATTAGGGGTTACTGACTAAAATGGGTCCCACAAAATATGATACAAGCTCTCCTCCTTGTCTTGTATCCCCAATAGGATTTCCATCGGTTATGTATACCACTAGGTGTCTTTAATTACACAACCCTATCATTTCTACAGGTTATGCTTACCCTAAGAATGGTTTGTTTGATTACGTAACTCTATTATTTTCTTCGGTTATGTATATCACTAGCGGCCTATATGTAAATATTACCTACCCCTCAGATTTACTTCACCCACCCATTATTCAACCAAGTTTACTTAACCCCAACTTAAGTTTATATTCATAAAATTCCCTATGGGTTCAACTAGATTAAGCATTCAAGGTTTATTACCATATTTTCATTTATGGTTACAGTATGCTAGACCTCCGACATTAAGCCTACCATTTGTGGATGCTGGACATATTGGGCGGGTCTCGGCAGACTTATTCCATAAATCGGGTTTAACATCGTGTCTTATGTGACGACAAGGAATTTCGCTCGATCTGAATCAGTCGTGAAACCGATCTAGACCGTTCGAAACCCCTGATCGTTTGAGAACATGACAAATCAGAACGCAGACGGAAGAACATTTCATTGATATTACAACAATTCCATCAGATACAAGAATATACAGAGTATAAATGAATAAATTACATTCAATAAATATCAGAGATTACAATAAATTACATAGCAGCGGAAAATAATACAAAGCACAACTGAAGGTGATATACGGATACAAAGCTTTCCGGATATCATTCCAGCTGTAAACCAGGATCCTATGAATATAAATCTGCAAAACCAAAATTACTAGCTGCCCGTGCGGAAAATAGGGGCACCCAGAGTTTAGGTTAAAACAATAAACTCCAGGTCAGTAATGTGACTGGCGTGAGAACGAAAACAGTTATTATCTTTATTTTCAAAGTAAGATAAATCAAGGGACCACGCCGTATAACACGGAACGAGTTTCCTCCCAAGAATACCAGTGCATATTACAAAACAGCGCAATGCTAAATAAAGAAAAATGAAGCTGTTATAAGACCCAGGTCCTATCACACAATGCAACGCAAGCCGGGGGATAGGGTTTTCCCTTATAACAGCCAAAGAATGCTTGATACGTTTAAAACGGATTATTTGATACTATAATAAGTGCATAGTGTATAAAACAACTTCAAATCATAAGTATCAATCATAGGCGGCATGGGTACCATATATCATGTCGCCATACTAGTTCTACAATTAAAACCGCAAATGTCACGTATTTGGAAATTGGGTTTCCATCTATGAACCGAGGCCAGGGATCGTCCTCTACCGATTCGAGACTCTCTAGCCCAAACCTCAGGAACAGCCGCAACTGCACCATGGAGCGACAGGGTCGGTCCACCGATGTAGATTATAGTGCCTGAACAATACGTTTCCCCGCCCTTTGGGGCGTAAATGAGCCAACTAAATGACTCCATCGGTTCGAGAACGACTGATCAATCCGAGGCGCCTTGCAACAGCAACAACCACATAAGTCAAACTCGTCAGGGCGTGTAAAACCACTGACGCCACTTCTAACTAGAAAGAAACGCATGCCCTCCCTGAGGTCCTCTCCCGTTTTTGGTTCATACCGGGTGTGAAACACGCGAAGTAAACGTTACACAAAGCTACGCCACAAAGGCCTTGCTTTGATCATCACCACAAGACTTTGCTTTTCAACAGAAGCCTCGATCAATTGCCACTGAGGCATGCCACACAGGCAATTCACTCCATGCGTTTGATATCCATCAATATATAACCCCTGAGCTCGATCTCCAAGCACGTCTGGACGATCACTAACTGTTTCCATCTTCTTGGGTGTACAGCCCAATCAAGATCATCAGTAATCACCCAAACGACGTGAAGACTTCCAGTCTTCGACCACCGTCTTCATCTTCGACTTATCGTCGTATCAGTTATTCAGAATGGGATAAACCCGGTCTTTCCGAATAACTCGCGTATATTTTAAATAAGTGTTACACAAACACAACATACGCCTCATTCCAATTCATCAGTCACTAACCGTAAATTAATCAAGAGAATAATTTCCCAAATATTAACCCCGAAGGCCGAAACCAACATCAGATCAATATCCAGAAAACCATTCTGCTTAGCTAACCGACAGTTAGTTTCTAAATTCCACATTCATAGGGAAAGGTTCCCATTAATTTTATCCAAGGAAAATTCCTTGAATTTATTCTTTAATCAACTTTTGAATTTCGATTCAACTAGTCGGGATTAACGAACCTTACCGAAGTAATCATTTGTTTTAATTTCCCAATCCCAACCTATTCATCCCATGAAGTAAAACTGGTAGTACTTCATATCTAACACCACGGTGTTATCGGTAAATTCAATTACCATTTCACGTTCAAATCTAATTAAAGATTTAACTATCGCCTGGAGCAAAACTGGTGATACTCCATTCTCGATCATTTCAATCTAATTAAAGATTCATTAAAACTCCACTTAGTTTTAATCTTTAACTGGGTTAAAGAATCAGTGTCATTTAAAACACAGTTTACGATAAACCCATAATCACATTTCATTAATTATCGGGTTAAAGAACGAGTGTTATTTAAAACACTGTCCACAATAAACCCAAAAATCAATATCAATTCAATTCCAATTAAATATTATTTAATTGGTACACTTCATTAAATCTAAATAAAAAGATTTAATCTTTTCTCAACTGGGTTCAAGAACAGTGTTAGTGAAGACACCATTCACGACAAACCCAAATCACATTTGATATTCAATACAAGGCTCTGAATAGAAAATATATCGGCTTATATTCAACATCAAATTCTACGATTAACAAATGTCGTATTGGAAATAACGATATAAATATATATCTTTCAAATTTCCATAACAACATCTGTATAATCACAAATTCCAACATCGAAATATTCCGAAGACAATTTCGATTCAAATACACTCCAATGCAATCATTGGAAATTCTGGTTACTTTCAAAACCATTTCAAATTCAATTTATTTATTTAAAAATAAATAGAATTATAATTCTAGTTCAAAACTAGTTCATTTCGATAAAAATCTATTTTTATCTTTTCAAATATGGAGTTTTTCATCCCAATTTTCCCCAAATCATTTCTTATGATTTTACACAAATTATTACTATTTTTAATAATTTAATCAAGGCCCGTACAGTCGATTCCCATCAACGGTCATCGAACTGCACTTACAGCGACCTTTTTCAAATTTGATTTGGATGTAACTCCAAATCCAACCGTTAGATTTCAAATTTCTAATATTCATTAGAAAGCTCTTTTCGACACGAACCCAACGGTTCCGGTTTTAGGAGAATCCGACGGTCGGATCTCCCGTAATATTCGTTTGAAATAAATGGTCGAAATTCGCGAACTGCCGCGGCGCGGCGCGTTCTATTCAGGCCACTATGTATAATATATATATATATTATATATTTCGTCGATTACCATTCAAAACGAATTTTATAAATAGTTTTGAATTCGTTTCAAAAACAATTTCAACTTCCATCTCAATTCAAATCAAAATTGAATCTTTCCTTATAAATTCGTTTTAAAATCCATTTCTATTCAATTCAAATTTCAATTCAATTGAATTCATTTCACTTCGTTTTAAATTCAATTCGAATTCGTTTTCAATTCGATTCAATTCAAAGTGGTTTTCTATTCGATTCAATTCAAATTGGTTTTCTATTCGAATCAAATTCGTTTCTATTCAATTCATTTCGAAATCGTTTTATATTCAATTCATTTCGAAATCGCTTTATATTCAATTCATTTCGAAATCGTTTTATATTCAATTCATTTCAAAATATCAGATTTTGAAATCACTTTCGATATTCATTATAAAATGAATAAAATCGATACAAATGTCATTCACGTCAAAATGGCGTCAATCTAATCAATACGGCTTCATATATTCCTTTTTTCAAATATTCTATTTCAAATATTTCTTTTTCAAATATTTCTATTTTAAAACTGGAATGAGGCCCAATCAATTACCATATAATGTTAATTATATGGATTTTCTACAACACATGTATATTTCAACAACGATTAATAATCAACCATCATCCAAAGTGCACTCTACACTGTATAAGCATCAAATATAAATATTCAACGCTTATAAGAGCCTGTCAATCAATCGATTGACATACAACTAAATAATCAGGATTAGTGTACGTCAAATATCATCCCAATACCCGTGTGGGGTTTCAAGCAATCAACCACAGATTTTTATTGGTGCAGTTGGGCGATGTGTAAAATTTATCGTCCCAATCAATGTCCTTCAAATAGGTGTACATAAACAAACCGTCCGGTTTGTAAATGAATATTTATTTATTCACATTCACGTTAAAAATTATATTTTTAACGATCAAACTATTTTATTCAACCTATGAATATTTTATTCGGTTCATTTATTAAATAAAATGTTATCTTTATTTTTCTAACTTATTTTTAGAAAATTTCGGCGGCATAACGGCACGATACTAGAAACGGGACAAGGCCTAGCCTTATCCCCGGTCTAGTGAAGGCCCATGCCATTCACACATCAATCAATCCAATTTCATTTCATCAAACAAACAAATTTCAATCAAATACTCTAACTAATTTTTGCAATCAACCAAACAAGTCCATGGTCTGTGGACGATTGTGTCGGGTGCTACTAAACACCGTCTGCATCCTAGTATATATATATAACTAGAAAAAGAAATTGAAAGGTGAGAAATTCTCACTGAATAGCTAATCCAACTCCACGATTCTTCTTAGGTAGAAATCTTCGCCAATCTCGCCCTTTGTCGCTTTCGTTGCCCGTAGCCACTACATATGTAAAAATCGAATTTTTACTATGCTATTCAATATATAAAAATCGAATTTTTACTATGCTATTCAATATATAAAAATCGAATTTTTACAATGCTATTCAGTATATAAAAATCGAATTTTTACAATGCTATTCAATATATAAAAATCGAATTTTTATTCCGCATTCATTATAATAAAAATCAAAACTTCTTATGAAAATCAAATCTTTATTTTTCTAAAAATGTAAATAAAAATCTCATTTTTATATAAATGAAAACCATAACTTTTTATAAACAAAACCAAAGCTTTATATAAAACAAAAACATAGGTTTATAAATAAAAATTATATCTTTTTATAAACAAAATTCATTCATACAAAAATTATCTTCCTACATTTTTTAGGACTGAAAATAAAGTTAGATGCTAAAAAAAAATTCACGTTACCAACAGAAGGAGGGGGTTTCGCTGTTTCAGAAAGGGAAGCAAGGACGGAGGGCAATGGAGTGCATCCAGAGGCGTGGTGGCATCGGCAAGTGGCGGCGCAGCTAGGGCTGGAGGAGCGACGGATTTAGGGTTCTAAGATTTCGGGCTTGAAGCTGGAAAGGGGCGTTGCTGCTCGGGGTGGTCGGCTGAAGGCGTTCGCTGGAGGAAGGAGACGAGAGGGGGGGGGGAGTGGGGGATCGCGTCGGCGTGGGGGAGGCGGATCGAGGTGGCGGCTGGGTCGGCTTCGTCGATCTCAAATTTTTTCATTTTTCCCTTTTTTTTTTGATTTGGAAAATGACGGGGAGGGGGGGCTGAAGAAAATAGGGGGAGGGGTTTTTTTATATAATAATTTATTTAATTTCTTTTAAATTTCAAAACTTCATGCTTATCGAAACGAACTCCAATTTAAACTCAACGACTGCCGCCCCTAGCGTTTTACCCCCATTCCGAACACAATGGGATATGCCACTCAAGCCAATTCAGCTGTTTCGATCAGTTTCTGTCAAAATCAAAATATAAATCCTTTATATTTTGAATTTGAACGCACATTTCAATTTACCGGGGTCACATACTAACTAGAAAAATTCCAGAAAAATATTTTCTAGCTTCGTATTGATGATACGGTCCTAACAAAACTAGTTTCGTCGAATTCTGAGACCGTATGAAAAATGGCCAATTTCCAGTCGATTAAAATCAACTGAAAATGGTCAAACGCGTTTTCCTTTGCCACGCTCACATATTGATTCGAAAAATTAAGAAATTTGAAACCTAGCAATAAATTGACATCACGGATCCAACAAAAGTGGTTTCGTCGAAATCCGAGGTCGTTTGCAAAATTCCCATTTTTAAGGGCCTGAATTCCATAGCGACTATTCAGAATTTTCAACTGGACATATCTTTTGATTCCCGCTATGAAATCTCGATTTTTCGGATTTGTTGGAATGATATTATCAATTAGATCCTAATGTTTTTGGTTTCACTAAAATCCGGATTGTTTTGCACCCGGTACATTCAATTGAAGTTTGAAATCGAATTATCGAACTACCGCGCCATTTTCAATTCTATTTATAATTATTTATATTCTAACGATGACGCGTATAAATATATACGTTCGATTTATATTCAAAATAAATTTTTCGTCGATATTATTTAAAATAATCTATTTTAAATATCAAAATTCGCTAAAATTGCCAAAATAAAAATTTTAAACTGGCCCAGATTTTCGGGTTGTTACAATCTCCCCCACTTAAAACTTTTCGTCCCCGAAAAGGAACAAAGTCGAAAGTGGTTTGATTAATCAACTCTACATTCGATCTGGCTTCCATTCTCCAACTTTTCAGTTTCTGAGAATTTTCAAATTTTCAAAAATTTGGCTAACACCCTAGATTTTCGAAAAATTTCGACATAACCTCCCCTGCACCGGGAGCCACGGGAAAATCCCGAAATTGCCATATAGGCCTTCTGATCTCAAAAAGAAAAAGCCAAGCGGCTAGCCAATAGGCTCATAAAATCATCATCACCCAAACAAAACCGTAAATTATGTAGTAAACATGTACCTATTTTTCGGGCAAACAAATTTTATTCTTCGGCTCTAGCCTCCTTGCAATGACCTGTTCAATGTAAGTATATGTATATGCAAGCAAATGCGACCAATTCTCAATACAATTCAATATTTGGTTATATTAGGCATAATGGTTCACAATTATCAAACAAATGAACAAACAACACAAACATCAATCAATTAGTGAATTAGAGTTTCAAATTGATAATTTGATACATATACAGAAAATCATGTTTTTGATGCCAAATCACAACAATGTGTTCTAGCTATATAAGTTTCGGTTCTCACACCAGTCTAATGGAAATATATAGATATCACACCTTCGTCACTCGAAAATGAATGCTGATGATGTGTCGAACCACCATCAGAACATAGTCGGCTACTAGAGTGCGGTTCTATATCTACCCGGTATATTAAAACTTCGAATATACGTTCATGACGCGTATATGCAAAACCTTTATATACTAGATTGTCCATATTCAAAATAAATAAATTATTCAAATACGTTTTAAAATGGTTTAAATTTCAAAACAAAATGGTTTTCAGTTGGAAAATATACTCTTCACACTCGTTCTAGGATACTACTGATCCTTTCTCTAACGAGTCATTCTAATTGGATATTACTAATCCAATATCTGATGAATTCTTTCGTATGGTTCTAATGTGTCTTGTTCTCAAGCTCTGTAAACCAAAGCTCTGATACCAACTGTGACGACAAGAAATTTCGCTCGATCTAAATCAGTCGTTAAACCGATCTAGACCGTTCGAAACCCCTGATCGTTTGAGAACATGACAAATCAGAACGCAGACGGAAGAACATTTCATTGCTATTACAACAATTCCATCAGATACAAGAATATACAGAGTATAAATGAATAAATTACATTCAATAAATATCAGAGATTACAATAAATTACATAGCAGCGGAAAATAATACAAAGCACAACTGAAGGTGATATACGGATACAGAGCTTTCCGGATATCATTCCAGCTGTAAACCAGGATCCTGTGAATATAAATCTGCAAAACCAAAACTACTAGCTGCCCGTGCGGAAAATAGGAGCACCCAGAGTTTAGGTTAAAACAATAAACTCCAGGTCAGTCATGTGACTGGTGTGAGAACGAAAATAGTTATTATCTTTATTTTCAAAGTAAGATAAATCAAGGGACCACGCCGTATAACACGGAACGGGTTTCCTCCCAAGAATACCAGTGCATATTACCAAACAGCGCAATGCTAAATAAAGAAAAATGAAGCTGTTATAAGACCCAGGTCCTATCACACAATGCAACGCAAGCCGGGGGATAGGGTTTTCCCTTATAACAGCCAAAGAATGCTTGATACGTTTAAAACAGATTATTTGATACTATAATAAGTGCATAGTGTATAAAACAACTTCAAATCATAAGTATCAATCATAGGCGGCATGGGTACCATATATCATGTCGCCATACAAGTTCTACAATTAAAACCGCAAATGTCACGTATTTGGAAATTGGGTTTCCATCTATGAACCGAGGCCAGGGATCGTCCTCTACAGATTCGAGACTCTCTAGCCCGAGCCTCAGGAACAGCCGCAACTGCCCCATGTAGCGACAGGGCCGGTCCACCGATGTGGATTATAGTGCCTGAACAATACGTTTCCCCGCCCTTTGGGGCGTAAATGAGCCAACTAAATGACTCCATCGGTTCGAGAACGACCGATCAATCCAAGGCGCCTCGCAACAGCAACAACCACATAAGTCAAACTCGTCAGGGCGTGTAAAACCACTGACGCCACTTCTAACTAGAAAGAAACGCATGCCCTCCCTGAGGTCCTCTCCCGTTTTTGGTTCATACCGGGTGTGAAACACGCGAAGCAAACGTTACACAAAGCTACGCCACAAAGGCCTTGCTTTGATCATCACCACAAGACTTTGCTTTTCAACAGAAGCCTCAATCAATTGCCACTTAGGCATGCCACACAGGCAATTCACTCCATGCGTTTGATATCCATCAATATATAACCCCTGAGCTCGTACGTCTCAGAGAAGGGCGTTAAGCAAGAGAATAAATTCTCCGCCGCCAAACAGATATATATTTAATAGAGATCAATCGCACGGACTAAAATCCAATGTCAGACACACAGTCCATTACAAGTCCGTTCTAGGTCTGAACGAAACCGGAGGCACCTAGTACCCCGCATATCCATCGATCTCCAAACACGTCTGGACGATCACTAACTGTTTCCATCTTCTTGGGTGTACAGCCCAATCAAGATCATCAGTAATCACCCAAACGACGTGAAGACTTCCGGTCTTCGACCACCGTCTTCATCTTCGACTTATCGTCGTATCAGTTATTCAGAATGGGATAAACCCGGTCTTTCCGAATAACTCGCGTATATTAAATAAGTGTTACACAAACACAACATATGCCTCATTCCAATTCATCAGTCACTAACCGTAAATTAATCAAGAGAATAATTTCCCAAGTATTAACCCCGAAGGCCGAAACCAACATCAGATCAATATCCAGAAAACCATTCTGCTTAGCTAACCGACAGTTAGTTTCTAAATTCCACATTCATAGGGAAAGGTTCCCATTAATTTTATCCAAGGAAAATTCCTTGAATTTATTCTTTAATCAACTTTTGAATTTCGATTCAACTAGTCGGGATTAACGAACCTTACCGAAGTAATCATTTGTTTTAATTTCCCAATCCCAACCTATTCATCCCATGAAGTAAAACTGGTAGTACTTCATATCTAACACCACGGTGTTATCGGTAAATTCAATTACCATTTCACGTTCAAATCTAATTAAAGATTTAACTATCGCCTGGAGCAAAACTGGTGATACTCCATTCTCGATCATTTCAATCTAATTAAAGATTCATTAAAACTCCACTTAGTTTTAATCTTTAACTGGGTTAAAGAATCAGTGTCATTTAAAACACAGTTCACGATAAACCCAAAATCACATTTCATTAATTATCGGGTTAAAGAACGAGTGTTATTTAAAACACTGTCCACAATAAACCCAAAAATCAATATCAATTCAATTCCAATTAAATATTATTTAATTGGTACACTTCATTAAATCTAAATAAAAAGATTTAATCTTTTCTCAACTGGGTTCAAGAACAGTGTTAGTGAAGACACCATTCACGAAAAACCCAAATCACATTTGATATTCAATACAAGGCTCTGAATAGAAAATATATCGGCTTATATTCAACATCAAATTCTACGATTAACAAATGTCGTATTGGAAATAACGATATAAATATATATCTTTCAAATTTCCATAACAACATCTGTATAATCACAAATTCCAACATCGAAATATTCCGAAGACAATTTCGATTCAAATCCACTCCAATGCAATCATTGGAAATTCTGGTTACTTTCAAAACCATTTCAAATTCAATTTATTTATTTAAAAATAAATAGAATTATAATTCTAGTTCAAAACTAGTTCATTTCGATAAAAATCTATTTTTATCTTTTCAAATATGGAGTTTTTCATCCCAATTTTCCCCAAATCATTTCTTATGATTTTACACAAATTATTACTATTTTTAATAATTTTATCAAGGCCCGTACAGTCGATTCCCATCAACGGTCATCGAACTGCACTTACAGCGACCTTTTTCAAATTTGATTTGGACGTAACTCCAAATCCAATCGTTAGATTTCAAATTTCTAATATTCATTAGAAAGCTCTTTTCGACACGAACCCAACAGTTCCGGTTTTAGGAGAATCCGACGGTCGGATCTCCCGTAATATTCGTTTGAAATAAATGGTCGAAATTCGCGAACTGCCGCGGCGCGGCGCGTTCTATTCAGGCCATTATATATAATATATATATATATATATATATATATATATTATATATTTCGTCGATTACCATTCAAAACGAATTTTATAAATAGTTTTGAATTCGTTTCAAAAACAATTTCAACTTCCATCTCAATTCAAATCAAAATTGAATCTTTCCTTATAAATTCGTTTTAAAATACATTTCTATTCAATTCAAGTTTCAATTCAATTGAATTCATTTCACTTCGTTTTAAATTCAATTCGAATTCGTTTTCAATTCGATTCAATTCAAAGTGGTTTTCTATTCTATTCAATTCAAATTGGTTTTCTATTCAAATCAAATTCATTTCTATTCAATTCATTTCGAAATCGTTTTATATTCAATTCATTTCGAAATCGCTTTATATTCAATTCATTTCGAAATCATTTTATATTCAATTCATTTCAAAATATCAGATTTTGAAATCACTTTCGATATTCATATAAAATGAATAAAATCGATACAAATGTCATTCACGTCAAAATGGCGTCAATCTAATCAATACGGCTTCATATATTCCTATTTTCAAATATTCTATTTCAAATATTTCTTTTTCAAATATTTCTATTTTAAAACTGGAATGAGGCCCAATCAATTACCATATAATGTTAATTATATGGATTTTCTACAACACATGTATATTTCAACAACGATGAATAATCAACCATCATCCAAAGTGCATTCTACACTGTATAAGCATCAAATATAAATATTCAACGCTTATAACAGCCTGTCAATCAATCGATCGACATACAACTAAACAATCGGGATTAGTGTACGTCAAATATCATCCCAATACCCGTGTGGGGTTTCAAGCAATCAAACACAGATTTTTATTGGTGCAGTTGGGCGATGTGTAAAATTTATCGTCCCAATCATTGTCCTTCAAATAGGTGTACATAAACAAACCGTCCGGTTTGTAAATGAATATTTATTTATTCACATTCACGTTAAAAATTATATTTTTAACGATCAAACTATTTTATTAAACCTATGAATATTTTATTCGGTTCATTTATTAAATAAAATGTTATCTTTATTTTTCTAACTTATTTTTAGAAAATTTCGGCGGCATAACGGCACGATACTAGAAACGGGACAAGGCCTAGCCTTATCCCGGTCTAGTGAAGGCCCACGCCATTCACACATCAATCAATCCAATTTCATTTCATCAAACAAACAAATTTCAATCAAATACTCTAACTAATTTTTGCAATCAACCAAACAAGTCCATGGTCTGTGGACGATTGTGTCGGGTGCTACTAAACACCGTCTGCATCCTAATATATATATATAACTAGAAAAAGAAATTGAAAGGTGAGAAATTCTCACCGAATAGCTAATCCAACTCCACGATTCTTCTTAGGTAGAAATCTTCGCCAGTCTCGCCCTTTGTCGCTTTCGTTGCCCGTAGCCACTACATATGTAAAAATCGAATTTTTACTATGCTATTCAATATATAAAAATCGAATTTTTACTATGCTATTCAGTATATAAAAATCGAATTTTTACAATGCTATTCAATATATAAAAATCGAATTTTTACAATGCTATTCAATATATAAAAATCGAATTTTTATTCCGCATTCATTATAATAAAAATCAAAACTTCTTATGAAAATCAAATCTTTATTTTTCTAAAAATGTAAATAAAAATCTCATTTTTATATAAATGAAAACCATAACTTTTTATAAACAAAACCAAAGCTTTATATAAAACAAAAACATAGGTTTAAAAATAAAAATTATATCTTTTTATAAACAAAATTCATTCATACAAAAATTATCTTCCTACATTTTTAAGGACTGAAAATAAAGTTAGATGCTTAAAAAAAATTCACGTTACCAACAGAAGGAGGGGGTTTCGCTGTTTCAGAAAGGGAAGCAAGGACGGAGGGCAATGGAGTGCATCTAGAGGCGATCGTCAGAGGCGTGGTGGCATCGGCAAGTGGCGGCGCAGCTAGGGCTGGAGGAGCGATGGATTTAGGGTTCTAAGATTTTGGGCTTGAAGCTGGAAAGGGGCGCTGCTGCTCGGGGTGGTCAGCTGAAGGCGTTCGCTGGAGGAAGGAGACGAGAGGGGGTGGAGTGGGGGATCGCGTCGGCGTGGGGGAGGCGGATCGAGGTGGCGGCTGGGTCGGCTTCATCGATCTCAAATTTTTTCTTTTTTCCCTTTTTTTTTTGATTTGGAAAATGACGGGGGGGGGGGGGGGGGGGGGGGGTCTGAAGAAAATAGGGGGAGGGGTTTTTTTATATAATAATTTATTTAATTTCTTTTAAATTTCAAAACTTCATGCTTATCGAAACGAACTCCAATTTAAACTCAACGACTGCCGCCCCTAGCGTTTTACCCCCATTCCGAACACAATGGGATATGCCACTCAAGCCAATTCAGCTGTTTCGATCAGTTTCTGTCAAAATCAAAATATAAATCCTTTATATTTTGAATTTGAACGCACATTTCAATTTACCAGGGTCACATACTAACTAGAAAAATTCCAGAAAAATATTTTCTAGCTTTGTATTGACGATACGGTCCTAACAAAACTAGTTTCGTCGAATTCTGAGACCGTATGAAAAATGGCCAATTTCCAGTCGATTAAAATCAACTGAAAATGGTCAAACGCGTTTTCCTTTGCCACGCTCACATATTGATTCGAAAAATTATGAAATTTGAAACCTAGCAATAAATTGACATCACGGATCCAACAAAAGTGGTTTCGTCGAAATCCGAGGTCGTTTGCAAAATTCCCATTTTTAAGGGCCTGAATTCCATAGCGACTATTCAGAATTTTCAACTGGACATATCTTTTGATTCCCGCTATGAAATCTCGATTTTTCGGATTCGTTGGAAAGATATTATCAATTAGATCCTAATGTTTTTGGTTTCACTAAAATCCGGATTGTTTTGCACCCGGTACATTCAATTGAAGTTTGAAATCGAATTATCGAACTACCGCGCCATTTTCAATTCTATTTATAATTATATATAATTATTTATATTCTAACGACGACGCGTATAAATATATACGTTCGATTTATATTCAAAATAAATTTTTCGTCGATATTATTTAAAATAATCTATTTTAAATATCAAAATTCACTAAAATTGCCAAAATAAAAAATTTAAACTGGCCCAGATTTTCGGGTTGTTACATCTTAGCACGTCTCGTATTTGTGCACCTAGACCTCTCACATTAGATTCACCACTTGTGATAGTTGGATGTGCCGGGTGGTTCCGGGCAGACTTCCACCACAAGTGTAATCTAAACTCGTTTCTAGGCGCAATTACAGTTTCTAATTTCTGTAATCCTAGGCATTTCATTATTAGCCTATTTTCACCTATGTCTTTATAGGTTAGAGATTTCATGCCCCTTTTTCCCCAAATTATGTTCATAGTGAATTTTATGTCCAAATTCATATACATAACCATTATTCAAGTTATGCCGAATTCCCCATTTACCAATTATACCCAAATTCCCAATTTACAAGTTATGCCCATCGTTTTTCCCCCTCGTTCCCAAACTAATGCATTCGCACAATTTAGCGGCATGCCTAGGCTCAAAGTAGCCTGGCTATATAAAATAAAAGGTAAAGGGTGAAGGGAAGATGACAGAAATAATTATTCTAACAAATATGATGGCATAATGACAAGATGGACATATAAGCACAGATCGGTGAATTTGTGATAATAAAACAGGTTCTAACATAGTAGGGATGTCATAATAGGCATGATTAGATCTAAATAAGGATATAGATGTCCAACTAATGACAAATCCAAATTAACCACAACATGATAGGTACAAGGTGATATAAATAATAAATTAGATCCATAATCAAAAGTAGATCTAACTTGATAAAGGTTGAGATCCAGGTCCTAGGTAATTCAGAATATCATGGGTACACAAATTACAATAGATCTGATATGATTCCAGGATCAACATGCATAGATCCAAATTATAGTCCTATCATTTTTACTATTTATTTATTTAAATCTAAAAGCAACTTGAAACTCACAGTGTTCAGATCTAGAACAATAGAAGGATAAAAGCAGTTGATGAATCTCAGATCTACACGTGAATCTCTAACTTTGATTACAGAAGAAGGAAGAGTTCTGATTTAGTCCAGGGACAGAGGTACTTAGGCCTCCATTGATTTTCAGTGTGAGAAAACCAGAAAATGAAGTCGTATATATAGCTGCTAGCCCCCAGAATTCGACTGCCATCTCAGCCCTAGGGGGTCGACACCTGTAACGACCCAGAAAATCTGAACCAATTTAAAAATTTTAAATTGGCTAAAATAATGGATTTTAAATATTTAAAATAAATATTTTAAACAATGGCGATGAAAACTGAGTTGAATCGACATTTGAAAATGAATATAATTAAATATAATTATATATAGAATTGAAAATGGCGCGGTAGTTCGATAATTCGATTTCAAACTTCAATTGAATATACCGGGTGCAAAACAATCCAGATTTTAGTGAAACCAAAAACATTTGAATCTAATTGGTAATATCTTTCTAACGAATCCGACCAATCGAAATTTGATAGCGGGAATCAAAAGATATGTCCAGTTGAAAATTCTGAATAGTCGCTATGGAATTCAGGCCCTTAAAAATGGACATTTTGCAAATGACCTTGGATTTCGACGAAACCACTTTTGTTAGATCCGCAGTGTCAAGTTATTGCTAGGTTTCAAATTTCATAATTTTTCGAATCAATATGTGAGCGTGGCAAAAGGAAACGCGTTTGACCGGTTTCAGTTGATTTTAATCGACTGGAAATTGGCCATTTTTCAAACAGTCTCAGAATTCGACGAAACTAGTTTTGTTAGGACCGTATCGACAATACGAAGCTGGAAAATATTTTTCTAGAATTTTTCTAGTTAGTATGTGACCCCGGTAATTTGAAATGTGCGTTTAAAATTCAATATAGTGATTTAAATGAAAATTCAAAAGGAAACTGATTGTAACGATCAAATCAGCTTGCGATACATATCCCATTGTGTTCGGAATGGGGGTGAAACGCTATGGGCGACAGGCGGTGGGCCTCGTTTCGAGGTCGTGGATGAAAGTCAACCTATTTGCAAAATTAAATAATTAAATAAAAAAATAAATAAATAATATATATATTTTAATCCCCCCCCCTTCCCTCCTTATCTCCCGCTTGGCCCCCCCCCCCCCCGATTCACAATCCAGAAAACAAAAAAAAAAAAAAAAAAAAAAAAAAAACCTAAGCAGGCGATCGAACCCCCCCGCAGTCGCCGCCGCCTTTTCTCCATCGAAGCCGCTCCCCCCCCCCCTCCGACGATCGAAGACGTCGAAGCCCCCCCAAATCGCGCTAGCTCCGACTGACCCCCCCCCCCCCCCCGTCTCGACGGCTGCGAAGACACCCCCCCCAGAAGAAGCCGCCGACGCCTTTTCTCCCCCCCGATCCTCTGTAAGTTTTTAATTTTATTTTATTTTTATTTATTTTATTTTTATTTTTATAAACTGAGTTTTTTTGAAAGTATAAAAACTGAGTCTTTGAAAGTATAAAACGGAATTTTTTTTTTAGTATTAAAACAGAAATTTATATAAAAAGAAAACTGATAGAAAAATAGAAAACTGATTTTTCTTTTAAAAATAAAATAAAACTGTTTTTATAAAATAATTTTAAAACTGTTTTTATAAAAGAATTTTAAAACTGAAATTTTTATAAAAGTAAAACTGTTTTTATAAAAGAATTTTAAAACTGAAATTTTTATAAAAGTAAAACTGTTTTTATAAAAGAATTTTAAAACTGAAATTTTTATAAAAGTAAAACTGCATTTTTATAAAAGAGAAAAACTGATTTTAAAATGATTTATAAACTAGAAAACGGATTTTGTTTTAAAGTAAAAATCATATTTTTTATATGTGAAAGCAAAAGTAAAAATCATATTTTTATATATTGAATAGCGAAGTCAAAATTCGATTTTTATATATTGAATAGCATAGTAAAAATTCTATTTTTACATATGCAGAGAATACGGGTGAAAGCAACAAAAGGCGAAGATTTCTATTAGGAAGAGTCGTGAAGTTGGATAGCTATTGGTGAGATTTCTGATTTAAAATTTATATATATATGTGTGAAGTAAAAGTGAATTGCTATATACAAATATATATATATATATATATATATATATATATATATATATATATATATATACGCCCCTCGTCCACAAACCATGGACGATATTTATTGGTTGAAATTGTTGTGAAAATTTGATTGATAGCGAATGATTGTTTGGGATTGTTTGTGATTGATATTGGTTGATGGTGGTTGAAAAATACCCATTTGTGGTTGTGAAATATTTGGTTGAAACCACATAGGATTAGTTTGTGGAAATGAAATAAATATATACATGCCGCCTGCGTGCGAACTAGATGCATGAACCCCATTGTCAAAAACCGCGAGGTTTTAAGGTAGAGCGAGGAGCCGTACTAGGGATGGTGCCGGTGTAACTACCCTGCCGTTATGCTGCCGAAATTTTGAATAATATTCTTGTGTTTGAATTATTTTCATATGCTTAAACTATATTTATTCATTGTATAGAAAACATTCATGTGTTGAATTGATATTCATTCGTTGTTTAGAAATTCATGTGTTGAATGGTATTCATATTTTGAAATAAATTGTTTGATAATAAAAATCACATTTTTATCTATATATAGAAACTATTGAAAACATTCATGTGTTGAATTGATATTCATTCGTTGTTTAGAAATTCATGTGTTGAATGGTATTCATATTTTGAAATAAATTGTTCGATAATAAAAATCACATTTTTATCTATATATAGAAACTATAGAAAACATTCATGTGTTGAATTGATATTCATTCGTTGTTTAGAAATTCATGTGTTGAATGGTATTCATATTTTGAAATAAATTGTTCGATAATAAAAATCACATTTTTATCCATATATAGAAACTATAGAAAACATTCATGTGTTGAATTGATATTCATTCGTTGTTTAGAAATTCATGTGTTGAATGGTATTCATATTTTGAAATGAATTGTTTGATAATAAAAATCACCTTTTATCGACTATATGAACTATATAGAAAAATAGTGTTTTGAAATGAATTGTTTTACAATAAAAATCACATTTTTATTGTATGCATAAATCGTTGAAATGTGAAGTGTTAAAAATAGCCACTTGTTCAAATTAAACATATATGAGTTGAAATATTCATTAATTAGCTAATGAAATGATTTGCACCTATTTATGTAACATTAGAATGAATGGTGTTTTTAAACCAAATATGTATCAAATATGAAGTTGAATAGAAAATGAAAAAGGATATGGACTGTATATATATGTACATGCATATTCATTGAACAGGTTATAGCAAAGGGGCTAGAGAAGAGGAATAAAATTTGTGCCCGACAAATAGGTACACATTTACTGATTTGTTTGGGTGATGATTTTGAGCCTGTTGGCTAGCCGCTTGGCTTTTTCTTTTTCTTTTTGAGATTAGAAGGACCGGGACGCTATTTGCGATTTCCCGACGCTCCCGGTGCAGGGGAGGTTATGGCGAAATTTTTCCAAAATTTAAGGTGTTAGAAATTTTTTTGAAGTGAAAACGATATTGAAATTGTTGAAAGAACTATATTTATATAAATATATAAATATAAATAAAATTAAAACGAAATGAAGCCGTGCAGTTCGTATTTTGAAACCGTGATTTCAAACGACTAGTACGGGAAATCCGACCATTGGATTTTCCCGAAACCTCAACCGTCGGGTTAGCCTTGGAATAATCTTTCCAACGGCACCAACCTTGTAAAAATCCAACGGTTGGATTGTCTGGAATGTTTAATTCAAATCTGAAGAAAAACAGCGCCAGAAACGATTATATTTATTTATATATATAAATATAATTATATTTAATCGAATAACGACGCTGCAGTTCGTATTTTGAAATCGAAACTTCAAACGATTGTACCGGGAGATCCGACCATCGGATTTTCCCGAAACTGGAACCGTTGGATTCGTTTCGAAAAGACCTTTCTAATGATGTAAATTTTGTGAAGATCCAACGGTTAGATTTTCAGATATGTGTAAATCAAATCTGAAGAAAAACAGCGCCACGGCCGCCTTATGGCCCGAAGCGTCGTTTTGAATAAAATGGCTATTTTAAAATAAATAAAAATAGCGATAAATAGTTATAAAATATCATAAGCGATATGGAATGGAAATAAACTGAATTTGCTTGATTTATGTGATGTTTGATGGTTGAATGTGTTTGGTGTGAAAATTACATTAAAAGAACACAATTGGTGTTGTCGAATAAAATAACCATTGAAATAAATCGATTTGAAATTCTAAATATACGCGAATTATTTGAAAAGGCCGAGTTAATTCTCATTTCGAATAATTGATCGACGATTGAAAGTCGAAGATGAAGACGGTGGTCGAAGACCGGAGATCTTCACCTCGTTTGGATGGTAACCGATGTCCTGATTGGGAGGCATCCCGAAATACGGATAATGAGTGGTGATCGTCCAGACGTACGTGGTGGTCGAAGGGTTTGCGAGGTATTTAGTGCCTCCGGTTTCGTTCAGACCCAGAACGGACTTGTAAATGGACTGTGTGTCTGACATAGGATTTATTCTGTGTGGCATGCTAAGATGCAGTGATCAGGGCTTCTGTTGAAAAGCAAAGTCTTGTGGTGATGATCAAAGCACCGCCTGTGTGGCATAGCTTTGTGTATAACGTGAATTCGCGAGCCTCACACCCCGGTATGAACCTAAAACGGGAGAAGGACCTCAGGGAGGGCATGCGTTTCTTTCTAGCTAGGGTGGTGTCAGTGACCTACCAGCCCTGACATTTATATACTTTTCACCTATGTGGTTGTTGCTGTTGCGAGGCGCCTCGGTTTGATCGGACGATCCGGGTCCGATGGAGTCATTCGTTGGCTCGTTTACGCCCCAAAGGGCGGGGAAACGTATTGTTCAGGCATAATAATCCACATCGGTGGACCGGCCCTGACGATCTAAAGGCTTGCCTGCGCGCTTGCCTGTGGCTCGGGCTAGAGAGTCACGAATTCGGTAAGGACTATCTTTTGCCTTGGTTCATGACGGAAATCCAATTTCCAAATACGTGATCGTGCGGTTTCGATTGTATAGATATTTGGCGACATAGTGGCATGGGACGCTCATGTCGCCTATGATTGATAGTTATGATTTGAAATTGTTTTCAAAACATATAAACACTAGTAATAATATCAAATGCCTTTGTTTTATTCGTATCAAGCATATCTTGGCCGTTATAAGGTAAAAACTCTATCCTCCGGTTTGCGTTGCATTGTGTGATGGGAACTGAGTCTTATAACGGCTTCATTTTTATAAAGAGCATAGCGATGTTTAAAAGAAAGATTTGTTTTAAAGCACTGGCGATCCAATGGAGTAAACCCGTTCCACGAAAGTGGCGTGGTCCTGTGATTAGCCAATTATATATGTGTTGAGTGGATTTCTCATACCAGTCCCATGACTGACTCGTAGTTTGTTTCACTTTCAAACTCGGGTGCCCCTTTTTCTACACGGGCAGCCTTGTATTCAGGTTTAGCTGGTTCTTTTCTGGATAGCTGGAGCTGAAGATGGATTCTATCATTTATTTCTTTTTATGCTGTTCAGCTCCTATTGTACATATTTTGTTTATTTCCGCTGTAGACATTTATGTATAGCTGAACTGTATTTGTACTAAGTAAGATCCTGTATACTGTGTAACTCTGATGATTACTTTTATCCAGTATATTTTGTTGTTCATTCTGGTGTATTTATTTAATTCTGTTCTGCTATTATCTGTTTCTGTGTTATATTCCAAAGATAACCTTGTTTCCGTGAGAACGGGAAATCGGGTCGTCTCAACGTGGTATCGGAGCTTTGGTTAAGCTTAGTTCTGGAATATAACATTCGAACGAACTCGTCAGAAATAGAACCAGTAGTGTTCTAGGACGGGTGACTCTATACAGATAGGATCAGCAATATCCTAGTATGAGTAAAGCAGAATGAATACACTTCGATAGACACATTTACACCTCAAGTATTTGTCTCTATATTTTAAAATACCTTTTCTGTGACCTGACACTTGATCTGCCATTTGCAGAAGTACTAGAAAAATGAGTGTCAAAAGCAGAAGGAATGCAGAACCGGATATTGAGGCCCTATTAATCAAATATCGAAATATGGGTGGAATACCGTTCTCTGGTGAAGAATCTATTATGAAGACACAAGCTTGGATTCGTTCGGCTGAGAAAATTTTCGAAGCATTAAAGCTTAAGGATGACCAGAAAAGATTACTGGCCTCCTGGGCACTTAAAGACGAAGCTTTGTTCTGGTGGGATTCAGTTATAGAGAATAATCCAGAAGGTGATATCACCTGGGATAGATTCAAAGTGATATTCTTGGAAAGATTTACTCCTCCCGAAGTGACCGAACGGCTATGCGACGAATTTTCTTATCTAATACAAGGAGACATGACAATTCCCGAATATCATAAGAAATTCAACGAACTTGCTCACTTTGCTCCTCATCTAATTCAAAACCCAAAGAGGAAAAATATGAGATTTATTCATGGCCTTCAAAGGAAATACCGGAATAAAGTATTGGGGCATGTGAAGCTTCCTTTCTCAGAAATGATTTATATGGCTTATCAATACGAAGATCTAGACAAGAAAGGAATGTTGCGCGACGAAGAAGAAGTTTGTTGTAGTGACATAGCAGAGTCGGAAACTGATATTCCTGAGGCAAGTACAATGTCTGAGATCAGTAAGAAGGCCAGTGCCAAGAGAAAAAGGGCCAAATCAGAGGAGAAACTAGTAACGACAACTGTATGCTCTAATTGCAATAAGCAAGGACATCTCTCGATAAGTTGCCGATCTCTAAAGAAACCAAAAAGGGATGAGTCTAAATCCAAGAATAAGTTTCAAGTGACCCGGGAGTGCAATCTTTGTCATAAGACGGGTCATATAAAGAGAGATTGCTGGATGTTGAAAAAGACCAAAACAGTACAGGTAAACGAAGTAGCAGAAACTTCTGAGCCCTCAGCTAATCAAGAAAGGCCCGATGTTTTAGAAGGCACGCTTACTGTCAAAAACATTCCAGTCAAAGTACTGTTTGACACAGGCGCGTCACGAAGCTTCATTTCCAAAGATGCAGCTAAGAAACTGGATTTGAATTTGAAGAAGCTCAAAGAGCCCATGACTGTCCAGAATCCGGTTGGGGGTTCCATTGATCTAAGTTGGGTTTGTGGAGTGCCGGTTTCCTTCTCTCGTTATCGGTTTCCTACCATCGCAGTCGTCATGAATTTCAAAGAGTTTGATCTTATCTTGGGGTTAGACTGGTTGACCAAATATGAAGCTGAAGTCAAATGCGCCGAGAGAGTCGTAAAAGCAAAGATTAAATCAGGTGATTATATAACCATTCCCTGTGAAGGTCAGAATGCTAATAGAAAAGACTTCTGGGCAGCTTTGAATGTTTCTCCAGCCCAAATAGAAAATATCCCTGAAATCACTGAAAATATTCCTGACCTCATCAAAGATATTCCTGTCGTCAAGAATTATGCGGATGTGTTCGAGGAAGTTGTTCGCTTACCTCCGCAGAGAGAAATAGATTTCAGAATTGCTTTAATTCCAAATGCAAGGCCGGTAGTTCACGCTATTCGAAGAATGTCCTTGAAAGAGAAAGAGGAATTAGACAATCAAACAAGACAGCTAGTATGGAAAGGTCTGATCAGGCCTAGTTTCTCTGATTGGGGTGCAGCAGTGGTGTTTGTCCCAAAATCTGACGGTACTCTACGTCTGTGTGTGGATTATCGTGATTTAAACAAGCAGACTATAAAGAACAAATATCCATTGCCGCGGATTGATGATTTGTTGGATCGATTAAATGGAGCACAAGTATTTTCACGAATGGACCTAGCTACAGGTTTCCATCAACTTCGAATTGCCGAAGAATGTGTTCCAATGACAGCGTTCAGAGGCCCCGACTTATTCTACGAGTGGTTAGTAATGCCATTCGGCTTATGTAACGCTCCAGCTTATTTCGTCGATCTAATGAACAGAGTATTCAGAGGAGTATTGAATAAATTTGTTCTGGTTTTTATTGACGATATTCTAATCTTCTCTAAATCAAAGGCCGAACATGAAAAGCATCTGGAACAGGTTCTAGAAATTCTGAGACGGAATGTATTGAAAGCAAAGTTTTCCAAATGTATCTTTTGGCAAGATGAAGTGAAATTTCTGGGTCATGTAGTATCGAAAGATGGAATCGCTGTGGATCCAAGCAAAATCACAGCTATTCAGAATTGGAAACAGCCCAGTACTCCCACTGAAGTCCGCAGTTTTCTCGGATTGGCTAGCTATTACCGAAAGTTCGTTAAAGACTTTTCGAAGATATCCGGTCACTTAACTAAGCTTACAAAGAAGCATTCTAAGTTCAAATGGACTCAGGAAAGTGAGGAGGCTTTCGAAGAGCTAAAGTTAAGATTAACGACAGCTCCAGTGTTAACCATTATAGATGGCAACCAGGATTTAAAAGTGTGGACTGATGCTTCTAGAGAAGGCCTCGGCGCAGTGTTAATGCAAAGAGGCCAAGTAATTGCTTATGCTAGCCGTCAACTTAAGCCACACGAGAAGAACTATGTAACTCATGATCTTGAGTTATTGGCTATCATATTCTCTTTGAAAATCTGGAGACACTATCTTCTGGGTGAGAGATTTGAACTGTTTACAGATCACCAGTCGTTAAAGTATCTGTTTACTCAGAAGGACTTAAATTTGAGGCAGCAGCGTTGGCTGGAGTTTCTTGCAGCATATGACTTTGAAATTATATATACTCCAGGGAAAGCCAATGTCGTGGCCGACGCGTTAAGCCGAAAGAATGAAATGATCGCCAGTTTCATCATTGCGACTTCGTTGATTGATAAGATATCGGCTCTCCAAGAAGACGACCAATTTATCAAAGGAATAAGTCAGCGAATTCGTGAAGGCAATGCTTCGGATTTCCAGTTAGACAGCGAAGGGATTCTGAGGTTAGAAGGACGAATTTGTGTTCCAGAAATTCCTGAACTCAGAAGAGAAGTGCTTGATGAATGCCACAAATCTAAGCTCAGTATCCATCCAGGTGTGAATAAAATGTATAACGACATCAAACGCACATTCTGGTGGAAGTCGTTAAAAAGAGACATCTCAATATATGTTAGTCGATGCCCTACTTGCCAGCTAGTTAAAAGCGACCAACAGAAATTGGCTGGATTATTACAACCACTGGAAGTTCCTGGTTGGAAGTGGGAGCATATTTCTATGGATTTCATTGATGGTTTGCCCAGAACCAGAAAAGGAAATGATAGTATTTGGGTGATCGTAGATCGTTTCACGAAGACCGCCCATTTCATACCTGTCAGATCAAATAGAACCGCTCAGAGTCTGGCGCAGATATACTTCAGGGAAATAGTTAGACTACATGGAGTGCCGCTCAGCATAGTAAGTGATAGAGACACGATATTCACTAGTAAATTCTGGGAGGCATTTCAAGTCGAACTGGGAACGAAGTTAAACATGAGCACCGCTTATCATCCTCAGACAGACGGTCAGACTGAGAGGGTGAATCGCATTTTAGAAGATCTATTGCGGGCTTGTATTCTAGATTTCGGTGGATCATGGGAAGACCATCTGCATTTGGCTGAATTCTCTTATAAAAACAGCTACCAGGCGAGTCTGACAATGTCGCCATTCGAAGCATTGTATGGTAGACTTTGCAGATCTCCTGCTTGTTGGGTCGAGCCTGGAAATAGACTTGTGTTGGGTCCTGATATGATTCGAGAAGCTGCCGACAAAGTCGATTTTATTAAGAAGCGATTACTCGCCGCTCAAAGCCGACAAAAGAGCTATGCCGATAAAAGAAGAAGAGATATATCCTTCGAAGTTGGCGACTATGTATATTTGAAAGTATCGCCGATGAGAGGAGTTATCAGGTTCGGTAAAACTGGAAAGTTCGCGCCTAAATTTATTGGTCCGTTTCCTATTTTGGAACGGATTGGAACTCTCGCATATAAAGTTAAACTGCCTGACTGGTTGCCTGGAGTTCATGATGTATTTCACATATCACAACTTCGAAAGCACGTTCATGATCCAGACTTGATCGTGGAAGAAGCAGCTCAGCAGGATATTGAAATTACTCCAGAATTAGCTGTGAGGCGAGAGCCGCTAAAGATTATCGGCAAAGAAACCAAAGAGCTGAGGAACAAGAAGGTTCACTTAGTCAAAGTGCAATGGAGTGGAGATCCGAGAGATTGTACTTGGGAAACCGAGGAGAGCATTCAGAAAGCTTATCCTAGATGCCGAGTAGATATCTCTGATTGACCCGGGTGCAAGGTACATTTACCATACTTTGCATTACCATTTAATTCTCTATTCTGTTGCTATTTTCTTCCCATGGATGTGCACTATTTATTCTATACTCTGAATATTAAAAACAAATTGATTGTTGTGTTGTGTGATTATGGATTTATCAAACCACTTTCGACTTTATTCCTTTTCGGGGACGAAAAGTTTTAAGTGGGGGAGATTGTAACGACCCAGAAAATCTGAACCAATTTAAAAATTTTAAATTGGCTAAAATAATGGATTTTAAATATTTAAAATAAATATTTTAAACAATGGCGATGAAAACTGAGTTGAATCGACATTTGAAAATGAATATAATTAAATATAATTATATATAGAATTGAAAATGGCGCGGTAGTTCGATAATTCGATTTCAAACTTCAATTGAATATACCGGGTGCAAAACAATCCAGATTTTAGTGAAACCAAAAACATTTGAATCTAATTGGTAATATCTTTCTAACGAATCCGACCAATAGAAATTTGATAGCGGGAATCAAAAGATATGTCCAGTTGAAAATTCTGAATAGTCGCTATGGAATTCAGGCCCTTAAAAATGGACATTTTGCAAATGACCTCGGATTTCGACGAAACCACTTTTGTTAGATCCGCAGTGTCAAGTTATTGCTAGGTTTCAAATTTCATAATTTTTCGAATCAATATGTGAGCGTGGCAAAAGGAAACGCGTTTGACCGGTTTCAGTTGATTTTAATCGACTGGAAATTGGCCATTTTTCAAACAGACTCAGAATTCGACGAAACTAGTTTTGTTAGGACCGTATCGACAATACGAAGCTGGAAAATATTTTTCTAGAATTTTTCTAGTTAGTATGTGACCCCGGTAATTTGAAATGTGCGTTTAAAATTCAATATAGTGATTTAAATGAAAATTCAAAAGGAAACTGATTGTAACGATCAAATCAGCTTGCGATACATATCCCATTGTGTTCGGAATGGGGGTGAAACGCTATGGGCGACAGGCGGTGGGCCTCGTTTCGAGGTCGTGGATGAAAGTCAACCTATTTGCAAAATTAAATAATTAAATAAAAAAAATAATATATATATTTTAATCCCCCCCTTCCCTCCTTATCTCCCGCTTGCCCCCCCCCCCCCCCGATTCACAATCCAGAAAACAAAAAAAAAAGAAAAAAAAAAACCTAAGCAGGCGATCGAACCCCCCCGCAGTCGCCGCCGCCTTTTCTCCATCGAAGCCGCTCCCCCCCCCTCCGACGATCGAAGACGTCGAAGCCCCCCCAAATCGCGCTAGCTCCGACTGACCCCCCCCCCCCTCCCGTCTCGACGGCTGCGAAGACCCCCCCCAGAAGAAGCCGCCGACGCCTTTTCTCCCCCCCCGATCCTCTGTAAGTTTTTAATTTTATTTTATTTTTATTTATTTTATTTTTATTTTTATAAACTGAGTTTTTTTGAAAGTATAAAAACTGAGTCTTTGAAAGTATAAAACGGAAATTTTTTTTAGTATTAAAACAGAAATTTATATAAAAAGAAAACTGATAGAAAAATAGAAAACTGATTTTTCTTTTAAAAATAAAATAAAACTGTTTTTATAAAATAATTTTAAAACTGTTTTTATAAAAGAATTTTAAAACTGAAATTTTTATAAAAGTAAAACTGTTTTTATAAAAGAATTTTAAAACTGAAATTTTTATAAAAGTAAAACTGTTTTTATAAAAGAATTTTAAAACTGAAATTTTTATAAAAGTAAAACTGCATTTTTATAAAAGAGAAAAACTGATTTTAAAATGATTTATAAACTAGAAAACGGATTTTGTTTTAAAGTAAAAATCATATTTTTTATATGTGAAAGCAAAAGTAAAAATCATATTTTTATATATTGAATAGCGAAGTCAAAATTCGATTTTTATATATTGAATAGCATAGTAAAAATTCTATTTTTACATATGCAGAGAATACGGGTGAAAGCAACAAAAGGCGAAGATTTCTATTAGGAAGAGTCGTGAAGTTGGATAGCTATTGGTGAGATTTCTGATTTAAAATTTATATATATATGTGTGAAGTAAAAGTGAATTGCTATATACAAATATATATATATATATATATATATATATACGCCCCTCGTCCACAAACCATGGACGATATTTATTGGTTGAAATTGTTGTGAAAATTTGATTGATAGCGAATGATTGTTTGGGATTGTTTGTGATTGATATTGGTTGATGGTGGTTGAAAAATACCCATTTGTGGTAGTGAAATATTTGGTTGAAACCACATAGGATTAGTTTGTGGAAATGAAATAAATATATACATGCCGCCTGCGTGCGAACTAGATGCATGAACCCCATTGTCAAAAACCGCGAGGTTTTAAGGTAGAGCGAGGAGCCGTACTAGGGACGGTGCCGGTGTAACTACCCTGCCGTTATGCTGCCGAAATTTTGAATAATATTCTTGTGTTTGAATTATTTTCATATGCTTAAACTATATTTATTCATTGTATAGAAAACATTCATGTGTTGAATTGATATTCATTCGTTGTTTAGAAATTCATGTGTTGAATGGTATTCATATTTTGAAATAAATTGTTTGATAATAAAAATCACATTTTTATCTATATATAGAAACTATTGAAAACATTCATGTGTTGAATTGATATTCATTCGTTGTTTAGAAATTCATGTGTTGAATGGTATTCATATTTTGAAATAAATTGTTCGATAATAAAAATCACATTTTTATCTATATATAGAAACTATAGAAAACATTCATGTGTTGAATTGATATTCATTCGTTGTTTAGAAATTCATGTGTTGAATGGTATTCATATTTTGAAATAAATTGTTCGATAATAAAAATCACATTTTTATCTATATATAGAAACTATAGAAAACATTCATGTGTTGAATTGATATTCATTCGTTGTTTAGAAATTCATGTGTTGAATGGTATTCATATTTTGAAATGAATTGTTTGATAATAAAAATCACCTTTTATCGACTATATGAACTATATAGAAAAATAGTGTTTTGAAATGAATTGTTTTACAATAAAAATCACATTTTTATTGTATGCATAAATCGTTGAAATGTGAAGTGTTAAAAATAGCCACTTGTTCAAATTAAACATATATGAGTTGAAATATTCATTAATTAGCTAATGAAATGATTTGCACCTATTTATGTAACATTAGAATGAATGGTGTTTTTAAACCAAATAGATATCAAATATGAAGTTGAATAGAAAATGAAAAAGGATATGGACTGTATATATATGTACATGCATATTCATTGAACAGGTTATAGCAAAGGGGCTAGAGAAGAGGAATAAAATTTGTGCCCGACAAATAGGTACACATTTACTGATTTGTTTGGGTGATGATTTTGAGCCTGTTGGCTAGCCGCTTGGCTTTTTCTTTTTCTTTTTGAGATTAGAAGGACCGGGACGCTATTTGCGATTTCCCGACGCTCCCGGTGCAGGGGAGGTTATGGCGAAATTTTTCCAAAATTTAAGGTGTTAGAAATTTTTTTGAAGTGAAAATGATATTGAAATTGTTGAAAGAACTATATTTATATAAATATATAAATATAAATAAAATTAAAACGAAACGAAGCCGTGCAGTTCGTATTTTGAAACCGTGATTTCAAACGACTAGTACGGGAAATCCGACCATTGGATTTTCCCGAAACCTCAACCGTCGGGTTAGCCTTGGAATAATCTTTCCAACGGCACCAACCTTGTAAAAATCCAACGGTTGGATTGTCTGGAATGTTTAATTCAAATCTGAAGAAAAACAGCGCCAGAAACGATTATATTTATTTATATATATAAATATAATTATATTTAATCGAATAACGACGCTGCAGTTCGTATTTTGAAATCGAAACTTCAAACGATTGTACCGGGAGATCCGACCGTCGGATTTTCCCGAAACTGGAACCGTTGGATTCGTTTCGAAAAGACCTTTCTAATGATGTAAATTTTGTGAAGATCCAACGGTTAGATTTTCAGATATGTGTAAATCAAATCTGAAGAAAAACAGCGCCACGGCCGCCTTATGGCCCGAAGCATCGTTTTGAATAAAATGGCTCTTTTAAAATAAATAAAAATAGCGATAAATAGTTATAAAATATCATAAGCGATATGGAATGGAAATAAACTGAATTTGCTTGATTTATGTGATGTTTGATGGTTGAATGTGTTTGGTGTGAAAATTACATTAAAAGAACACAATTGGTGTTGTCGAATAAAATAACCATTGAAATAAATCGATTTGAAATTCTAAATATACGCGAATTATTTGAAAAGGCCGAGTTAATTCTCATTTCGAATAATTGATCGACGATTGAAAGTCGAAGATGAAGACGGTGGTCGAAGACCGGAGATCTTCACCTCGTTTGGATGGTAACCGATGTCCTGATTGGGAGGCATCCCGAAATACGGATAATGAGTGGTGATCGTCCAGACGTACGTGGTGGTCGAAGGGTTTGCGAGGTATTTAGTGCCTCCGGTTTCGTTCAGACCCAGAACGGACTTGTAAATGGACTGTGTGTCTGACATAGGATTTATTCTGTGTGGCATGCTAAGATGCAGTGATCAGGGCTTCTGTTGAAAAGCAAAGTCTTGTGGTGATGATCAAAGCACCGCCTGTGTGGCATAGCTTTGTGTATAACGTGAATTCGCGAGCCTCACACCCCGGTATGAACCTAAAACGGGAGAAGGACCTCAGGGAGGGCATGCGTTTCTTTCTAGCTAGGGTGGTGTCAGTGACCTACCAGCCCTGACATTTATATACTTTTCACCTATGTGGTTGTTGCTGTTGCGAGGCGCCTCGGTTTGATCGGACGATCCGGGTCCGATGGAGTCATTCGTTGGCTCGTTTACGCCCCAAAGGGCGGGGAAACGTATTGTTCAGGCATAATAATCCACATCGGTGGACCGGCCCTGACGATCTAAAGGCTTGCCTGCGCGCTTGCCTGTGGCTCGGGCTAGAGAGTCACGAATTCGGTAAGGACTATCTTTTGCCTTGGTTCATGACGGAAATCCAATTTCCAAATACGTGATCGTGCGGTTTCGATTGTATAGATATTTGGCGACATAGTGGCATGGGACGCTCATGTCACCTATGATTGATAGTTATGATTTGAAATTGTTTTCAAAACATATAAACACTAGTAATAATATCAAATGCCTTTGTTTTATTCGTATCAAGCATATCTTGGCCGTTATAAGGTAAAAACTCTATCCTCCGGTTTGCGTTGCATTGTGTGATGGGAACTGAGTCTTATAACGGCTTCATTTTTATAAAGAGCATAGCGATGTTTAAAAGAAAGATTTGTTTTAAAGCACTGGCGATCCAATGGAGTAAACCCGTTCCACGAAAGTGGCGTGGTCCTGTGATTAGCCAATTATATATGTGTTGAGTGGATTTCTCATACCAGTCCCATGACTGACTCGTAGTTTGTTTCACTTTCAAACTCGGGTGCCCCTTTTTCTACACGGGCAGCCTTGTATTCAGGTTTAGCTGGTTCTTTTCTGGATAGCTGGAGCTGAAGATGGATTCTATCATTTATTTCTTTTTATGCTGTTCAGCTCCTATTGTACATATTTTGTTTATTTCCGCTGTAGACATTTATGTATAGCTGAACTGTATTTGTACTAAGTAAGATCCTGTATACTGTGTAACTCTGATGATTACTTTTATCCAGTATATTTTGTTGTTCATTCTGGTGTATTTATTTAATTCTGTTCTGCTATTATCTGTTTCTGTGTTATATTCCAAAGATAACCTTGTTTCCGTGAGAACGGGAAATCGGGTCGTCTCAACACCCCCTTTAAGGGGTCGAACCCCGGGGTCAACACCCCCCTTAAAGGGTCGACTCCCCTTGGACGGGAATTTTGCCACCTCTTTTCTTTTGATTTTTGAATGGTTTTCTGTTTTCTGATTTAATTTTATATATATATATATATATATATATAATTCTTCTGCACATATACAATCTTCAAACCCTTATAACTTCTTCATACGGTGTCCGTTTTACACAAACCAAATGTCTATCTTGACCAGGATTTCGAGACCGACGCAACAGCGCAGTCCATTTTCCTTAATTCTGAGTATTAAATTAATTATTATTTTAATTTATCCTCTTTTAGTATTGTTTAAATTACGGGGTGTTACATTCTCCCTACTCAAAAGATTTCGTCCCGAAATCTCCGAGTTAAGAAGAATGCATATCCTACCATCCACATCCATCTACTCATCCACCAATCACAGGCATCCATTGTCCTTAAAAGATTTCTAATTCTTATGTGAACATATGCAAAGGTGTGTGCATATGTCCCAACACTAATGCGAAGATCAGGCGGTCTACTGATTCAGTCGACCTCCTTAATGCAATGTATGTTAGTGCCATGAATCCAACATGTATGCAACAATCCTATTATAGCATGTAAGTTATATATGCATGCACAATCATTCGTCCAAATGCAACATCCATATGATGATACATCCGTTTTCAGCCATTAAAAGAAGAAAAATGCACACACATCCATATGCAGTATGAGAGTGACTGAGCCGATCTAGTGCTTAACCACTAGCAAACACTTGCATCCACTTGCATAACATGTCTCAAACACATGTTTACATTCATGGGATTCCTACCTAAAAGTTGAAGATTTTATCGATAGGACATACTTAAATGATAGAAATAAGCATGAATAAATGCTTTGGAAAAGGAAGTTAAGATCATACCCTCGAAAAGAAAAGGATACGAAGCACGAATCTTGTTTTTGGTCTCCTAAGTTGCATCCTCTAGGTTATCTCCCCACTTAAACTTCAACAACTTGATTTCTTTATTGCGTAACTTCTTAACTTCTGATCTAAGAATACGGGAAGTAACTCGTCTGACTATCGCCTCTCGTTCCACCTCTACTTCTTCCAATATACATGGCTCAACTACTTCGACGGTATCATGCTAACACTTCAGCAAGTGAGAAACGTGGAAAACATCATGAACACCAGATAGTTTCTCTAGCAGCTTTACTCTATAGGCCATTTGGCCAATCCTTTCTGTTATGGGAAATGGCCCTAAGAATCTTGGTGCTAACTTCCCTACATATCCGAAACGAACCACATTCCTCAAAGATGACACTTTAATGAAAACCATATCTCCTACTTTGAATTCAATGTCAGTCCTTCTCTTGTCTGCGTAGGATTTCTGTCTATCCTGAGTGGTGTTCATTTGTCGTCTAATAAGATCAGTCTTCTCGGACGTTTCTATAACCATATCTGGTCTAAGCAATAACCTTTTTATAGATACCCACCAACGAGTTGGTGACCTACAGGGTCATCCGTATAATGCTTCTAAGGGTGCCATGCCAATGCTAGCTTGATAACTATTGTTATAGGTAAAATCTACTAAAGGAAGATACTCTTCCCAAGTCCCTCCGAAGTCTAGGATACACAGCCTCAAAAGATCTTCTAGAACTCTGTTCACCCTCTCCATCTGCCCATCGATCTGAGGATGATAAGCGAAGCTCAAACGTAACTGTGTACCTAATGTTTCATGCAAACTCCTCCAAAACTCACTAGTGAAGATGGGGTCACAATCGCTTATGATGCTAGAAGGTACTCCATGAAGATGGACTATTTCTCGAACATATACTACTGCCAACCAAGTTGCCGTCCTCTTACTCTTAACTGGAATAAAATGAGCACTCTTAGTCTATCTACTACCACCCAAATACTGGTGTTGCCTTTATTTGATCTGGGTAAACCATCTATGAAGTCCATAGAGACGCTCTCCCACTTCCACTATGGAACCTCCAAAGGATGAAGTAAACCACCGGGCTTCTTTTGCTTAGCTTTAACTTGCAGACAAACTAAACATTGAGAAGCAAACTCTGCCACAACCTTCTTCATCCTAGCCCAAGATAAAACCCTCTTTATGTCCTTATACATCTTATCACCGCCTGGATGAATAGTCATCTTAAAATGACGGGCTTGTTCTAGGACTGCTTTTAGCAAACTTCCAGTTTGAGGAACACAATGCTTTCTATCTCGTCGCAACCACCCTTTATCGTCAATGGAATATCTTTTGAGGCGACTGGAACTCTCCCCTTTACTGAGCCTATCCAAGATGTCTGAAATATGTGGATCATCTCGCTGTGAATCTCCTATTTGATCCATAAGAGTAGGTCGAATCTCTAGTGATGCAAACAAACCAGGCAATAACTCGGTGGAGGGTCTAAAATCAAAAGTCGATATGAACTCCAAGCTTTTCCTTTCCACAAATAGAGGACATAAAGTCATCCTCTGTCTACTCAGTGCATCTACCACCACATTACCCTTGCCGGGGGTATAAGAAATCTCAAAGTCATAGGATGCTAAGAACTCCATCCACCTTTGCTGCCTTAGATTAAGATCTTTTTGTGAAAACAAGTACTTGAGAGATTTATGATTAGTGCACAACTCGAACTTCTATCCAAGAAAATAATGATGGCACATCTTAAGCACGAATACTACGGCAACTAGCTCTAAATCATGGGTTGGGTGGTTCTTCTCATGGACTCTTAGCTTTCTTCCTCCATAACATACTACCTTTCTTCTTGCATAAGAACCGCACCAAGCCCTGTACCACATGCATCGTTGTAAACTGTAAACACTTTATTCCTATCAGGCAAAGTCAAGACTAGGGCTGTTGTCAGAGCCTCTTCAGTCATTGGAATGCAACATCACAATATATATCCCATGAAAACACCAAGTTCTTCTTCGTTAACCTGGTGAGTGGGGATGATATCTTTGTGAAGTCCTTAATGAACTTCCTATAATAGCCTGCTAAACCCAAAAAGCTTCTCACCTTCGTTGCATTCTTTGGAATCTGCCAGTCTTGAACTACAACTACCTTTGCGGGATCTACTGCCATCCCTTATTTAGAAACCACACGCCCTAGGAATCTCACCTCCTTTCTCCAAAAGTGGCATTTGGAGAATTTTGCCTTAAGCTGATGCACACAGAGAGTTTTCAAAACTTCCATCAAATATTGGGCATGCTCTTCTTCGCTCTTTGAGAAGATCAAGATATCATCAACAAAGACCATGGCAAATTTATTTAGAAACTCCTGAAACACCCTACTCATCAGTTCGACAAAATAGGCGGGTACGTTTGTCAACCCAAAAGGCATTATGAGCCATTCAAAGAAACCATATAGAGTCCTAAAAGCGGTCTTATCTGTAATGTCCTTAGCCACCCTCAACTGATGAAACCACGTGGCCAAGTCTAACTGAGAAAATACCAAGGCACCAACAAGATGGTCGAACAAGTCATCTATCCTCGAAAGTGGATGCCTGTTCTTCTTGGTGAGCTTATTCAACTCTCTATAGTCCACACACAAGCGAAGCGAACAATCTGCCTCAGTCGCGAATACTACAAGAGCACCTCATTCAGATATGCTTCACCTGATAAACCCTTTCTCAAGTAGCTCCGCTACTTGCTTGCTAAGCTCCCTGCTTTCCGTTGGATCCATATAGCGCACTGGTAATGCAATTAGCTTTGCATTATCTACCAAATATATGCGAAAATCTATCTTACGCCTTGTGGGTAAACCCTGATCCTCATCAAAGACATCAAAATAATCTCGGACTACTGGAACAGATTGTATATCATCGATAGATGTATCAAGAGACTCTAGGAAACTAAGCATGATAGACCCTTATGGGTCACAAGAAATCTCGAGGGTCCTCCCATGACAGGTCAGAAGCCTAATGACCCTCCTCTCATAATCTAGAATGGCACTATACATGGCTAGCCAATCCATTCCTAGAATCAACCCATAGCCCATAAACCTAAGCACATATGTGTCACATTCAAACTCGACGCCTAACGTAGATATTCTCAAACCCCGAAAAATCATAGATAAATGAGCCGAACCACTAATAGGGTTTAAGACAACTATCATACTAGTATTTAAGGGCAGAGATTCAACCACAGAACTAGATTTAAATGAATGTGAAGCGCCATAATCAAAAAGAGTTCTAATAGGATGACGGGAAAGAGAAATCAAACCTTCCACATAAATTTTCCTACCTCTATCTAGAGCACTGATCGCAAGAGCATGCACCTGCCCTCCAGAAGCTCCTGCCCTCTGGCCTTGTCCCTGTGGTCCCTGTTTCATCGGGCACTCCCCAACAAAGTGTCCAACCTCTCCACAATTGAAGCAAGTATTCTTCCTTCTTTTGCAGTCCTTAACCAAGTGACCTTCTTGTCCACAACTGCGACATTTCCTCTTATCCTTAGCCTTGTCATTCTTTCTGCCATTCTTCTGTTGTTGTTGTTGCTGCTATCCTTTCATAGGCTATACCTTCTTGTTTTGCATTGTTTCCCCAGCTTTTACTTCCTTCTTTTCTCCTTTGTCTTCCTCATGCATCAGGGCCATATCAACAAGCCTTTCAAAAGTCGCTCCCATTGGGATGTGGGACATAGATAACCCATGGAGGGGTTCATTCAGCCCTTTAACGAACTGCAAAGCTTTCTTGTGTAGAGTATATAACAATTTCAATCCAAATCTTGCTAGCTGGTTGAATTTTTTCACATATTCCTTAACAGTCATGTTTCCTTGTTTGAGCGCCAAGAACCTCTCTATTTGCATGCTTTTCTCAGCTTGGGAAAGAAACTTCATTTCAAACCTCTGCCTAAAATCATCCCATGTCCCTACCGGACGTCCAGCTTGGGTAACTTCCTACCAAAATGAAGCTTCATCTTTCAGTAGCCAGGCAGCTAACTGAATCTTCCTTCGATCTTCCACTTCAAACATTACAAACAAGTCCTCGGTCTCCTTGAGCCAATTCCTTGCCTCTATGAATGTTTTGGTTCGATGTAATGGCTTCCCTCTCATGGCACATAAATCTTTGTAGATCTTAGCAAAATTATCTACTCTTGGAGGAGGAGGAGGAACGATGGGCGCAGCTAGGGGAGGAATGTTTCCTTGGCCTTTGGCAGTCGCCGTAGCCTCAAGATACCTACGGAACCAACCACGTATCATAACACGCTCTAGAATGTTAGGTTCCACAGACATGCTGAAATGAAAGGGAAATAGATTTAGACAAAGGTTCGAAGGATATTACATATGGCTCTGGGGAATATGATTTTTTTTTAAAAAAACTTTTTAAAAATGATTTCTTTTAAAACCTTTTTGAAAATAATTTTCAAAAACTTTCATCTAATTTGGTAACCTTCAGCTCTGATACCAAGTGTGACACCCCATGTCCATTAATGTCACTCATTAAGAGAGTGCATTAAGTTTCTTGAAGCGTTACAGGTAAACAGACATAGAATATTACAAGACATATATAAAAGATAGCAGCGAAATTTCAATTTTTATTTAAAATATAATTCATAACATCGTGGTCCAAAATATCATGAGTTTGAAACTACGTAAAAGCTATTACAATAATATAACTTCTGTCTTGTACCATCAGAGTACATAAACACATAAAAGCACAATTCCCCAAAAGGAGACAAAGCCATAGTAGAGATAAGAACTTGAGCTATACTTCAAAAGTAGCTCCAAGCAAGATGATAACTCAGTCCTGACTTAGGCACTAATACTGGTATAACCAGAATGAGATGATCCCAACAACTAGTATAACCAGAATGAGATGATCCCAACAACTATAAGATAGTAGACTTAGGCATACGTCCATATGTATCCTAACCACTACCCCAATCGATCGGCTCCCTACTCTGCGTAGATACTCTGTGCTAGCCCCACCATAGGATATATCACGTCCTATAATGGCAACTCTTCACTGATATATACATCCATATCTATAGGTGTCACGGTCGTCTTAGCCCCCTCTACCCGACGCATGCACGCACATGTCCCCAGTTGGTTTGCACCATCCAAACTGTCCTCCTTGTTTAGATCTCTTACATTCAACGTAGTAAGTGTGCCCCAACTCCGACCTAGTTTGGAGTACTCGTTTGATACCTATTACGGGTTACTGACTGAAATGGGTCCCACACAATATGATATAAGCTCTCCCTTTTGTCTTGTATACCCACTAGGATTTCCATCAGTTATGTATACCACTAGGTGTCTTTAATTACACAACTCTATAATTTTTACAAGTTATGCTTACCCAAAAAAAGGTGTCTTTAATTACATAATTCCAATATTTCCATCGGTTATGTATACCACTAGGTGGCTTTAATTACATAACCCAATCAGGTTTAGTTTGTAGGCCTATATATAAATATTACCCACCCTCTCAGATTTACTTAACCCACCCACTGTTCAACCAAGTTTACTTAACCCCAACTTAAGTTTATATTCATACAATTCCCTATGGGTTCTACTAGGTTAAGCATTCAAGGTTGGTTACCATATATTCATTTATGGTTACAGTATGCAAGACCTCCCGCATTAAGCCAATCATTTGTGGATGTTGGACATGCCGGGCGGGTCTGGGCAGACTTATTCCACAAATCGGGCTTAACCTCATGTCTTAGCATGTCTTGTATTTTTGCACCTAGACTTCTCGCATTAGATTCACCACTTGTGGTTTCTGGATGTGCAGGGAGGTTCTGGGCAGACTTCTACCATAAGTGTAATTTAACCTCATGTCTAGGAGCAATTACAGTTTCTAATTACTGTAATCCTAGGCATTTCATTATTAGCCTATTTTCACCTATGTCGTTATAGGTTATAGGCTTCATGCTCCTTTTTTCCCCAATTATGTTCATAGTGAATTTTATGTCCAAATTCATAAACATAACCATTACTCAAGTTATGCCGAATTCCCTATTTACCAATTATGCCCAAATTCCCAATTTACATGTTATGCCCAATGTTTTCCCCCTCTTGCAAAACTAATGCATTCACACAATTTAGCGACATGCCTAGGCTCGAAGTAGCCTTGCTATATAAAATAAAAGGGAAAGGGTGAAGGGAAGATGACAGAAATAATTATTCTAACAAAGTTGACATAAGCATATGATGACATTATGATAAGATGGACATATAAGCACAAGTCGATGAACTTGTGATAATAAAACCATTTCTAACATAGTAAGGATGTCATAATAGGCATGATTAGATCTAAATAAGGATTTAGATGTCCAACTAATGACAGATCCGAATTAACCACAACGTGATAGGTACAAGGTGATCTAAATAATAAATTAGATCCATAATCAAAAGTAGATCTAATTTGATAAAGGTTGAGATACAGTTCCTAGATAATTCATAATATCTCGGGTTCACAATTACAATATATCTGATATGATTCAGGGATTAACATGCACATATCCAAATTATAGTCCTATCATTTTTACTATTTATTTATTTTAATCTAAAAGCAACTTGAAACTCACAGTGTTCGGATCTACAATAATAGAAGGAGAAAACAATTGATGAATCTCAGATCTACACTTGAATCTCTAACTTTAATTGCAGAAGAAGGAAGAGTTCTGATTCTGTCCAGGCACCAACAACATTTTGGCCTTCATTAATCTTTAGTGTGAGAAAACAAGAAAATGAAGCCGTATATATTGCTATTAACCCCCAGAATTCGACTGTCACCTCAGCCCTAGGGGGTCAACCCCCATTAGCGGGTCAACCATGGGTCGACACCCCCTTGAGGGTTCGACCTCGGGCGGGAATTTTTCCGCCTCTTTTCTTTTGATTTTTGAACGGTTTTATGATTTAATTATATATATAATTCTTCTGCGCGTATACAGACTTCAAACCCTCATTACTTCTTCATACGGTGTCCGTTTTTCACAAACTGTAACACCGCGTAATTTTAAAAATTAAAACTAAAAAATTAAAGAATACTTAATTTTTAAAGAAGAATTAAGGGAAACGGCTTACGCCATTGCGTTCGTCTTGGAATTCGGCTTGAGATAGAGTTTGTGTTTGCGTAAATCGAGCTCCGTACGAAGAAGTTATGGAGGTTAGAAGATTTCAGTTTAAAACCAGAATTAAAATAATTAATAAATCAAAATTCGAAATTCAAACCAGCAAAAAGAAGTGGGTAGGAAAATTCCCGCCAGAGGGTGCCGACCGCCCTTAAGGGGTGTTGATACAGGTTTCGACCCCCTATAAGGGTGTCGACATGGGTGTCGACCCCCCTGTAGGGGTCGACCCCTGCCGACTGTTCTGGATAGTGACGATTTTCTGAGTCTTAGGGCTATGTGGCGACTTTTGATTGGCCTGATGACACATCTTCTTGGACTAGATGGTTTGGATGGATCCTATGTTGATCTAAAGGCTCTAATTTATCCTACACATCTATATAAGCACACATAAACCTAAACCCTAATCTAAACTAAATTCATTCATAAGCCATGATGTTGTTGCGTCCTAAACTAAGATAGTCACTTCTCCAACAGATTAAAGCTTAGGAATTGTGAAAAGAGATTCTAGAACAACGACGAACGAATCAAATCCTAAGCATTGTGAAAAGGAGAACAATTCTACAAACACCTAATTCTCTCCTTTAATCCGTTCTCTGTGAGTACAATTGCTTTCATAAGATAATTAATTAAAATAATTATGATAAGTTGTGATCTAGACTGTATGAATATGCCTGTTGAATTCATATGCTATTAGCCAGTTCTGTTATTATCTATTTTGTTAATATATGCCAGTTGTTATCATATGTAATTAGATTCATTTTATGATGTTAATTCCTATGGCTAATTACATAGGCTTGATTAGGTTCATCTATGCAAGTTATGTTTATCTATGCAAGTTATGCGAGTTTATGTAGTTTATGTGCAAGTTTTGTTTATCTATGCAAGTTATGCAAGTTTATCTATGCAAGTTATGTTTATCTATACAAGTTATGAAAGTTTATGTGCAAGTTATGTTTATCTATGTAAGTTATGCAAGTTTATCTATGCAAGTTATGTTCATTTATGCCAGTTTATACGTAGGTTATGTTCATCTATGCAAGTTTATGCTTATATTTTTAGATCCATGCCAGTTCTTATGTTTAGATCTATGTCGGTTTACATTGCATATGTTAATTGGATCCATTTTAAATGCTAGTTCACGTTTTTATGCTTAATTAGGTTTATGTTGTTCTATTCCAAGTTGGTGTGACACATGCTTAATTAGATCTATATTGTTTTATGCCAGTGTGGATGTCACATGCCTCTTTCTTTTCCTTTTCCTATGAGTTAGGCTAACAACGAGCCTAACGTATTATGTGAATTATACGTACGAACGACGTGGGAACATTGGGGAATAGTTTGGGAAATATTAAATATTGGATATTATGTAATTGGCATAAATTGGTTAGTAACCATGTAGTTGACTTGAGACATAAGTTGGTATAGTTTATATATATGGAAATTATGGACATAATTTAGACGATAATTATGAACATAACTTGAATTGATTACAATTGTGGATAGTTGGCATACAAAAATCTAGACTTGGATATGTATGGTAAATATGTAAATTGGCTAAAAGGTGAACATGGCTAACCCGAGGTTAGATTGAGTTGCAGTGTAAGGCTGCCCGGAACTGCCAAGCACATCCAGCGACCGCAATAACAGATCTAATGTGAGAGGTTAGTGCATTAAGCCCAAAACCCGAGGTTAGAATGAGTTTGCGGCAGAAGTCTGCCCGGAATCGCCTGACACATCCAGCAACCACAAACAACAGTTTTAATGTGAGAGGTTGGTGCATTAATGAATGAATTAATGCTAATGAATAGACATGCTAATAAAGGTAAGGCTAAGTAAAATGGATAAGCGACACTTAACCGATACAACATGTTAATTAATCAAATGTGTGGGGTTAGGTTAAATTGAGAACATTTAACCGTTATAACATGTTGATTAGGAAATTCTAGTAACGGGGACCCATATTAGCAGTAACCCACATAGATGTATCATGGTACCCTGAACTAGGCAGGGTGTGGCACGATTACTGGGCTGATTATAAGCGGTCAAAATAGCGGCGGGTGGTGCGTCAGTGTAGGTTCCGATGGACTACGGGTGCGCACGTGCTTCAGAGTGGAAAAATCAGGGACTGGGCATCACTACTTAAACACTGTGCATCTTGAATTATGTCGGGTTGCCATCATAGGGATTGATACACCCCATGGTGGGACCAACACAGGTATCTACAAAGTAGCGGGACCGAATGACACAAGTAATAAATACACACGAGTTATGGAGTCGATCGAATGGGGAGGGTAGTGGGCACAACTTGTGGAGATAGGGGCAAGCGGCACCTATGACAGCAAAACTACCATTATTATTATTATTATTTTTGTTATTATCATTATGATTAGTAAGAGGGATCAACTTTCAGAGTAAACAGGGTTGGTGCAGTGTAGTAATTATCCTATAGTGATTAGAAGCGCAATCAACGTTTACCTTATTCATCTTGCTTACCTTGTCATATATACTTATGTTACAGTCATTTCTTACTTTTCAGTTTATGTTCTTATCCTATTACTTTAATAATTACATTGTTAAAGTTACTGGCTCGCCAGACTTTATGTCTGACCTCGTTTGTTTCGCCCCTTTTCTTCCGTTCCCCCCAGGTTCTCAGGGTGGGCCTAGTGGAGCTTGATGTGGATCTCTTTCTCTCTCTTTTGGAAGTGCTTGGATTGCCGAAAGTAAAAGTTCAGCTTATCTCTTTTTTATGGCTAATTATGTCGGGGTTATGCTTTTTGTTTTATGTACTTAGAAAATAATTTGTCAAGATGGATATTAAGTGTACTTGATTTTATTGTTGATTTTGGTTTTGTAACCAAACTATTTCTCCGCTGCAATGAAGTTGTTTTAGATTTTTAAAGTACCAATATATGTATCTGTCTTGTTATATTCTATTCTATACACTTATAATACTCCATGAAATTTAATGCATTCCCTTTATGAGTGACATTAACGGACGTTGGGTGTTACACGTGGTATCATAGCTGAAGGTTACCAGAACAGATAAAAGATTTTGAAAATAGTTTTCAAAAGCATTTTTAGAAAGAAGTATTTTCAAAAACATGTTTTAAAAAGAGTACTTTTAAGAGAAATGTTTATTATGAAAAACATAATCCCCAGAATCCATATATCTTTCTTTCGATTCTTTGTTTCGGATCTCTTCCTTCTTCCTTCTTAAGTCTCTTTCCCTGCATGTAGATGTTTTTTCTAAGATATGTAAGGACTTTCGTGCGATGGGCGGAAAACCGTTTCATAGAACTAAGGTGTTTGTCGAAGCTAGAATTGGCTCAAGGAAGTGGAGGGCTCGTTTGGTATCTTTGAGATAGAAGATGGAAGGAAGGTCTAGCTAGCTGCTTGGTCGATGAGGGAGTTTAGGCTAACAAGCACAACCCAAGGATGAGGAATTTGTTTTTTTTTTGAAAGGCAATTTTAATCTTTTATTCACATAGATAACAATTACAATATTAACACAAAGTCACCACAGTTGTCTAATCAACACTCACATTTCTCATTACAATGCAGTATAAAGTAAAAAAAGATACAAAAATACTAGAGAAACAAAGAAAAAAATTCATACTGCATGAAAGCCAAATATTCACCACTCTAACTCTCGATCTTAACCAAACAACTAACTGAATCACAAGACTTTAACCATTGCCAATAGCTTGCAAAAATATACTTACAACGTATTAAAGATCTAATCACCAAACTGAACATCTAATAAGCACAGAAAAAACAAAACTTGCGCAGATAACAATCAGCTCAACAGCTATGAACTGAAGCATTACCCAGAAGAGAAACAAAGCAAATTATCAATACTGTGGATTATTTCTAGTGTGCCACTTATTAGACTTCGAATAACTACCAGTAGGGATCACATCCTCAAGTTCATAATCAATTCCCCCATCTAAGTCATCAACACGCACAGAAACTTTTTTTTTCCTTACCTCGACCCTTACTCTTCAACGAAATATTAACATCTGGAGGCTCATGATCATCAGTATCTACCCAAAATTTACCTATAAGCCTGGAAGACGTTTCCAAATCACACTGATTAGAGCTAGGAGGTGGTAAATTTAAGAAGGAAGGAAGTCTCAGATATTCATAAGGAGTGGAACTTGCAGTTGAAGTAGCCGAGACACTGAAAGAAGAAGCTAAAATAGAAGCATAACTGCTCTGGAATGCATTAGAAGCAGATTTGCTAAAAGAAACAGAACAACACTTTGTAGCAATATCCTGTGAAGATTGTGCCGAAGTAGAAGACTTAATTGAAAAAGAAGATGCCAAAGTAGAAGACCCAGTTGATGCTGTAGAAGAAGTGAAAAAACACCCACTAAAGAATCATCAATAAAACGATCATTAGTATCATCGTCAACTAAAGAGTCATCATCAACTTCTTTAAACTGATCATCAGAAGTTTTAACATTAACACGATCCACATCTTTAGATTGCTCATTAACCAAATCAGTAGTTAAATCATTAACTAATGAAACATTATCTACTTTAGAATTCAGAACATTAACCAAATCAGGAGACTTATCATTAACTAAAGATGTATCATCTGCTAATTTAGAAGTATCATTGACCATACCAGGAGATGAATTCTGATTCTTATCCAAAGTCTCATTAGACTGACCAACAGCACTATTTAACCCATCAACTATAGCAGTTAAACCTTCATCATTCAGAATATCAAATTGATTAGCATTGTCTGTATTCATACTAGCAGTATTATTCCCTTTGGCACTGTTTTCATCACCATATTTCCTCCTCCACTCTTTTTTCTTCTTCGTATTAACAAAAGTCCATCTGCTATTATTTACATCAATATGTTTATTCCTATCATGTCTAACTGTATTTTCAGTATAATTTACATTATTACTCTTCAACCCAGAATGATTTTTACAACCATTATCCACATCATTTATCACATGAACTTCACAAAATTCAGCATCATGTCCAAATATTTTGCAACCAGAATAGATTTTAGGTTTCCATGCATAAGCTATCTTCACTGAAGGACAACCAACACCCAAGTCATCGATTACAATTGAATCAGGAAGATCAAAATCAGGACTAACCTCAACTAATGCCTTTGCATATCTAAATCAGTTTAACCTTTCAGTACTAGTATCGTATCAAATTAATCTTCCTATATGATTAACGAGCCAGTTTATACCTATCAACATCCAAAGATTTGTGAACAACTAACAGATGGATCCCATACTGCTATTATGAACATTCTTCCACGAATGAAAATAGGATCAGCATGGAGAATTTTCACCCGATTAGAATCAACAGAAAATTTAAAATAAAACATAATTCCGTCGGATTTAATATCAACATCACCAATCAACTTCCATCAGAACCTTAAAAAATTCGAAATAGCCTGAAAAGAAAGAGTACCATCAAGGAAGAAACCTACTAGATAATTGCTCCAATAGTTAATTCCCTCTTTCTTCACTAGATTTGGAATACTTTTCTTCTTTCTATCCCTTGGGATCTCCAATTGAACAGGCTGATAAGTTCCAGCGTTACGAGGTTGGCCTTTGAAAAGAGTTGCAAAATCATTTTTCATAAACGAAGGAAATGACGATTTTGAAGGATTCTCTGGATTAACGAAAGGGGGATCGAATTGCTGGGAAGGAGGATTCTCACTTGGAGGTGATGGATCTGGTGGTTTAGGAAGAGGAGATCACGACGGAAGAGGGGGAAGGATGAATCAAAGGAAGAAGAGGAGGTTGAAGAAGAAAAAGGATTTGCCGATGCCGCCATTTTCGAAGGTCGTGAAAGATTATCGAAGGTTGTTCAGGATGAGGAATTTTTTGATATTGCTTTAATCCACGAAGAAGGTTAAGGAGAAAGTGGAAAGAATAATTAACCCCGTGACAAAAGAAGGTGTCTTTATTGTGGTATAACAGGCCATGTAATTAAGAAGAAGAAGAAGCCTGGTTGTTTTCATTACGGTAAGGCAGGACATCTGATTAAAGACTGCCCGAGGAGGCAAGGGCAAGGGCAAAGGCAGAGGGCATGACCTACTTCTGGGGGACAGGTTCATGCTCTCTTGGCACCAGGACCGGAGAGATATAGAAGCGTTTTTGTTAGAGGATTGATTTTCCTCTTTGATCATCCTGTTCGAACTTTCCTTGACTCTGGCGCTTAGCATTCCTTCATATCTGCTTCGTTAGTTGAAACACTTCACCTAAATACTAGTTTATTTATGGATCCCATTGTAGTCTCAAATCCTATTGGTGGTTCGACTCATTTATCTATACTTTGTTGGGATTTGAGAGTGTCTATCTTGGGCATTGAGTTTGAATGCAATGCCTACTTTCTTGGTTTCATGGGCAACGGCTTGATTCTGGGGATGGATTGGCTAGCTAGGTATGATGCCATCCTAGACTTTGAAAGGAGGGTAGTTAGATTGTTGATTCGTTGTGGAAGAACCCTTGGTATTTCTTGTGATCCTAGAGGTCCGGTGATGCTTAGCCTCCTGGAATCTCTTGACGCATCCATCAATGATTTGGAATCTGTTCGTGTAGTCTGTGAGTATGGTGACGTCTTTGTTGTGGTTCGGGGTTTACCCCCGAGGCGCGAGATAGACCTCCCTATATACTTAGTAGATAGTGCAAATCCAGTTGCATTACCAGTGCGCCACATGGCTCTGAGAGAGAGAAGGAAACTCAGTAAGCAAGTGAAAGAGTTGCTTGAGAAAAGGGTTCATCAGAAGAAGCATTTCGAAATGGGGTGTTCCAGTTATTTTTGCTACGAAGGCTGATGGTTCGCTTAGACTGTGCATGGACAATAGAGAGTTGAATAAGATCACAAAGAAGAACAGACACCCATTGTCGAGGATAGACGATTTGTTCGATCAGTTGGTTGGTGCTTAGGTTTTCTCGCAGTTGGATTTAGCTATAGGATTTCATCAGCTAAGGGCGGCTGAGGACAGCATAGATAAGGCTGCTTTTAGGGCTCCCGATGGTTTCTTCGTGGCTCGTCATGCCTTTTGGTTTGACGAATGCACCCGCATATTTCGTAGACTTGATGAGTAGGGTGTTTAGGGAGTTTCTAAACAAGTTTGTGGTAGTCTTTGTGGATGGTATTTTGGTTTTCTCTAGAAGCGAGGAAGAGCTTGCCCTACATCTTAGGGAAGTCTTAGAGACCCTGCGAGCACATCAACTCAAAGCTAAGTTCTCCAAATGTCATTTTCGGAAGAAAGAAGCGAGGTTCTTAGGACACGTGGTCTCTAGGGAAGGGATAGCAGTGGATCCTGCAAAGGTGGTGGAAATCCAAGATGGGAAGATTCCTAAGAATGCAACAAAGTAAGAAGTTTTCTAGGGTTGGCAGGCTATTATAGGAAGTCCATTAAGGACTTCGTGAAGATATCAGCCCCACTTACTCAGTTGATGAAGAAATTGACTTTCTCTTGGGATGTTGACTGTGACGATGCTTTCCAACGTTTGAAGAGGACTTTGACGACAGCTCCAGTTTTAGTTTTGCTAGATGGGAGCAAACTGTTCACAGTATGGACCAGTGCTTGCAGGATAAAGCTTGGAGCAGTTTTCGATGCAAGAGTCCATTAAGGACTTCGCGAAGATATCAGCCCCACTTACTCGGTTGATGAAGAAGAACTTGAATTTCTCTTGGGATGTTGACTGTGACGATGCTTTCCAACGTTTGAAGAGGACTTTGACGAGAGTCTATTAGGACTTCACGAAGATATCAGCCCCACTTACTCGGTTGACGAAGAAGAACTTGACTTTCTCTTGGGATGTTGACTATGACGATGCTTTCCAACGTTTGAAGAGGACTTTGACGACAGCTCCAGTTTTAGTTTTGCTAGATGGGAGTAAACTGTTCACAGTATGTACCGGTGCTTGCGGGATAGGGCTTGGAGCAGTTTTCGATGCAAGAGGAAAAGGTGATATGCAAAAGGTGGTAGGTACGCAGTTATGTTTGAGCATCTCGTATCGTCCACTGATGGATGGACGGATAGAAAGGGTGAGTAGAATCCTAGAAGAACTTTTGAGGTTATGTCTCCTAGATTTTGAAGGGACATGAGAAGAGCACCTTCCATTTATGGAGTTCACTTATAACTACAGCTATTAAGCTAGTACTAGGGTATTTATGGACGGCCGTGTCGATCGCCAACTTGTTGGTAGGAGTCTACGGATAAGATTTTTCTTGGACCCAAGCTGATTAGAAAGACACTTCGGAGAAGATGGACTTAATTCGAAGATGAATGAAGACAACACAGGACTGACAAAAGTCAAACGCTGACAAGAGACGAACCAATCTTGAGTTTGTTGTTGGAGACATGGTTTTATTAAAGTGTCACCATTAAGGAACGTAGTTCGCTTTGGGTTGTGTGGGGAAATTAGCACCAAGGCTTGTAGGACCCTTTCCCGTTACAGAGAGGATTTGACAAATGGCGTACAAAGTGAAGTTGCCAGAGAAACTTAGTGGTGTTCATGACGTGTTTCACGTGTCGCATTTGCGGAAGTGTTTACATGATACTGCGGAAGTAGTGGAGCCGACCATGCTTAGAGAAGTGGAAATGGAGTGAGATGCCACAATTAGACAATCTCCTACATGCATCCATGGATCGAAGGTCAAGAAATTAAGCAACCGAGAGGTCAAGTTGGTCAAAGTGCAATGGGGAGATGATCAAGGAGATGCGACTTGGGAGACGGAAGACAAGATGCGTGCGTCGTACCCTTTCCTTTTTGAGGGTATGTTCTTAATTTCTCCTTTTTCTACCGCTTTGTTTGTACTTGTTCTATCGTTTAGTATGTCCTCTCGATTACATCTTTGATCTTTCAATTGGAAAATCCTATAGTTCTAAACATGTGTTTGAGACACGTTATGTTTGGTGGATGCAAGTGTTTGCTAGTGGTTGCTCGTGGATGCATTTACGCACACATTAGGCACTAGATCGACTTACTCACTTTCAAATTGCATATGAATAAGTGTGCATATTTAAATTAATGGATGTATATTGATTGTGTTATCATATGATTGTTGCATTTGAATGAAATGATTGTGCACTCATGTAGAAATAATATGTATCATTCGGATTCTTTTGCATACATAATGGACGCATGGCACTATCATGATTTGCATTAAGGAGGTCAACTGAATCAGTAGACCGCCTGATTTTGCATTGGATAGAGAACATATACACACACTTTTTTCATATGTTCATATGACATTAGAAATCTTTTAAGGACAATGGATGCCTGTGATTGATGGTTGAGTAGATGGATGATTGGATGGTAGGATATACATTCTTCTTGACTTGAAGAATTCGGGGATGAAATCATTTATGGGGGGGGTGGGGGGGGGGGAGAATGTAACACCCCGTAATTTTAAATATTAAAACTAACAAATTAAAGAGTACTTAATCTTTAGAAGAAGAATTAAGGGAAACGGGTTACGCCATTGTGTTCATCTCGGAATTCTGCTTGAGATAGAGTCCAAGTTTTCGTAAATCGAGCTCCGTATGAAGAAGTTATGGAGGTTAGAAGATTTCAGTTTAAAACTAGAATTAAAATAATTAATAAATCAAAATTCCAAATTCAAACCAACGAAAAGAAGTAGGTAGGAAAATTCCTTCTAGAGGGTGTCGACCCCCCTTAAAGGGTGTTGACACAGGTGTCGACCCCCTATAGGGGTGTCGACATGGGTGTCGACCCCCCTGTAGGGTCGACCCCTGCTGACTGTTCCGCACGTGACGATTTTCTAAGTCTTAGGGCTACGTGGCGACTTGTGATTGGCCTGATGATGCATTCTCTTGGACTTGATGGTTTGGATGAATCCTATGTTGATCTAAAGGCTCTAATAAATCCTACACATCTATATAAGCACACATAAACTTAAACCCTAATCTAAACTAAATTCATTCATAAGTCGTCATGTTGTTGCGTCCTAATCTAAGCTAGTCTCTTCTCCAACAAATTAAAGCTTAGGAATTGCGAAAAGGGATTCTAGAACAACGACGAACGAATCAAAGCCTAAGCATTGTGAAAAGGAGAACAATTCTATAAACACCTAATTCTCTCCTTTAATCCATTCTCTGTGAGTACAATTGCATTCACAAGATAATTAATTAAAATAATTATGATAAGTTGTGATCTAGACTGTATGAATATGCCTGTTGAATTCATATGCTATTAACCAGTTCTGTTATCATCTATTTTGTTAATATATGCCAGTTGTTATCATATGTAATTAGATTCATTTTATGATGTTAATTCCTATGTCTAATTATATATGCTTGATTAGGTTCATCTATGCAAGTTATGTTTATCTATGCAAGTTATGCAAGTTTATGTAGTTTATGTGCAAGTTATGTTTATCTATGCAAGTTATGCAAGTTTATCTATGCAAGTTATGTTTATTTATACAAGTTATGCAAGTTTATGTGCAAGTTATGTTTATATATGCAAGTTTATATGCAAGTTATGTTTATCTATACAAGTTATGCAAGTTTATGTGCAAGTCATGTTTGTCTATGTAAGTTATGCAACTTTATCTATGCTAGTTTATATGCAAGTTATGTTCATCTATGCAAGTTTATATACAGTTTATGTTCATCTAATCAAATTCATGCTTATATGTTTAGATCCATGCCAGTTCTTATGTTTAGATCTATGTCAGTTTACATTGCATATGTTAATTGGATCCATTTTATATGCTAGTTCACGTTTATATGCTTAATTAGATTTATGTTGTTCTATGGCAAATTGGTGTTACACATGCTTAATTAGATCTATATTGTTTTATGCCAGTGTGAATGTCATATGCCTCTTTCTTTTCCTTTTCTTATGAGTTAGGCTAACAGGGAGCCTAACGTATTATGTGAATTATACGTACGAACGACATGGGAACGTTGGGGAATAGTTTGGGAAATATTAAATATTGGATATTATGTAATTGGCATAAATTGGTTAATAACCATGTAATTGACTTGAGACATAAATTGGTATAGTTTATATATATGGAAATTATGGACATAATTTGGAGGATAATTATGAACTTTACTTGAATTGACTACAATTGTGGATAATTAGCATACAAAAATCTAAACTTGGACATGTATGGTAAATATGTAAATTGGCTAAAAGATGAACATGCCTAACTCGAGGTTAGATTGAGTAGCGGTGTAAGGCTGCCCAGAACCGCCCGGCACCTCCAGCGACCGCAACAACAGATCTAATGTGAGAGGTTAGCGCATTAAGCCCAAAACACGAGGTTAGAATGAGTTTGCGGTAGAAGTCTGCCCGGAACCGCCCGGCACATCCAGCAACTGCAAACAATAGTTCTAATGTGTGTGGTTGGTGCATTAATGAATGAATTAATTCTAATGAACAGACATGCTAAGAATGGTAAGGTTAAGTAACATGGATAGGCTTCACTTAACCAATACAACATGTTAATTAAACAAATGGGTTGGGTTAGGTTAAATTGAAAACATTTAACCGTTATAACATGTTGATTAGGAAACCCTAGTAACGGGGTCCCATTTCAGTAGTAACCCACATAAATGTATCATGGTATTTTGAACTTGGCAGGGTGGGGCACGATTACTGGGCTGATTACAAGCGATCAAAATAGCGGCGGGTAATGCATCAGTGTAGGTTCCGACGGAGTACGGGCGTGCATGTGCTTCAGAGTGGAAAAATCAGGCACTGGGCATTAGTAGTTATACACTATGCATCTTGAATTGTGTCGAGTTACCGTCATAGGTATTGATACACCCCATGGTGGGACCATCACAGGTATCTACAAACAAGCGGCGCTGAATGACACAAGTAATAAATACACACGAGTTAGCGAGCAACTACCATTATTATTATTATCCTTATGATTAGTAAGAGGGATCAACTTTCAGAGTAAACAGGGTTGGTGCAGTGTCATAATTATCCTATAGTGATTAGAAGCGCAATCAACGTTTACCATATTCATCTTGCTTACCTTGTCATATGTACTTATGTTACAGTCGTTTCTTACTTTCCAGTTTATGTTCTTATCCTATTACTTTAATAATAATATTGTTAAAGTTACTGGACTTGCCAGACTATATGTCTGACCTCGTTTGTTTCGCCCCTTTTCTTTCCGTTTCCCCCAAGGTTCTCAGGGTGGGCCTAGTGGAGCTTGATTTGGATCTCTTTCTCTCTTTTAGAAGTGCTTGGATTGCCGAAAGTAAAAGTTCAGCTTATCTCTTTTTTAGGGCTAATTATGTTGGGGTTATGCGTTTTGTTTAATGTACTCAGAAAATAATTTGTCAGGATGGATATTAAGTGTACTTGATTTTATTGTTGATTTTGGTGTTGTAACCAAACTATTTCTCCGCTGCAATGAAGTTTTTTTTAAAATTTTAAAGTGCCAATATATGTATCTGTCTGGTTATATTCTGTTCTATACACTTATAATACTCCATGAAAGTTAATGCATTCCCTATGTGAGTGAAATTAACGGACGTGGGGTGTTACACAAACCAAATGTCTATCTAATGGCAAGCTCACTGCCTCCCTCTATGTCGCACCACTTGGGATGCGTACCATCACATCCCTCAGGATGTGATCCAATCGCATCCCTTAGTGTGCGATTCCGTCGCATCCATCGAATGTGATGTCATCGCACCCCCCATATGCGATGCATCTGCACCCGTGAGCATAACAAGTCGCTTTCCTCTGGGATGCGAATTTTTGCATCCCGAGGGATTCAAAAATTTGCATCCCACCCGAGGGATGCAATTTTCCACCTAGAGGCGAAGAGGGATGCGATTTTCCGATGCTTGTGCTCTTGGGATGCGATTTTTTTTTGTGTGGTTCCCAAATCTCACTTACTCCCAGCCAAGCCACTACCTATAAATATCCCCTTGCTCATTCTTCACAAGGGTTGGATTTTGGTTGATTTGACAGATCTAAAAGCTCCTGAAACCCCATTAATGGAAGCATATATCTTGAATAAAAAGAAGCATACATCACTTTTTCCCAAAACTTGGCATATGATCAATATGACTCCAAAATACATTAAACTACTAAACGAATGCCATTATGAAGTTCATGCTTGTAACTCTTATTTGTGAACAAAGAACAACAAAATCCTTCAAAGTGGACGTAGGCCCCTCACGGACTGAACCACTATAAATTCCTATGTCATTTACTGCTTTCCACACTTTATTTTCCATACGCGAAATACTATTCTCTAGTAATAGAGAATCATTGTGTGTTACAACATTTTTTGCTGTCAACATTCTGGTGCTTTAACTGAGAACCTAAGATGACTTATTTTCGCACACTTCCATCTCTACTTCGACGCGCTACTCAGGTTTCTTCCTAATATACTACTCGAGTCCGCTCACGGTGGTTAAGTGATCAAAGAACCCAATGGTCGGAACCTCCTCAGGGGCTAGCACTGGTGCTTCTCGATAATCCCAATCAGCGGGGAACCCGACTGACATGGATATCGTTCCTCCTACGGATCACGATGCCTTGCAACTCAAGCGCAACCTTACATGCTTAATAAAAAGTCGAAAGATAGATCTCGAGAACTAAATGACATGTTGAAGACTACCATTGACTTGATGCATCAACTCCAAAAAAGTCAACGTATCGTGGCTCAACACCTTCTTGCTTAGAAAAACTCTCGACCGCAGCTCAACTCCTCACAAAGTTATTCTTCTGAAACTCGGGGTCCAAGGCAAAGAAGGAAAATGACTCTCGCCAAAACGACCCTCGCCAACACTAATGCCCATGTCAAGGGCAATGGCAATGGTAATGGAAATGGTAACGGAACTACCGTAACTTACAGCGACGAAATGCGTCAACGTGATCGTTCCCGGTTGGTTATTAATGATGAACCAGGTCCAAGTAACCGTTCCTACCCGACAGAACCCACGGCGCTCTGAACTTGGGGCCTACACTTTCGGCAACTCAACAGGCCCAATTTCTGCTTAATCAGAATCAACATCAACCGGTTCAGCCTCATCAACCACATCAGAATCAGGAAAACAATGCCGATAACATGGATGAGGATGACCCATGTCCATCCCAGAAGATGTCCATGGTCAGGACCCCTGAGGTGAACCTCAATCGCTAGATTCCATTGGGGATGTTTAACCTGCCTATCTCTCCGACATGATCCAAAGAATCATGAGGGATACGCGAGGGAATGCCAGCGACATGTAGGAAACCAACATGGAGACATAACCCCTTCACCAGGGCCGTGCATGAAGCCAAGTGACCCCGATGCTTTAACATGCCATAGCTCACACTCTACGGGGTAAAGACCGACCCTTGTGGCTTTCTAAACGACTATGAGTGACACATACACTCCAGTTAGGCCAGCGATGCAGTCAAGTCCAAATACTTTCCGGTTTTCTTAGAGGGCACAACTTTGCTCTGGTTCACCCATCTACCAGCTGATCCCATCTCCACTTTTGACCAACTAGGTATTGAAGTAGTCAAGTAGTTCACAATGCACATGCCTACACTAACAAATACTCTCACTCTCTATAACCTCTACCATAGCCTACTAGAAACCCTCAAAAGCTACCGTGAGTGTTTCAACATCGCCATCGTTGAGGTGGACGATACAGAACAACGCACAGTCCTTATCCAGCTTGGCAACGACATTCCTAGTTTTGAGTTTGGAGCTTGGATAGACAGAAAGCAACCCACGACTCTGGAATCTTTCTACGAGAAGGCCGAAAATTTCTGTGTCAAGAAGAGGCACATTGAACCCAAGCTACTCAAGGCGGCCTCCCCAACAACCCACTCACTGGAACTATCATCGATATTGTCCAAGTAAAGCAAGTCAGAGAATCTTCCAACAATGGCAAGGGGAGTCTCCATACAAGCCAAAGTCGGGCAACGGGAAACTCGATGGTCGCGACAACAATCAAGCTCTTGGAGATCCCAAAAAGCACGACTACTAACCCAAGTACTAGAATTGCACTCCATTCGACCAAAAATTGGAGGCCATCTACCAAGAGACCTATAACAATCTATAGTACACAATGCCCAATACTAAGTAATCTACCAACTAGGGGAGGAATTCTGACAAATATTGCAGATTCCACGACATGTTCGGGTATAATACCAACGACCGTCGCCACCTTAGGGATGCAATCGAAAAGCTAATCCATGAAAAACATCTGGAGTGGTACGTTTAGAGCCCTGCTCCTCCTGAAGCAGCCGCGGGCCCTTCAACGCACGTCCCCCTCTAGCTAATACGACTCCACGGTCATCCATCCAAAGACCACACGGCATTGTGATTAACACTATCTGGGATGGACCTCACCCCGAACATGAAAGCTTCCGAAATATGGAGGAATATGCCAACTCCATTTAGAACGCCACCCATGATGCTTGCTCTTCCTCAGATAAATCTGTCCCGGCCAAGCTCCAAAAGATAATGCGGGACCACATCGTATTTCGAAAGAGAGAGTCTATGGGAATTTAGATCCAACCATAGACCCTCTCGTCATCTTTGCTCAACTAGGCCCTGCTTTTGTTCGGAGGAACCTCATCGATTCAGGAAGCTCGGTCAACATTATCTTCAACTAGACATACGACCAAACGAGATTAGAGGCCAAAGACTTGAAGCCCTGCCATGCCATGATCCACGGCTTCAACGGTTCCTCCAACCATACAATGGGCATGGTACACTTATCAGTTGAACTTGGGGACGGGGATCGAAGCCGTGTCCAAATCATCACCTTTGTGGTTATTGACGTCATCTCTCCCTACAATGTCTTCTACGGCTGCCTATTCCTTGTGGAGTTCTGAGTCTACAAGTCAACATGGTCCCTTCTTATGAAATTTCCAACAGAGAATGGGATCAGCATAGTCAAGGGGGACCAAGCCACTGCGAGAGCCTACTATCTCACTAAATGGAAGGATGTCGTTAAAAAGGTGAAGGCAAGATAGTACCTCTACCTTCCTGCGCCAAGACCGCCTCTGCATGCAATCAAAGGTGTCTGAGTCCTGGCTCAAACACCATCTTTCTGACGATCTCGATACAAGGGAGGAAGAAGAGCCCTACTCGAGAGGGCTACCCCGGTAGAACCAATAATGGATGTTTTGATCAAACCCGACGACCCAACAAAGTTCATGAAAGTTGGATCTCAACTCCACCCCACAATAAAGGAAGAGATTGTGGATTTCTTAAGGGATGATGTCGACGTATTTACTTGGATCCACTTAGAAATGCGCGGTATTAACCCTGGAATCACTTATGTCATCCCAGTGTAAATCTAAAGCATATTCCGGTCAAACAAAAGCGTTGAATCTTGGGAACTGAAAGATCGACCGCACTAAAAAAGGAAGTGGATAGGCTACTCGCTAATGACTTTATCTGCGATGTCCTTTAGCCCGATTAGGTCTCCAACCCAATTTTCCAAGAAAGCAAGCAGCAAGTGGCGAACATGTGTCGACATTTCGGACTTGATAAAGGCCTGCCCAATAGGCAACTTCCCATTTTCGAAGATCGACCGGCTTGTTGATTCAACTACCAGCTTCTATTCTTCATGGATGCGTACTCCGGATACAATCAGATTCTAGTATACCTTCTAGAACAGGAGCATACTTCTTTCATAACTGACCGTTGGCTCTACTGTTATGTCGTCATGCCCTTTGGTTTCAAGAATGCTGGAGCCATATATCAACAACTGGTCAACCTCATGTTCAAGGACCAAATCGGAAGATCCATGGAGGTTTGTGTGGACATTATGCTTGTGAAAGTGAGGGTATCAAATGACCACATTAATGACCTCGCTGAAATGTTCGGTGTCCTCCATAAATATGGCATGAAACTCAATCCCTTGAAGTTCTCTTTCGGTGTTGCGTCGGGAAAATTCCGGCGTATCATTATCAATTCACGGGGCATCGAAGCCAATCCAGAAAAAATCCAAGCTATCTAGGATGTCCAAGCCCCACATAGCATCAAGGAAGTTCAAGATTTAAATAGTAAAGTGGCTTTCCTAAGTCGATTCATCTCTAAACCAACAGACAATGCATTTCTATTTTCGACTTGCTCAAAAAAAGGAAGCACAACTTCACATAAACACTAGAGTGCATTGACGCATTCCAGGACCTCTTGAATCACTTAGAGCGACCACCTATCTTATCCAAACCCATGGATCATGAAGACTTATATCTCTATTTGGTTGTTTATGTGCATGCATTATGCTCAACGCTTGTGCTCATTGAATATCGTGTACAACTGCCCGTTTACTACATCAGCAAGAAATTGACAAGGGAAGAAAAGAAATACATAAAGCTCGAGAAGATCGCCTACTGCCTGTTGATCTCTTCCCGAAAGCTACGGCCTTACTTTCAGTCCCATCCAGTCAAAGTCTACATTGACCAGCCGCTATGACAGGTCCTTCAATCACTTGAGGCGTCTGGGCGACTTCTGAAGTAGAACATAGAACTCAGCGAGTTCGAGATTACTTTCATTCCTCATCAAACCATCCTCTGACAAGCCCTCTAGAATTCATAGTAGAGTTCACAATTCCTAAAGAGTCTCCCTTTGGAAGATAGTGAGACTTCGAACATTCAATAGAAACTCTTCGTCGATGGATCCTCTAACAGTGAGTGTTCTGACGTCGGAGTTGTACTTGTAACTCCTGATGAACACTCAATCTGTTATGCTTTGAAGCTAGTCTACCTGCCACCAACAACGATGAAAAATACAAAGCCTTGATTGCTGGACTCTGAATCGTAATCGAACTTAAAATCAAGGCTCTCCAAATTTAGTCTGACTTGCAGCTCATCGTACGCTAAGTTTAGGGCGAATATCAAGCCAAGGGAGTACGGCTTGTTCCATACCTTACTCGGGTCCATGAATTACTCACCAACTTTGACTACTACATCATTACGCACATCCCTCGAGAACAAAATGAAAAACTGATTCTTTAGCCCAGCTGGCAAGCTCTGGGGATGCGCAACTCTTGGGGCAAGCCTTAGTCGAAGTGCTCAACTCTTCGAGCATCAATAAAATGCAAACTGGTTCGGTCGCAACGACGGATGTCGATTCAGAGTCCTGGATGACATAGATCAAGAACTACTTATAGCATAAAATACTACCTGAGCTCTACAAGGAAAGGCGATGTAATGACCGGAAGTTTTGGAACTAATTTAAGTTTCATTTTTAACTAATTTTACAAGGATTTATAGTCGATAAAAAATTCGATAATTTAATATTATTCCCATAGCATAAAAAGAAACATTTTTTAAATTATCTCGGAATTTGATGCAACCAATTTTATTAAATCTGGAACATTGAAAAATGGAATGGTTTCAAATTTCATAATATTCAGAGTAATATATGAGCGTATGAAAAATAAACGCGTACCGGGTCAACCGGTCAAAATTAAGTAAAAACACAATAAAATAATAAAAAAGAAAGTCAAACAAACGTCAAATTTGACAAGAACTATTTCATTGGATCCGTAATTATGAAATACGTAGGTAGGACTCAAAATTTCATGTCAATTGGATTTACCGTTTGATCATATGAGTGGTAAACGCGTGATATAACTAAAACAAACTTCCTTTTTAAACAAAGTGCAAAAGCACATTTGTTTCAATTGGAGGTGCAAATCATCCAAGCCCCTTATTTGTGTTTTCTCCTCCTCTTTCTCACCTTGACACATCACTAATTCATCACATATTTCTCCTTATAAAAGCAACTCCTTTCTACCATTTTTTCCCATTTTTCACTTTCATTTCTCCTTAAAGCTTATATCCTTCTTCCATGCATCTGTGGCCACCACCCCTACCACCACCTAACCTGATCCTCCACTTTCAGCCCTTCATTCCCACTAGTGTATCTCCACCAAGCACTCTAGCCCCTTGTCGTGGCCCCACCTTCTTCCAAAACCCCTTAATACCTCTTTAAATTTCTAATGTCTACCATTAACCCAAATTAACCTTAAAATCCACCTCCCCGGACCCCTACTACCCACCCCTTAGCCCTACAACCCCACAACAGCCCCTACCAGTGTCCTACAACCAAGACCAAACCCCTGTAACCCCGAAACCCTGTCCCATATTCTCCGAAAACTCAAATCAGTGTCCATTTGTTTGTTTGGAAGTTTAGAAACTCCAACATGTCAAAACTCTGCCGAATTAGTCTCTAGAAATCTTTTCTTATGCCAAGAGACTGCCGGTGTCGTATGAGAGTGTTAGCATACCCTTTGCTTAAGAGATTAGTTGAGTGGAACCTATGGTGAGAAACCGAAACTAGTAAAGGGATTGTTTATTATTAACTATTGTTAGATAATTAGTCTATGTTATATGACAATTATTGGTTGATAATACAAGTTCATTATGATGTTTCACGATGATTAGCAAGATAAAAATATAATTTTTAAGTGATATATGCCTAATTGCTTGGGTATGTGACACTTAAGAACCAAAATTGTTGACTGGGAATTTGTTTGAACCTTAAATGGTCATTAGAAAGTAATTAACTAATTACTGGTTAATGGATATTGATATGAACCCTATTTGGGTATTGAATGATTATCGGTTGACATTAATTGATATTGCGGTTAATATGTTAATTGACAACCCATATAAGCGTTAAAGATTTAAGGCTTATATGGTATATTGCACTATATATGTGGATTACATGTTGTATTGATGGATAATATAGTTTTATGTGATACACTGATTGAATATGACCAATAAATGTGATTATTGGTCCATTGGTTATGTCTCCATCAAGTAAAATGATTTAGTGAATATTTTACTAATACAATAATAGGCTTAAAATACTAGTTTTAATTTGATGTTCGGTTTTGGATGGACACAAAGTTTATAAAATTACAATGAATGCTCATAGCTAAAATGAATTGATTTGAATTAATTTTCATATAGTTATGACTTGTTCAAGTTTTATTTTTAAAATGAATTGTAACTAGTAAAATTGAAGTTCGGTTAGGATATCTAGGAAATGTTTTATAAAGATTTTCGTTATAAAACTTTCTTATATATTTTTATAATAAATGGAATATTTTCGAAAATTATTATATATATATTTCATATAATAAATGGAATATTTTTGAAGCTATTCGATGTAGTTTATGTTGTACGTCGAATTATGGTCAGAATAGCACTCGTCGCGTAGCGGTAGTTCGCGAACTTCGACCTGTAACTTCAAATAATGTACTGGAAGATTTGGCCGTCGAATTCTCTTGAAACTGGAACCATTTGGTTCATAATGGAAAGAGTTTTCGTATGATAAGAATGGTTTTGAAATCTAACTGTTAAATTTTGAGAAATGTTCAAATCAAATTTGAACAAAAGCAGCGTTAGGGCCGATAATGACTCGTAATTAGAATTTATGGAAATGGATTATTTTTATATAAATAAAGGAAAATCATTATAAATGATTTGAAAAATGATTATATCGAGTATTTATGGCTTTGAATATTAAAAAATGGTTATATGGAAATTGGTTATGTTTGTAACACCTCTTATAATGAGTTTTGAGAAATGTTTTGAAATAAGGATTTCTAATTCATAAATCAAATCTAATCCTTAAATAAACCTTTTTATAAGGTTAAAAGATGATTTTTGGAAACCAAATAACTTAACCAAGTTTGAGAATAATATTTAGCTCTTATTAGATGATTACCAATTAAAGGAGACTTAATTGGTGGATTGATAATTCCAAAAGGACTTTTGTTTTGATGCTAATTATTCGAAAAGGTCGGGTTCAACCCATGTCAAACAATTAAACAACGAATTGAAGCTGAAGACGATGGAAGATCAGGAATCTCCACATCAAATGGACTGTTTGCTGATTCCCTGAATACAGGTAGCTCCCGCTAAGGGGTTAACGTGGAGGTGGTCCGGACGTACTTGTTGATTGTCAGGATATGCAAGGGCCTCTCTCTCTAATTGGACGAGTAATAAGGTGCATTCAGTTTCGTTCATACCTAGAATGAACTTGTAAATGGATGTATGTCTGACGTTGTATTTCATAACATAAATGATTGGTTGTTATTGATGATATTTCGAGGTGGCGGAGAATTCATTCTCTTAGCTTTACACCCTTCTTTGAGGCGCATGAACTCAAAAGTTATATTATTAATGGAAACTAATCATATGTGTGAATTGACAATATGGCATGCCAAGCACTTCTGGAAGATAGATTAAAGTTTTTGTTTAAGCAAAGCTTTGTGGAATTTTGACTCTAGGGCCTCAAACCCTGGGTTAAGCCGAAAACAGGATGATGGACGTCAGAGAAAGGACATATGTTCTATTCTAGCTAAAAGTGATGCCATGGTGTAAATCCTAAGCAATTTACTTATGTGGATGTTGGAATCGAGGTACCTCGAATGATAGTTAACAAATGACCAAGATGACGGTCGGATATGATCGGGGAATGTTATGTTCAGGAGTAACATGAACTCACTAGGAATTTGTTGATGGCTCTGCTGTTCCAAGGGCCACGCGTTGAGTCCTGGACATCTTGCTAGAGATGATCCGAATTGGATATGGAAGATCCTTTGCCTTTGCTCAAGATGGAATCCAATCTCCAATACGAGCTTTGTGTTTTCAGTTGTAAACCTATATGGCGACAAAATAGGACGAGGTATTATGCCGTTTAAGATTGATACATTCATTTTTGAAATTTATTTCCACATTTAGACACTAATGATAATATCAAATGATTTTCTCGTATCATGCGTGTTTGACCATTATAAGGTATAACTCTATCCTCCGGTTTGCGCTGCATTGTGTGATGGGACTTGAGTCTTACAGCGGCTTCATTTTTCAAAAAGCATTATGTTGTTTTATTCACTGGCATTTGTGTGGAGTAAGCTCATTCCATGTTATACATCATGGTTGTGACGATCGCCCATAGGCCCTACACTAAATAAGAGGAAAAGTGCACCAAAAGGTGTGCTAAGCAGCTATAGACGATTATCAGAGTAGGTAAACACATGCGGATCCTGTCGTAGAACTCACAGCGCAAGGATAAAATACGATATGTTTAGAACATACACAATAGGTAATAATAGTGAAACAAATTTGAGTAGAAACTTAAACCTTCATAACAATTAGAGAAAATACCCATACAATTTTGGAATTACAACATATGTGTCTTTACAAATTTGCCTCACTACAACGCTCAGAGATAAACACCACACAACGGAAACAAAGATACTATAATATAGTAAGATAATACGTCAGCCACCTGCTCGCTATCGAACAGCAACATCATCCGCACTAAGATATCGCCTGTCACCTACCTCCTAGTCTGCCCATCCAACAATCCGATGAGCAGCACAAGGTAATAAGAGGGAAATATAAGACCTTGAGTTAGACAATAGTCTTAGTGAGCGATAAAACAGGTATCTAATATTGTAACGTCCCGCATTTTTATCGATTTGTATTTGAATATTTAAATCAGTTTAAATATTGAATTCGGAATATAAGTAAATTTATATGTTAATTAAAACGAAGTTGAACATATAAAAATATATATTAAATATAATCGAGCCCGTAATATCGCGCTAGTTCGTAATTTAACGTTCTGAACTTCAGTTGAGTATACAGGACCCGTTACTACTCGGATTTCTTCGAAACAAGAAACGTTGGAATCCGTTTAATTGTATTTTTCTAGTGGAAGTGAAAAATGGAATTTTCGCGTTATAGATTGTGTGATGTGTCCAAATCAAATATTCAAAAAGTCGCTATGAAATCGTATATAGACCATAACGGTTATTTAAATTTATTTAAATAACTGTTTCAAATTTAGACAAGATTCTTATGAAACATAGTGATAATTTAATTTTTAGAATTTTATTGTAATTTTTAATTAAGTAAGTAAGCAACTTTTTATTTACAGTATTGTGCACCCTATATCAATATTTTGGGATTTCACAATATAAGTTAACCTACCGATATTATTATATTTTTGGGATCGTGACATCTCGTTGGATACGATTGTATTTTTATTTCTGTTCGTGACAGTCCGTGAATAAACAGTACTCTATGAAGTCGGTACCATATACAAATTAACATGCATATAGGTCTATCACTTTATATTTTTCAAAACAGTATAAGCACATGCTACTACGTAATATGCTAATCAACATTAAAAGGTGGACAACAACTAATAAATGCATGCAGCGTGAAGACCCATCCTCCTAGTGACTTTTGCCTAACTCTTCACGTCCAACCCTTCATGGTTTACAAAAAGTCAATTTCAATAGACTGCCTTACCCCTCCCCTAGTTCAGTCTAAGACAAAAACAATCTTCCATTTCCTGTTTGTTGATGGTAGCAGGTACAATTAAAATGTGTAAATTTCATACACCGTCCATTCTACTCAAACAGACAGTATATACTATATATGACCATACCCGATTACATCTCTTCTTTTTTGAATTAAACCATACAGTGGACCTAAGGTCATGATCACTAAATTGAGAAGACCCCAACCATGCTTTATTTATTAGCTCCATACCCTATAACACTGTCGCGTTGAAAAAAAAACAATACCTCCATCCATCCCCCTATCAAAAGACACTGGTGTTATCCTTAACTTTTCCCCTTTTATAAAATCACCATGTCCATTCTCTTGCTTTGCAAAACTCAGAAAAAGGAAACACCATTTCTTCCACACCGTATGGTTCTCTTTGAAGTAACATAAAACTTAATAGTGGGAGTCTTGGTTTTCCGCATGGTTCCGCTGTGTACACGGGTGTCTTGGACGGACTGGGGCGTTGTCAGAGGCGATGCTTTCCAATCATCCAGTGGCCAGCAAAAGGTACCATTGCCATGAGGGGGTCAACAAGCTTGAACGGAGTTTTCAAGTAGCGCCAGTGTTTAGGAAAAGGACCAAAGTTTCATATCAACAGCGTTGAGGAAGGACGCTGGATTCCTGTTCGAACAAAAAGTAGAGGAATAATACATGGGGGAAGTACTGGGGGTAGCATGAGCAGTGATGATAACTGAAATGTGAAGTTCTTGCATAATGGAGAGTGTGTGAAGGAACAGTGAACGTGAAAAGGCAATGATGAAAACAGGGTTCGGAAATCCCTGTGTTGGCATACATATGGATGTAAGGGCTGTTGAATTTGGAGATGCAGGATGGAAGCGATGTGTGTTTATGCGCAGTGTAAACGAGAAGCTGAAAGGGGCGAGACGTGTGCGAGTGGTGAAGTGCTTAAGCAAATACTGTGCATAGTGGAGACCAACGTTGGGGCGTTCATGTTATGTAGATGGGCTATAGTAAGGAGCACTACACGCACGCCGATCAGGGCTCTAATAGTATGATATGATTCTGAAAATAGCTATGCAATAGCACCAATAGGGAGTGATTTTGGAGCATGTTACAGTTTTAGGTAATTGAAGTGCCGGGTATAATCAATTGACGCAAATCGTTATTTAACGATTAATGCGCAAAGGTGAGTAAAATCACTAAATCTGATCTATTTTAAAATATTATAATTATATTTTAATAATGGTTGAATGTTGTGTGGTGGTCGTTTAGGTAAATTACAGTTAAATTGGTTGAATAATATATATATCGTTGCATATATACACATCATTAGTTGGATACCAATTCTATTGAATAATCCATGATTGATTCTTGTTTGTTTGGATATGGAATTACACTGGCTCTAAAATAATGGTTCTTTAATTACTATAAATATATTGGCAAGAAATTCAAGTTTAAATTTAATTTTGATTGGGCTAAAATACTATAACTTGTGTTTGTTATACTTAAACGAATAGTTTGATTGTAAATGATAATTAGAGATAAAAATGGAATTGTTATAAATAAATAAATTGGGAAATATAAGAATGAATTTACCAACAAGGAATGAGAGAATCATTTAAGTAGAACTTGATGGAATTACTTCGACATACGAATATGAATAGAACTAAGTAAATCCGTAAGGATCCGTAATTAGAATGCGACGATATCGAATGTTATTAATAAATTATTTTTACAAATTGGATATTTTATATAATATGGGATTTGATAAATTAGTTAGTACTTGGTTTAGACCAATATACTATAATAGAATGTGAAATCAAGAGTTGGTATAAACTGGTATTTATTGAACATGAAGTTTACTTGAAATTGGAATTTATGGATTTTTGAAATAACTCGATTAATGGAAGTGTAACCTGTAATTGTATTTACAAATTAACTCAAGATTTATTGGATTATTTATAGAAGAATAGTATCTATATTTTAAAGGTGAATAACAATTTAGGAGAAAATAATTTGCAGAATAAAATTGGTATAATGGAAATTGGAAATATTTACCAATGTAAATAAGGTATATATTTTCTAAAGTACAGAAAATAAGAAATGGGGAAAATGATAGAAATGTTTCGAGCATTAATAATGTATAATTTCTTGGATATGGGAAGCTGGAAATTTTAGATAAATTAAAAGGGGCCAGTGATTGTGTAATGATTGGTTGTACATTTGAATGGATGTTTGTTTTTACTTCGGTAGTTAAATAACCGACTATCTAAGTGTTTTGACCATCGTTGTCGATATGGAGAGACCAGTTGGATATATTATCCGAAAAACACTCTGTAGAGGCATAAGCGCTGTGAATTAGATTAAGCTGAAGACAATTGAAGACGGAGTGAAATGTAGGGGTCATTCTGTTCTAAAATGGTGTTTTTGTTTGTCCAGTTCCAGGACAACTTGTATGGACAAGTGTCTGATAGAGTATACCTAACAGATCACATATAGTTGATCTCTTAAAGGTATTACGCCTGGTGGCGGAGGAATTCGTTCCTCTTAGCTTTTTATACTCGTGATATGTTTGGGAATCGGTTAGTGAATTGACGGGTTTGACGATGTGGCATTCAAAGTGAATGGTGATCAGATGTTCTGAAGATAGACGTAGCCTCTAGCCTTACAACCAGGAAGTAACAAAAGTTGGGCTAGGCAGCATGGCTAGTTGGGTCATACCCATGCAGGTGTATTGTCACCGATCTAGAGAAAATTCATATTTGTTCATCTTTTCGAATCTGTATCTTCGGATGACGGTTGGATAGCCAAGAACCGTGGGTGATAATATATTCGCTACACTCAAGCTAAATGAGTGGGCAGTCATGTGTGACCGGGTTGCAAGACATTCTTGTTGAACCAAGGTGTATACCCTCTAGAGTACACTGATCGGAAGGTGCTCCCACACCTTGTTTATTGGAATCCAATCTCCAATAAGAACTCTGGGGTTTTTGATTTTATACTATATATACATGGAGCGTGAGATGCAAGCGTTCTGTTACTTGGTTATTAATATGATTAGACATTATCGTAATATCGCTGGATTTTGATATCAAAATGATTTGGGTTATAGTAAGGTAAAAACCGTCCATGTTTATGTGTGGGCTGGTCTTACTGTTATGCTTTTGTCTCAATAGGATTTTTAAAGTTAAACAATATGGTTGGAATTTAGTCATACCAGACCCATGACTGACCCAAAGTTTATTTTTTTGTTTTCCTAAACTCCTGGGTAACCAAATTTATACGGGCAGTCAAGTGTTTCAGGCTTTGCAGATATACTTGGAGGAGCTCAAAACTGGAGGCTTCACCGATTAGTTATTTAGAGATTATTTCCATTGTGATGTATATGGGTTGTACTCCGATATGATATGTAAGTACAAATTCAGATTTTGTATTTCAAAGTTATGTTATAGTACAATTTATTCATTCCGCTGTGAGTTTCATGCTTACTCTGATTCTGTTCAGTTGTATTCTTCTTCTTCTTCTTCTATTCTATTAGTTCTACCTTATTTTTCTCACCCTCTAACTTCTTTCTATTAATGATCTGAACTTTCGTGCACTTTGAGTTGAATGTACAGGATATTAGTCAGCTCAAATTGGTACGGATTTTTGGGCCACTATATTTGGTATCAGAGATGAAGGTTAACTGATTACGTTGGCTCTTTGGCGTGACTCAGTAAGGTAGGGTTAGTAATACCCTACATTGAGTTTGAGTGTATAAATATGAGTGAATGTATTTGTAGATTTATATAAAAATGTTTTATATTGTGTTGATTGGCCTGTCGCGTGATTTAAATTCTAGTCGATACGATAATGCAAACTGTGTCGACAGGTGTTTCTAAACTCTTGATCAGAGTAACTCGACACGGTATGTTTTTAAAAGAGGGTAAATGAAATAATTTTACCCAAAATAATATTTTGATATAAAAATAAGTATATATATTGAGATTATTATAGTATATTGGATGTGTCATCATTTTTTATAGTCAAATAAGATTTATAATTGAGTTGGTTATATAATAACAAATCAAAATATTATATAAGCATAATATGAAAAATCAGATGAACTGAATCTGAATTTAAAAATAGAATTGAAATAAAACTCTAGAACTTGGAAAAGAGTTAGAAATAATGTTTGGATTAAATATATGGAAATTTTAAAATCCTGGGAGATTTGAAATTGTTTTCCAAGTTCTGTGAGAGATATTTTGAAGCAATTTTCAAATAAGAGTGTTTGAAAATAAGTTTTGATATTGGTATAGTACTGAACTCACTTCGGTTGCTGGAAAATAATTCCAATGATGAACCGCATCATTATAGGTGTTCATTTTCGAGTTTCTAAGTGAATTTTACTACCAAAGATTTCGTTTTTAATTATTGTGAGGAAACAAGTTGTTAGAAATTCAAATGTTTTGAATTATATATGATTTCAAACTGATTTGAAATAAACCCCAGGAATTTAATTCTGAAATAAAGATTTAAATTATGGACTTAAAATGGTAAAAATGGAACTTAAACTAAGATAAACAAAATTGGACTGAATTTGGAACAATCCAGAATGGAAATTGTAAAAGAGAAATATTGGAGATTCGAGTTATTAAAATGAATCAATTCTTGGAGAATAAGAATCGAATTTTGAATTTGAAGATGAAGATAACTGATTTGAGAAATAGATCGGTAAATGGAATTGAAAGAGAATTTGGCTTAAGCATAAGCGAATGATTGGATTGAAGAATAAGTTGATTGGAGATCAAATGGAAATGCATATGTATATGCTGATAGGGCAACAAATGGAATAGAAAAGAGTTGAATGCCCAATAAAATGGTATAAGTTTACATTATATTTGGGTATGAGATTTCTGAGCTACTTTGAAAAGCCATTTGGCTGTTTGAATTTCTTTTGGGATTGGAGCTCAGAGAGGTAAATTGTAGTTGTACCGATTGAGCCGTGCAAAGGAGATGCTGGCGAAATTTTTCGAAAATTTAAAAATTTAGAAAATTTTTTAAGGAAAATTTTGATAATTGGGAATCGACTTGTCGATCGTATAAGAGATTAGAAAACCCGATTGGTCAAACAAGTTGATAATTTAATTTAAAAATTAAATTGGAATTAATATGGGGATATACAGGATGACATACAGGTTAAGTATAAGTACAATAGATTGTCCAAAATTGATGGAGTACATATCGTTTGGATGAAAAATAAAAGGGTCGGGTATTGATATAAGGATTAAAAATTCGACGCAAGGATTGAGTTATAGGGATGTGAGTATGAAATTCCAACCACGCAGGTTGTGGGGAGTTAGAATTAGAGCATCTTCACTTCTTAGCAATTTCGAGGATGAAATTATTTTAAGGGGGACAAAATGTAACATCCCGCATTTTTATCCGTTTGTATTTGAATATTTAAATCAGTTTAAATATTGAATTCGGAATATAAGTGAATTTATATATTAATTAAAACGAAGTTGAACGTATAAAAATATATATTAAATATAATTGAGCCCGTAATATCACGGCAGTTCATAATTTAACATTCGGAACTTCAACTGAGTGTACACGACCCGTTACTAGTCGGATTTCTACAAAACAAGAAACGTTTGAATCCGTTTAACTATATTTTTCTAGTGGAAGCGAGAAATAGAACTTTCGCGTTATAGATTGTGTGATGTGTCCCAATCAAATATTCAGAAAGTCGCTATGAAATCGTATATGGACCATAATGGTTATTTAAATATATTTAGATAACAGTTTCAAATTTAGACAAGATTCTTATGAAACATAGTGATAATTTAATTTTTACAATTTTACTATAATTTTTATTTAACTAAATAAGCAACTTTTTATTTGCAGTATTGTGCACCCTATATCAATATTTTGGGATTTCACAATATAAGTTAACCTACCGATATTATTATATTTTTGGGATCGTGACACCTCGCTGGATACGACTGTACTTTTATTTCTGTCCGCGACAGTCCGCAAATAAATAGTACTCTATGAAGTCGGTACCGCAGACAAGTTAACATACATATAGGTCTATCACTTTATATTTTTCAAAATAGTATAAGCACATGCTACTTACGTAATATGCTAATCAACATTAAAAAGTGGACATCAGCAAATAAATGCATGTAGCGTGAAGATCCATCCTCCTAGTGACCTATACTTTTGCCTAACTCTTCACATCCAAGACTTCATGGTTTACAAAAAGTCAAATTCAATAGACTGCCTTACCCCTCCCATAGTTTAGTCTAAGACAAAACCAATCTTCCATTTCCTGTTTATTGACGGTAGCAGGTAGGATTAAAATGTGTAATTTTTATACACCGTCCATTCTACTCAAACAGACAGTATATACTGTATATGACCATACCCTATTACATCTCTTCTTCATTGAATTAAACCATACAGTGGACTTAAGGTCATGATCATTAAACTGAGAAGACCCTAACCATGCTGTATTTATTAGCTCCATACCCTATAACACTGCTGCGTTGAAAATAAACAATTTGCTGTGTAATCTATCCCCTTATCAAAAGACACGGTGTTATCCTCAACTTTTCCCCCTTAATAAAATCACCGTGTCCATTCTCTTTCTTTGTAAAACTCAAAAAGAGGAAACACCATTTCTTCCAAACCGTATAAATCTAGTTTCCCTTTGAAGTAACATAAAATTCAATAGCGGGAGTCTTGGTTTTCCGCATGGTCCCACTGTGTACACGGGAGTCTTGGACGAATTGGGGCGTTGTCAGAGGAGATGCTTTCTAATCATCCAATGGCCATCAAAAGGTGTCGTTGCCATGAGGGGGTCAACAAGCTTGAACGGAGTTTTCAGGTAGCACCAGTGTTTGGGAAAAGGACAGAAGTTTCATATCAGTAGCGTTGAGGAAGGACGCCGGGTTCCTTTCTAACAGGAAGTAGAGAAATAATGCATGGGAGAAGTACTGGGGGGTAGTGTGAGTAGTGATGATCACTGGAATGTGAAGTTCTGGCATAATGGAGAGTGTTTGAAGGAACAGTGAACGTGAAAAGGAATTGATGAAAACAGGGTTCGGAAATGCCTGTGCTGGCATACATATGGATGTAAGGGCTGTTGCGTTTGGAGATGCAGGATGGAAGCGATGTGTGTTTATGCGCAGTGTAAACGAGAAGCTAAAAGGGGCAAGGCGTGTGCGAGTGGTAAAGTGCTTAAACAAATACTGTGCATAGTGGAGACCATCGTTGGGGCGTTCATGTTAAGTAGATGGGCAATAGTAAGGAGCACTACACGCACGCCGGTCAGGGTTTTAACAGTATGATACGGTTCTGAAAATAGCTATGCAATGGCACCAACGGGGAGTGATTTGGAGCACATTACAGTTTTAGGCAATTGAAGCGCCGGGTATAATCAACTGACGCAAATCATTATTTAACGGTTAACACACAAAGGTGAGTAAAATCACTAACTCTGATCTATTTTAAAATATTATACTTATATTTTAATAATGGTTGAATGCGGTGTGATGGTCATTTAGGTAAATTACAGTTAAATTGGTTGAATAATATATATATCATTGCACATATACACATCATTAGTTGGACACCAATTATATTGAATAATCCATGATTGATTCTTGTTTGTTTGCATATGGAATTACACTGGCTTTGAAATAATGGTTCTTTAATTATCGTAAATATATTGGCAAGGAATTCAAGTTTAAAAAGGATCTATTATTTTTTATATTTAAATAATAGAAATTTAATTTTTATTGGGCTAAAATACAATAACCTGTGTTAGTTATACTTAAACGAATAGTTCGATTGGAAACAATAATTAGAGATAAAAATGGAATAGTTATAAATAAATAAATTGGGAAATATAAGAATGAATTTACCAACAAGGAATGGAGAATCATTCAAGTAGAACTTGATGGAATTATTTCGATATTCGAATATGAATAGAACTAATTAAAACCGTAAGGATCTATAATTAGAATGCGACGATATCGAATGTTATTAATAAATTATTTTCACAAATGGGATATTTTATATAGTATGGGATTTGATAAATTAGTTAGTATTTGGTTTAAACTAATATAATATAATAGAATGTGAAATTGAGAGTTGGTATAAACTTGGTATTTATTGAACATGAAGTTTACTTGAAATTGGAATTTACGGATTTTTGAAATAACTCGATTAATGGAAGTGTAACCTGCAATTGTATTTACAAATGAACTCAAGATTTATCGGATTAACTCTAGATTTTTATAGAAGAATAGTATCCATATGTTAAAGGTGAATAATAATTTAGGAGAAAACAATTTGCAGATAAAAATGGGTATAATGGAAATTGGAAATATTTTCCAATGCAGATAAGGTATATATTTTTTAAAGTACAGAAAATAAGAAATGGGGAAAATGATAGAAATGTTTCAAACATTAATAACGTATAATTTCTGGCATATGGGAAGTTAAAAAGTTTAGATAAATTAAAAGCGGCCAGTGATTGTGTAATGATTGGTTGTACATTTGAAAGGAGTTTGTTTTTACTTCAATAGTTAAATAACCGACTATCGAAGTGTTTTGACCATCGTTGTCGATATGGAGAGACCGTTTGGATATATTATCCGAAAACCACTCCGTATAGGCATAAGCGCTACGAATTAGATTAAGCTGAAGGCAATTGAAGACAAAGTGAAATGCAAGAGTCATTCTGTTCCAAAATGGTGTTTACGTTTGTCCAGTCCCAGGATAACTTGTACGGGCGAGTGCCTGACAGAGTATACATAACAAATCACGTATAGTTGATCTCTTAAAGGTATTACGTCCGGTGGTGGAGGAACTCGTTCCTCTTAGCTTTTTATACCCGTGATATGTTTACGAATCAGTTAGTGAATTGACGAGTTTGACGATGTGGCATTCAAAGTGAATGGTGATAAGATGTTCTGAAGATAGATGTAGCCTCTAGCCTCACAACCAGGAAGTAATAAAAGTTGGGCTAGGCAGCATGGCTAGTTGGGTCATACCCAAGAAGGGTGTATTGTCACCGATCTAGAGAAAATTCATATTTGTTCTTCTTTTTGACTTTGTATCTTCGGACGACGGTTGGATGGCCAACAACCGTGGGTGATAATATATTCGCTACACTCAAGCTAAATGAGTGGGCGGTCATGTGTGGCCGGGTTGCAAGACGTTTTTGTTGAACCCAGGTGTATACCCTTTAGAGTACACTGATCGTAGGTGCTCCCATACCTTGTCTGTTGGAATCCAATCTCCAATAAGCGCTTTGGGGTTTTTGATTTTATACTATATATATGTGGAGCGTGAGATGCAAGCGTTTTGCTACTTGGTTATTTATATGATTAGACATTATCGTAATATCACTGGATTTTGAGATCAAAATGGTTTAGGTTATAGTAAGGTAAAAACCGTCCATGTCTATGTGTGGGCTGGTCTTACTATTATCCTTTTGTTTCAAAAGAATTTTTAAAGTTAAACAATATGGTTGGAATTTACTCACGCCAGTCCCATGACTGACCCTGAGTTTATTTTGTTGTTTTCCTAAACTCTAGGGTGCCCAAATTCGTACGGGCAGTCTAGTGTTTCAGGCTTTGCAGATATACTTGGAGGAGCTCAAAACTGGAGGCTTCACCGATTATTTATTTAGAGATTATTTCCGTTGTGATGTATATGAGTTATACTCTGATATGATATGTAAGTACAAATTCAGATTTTGAATTTCAAAGTTATGTTATAATACAATTTATTCATTCTGCTATGAGTTTCGTGTTTACTCTATTCTGTTCATTTGTATTATTCTTCTTCTTCTTCTATTCTATTAGTTCTACCATATCTTTCTCACCCTCTTACTTCTTTCTATTAATGATATGAACTTTCGTGCACTTTGAGTTGAATGTGCAGGATATTAGTTAGCTCAAATTGGTATGGATTTTCAGGCCACTACAAACATCATCAATAAAGTATTTGAGAATGGGTAAATAAATGAACTAATCTACCCATAACACCTGAAACGACCCAAACTTCCGCGTACAGGAAAGCCCGTATTGAATTGAGAACACGATAAATCAATCCAAACACGCAACCAATCAAGTCGTCCATGGTCTGTGGACGACGGGGAGCAGTTCATATACGCAGTTATAAAATAAATGACTGTACAGAAATAATTTTAGCGAGGAGTTCTAACCATTGGGTTCCACTTCGCCATTCTTTATTTCTGAATGGTTCAGATTTGGATTTGATTACCGGCGGTTCCATCGTAATCAGTTTTCACGCTGTTCATAGTAAAATCACATTTTTATTATGCTACTTCATTATAAAAATCATATTTTTATAACGTTACTATATAAATAAAAATCATATTTTTACAACGCTACTTTTGTAATAAAAATCATATTTTTATATCAAATCTATATATAAATCGTAATTTTAGTTCGTTGCTTATACAATAAAACTAATATTTGTATGTTCTTCATTATATGAAAATGCTATTTTTATATTATGAAAAATCATACCTTTGTAATTAAAAATCAAATCTTTTCTATACTGTTGTTCATGTAAATAAAGATCAAATCTTTTTAATTATAAAAATCTAATCTTTCTATTTATCAAAATCTAAGCTTTTCTTTGCTAAAAATTTAAACTTTACATTGCTAAAAATCTAAACTTTTCTTTGCTAATTCATAAAAATATCACATTTGTAATGTTGTGCTACTTATATTTTTATTATTTATATAAAATCATATTTTTATTCCATAGCCATTTATAAAAAAATCCACATTTTTAAACTATGTTATTTATATAAAACTAATTTTTTATATTTTCCTAAAACCAATTACATTAAATAAAGATAAAATAAAAACTCACCTTGTTGTAAAAATCGAATCTTTATCGGAGAAAATCCAAATCAGTGGAACTGGGTGGTATGGGCGTTGTCTGATCGATGGTGGTGAGGTTGTGGTCGCGGAGGGCGGACCTGTGGTGATCTCTATTTAGGTGGAGGCGGCTGCTCGCGACTGAGGTAAGGGGGGAAGGTTTCTGGTTGAACTGGAGAAGAAGGGGAGGCAGGCGAAGGTGGAAAAGTGGGTACGGTGGCGGCAGGGGTGGCGCAGTGGGGTTCATGGCGACTGTGCGATCGATTTGGCAGTGAAGGGCATGAAAAAAGGGGAGCGCAGAAGGTGGAGATGGTGGAGGGGCGACTGACGCGAGGGCGTGGTGGTGGAGCAGACGTCGGGGGAAGCTGGGGCGCGACGGCATTCGCCGTCGTCGCCATTCTCCCGATCATGGGAATCGGTTTTCAGAAACGGGGTAAATAAAGTTAGGTTTAGAACGATTTAGAATATATATATATATATATATAAATATATAATTTAATATTAATTTTTCCATAAAAGTTGACTATTCACTCGAAATTCAAGTGAGACCCAACGACTGTCGCCCCTAGCTAACTACCCCATTCCAAACACAATGGGATATATTTTGTAACCCAATTTGGCTGTTACAATTAGTTTCCATCAAAATCAAAATAGAAATATATATATTGAATTTGAACGCACATTTCAATTTACCGGGGCCACAAATTGATTAAATTCCAAAAAAATATTTCTAGCTTCGTATTGATGATACAGTCCTAACAAAACTAATTTCTTCAAATTTGAAGACCGTTTGAAAAATGGCCATTTTTCGGTCGATCCAAATTGACTGAAATTGACAAAACACGTTTTCTTTTGCCACGCTCACATATTAATTCCAAAAATTATAAAAATTGGAATCTAGCTATAATTCGACATTCTGGATCCAACAAAAGTGGTTTCGTCAAAAACGGAGGTCGTTTGCAAAATGGCCATTTTAAGGGCTTTATTTCCATAGCGACTATTCTGAATTTTCAACTGGGCATAACTTTTTATTCCCGCCATGAAATTTCAATTTTTCAGATTCGTTGGAAAGATATTTTCAAACAGATTCAAATATTTCTGATTTCACTAATGTCTGGTTTATTTTGAATCCTGTACATTCGTTTGAAATTTGAAGTTGGATTTTCAAACTACCGCGCCATTTTCAATTCCTTTTATAATTAAAATAAATATTTATATTCGAACTTTGATTAAAATAAATCTATACATTCTAATTCTATTGAAAATAAATTTCTTGTCATTATTATTTAAAATAATTTATTTTAAATATTCAATAATTCATTAAAATGCCAAAATAAAAAATTTCAGTTGGTTCTGATTTTCCGTGTTGTTACAATACCAGAGAAGGATTGTTACAATACCAGAGAAGGACTTAACTCTCGTATTCCCTACATTGGACAGTGATAGCCTTTACAAAACAAGAATTTCAACCATTCATCTGTGGTAACCAGAACAACCATGCATTCATAGCAAATAGATTAATTAGTTATCAGAACTCATAGCATCCAGATTATATATCTCACGCAAACCATTCTAATCGAACTCAACATCCCTCAAGCACAAGCCCAAGAGGCCTAAACCAATATCAGGCAAGCACCCAAGGAACATCTCCATCGACGTTGGATAATCTATGTGAAACGGTACAAGCAAAACAAACAAACAAACAAACATGACAAACTCTGGCCATCACCGTCAACCCTACTTTGAAACCATCATTAATCATATGACTAGCTGAACAATTTGCCGTCAATTGTCAAGGGTCAATGGTAAACCCCGGCTCCAGCTAAAACCCCACACATCATACAGTTTGACATATCTAGGCCATACAAGACACCCAGGATACTCGACCATACAATCGGTCTTTTAGGTATCCCTATTATACCCCTGCTTTGTGTCCACAAGAACCTACGATAACGATAATTCCCTAGCCTTCGGTATCTCTTGTCATCATCGACGACGACCATCCAACCATTTCTGACAAGCTCAGAACTCTTTTGAGTTGTCATCACACCCGCTGCATTATGACTAGCAAAAAACACTTCACATCACTTCGACATTATCCTTTGAATTCACTTCGAAGTCACATTATTACTTTACCAAAAACATACGTCATCATAGAAATGCCTAGTTTATGAAACGTCCAATCCATAATTGACCGACCCATAATTTCCCGGTCTATAATTTCCTGACCGACCACCTTCTACTCGACCGACCCCCTTCTGCTCGACCGACCCCATACTGATCGACCCATATTGACCGACCCATATTTGACCGACCCATATTGATCGACCGACCACCTTCTGCTCGATCGAACCCATATTGACCGACCAATATTTGCCCGACCGACCCTTCTTTGTACTACGTTGTACTAGCTTGTACTACACATTGTACTACACGCTCGACCCGTGGCCTGTGCTGGTTTAATTTATCACCAAATTCCACCAAAACTTCGCCAAACGACAAGATCGATGAATTCTACTCATCCAATTCATCCAATACAACCATAAGCACATTATGAAATTGCCAATAAGACGAATATGATTTTTTCACCAAAATTATGCAAACTTCACCAAAATCATGATAAATGAACATATGAACTAAATTATGGATCCAACTTGCATAAACATATGAAAATATATGGAAATTACCAGTTTTAAATTGCTAAATTTGATCCTATGGCTATCCATATGAAATTAAACTTACAAAGGTGTACATCTAGGAGAAAACACTTGAAAATGATGAAATTAAGATAATCAAACTCATATACTTGATTGAATTCGCGTGAGAGATGCATGTCACTTACCAATTCTACAAAATAACCTAAATACAATGAAATAAAATTCTGGATATCGAAGAATTTGCTCTAAACTCTTCGATTTGATGAACTCTCTCTTGAAACAACATAGATCTTGCTTCAAACGATGTAGATCTTTGATTCTCTAAGATTTAATGGTGGAAAGGTGAAGAGAATAGAGAAATGGAGAAAATCTAGCTCTTCCAAATGATAGAATAGAGAAAGTGAACTATTCACCATGCCTCCTACCCCTATTTATAGCCTCCACCATCCCACTATTGAGCCTTTCCAAATCAGCCCAACAATGGTATAAAACCTGAAGAGCCAATGACAAAATTTGAGCTAAATGTTTAACGTGACCACTCTACGGAAAGGGAAACATTGTTTCCTTTCCAATGGCACAGGTCTTAACACCTTATTCAATTCGAGTCAAAAGTTATGCATTGTACAAGACTGACAGGGGAAAAATGGTCAAACACAAAATTGGTAAAAATTACAGACATGTCTCACATCCCCATAAGCAACATATTAGAATATGAGAATGATTCAACCCTCAGAAAATAAAATAAAAATATTTTATGATCTTCTGATACGTAAAATACAGGCTGTTATAGTGGTCCCTTGTTATGCCTCACTTTAACAAGTTAAGAAAAACTATAGTGTTTCTCATACAAATCCTACGACTGACTCATAGTTTGTTTTCCCCTTGCAAACTCGGGTGCCTATGTTTTCACATAGGCAGCCTAGTTCCTAGGTTATTAGCTTAGATCTTTTTGGAGTTGTGTGTGGAAATTATAGAGGCTGGTTTTTGACTTGGAGCTGGAGAAGGATGTGGATGTTCTTTTGGACTCTCCAAGATTCTATTATGTGGATTATCGTTAATTCCGTTGTGTACCTATTTGTTTGTTGAAAATTGTTTTATATAATTATCAAATTTCTATATGCTATGTAAACTCTGATATAACCTCTGATGTAATTGATGTACATTATGTATTGTAATGCAATGTTTTATCTTCTGTTGTTATGTTAATGTGATATATTCCAATGACTATCCATTCTTTCAAGGATCGGGAGAACTGCTCATCATAGCATGGTATAAGAGCTGGGGGTTATCCTTAGTTTTGGAGTATAACATATTAGAGAACTCATCAGAGATAGAATCAACGGTATTCTAGGATGAGTGACCCATTAAAGATAAGGTTAGCAATACCCTAGAATGAGTACAGCAGAATAACACACGCACCTAGCAAACATTTTTATGTTCGTATATGTCTTTATGCTCTTACAATTTTCTTAAGATGTCTTTTTGTCTGTCTAACTCTTTTCTTACTATATAGAAATAGTGGAAAATGAGTGGCAGAAGAGGAAGGGGTAACCCTGCAACTGGACAACAAAACCCTATAAGAGCAGCAAATGAGGTAGTTGTTCCCCCGTAGCCAGAACCAGATTTGGAAGTTCTAGCAAGGAAATACAAGAATTTGGAAGGGGTACCATTCTTGGGAAAGGAATCAATGGTTGAAGCACAAGCATGGTTGCACTCTTGCGAAAGGATTTTCATTGATTTATGACTGAATGATGATCAGAAAAAGGTACTTATCCTCTTAGTTACTCAAAGATGAAGCTTTGACTTGGTGGGAGACGATTACTATGACAAATCTAGTAGGTGATTTTACTTGGGATCATTTCAATGAGGTCTTTGAAGAGAGATTCATGCCTTCTACAAAAATTTCCTGCTTATATTATGAGTTCTTCAATTCGAAACAAGGGGATATGACTATTCTGGACTATTTGAACAAGTTCAACGAGGTTTCTCCCTTTGATCCAGAGTTAATTCAAGTAACGATGAAGAAGAATGTATGATTTGTTGATGGACTTTAAAGGAAGTACACAAACAGGGTGACCTCTCATGTGAAGCTTCCTTTTGCTAAAATGGCGGAAATGGCCTGCCGTTCTGAGAATATAGACAACAAAATTCTTTGAAGGATAAAGAGATAGGAAATTATGGCGATAAGAGAAAGTTTGAAAGTAAGAAACCTGAAGAAAATAAGAAACCAGAGACAAGTAAGGAAGGGAAAATATCTAAGGAAAAATGGTTAAAGACAATCACATGCTTCAACTACAATAAGCAAGGACATTTGTCAATGAATTGTAAAACACCAAAGAAACAAAAGAAGTCCCACGATAACATGAAATGATATAATTGCCACAAAATAGGCCATATAAAACCAAATTTCCTGCTATTGAAGAAGATCGAGGTGGCTCATGTCTTCAGCATGGCAGATGCTCCAACAATTTCTACTGGTAGGGGAAGGCCAGATGTTCTAGAAGTTACACTTACTATTAAAGATGTTCCAGTTAAATATTGTTTGGTACGAGTGCATCACGTGGTTTTATTTCAAGTAAGTTGGTAAAGAAACCGAATCTAGAATTCAAATATCTTGAAGAACCCATTTGCATTGGAAATCCAATAGGAGGCTCCATCGACCTTTACTTATTCTGTAGACTGCCCATCTTGTATTCCCATTACCGAATTCCTTTCAATTTGATTGTCATGGATTTCGCTGAATTTGATATTATACTTGGATCGGATTGGTTGACCATGTATGAGGTCGATGTTAAATACGCATAAAAAATCGTTAGATTGAAAACCAAAGTTGGAAATTTTATGGAGATACCATATGAAGGCCCAAGTTTAAATAGGAATGAATTTTGGCCTGCTCTTGATGTTTTCCACACTCCCTTAGAAAACATCCCGGTTGTTAAGGGATATGGGATGTGTTTGAAGAAGTAAAGAGTCCTCCTATAAGATGGGAGATTGACTTCAAGAATGATTTGGTTTCGAATGCAAGGCCAGTTGTGCATGCAATTTAGAGGATGTCAATAAAGGAGAAGGAAGAGTCGAGAAATCAAACTCAACAACTTTTGTGGAAGGGTTTGATCATGGCAGTTTCTCAAGATGGGGTGCAATAGTGGTATTTGTTCCAAAGTCTGACAGTATCCTCAGACTCTGTGTGGACTATCAAGACCTCAACAAGCAAACTCTTATGAACAAGTACCATCTTCCTCGCATTGATGATTTGCTGGATCACTTGAATGGAGCTCGAGTATTCTCAAAGATGGACCTAGATGTAGGTTTCATCAACTAAGGATTGTAGAAGAGTATGTTCCTTTAACGACTTTCAGGGAGACGGAATTATTTTTTGAATGGCTGGTAATGCCCTTCGAACTGTGTAACACCCTTGCTTATTTTGTGAATTTAATGAACTGGGTGTTTTGAGAGCTATTAAACAAGTTCGTGCTGGTCTTTATTGATGATATTATTTCTTCTCTAAGACAAAGGAAGAGCACGAAAAGCATTTGGAAAAGGTACTGGAGATTCTAAGAAAGAATGCGTTGATGGCAAAATTTTCCAGATGTCAATTCTAGAAAGAAGAAGTAAAGTTTCTTGGGCATGTGGTGTCGAAGGAAGGAATCTCGATGGATCCGAGTAAGATTGTTTCCATCCAAGACTGGAAGCAACCAAGGACCCCCCACAAAAGTTAGAAGTTTTCTTGGACTGGCTAGTTAATATTGGAAGTTCGTAAAGGATTTTTCAAAGCTGTCTTGTCCTTTGACAAAGCTAACAAAGAAGCATACCAAGTTTGTTTAGACTCCTAAATGTGAAGAAGCTTTCTAATAATTGAAGGAAAGATTAACTACTACCCCGGTATTAATGATTATAGATGGTAACCAAGATTTAATCATCTATATAGATGCTTCTGGAGAAGGAGATGGCGTGGTGTTGATGCAAAGAGGTAAAGTAATTACTTATGCAAGTCGGCAGTTGTAGCTGCATGAGAAAACGTATGCTACTCATGACTTGGAGTTACTTGTTGTGGTATTTGCCTTGAAGATTTGGAGACACTACTTGCTAGGTGAGAAGTTTGAACTCTATACTGATCATAAATCTCTGAAGTATCTTTTTATCGAGAAAGATTTGAACATGAGACAACAAAGTTGGTTTGAGTTTCTGGTGGCATATGATCAAATATTCTTTATACTCCAAAAAAGCCAATGTTATAGCAGATGAGCTCAGTAGAAAGAATGCTACTTCTTCCAATCTAGTTGTTACAATCTCCCTAATTGAGAAGATTGTTTCTCAATAAAAAGATGATGAGTTTGTTCAACAGATTTGCATGAGAATTCAAGAGGGCGAAGTATCAAACTTCCAGATTGATAATAAAGGAGTTATGAGATTGAAAGGTCGAATTTACTTTCTAGTTATTCCAGAGCTCAAAAGGGAAGTACTGGATGAGTACTATAAGCCCAAACACAGTATTCATCCAGGAGTACATTAGATGTATCGAGATTTGAAGCAAATATTTTGGTCGAACTCAATGAAGAGAGATATCTTGATAAACGTCAACAGGTGCTCAACTTGCCAACAAGTCAAAAGCGAACAGCAGAAGGCCGCTGGGTTACTTTAGCCACTGGAGATTCCTGAATGGAAGTAGGACCAAATATCAATGGACTTTATTGATGGTGTATCTCGGACCAAGAAAGGTAATTAAATTATCTAGGTTATAGTTGATCGTTTGACGAAGAGCGCCCATTTTCTTTCGGTAATGTCAAATAGAACAACTGATATTCTTGCTCAGTTGTATGTGAAGGAAGTTGTTCGACTATACAGAATACCCGACATTATTATTAGTGATCGAGATCTGATCTTCACGGTAAGTTCTGGGAAGCATTTCAGTAAAATTGGGGACAACATTGAACCTTATCATTTCAGTAAATTGAGTATTAAATGAGTTTTTGCGAGCCTATATCCTTGATTTCGTAGGATCATGAGAAGGTCACTTGCATCTTGTGGAGTTCTCGTATAACAAAAGCTTCCAAGTGAGTTTTAAGATGTCACCATTTGAAGTGTTGTATGGTTGACCTTGAAGATCTCCTGCATGTTGGATAGAGTCTGGGAATCGACTTGTATTGGGTCCACATGATTCGTGAAGCAGCGGATAAAGTGGACTTCTTTAAGAAGAGGTTGAAGGCAGCTCAAAGATGACAGAAAAGTTATGGAGATTCTAGAAGAAAGGATTTGGAATTTGTAGTTGGAGAACAAGTGTTCTTGAAGGTTTCTCTGTGAGAGGAGTTATTTCTGATTCGGGAAAACACAGAAGTCCCAAGTACATTGGTCCATTACTGATATTAGAAAGAATTGTAACTCAGGCTTACAGGATAAAGTTACCAGAGTGGTTATTCGGAGTGCATACTGCTTTTCACGTTTCTCATCTTCAGAAATATGTACAAGATCTAGATTTAATTGTTAAGGAAGCAACACAAGAGGACTTGGAAATCACACCGAATTTAGCAGTTCTAAAAGAGCCTTTAAAGGTAATTGGCAAAAGATAAAAGAATTGAGAAACAAAAAGGTGAAGCTAGTCAAAGTGTAGTGGAGCAGAGATCCAAGAGACTGTTCATGGGAGACAGAGGACAACATTAAGAAGTCTTATCCTAACTGGAGGGTGGATATCTCTAAATAGCTCTTCTAATAGGTAAACTCATATCTTATATATCATTTCTATTTCAGCTTAACTTTCATCCAATTTCGAGGAGGAAATTCTTTTAAGTGAGGGTGATTATAACAACCTGAAATTTTGGAACTAATTTAAATTTAAATTTAAATTAATTTTACAAGAATTTATAGTTGATTTTAAAAATTCGATAATTTAATATTATTCCCATAGCTTAAAAAGAAACATTTTTCAAATGATCTTAGAATTCGATGAAACCAGTTTTATCGGATCCAAAAAGTTGAAAAATAGTAAATTTTCAAATTACATAATTTTCGGAGTTAGTATGTAAGCATACGAAAAATAAATGCGTACTGGGTCAACATGTCAAAATTAAGTACAATGCAAAAAAAAATGGATGGTTAAACGAACACCAAATTTGATGAGGCCTATTTTACTGGATCCATAATTATGAAATATGTTAGGCTTCTAAATTTCATGTTAATTGGAATTACTATTTGATCATACGAGCGATAAACGCGTGATAGAACTAAAACAAACTTCCTTTTAAAGCAAAGTGCAAAAGCACATTTATTTCAATTTGAGGTGTCAATCATCCAAGCCCCTTATTTGTCTTTTCTCCTCCTCTTTCTCACCTTAACACATCACCAATCCATCACCACTTTCTCCTTATAAAAGAAACTCCTTTCTTCCATTCTTTCTCATTTCTCACTTTCTTTTCTCCTTAAATCTTATCTTCTTTTTCCTCCTATCCATGATTGCCACCACCTACCTGATATGCCCCTTCTAGCCCTTCTTCCCTACCCGTACAGCACCTCCAAGCGCTCCACCCCCTTGTAGTGGCCCCAGTTCCTTCCAAACCCCCTTAATAGCTCTTTAAATCCCTAATTTCTACCATTAGCCCCAAATTCCGCCTCGTACACCCTACCACCCAAGCCTGGTCCCCACAGCCCCACAACAGCCCCTACTAGCGCCCTACAACCCATTCTCCCCAAGACTGAACCCCTGTAGCCCTGAAACACTGTCCCGTTTGCTCCGAAAACCCAAATCAGTGTCTGTTTGTTTGTCTGGAAGTTCAGAAACTCCAACATGTCGAACCTCGGTCCAGTTTGTCTTTAGAAATCTTTACTGAAGTCGGGAGGCTACCAGAGTCGTACGAGAGTGTTAGCATACCTTCCGCTTAAGAGATTGAAGGAGTAGAACCCGCGATAAGAAACCGAAACTAGAAAAGGGCTTGTTTATTATTAACTATTGTTAATTAATTAGTCAGAGTCATATGATAATTACTGGTTTATAATACAAGTTCAATATGATGTTTAATGATGATTATCAAGATACAAATATCATTTTTAATTGATATGTATGTTTTTGTTTTGGTATGTAACACTTAAGAACCTTGACTGGGGAATTGTTTGAACCTTAAATGGTCATTAGAAAGTAATTCACTAATTACTGGCTAATGGATATTGATATGAACTCTATTTGGTTATTGAATGATTATTGCTTAACATCAATTGATATTGCGGTTAATCTGTTTATTGACAAACCCATATAAGCATTAAGGATTTAAGGCTTATATGGTATATTCCACTATATAAGTGAATTGGTTGTTGTATTGATGGATGATATAGTATTATGTGATACACTGATTGAATATGACCAATAGATGTTATTATTGGTCCATTGGTTAAGTCTCCATCAAGTAAAAGATTAATGAATATTTTATTAATATAATAATAAACTAAAAATAAAAGATTGAACTTGATGTCCGATTTTGGATGGACACAAAGTTTACAAAATTATGATGAATATTCATAATTGAAATGAATTGATTTGAATTAATTTTCATATAGTTATGGATTGTTCAAGTTTTATTTTCAAAATGAATAGTAACCAGTAAAAATGAAGCTCGGTTAGGATATCTGGGAAATGTTATATAAAGATTTCCTTAACAAAACTTTCTTATTTATTTTTATAATGGATGTCAGGAGAATTTGGATTTAAAATAATGAAGTTTAAAAAATAATATATGGCTTCCGAAAATTATTATTATAACTATTTTTGAAGCTATTCGACGTAGTTTATATTATACGTCGAATTATGGTCAGAGTAGAACTCGTTGCATAGTGGCATTTCACGAACTTCGACCTATAATTTCAAATGGATGTACTGGGATATCCGATCGTCGGATTCTCCCGAAACTGGAACCATTGGGTTCATAATGGAAAGAGTTTCCTAATTATAAGAAGTGTTTTGAATTCTAATGGTTAGATTTTGAGAAATGTTCAAATCAAATTAGAATAAAAGAAGTGCTAGGACCCATAATGACCTGTAATTAGGGTTTAAGGAAATAGGCAATTTTTACATAAATAAAAATAGGAAAAAATCATTATAAATTGTTATAAATGATTTGAAAAAGGATTAAACCAAGTATTTATGATTTTGAATGTTAAAAACTGGTTGAGTGGAAATTGTCTATGTTTGTAACACCTTTTATAGTGAGTTTTGAGAAATGTTTTGAAATAAGGATTTTTAATTCGTAAATTGAATCTAATCCTTAAATACCTTTTTATAAGGTTAAAAGATGATTTTGGAAACCAAATAAATTAAACAAGTTTGATAATAAGATTTAAATCTTATTAGATGATTACCAATTAAAGGAGATTTAATTGGTGGACTGATAAACTGATAAGGTTTTTTTCATGCTAATTATTCGAAAAGACAAGGTTTAACCCATTTCGAATAATTATATGACGAATTGAAGTCGAAGACATTGAAGACGGTGGAAGATCGGGAATCTTCACATCGAATGGACTGCTTGTTGATGCCTTGGATATTGGTAGCTCCCATTAAGGGTTTAAAGTGGTAGTGGTCCGGACGTACTTATTGATTATTTGAATATACAAGGGCCGCTCTCCTTAATTGGACAAGGAATAAAGTCTCTTGGGTTTCATTCATACCTGGAATGAGCTTGCAAATGGATGTATGACATTGTATTTCATAACGTAAACGATTAGTTGATTGATGATATATCTAAGGCGGTGGAGAATTCATTCTCTTAGCTTAACACCCTTCTTTGAGGCGTATGAAATCAAACGTTCTATTATTAATAGGAACTGATCATATGTGAATTGACAATGTGGCTTGTGAAGTGCTGCTTGCATATAGATTTAAGATTTTTTTTTTGAAAAGTAGATCTTTGTGCGACATTGACTCTAGGGCTTCACACCCCGGGGTGAGCCCAAAAAAGGATAATGGACGCTATAGAAAGGACATATGTTCCATTTTAGCTAAAATTGATGCTATGGTATGGAGCCCAATCAATTTACTTATATGGATGTTGGAATCGAGGTGCCTCGGATGATGGTCATTCAACAACCAAGATGACAGTCAGATACGACCAGGGAACGCTATGTTCAGGAGTAACCCAAACTCTTTGGGAATTGGTGGGCCAACACTGCAGTTTCAAAGGCCATGGCTTGAGTCTTGGACATCTTTCTAGAGATGATTTGAACCAGATAAGGAAGATCCTTGGTCTTGGCTCATGATGGAATCCGATCTCTATTACGAGCTTTGCATTTTCAATTGTAAACCTATATGGCGGCATAATAGGATGGGGTATTATGCCATCTAAGATTGGTACATTTAATTTTGAAATTGATTTCCACACTTAGACACTAATAATAATATCAAATGATTTTCTCGTATCAAGCCTATTTGGCCATTATAAGGTAAAACTCTATCCTACGTTTTGCATTGAATTGTGTGACGGGACTTGAGTCTTATAATGGCTTCATTTTTCAAAAAAAAAAAAATTGTGTGGTTTTATGAACTGGCATTCGTGTGGAGTAAACTTGTTTCATGATATGCCTCACTTCAAAATAAGTTGAGAATAAATGTAGGGTTTCTCATACCAGTCCCATGACTGACTCATAGTTTGTTTTTTCCTTACAAACTCGGGTGCCCATATTTTTCACACGGGCAGTCTAGTTCCTAGGTTGTTAGCTTAGAACCTTTTGGAGTTATGTGTGGAAGCTGGTTTTGGACTTGGAGCTCGAGTTGGATGTGGATGCTCTTTTGGACTCTCCAGGACTTTATTATGTTGATTATCATTAATTCCGCTGTGTACCTATTTGTTTGTTGAAATTGTTATGTATAATTATCAAGATCCTATGTATAATGTAAACTTTGATATAGCGTCTGATGTAATTGATGTACATTATGTATTGTAACGCAATGTTTTATCTTATGATGTTATGTTAGCGTGTTTTATTCCAATGACTATCTGCTCTTCCCGGGACCGGGAGAATAGGTCGTCACAAAGGAGCACTCATCCATAAGTCATCTCGCTACATTATTCAAGAGGGAGTACCGAAGGCGATTCTCTATTCCGTTACTCTTATGTGTATCCCACAACGACGCCGACCCTGTGCCAATGGACGTGCGCGAAGGCGAGTTCGGTGACTACATTGGAGTGCAAACTCTGGTGAGGAAGATCCTTAGATATGGTTACTTCTAGCCCAAGCTCGATCAAGATGTCGCGGACTACGCCCTCAGTTGTGACAAATTCCAGAGTTTTTCCAAGATTTCAAGAGCGCCTCCTATCAAGTTAACACAAATGGTCTGCCCTTGGTCATTTGCCATGTAGGTAATATATATCATTGGAACTCTTCCAATGGCCAGATGTGGGGCATGTTATGTTATCATCGCAGTTGATTACTTTACCAAATTGGCATAACCAGAAGCCCTCAATATAATTACAAATAAGAGGGCAATCAATTTCATCGTCCGCAACATCATTACCCGATATGGAGTCCCCCAAGCTATCATTTTAGGAAATGGGACTCAACTCAAGAGCATTGAGTTAAAGTCCTTCTGCCGACGATATAACATTGAGAAGAGATTCCCGGTAGTAGCTCATCCTTAACCTAATGGGCAAGTTGAGGATGTTAGCAAAGTGATCAAATCCAACCTCAAGAAGCATCTAGAAAAAGCTGGAGGCTTACGGGTAGATGAGCTCTCTATGGCCCTACCGGACCACCCATAAGTCAACGACCGACCATACTCCTTTCCCTCTCACCTATGGATCTGAATATGTCATTCTTTTTTAGATCAAACTTCAATCTCACCGAGTCGCTTACTATGATCCAAAGAACAACCGAGATCTGCTCTTGGAGTTGCTCGACTTACTCAAAGAGAAAAGAGGCGAAGCCAAACTCAGAGCTGCCGCTCAATGCCAACGAGTCACTTGATACTTCAACTCTAAAGTTCGTCCTAATAACTTCGACATCGACGACCTCGTCCTAAAGCGATCTTTCCCACACCGACTGGTTTCAGTCCTTGCTGGGAAGTTTTCTACGCCATTCAACGGAGGCTTGGAGGCGGAACCTTTAAGCAAATGACTATTGATGGCACCGAACTCCTAAGATCTTGGAATAGTAAACATCTCCGCCACTACTTTAAATTGCTTAGTATATAGATTTACCACTTTTCGATAAATTTTTGTTTTATTCAAACTCAAGGCACTGTAAAGTAAAGGCCAAAGCTACCAAAGTTATCAATAAAGATAGTTTCAGATGTCTATGTTCTTGGTATATTTACTTTCTACGTAGTATGTTTGAGCAACTAATACAACAGACCTGTATACACGAGCGCATAACAATGGATCGACACCTTGAAGCCCGGAACCGATCCCTTCACTCAAGTTTCTAACTAATGACGAGGACGAGTATGAGTATAAGCAACTCGGGATGCTCATTCACCTAAATGTCCAACCCCACTCCCAAGTCCCCGGACTTGTGGGCAACCCATCAACCGAGCGAGTGTGACAACGACCACTCGTTTGGTTCCATCCAACCCGTAGCATCTGGATCTGGGAAACAATTGGCGAATCAACGATGCCCTCAAACTCTAACCCAAATGAAACAACTGGGGAGTCTGAAGTACACATCAACGATGTCTATGCCTTCTCACGGCTCAAGACCAACGACGTCAGGGAGGTCCCGAGAGAGAAGGCATCGTATTCGAGCTCCGCAGGACCCAAAACTCCCGACCAATGGAAATCCCGGGAGCAGAGTTTGCACATATCATCTTCTCCCGACTTGGGAACCCTAAGAGTGAAGCCGTAGATTACGTTTGCTTAAGTGTAACGACAAGTATGTTTGCGCAAGTACAAAAACTGGAAAGCGTAGACGAACATTTGAACACTTAATACAGAATGTGATGTAAGAAAAGTCAACTAATACTTTCATTCACAACCAAAAACAAACAACATATACCTATCTTTCTTTCTAATGACATGGTGTACATGAACACCACAACATGCCTCCAAAAACGAGGGACGTACTCGCGTATACTTCGTCATACATAACCAAAAGCATTATATAACAATCATTTAGGTAGTTCGCTTTCTTCCTTTTCCTCTTTCTCCTTGTTATTCTTCTTTCTACTCGAGTCTCCACTCAATGGGTCATCAACCCTTCTCTTCTTTTTTCGGGAGTTGCTTCCTCCTTTCCATTTCCTCCCCTTGGCCGGAGAAGATAACCTTAAGGCCACCAACGGAATCTCATCCTCTTCGTCGTCGCCACTCATAATCTTTGTGATTTCCTCGTCTTCGAGAAGGATTAATTTCAGATATTTGGGAGTGACCTCGCTGGAGAGCGCGAGTATTGCAGGTGTGCCCTCTATTATTTTCTATCCGGCCTTCATAGCTGCCTTCTGCTGTGCCACCTTACCAACCCGGAGCTTTTTGGCCTCGACCTCCTATAGCTTCTTCCAAGTGTCATCAGCCCTCCTCTTGGTGGCCTTGATGTTGGCCTGCGTCTTCGAATCTTCCGCCACCTTAGCCACGGCCTCTTGATCGGCCTCTTTCCTAGTTTCCACCAATGTCATCTGCTAGGCCAGCTCGTCAGCTACTCTCTTCCCCTCTACCTCCTCGGCCTTGGCAAATATCCGAGCCTTTTGCTCCTCGACCAAATCATGCATTGTGTGCTCGCTCGCCTCGACCTGCTCGGTCAAATCCACCTTCCTATATCCTTCCATCATTGCCTTAAAACATGTAATGTCTTCTTCAGTAAATGTGTATGCAGGACCACCTCCTTCTCCCGACTGCTCTCCCACACTTTCCATTCCTGTTCCAAGCTTTATGGACTATATTGCTTCAATGCTTGCTCTCACTTCTACTCCAAAGGATCCTACATGGGGAAGAGAAACGCTAATTAGTCTACATCATCTCCGTGTTACCATACTTCCAAGCACTCGTGAGAATACGACTTTACCACCCAAGATACCATTGCAGCGAGAACAGTGCTTCCACATGCTGCAAGAGGAAAGCTCCTCAGTCCCACCCCGCTTGATCGAGATTATATTTAGGTTCGGCAGGGGGATGGGTCCTATGGACCACTTGTAGAGATAAAACGTGTAGCTTGCTGCTACTGGGAATTACCTCCAATAAACTCATGGGCCACTACCAAAATATAGGTAGGCACCATCTTCCCCTTCGCAGTAGTAAGCTCGCCTCCTTTTCCCTCTCAGCATCCCATCTCAGCAACTGTCTTCCCTCTTGCGGCACCAAACATTCTTTCGTGTCCAAATGTGAGAACATGAACTCGATTTCATCCACTGCCTTCACCTGCCGCAAGTCAGCCTCAAACTCCAGCAGCCTGTCCCAAACCTTGGCCATTGTCCGGGGACATTCGTCAACCCACGACATTCCGTGGTACTTGAGCGCTTTGTCATACATTCCCCAGACATACAGATCTAGATCCAAATATACCTTAGCCACATCATCCTCGACCGTATTCCTAAGCTCCTCCACCTCCTTCTGATGCTCTGCCCTTATCCCATCCAACTAGGTCAGCACCACTTTAGTAGTGGCCTCGGCCTTCTCATTATATTTCCTCGCCTCCTTTAGTAGCCTCTTCAGCTCAAGGTTTTCATTCATTAGCCTTTGGGTCTCCGCATTTTTGGCTTTCAGCCTTTCGTTCTCTTTCACCAAGGCCTCATTGTCGGTTTGCAGCTTGTGCACTTTTTTGTTTTCCTCAACCAGGTGACAATTCTTCTCCGCTAGCTCTTGGTTCTCTCTTTTGAGAGTATCATTATCGGTCGTCACAAAAGCTACAGTATTATTGAACGTCGTGTCAGGGTGTTGTGCCTCCTTCTCCAGCCTCTTGTACTTCTCCTTCAATTCACCTATTTTGGCAATAGAGAATCAACATATAAACGTGTTACTCATATGCATAGAAATGGATACAATTTAAAGACTTGTCTTACTTAGTGCTACATCCTGATTTCGAACACTCAGTTGTTCATCCTTGACTGCTTGCTTCAAATTTTGAATCTTCACATTCTTTTGGAGGATTAACTTCGATAGATGCCCAGCACACTTGTTGAATTCCTTGCATTGGTGAGAGGCAGCGTGCAGTTTTCTCCATACCAAGTCATAATCCTCACGAGGGATTGGACTAATGTCGGCATCCACTTCAGCCCTCAAAGTAATGCTTAGGAAATAACACTTTCAATAGGGCCTTCCTCTCCTTAGGAGTGCTCTATGAAGCTTCCAACCCTTTGACGTGGTCATCTTTGATTGCCTGCGATCTACGGGCAATTGAGTAGGCACTGCTGGCAGAACATGAGAAGGAAGAGTCAACGCTTGCGGCCTTGTTATCGCGGTCTCAAGTTTTGAATCTGTCCCCAAGTTCGAGTAAGTGGTGGGGGGATTCCGAGTGTATTGGATATCGGAGATCACAGTCGCGGCCATGAGAGCGAGAAAAGGATTGTGATCAATCAGTTCTCTTCTTAAAACTACTTATTACTAAGCTTCTTTCTGGCCGTGGCCTCTAGTCCCATGACCTCGACATCTACCACCACTACTATCGCGAACCAAGTCACCTGGACAAAAAAGATTCAAGATTAGACGCGAGTACCCTATACACACAAACAAATGTTGTGTTATGCAGTGTTTATATGTGTGTTCCCTAAGTGCGCTCTCCATAGACCATATTAAGGCCTGCTCGGAGGGGTTATCTCCCTAATTGTAAGTGTTAAACTCCCACAACTTGTGCCATTGGGCCAAGACAGAGGGATATCGATTAGGTCCTTATCCAGTTCCTTAAACTGATCCATTCTCTCTAGCGATGTGGTGGTCTCACAAGTGGTAACTGAAAAAACCGGCCTAGTCGGCACTCCTGTCCCTGTCTCAGCAGTCATAGACAGGACTGGGGTAGGCGAAAGACCCTCTTCTCTAGTCACTATCTACATATCACCTGCACTGCCTCCACTAATTCCTCCCTAAGTCTTTGCGGCTTTGGGTAGTTTAGACATGACAAAGGGCACTTTCCTTTGCGTCCCAGAGAACTTCCCGCTCCTTCAGATTCTGCCTTCCCTTTCCCAGCAGCAGCTGGATGGAATATTGTATGTTTAGCGGGAAGTAAGCCCGTCCGGTGAAGAGACTCATCATCTAGAATGTTCTTTGTAGAGCTAACTGCAACTAGAATGTTCTCAGTTGGGAAAGACGCCACTAGTACACTATGCTCTTAGGTGTCGGGTGAATCCCCGCTACAAGAAAATTTGAAGTTAACTAGGAGCCCACAATTCAACTAACTTCGAACCCAAAGTAATGAAAGACATTACTTCCTTCCAACCAGCGTCGCACAAATTCATAAGGATAATGGACGAAGAACCATTCATGCTTGAACATACTGAGTCTACACCATGACCCCTCGATGAATAGGGTGTTGTGTATTGCCTCTAGGTAATATAGGGAAGACATGCCATTAATTCTTCTTTTAATTTGAAGCAAGGACCGATTGTCCTCTCCGGCGGGTTCTTTGTGTAGGTACTATCTAAACAAACTGCAGTGGTCGAGGAGGAAGGAAAACCCATTACGATGAAGTTGAGTTGGCGCTAAAAAAAAATAACGCAGCATATCTTGGACAAAGTCACAAGACTGTGGCACACACGCATAAATGCATATGTGCCTATTCCAGGTAGTGTACCCTTTTGGAGGAATGTGTGCCCTATCCTCCTTTTGGGGAGTGCGAACATCACCTAAGGTATGATGAATCTTGTATAAATGTGCCTCAACGCACCTTCATCCAAACTCGAAGGACTCGAATCCAGGGGGTTATCTACTACGATAGTGTTCATAATTGTATTGGGGAGCCTCGATGGCATCTCTCTCCTTGATATCTACATGTTCCTCTTCCTCGGGATTACTCTTAGTCACATCATCCCCTTCCGGCACCAACAGTTCAATCGGGTGCTAGACCGTTTCTTGCAAGTCTTTCGGTTGCAAACTCTGGTCGAGCGCCTCCTACGAGCCTATGAGCATGGAGGGGTGGACTTTGAAGAAGTCTCAAGCTTGTTGTCCCTCAAACAAGTACTGCTAGTTGACTCGGACTGGGATGGCAAGTGCTAGGAAGCTGTAGTCTCCAAATTGTACTGTTACTTGAATGATCTTGTTTCTAGTGCTAGCTATACTTTTAATATAGTTGCGATAGACATCACATTGAAAACCTATACCCCTCATGTTGGTGTAAACTAACATGTATCTACAGTGAAGTGCAGTGCTGATGCAATTATAATAAATGTATTCGGGATGCGATGGCGATCACTAGTCTTTAAACCATAATCACGATCGTCATCGACTGATATCATTGGACTCGCATCGAGCCACGACCACATTGTGCTTGGAGTTGAGAAACGAATCAAGAGTTCGATGGTCCGATCTTGTGTCCATAGTCCGAATTTTATGCTCTAAGACCTATATACAAAGCGAAAATCCCATCCAGTCACGAGATGTCACGAGACCAACATGAATCCAAAAGTTGGAGCACCCGAGATTCGAACTTTTCATCGAGAATAGTCTGACGCGCTCAAAGCCAGTAAGAGTAGAAATCACCTAAATCCTAGGGATGTGAAAATCGCACCCCCAAGATAGAGGAATTTCATATCCCTTTCTGGCTCGAGAATATCACATCCTCCCTCTTCTCCACGAATTCTTGCATCCCTTCACTCACTATTGTTTGGTCCAAAACGTATCGCATCAGTGGGATGCAACATATCGCATCACTCATGATGCAAGATCTTGCATTAATCCAATGCAAAATCTCGCATCACTCACAACGCAAGATCTTACATCAGTCTGGTGCGAGAAATCACATCACTTTGATGTGATAGCCCGTGTTAGTACGATGTGAGAAATTGCTTCAATACGAAGACTCGCATTAGCTCGATGCGAGAAATCACATTGCTCCTATGCGATGGATCGCATCTTAGGGAGGTAATGCGCCTTCCTCCCCCTCTTCTCATTCTTCTCCTTTACTCCTCCTTTCATCCTCTCCCATTCCTTCGCAATTCTCCACCACCATAGATATCGAAATTGAAACCCTCCGGGTCTCGAATCTCGTGCTCAACATCTCGAATTTGATGCCCTCAAGGCTCGATCTCGATCCACATCAAAACCCAATTCGTGCCCTACCTAAGTCAATAATCCGAGCTTGGGCTTCTTCTTGTTGTTTTGAAACATGGCTTCTAGGGATGTGATAAATGGGTAGAGAAGAAGTGGGAGGAATGATTGGTGTTCGGTTTATATAGGAGGTGGTGGGGAAACGGGCCTGGCCTGTTGAAGCGGTTCCCATCCCTTTAGGGATGCAAAATTTCACATCCCCCTCTAGGACATGAGATATCGCAACCCTCATAGATGTGAGATTTCATGTCCCTCACCAGAGGTGAAAAGTTTCCCTTTTTTCTAAAAAAGATGATATATGTGTGTAATAATAAATATTATATATGCATAAATACATGTATGTACATTGCTTATGTACATTCTGTGTCCCATATTTTCGTACATTCACGTATTTACGTATGTAATGACGCGGATCCTTATGGTTTAATTTTAACTATTTAATATGGATTTAAATATTGGGAGGGGATAATATAAATGGAATTTTATATTATGTTATTAGTTTAATAATCAATTTCGATTTAAATTCGAATATATTAAATAACAGAATACGAAAATGGATTTAGATTGAATTCAAAATTTTGATTTGAATTGGAAACAGTTCAAATGATTAATTGGAAAATTAATTTAAATTTATAACGATAATAACATTAATTTATTTTCGAGGGAATAAATTGTTTCGAATTTAATTCATATTGATTTAAATAAATATCTTTCACAGACGATCGAATCAGACTTCGTGACCTATCCCAGTGTGTCCGGAATGGTGGTAATACCCTAAGATTGACAGTTGTTGGGTTCGAAAAGGAGTTCAGAATCACAGGGTAGTTTAAATTGAATTGTACCGGTTTAAATAAAATAAAATAAAATAAATTATAAAGGAATTTCCTTTTTTTTGGGTGGACCAAAAACCAAGCAACAAGGCAAATGAGAATGGCCTTGCTGTTAGATTTAAAATCCGCAGAAAATGAAAGAGAGGAAGATGAAACACGTTTCCCCTTTTCTCGTTCCCGTCCTTTTATAAATACCGTACCCTTCCTTTCTTGTTTTCCTTAAAAACTGAAGCCTTCATATTCCCATTTCCTGGAACCCGAAACAACTTCCAGTCCTCATTCATTTCCTAGACAAATCAAATCACGATGGACACCTGAAGTCGGAGACGATGAAGCCACTCGCGAAACATGGAATCACGATTAATGAATTGGATGTCCCTATCGAAAAGGCTGAGACCATCTGTAGTTCGACAACAGCTGGAGGCGCTCGCGTTAAGGGATGGGGCGTTGACCATGAAGGCGTGAATCGCTGTTATTTGGAGAAGGGTTTTCGACGTTGTTAAGGCATGCGATGGACTAAATGGGTAGATGCGACACGAGATGCTGGAGTTCGAATTGAACGCGATTCATTTTTGGAATTCGGCAGTGGAGGTTTGGGAAGGGTGCGATGGTTATTTTGGGGATCGCGACTTGCTTCCTGGAGTTCATCGATGTAGCTGTAGCTCGCGGTTCTGGTTCTTGGGGTTGGAAGTCTCTGTTCGGCAGTGATGTATTGAGGAAGAAGAAAGAATTTAGCAGGATTAAGGTATTTTTCTTTTTATATTTAGTTTTTATTTATTTGGAAAAATAAATAAGGCAGTTAGAAATTTATTATGAGGGATTAGTTATATAAAGAGCAAATAAATTTATATAATTAGTTATAGAAAATGAATTAGTTAGTTTGTGTTTCTTTTATTTAAACTATATTAGTTTGATTCAGATTTCAAACTCAAAATAAATAAAAGAAGTTAGATATTTAATTAAAAACAATTTGATGATTTAATTAAACAAGAAAAGGGATATATATATAAGACATTTATTTATTCGTTAATTGAAATGTTAATCGTTAAATAAATATTCGAAGGAGCACGATAAAACTCATTCGAGGCGATTCGAAGCCGTAAGATTTGAATTTCCACAAGATATTCAGCAAAGAAAATCTCGTTGCGTAAACCTCACTCACCATTTATTTAGAATTATTTTTATATAGTTAAAAATAATTGTCTGTGCTTGTTTGAATGCTGTCTGATTGTTTTAAAGTATATATTAGTTATTTAGGATATATATATATTGGGTTGATGATTGGTTGGATTCCCGTAGTTTCATTAGCGGATGCCCGTAGTTTCATAACGGATGATTACCCTATACGCCCCACGCTATGATAGTGGATGACCTTCATACCGCGATATCCTGCCTCGAAGCAGGATGGGTATTATTTTGTTGACTAACGTCTGTGGATGCAGGAAAACAGGTTGGAGGAATCCAACTGGATTCCTCAAAAATATATTATCTGTTGTTGTTTGTTTGATTTCATATATATTCATATATGATGTGTTAAAAATCAAATGATTGAAAATTGGTTGATTTGATTGTTTAAATTATCACTGGGGCTTGGAATATTGATTTATAAAATACCCTGAAAGGGTATTTGAGATTTAAAAAGGGAATTCTATTTTTATAAATAGAATTTGAATTTTAAATAAACTATAGAAAATATTAACTTGTTTTGGATATATATAAAACGAGAATTGAATTTATAAACTTTGTTTTTAAATGAAAAGGTGGGATTTGAATTGAATTTATAAACTTTGTTTATAAATGAAAAGGTGGGATTTGAATTGCATTTATAAACTTTGTTTATAAATGAAAAGGTGGGATTTGAATTGAATTTATAAACTTTGTTTTTAAATGAAAAGATGGGATTTGAATTGAATATATAAACTTTGTTTATAAATGAAAAGGTGGGATTTGAATTGAATTTATAAACTTTGTTTCTAAAAGAAAAGGTGGGATTTGAATTGAATTTATAAACTTTGTTCATAAATGAAAAGGTGGGATTTGAATTGAATTTATAAACTTTGTTTATAAATGAAAAGGTGGGATTTGAATTGAATTTATAAACTTTGTTTATAAATGAAAAGGTGGGATTTGAATTGAATTTATAAACTTTGTTTATACAGGAAAATGTGGGATTTGAATTAAATTTATAAACTTTGTTTATAAAGATTTAATGGGGGATTTTAAGTGAAGTTATAAACGTTGTTTATAAATAATGCAGAGAATTCAAATAGAATTTGAATATAGGATTCAAATGGACTTTAAACTATAGAATTTGAATATAGAATTCAAATTGACTTTAAACTATAGAATTTGAAAATAGAATTCAAATGAAGTTTAAATAAAGAGAATTCAAATAGAATTGAATTGGAATTTGAATAAGAAATCGATAAGGAAACGAGAATATGAGTATAATTAGAATTTGTTAATATGCAAGTTAAAATATATTTGAACATATCATGTTCAAATATGAAGGTGAAATAGACTGAAGAGTTAAGTAACAAATTTATTTAACAAATTTAGTTAAAACGATTGGTATAGTTCAAATAGATTGGACAGGTATAAATATACAGGAGACATGTTTGGAATAAAGTGTTAGAAGGTATATAAATAGAATGCTCGACAAAAAGGTACGTATTCAATTCATATATGAGATTTTATGCGCCGTATCGGCAAGCCGCTTGGCTTTTCCTTTTTCTTTGTGATTAGAGAGGCCTATGTGGCAGTTTGGGGATTTTCCCAATGCTCCCGGTACAAAGGAGGTTATGGCGAATTTTTCCGGGAATTTAAGGAATTAGAATATTTTTAAGATAATTTGATAGTTAGAAATCAACGTATCGATATATATAGAAGTCGATAAGGAAACGAACTTAGAAATAGAATAGTATAATCAAAAAGGAAGTATAAGAATAAAATCTAGTAAGAATATAAAGAGAAGTGTATATGTGTTTAAAAGTGAAGAATTAATTATATGGTATTGATTATTCGAGTAAGTAGTCACATCTGTTTTGACGTTATAAATGTTATTCAGTCAAGGTCTGAGAGGCAGTTATACCCCAACTTGATTGATTTCATTATTAACAAATAAAATAGTAAGATTCCAGGCTCAAAGATCAATATTGGATAAGAGTTAGTTGAGTATAGTATTTGGGTTGTCGTAACGATGTTTTACACAACATCTGTTTTGACCCAAATAAGTGTAAGTATGGAAATAAACGAGATCGGAAAAGAAATAAGTAATTGGAATATTTTCCAATTATAAATAGCATATATTTTCTAAAGTTAGAAAATAAAGGAAGGCCAATATGGTTATTGAAAATATTTGGTTGACAAATATTGGTAAAGAAATAGAGAAGAGATTTAATTAATGGAATATTAATTAAAGGCTCAGTGATTGCTGGATGTTTTAATGAACACTTGTTTTCTTCGATAGTTAAATCATCGACTATCGAAACACTTGTTTTTATTCGATAGTTAAATCACAGACTATCGAAGTTTTGTCCATCATTGTCAATATGGAGAGACCGGTTGGATTATTATTCGAAGAACCACTCCGTATTGGCAGTAGCGTGCGAATCATATTATATAAAGATAATCGAAGACGAAGTAGAGTGCAAGGACTTTTTCTATTAATAGAAATTGTGCCTTCGATTCATCCTGTTCCTGGGTGACTTGTATGGATGAATGTCTGACGGAGTATTTCCAGAAAGGTCACGTACATTGATTTCTTCAACCGTACCAAGAGTGGAAGCGGAGAAGGATACTTCTTTAGCTAACACGAAATGTACTGTTGAGGACGTCAATCGGTGATTTGATGGATTTGACGATGTGGCATTCGAAGTGAATCTGATGTGGTGATAAATCGTAGCCTCTGGCCTCATCAACCGGTAAATGACAGAAATCGGGCAGGCAACATGTCTATGTAGGTCGCACTTATTAGGGTGTATAATCACCTGATCTAGAGTTTCATTTATTTCTAAAAATCTATTGTCGATGCTGTCCCATTCGAGAAATGGTTGCTGATCCCAACCGTTGGTGATATACATTCGATACACTCAAGCCAAATGAGTGGTCGGTCTTGTGTGGCTGAGTTGCAAGATGTTCTTGTTGAACTCGGTGTATTCTCCTCTAAAGATATACCAGCGGAAGGTGGTTCCATACCTTGTCATAGTTGGAAATCCATTACCCAATACGTGCTTGCAATTTTGATTGTATATTATATATGTGGAACGTGAGATGCAAACGTTCCACTAGATTGTTATTTACTTGATTTAGACACTATTATAATATCAAAAATGTTTTGATATAAAGTTAAATCAAGTGTTTGGATCCTCATAAGGGAAAAACCCGTTCCGTGTTATACGACATGGTCTTATGAGATATCATTTAGTTTTCTGAAACTGTTTTTAAACTGTTTACTCATACCAGTCCCATGACTGACCCGGAGTTTATTTGTTTTGTTCTACCTAAACTCTTGGGTGCCTAAATTTGTATGGGCAGTCAAGTAGTTTAGGATTTTTCAGATATATCTAAAGGAGCTTGGAGCAGGAGGCTTCAGCGTTATCTAGTTATAGTGTTGTTCCACTGTGTTGTAAGCGTTGTATTCTGATAAGTGTATGTTATACAATGAAGATTTTGTATTTCAAAGATATGATATATTATATTTTGTTCCGCTGCGATGTGAGATTCTGTGTTGTTATTTCTGTTCTTCTTCTATCTCTTTCTTCTAAAAAAAATGTTTCGTATTTTCGTGATATTTTGGTTGGACGTATGATGTATATTGTCAACTCTGATGTTATGGAAATCTGGGTCATTACAGTTGGTATCAGAGCTTGGGTTGAGCGAATAGCTTGGCTTGTTGGAATGTGCTCATTAGAGATTGGATCAGTATTATCCTAGAATGAGTTGAGTGTATATATATACGAGGGAGCGTATTTGTTATTTGATATAAAAACTGTTTTATATTGTGTTGACTAGTCTGTTGAGTGGCTTATGAATTCTGATCGAATCATGGGACGCCACGATGTCAATAGGAGTTTATAAACACTTGAACAGAAGATTGGACACGATATTGTTTAAATAGTTGAGTTGATTGTTAGGATTTTAATCAAATTAGATTATAAAAACTGAAATAGTTATATATATAACCAATGGAATTTGTATATGAAATCAAATATACAAATGTGATAAATTGAAATTGAATTCCAACCAGAATTCAGAATTTAAAATCCTGGGAGTTTGGAAAATATTTTTCTAAATGAATGTCAAAGGTAATATAGCACTAAACTCACTTCAGTGGCTGGGAAATAACTCTGATGATGGTCGCAACATCACCAGTGTTCATTTTCGAGTTTCTAAGTGATGAATTGCTGCCTTAGAAAAGTTTTGATGGAAATTTGTTTGAAAGAAACAAGTTGTTTGAAAATTCAGATGTTTTGAATTTGGGATAGATATAAATATATGTATATATTTATATTACTTCAAAGGAATTTTGAAATGGGATTTGGAATACAGATTTCAAATAGAAGTAAAATATAAGGGAATTCAAATATAGAATTTGAACATAGAAATTTAAATAGGATTTGAATAAAGAAAATTCAAATAGAAATTGTATAAGAAAAATTGAAATGGAATTTGAATTCAAAGGAATTCAAATGAATTTGAATAAAGAAAAGTCAAATAGAGATTTGAATATTAGAATTCAAATGGAATTTGGTTAAATAGAATTTCAAAGAGAATATAAAGTGGAGGTTGAATATTAGAATTCAAAGAAATTATAAAGTTTGAAATAGAATTTGAATTCAAAGGAGTTAAAATAGAATTTAAATTCAAAGGATTTCAAATAGAAATTGAACAAAGGAATTTAAATAGAAATTGAATAAAGGATTTCAAATGGAATTTGAATAAAGGATTTGAAATAGAAATTGAAGATAAGAAATTCAAATAGAAATTGAAGATAAGAAATTCAAATAGAAATTGAAGATAAGGAATTGAAATAGAATTTGAATAGAAGAAAATTCAAATAGAAATTGAATAGAAGGAAATAATATAGAGTTTGAATAAAGAAATTCAAATGGAATTTGAATATTTTAAATTAAGATATAGGATTTGAATATTAGAAGTGAAATAGATCGGGAATATTATGAAATGGATTGGATATATATTAAAAATATATCAGAATGGAGTCGAATTTATTATAAACAAAGTCAAAACGTTTATATTTATAAATATAATTAAAACGAGCTCGCCATAGCGCGGCAGTTCGTAAATTGGCGATTCGAACTTCAATTTAGTATACAGAACTCAATTAAAGTCGGAATTCTTTGAAACAAGAATCGTCGGGACCGGTTGAACGATAGTTTTCTAATGAAAGAGAAAAATCTGGATTTCGTCGTATAGATTTTGAGTTATGTCAAAATCAAATTTTTAGAAAAGTAGCGCCAGAACCATTATAAAACCATAACGGTTTAATTAAATAAATAAAAGGATTTTTAGGAAATAAAATCCGAATTGGCATTAGAAAAATCCAGACTGGGGATATAAAATAAGTATGAACTCCAGTGAAGTAAGTGAAATGATTTTTAAGACAAAAATCATATTTTAAAGGGTTAAATAGAATTAACTAAATTGGAAAATAATTAGTTAAAGGAAATTTGAATCGAAATTGGGTTTTTGGATAAGTGAAAGAAATTGAGAATTTATATTCGAAATCGAATATATAACTCGAGTTGAAAATATAATTAGATTAGTTTATAATCAAGTTGACATTTATTTGAACAAGTTATATTCAAATAAAAAGGGTGAAATAGGCAAAAAGGTTAATTTGCAACTAGTTAATGGGAATTTGAATGATTGAAATTAAATTTAACTTAAGTAAGTTAAATGGATCGAAATGAATAAATTGAGTAAAATCAATGTGAATGAAATATGAATTGGGTGTGAATAAAGGAGAAACCAAAAGAGTTTAAAAGGAAATATGTTTGTAACACAAATACAAAGGAAGTTATGTGCAAATAAATAGAAGGAGAGATATTTGTAAAAACATTTACAAATAGGAATTTTAAAAGGAAATATTTGTAAAAACATTTACAACTAGATTAAATGGAAATATTTATTTATAGAAAATAAATAGAAGGTTATAAATGAGATATTTATTTGTTAAATAAATAAAATTTAATCAATAGAATATTTAGAAGATGAATAGAAAGTGGAAATCTGTTTTAACAGATAAATAGAAAAGATTAATTTATAAATAACAGTTTATAAATTAAATTAAATATTTATCATTCGATAGATGGAATATATAAGTCTGAACTTATATAGAGAAGAGATATTGGTTTTTAGCACCGATAGTTTTAAATAGAAGGGGTACACAACACTTGTATAAGTGAAATAACGTTATTAAAGAGAACATTTATAAAGTGAAGAACCGTTACTAAAAGTAAATCTTTATAAATGAATAAACGTTATCCAATAGGAGTTATTCGAATAGGAGAAGTCGATTAGAGTTAGAAATAGTCGATTAGAGTTAGAAATAAATCGATTAGAGTTAGAATAAATCGATTAGAGTAAGAATTAATCAATTAGAGTTAATCAGTTAGGGTTAATCCATAGAGTTAATTGAATATTAGTTATTCAATTAGAATTTATCGAATATTTGTTATCCAAATTAAGAGGTAACCAGATAAAGTTAATTGAACCTAGTTAATCGAATTAGGATTTAATTGAATGCTAGTTATTCAATTAAAGTTGATCGAATATAGTTATTGAGATAGAGTTTATCAAACATAGTTACCCAGGATAAGTTGCCATTTCGTACGACTGCTAGCGTAATTTGCAGGGCTGCAGATAGCCTAGGGCGGTCGGATGTTTCCTGGGGGAATCAGGCGTAACCATTGTGATCGCTGTGATCTAGAGTCAAGCGAATGGAGTTAAATTAAATATAGTTTATTCGAATAGAGTTAAAGGAGTTATCGAATAATAGCTTATTCGGAAGGAGTTAAGTGAAAAGAGCTAATCAAATAGGGTTAATCGATAAGAGTTAAATCAAATAGAGTTAATTGATAAGAGTAAATTGAATAGAGTAAATCGAATATAGTTTATTCGAAGAAAGGTTTTCGAATCTAGTTATTCGAAAGAGTTTATCGAATATAGTTATTCGAAAGGAGGAGTTATCGAATAGGGATTTATTCGAAAGAGAGTTACGTAAGGAAGCTTGAAATGTTGAGTATCAACCTAAATAAGTTTTGAAAAGATAAATGGGTTTTGTAGCACTTTTCCTACCTTAGCAATTTCGAGGACGAAATTATTTTAAGTGGGGAAGATTGTAATGACCCGGATCCTTATGGTTTAATTTTAACTATTTAATATGGATTTAAATATTGGGAGGGGATAATATAAATGGAATTTTATATTATGTTATTAGTTTAATAATCAATTTCGATTTAAAATCGAATACATTAAATAACAGAATACGAAAATGGATTTAGGTTGAATTCAAAATTTTGATTTGAATTGGAAACAGTTCAAATGATTAATTGTAAAATTTATTTAAATTTATAACGATAATAATATTAATTTATTTTCGAGGGAATAAATTGTTTTGAATTTAATTCATATTGATTTAAATAAATATCTTTCACAAACGATCGAATCAGACTTCGTGACCTATCCCAGTGTGTCTGGAATGGTGGTAATACCCTAAGATTGACAGTTGTTGGGTTCGAAAAGGAGTTCAGAATCACAGGGTAGTTTAAATTGAATTGTACCGGTTTAAATAAAATAAAATAAAATAAATTATAAAGGAATTTCCTTTTTTTTGGGTGGACCAAAAACCAAGCAACAAGGCAAATGAGAATGGCCTTGCTGTTAGATTTAAAATCCGTAGAAAATGGAAGAGAGGAAGATGAAACACGTTTCCCCTTTTCTCGTTCCCGTCCTTTTATAAATACCGTGCCCTTCCTTTCTTGTTTTCCTTAAAAATCGAAGCCTTCATATTCCCATTTCCTGGAACCCGAAACAACTTCCAGTCCTCATTCATTTCCTAGACAAATCAAATCACGATGGACACCTGAAGCTCGGAGACGATGAAGCCACTCGCGAAACACGGAATCGCGATCAATGAATTGGATGTCCCTATCGGAAAGGCTGAGACCCTCTGGAGTTCGACAACAGCTGGAGGCGCTCGCGTTAAGGGATGAGGCGTTGACCGTGAAGGCATGATTCGTTGTTATTTGGAGAAGGGTTTTCGACGTTGTTAAGGCATGCGATCGACTGAATGGGTAGATGCGACACGAGATACTGGAGTTCGAATTGAACGCGATTCATTTTTGGAATTCGGCAGTGGAGGTTTGGGAAGGGTGCGATGGTTATTTTGGGGATCGCGATTTGCTTCCTGGAGTTCATCGATGTAGCTGTAGCTCGCGGTTCTGGTTCTTGGGGTTGGAAGTCTCTGTTCGGCAGTGATGTATTGAGGAAGAAGAAAGAATTTAGCAGGATTAAGGTATTTTTCTTTTTAGATTTAGTTTTTATTTATTTGGAAAAATAAATAAGGCAGCTAGAAATTTATTATGAGGGATTAGTTATATAAAGGGCAAATAAATTTATATAATTAGTTATAGAAAATGAATTAGTTAGTTTATGTTTCTTTTATTTAAACTATATTAGTTTGATTCAGATTTCAAACTCAAAATAAATAAAAGAAGTTGGATATTTAATTAAAAAAATTTTGATGATTTAATTAAATGAGAAAAGGGATATATATAAGACATTTATTTATTCGTTAATTGAAATGTTAATCGTTAAATAAGTATTCGTAGGAGCACGATAAAACTCATTTGAGGCGATTCGAAGCCGTAAGATTGGAATTTCCATAAGATATTCAGCAAAGAAAATCTCAGTGAGTAAACCTCACTCACCATTTATTTAGAATTATTTTTATATAGTTAAAAATAATTGTCTGTGCTTGTTTGAATGATGTCTGATTGTTTTAAAATATATATTAGTTATTTAGGATATATATATATATATATTGGGTTGACGATTGGTTGGATTCCCGCAGTTTCATTAGCGGATGCCCGCAGTTTCATAACGGATGATTACCCTATACGCCCCACGCTATGATAGTGGATGACCTTCATACTGCGATATCCTGCTTCGAAGCCGGATGGGTATTATTTTGTTGACTAACGTTTGTGGATGCAGGAAAATAGGTTGGAGGAATCCAACTGGATTCCTCAAAAATATATTATCTATTGTTGTTTGTTTGATTTCATATATATTCATATATGATGTGTTAAAAAATCAAATGATTGAAAATTGGTTGATTTGATTGTTTAAATTATCACTGGGGCTTGGAATATTGATTTATAAAATACCCTGAAAGGGTATTTGAGATTTAAAAAGGGAATTCTGTTTTTATAAATAGAATTTGAATTTTAAATAAACTATAGAAAATATTAACTTGTTTTGGATATATATAAAACGAGAATTGAATTTATAAACTTTGTTTTTAAATGAAAAGGTGGGATTTGAATTGAATTTATAAACTTTGTTTATAATTGAAAAGGTGGGATTTGAATTGAATTTATAAACTTTGTTTATAAATGAAAAGGGGGGATTTGAATTGAATTTATAAACTTTGTTTATAAATGAAAAGGTGGGATTTGAATTGAGTTTATAAACTTTTTTTTTAAAAGAAAAGGTGGGATTTGAATTGAATTTATAAACTTTGTTTATAAATGAAAAGGTGGGATTTGAATTGAATTTATAAACTTTGTTTATAAATGAAAAGGTGGGATTTGAATTGAATTTATAAACTTTGTTTATAATTATTTAATGGGGGATTTTAAGTGAAGTTATAAACGTTGTTTATAAATAATGCAGAGAATTCAAATAGAATTTGAATATAGGATTCAAATGGACTTTAAACTATAGAATTTGAATATAGAATTCAAATGGACTTTAAACTATTGAATTTGAAAATAGAATTCAAATGAAGTTTATATAAAGAGAATTCAAATAGAATTGAATTGGAATTTGAATAAGAAGTCGATAAGGAAACGAGAGTATGAGTATAATCAGAATTTGTTAATATGCAAGTTAAAATATATTTGAACATATCATGTTCAAATATGAAGGTGAAATAGACTGAAGAGTTAAGTAAAAAAATTATTTAACAAAATTTAGTTAAAACGATTGGTATAGTTCAAAAAGATTGGACAGGTATAAATATACAGGAGACATGTTTGGAATAAAGTGTTAGAAGGTATATAAATAGAATGCTCGACAAAAAGGTACGTATTCAATTCATATATGAGATTTTATGCGCCGTATCGGCAAGCCGCTTGGCTTTTCCTTTTTCTTTGTGATTAGAGAGGCATGTGTGGCAGTTTGGGGATTTTCCCGATGCTCCCGGCACAAAGGAGGTTATGGCGAATTTTTCCGGGAATTTAAGGAGTTAGAATATTTTTAAGATAATTTGATAGTTAGAAATCAACGTATCGATATATATAGAAGTCGATAAGGAAACGAACTTAGAAATAGAATAGTATAATCAAAAAGAAAGTATAAGAATAAAATCTAGTAAGAATAGAAAGAGAAGTGCATATGTGTTTAAAAGTGAAGAATTAATTATATGGTATTGATTATTCGAGTAAGTAGTCACATCTGTTTTGACGTTATAAATGTTATTCAGTCAAGGTCTGAGAGACAGTTATACCACAACTTTATTGATTTCATTATTAACAAATAAATAGTCAGATTCCAGGCTCGAAGATCAATATTGGATAAGAGTTAGTTGAGTATAGTATTTGGGTTGTCGTAACGATGTTTTACACAACATCTGTTTTGACCCAAATAAGTGTAAGTATGGAAATAAACGAGATCGGAAAAGAAATAAGTAATTGGAATATTTTCCAATTATAAATAGCATATATTTTCTAAATTTAGAAAATAAAGGAAGGCCAATATGGTTATTGAAAATATTTGGTTGATAAACATTGGTAAAGAAATAGAGAAGAGATTTAATTAATGGAATATTAATTAAAGGCTCAGTGATTGTTGGATGTTTGGATGAACACTTGTTTTCTTCGATAGTTAAATCATCGACTATCGAAACACTTATTTTTATTCGATAGTTAAATCACAGACTATCGAAGTTTTGTCCATCGTTGTCAATATGGAGAGACCGGTTGGATTATTATCCGAAGAACCACTCCGTATTGGCAGTAGCGTGTGAATCAGATTATATAAAGATAATCGAAGACGGAGTAGAGTGCAAGGACTTTTTCTATTAATAGAAATTGTGCCTTCGATTCATCATGTTCCTGGGTGACTTGTATGGATGAATGTCTGATAGAGTATTTCCAGAAAGGTCACGTACATTGATTTCTTCAACCATACCAAGAGTGGAAGCGGAGAAGGATACTTCTTTAGCTAACACGTAATGTTATATTGAGGACGTCAATCGGTGATTTGATGGATTTGATGATGTGGCATTCGAAGTGAATCTGATGTGGTGATAAATCGTAGCCTCTGGCCTCATCAACCGGTAAATGACAGAAATCGGGCAGGCAGCATGTCTATGTAGGTCGCACCTATTAGGGTGTATAATCACCTGATCTAGAGTTTCATTTATTTCTAAAAATCTATTGTCGATGTTGTCCCATTCGGGAAACGGTTGCTGATCCCAACCGTTGGTGATATACATTCGATACACTCAAGCCAAATGAGTGGTCGGTCATGTGTGGCTGAGTTGCAAGATGTTCTTGTTGAACTCGGTGTATTCTCCTCTAGAGATATACCAGCGGAAGGTGGTTCCATACCTTGTCATAGTTGGAAATCCATTACCCAATACGTGCTTGCGGTTTTGATTGTATATTATATATGTGGAACGTGAGATGCAAACGTTCCACTAGATTGTTATTTACTTGATTTAGACACTATTATGATATCAAAAGAGTTTTGATATAAAGTTAAATCAAGTGTTTGGATTCTCATAAGGGATAAACCCGTTCCGTGTTATACGGCGTGGTCTTATGAGATATCATTTAGTTTTCTGAAACTGTTTTTAAACTGTTTACTCATACCAGTCCCATGACTGACCTGGAGTTTATTTGTTTTGTTCTACCTAAACTCTTGGGTGCCTAAATTTGTATGGGCATTCAAGTAGTTCAGGATTTTTCAGATATATCTAAAGGAGCTTGGAGCAGGAGGCTTCAGCGTTATCTAGTTATAGAGTTGTTCCGCTGTGTTGTAAGTGTTGTATTCTGATAAATGTATGTTATACAGTGAAGATTTTGCATTTCAAAGATATGATATATTATATTTTGTTCCGCTGCGATGTGAGATTCTGTGTTGCTATTTCTGTTCTTCTTCTAAAAAAAATGTTTCGTATTTTCGTGATATTTGGGTTGGACGTATGATGTATATAGTCAACTCTGATGTTACGGAAATTTGGGTCATTACAACGTGTATATATATATATATATACACACATACGATTACAAGAACAATGGGTAAACGAGAATGGAATTTCCAGACTTTGAGAAATCTATGACTCGCGATTCTAGCTACGACTATGCACACATGTTCTCTATGTCACGAAAATCGACACCAATTCGATCTGCAAACCAATAGTATGCTCGTAAGTCCAAACGACTCGAGAACATATAACGAGCGATCAAATCCACAAATCGATGTCGTCTCTCAAAATCCAACATGTGTAATCGTAAACCAACAACACATCTACTACACATACTCTATTTTCAAACTCTGGTCACGTCGCACAAAGCCATGTGAAAATGTGTAAGCATACATGTAACATTATGTCGATAATGACTCGTTTACGTCACGATGTGAACAAGAGTTGATGAATAACATTAAATTTCATAAGTAAAAAGAAATTGGACTCTCAGCGAAGCTATCGATGAATTAGAATTCTCGACATGCTCAACATAATGATGACGACCAAGTATTCAATAGCTTGGAGATCTTTCTATTTTTAAGAGGAAAACTTTTCAACTTAAAGCATATCATGTCGAGACAAGATGTACTTTAGGGGATAAGTGTTAACTGAGCTTTTGGTTTGATTCCCGAAAGTACAACAGGCCTGCTTGACTCAACCGATCGCGTGACACATAAGCCCGAAATGTCGCCATAATACTACGGTTTCAAGCCCAGAAGGACTCAAATGAGTGATGGCTTCACAAAATATAATATATCACATCCCCTCATATTAGCTTGCCTCGCATCACTCGACCTCACCTCGCCTTACTCCAGTGGCAAGCTCACTGTCTCCTTTTATATCGCGCCCCTTGGGATGCGATACCATCGCATCCCTCATGGTGCTATTCCATCCTATCCCTTCAGATGTGATACCATCGCATCCCTCAGGATGTGATTCTGTTGCATCCATCAGATGCGATGACATCGCATCCACCGGAAGCGATGTCATCGCACCTACCGGATGCGATGTCATCGCACCCACCGGATGCAATGTCATCGCACCCACCGGATGCGATGTCATCTCACCCACTTCGGGATGTGAATTTTCGCATCTCGAGGGATGCGAAAATTCGCATCCCACTTAAGGGATGCAATTTCTTGCGTAGGGGCGGGGAGGGATGCGATTTTCTGATGCTTGCGCTCCTGGGATGTGATTTTTTGCTATATGGTCCCCAAATCTCACCTACTTCCACCTAACCCACTACCTATGTTGTACCCCCTTTTTCATTCTTTACAAGGGTTGAATTTTGGTTTATCTGATAGCTCTACAAGCTCCTAGGACACCAATAATGATAGCATAGCTCTTGAGGAAGAAGAAGCATACATCACTCTTTCCCAATACTTGACATATGATCAATATGACTCCAAAATACATAGAACTACTTGTAAACGAATGCCATGATGAAATTATATTCTTGTAACTCTTATTTGTGAATAAAGATCAATATACTCCTTAAAAGTGGACATAGGCCCCTCATGGACCAAACCATTATAAATTCCTTTGTCATTTACTGCTATCCGGACTTTGTTTTCCTTATGTGAAACAATATTCTCTAGTAGTGGAGAATCTTTGGGTGTTACGACATTTTTTGCGGTCAGCAATTCTCATTTCATATCAACCTTAAACCCTAGATCTACTCCATTTCTCTAATCAATTCATCATTTCCCACTTACTTCCATGTCAGATTGTCTCTAAATTCAAATTATAGGTAAATCTCTTCACTTTAGTTGCATTTTCATCTGATTGCTCGTTGTCCGGATCGAATCTACTTTGATCTTGTTGAATTTGTTGTTTTGGTGTATGATAATAATCCTTTTCTAGTCTTTGATTGAGTATATGCTAGAACTATGTAATTTCATGTTAAATTATCAAATTAAACCTTGAATATTTTAAATTAAAAACCTAGATTAACCTAATTATGCATATAATTGAAAACTGACTAAAAATAGTACGAATTGTAGATGTTTGTGCATGTTTTATGTTATATCTATGCTTAGAAGTGACTATTCTTTGAATTGAAATGATTGTTGAAACACCCCACCTCCGTTAAGGTCACTCGCAAAGGGAATGCCTTACTTCGGTGGAGCATTATAGGTAAAAGATGTAGATAAATTACAAGACAGACAAATAAAGCTACGGAAAATAAAGTCATTTTATAAACAACTTAATTCAGTTAAGCTTTTACAACAATTTCATCAATCATACTTAAATGTAATACATATAACTTCTGTCTTGATTTAAAAACTTCCAAGAATATAAGAAGCATAAAAACAATGATATTCCCTGATAAAGCATGAACCAGCCATAGTAGTGGAAGAGAGAGAGTCTAAAGCGATACACCAACTAATCTTCAAGCTTGGAAAGAGAAGAGGTCCAAGTTAGGCTGAGCTATTCCCTCCCTGACTACCTGGGGAGGGAAACGAAAGAAAAGAGGCGAAAAACAAACTAGGTCAGACATAAGTCTGGTAAGTCCAGTGATCTTTCAGCATGCAAACATGATAAAGGATCATGACATGAATAAACCGAAAATAGGACAATACCATAAAACAAGGTAACTAAATACAAGATAAATCCAAGGCGAACTGAATGCGCTTCTACTTTTTCTCTGCTTCGCTACTACTCTATTAATCTGATTTCTATATTTATCTCTGCACCACCTAACTAGTGTCCCAACTAGTAATCTGTATAAAAAGATAATCGTGATCCCAACCCCCGTAACTGTGGTAGCCTCCAGGTGTACATCTATCGTGAGGATTCCACACCAATCAGCCTAATTGCCATGAACATGTTAGATGTACCCTTACTACCCTATCGATTGGCTCCCTACTTATATTCATGTTCCATGTGTCTGTGTCAATCGGCCCTCTCTTGCGTGTAGATACCCTATGCTGGTCCCACCATAAGGTGCATCAATCCTTATGATAGCAACCCGACACGATTCAAGATGCACAATGTATAACTACTGGTACCCAGTGCCTGCTTTTTCCCACTTCGGAGTACATGCACGCCCGTAAACCGCCGGAACCTACACTGACGTACCCCCTGCCGCTGCTTTGACCGCTTATAATCAGCCCAATAATCGTGCCCCACCCTGCCTAGTTCAGGGTACCGTGATACATCCCTGTGGGTTACTGCTGAAATGGGTCCCCGTTACTAAGGTTTCCTATTGGTTAAGTTTGTGGGCCTATATTTACTAATATTACCCACCAACCCAATATGTACTTAACCCTCCCATCGATTCAAGCATTTTTAATAAACGGTTAAGGTTTGTGGGCCTATATGTACTAATATTACCCACCTACATGAGATGTACTTAACCCTCCCATCGATTCAAACATGTTTATTTAATAGTTAAGTTTTGTGGGCCTATATTTACTAATATTACCCACCAACCCAATATGTACTTAACCCTTCCACTGATTCAAGCATGTTTATTTAATGGTTAAGTTTTGTGGGCCTATATTTAGTAATATTACCCACCAACCCGATATGTACTTAACCCTTCCACTGATTCAAGCATGTTTATTTAATGGTTAATTTTTGTGGACCTATATTTACTAATATTACCCACCAACCCGATATGTACTTAACCCTCCTGCACATTACGCCATATTAGTTAAGTGTTGTCCGCTCATGTAAACTTAACCCACTCATTCATCATGTCATGTTGGTTAAGCATTTCTTATTAACTTGACCCTCCTTACTTATCATGTTGAATCGGTTAAGTGTTTCCTATTAACTTAACCCCGTTCGTTCATCAAGTTATATTGGTCAAGTGTTTCTTGTTAACTTAACCCCACGTATTCATCTTGTTGTATTGGTTAAGTGTCATCAATCAATTCAAGTTAACTTAACCCACCTACGTGTCATGTTACTTAAGTTAAGTGTTGCCTTCTTGTGTTAACTTAACCCTACTACAAATCAAGTTATATTGGTTAAGTGTTGCCCTCTTATTTTAACTTAACCTTTCCATAAATCAAGTTATATTGGTTAAGTGTTTCTAACTTTACTTAACCTCACCCACTTGTCTAATTAACATGTTATAACAGTTAAGTGTTCTAAATTTACTTAACCTCACCCACTTGTCTAATTAACATGTTATAACGGTTAAATGTTCTAAATTTACTTAACCTCAACTACTTGTCTAATTAACATGTTATAACGGTTTAGTGTTCTAAATTTACTTAACCTCACCCACTTGTGTAATTAACATTTTATAACGGTTAAGTGTTCTAAATTTACATAACCACACCCACTTGTCTAATTAACATGTTGAATTGGTTAAGTGTTTCCTTAATTGACTTAACCCTACCAATCTTGACTTAGCTTTATTAAAGCACCAACCACTCACATTAGACAGGTATTGTTGTGGTCACTGGATGTGCCGGTCGGTTCCGGGCAGTTTTACACCACAACTCAGTCTAACCTCGGGTCCTTTTTGGGCTCAATGCACTAACCACCCACATTAGACAGGTATTGTTGTGGTCACTGGATGTGCCGGTCGGTTCCGGGCAGTTTTACACCACAACTCAGTCTAACCTCGGGTTAGGCATATTCGTCTTTTATAAATTTACATATTTCTTATTTATGACAAATTCCATATTTAAATTATTCCCTATTTAATTATGCCATAATTATCCTTTTAATTATGCTCACAATTAATGGTATACTAGATATACCATCTCATGAACCAATCTATGCCATGTAATTTTTCATGTTTATCCTACATATTTACATGTAAATTATAAATCAATTATTGTCATGGCCCACTTTCCTTCTAAATCACGTTCAAAATTTGAGGTATATAGATTATACCATTTTCATGCCACTTATCGTGCTTATGTGTCAAACATGCCAATTACATGTACTTTCATGTTTCCCCCAACGTTACCCCCGTTGTACGTTCGCAAAATTACATACAATGTTAGGCCCGATATTTTAGCCAAACTTATAAAACAAAAAAGGGAAAAGAGGAACTTTGCAACATTCCAACATCATACAAAAGTATGGATCTAACTACACATTTGTCACATGGATTTGGCATAGAACAATATACTATTAACTATGAACTTGCAAATTTGATCTATGCAACATGAACCACAAGCATATGAATTTACATAAAACTATACAAGTTAAACTTGGCATGTAGTGGTGAACTTGCAAATTAGATCTATCATAAAGGCATATGGATCTAACATATAAAGTTGTACATCTAAAAATATAAGGTCGTAGATCTAAACATGTATGCATAATGGCTCTAAACAATTAGGCATAAACGACATGACTTAGCCTAAAACTTGTATGTATCATAATATCACCAAACTTACATATGATAATTTCATTCCCAAATTCCTATACAACATCATAGGTTTACTCACCAATTTCCATATAGCATGATAGGTTCGATAGACCACAATACTTCATAGGCATATATTATAGAATAGACATGAATAAACATGAATCAGCATCACATACAACTTGATACAATTCTATTTTACAATTCATTACAATCATGTCTTTAATTTATTCACATCTGAAAGATAACTACACGTACAATCAAAAGGAAAAACTTGATTTTAGGGATTTGTATTCTGAAACTCAATTGCTCGCCTTTGATGTAGATGTTGAATTCTCTTAGTTGAATTAGACTAGTTTTGATTGGATTTTGATGTAGCTTCTATCTTGCCTTTGAGTTAAAAGAGATGACGGAAATTTTAGGTTCACCATTGACAGCATGACGCCTCTAGCAATATTTTTGTGTGGCTTAGGGTTTAGATTTAAGTTGCTTATATAGAAGTTTGATTTAATAGGAACCGTCAAATTAACCTAGACCAAATCAAAGCCATTCAGACAAGATAGAATAGCCCCATCAGCCCTAATGACTCAGCAAGGAGTCCATCAGAACCAATTAGATGACACATCTGTCTTAGAGCGAATCGGCCCACGGGTTGACAGCCAAACACCCTGAATCAACCCCTAGTCGACTCAGCGAAGCTCGGGTCGACCTCAAAAATGGGCCGGTTCGGTTATTCCCCCTCCCGATTCGCTGTTTTGAACTTTTTTGCATATTTATTTATTTATTTAATTTTTATATATATCTATATACATATTTTTCTCATATGCATACAAACTTCAAAGCTTAATAACTTCTTCATAAGGTATCCGTTTTATGCAAACCAAATGTCTATCTTGACCAAAATTTTGAGACGAACATAATAGCGCAACCCATTTCACTTAATTCTTCTTCTAAAAATTAAGTGTTCTTGAATTTGTTAATTTTAATATTCTCAGAAAATTCGTGGTGTTACAATTGTGTGTATGTAATTTGATGAAATTGCATGTAGCTTGCTCTTTTAATCATTTTAATACTTGAATTTGAAACTATGACTGATTTTTTTTGTCTGGACTTCGATTGGTGATCAAAGTAGATTTGGAGCAAAGTTCGTCGGAGTCATGTAAAGCTTACAAGATAAACTTTGGAGCACGATAGGATTATGCCATGTAAGTAGTACCATAATTAGGACTAAGGAATAGAGTCGGTACCCACTCACCATGAAAAGCCTGGTCAACATCAAACAATTCCACTGCTCCAATAGGGTCATGAGTCATATGGTTTGCAAAAGCATGTTATGTAAAAGGTGTTATAAAGCTTTGGTTTAACAAATAGTCTAAACATCGAAGGATGGATGAGTCATATTCAATTTATTCAACCCTGATGCATAAAAGCAAAGATTGGAGGCTTAAAAGGGATGATTTAGTGTCTTTGGCATAAAGGAGGAGTACACTAGAGGCCATAAGAAGGCTGAAGCAGAACTGGCTACGTTATTGACTCGTGGTTGATTCATACTATAAGTGGGTATCGACTTGGAGGGAATGCTTCATTGCTAATGTGGCTCACAGTAGTGGTTCACCGTTAGCTTCTACAATGATGAAGTAAAAACATGATAAATTTACGACTCATCGTTCAGAAGCTTAAACTAAGAGTAGGATTGAAGGAGCAATATAAAGCAACTATGGATTGAACAAGGTTGCGAAATATTGGACTAAGTTGAGTGTTTGAAATCCATCTCGAGAAAGGATTTGTGAAAAGACTGAAGATTAGGAGTGCTTATGAATAACTAATAACGCGAAGCGTTCTTGTTGTGAACTCAAAGCTAGGTACTATATGTGGGAATGCCAATAGATTGGTAATGTGGTCATGTGTCCTAAATCACTCCGACTGAGGGTCTAGTGCTAGATTTCGAATCTTCAAAGGTAAGCATTTGATTTTCGTTATGTAAGGTATGACATTAGAACTACAACCAGAATATCCTTTAGTCCTTGACATAAGTGAGGACAGTCATATGAGTTATCATATATTTAATGCGTTAGAATGCAATAGTTATGTTTTGTTCAATGGATGTCATGGTTGGTATAGTTGTTCTTATTTTTCTCTCGGGTGTGCTATCACTTATAGGACACTGCAGAAAGAACTGGGAATATGGTTAATGAAGGAGGGTGCTTGGATTTTTTTATGTTTTTTACGATATTCTACATTGTGAATTTACATAGTGTATTATATCCTTTTATTGTGTGCTAACCCTTCGGTCGCATCGATAGGGGATATATGACTTATATGCTTCTGACTAGTACCATGTTTTCCAATATATTTTTTGATACTCATTTGGCACTCACATCAGGATGTTTTTTGATCCAAGATTTTATGTTTTTCTTATTATCTTGGGTACTTTTTGATGAATAGGCCTTATGACAGGTTTGGTGACTTTGTTGTACTTAAGACGATCTAAGAAAGCTTCGGCATATAATTCTATATTTGTAGACATTTCCTTTGTTTCCCTCTTCTGTACTATTGAGAAATTTAGAAGTAAGGAAAATATTATGTTAGATATTATGATTTTTTTTATGTAACTCAGTGAATCTATAGATTTGGTTTTTCACTAGTTATGACTCACTATCCTATATCAGTGGGACTTATATGTAGCGCTTTTTTTAATCATGTTTGGTGTAGATAATATAAGGCATTCATGAAATCTGGCAATGGACCTACTTTCATCATATTATGTGATGTTCTAATTAACACAAATGATTTTACACAACATTTTAAAATAGTTGCAAAGGTTCTTTATAGTAAACATTTTTTACATCGAGTCCGCAACCATTGCAATAAGATTTTTACAGCCTTTGTTGTCTATTGCTGTAAGATCTTTTACAACTGCCCCCGACCAATAGAAAATTTTAAAATTGTTTTTGCAATAAGGACTTTTATAAATGAATGTTTTGCAGGTATTAAAAATTCAAATGAGAAATGAAAAAAAAAACAATTGTGCTGTGCTCATAAATTTATAATTAATCCCCTATCAAAACCAAAATATTGCACCACTAATAAACATAGTCATTTATATATACTAAGGATAAAAAAAGTATATTTCTAAATGGAAAAAAGTTGCATATGTACTTAGTCTCTTGTAATTCAAAACATTCAAAAAAAATTACATACACATGCCAATACATTGGAACTATAACGAATATAGGATCAACTAACTTTGAGTGTGCCTTGATGTAACAAACCGAATTTCCATACTATCTGAGTTGACTGAATACAACACATGTCCAACCCAAATTGCATAGAAATATGAATCATTATGAAAATAAAGAAGAAAAAGGTAGAAGAAAAACATAAATAACAACACAGAATCTTACATCGCAACAGAACAAAATATAATATCATAATTTTTGAAATACAAAATTTTAACTGTATAACATACAGTTATCAAAGTACAACACAGCGGAGATAACAATACTATATAACGCTGAAGCCTCATGCTCCAAGCTCCTCCAAGTATCTGTAAACACCTGAACTACTTGACTGCCCGTACAAATTTGGGCACCCAAGAGTTTAGGGTTAAAAAACAAAATAAACTTTGGGTCGGTCATGGGACTGGTGTGAGTAAACAATTTAAGACAGTTTGAGAAAATCAACGATATCTTATAAGACCACGCCGTATAACACAGAACGGGTTTTTCCCTTATGAGAATCCAAAACACTTGATTTAACTTTCAAAATCCTTTTGAAAGAAATGATAATCTTTATATCAAAACTCTTTTGATGTCTAAATCAAATAAATAACAATCTTGTGGAATGTTTGCATCTCACGCTCCATATATATATAATATACAATCAAAACCGCAAGTATTTATTGGGTAATGAATTTCCAACAATGACAAGTTATTGAACCACCTTCTGATAGTTATCTCTAGAGAGGAATATACTGGGTTCAACAAGAACATCTTGTAACCTGGCCACACATGACCAAACACTCATTTCGCATGAGTGTATCAAATGTAATCACCAACGGTTGGGATCAACAACTGTTTTCCCAAATGGGACAACATCGATAGATTTAAGAAGGAAATGAAATTTATCTAGATAAGTGATAATACACCCTAATGGGAGCTACCCACTTAGCCATGCTGCATGCCCTATTTTTGTCATTTCCCAGTTGTTGAGGCCTGAGGCTATGATCACTTACTTTTCATTGATAGCACAATCATATTGAATGCCACATTTTCAGTTCCATTAACCATTAATTGATTTGCAAAAATATAATCTGGATATTATGCTAAGAGAATAAATTCTCTACCACCATATATATTTATAAAGATCAACATATGCGATCATTGAAAATACTTTGTCAGACATTCGTCCATACACTTCGTTCTGGGACCAAACGAAACCGGAGGCACATTTCCGTTTAATCCATCTTAGGCAATTTCTACCTAGTATTAACAGAAAAATCCCTTGCACTTTACTTCGTCTTCGATTAGCTTCATATAATCTGATTGGCAAAACTACCGCCATTACGGAGTGGTTCTCGGATAATAATTTAACCGGTCTCTCCATATTGATAACGATATTGGCTAATACTTCGATGGTCGATTATATAACTATCGAAGAAAAACAAACATTCATCCAAAGCTTCAAACAATCACTGGCCCCCTTAATTAATATTTCATTAATTAAATCACTTCTCCATTTCTTTATCAATATTTGTTAACCCAATATTTTCTACAATCATCTTGGCCCCTTATGCTATTTAATAAACACTTTCTTATATCGCCTTCTTGTATTTTCAGTACTTAGAAAATATCTTCTATTTATAATTGGAAAATATTCTAGTTACTTCTCCCTTTAACGACCATTCATTTCTATACTTAGGAAATATTTATTATTATATTTCCTAGAATTTCACTTACTTGGGTTAAAATGAATGTTGTGTAAAACATTGTTACAACAACCCAAGATACTGCATTCAATTAAATCTTATTCAAACCTTTATTTTTGAGATTGAATCTCGTTACTTAATGGTTAATAACGAAATCAATCAAGTTAGGGTGTAACTACCACTCAGACCTTGGCTGAATAACATTCTTAACTTCAAAACGGACAAGACTACTTAACTCGAATAATCAACATCATATAAAACCGATTATAAAATTTCAAAACATGTATATGTTTCTCTTTTTATTTTTACCAAATTTAATTTATAGATTTCCTTTTTGTTTATAATATTCTATTTTTAGTTCGTTTCCTTGTCGCATTCTATGTCTATTGATATATTGATTTCTAGTTATCAAATTTCATAAAAAAATTCTAACACCTTAAATTTCCGGAAAATTTTGCCAGCACCTCCTTCGTTCTGGTTAATAGCTCAAACTCCAACTCACCTCTCTAGGCCCTTTCCATTCAAAAAGAAAATAAAAAAGTCAAAGGCTTTCTGATTCGACGCATAAAAACTCATATGGAATTTAAACTTATACATTTTTGTCAAGTGCTTAAATTATAAACTTCATATACTTCATTCCAAACCTGCTTAACCTATATGCGTCCATTCCCAATTCATTCCAACTCTATCTAATCATTTTAACTCAACTCGCTTATTTATTTTCTAATTAGCACTTTTGCCTATTCCACTTTTTTATTTAACATATCACGTTCATATACAATTTAATTTGCGAATAAATTGATCGAATTCCATTCTTAATTCAAGTTTCATATTCGATTTCGAATATGAGTTCACCTGTCCAATTTACTTATGCAAAACCCAATTTCGTATCAAACTCGATTAACTAATTATTCTTCAAATTAGTTAATTCTATTTAATAATTAAATATCTGATTTTTGTTTCAAAAATCAGTTCACTTACTCCACTTGAGTTCATAATTATTTTATGCCTCAAGTGGGGTTTTCTAATAGAAATTCGGAATTTATTTACTTAAAATCCTATTATTTATTTAAATAAACAGTTATGGTATTATAATGGTTATGGCGCCTTTTTATGGAAATTTAATTTTTACATAACTCAAAATCTATAAAACGAAATCCAAAATTTTCTTTTCCATTAGAAAATTGTTATTCAATTGGTCCTGATGATTATTGTTTCAAAGACTTCTGGCTTTAATTGAGTTCCATATACTCAACTGAAGTTTAAAACGCCAAATTACGAACTACCTCGCTGCGGCGAGTTCATTTTAATTTTATTTAAATATAAACGTTTTAAACATCATTTATTAAAATTTCAATCTCATTTTTATATTATTATTAATATAAATTTAACTGGTTTTCCAAATCTAACTTTATATTTTTGATTACCATTAATCGCCGATTATTTCATAATTTTGCTATAAATTTATTTATAACACAATCTTCTATAATAAATCCCAATTCCTTTATAAATAAATTATTTAAAAAAATTCATATAATCGAATTCTAATCATAAATTCGTTGGATTTTTCTTAATTCAGTTTATATTCCGAAATCTAGAATATAATCCGTCTTTCCCTTTTTAAAACGATTTCCAAATCATTTTTAAATCCATACTTGAGTGTAAACTTCTAAATTATCTAATGATAATTTATCTTACTTAATTTATAAACGTCTTTTGTAAATTTAGCTTCCTTGTTTTAAAATTTAAAACCAGTTTCCATTTCAACCCTTTTGAAATACAATTCATGTTCTGAAATATTTTATTGATTATAACTTATATATATTTATATATATAGTGAATCTAGTTTCATATTGAAATTTAAACTTCTATTTAATACAATCCTAATATCTTTTCGGGAAATAATTTTTTAAACAAATTCAATCTAATCGAATTCAAATCATAAATTCATACAGATTTATTTAATTCAATTTACATTCTGAATATCAGAATAGATTTATAGTTTCTCTTTTAAACTAATTTCAATCCCCTTTTTAAATTCACATTTAAATTTTGATTTCCCAAATTATCTTAATGATAATTTTTCCATTTCAGTTGTAAGCACCATTTATAAATTCCCCGCACTATTTAATTTACAAAACATCGTTTATAAATTCACTTCAATTCCTACCTTATTAAATTTATAAACATCTTTTATAAATTCACTTCAATTTCCGCATTATTAAATTTATAAACATCATTTATAAATTCAGTACTTGTTTTTATTATTCAAAACAAGTTAATATTTCTAGCCCAATCTAAATTCAAATTCTATTTTAGAAAAATAGATTTTCTCATTTAAATCTCAAAATCCCTTTTCACAATATTTTTATAAATCAAATTTTAGGCCCAGTGATATTGAAACACGTAAAACACACAATTATAAATCATAGGTTTTCTAACACATCATATATGATAATATATATGAAAAAAAACAAATAATAATATTTTTGAGGAAGCCAGTTGGATCCCTCCAACCTGTTTTCCTACATCCGCAGACGTTAGCCAACATAAATAATACCCATCCTGCTTCAATGTAGGATATCGCGGTATAGATGGTCATCCACTATCATATGTGGGACGCTTAGGGTCATAGGCTAATGATACTGTGGGCATCCACTAATGGTACTGCGGGAAATATCCAACCACCAATGCATATATATAGCGCCACAAACACCAAGCCTAAAAAACTAATATATTTAATATAGCCACAAAAATATTTAAAAACGCATCCAAGCAACCAATAAACAACATATAAGAATTATTTAAATAAAATCCATAAAGTGATGTTACTCAGCATGATTTTTATTCATGCTGAATAGCCACTAAAGCATATTATATAGATTTCACAGCAATTCCACCATACGTCTGTTTTCCAATGTAAAACAATAATAAATAAAATTTCAGTTATCGAATTTAAATGAATTTAATTTAATTAATCACCCACATGTACCAATTCTAAATTAAACCTTAATTTTACTTAAACGGTAATTCTACAATTTTATTTATTTACTAACTAATTTTCTTGCATATAAACTAATTGTATAAACTAATTTTCTTTTATTAGTTTTCCCATTTATACAAACTAATTCCATGCATTATTTAATCAGTTACCAACTATATCAATCAATCTCCTTATATAATTTTAATTTAGAAATCAAGAATTACCTTATTGCCAGTGACTAACTATCTCAGCCTTATACTACCAAATTGCCTCAAAGTAAACCATGCTAACTTGACATCTTCTTCATTGACTGTTTCTTCCCCAGTGTATCTTCGAAACTAGCTCCCGTTCCCACTCCACTATGTCGAACTTAACTCCTCATTCCCTTATTATTTCAACTACATAAAAACTAAAACAAACTTCACCATTAAGTTCCTTGACAAAAGTTACACCTCACGAACACCACCACAACAAGCTCGCAACCCCCTTAACACATTTTGGCCTTCCTAACATCACAATACAGTAACCTCTAAGTCGACGTGCCCAAACTCGATCCCATCGCACTCTTCTAGGATTCGAAGCCCTTCTCCAGATCTCAATGCCTCAAACCCACGAATACTCAAATCGCATGTGCCTGAGTCTTCACTTCGAGCTTTGAACCACCGTGATTCCATTGCATGCATCAGACTTCTGAATTTGATTTCCTTGGGACCAGAAGCCATCTCGATTCCTCTCTGCTCTCGAACGAAGAAAGAAGGGTTTAACCCTTTGCATTTTGATTTCGAAACAACTTCGAAGGTGACCATTTTTATATTTTTAGTGGGTCATGAAATTTTGATTTGGGTTTAGAAATTAAAAGAAGACAAATTAATAAAAAGGGAAAAGGAACGAGGTTTTTCTTATATTTGATTTTCGAGTATATCGATATTTCTATCTGAAGCTTTCGAAGTTGGATATTGTAGAACAAAATAAAGTGATTACTAAGGGGAATGTCGTGTATATATAAATGGTGAAACACATGCATAAAGGAATTAGGTAGGGTAGCTTAAGGTATATAAAATTTAGTTTCGATTTAATATAAATTTAATGTGATTTTATTTAAAGAGATTTTTTATTTTATCTAAATGGATTCTAATTTGATTTCAATTTGATTTTGAGCTTATCCATTAAAAAATATCGGGGTTCATCACTTGACATCACGAACCGCAATTTTAACGTAACGACGAACGTTCCAATGCTATAACACTATTCTAAATTCAACCGAAAATATTCTGAAATTTAATTTGAATGTACAAATAATAACCGTATTAAATCAATATAATATAACTTACATTCAAACAAATAAATTTCTCGATAATAAATTGTTATTATTATCATATATATTTAACTAGAATTTATACTGATCATCTGAATTGTTTTGATTTAGTTTTTAACTTTGATTTCAATTATATTCCATATTACGATACTTTAATGCATTTGATATTAAATCGAAATCGATTTTTAAATCGGTAACTTAATATTATATTCATTTATATTATCTAACTTAATATTTAAAATAATATTAAATATTCAATATTAATCGATTAAAAATTCGGGTCGTTACACTTGATCCTAAACTTTAGCAGATTGAACCCAAGCAACAACTCCTTCAATAACCATTTGTTCATACAAATCTCGATCCAATTATGGTTTGGAATACACAAACACTGGGAAATTGTGCACAACATAAACATTCCACATAATATATTTGTAATAGAGAACTTTTCATATAACATATGTTAAAATAATATAAAATAAAGTTTATTCTAATGGTTAAATTTCGAGAATATTCCTGAATAGTCTGCATGTATATATTTTGTAGTGTCCTTTAGTATTTCTTAATCCAGAGATTTCATATATTAAACGTATTTAATGTACAAGAGGTTCTAGAACGTTCTTTGTAGTCCTATAAATATGACATACTTCTAATCATTTTAAACACACCTTAGGTGCTTAATTCTTTTTGTGTGTGAGTTGAGTGGATTAGTGAGAAAAAGTTTCTTTAGCCTCCAACCATTTTATATAATATATATTCCAACAAATTGTTATCAGAGCTTTGTTTAAATTATGGAATTTCTATTTCTTTCGTGAATTTTTCTGACAAAAGAAAATTTTGAAGAATGGAGTAATAAAAAGAAAGAAGCGCCGATCTCCAAAGGGCAGTGGGAGATCACTGAAAGTGGCCATGAATGGCCAAAAGGTATTTGAAGGACGAAAAGGTTGTAGAAGAGCCAACAAAAAATGAAGAGATAAAGGTAGTTAAACTTAATGAAATGAAGGATGATGAATTTGATTATTCAAAGGAAGAAAATTTTTCAATGATTGAAGGAATGAAAAAGGTGGTAATCAAAGAAGAACAAAGCGAAATGTTGGAAGATGGAAAGAATGCTAATTGTGAAAAGAAGGTTGGTGATGTTACCAAATGTAAAATCATCAATGAGAAAGAGGAAGATACTGTGGAAGAAAAAATAAAGGTATGGTTAAAGATCTTAATGCAATTCCAAATAACAACAAGCTTGATTATTTATCTCATATATCTAACGATTTTATTTTTAAGTTAATGGTTTTGGAAAATTTAAGAAGTTTTAAACTTGGAAAATATGTGAAGAAAACTCAAATATGTTGATCCAAGTTTACACAATGAAAGTGCTCGAATGGCAGAATTTTTATATATGGAGAATTATGGAAGAAATGATAAAAGAAAAAACAAAGACTCATGAATTTGCTTTGAAGATCTCAACAATAAATAACAATGTCATTGAAATCAACAAATGTCTAATCATATCATTCTTTTCGTTGATAAAACACGTGAGATATAAAGGAAAAACCTAGATGGTTTCAAAAGCTTTTATGTTGGAAAATCTAGTAAAGTAAAAGAGAAAGGTTATAGTGACAGTGATTGGGCTGGAAGTTTTGATAGTAAGAGTACTTGGGGAAATGTTTTCTTCATTGAGTCAAGTGCAATCACATGGATGTCAAAGAAACAACAAGTTGTGACTCTCTTAACCGCCGAGGAAGAATGTATTTCTGCTATATTTAGCCAGTTTTCAAGCTTTATGGATTACATAGGTGCCAAAAGAACTCAAGCATATTCCAAAGGAAAGTCCACTTATATATTGTGATAGCAATTTTGTTATAGCACTCACCAAATATCTAGTTTTCCATGGGAAGAGAAAGCATATGAGAATCAAGTATCTTTTCATTCTAGACTTTGTTCGGAAATGTGAAGTAGTTGTCAAGCATTGCAAGAAAAAAGATCAAATCATTGATACTTTTACAAAGCCTTTGAAGTCGGAGATATTCAAAGGGTTAAGGAAGAAACTTACTATGCGTAATAGTTTAGCTTAAGGGGGATGGTTAAAATATTATAAGCCAAACTAAATTTTAATGAATAATTTTCTAGAATATTCTTGAATAGTCTACATGTATGTCTTTTGTAATATCTTTTAGTATTTCTTAATCTGGAGAGTTTATGTATTAAATCTATTGAATGTACTAGAATTTTTAGAAGGTTCTTTGTAGTCCTATAAATAGGACATACTTCTAAGCATTGTAAACACATCTTGAGTGCTTAATACAATTGTGAGTTTTAAAATAAACAAATATTCTCTTTGTGTGTTAGATGAGTGGATTAGTGAGAACATGTTTCTTCTCTCTAGTCTCTAGCTATTTTATATAATATATATTCCTACACCGTAAACATCAAAAGTAAAATGTACCAAGTTATCTGTTGTCATGCTAAAATTGATCAATGGAGATGTGGTTAAACATAATAATACAGGACCATAGTATATATATATAATAGTATTGTCGAGTAAATCGCTATTAAAAGGAAATCTGGCTTTTGAGTGAAATACAAACATGTAAAATTAATAAAATAAGCATTTAAAATGCATGCATGAGAAAAGCTTCATTATATAAAATACCTTAAGTGAGAAAGATCAATAGTTATACAGCATAAAAATTCAAGCAATATGAGTTAGTTAATTGGGATCAAAAGGGCAAGCATAAGCTGCACAATAGGTCAGAGATATTAACTAAACAAAGGTAGAATAATTAAACATGGATAATCAATAAAATTCCACTATTGCAGGAGGTGATTCAAAGGAGTCCAAAGGCTAAAATTAACTGAACGTGGTACCTTATGTAGTGGTTTTTTACTGCCTATTATGACTGGTAGTAGGGAGTACGGTGTCATTAACCTATTCTCTTGTTGCTCAACCCCTCCTATCCGTACGGACCATACCATATGAAGAGCATGACATCTTCAACTACTTAAGTGGTGCATCATCTAATATCGGCTTGTAAAATTCTTTCCTCTAAGGATGTAGTGAAATTTATGTTAATTTAAGCGGAAGCGTTATTATTTTATCAAGATCTAATATTGTCTATTTAAATACCAATGGAACAAAAAAAAAATCAATTATGTAACCTCATAGAAACAACAGCAGAAACAAGAGACACAAAAGCTTTAGCGTGTTTCAGATATGAATATCCTACATCCACAGAGATCCAACAACTTTTTTTATTCTTCTTCAGTTCAAGAGGGGGTAAAATAAAAGAAGAATACAAACACTCAATAAAAATATCCGACCCTATAATTAATACAGAAATAGGGATCTTATTGAGGATATATAGAAGAGAGCACTATTGGCTTGTGATGAATAGATGAGAAAATGCCTCCCTATTTATATGTGTAAGGATGAAAACTTGCATGAAGATAAGCATGAAAAGTTTCTAGATTTCCTTGATTTGGTTTCAATGCAAATCGTACATATTTGTGATTGTTTCCCCATATACATATATTTGATTGATTCCTCAAGTCAAATAATATAACTTCTCATATCATTTAAATTTGTTGTCGCATATATCTTGATTTGATTGATTTATCAAATCAAATATTCTCTTCTCATATCTTTCCAATTTTGTTGCCCATAATTAATCAGTTGCAGGAATCTATTGAAATCTTCTCCATAATAAATTTGACATAGATTTAAATATCATCTAATTTGAACACTCCACCTCGACTTAAATATATTCACCAATCAACAAAATTAGTTGTTGGGTCATCTTCCCATGACGCTTAAGTAGTAGGAAGCAAACTGAACAAGTTTGAGCAATGCTTAAACTTGTCTTTTGGAAGTGACTTTGTCATCAAATTTGAAGGATTATCCAAAGTACTCACCTTCACCAGTTTGATCTTGTTTTGTTCTTCTTCAATGTAAGAAAGAAACCTTTGACATGAATGTGCTTCGTCCGTGTACTATAAGCATGATTCTCTACAAGATGAGACGCGCTCTGACTGTCTGAAAATAGCTCTGTTGTCCGCTGTGTCATTGAAAGATCATCCAACAACTGATGTAATTATAATTCTATTTTTGTTGCTTCCATAATTGATATTTAATATGCTTCTATAGTCGACAAAGCTACGATAAATTGCATCTTTGATCTCCATGAAATCGAGCCTATGCCGAGTGTAAAACATTGTCGAGCACTGACTTCCTAGCATCTCTATCACAAATATAATCAGAATCACAATATCCTCTAAGAGAGATGTCACCATATACTCCACCATATAACAAGCCCACCGAAGAAGTGTCTCGAAGATATCAAAGAATCCACTTCACTGCTTGTCAGTGCTCTTTGTTTGGGTTAGACATATATCGACTCACAACACCCACTGCATGGGCAAAATCTGGTCTTGTGCACACCATTGCATACATAACACTACCAACAACACTAGAATAAGTTATATAGCTATATACCTCGTATCTTCTTCTGATGTAGGAGATTGGTCTTTCGACAACTTAAAATGAGAGCCTAATGGAGTGCCAACCGGTTTGCCATTTTTCATATCAAATCGAATGAGGACCTTCTCGATGAACTACGCCTGAGTGAGTCTCAACTCTCTCCGCGACCTATGTAACAACCCGGAAAATCAGAGCCAACTTAAAATTTTTATTTTGGACATTTTATTGAATTTTGAATAGTTGAAATAATTTATTTTAAATAATAACGATTAAAAAATTTATTTAAATCAAAGTTAGAACGAATATATTTATTTTAATTTTAAAAGGAGTTAGAAATAACGCTGCAGTTTGGAAATTTGAATTCGAACTTTGACTGACTATACACGATGCAAAATAATTCGGATTTTGGTGAAACCAAACATATTTAAATCTGTTTAAGAATATCTTTCCAATGAATCCGAAAAATTAAAATTTCATAGTGGGAATCAAAAGTTATGGCCAGTTGAATATTCAGAATAGTCGCTATGAAATTTAATATAATATATAGCATGTATAAATAGCCATTTTGCAAACGACCTCCTTTTTCGACGAAACCACTTTGGTTGGATCTGGAATGTCAAATTATTGCAGGATTCTAATTTTCATAATTTTTGGAATTAATGTGTGAGCGTGGCAAAAGAAAATGTGTTTTGTCAGTTTCAGTCAATTTCGATCGACCAGAAAATTGTCATTTTTCAAATGGTCTCCATATTCGACAAAATTAATTTTTTTAGGACCGTATCATCAAAACATAGCTAGAATTATTTTTCGGAAATTTTTAGAGTTAGTATGTGGCCCCGGTAAATTAAAATGTTTGATCAAATTAAATAATTAAATGTTTTATTATTTAATTTGGAGAATAACTGACTGAAACAGTCGAATGGGCCTACGAGACATATCCCATTGTGTATGGAATGGGGGTATTCAGTTGGAGGCATCACTCGTTGGGTTTAATTTGGAGTTAAGAGCGATATAGAAATTATATGGGAATTAAATGGAATAAATAAAATAAAAATACGTGTATATATAGTATACATACGCGTATACTGTATTTTCTTCCTCGTTTTAAAATCCGACGCCCCCTAAATCAATGGTAGCTATGCTTCCATTCCTTCCTCCTCAATAACTTTTCATCCTTTCAACGAAACACCAGGGACCTTTGGAAGCTATTGTAGATCTCTCTTCTAGCTCCAAATCCGTACCACCCTTGCCCCTATTGTTGCGCATATCTCCAGTTTGAAGCCCCCGAAGTCGCTGCATTTAGGGAGCCACTGCGCCGTTGATCCGCAATCGCAGAGGGGCCCACCACCGCTGTTTTGCGCGCGCCTCAGAGCTCTCCGACGTGGTGCGGTTGGATCGTCGCCAAGCTGAAGAGGTTGCGCATAAAGGTTAACCCTAGTTTTTAAGCTTCTTAAAAACTCGACGGCTCCAATTTGAATATAGAAGAAGGTGTAATATTTTAATTAATTAATTAATTTTATTTAGATTGTTTACAACCTTCGTAAAATCATATCTTCGTCATACGATAACGAAATTCGATGAAACAGGAAGCATTGGAATCCTTGAATCGAGATCTACATTTCATAATATACCGCAGAAATTTTGAAGCATTCTAAAATTTTAGAAGAAATAGAAAGTAAAGTGAGATTTCTGAATCCAAATTAATTAGATAAAATTATATTAGGATGCAGACGGAGTTTAGAAACTCCCGACACCCGTCGTCCACAGATCATGGACGACCTGATTATTTTGTGGTATGTAATTGATTGATTTTTGGGTGTTTTATTATGGTTAAAAAATGAAATTGATTGATATTGTGGCATTAGACTGCCTAGAAAAATGTATTAGGAAATTAAACCCCTTGTAAACGCTACGAGGCCTAAGGTAGTGCGAGGAGCCGTACACCGGGACGGTGCCGGTTTTAATTACCCTACCGTTATGCTACCGAAATTTTCTAAAATATTCTTGTGTTATAAATATTCATGTTATTATATATTAATTGTTTTTAATAATATGGAAATTATATTTTTAATATATATATATATATATGAATATGAAAATGATCATTATATGTCAACATGAAATGCATGTTTTGTTGTAAATCAAATTTAGTCATTTGTAATATAAAATGTATTTATATTGCATTTTACACTTTTAATGTAAATGCGACATTAAAATAAACATTTTGAAATAAAAATGTTTTGATATTGGACTTTACATTTTATTGTATTTGCAACATTAAAATAAACATTTTGATATAGATATGTATTTATATGGAGATATACATTTTTAATGTAGTGCAACAATAAAAATAGTCAATTGTTAAATAGAAATGTATTTATATTGAAATGTACATTTTTGATGTAATGCAATATTAAAATAAACACATATGAAATAGAAATTTACATTTTTCTACGTAAATAAAAGAATGAATAGAAATTTACATTTTTCAATGTAAATAAAGTATGAAGTAGAAATTTACATTTTTTAATGTAAACAAAGAATGAGAGAGAAAAATCCATTTTTCAATGTAACTAAAGACTAAAGTGAAAAACTTACATTTTCAATGAAGACATAGAAAAGTATAAAAGATTATATTTTTAATGTAATCAAAGAAAAGAATAAAAGATTACATTTTACAACATAATCATAGATTGAAATAATAGTTTACGTTTTTAATGAAGAAAAAGATTTCATTAGAAAGATTACATTTTTTAATATAATCATAGATTGAAATAAAAGTTTACATTTTTAATGAAATAAAGATTTCATTAGAAATATTTCATTTTGCAATGTAAAAATACACTGAAATAAAAGATTACAATTTGCAATAAAATACATTGAAATAGAAAGTTACATTCTTTTCAATGTAAAGAATATATTGAAATAAAAAGTTGCATTTTTCAATGTAAAGAAAAAATTACATAGGAAGTTACATTTTTCAATGTAAAGAGTATATTGAAATAAAAAGATTACATTTTTATTTGTAATCATAGAAAAGTATAAAAGATTGCATTTTTAATGTAATCAAAGAAAAGAATAAAAATTTACATTTCTCGATGTAAATAAAGAATTGAATAAATGATTTCATTTTTAATGTAATAAGTGAAGGATAAAACATATCACATTTTTATGTAATATATATGAATCATATAAATATTTAATGTCGAACGAAATTGTATTAACATTAAAAATTTCATTTTTAATGTAATATATGATTTCATATATAAAATAAATCAATGTTAAATTGAAAATGGTTTGAAATCGTTGAATGATTTATATTTATATATTTATATATAAATATAAATTAAATTGAATAGTACCGCTGCAGTTTACATTTTGAAATCGTAACTTCAAACGCTTATACCGAAAGATCCGATCGTCAGATTTTCCCAAAACTGGAACCGTTGGGTTCGTTTTGGAAAGATCTTTCCAATGATATAAAATTTGCAATGATCCAATGGTTAGATTTTGAGAAACGTGTAAATCAAATTTTGGTGAAAACATCGCCAAGGCCATGTAATGACCATAAGCGCCGTTTGATTGAAAATGGCTATATTTGAATAAATAAAAATAGCGATAAATCGTTATAAATTATTATATACGATCTAGAATGAAAAGAATTGATTTAAGTTGTATATATTCGAGTATTATTTGAAAATTCCTAGTTAACTCTCATTTCAAATAATTATACGACGATTGGAAGTCTAAGATTTGAAGACGGTGATTGAAGACCGACGATCTTCACATCGAACGGATGACTACTAATGCCCTGGACTGACTTGCTCCCAGGGAAGGGTTACAGTGGTAGTTGTCCGGATTAGCGAGCGCATTTCTTCCGTATTTGAAATATGGCACGAGGAATAAGGTGTCTCCGGTTTCGTTTAGACCCAGAACAGACTTGTAAATGGATGTGCGTCTGACATTGGATTTCATTTAATGTAAATTGATTTCTATTTAATATATGTTTGTTTAGTGGTGGAGAATTCATTCTCTTGTTTAACACCCTTCTCTGAGACGCACGAGCTCATAGGTTATATATTGATAGATATCGATCGCATAGCGTGAATTGTCAGTGTGGCATGCCAAGATGCAATTGATCAAGGCTTATTATTGAAAAGCAGAGCCTTGTGGTCGATGATCAAAGCACAGCTATATTGTAGCATAGTTTTGTGTATACCGTTACTTCACGAGCCTCAGACCCCGGTATGAACCAGAAACGGGAGAAGGATCCAGGGAGAACATGCGTATCTTTCTAGCAAGAAGTGGTGTCTGGGTTTTGCAGGCCCAGATATTTTTACTTATGTGGATGATGGAAAGCGAGGTACCTCGGATATTGAGTCCCTAGTGGCTCTATTTACAGCCCATAGAGCGGAGAGACGTATTTTTCAGGAATTTTATATAATCCACTAACATATGTGTGGGCCGGCCCTGTGGCTCCTAAGGGCTTGACTGAGTACTTGTCCCGAGACATGGGCTAGATTGTATCGAATTCGGTAAGGACAATCCCTTGCCTTGTTTCATGATGGAAATCCAACTTCCAATACAACCCATACGGTTTTAATCATACCTTTAAACATTAGCTCAGAATATCATAGTGCATTGAATAAATAATAATACAACGGAAGATTAATTTACAATAAACTGTAATACAATGCAGTGGAACAAATAATCTAACACAGCGGAAGACTATTAAAGTATTCTGTTTATTTATAATTACAATTCATAATTTTATTCCAACTAATCTTCACTTTGGATGTGAATGGATTGTTTGATGATTATTTATCATTATCGTTGAATATATGCAATGTATGAAATCCATAAAACTAAATTTATATGGTAATTGATTGAGTCGCATTCCGATTCAGAATATATTTTATACAAAGAATATTTTAAAATAAATAACATTTTTATATAAAGTATATTTTAAAATAAAGAATCTTTTAAAATAAATAATATTTTAAAATAATAAATATTTTAAAATAATAATCAAGGTAGAATAAAATTATTTCTAGTTTATTTTAAAATACATATCTAATTTATTTCCTCTTGGAATGCTTCCCAGAATTTACTAGTGAATATAGGCTCATGGTCACTAACAATGCTACTGGGAACTCCATGCAGTCGAACAATTTCTTCGAAATAAATTTTCGCCAAGCTTTGAGCTTTTCTAGTTGATCTGACAAGAATAAAGTGGGCAGACTTCATGAATCGGTCTAGATCACCTAAATACTGTCATTACCTTTCCTGGTTCGGGGTAAGCCATCAATGAAATCCATGGAGATTTTATCCCATTTTCAACTTGGAACTTCTAGTGGTTGTAACAATCTGGCAGGTTTTTACTGATCACTTTTGACTTGTTGGCATGTAGAACACCTGCTGACATAAATGGAGATGTCTTTTTTCATAGATTTCCACCAGTATGTGAGCTTGAGATCATGATACATTTTACTCAACACTGGATGAATACAAAGCTTGGATTTATGGCATTCAACCATTACTTCTTTTCTGAGCTTAGGAATATTCGGAACACAAATTCGGAATTTTAACCTCAGAACTCCCTTGTTATCAATTTGGAAACTCGAGGGTTCGCCTTATCAAACTCTTTTACTAATTCTCTGAATAAATTCATCATCTTTCTGGAGAGCAGAGATTTTGTCAATCAAAGTAGGTGTAATGATAAGATTGACGATGATAAGATTGGCGACACCCGCATTCTTTCTGCTAAGCGCATACGCCACAACATTGGCTTTCCTTGGAGTATATAAGATGTCTAGACCATAGGCCGCAAGAAATTCTACCTAACGTTGCTGCCTCAAATTCAGGTCCCTTTGGGTGAACAGATAACTCAAAGATTTATGATCTGTATATAGTTCAAACTTCTCACCCAAAAGATAGTGCCTCCATATCTTTAAAGCAAACACGATGGCCATCAACTCAAGATCATGAATGGGGTATTTCTTCTCATGTGGTTTCAATTGACAGCTAGCATAAGCAACTACTTTATCTCTTTGCATTAATACTGCACCAATACCTTCAATAGAAGCATCAGTCCAGACTTTCAAATCCTGATTGCCATCAATAATAATCAACAATGGAGTAATGGTCAACCTCAATTTCAGCTCTTGGAAAGCTGCCTCACATTCTGGTGTCCAATTAAACTTTGTGTGCTTCTTTGTAAGCTTTGTTAATAGACAAGATAGTTTCGAAAAATCCTTAACGAATTTTCGATAATAGCCAGCCAATCCTAGGAAACTTCTGACTTCTGTAGGAGTGCTAGGCTGCTTCCAATCTTGAGTAGCTGTGATTTTACTGGGATCTCCTGAAATTCCTTCCTCCGATACTACATGACCGAGGAACTTCACTTCTTCTTGCCAGAATACGCATTTAGAAAATTTGGCTTTTAATACGTTCTTTCTCAAAATTTCCAAAACTTGTTCCAAATGCTTTTCATGCTCGGCAGTTGATTTGGAGAAGATTAAAATGTCGTCGATGAAAACCAGCACAATTTATTTAGGACATCGCGGAATACTCGATTCATTAAATCCATAAAATAGGCAGGAGCATTGCATAAGACGAACGACATTACTAGCCATTCATAAAATATGTCTAGACCTCTAAAAGCTGTCAAAGGAACACATTCTTCAGCAATACGCAGTTGATGGAAACCTGTAGCTAGGTCCATTTTAGAAAATACTTTAGCTCTATTCAAACAATCCAATAAATCATCTATACGAGGCAATGGATATTTATTCTTGAGTGTCTGCTTATTTAAATCTCGGTAATCCACACACAGTCTGAGAGTACCGTTTGACTTTGGAACAAAGACTACTGCAGCACCCCAATTTGAAAAGCTAGGCTTGATCAGACCTTTCCATAAAAATTGTTTAGTTTGATTACCCAACTCTTATTTCTCTTTCCATGTCATTCTCCGAATAGGATGCGCCACTGGCCTTGCATTCAGAACTTGATCAATCTTAAAGTCGATTTCTCTTCGCGGAGGTAATCTATCAACTTCTTCGAACACATCCGCATAATTCTTAACAACAGGAATATCTTCGATGGCAGTAGGAGAAACCTCAAGAGCAGCCCAAAATTCTTTTCTGTCTGAATATGAGCCTACACAAGGTATAACAACATTGGCAAGCTTCGTTTTAATTATGACAACTCTTTTTGCACATTTAACTTCGGCCTCATATTTTGTTAACCAGTCCATCCCAAGAATGAAGTCAAATTCAGAGAAATCCATGACAATTAAGGTGCAAGGAAACTAATAATGGGAAAAAGAGACGAGCACTTTACAATACACACCAAGAATAAGAGAACCTCCTATCGGGTTATGAACTCTAACCGATTCCTTAAGATTTCTTAGTTTTAACTACAGCTTCTTAACCGTATGGCTTGAGATAAAGCTTTGTGACGCGCCCTTATCAAACAATACTTTGACTTGTATATCGTTGACAGTGAGAGTGATTTCTAAAACATCTGGCCTTTGTTGACTAGCCAAGGGTGCTGGAGTTTCTGCTACTTCATGTACATGAGCTATTACAGACTCCTTTAATAGCAGGCAATCCCTTGCAACATGACCTGTCTGGTGGCACTTATGGCACTTCCTTTTACTATGAGATTTCTTTTTCTTCTTAGCGGATTTAGATCCATCATTCTTTCATTTCTTCGAAGATTTGCAATTCCTGAACAAATGCCCTTGCTTATGGCAGTTATTACATATGGCAGTCGTTAACGGTTCTTCTTTAGATTCAACCTCTCTCTTATCAGCTTTAGGCTTCTTACCGACCTAGGGATTTGTACTTGCCTCAGGGCTATCAGTTTCAAACTTTCTTTTGCTACTAGAACTGCTTTCTATTTCATCTTCCCAACCATGTTGTTTATCATTATACTCATAGGAATAAGCCATTTGTATCATCTCTGAAAAAGGGAGATTCACATGCGCAAGTACTCTACCTTCGTATTTCTTTTGAAGCCCTTTGATAAATCTCAGATTCTTCCTCACAGGATGTTAAATTAGTTCTGGATAAAAACGAGAAAGTTCGTTGAATTTATTCTGATATTCTTGGATGGTCATATCTCTTTGTTTCAGATTGTAAAACTTATCATATAGTCTCTCAGTTGCTTCTGGAGGAATAAATCTTTCTTTGAACATTTCTTTAAATCTATCCTAGGTAATATTACCTTCTGGATTTTCCTCAGTAATAGTTTCCCACCAAATTAGAGCTTCGTCTTTGAGTGCCCAAGATGCCAGTAATCTTTTCTGATCATCCCTCAGCTTTACGCCATGAAAGATTCTCTCAGCCAAACGCATCCATGCTTGTGTTTCAATAACGGATTCTTTGCCCGAGAATTGTATTCCACCCAGATTTTGATACTTCATTACTAGAGCTTTTAGATCTGGTTCTAGTTGTGGGAGCACGATTGGCTCATTAGATTGTCGAGCCATGGAATTACTTCTTCTGTTCTGCCACTCATTTTCTACTATGTCTGAAAATAGCAGACAAAGAGTCAAGCCAATGGAATAGATATTGTAAAGCATAAAGACATATATTTAAATGTAAATGAATCTATGGGGGTGTATTTTATTCAGCCATACTCATTCTAGGACATTACAAGTCCTATCTACGATGAGTTGGTTTGTTTTAGAATGTGCTGATTCTACTTCTGTTTGGTTTATTTATATGTTATATAATCGATAAAAAGTTACATTTTTCAATGTAAAGAAAAAATGACATAAGAAGTAACATTTTTCAATGTAAAGAGTATATTGAAATAAAAAGATTACATTTTTATTTGTAATCATAGAAAAGTATAAAAGATTACATTTTTAATGTAATCAAAGAAAAGAACAAAAATTTACATTTTTCAATGTAAATAAAGAATTGAATAAAAGATTTCATTTTTATTGTAATAAGTGAAGGATAAAACATATTACATTTTTATGTAATATATATAAATCATATAAAGATTTAATGTCGAAAGAAATTGTATTAACATTAAAATTTTCAATTTTAATGTAATATATGATTTCATATATAAAAAAACACTGTTAAATTGAAAATGGTTTGAAATCATTGAATGATTTATATTTATATATAAATATAAATTAAAATAAAACGAATCGCGCAGCTGTAGTTTGCGTTTTGAAATCGTAACTTCAAACGATTATACCGAAAGATTCGACCATCGGATTTTCCCAAAACTGGAACTGTTGGGTTCGTTTGGGAAAGATATTTCCAACAATATAAAATTTGCTAAGATCTAACAGTTAGATTTTGAGAAATGTGTAAATCAGATTTTGATGAAAACAGCGCCAAGGCCATGTAATGGCCCGAAGTATCGTTTAATTGAAAATGGCTATATTTAAATAAATAAAAATAGCGATAAATCATTATAAATTATTATATACGATCTGGAATGAAAAGAATTGATTTAAATTATATATTTTCGGGAATTATTTGAAAAGTCCGTGTTAACTCTCATTTCAAATAATTATCTGACGATTGGAAGTCGAAGATTTAAAGACGGTAATTGAAGACCGACGATCTTCACATCGAATGGATGACTACTGATGCCCTGGACTGACTTACTCCAAGGAAAGGGTTATAGCGGTAGTTGTCCAGACATACTTGTTGATTGTCTGGATTAGCGAGTGCCTCTCTTCCTTATTGGACATATGGGATGAGGAATAAGGTGTCTTCGGATTCGTTCAGACCCAGAACGGACATGTAAATGGATATGTGTCTGACATTGTATTTCATTTCATGTAATTTGATTTCTATTTAATATATATCTGTTTGGTGGCAGAGAATTCATTCTCTTGCTTAACACCATTCTCTGAGTCACACGAGCTCAGAGGTTATATATTGATAGTTATCGATCGCATGGTGTGAATTGTCAGTGTGGCACGCCAAGATGCAATTGATCAAGGCTTATTGTCGAAAAGCAGAGCCTTGTTGTTGATGATCAAAGCACAAGTTTATTGTAGCATAGCTTTGTGCATAGCGTTAATTCGCGAGCCTCAGACCCCGGCATGAACCAGAAACGGGAGAAGGATCCAGGGAGAACATGCGTTTTTTCTAGCTAGAAGTGGTGTCTGGGTTTTACAAGCCCAGATATTTTTACTTATGTGGATGATGGAAAGTGAGGTACCTCGGATATTGAGTCCCTAGTGGCTCTATTTACGTCCCATAGGGCGGAGAGACGTATTATTCAGGAATTTTATATACTCCACTAACATATGTGTGGACCGGCCCTGTGGCTTCTAAGGGCTTGACTGAGTACTTGTCCTGAGACATGAGCTAGATTGTCTCGAATTCAGTAAGGACGATCCCTTGCCCTGGTTCATGATGGAAATCCAACTTCTAATACGACCCATATGGTTTTGATTGTATAACTAGTATGGCGACATAGTATATGGTAGCTATGTCGTTTATGATTGATATATTATGATTGAATTGTTTTTGAAACATATATATGCACTAATAATAATATCAATTCGTTTTATCATATCAAGCATTTTTGGCCATTATAAGGTAAAACTCTATCCTCCGGTTTGCATTGCATTGTGTAATGGGACTTGAGTCTTATAATGGTTTCATTTTTCTAAAAAGCGTTGCATTGTTTAACGATTTACTTTATATATGCACTGGCAATCCAATGGAGTAAACCCGTTCCGCATTAGAGGCGTGGTTCTGTGATCAGCCTTATTATTAAATAGGTTAAATAAGATTTCTCATACCAGTTCCATGACTGACTCGTAGTTTGTTTCCCTTTGCAAACTCGGGTGCCCTCTTTTCCACACGGGCATCCTTGTATACAGGTATTAGCAGACTCATTTTTGATAGCTTTGGAGCTGAAGATGGATCCCATTATTTCTATTATGCTGTTCAGACTTCATTTAGTATATTATGTTTTATTACGCTGTAGACATTTTATATTAAGTTGAAACTGTATTATGTACTAAGCATAATCTTATTATGCTGTGTAAGTTTGATGATATATTATTCCCTGCGTAATTTGGATGTACATTTTCTACTGTAATTATATATTTCTGTTCTACTGTTATTGTTTATGTGTTATATTCCAATGATTATCCTTGCTTTCGTACTATGAGAGTTTGGGGTTATCACAGTTGGTATCAGATCCAATACCCAACCGGAATTGTGGCTCTTGTGTGGACCACAACACCTGGGTGAGCTGTTCGTGAGTGAACGGGGATGTTGGGCTCTGTAGGAGGGGAGAATGTAACACCTCTAAGTCCCACATCGTGGAAGCCTATGTGAAGCGGGTACTTATATAGTAGAGCCCATCTCTTACTAACGCCGAGGACTTTCGAGGAACAAAACCCCACACTTACACGGTGGCTAAGTTGGGGACAATATCTTGTGTGAACGGAGGTGCGGTTTGTTACAACCTATCTCTGTATATCTTCATTCCTAGAATTCTTTGTGCTTTCTTTATATCCTTCATGGCAAACTCCTTACTAAGCTCTTCTTTTAACTTCTTAATTCTGACCATACTTCGAGATGCAATAAGCATATCATCAACATATAACAAGAGATAAATCATTTCACTGTCATACCTCTTAAAATAAACATATTGGTCTTTGAAGCTTCTAGAGTATCCTTGTGAAAGCATAAACTTATCAAATGTCTTGTACCATAGTCTAGGAAACTGCTTAAGCCCATATAGAGATTTGTTAAGTCTACAAACATAGTCTGGCATGCTACTATCAATGAACCTCTCTAGCTGTCGTAAATAAATCTCCTTATTCAGATCACTATACAAGAAAGCGGTTTTGACATATATTTGCTCTAATTCCGTATCATAATGAGAAACTAATTCCAAGAGAATACAAGTAGAAGTATGCCTAACAAGTAGAGCAAAGATGTCATGATACTCTACCCCTTCTTTTGAGCATACCCCTTTCCTACTTGTCTTGCTTTATATCTTAAATTTCCATTGTCGTCGTCTTTCACTCTATAGATCCACTTACATCCAATAACTCTTTTGTCGATTGGAAGTGGACCAAAATACTAAGTGTGATTTTTCTGTAAAGATTCGATCTCCTCTTCCACACTAACAAACCAATTGGAAATGCCAACTGATGCAATAAAGTCCCTATAATCTTTGGGCTCGTCATAGACAACATTTAATGTAACATCCCATATTTTTCTGGCCAATTATTAGAATTATTTTACTTATTTAAAATATTTATTTAAATTTAAATAATGGAATTTAACCATTTTATTTTGAATATTTATTTATATTAACAATATAATAATATTTTAATTCCAAAATATTTGGAAAAATGTTGAATTTGAGGTATAATGTGATCGGGCAATTTAAAATGGTTTATTATGGTTTTTATTGAAATTATAGTAGTGATTTCGTTTATAAAATGACGGTTGAGCGTTAAATTTATAATTATATTATAGAACGAGCTGCAGCGGCGAGATAGATTGTAATATTGCGTTTTGAACTTTAAACGACTATACAGAATCCAATATGAGTCGGATTTTCTCGAAACAAGAAACATTCAAATCTGTTGGATAATATTTTTCTAATGAAAGAGAAAAATCTAGTTTTCACAGTATAGATTTTGTTTTATGTCCAAATCAAATTTTAAAATAGTCGCTATGGAATCCCTTTATAAATTATAGTGATTTATTTATATAAAACAAAGGTATAAATATCGATTTGGCTTAGAATTCAACCCACGATATTTTATTTTCGTAGTGTATGAAATTCTGCTCATGTATCGCCGATAACAATATTTTTTTAATATTATATTGCGGTACTTTAAAATTGGTTTATCTTAATTTAAATTGGATCTTTTAAAAGGGACTTTATTCAAACGACCCCCGTTTTCGATGAAACAAATTTTGTTGAGACCGTAATAGCTAATTATTGCTAGATTTCAATATGCACGTAAATCGGAGTTATTCTGTGAGCGTGACAAAATAAAATGCAAATAAAACGACCATTTGGACGTGAACGAGCGCCATTTGAGCAAACTGACTCAGAATTCGACGAAACAAGTTTCATTAGGACAGTAAGGTCAAATTATACTATGACGTCCACTTGCATCACCAACGGAGTTTGTATGTGAGCACAGAAGCGAATAAACAGTGTTCGAAATTGCGATAGACATGAAAAATAATATCGTTAGTCACATCGACATATAATAATATTATTTCCCACTTTATATACTCCCTAATACTTAGCCTATTCATTCCAAAACAATCAGCAATCTTCACCAGCAAATTTATTTGCAGAAAAAACCCCTACTACAAAATAATTTATTTCTCTTGACTGGTGGTGAATCAGAAGGAGGTTCCAAAGGGGAAGTTAAAGATCTGGTCAAGGGCTACTCGCTGACTAAATTTCATGGCCTGAGGTGACCAGAAATCGCGATTTACAACGGGATCTGACTTTCGTTTTTCCTCAGTTTGTGGTGACATGGCGAGGTATCAGTGGAGGTGGTCCAAGGCAAACTTGTTAGGGAGAAGCTGAGGGATGTTTTCACTTCAGGGTCGGTCGCCTGAAATTGGCTGTGGTGGCTGTGAGAGGAGGATGAACGGAGACGTTCAGTTTTGGTGGTTTTCAGAAAAGTTGAAATGGATTTGGTTGATTTTCGGGCGATTTTGGTGGCCGAGGGGAGTTGCGGTTTGAAGGGGGATCGTAGAGGGGGGTGTCGAACGCCGGTGGTTGCGACAGGCGCAGTGGAGGTTGGCCAGAGAATTTGAGCAAGAGGCGGTATGGGTTAGAAAATGAATTCCAGGTGATGGGGGAGGTGACCGATGCTGGCGTCGATGGCGGTTGAGTCTGGTGGAACGACGCATTGGAGGAGGGTGTCAGGTTGGTCTCTAACGGCCTATAGACGGCGCGGTGATGTCGAGTTGGAAATGAAGGCAACGGATTTATGAAAGGGGGAGGAACAGGTTTGAGGACCTGAGATAAATGAAAATGCTGAAGCTAATTTGCTAGGGAGGCTAATGTGGATTAAAACTATTAATGACGGTAATTAATGTAATTAATTTTAATTAAGGTTTACTTAAATCATCATTGTTTATTTAAAAACTTGTAATTAAAATAACTTATTCATACATTAACGGAATTCCACGAAACAGGATCCATTGGGTTCGCAGGGACGAGTACTGACTGGGAATTGATTTGGAGCTGCTTGGAATTTCTGATAATTTTAAATAGTTGTTTAAAATTAAATGGAACCAAATGTCGACCATCAACCGAAATTAAAACTGGTGAGTTAATTCTCACACCTTCTAGAATCCTATGATGTGATAAATTCATAGAAAAATATAATTTATTGTTAACCGTATAAATTGGTTGATTGGATGCTATGGATGCTAAATTGGTTGTTTATTGTTTGATTGGTTGCCGTTATTTATATTTTTTCATTATGTTATTGAAATTAAACTCGTGTATTATTATCAAACTATTATCTGTGATGCAGGGAAAGACAGATTGGAAGGATCCGACCGAATTCCTCAAATAAACTGTATTTTATTTGTGGTGTACATTATTCATATATGAATTGTTCACCGTGAATAACACTAAAACCTGTTTTGATATTGATGGTTGAATGGATATTCACCATTGTTGTGATTAAAATAACTCAACGGTATTGATGAGTGGTTGGCAGTAAATGGCCTAAAATGTATTGTTTTAAACGTCGTCCTACTGTCAGGTGGATTGACGCAGTTTTAAAATTATAAATTATTTTATAACTAAATTGAAGTTCTTAGTTATTTATATAAATAATTAAATTAGAGATTTATATATATATATATTAATCGAATTCATAAAAGAAATTATTTAAATGGTTTATCTTATGATTCATACATATTCTAAAAGCAGAAACCCAAGGAATTTACCTATGTGTTGGTAGAATGGAATAATTGTTTTTTAAAACAATTAAATGATGTTTTAAATTAATTAAGTTATTTAATTAATTTATAAAGGGGAAATGACAATGAAAACCTGTTAATAGATAACTGATATGTACGGTTGGAAAAATAAAAAATCAACCGTTTTTAATTGAAAATGATAATGGAATTAATTTGATATTCGTTAAATTTAACGAAGGATGTTGAATGTTAGTTAATAAGATTAACTATAATTTAAAGTAATTATCGAATTCATTAGTGTTAATAAAGTTAATTATTATTTAAATAGCCTTTAAAAATGATAATGATCCTATCTTTAGTTAATAGCAAAGTTAACTATTTTTTATATAGTTAATATTAAAGTTAATTATTATTTTACCAAATAATAATTTAAGCGATGATTTTTAATTGTTATTTAATTGTGAAGTGGTTAAGCGTCGATAAGTTCGATCAAAATCAAATAACAATTTCATAAAAGGGATTTATAATCCAGGTTTTCAAACAAGATTGATAAATGGGAATTCAATTAACAGGTGATTAATTGACAATAAGGTTTGATCAAAGGAGGAATAAGAGTTTATAAATAGATTTATAAATCCAACTTTCAAACGAGATTGGTAAATGGAAATGGGTAAGTGAATATGGGGATTTAATCATGATTTATTGAATTGCTAAATTAAATAGGGTGAATTCAACTGAAATGAAATAATTAAGGGAAGATGATAAATAGATTAGTAATAGACTGGAATATGGTGATTGATTTAGAATTAAATCCAAGCTAAGTTGTTATAAGATGGTAAACGGATTAGTATAGGTGATCTGGAAGAAATACAAGCAAAGTTTAAAAAGGAGGTTTATAAACCAAAACGATGACTTTAAAACAAAAATGTAAAGAATTGAAATAAGGATTCCAAATGGAAAGAAAAATACATACAATTGTTTGTATTAAACATTGGTAAAAGGATTTTTGTAAATGAAATCCCAGTTAAAAAGGTTTTATTTTAAAATAGGTGGTAAGCGAATTTTAGTTATAATATCCAAGATAAAAGTTATTATAAGAATGCCCGAAAATATGGAAGCAGATTATTTAATGTGGGATTTTTATTAAAAATCCAAAAGTTATAAGTGAAATTATGTTTAGATTAAAAGTGGTGTTTTAGAGAATGTTTACTTAATCAAATGAATTAAGTAAAGAGATTTTATTGGAAAAAGGATTTCAAATATAAGAAATGGTTTATAAAACCAGATTTGAAATCAAGGTGGTAAATGAGATTTTAATATCAGTGGTTAAGTGACAAACTAATATTATTCTAAGGTAAGAACGTTCTCGATCAAGGTCTGAGAGGTAAATAAAATACCCCAACTTGAATGGCTTCACTATTATCGAGGATGGTATTAGTTTGAAACGAGGTAAAGGTGTTGAAATTGGTGTATTATTGTTCTATACAAGGAATACTGAACATGAGTATAAGGTTTTTGAATATAAATGTTAGTTACTAGATAAATAGGAATATTTTATTTTAAATTATATAAATTAGACATTTTATTTGTCATATTAGAATTGGAAATTTGGTTTATACCATTAAGTATTATATATAAGTATATATTGTGATGCCAGAATATAAGGAAATGGGAAAAGAGGTTTCGAAGAATATAATGATATTTCCAATGGCAATAGAAATGGAAAGTTAGGTATATATATTCATGTTCTAAAACATATAAAATAGCCTTTATTATAATAAAACAAGGATAAATATAATGTTTAAATAGATTGGAAGAATTAGAAGTTATTAACCATTTTGTTAATCATTTTAAAATAGGCCAAGTAATGCCAAGTACTTAATTAGCAATCTCATTTTTTCCATACATTTGTTATTTGATACTTAAATCACCGACTAACAAAATCTGGCCATGTCGATTGTTAGTATGGAAAGACCGGGATCGAATTTATATGCGAAAACCATTCCAACCAACAAATACGTTAACATTAAGGATGTTCAGAAGCTGATCAAGATGGAGCAATTGAAGACCGTGGATCTTCATAAGCGGAAGGACTACTTGTCGAATTTCTCTAGCTTGCAATCATAGTTATTTGGTTTGTGATTTTGTCGTGGGTGAAATCTACGGATTTGCAAAGACTTCTCGCTACTAATCCATGGGGTGATTCCTATATTGGATAAGGCAGGAGAGTGCCTTCGGTTCATCCTATTCCTGGATGACTTGTATGGACAAATGTCCGACAGAGTATTTCCCAAAAACCACGTACGTTGATTTTTACAAATATACCGAGTTGATGGCAAAGAGGGGCACTTCTTTTATACCTAGAGTATATTTGTGGACGTCAATTAGTGTTTTGAAGGATCTAACAATATGGCATTCAAAGTGAATGATGACCAGATGTTCTAAAGGAAAATTCTAGCCTCAAGCCTCATCAAACAGTGGCAAAAGGATTTTTGCAAAGTTAAACAAGTTGTTTGTGCTGTGAATTTATCACTGAAAGTATTCCAGACTGACCTGATGAGTTTAGCTTTGCTTCAAATGTGCTCGGGTCAGACCGAGTATATTTCTAGGTTAGGTTCGCTTGGAGTTCCAGGAGTTGGAAGCAGGCGGCTTCACCGCTAGTTATACGAAGTTATTTTCCGCTGTGATTGATATATGTTGTACTCTGATGATTGGTATGTATATATACAGTTCTTTTTGGTATAAGGAGATTTTTTATATTATAATTTATCTGTTCCGCTGTGAGATTCTGATGTGATGTTCTTCTTCCTTCTTCTATTCTAATACTTCTTTCTTTCCTCACCTTCTAAATTCTTTCCAATAACGTTCCTGTGTTTTCGGTGCTTGGAAGGTCGACATTAGATACGGTAATTGTATTTATATCGATTTTCGAGGCCGAAATTTTTTGCGTCGTTACATTTAACGTGTACGTTGCCATCATCAAAGTCAATGTCTTTGATTCACAAACCAACAAATTCATCAAGATATTTAGGCTTTCTACTTTCTCTAACAGGCCTAGTCTCTGTACGAGCTCCACTATGAGTCTAATCTTATGTGCCAACATATGTACTATCCTTATCAACCACAATGTCATCGGAAACACCATTTGAACATCTATGAAAAGAATCAACAAATGGCTTATTTTGTGTCTGAAATTCTTCACATATCTTCTCATTGTCATCCGATGAGAAAGACTCCACCTTCAACATGGCCATCTCATCAAAAGTTACATGCCTTCTTATAATAAGTTTCATGCTAACAGGACACCACAACCTATATCCATTCACTCCTCTTTTGTATCCTCGAAAGATACACTTGCGAGCTATAGGTTCTAGCTTTCCACAACTCTCATGTGCATAAGTTGGAAAACTAAACACATTAAGGAATGAACAACTAACAGACTCTCCTTTTCAAATTTCTTTAGGGATCCTCATGTCTATGGCAATAGAAGGTGTGCGGTTGATGAGGAAAGCCGCCATAGAAAAAGCTTCAGTCCAAAATCCCTTCTTCAACTTAACAGTCAATCTAAGGCATCTAGTTCTCTCTAATGATGTTCGGTTCATCCTTTCTGCAATTCCATTGGACCGGGGGTCGCTGGTGTGGTGTAGTACCTCATAATGCCTTCGGACTCACAATCATCAATGAATTCCTTTGATATGAATTCACCGCCATTATCTGAACGGAGAACTTTCAACTTCTTTCCTGACTGCTTTTCCACCATGGATTTCCATTTACGAAATCTAGCAAAGGTTTCACTTTTAGACTTTAGAAAGTGCACCCAAACTTTAAAAGAGAAATCATCTATAAATAAAATGAAATACCTAGATCTACCCAAGGATAGACAAGGGGAAGGTCCCTAAACATTTGTACGAACATAATCCAAAATAGATTTTACCTCATGCTCACCAAGACCAAAACTAATCTTTGTCTTCTTACCAAGAACGCACTCTTCACAAAAGCTAAGCTTTAAGTGCCGAACTCTATCAACCAAACCTTGCTTTCTTAGCTCATCCATGCTGTGACACCCCACGTCCGTTAATGTTACTCACTAAGGGAATTCATTAAGTTTCGTGAAGCGTTATAGGTAAACAGACACAAAATAATTACAAGACAGATATAAATAAGATAGCAGTGGAAATTAATTTTTTTTATTTCAACATAAATCATAATACAATGGTCCACAACACTGCAAGTCATAAAAACCATTACAATAAAATAACTTCTGTCTTGCATCATCAGAGTACATAAGAATATAAAGACATAATTCCCCAATTGAAAGAGTTAAGCCATAGTAGAGACAAGGACTTGAGCCATACTTCAGAAGTAGCTCCTAGAAAGATGATATCTGAGTCCAGACTAAGCTTGAGTGTTTCCTCCTAGAGAACCTGGGGGTGAAACGGAGAAAGAAGGAGAAACAAAAGGGTCAGACATAAAGTCTGGTGAGTCTAGTTACTTTTAGCTAGTAAATAAATAAAAGTAACATGATAGGTATATAAAGTGGATAAGAGAGATCACTACATAAATGGCAGGTGATAAGGTAAGGTGTATACACTTCTCTAATGATTACTCTGCACTATTACTAGTTTAACCAGAATGAGATGATCCCTTCCACTATAAGGTGGTAGACTCAGGGCATATATCCAAAATATACCCTAACCACTACCCTAATCGATCGGCTCCCTACTCTGTAGATACTCTGTGTCGACCCCACGGTAGGATGTATCACGTCCTATAGTGGCAACCTTTCACTGATATGCCCAGTCCCATATCTACTGGTGTCACTGTCGTCTTATCCCCTATGTCCGGCTCATGCACGCACATAACCCGGTTGGTTTACGTCGCCCACACCTGTAATAACCCGGAAATCTGGGCCAATTTAAAATTTTTATTTGGCAATTTTAGCTAATTTTGATTATTTAAAATGAATTATTTTAAATAATATCGACGAGAAATTTATTTTGAATAGAATTCGAATGAATATATTTATATACGTCGTTGTTAGAATATATAATTTTATTTATAATTATTTATAGAATTGAAAATGGCGCAGTAGTTCGATAATTCGATTTCAAACTTCAATTGAATGTACCGGGTGTAAAATAAACCGGATTTTAGTGAAACCAAAAATAATAGAATCTATTTGAGAATATCTTTCCAACGAATCCGAAAAATTGAAATTTCATAGCGGGAATCAAAAGATATGTCCAGTTGAAAATTCTGAATAGTCGCTGTGGAATTCAGGCCCTTAAAAATGGAAATTTTGCAAACGACCTCGGATTTCGAAGAAACCACTTTTGTTGGATCCGTGATGTCAAATTATTGTTAGGTTTCAAATTTCATAATTTTTTGAATCAATATGTGAGCTTGGCAAAGGAAAACGTGTTTGACCAGTTTCAGTTGATTTTAATCGACTGGAAAATGGCCATTTTTCAAACGGTCTCAGAATTCGACGAAATTAGTTTTGTTAGGACCGTATCATCAATACAAAGCTAGAAATAATTTTTATGGAATTTTTCGAGTTTGTATGTGGCCCCGGTAATTTAAAATGTGCGTTCAAATTGAATAAACACTGATTTATATTTTAAATTTGATAAAAACTGATCGAAATGGCCAAACTGGCTTACGAAACATATCCCATTGTGTTCGGAATGGGGGTAATTAGCTAGGGACGACAGTCGGTGGGTTCGATTTCGATTCCGAATGAAGAGGGTATTTTATAGAATTCAAAATTAAATTAAAAATATTAATAAAATATATAATTAACCCCCCTTTTACCTTTCTCCTTCCCGTTCAGACTCAGAAAAAACAAAAAAAAAAAGAGGAAGAAGGGCGACGGAAGCAGCCCTAGCCGCCACAGGAGGAGCGCCTCCACCACCGCGCCATTCCCCCCTTCTTCGATCCATCTCCCTCCGCTCGATTCTCTCCCTCCTCCCTCACCTGTACGAACCCGACACAAAGACCACGAGCCCCCCCAACTCGATTTGAACCCGACGCAGCCCTCAACCCCACGCCCTGACCACCACCGCACCACCTCACACCGCCGCCCTCTGTCCCCGCGCCACCTCAGAAGGTCAATCGCCTCCAGCACTCCCCCTACAGTCCAGCGCCGACGAATGCACCGCCTCCGACGCTTCCAGATCCGAAATCGAACCCTAAGACCCCTCCTCCCTCCTAGCTCAGCGAAGACAGGTGATTTAAAATTAATTTATTTATCATATTAGTTGATGTTGATTTTTAAATCGAACAAAGATGTATTTTTTATCAAAACAAAGATAGGATTTTTAATCGAATAAAAATATAATTTTTTTTATATAATAGGAAGGCTAAAAATATGATTTTTATATATTGAATAGCGAAGTAAAAATATGATTTTTATATACTGAATAGCGAAGTAAAAATATGATTTTTATATATTGAATAGCGAAGTAAAAATTCGATTTTTATATATTGAATAGCAAAGTAAAAATTCGATTTTTATATATTGAATAGCAAAGTAAAAATTCGATTTTTATATATTGAATAGCAAAGTAAAAATTCGATTTTTATATATTGAATAGCAAAGTAAAAATTCGATTTTTATATATCGAATAGCAAAGTAAAAATGTGATTTTTATATATGTAGAGAATACGGGCAGTGAAAATTGACAAAAGGGCGAGAACGACGAAGATTTCTACATATGAAGTGTCGTGGAGTTGGGATAGCTTTGGTGAGAACTTCTCACCTTTTAATTTGATTTTCTAGTTGAAATATATACTAGGATGCAGACGGTGTTTAGTAGCACCTGACACCCGTCGTCCACAGACCATGGACGACTTGTATGCTTGTTTATTTGATTTTGATGTGTAGTTGGTTGTGTGATGGGAGGTGAAATGAAATAAAATATTTATATAGTTTAAAATATTTTACAGTTAAAAATAGAATTTTTAACGTGTATATGAAATGAAATAAAAATAAACAGATCGGACGATTTGTTTATATACACACCTTTGACTGATATTGATTGGGACGATAAATTTTACACATCGCCCAACTGCACAAATAAAATCTGTGTTTGATTGTTTGAAACCCCACACGGGTATCGGGATGATATTTGACGTACACTAATCCCGATTGTTTAGTTGTATGTCGATCGATTGATTGACAGACTGTTATAAGCGTTGAATATTTATATTTGATGCTTATACAGTGTAGAATGCACTTTGGATGATGGTTGATTATTCGTCGTTGTTATTGTATACATGTGTTGTAGAAAACCCATATAATTAACATTATATGGTAATTGATTGGGCCTCATTCCAGTTTTGAAGTAGAAATATTTGAAAGTAGAAATATTTAAAAATAGAATATTTGAAAAAGAAATATTTGAAATAGAATATTTGAAATAGAAATATTTGAAAAAGAAATATTTGAATAGAAATATTTGAAATAGAAATATTCGAAATAGAATATTTGAAAATATGAATATATGAAGCCGTGTTGATTAGATTTACGCCATTTTGACGTGAACGATGTTTATATCGATTTTATTCATTTTATAACGAATATCGAAAGTGATTTCAAAATCTGAAATTCTGAAAAGAATTGAAATTCGAATTAAATTGAATAGAAATGAATTCAAATTGAAATTGAATAGAAGTGAATTCAAATTGAAATTGAATAGAAATGAATTCAAATTGAAATTGAATAGAAGTGAATTCGAATTGAAATTGAATAGAATTGAATTCGAATTGAAATCGAAAGGAACTGCATTCGAATTAAATTGAAATTGAATTGAAATCAATTTGAAATGAATTTAAAACGAATTTATATTGGAATATTCAATTTTGATTTGAAATTGAATATGAAGTTAAAACCGTTTTGAAAATGAATTTAAAACGATTTTTAAAGCACGTTTTGAATTGAAATCGACGAAGTATATATTATATATATAATATAATGGCCTGAATAGAATGCGCCGCGCCGCGGCAGTTCGCGAATTTCGACCATTGACTTCGAACGGATATTGCGGGAGATCCGATCATCGGATTCTCCTAAAACTGGGACCATTGGGTTCATATCGAAAAGAGCTTTCTGATGAATATTAGAAATTTGAAATCTAACGGTTGGATTTGGAGTTACGTCCAAATTAAATTTGGAAAAGGTCGCTGTAAGTGCAGTTCGATGGCCATTGATGGAAATCGATCGTACGGGCCTTGATAAAATTATTAAAAATAGTAATAATCTGTGTAAAATCATAAGAAATGATTTGGGAAGAATTGGGATGAAAAACTCCATATTTGAAAAGATAAAAATAGATTTTTATCGAAATGAACTGTGACGATCCCAAAACCCCGTGACACGGTGTTAAGGATAATCATCGGAATATAACACATTAATCATCAATAGCAGATTACAGATAATAGCATAAACAGAAAATAGAAAAATTTACACACATATGACAGCGGAATCATATAGATATCATCACATCAGAGAAGCACAGTACAGGATACAACTTAGTGCATAATGATACATAGTCAGTCACCATCGCCTGAGGCGGAATCATACATAAAGAGTACACAAAATAAATATCAGTCTACATCGCCAATGGCGGAATCATAATATAGATACAACAATGGCAGAGAAAATCCAAGTCAGCATGGTGTAGTCAAGCCTTGCCATGAGCCAAAAGTGCGTCAGAAACCTGTAAATAGGCTGCCCGTGTGAAAATGAGGGCACCCGAGTTTGCAAGGTGAAACAAACTACGAGTCAGTCATGGGACTGGTATGAGAAATCTACTTAACTTATTAACAACAATAATAAGGCAAATCAAAGGACCACGCCACTTCCGTGGAACGGGTTTACTCCAATGAGTGCTAGTGCATGAAATAAAGTAAATGATTAAATCATCGCAATGCATTTTATAAAATGAAGCCATTATAAGACTCAGGTCCCATCATACAATGCAACGCAAGCCGGAGGATAGAGTTTTACCTTATAATGGCCAAAAATGCTTCATACGTATAAAACAAAAGTGTTTGATATTATTACTAGTGCATATATGTTTCTAAAGCAAATTCAATCATAAATATCAATCCTAGGCGGCATGGGTACCATATATCATGTCGCCATACTAGTAATATAATCACATTCGCATATTTCGTATTGGAAATTGGATTCCTTCATGGGTCGAGGCAAGGGGCAAGCTCCTCTCCGATTCGAGACACTCTAGCAAATGTCCCAGGACCCCACTATGATCCTTGGAATCGGCTGGGCCGGTCCTCTCTTACTTTTGAGGATTAGTTATTCCTGAAAACACGTTTCCCGGTCCTTACAGACCTATAATCGAGGCGCCTCGCATTCCAACAACCACACAGGTGAAAAATATATATAATGTCAGGGCTGGTAGGTCACTGACAACACCATAGCTAGAAAGAAACGTCGTGCTCTCCCAGCGGTCCATCTCCCGTTTTTGACTCATAACGGGGTGTGAGGCTCGCGAATTCACGTTATACACAAATCTACGTCACACAGACCATGCTTTGATCATCAACCACAAGACTTTGCTTTGCAACAGAAGCCTTGATCATATGCCACTTAGGCGTGCCACACAGGCAATCCACTCCATGCGACTGATTTCTATCAATACATAACCTCTGAGCTCGTACGTCTCAGAGAAGGGCGTTAAGCAAGAGAATAAATTCTCCGCTGCCAAACAGATATATATTTAATAGAGATCAATCAACACAGAACAAAATCCAATGTCAGACACACTGTCCATTTACAAGTCCGTTCTGGGTCTGAACGAAACCGGAGGCACCAATTCCTCGCATATCCGTATAATCAACAGTATGTTTGGACGACTACTACTTTAGTTCCTTCATGGTAGCTACTCCAATCACGAGCATTAGTAGCGCCCCTCCATCCAATGTGAAGATCGTCGGTCTTCAACCGTCTTCGACTCTTTGACTTCTCAACGTCGATCGATTATTTGAAATGAGATGAACTCGGCCTTTTCAAATAACCCACGTATATTTAGATTTTCAAATCAATTATTCACATGGTTGGACTATTCAACATTCACATTTCAGTTCTTTAGTTATAATTCTCATGCTAAACACATTAAACCATTACATATCAAGCAAACACAATGAAATTGGTTTATTTCCACTCTATATCGTCTATAGTATTTTATAACGATATATCGCCATTTTTATTTAATTTAAAACGGCCAAATTTAATTAAACAACGTTTCAGGTCGTGTCGATGCACTGGCGCTGTTTTTCACTAGTTTTGTTTTACACATATCTGAAAATCTAACCGTTGGATCTTCACAAAGTTGGTGCCGTTGGAAAGATATTTCCAAGGCGAACCCAACGGTTGCGATTTCGGGAAAATCCAATGGTCGGATCTTCCACACTAGTCATTTGAAGTTACAATTTCAATTTACGAACTGCAGCGTCGTTATTCGATATAATTTAATTATATATATATATATATATAAATATAATCGTTTCTGGCGCTGTTTTTCTTCAGTTTTGAATTAAACATTCCAGACAATCCAACCGTCGGATCTTCACAAAGTTGGTGCCGCTGGAAAGATATTTCGAAGGCGAACCCAACGGTTGCGATTTCGGGAAAATCCAATGGTTGGATTTCCCGCACTAATCGTTTGAAATCACGGTTTCAAAACACGAACTGCACGGCCACGTTTCATTTTAATTTTATTTATATTTACATATCTATATAAATATAGTCCATTCAAAAATTCCTATATCGCTTTCACTTCAATTATTTCACTAACGCCTCTAAATTTTGGAAAATTTCGCCATAACCTCCTTTGTACGGGAGGGGCTGGGAAAATTCCCAAATAGCCACATGGGCGTCCCATGTCAAAAAGAAAAAGAAAAAGCCAAGCGGCTAGCCAACAGGCTCATAAAATCATCACCCAAACAAAACAGTAAATGTGTACCTATTTGTCGGGCGCAAAATTTTATTCCTCTTCTCTAGCCCCTTTGCTATAGCCTGTTCAATAAATATGCATGTACATATATACAATTTTTATCACTTATCATTTTCCATTCAACTTCATATTCAATTTACTTTGGTTTAAAAACACCATTCATTCTAATGTTGCATGCATAGGCTAAAATCATATCATTAGCTAATTAATGTATATTTCAACTCATGCATACTTTATTTGAACAAGTGGCCATTTTTAACACTTCACATTTCAAAGATGATAATTTTAGCGAACTAAAATAGATTTCAACACATGACTATTTTATTTCGTTCCTATGCATGTTAAAAATAATATTTCATTCCCAAATATTTATTTCAACGTCCGCATATCTTTAGCATGTCACATATATGATAAGAATGACATTTTTATCATTTAAAATATTTATTCGACAAATGGATGTTTTCAACACTTCATAGTTTCAATAAAAATGTAATTTTTATTGTTCGATCTTTTTATTCAACACATGACTTTTTCCACTACACACACTTCTCAACACATGAGCGTTTCCACACATGGATATTTTATTTATATTGTTCATATTAGAAAGATGGAATTTTTATTGTTGAAACTATTTATATATATAAGGCGAATATTTTTCATACTTCATATATATTTAAAAAGGTGATTTTTATTGTATAAACACTTCATTCATTCACAAATGAATTTAATTTTCACACATCACTTTTCAACACATGAACATTTCCACAAATGGATATAGTTTCAACACATGACTTTAATTTCAACGCATGAAGATAATTTCAACATATGAAAATAATTCTAACACATAAAGATTATTCAAAATTTCGGCAGCATAACGACAGGGTAGTTAAAACCAGCACCGTCCCTAGTACGGCTCCTCGCTCTACCTTAAAACCTCGCGGTTTTTGACAATGGGGATTCTTGCATCTAATTCGCACGCAGGCGGCATGTTTATTTTTATTTCCACAAATATTTCCAATTCATTTCAATCACCAATGGGTATTTTTCAACCACAACCAAACAATATCAACCACAAACAATTATTCAACCATTCGTATTTTTCATCCAATATTTCACACCAATTCACAACAATAAATATCGTCCATGGTTTGTGGACGAGGGGAGTATATATATATATATATTATAATATTTCACTTGCATTTCAACACATATATAAATTATTCTATGCATGTATAATTCATACTTCGCTTTTATATCTTACACTACGCATGTACATGAGGTATACAACACGTGTGTAATTTATATTTCGCTTATATAATTTATACACAACATTTTCCATTCAAATTCATTTAATTTAGATTTCTCACATTGGTTTGTTGCTTCGCTAAAAATAGATACGATGTCAGAAAAATCCGCGGCTTCTTCTAGAGTGTAGAGAGCCTCCTTGCGGTCACGATGTCTCATGTTTCATCAAATTTCGTCAACACGCTAAAAAGATATGATTTTTCAAAGTGCAGACATCAAAAAAGACTCACCTTTCTATTTGGTTCGAAACTAGGTTTGAGGTTTTCGCGAAATCCGATGGCCTAGATGACGATCAGGGGTGCTGACGTGGAAGAGCTTCGAGTGGCGGTCCTGTCGGTGGTGGTTTGGTGGCACTCGGTGGCAGATCGGAGTGGTGGCGGCGATGGGAAGTGTCGGACTTCCTGGGCTCGATTCTGGCGGAGGAGGTGTCGAGGGAGGAGGTGTTGGGGTCGGATTTGAAGAGGAGGCGGAGCTACGTCGAGGGGTAGTGGTGGCGTTGGTTGGAAGTGGCGGAGTCGGTCGGAAAAGGGGAGGGAAGTGGCGAACAGGTTTCGCCATTGAGATCGAGGGTTACGGGGTTTTTTTTTATGAAAGAAAAATTCTGATTGGCCGATATATATATTATATTTTTAAATAGTGTTTTCTACAACGAACTCCTTTTCCAGTCCAACGACTATTGTCCCTAGCTAAATACCCCCATCCCGGACACAATGGGATATATTTCGTTGGCCAATTCGACTGTTACAGTTAGTTATTTTTCAAATTAAAGTATAAAACATTAAATTTTAACTTTGAACGTACATTCCAATTTGCCAGGGCCACAAACTGATTCGAAAAATTCCAGAAAAATAAATCTAGCTATGTTTTGACTCTACGGTCCCAACAAAACTAGTTTCGTCGAATTCTGAGATCGTTTGAAAAATGGCCATTTTCTGGTCGATCCAATTTAACAGAAATTGACCAAACACATTTTCTTTTGCCACGCTCACATACTAGCTTCAAAAATTATGAAATTTGAAACCTAGCAATAGTTTGACATCCCGGACCCAAAAAAAGTGGTTTCGTCGAATTCCGAGGTCGTTTGCAAAATATCAATTTTCCAGGGCAATATATTCTATATAGCGACCATTCTGAAAATTCATTCGGCCATAACTTTTGATTCCCGTTATGAAATTTCAATTTTTCAGATTCGTTAGAAAGGTATTGACTAACAAATTTAAATATTTTTAGTTTCGCTAAAATCCGTTATATTTTCCACCCTGCATAGTCAGTCAAAGTTTGAATTCAAAATTTTAAACTGACTCACTATTTCTAATTCACTATTTTATTGAAATATTCTATTTCAATTGTTCAAATTCCTTTGAAATCACCAATGTAAATTTTTTAAATTGGCTCATATTTTCCGGGTTATTACAATCTCCACCACTTAAAACTTTTCGTCATCGAAAAGGAAACAACAGTAAAGTAGGAAACAAAATGTAAATGCAAAGTATTGTAAAGGTACCTTGCACCAGAGTTAGTCAGAGATGTCCACTCTGTATTTGGGGTAAGCTTGCTTAATGTTTTCCTCGGTCTCCCAAGTACAGTCTCTAGGATCACTGCTCCACTGCACTTTAACTAAATGAACCTTTTTGCTTCTTAGTTCTCTAATTTCTTTGCCAACAATCTTTAATGGCTCTCTTCTGAGTGCTAATTCTTGAGTTATGTCTATATCCTGTTGCGCTGTTTCTTCTATAACAAGATCCGGTAATTGAACCCTATAAGCAAGAGTTCCAATTCGTTCGAGTATAGGAAAGGGACCAATAAATCTCGGTGCCAACTTCCCAGTTTTGCCAAATCTGATTACTCCTCTCATCGGAGAAACTTTCAAAAAAACATGGTCACCAACAGCAAATGTCAAATCTCTCCTTCTAGAATCTGCATAACTTTTCTGTCGGCTTTGTGCGGTTCTCAATCGCTTTTTGATGAAGTCGACTTTATCAGATGCTTCCCTAATCATATCGGGTCCTAACACAAGTCTGTTCCTAGGTTCTACCCAACATGCTGGAGATCTGCACGGTCTGCCATATAATGCTTCAAATGGCGACATTCCCAAACTTGCTTGATAGCTATTGTTATATGAGAATTCTGCTAAATGTAAGTGATCTTCCGATGACCCACCAAAATCAATTATACAAGCCCGCAATAAATCTTCTAGAATTTTATTCACCCGCTCAGTTTGGCCATCTGTTTGAGGGTGATAAGCGGTGCTCAAATTCAGTTTCGTTCCCAATTCTGTTTGGAAAGCCTCTCAGAATTTGCTAGCAAATATCGGGTCTCTATCACTGACTATGCTGATAGGAATTCCATGCAGCTTAACGATTTCTTTGAAATATATCTGTGCTAGACTTTGAGCGGTTCTATTGGATCTGACAGGTATAAAATGGGCAGTCTTCGTGAAGCGATCTACAATTACCCAAATGTTGTCATTACCTTTCCTGGTTCGCGGCAAGCCATCTATGAAATCCATGGAAATCTGTTCCCATTTCCAACCTGGGACTTCCAACGGTTGTAACAGTCCAGCTAGCTTCTGTTGGTCGCTCTTGACCAATTGACAAGTAGGGCATCTGCTAACATACAAAGAAATATCCATTTTCATTGCCCTCCACCAGAAAGTGCGTTTGATATCGTTGTACATTTTACTCACACCAGGATGGATGCAAAATTTGGATTTATGGCATTCATCTAACACTTCTCTTTTGAGCTCAGGAATGTTGGGAACACATATTCTCCTATTCAGTCTCAGAACTTCTTCTTTATCTACCTGAAAACTTGAGGGCTCTCCCTTCTGGATTCTCCCTTTGATCCTTTGAATGAAATAATCATTCCTCTGGAGAGCACATATTTTATCAATCAAGCCAGGTGTAATTTTAAGATGGGCAATGATTGCGGTTTTTCTACTAAGCGCATCCGCTACAACGTTAGCCTTTCCCGGCGTATACAGGATATCAAGATCATACGCTGCAAGAAATTCTAGCCAACACTAATGTCTCAGATTCAGATCTTTCTGGGTGTATAAATACTTCAATGATTGATGATCTGTGTACAGTATAAATTTCTCGCCCAATAAATAATGCCTCTAGATTTTCAACGCAAAAACGATGGCTCGCAACTCAAGATCATGAGTCACATAATTCTTCTCATGAGGTTTCAGTTGGCGGCTTGCATAAGCGACTACTTGGCCTCTTTGCATTAACACTGCACCAAGACCTCTAATAGAAGCATCTGTCCAAACCATTAAATCCTGATTACCATCAATAATGGTTAACACTGGAGCAGTTGTCAGTTTCGATTTCAATTCCTGGAAAGCTTCTTCACAGTCGGAAGTCCACTTAAACTTCTCTTGTTTCTTCGTGAGCTTCGTTAACGGACCAGATATCTTCGAAAAATCCTTAACGAACTTTCGATAATAACTAGCCAACCGCATAAAACTTCTAACTTCTGTGGGAGTAGTGGGTTGTTTCCAGTCTTGAATCGCTGTTATTTTGCTTGGGTCAACAGAAATTCCTTTCTCTGACACGACATGGCCAAGAAACTTGACTTCTTCTTGCCAGAAGACACATTTAGAGAATTTGGCTTTGAAGACGTTCTTTATTAGAATCTCCAATACATGTTCTAAGTATTTTTCATGCTCGGGTTTTGATTTGGAGTAGATTAAAATATCACCAATGAATACGAGGATAAATTTACTCAGAACTCCCATGAACACTCTATTCATTAGATCGACAAAGTATGCTGGAGCGTTGCATAGGCCAAACGGCATTACTAACCATTCATAAAATATATCTGGACCTCTGAAAGCTGTCAAAGGAACACACTCTTCTGCTATTCTCAATTGATGAAAACTTGTAGCTAGATCCATTCGGGAAAATACTTTCGCCCCATTCAATTGGTCTAGCAAATCATCGATGCGGGGTAATGGATAATTGTTTTTGAGCGTCTGTTTGTTGAGGTCCCGGTAATCAACGCATAATCGAAGCGTACCGTCTGACTTTGGGACAAACACAACAGCTGCACCCCAAATAGAAAAACTAGGTCTGATTAGACCCTTCCATAACAGTTGACGAGTTTTATCGCCTAATTCTTCTTTTTCCTTTGGAGTCGTTCTGCGAATTGGATGTACCACCGGTCTGGCATTGGGAATTATATCGATTCGGAATTCTATTTCTCTATGTGGAGGTAAGTTTTCAACTTCTTCAAACACATCCACATAGTTTCTAACAATCTGAATCTTTTCCAATGAAGTGGGGATAAGTTCTAATGCCGACCAAAATTCTTCTCTATTTGGATTCGAACCATGATTGGGTACCGTAATATATCCAAGCTTCGTTCGAGTTTTAACGATCCTTTCTGCACAATTCACTTCGGCTTCTATTTCGTTAACCAATCTAGCCCGAGAATGATATCGAATTCGGGAAAATCCATAACGACTAAATTGAAAGGAAACTGGTATCGGGAGAAAGAAGTAGACACCTTACAACACGAACTGAGGGTAATAGGACCCCCTATCGGGTTATGAACTTCCACCGATTCTTCAAGCTTTCTCTGTTTTAACTTTAATTTGTGCATTGTGTTACTAGCAATAAAACTACGCGACGCACCCGTGTCAAACAATACAGAAATAGGAATATTTTTAATGGTAAGGGTACCTCCCAAAACATCGGGTTTAACTGCTCCATCGGAAGCAGCTGGCGGGCTCGACCCGTCATATACGTGAGCTACTATGGCCTTCTTCAACAAAGGACAGTCTTTGACTAGATGATTGGTCTTGCGGCAATTAAAGCAGGAGTGAGGGTTCTGAGAACCCTGGCTTGAACCTTGTGAATTTGTCTTCTGCCTCTTCGGGGCTGTGCACACATTAGAGTAGTGCCCCACTTTGCCACAGCTAAAGCAACTTCCTCTCGGCGGCTTGCCAGTCTAAGGTTTTGAAGATGCTGCTTGGCTTGACTCAGCTTGATTTGCAGCAGGCTTGCGTTTGTTCCCGGCTTGGCTTCTAGCGCGATCCTGCTCCGGATGCTTATGGTCAAGGTCTTCGTAGTTGCATGTCATTTCCACCAGTTCGTTAAATTCCAGCTTGACATGGTCCATGGCTCTATCATGATACTGTCGCCTTAGCCCAAGGATAAACCTCTTATTTTTGGACTTTGCAGTGGCGACGAGCTCCGGAGCATAGGGCGACAACAGTGTAAATTTATTTAGATAATCCTGCACGGAAAGATCCCCTGCTGGAGGTTGGTGAAGTCATCGTGCATTCATTCCAGTGCTTGTTTCGGGACATATTTCTCCTTGAAGCGTTCCTTGAATCCATCCCATGTTCTTCCAGCTTCTCTATTCCCGGCGGTGAGAGATTCCCACCATAGTTCAGCTTGTTCTTGCATAAGCCAGGCGCCAATAATAGCTTTATCTTTGTCTCCAAGCCTTAGGCCTTCAAGAATTTTCTCGCATATTTTGAGCCATGCAAGGGCCCTCTATTACGGTGCCAATTCCGGAGAAGGTCTTGCCTCCTAAGTTCTTATATCTCTTAGCTACACGGTTTAGCTCGAAGTATTGAGCGGCCGGAGGTTGTATCAAAGGTCCTTCTTGAACTGGGGCTTCTCCCCGTCCTCGGCCTCGGCCGGCACGACCTCCTCTAGCGGCTGCTGCTCTGGTAGCCATTTGTCAAATTCTGTATAAGCAAGGAAAGAGTCAGCTAACAGAAATGATAGTCTATTGCATAGTTAAGCAGAAAATTTACGGAAAGGTAACGATGGACTGATCTAATTGTTTTTGCTATTCTGCTCGGCTCATTTTAGGACTTTACTAGTCCTATCTCTAATGAGCAACTCGCCTTAGAATACTACTGATTCTATTTTGATGAAGTGTTAAATGTGTTAGACTCCAGAACTAAGGTTAACCAAAGCTCTAATACCAGCTGTGACGATCCCAAAACCCCATGACATGGTGTTAAGGATAATCTTCGGAATATAACACATTAATCGTCATTAGCAGATTACAGATAATAGCAAAAACAGAAAATAGAATAATTTACACACATATGACAGCGGAATCATATAGATATCATCACATCAGAGAAGCACAGTACAGGATACAACTTAGTGCATAATGATACATAGTCAGTCACTATCGCCAGAGGCGGAATCATACATAAAGAGTACACAAAATAAATATCAGTCTACATCGCAAATGGAAGAATCATAATATAGATACAATAATGGCGGAGAAAATCCAAGTCAGCACGGTGTAGTCAAGCCTCGCCATGAGCCAAAAGTGCGTCAGAAACCTGTAACTAGGCTGCCCGTGTGAAAATGAGGGCACCCGAGTTTGCAAAGTGAAACAAACTACGAGTCAGTCATGGGACTGGTATGAGAAATCTACTTAACTTATTAACAACAATAATAAGGAAAATCAAAAGACCACGCCACTTCCACGGAACGGGTTTACTCCAATGAGTGCTAGTGCATGAAATAAAGTAAATGATTAAATCATCGCAATGCTTTTTATAAAATGAAGCCATTATAAGACTCAGGTCCCATCACACAATGCAACGCAAGCCAGAGGATAGAGTTTTACCTTATAATGGCCAAAAATGCTTCATACGTATAAAATAAAAGTGTTTAATATTATTACTAGTGCATATATGTTTCAAAAGCAAATTCAATCATAAATATCAATCCTAGGCGGCATGGGTACCATATATCATGTCACCATACTAGTAATACAATCACATTCGCATATTTCGTATTGGAAATTGGATTCCTTCATGAGTCGAGGCAAGGGGCAAGCTCCTCTCCGATTCGAGACACTCTAGCAAATGTCCCAGGACCCCACTATGATCCTTGGAATCGGCTGGGCCGGTCCTCTCTTACTTTTGAGGATTAGTTATTCCTGAACACACGTTTCCCGGTCCTTACAGACCTATAATCGAGGCACCTCGCATTCCAACAACCACACAGGTGAAAAGTATATATAATGTCAGGGCTGGTAGGTCACTGACACCACCATAGCTAGAAAGAAACGTCGTGCTCTCCTAGCGGTCCGTCTCCCGTTTTTGACTCATACCGAGGTGTGAGGCTCGCGAATTCACGTTATACACAAAGCTACGTCACACAGACCATGCTTTGATCATCAACCACAAGACTTTGCTTTGCAACAGAAGCCTTGATCATATGCCACTTAGGCGTGCCACACAGGCAATCCACTCCATGCGACTGATTTCTATCAATACATAACCTCTGAGCTCGTATGTCTCAGAGAAGGGCGTTAAGCAAGAGAATAAATTCTCCGCCGCCAAACGGATATATATTTAACAAAGATCAATCAACACAGAACAAAATCCAATGTCAGACACGCAGTCCATTTACAAGTCCGTTCTGGGTCTGAACGAAACCGGATGCACCAATTCCTCGCATATCCGTACAATCAACAGTATGTTTGGATGGCTACTACTTCAGTTCCTTAATGGTAGCTACTCCAATCACGACCATCAGTAGCGCTCCTCCATCCAATGTGAAGATCGTCGGTCTTCAACCGTCTTCGACTATTTGACTTCTCAACGTCGATTGATTATTTGAAATGAGATGAACTCGGCCTTTTCAAATAACCCACGTATATTTAGATTTTCAAATCAATTATTCACATGGTTAGACTATTCAACATTCACATTTCAGTTCTTTAGTTATAATTCTCATGCTAAACACATTCAACCATCACATATCAAGCAAACACAATGAAATTGGTTTATTTCCACTCTATATCGTCTATAGTATTTTATAACGATATATCGCCATTTTTATTTAATTTAAAACGGCCAAATTTAATTAAACGACGTTTCAGGTCGTGTCGATGCACTGGCGCTGTTTTTCACTAATTTTGTTTTACACATATCTGAAAATCTAACTACTGGATCTTCACAAAGTTGGTGCCATTGGAAAGATATTTCCAAGGCGAACCCAACGGTTGTGATTTCGGGAAAATCCAATGGTCGGATCTTCCACACTAGTCATTTGAAGTTACGATTTCAATTTACGAACTGCAGCGTCGTTATTCGATTTAATTTAATTATATTTATTTATATATATAAATATAATCGTTTCTGGCGCTGTTTTTCTTCAGATTTGAATTAAACATTCCAGACAATCCAACCGTCGGATCTTCACAAAGTTGTTGCCGTTGGAAAGATATTTCCAAGGCGAACCCAACCGGTGCGGTTTCAGGAAAATCCAATGGTCGGATTTCCCAACTAGTCGTTTGAAATCATGGTTTCAAAACACGAACTGCACGGCCATGTTTCGTTTTAATTTTATTTATATTTACATATCTATATAAATACAGTCCATTCAAAAATTCCTATATCGCTTTCACTTCAATTATTTCACTAACGCCTCTAAATTTTGGAAAATTTCGCCATAACCTCCTTTGTACGGGAGGGGCTGGGAAAATTCCCAAGTAGCCACACGGGCGTCTCATGTCAAAAAGAAAAAGAAAAAGCCAAGCCGCTAGCCAACAGGCTCATAAAATCATCACCCAAACAAAACAGTAAATGTGTACCTATTTGTCGAGCACAAAATTTTATTCCTCTTCTCTAGCCCCTTTGCTATAGCCTGTTCAATAAATATGCATGTACATATGTACAATTTTTATCACTTATCATTTTCCATTCAACTTCATATTCAATTTACTTTGGTTTAAAAACGCCATTCATTCTAATGTTACATGCATAGGCAAAAATCATATCATTAGCTAATTAATGTATATTTCAAATCATGCATACTTTATTTGAACAAGTGGCTATTTTTAACACTTCACATTTCAAAGATGATAATTTTGGCGAACTAAAATAGATTTCAACACATGACTATTTTATTTCGTTCCTATGCATGTTAAAAATAATATTTCATTCCCAAATATTTATTTCAACGTCCGCATATCTTTAGCATATCACATATATGATAAGAATGACAATTTTATCATTTAAAATATTTATTCGACAAATGGATGTTTCCAACACTTCATAGTTTCAATAAAAATGTAATTTTTATTGTTCGATCTTTTTATTCAACACATGAATTTTTCCACTACAAACACTTCTCAATACATGAGCATTTCCACACATGGATATTTTATTTATATTGTTCATATTAGAAAGATGGAATTTTAATTGTTGAAACTATTTATATATATAAGGCGAATATTTTTCATACTTCATATATATTTAAAAAGGTGATTTTTATTGTTTAAACACTTCATTCATTCACAAATGAATTTAATTTTCACACATCACTTTTCAACACATGAACATTTCCACACATGGATATAGTTTCAACACATGACTTTAATTTCAACGCATGAAGATAAGTTCAACATATGAAAATAATTCTAATACATAAAGATTATTCAAAATTTCGGCAGCATAATGGCAGGGTAGTTAAAACCGGCACCGTCCCTAGTACGGCTCCTCGCTCTACCTTAAAACCTCGCAGTTTTTGACAATGGGGATTCATGCATCTATTTCGCATGCAGGCGGCATGTTTATTTTTTATTTCCACAAATATTTCCAATTCATTTCAATCACCAATGGGTATTTTTCAACCACAACCAAACAATATCAACCACAAACAATTATTTAACCATTCGTATTTTTCATCAAATATTTCACACCAATTCACAACAATAAATATCGTCCATGGTTTGTGGACGAGGGGAGTATATATATATTATAATATTTCACTTGCATTTCAACACATATATTAATTAATCTATGCAAGTATAATTCATACTTCGCTTATATATCTTACACCATGCATGTACATGAGGTATACAACACGTGTGTAATTTATATTTCGCTTGTATAATTTATACACGACATTTTCCATTCAAATTCATTTAATTTAGATTTATCACATTGGTTTGTTGCTTCGCTAAAAATAGATACGATGTCAAAAAAATCCGCGGCTTCTTCTAGAGTGTAGAGAGCCTCCTTGCGGTCACGATGTCTCCTGTTTCATCATATTTCATCAACACACTAAAAAGATATGATTTTTCAAAGTGCAGACATCAAAAAGGACTCACCTTTCTATTTGGTTCGAAACTAGGTTTGAGGTTTTCGTGAAATCCGCTGGCCTAGATGACGATCAGGGGTGCTGACGTGGAAGAGCTTCAAGTGGCGGTCCCGTCGGTGGTGGTTTGGTGGCGCTCGGTGGCAGATAGGAGCGGCGGCGGCGATGGGAAGCGTCGGACTTCCTGGGCTCGATTCTGGCGGAGGAGGCGTCGAGGGAGGAGGTGCTGGGGTCGGATTTAAAGAGGAGGCGGAGCTGCATCGAGGGGTGGTGGTGGCATTGGTTGGAAGTGGCGGAGTCGGTTGGAAAAGGGGAGGGAAGCGGCGAACGGGTTTCGCCGTTGAGATCGAGGGTTACGGGGGTTTTTATTTTTATTTTTTTATTTATGAAAGAATAATTCTGATTGGCCGATATATATATTATATTTTTAAATGGTGTTTTCTCCAACGAACTCCTTTTCCAGTCCAACGACTGTCGTCCCTAGCTAAATACCCCCATCCCGGACACAATGGGATATGTTTCGTTGGCCAGTTCGACTGTTACAGTCAGTTATTTTTCAAATTAAAGTATAAAACATTAAATTTTAACTTTGAACGTACATTTCAATTTGCTAGGGCCACGGACTGATTCGAAAAATTCCAGAAAAATAAATCTAGCTGTGTTTTGACTCTACGGTCCCAACAAAACTAGTTTCGTCGAATGCGGAGATCGTTTGAAAAATGGCCATTTTCTGGTCGATCCAATTTAACAGAAATTGACCAAACACATTTTCTTTTGCCACGCTCACATACTAGCTTCAAAAATTATGAAATTTGAAACCTAGCAATAGTTTGACATCCCGGATCCAATAAAAGTGGATTCGTCGAATTCCGAGGTCGTTTGCAAAATATCAATTTTCCAGGGCAATATATTCTATATAGCGACCATTCTGAAAATTCATTCGGCCATAACTTTTGATTCCCGTTATGAAATTTCGATTTTTCAGATTCATTAGAAAGGTATTGACAAACAGATTTAAATATTTTTAGTTTCGCTAAAATCCGTTATATTTTCCACCCTGCACAATCAGTCAAAGTTTGAATTCAAATTTTCAAACTGACTCACTATTTCTAATTCACTATTTTATTGAAATATTCTATTTCAATTGTTCAAATTCCTTTGAAATCACCAATTTAAAAGTTTTAAATTGGCTCGTATTTTCCGGGTTATTACAAGAACTAGTTTTGAACAAGAATAGTAATTTATTTATTTTTAAAATAAATAAACTGAGTTTGAAATGGTTTTAAAAATAACCAGAATTTCCAATGATTGCATTGGAATGGATTTGAATCGAAATTGTCTTCAGAATATTTCGATGTTGGATTTCGTGATTATACAGATGTTGTTATGGAAATTTGAAAGATATAGATATAAATATCGTTATTTCCAATACGATATCTGTTGGTCGTAGAATTTGATATTGAATATAAGCCGATATATTTTCAATTCAGAGCCTTGTATTTAATATCAAATGTGATTTGGGTTTGTCGTGAATGGTGTCTTGACTAACACTGTTCTTGAACCCAGTTGAGAAAAGATTAAATCTTTTTACTTAGATTTAATTAAGTGTACCAATTAAATAATATTTAATTGGATTGATATTGATTTTTGGGTTTATCATGAACAGTGTTTTAAATAACACTTGTTCTTTAACCCAATAATTAATGAGAAGTGATTTTGGGTTTATCGTTAACCGTGTTTTAAATGACACTGATTCTTTAACCCAGTTAAAGATTAAAACTAAGCGGAGTTTTAATGAATCTTTAATTAGATTGAAAAGATCGAGAGTGGAGTATCACCAGTTTTACTCCAGGCGATAGTTAAATCTTTAATTAGATTTGAACGTGAAATGGTAATTGAATTTACCGATAACACCGTGGTGTTAGATATGAAGTATGACCAGTTTTACTTCATGGGATGAATAGGTTGGGATTGGGAAATTAAAATAAATGATTACTTCGGTATGGTTCGCTAATCCCGACTAGTTTGAATTGATATTCAAAGGAGATTAAAGAATAAATTTAAAGAAATTATCTTTGATAAAATTAATGGGAACCTTTCCCAAAATATAAGAATATTTGAATAAAAGAATATTCTGAATTGGAATGAGGCGTATGTGGTGTTTTTGTAGCACTTATTTAAAATATACGTGAGTTATTCGGAAAGACCGGGTTTATCCCATTCTGAATAACTGATTCGACGTGGTGTCGAAGATGAAGACGATTGTAGAAGACGGAGGTCTTCACGTCGTTTGGATAATTACTGATGATCTTGATTGGGCTGTACACCCAAGATGATGGAAACAGTTAGTGATCGTCCAGACGTACTTGGAGATCGATGGATGTGCGGGGTACTAGGTGCCTCCAGTTTCGTTCAGACCTAGAACGAACTTGTAAATGGACTCTGTGTCTGACACTGGATTTCAGTCTGTGTGATTGATTTCTATTAAATATATATCTGTTTGGCGACGGAGAATTTATTCTCTTGTTTAGCGCCCTTCTCTAAGACGTACGAGCACAGGGGTTATATATTGATGGATATCAAACGCATGGAGTGAATTGCCTATGTGGCAAGCCTAAGTGGAAAATGATCAAGGCTTCTGTTGAAAAGCAAAGTCTTTTGGTTGATGATCGAAGCACGGCCTTCGTGGCGTAGCTTTGTGTAACGTTTACTTCGCGAGTTTCACACCCGGTATGAACCAAAAACGGGAGAAGGACCTCAGGGAGGGCATGCGTTTCTTTCTGGTTAGAAGTGGCATCAGTGGTTTTACATGCCCTGACGAGTTTGACTTATGTGGTTGTTGCTGTTGCGAGGCACCTCGGTTAGATCAGACGATCCGGGTCCGATGGAGCCATTCGTTGGCTCATTTACGCCCCAAAGGGCGGCGAAACGCAGTGTTTAGGCATTTTAATCCACATCGGTGGACCAGCCCTGACGATCCAAAGGTCACTCGAGCTCTGACATGAGGCTCGGGCTAGAGAGTCTCGAATCAGTTGAGGACTATCTTTTGCCTCGGTTCATAGATGGAAATCCAACTTCCAAATACGTGATTTTGCGGTTTTAATTGTAGAACTAGTATGGCGACATGATATATGGTACCCATGTCGTCTATGATTGATACTTATGATTTGAAGTTGTTTTATACACTATGCACTTATTATAATATCAAACGATTTGTTTTAAACGTACTAAGCATGTTTGGCTATTATAAGGGAAAACCCTATCCCCCGGCTTGCGTTGCATTGTGTGATAGGACCTGGGTCTTATAATAGCTTCATTTTTCCAAAAAGCATTTTGCTGTTTTGTTATATGCACTGGTATTCTTGGGAGGAAGCCCGTTCCGTGTTATATGGCGTGGTCCCTTGATATATCTGATTTAAAGTAAAGTTTTAAATAAATGTTTTAGTTCTCACACCAGTCCCACGACTGACCTGGAGTTTATTGTTTTAACCTAAACTCTGAGTGCCCTTATTTTGACACGGGCAGCTAGTAGTTTTGGTTTTGCAGATTTATATTCACAGGATCCTGGTTTACAACTGGAACGATATCCAGAAAGCTTTGTATCCGTATATCTCCTTCAGTTGTGTATTGTATTATTTTCCGCTGCGATGTATTTAAATGTAATTTAAATCTCTGATATTTCTGTGTAATATTTGTTTATACTCTGTATATTCTTGTAATCTGATGGAATTGTTGTAATTAACAATGAAATGTTCTCCCGTCTGCGTTCTATTTTGTCGTGTTCTCAGAAACAATCAGGCGTTTCGAACGGTCTAGACCGGTTTAGCGACTGATTCGGATCGAGCGAAATTCCTTTTCGTCACAGTTGGTATCAGAGCTTTGGTTTACAAAGCTCAGAGAACAAGACACATTAGAACCATGTAACGACCCAGATTTTTGAACAGTTTATTTTAAATATTTAGTATGGTTTTAAATATTTAATTCATAATATAAATGGTATTTTATTGGGTTATCGATTAAATAATCGAAATACGATTTATTTTGATAATTATCGAAATACGAGAAGTTTGAAATAATTCAATTTGAAGATAAAACTGAATCGAAACAGTTCAGATGATCAATATATATACTATTTAAATATGAACGATGATAATAGAAATTCATTGTTGAAGAATTTATTTGTTTTGAATTTAAAATGATTTAATATGGCTATTTTAAATATACGTTCAAATTAAATTGTATAATCTATTTCGTTGAATTCAGAATAGTGAATAACGTTGTGAACATCGGTCATTACGATTAAATAACAGTTCAGAATTTTGAGTAAAGGACCATGAGATATTTTTGTAGAATGTATTAATTAAAATCAAATCAAAATCTAATACAGATGAACATCATCCGACCTATATCCTTCTTCATCGCATACCTCAATTTGTACACATTACGGACCTATCTATGATTTGTAAAATCACATATCTGTTGTCTTCCTCGGGCTGTATTTCTTGCTCCCCAGCTTCGCTACAAAGCAAAGCAGGAATCGAAATGGCTTGGTACGATCTGTCTCCCCTCTCGTGGTTATATAAACAGACCAAGTCTTCATCACAGAAACACGCATTCAATCCATTTCTCTCGGGTTTTTCCCTCATCCTCATAAACCAAATCGATTTCCTCCATTTATGAAACCGGAAATCGAAACCGCGAAGCTCCTCAAGGCCGACGGCAAGACACTCTCGAATTAGGGTATAAGGATGGGGTTCGGTCGTGAGTTTGTTCTGCGTTGATGAAGCGATTCAGACGAGTCGAGGGTTCAAACTTGAGTGCGATGGTGATTTGGGGGTTTAGGGTCGACGCGATGGATTTCCGTTCAAACAAAGCAGTGAAGTTACACTGTCGTGCCTCTAAATCATCGACGTTGGAGTTGACTCGATGGATACTTGGTAGTACGTGAAGTAGGAGACTGAGTCGAGATCCGGTGGTCGGGATTGGGAGGAGCTGTTGAACAAGTATAGGGTTGCGACAGATTTATCTATACCAGGTGGATTTAGTTCGAATGGACATTGTGTCCTATAGGGTTTGCTGAAGCTGTGAATCATGAGTTCAACTTCGAGGTTGATAGTATGAGGCTGGGATGAACGAGCTGTTTATGGTGTTGAGAGGATCGAAGGAAAATTCGAACCAAGGGTTCGATGCCTGTGACAGGAAATGAAATTGTTGGGGTTTGAAATCGTGAATGAGGGGAGGAACATCGAGTTCAACATTTTGGTGAAGGACCGAGAATGATAAATGGATTTAATTTGGTTATTAAGGTAATTATCTTAATTTAGTTAATTTAGTTATTTATTTCAGTCAAGAAATTTTAGGCTTAGTAAGGTGTAATTCATTTACTTAATTCAAGTGATTTAGGTACGAAATTTATTTCCAGATAGGAAATTAACTTAGGCATTTTACTACTGTAAAATGATTTTAATTTAATACATGGAAATTATTTTATATAATTGGTATTTGATTAAAATAAATTAGTTGATATAATTAGTGGTTATAAAGGAAATTAGTTAATAAAGAAATAAAATGTGTAGACTAATCGTTCGAGAAAGGTTAAGGTTAAATTCGAAGTTTGTTTACATCTGAGAAGTTAATTAAATTAGTATACTTCGGTAATTGAAATTTTATTTGTTTTACATTGAAAAACAGTGAAATGGAGGAACCACTGTACAATCTATATAATAGTCTTCATCGGGTATTCAGTGTAAATAGACACCCTGGTGAGTAAATCTCACTCACCTTTTGTTTATAATTATTTTTACTTCGTAAAAATAATTGTTGTTGCTTGTTTGGATTTTTCTGCTTGTTATATATATATTAGTTATTTAGGCTATTATATATATATATATATATATATATATATTGGTTGATTGATTGGTTGGATTCCCGCAGTCTCATTAGCGGATGCCCGCGGTACCATAGCGGATGATTACCCTATACGCCCCACGCTATGATTAGTGGATGACCTTCTATACCGCGATATTCTGCCACGAAGCAGAATGGGTATTATTTATGTGCTAACGTCTGTGGATGCAGGGAAACAGGTTGGAGGAATCCAACAGGATTCCTCAAAAATATATTATCTGTTTGCTGTTTGTTTGATTTCATATATATTCATATATGATGTGTTAAAAATCAAATGAATGAAAATTGGTTGATTTGATTGTTTAAAATATCACTAGGGCTTGAATATTGATTTATAAAAAATATCGCGGAAGGGATATTTGAGATTTAAAAGAGAAAATTCTATTTTTCTAAAATAGAATTTGAATTTAAAATGGAATAAAAATATTTAACTTGTTTTAAAAGGAATAAAACAAGTAGTTCATTTATACACAAAGTTTTAAATGAAGTGAAAAGAATTATCATTGGACAATTCAAAAGTAAATTATAAGTGTGAATTTGTTAAGGGGAAATCTATTTTTCCAAAGTAGAAAATATTTATTTCAAAGGAAATTGGAAGCGATACTTTGTTTAAAAATATAAACAAGTAAAATAAAAGGGAATTTGAATAAAGAGAAATTTGTAAAGAAGTTTGAATATTTGAATTCAAATAGAATTTAAAAGAAGTTTTGAATATTTGGATTTCAAATAGAAACCCAAATGGAGTTAAATATTTAAATTCAAGTATGAATTTCAAATATAGGTATTCATAAAAAAAAGGATTTGAATATAGAAATTAAAGTGGAATTTAAATCAAGAAAATAAAGTATGGTATTTGAATTCAACGAGATATAAATATGGTATTTAAATTCAAAAAGAATTTAAATATGGCATTTGAATTCAAGGAAAATTTAAATATGGAATTTGAGTCCAAGGAGAATCAATATGGAATTTGAGTTAAAAGGAGTTTTAAATACTTGGAATTCAAAAACAGTTAGAATATTTTGGAATTCAAATAAAAGTAGAAATAAGGTTTGAATAATAGAAATTGGAAGAGAATTTGAGAATTTGAATTATATAATTCAAATGGAATTTAAAACATAGAATTTGAAATAGAATTCAAATAGAATTCAAATATGGGATTTGAATATAGCAATTCAAATAGAATTTGAATAAATGAATTTGAATATAGAATTTCAAGGTAGAATTGTAATGAAATTTGAAATATCGAATTCAAGAGAATTGAATATGGTTTTGAATTTAGAATTCAAAGAAGAATTGAATATAAACTTCAAATATAATCGAAATAGAGTTTGAATATATAACTCAAATAGAATTGAATATGAAGTTTGAATAGAGATTTGAAATAGAAATTCAAGTATTGAATTTGAATATCAAATAGAAAAGGAATTGGGATTTGAAAATAGAATTCAAAAGTGAGATTGGAATTTGAATCAAGAAATTCAAATAGAGGAAAATGGAGTTTGAATATTAGAAATTCAAATGGAGTTAAAATGGAGTTGGATTCATTTTAACGAAAGTTTAAAAGTTTATATATATAAATATAAATAAAACGAACTCGCCGCAGCGCTGCAGTTCGTAAATTGGCAATTTGAACTTCAATTGAATATACAGAACTCAATTGAAGTCGAAATTCTTTGAAACAAGAAACGTCAGGACCGATTTGATAATAGCTTTCTAATGAAGGAGAAAAATCTGGATTTCATCGAATAGATTTTGAGTTATGTTAAAAATCAAATTTTCAGAAAAGCAGCGCCAGAACCATTATAAAACCATAACGGTTTGTTTAAATAAACTAAAGGATTTTAAAGAAATAAAATCCGAATTTGCCATGAGAAAAATCCAGACTTGAGTTGTAAATTAAATACGAACTCAAGTGGTGTAAATGAGATGATTGTTGAAACAAAAAATCAGATTTTTAATTATTGATTAGAATTGACTAATTTAAAGAAATTAGTTAATGGAACTTTAGAATCGAAATTTGGGTTTTGAATCAGACAAGGGGTGTGTAAATTCATATTCGAAATCGAATATGAAACTTGAATTAGAAATGACATTTGATTGTTGTATCAACAAATTAATATATATTTGAACGTGATATGTTCAAATAACAAGTGAAATAGGCTAAGAAGCTAATTAAAGAATAAATGGGCGGAACTGAATTCAAACGATTAGTTTGAGTTGAATTGAATTGCAAACAGGTGAACATGTGTAAGCAGGTTTGATATGAAGTATATGAAGATTTAAATTTATGTGCTCGACAAAAAGGTACATGTTTAATTCATATATGAGATTTTATGCGTCGTATCGGCAAGCCGCTTGGCTTTTTCTTTTTCTTTTTGAGATTAGAAGGACCAGGGAAGCTATTTGAAATTTCCCGATGCTCCTGATACATGGGAGGTTATGGCGAATTTTTCCGAAAATTTAAGGAGTTAGAATATTTTTAAGAAAATTTGATAATTAGAATCAGTGTATCGATATATATAGAATTCAATAAGGAAATGAACTTAAAAATAAAACAGTATAAACAAAATGGGAAATATATATACATTTTAGAAATGGAAAATTTGTTTAATATGGTATTGATTATTCGAGTAGCAGTCTGGCCTGTTTTGAAGTTAATAATATTTTCAGTCAAGGTCTGAGAAGTAATTATACCCCAACTTGATTGATTATTATTATTGGCTGATAAATGGCAAGACTCGGTCTCGAAGATCAATGTTTAAAGAGATTCAGTTGAAGGAAGTATTTTGGGTTGTTGTAACGATGTTTTACACAACATTCGTTTATCCCAAGTGATGGAAACTTTGGAAATATAAAAGTAAATATTTCCTGAGTATAATTAAAATAGTCGGGATAGAGATAAGTGATTGAAATTGTTCCCAAATTGTAAATAGAGATATTTTCTAATATATAAAAAATAAAAGAAGTTAATATTTGGAAACGTTTCCCAAATGGCATAAGGGCCAATATGGTTATTGAAAATATTTGGTTAACAAATATTAATGAATAATTAATTAGAGAGCCCAGTGATTTGTTTGATATGTTTGAATGAACACTTGTTTTTATTCGATAGTTAAATCACAGACTATCGAAGTTTTTGACCATCGTTGTCAATATGGAGAGACCGGTTGGATTATTATCCGAAGAACCACTCCGTATCGGCATAAGCGTTGCGAACCAAGTATGCTGAATATATTGAAGACAGAGTAAAGTGCAAGGACTCTTTCTATTAAATTGAAATAGTGCCTTCGGTTTCGTTCAATCCCAGAACGAACGTAAATGGACGAATGTCTGACAAAGTATTTCCAATGATCTAATGGGTTGGTTGGTATAAATATATATGGTTGCAACGGATTTATTCCCTTAGCATAACATCCAGAATATTTGTGCAAACTCAACTAGTGATTAACGGATCTGACAATGTGGCATTCAAAGTGATTGTGCTATCAATGAATGGTAAGTATTCGTAGCCTCAGGCCTCAACAACCGGGAAAGGACAAAAATCGGGCAGGCAGCATGGCTATGTGGGTCGCACCCATTAGGATGTATAATCACCTATCTAGAGGTTCATTTAATTTCTTATTCTATTCGATGTTGTCCCAGTCGGGAAACGATTGCTGATCCCAACCGTTGGTGATATACATTCGATACACTCAAGCGAAATGAGTGGTCGGTCATGTGTGGGCCGGGTTGCAAGATGTTCTTGTTGAACCCAGTGTATTCCTCTCTAGAGATACACTAAAGGAAGGTGGTCTCATACCTTGTCATGTTGGAAATCCAATCTCCAATAAGCGCTAGGCGGTTTTTGATTTTATACTATGTATGTGTAGCGTGAGATGCAAGCGTTCCGCTAGATTGTATTTATTTGATGTAGACATTAATATAATATCACTGGATTTTCGTATCAAAGTGTTTTTGGGTTATAGTAAGGTAAAAACCGTCCATGTTTATGTGTGGGCTGGTCTTACTATTATCTTTTCTTTCGAAAGGATTTTGAAAGTAAAAAAATTGGTTGGAGTTTACTCACACCAGTCCCATGACTGACCCAGAGTTTATTTCGTTTTGTTTTTCCTAAACTCTTGGGTGCCCAAATTTTGTATGGGCAGTCAAGTGTTTCAGGCTTTTACAGATATACTTAGAGGAGCTGGAAGCAGGAGGCTTCACCGTTAGTTATCTAGAGTTATTTCCGCTGTATCAAATATTGTATTGTGCTCTGATGATGGTATGTATGTATGATACAAATTTTGTATTCAAGATTATGTTATATAATATATTTTATTCATTTCGCTGTGAGATTATGTTCAGCTGTGTTCTTCTTCTTCTTCTATTCTATTAGTTCTATCTTTTCTATCTCACCCTCTAACTTCTTTCTCTAAATGATCTGGTGTTTTCGATGTTTGAACAGTCGACGCTGGATTTTGTGTCGATTTTCGGAGTCGAAAATATCGTGGTCGTTACAAACCATATGAAAGAATTCATCAGATGATTAGATTAGAAATATCCCACGGGAATGACTCGTTAGAGATGGGATCAGTAGTATCCTAGGACGAGTGTGAAGAGTGTATTTTTGAATATGAAAACAAATTTTGTTTTGAGAATTTAAATCAACTATTCGTATTTGATTATTTATTTGTATTGATTTGTACAATCCAGTATATATAGATTTTGCATATACGTCTGATCCGCGTGTATTTGAAGTTTTAATATACTGGATAGATATAGAATCATACTCTAGTGGCCCGAAGATGATTCTGATGGTTGACTACTCGTCGTTAGAATTTACATTCGAGTGAGGAAAGTGAGGTTTCTATATATTTCCAATTGACTGGTGTGAGAACCAAAATTAGATAGGGCTTACTGTTGTGATTTGGCATCAAAAATGTCATTTTTTGGCTAAATATCAAAATTATAAATTTGAAAAGCTAATCAACAAATTGATTGATGTTTGTGTTGTTTGTTTATTTGTTTGATAATTTTGAACCATTTAGACAAATTGAATCAAATAGTGAATTATATTGAAATTTTGTCGCATTTGCTTGCATATACTTGTGCTTACATTGAACAGGTCATAGCAAGGAGGCTAGAGCAGAGAATAAAATTTGTTTGCCCGACAAATAGGTACATGTTTAACATAATTTACTGTTTTGTTTGGGTGATGATGATTTTATGAGCCGATTGGCTAGTCGCTTGGCGTTTTCGTTTTCTTTTTGAGATCAGAAGGCCTGTATGGCAATTTCGGGATTTTCCCGTGCTCCCGGTGCAGGGGAGGTTATGGCGAAATTTTTCGAAAATTTAGGGTGTTAGCCAAATTTTTGAAAAATTTGAAAAGTTCTTAGAAACTAAAAAGTTGAAGAACTTAAGCCGTAGTGAAAACACTGGAAGTTGAGTTGATTTGTGAAACAACTTTCGACTTTGTTCCTTTTCGGGGATGAAAAGTTTTAAGTGGGGGAGACTGTAATAACCCGGAAATCTGGGCCAATTTAAAATTTTTATTTTGGCAATTTTAGCGAATTTTGATTATTTAAAATGAATTATTTTAAATAATATCGACGAGAAATTTATTTTGAATAGAATTCGAACGAATATATTTATATACGACGTTGTTAGAATATATAATTTTATTTATAATTATTTATAGAATTGAAAATGGCGCGGTAGTTCGATAATTTGATTTCAAACTTCAATTGAATGTACCGGGTGCAAAATAAATCGGATTTTAGTGAAACCAAAAATAATAGAATCTATTTGAGAATATCTTTCCAACGAATTCGAAAAATTGAAATTTCATAGCGGGAATCAAAAGATATGTCTAGTTGAAAATTCTGAATAGTCGCTGTGGAATTCAGGCCCTTAAAAATGAAAATTTTGCAAACGACCTCGGATTTCAACGAAACCACTTTTGTTGGATCCGTGATGTCAAATTATTGTTAGGTTTCAAATTTCATAATTTTTCGAATCAATATGTGAGCGTGGCAAAGGAAAACGTTTTTGACCAGTTTCAGTTGATTTTAATCGACTGGAAAATGGCCATTTTTCAAACGGTCTCAGACTTCGACGAAATTAGTTTTGTTAGGAACGTATCATCAATACGAAGCTAGAAATAATTTTTCTGGAATTTTTTGAGTTTGTATGTGGCCCCGGTAATTTAAAATGTGCATTCAAATTGAATATACACTGATTTATATTTTAAATTTGATAAAAACTGATCGAAACGGCCAAACTGACTTACGAAATATATCCCATTGTGTTCAAAATGGGGGTAATTAGCTAGGGACGACAGTCGGTGGGTTCGATTTCGATTCCGAATGAAGAGGGTATTTTATAGAATTCAAAATTAAATTAAAAATATTAATAAAATATATAATTAACCCCCCCTTTTACCTTTCTCCTTCCCGTTCAGACTCAGAAAAAAAACAAACAAACAAAAAAAAAGAGGAAGAAGGGCGACGGAAGCAGCCCTAGCCGCCACCGGAGGAGCGCCTCCACCACCGCGCCATTCCCCCCTTCTTCGATCCATCTCCCTCCGCTCGATTCTCTCCCTCCTCCCTCACCTGTACGAACCCGACACGAAGACCACGAGCCCCCTCCCCCAACTCGATTTGAACCCGACGCAGCCCTCAACCCCACGCCCTGACCACCACCGCACCACCTCACACCGCCGCCCTCTGTCCCCGCGCCACCTCAGAAGGTCAACCGCCTCCAGCACTCCCCCTGCAGTCTGGCGCCGACGAATGCACCACCTCCGACGCTTCCAGATCCGAAATCGAACCCTAAGACCCCTCCTCCCTCCTAGCTCAGCGAAGACAGGTGATTTAAAATTAATTTATTTATCATATTAGTTGATGTTGATTTTTAAATCGAACAAAGATGTGATTTTTTATCAAAACAAAGATAGGATTTCTAATCGAATAAAAATATAATTTTTTTATATAATAGGAAGGTTAAAAATATGATTTTTATATATTGAATAGCGAAGTAAAAATATAATTTTTATATATTGAGTAGCGAAGTAAAAATATGATTTTTATATATTGAATAGAGAAGTAATAATTCGATTTTTATATATTGAATAGCACAGTAAAAATTCGATTTTTATATATTGAATAGCAAAGTAAAAATTCAACTTTTATATATTGAATAGCAAAGTAAAAATTCGATTTTTATATATTGAATAACAAAGTAAAAATTCGATTATTATATATTGAATAGCGAAGTAAAAATGTGATTTTTAAATATGTAGAGAATACGGGCAGTGAAAATTGACAAAAGGGCGAGAACGACGAAGATTTCTACATATGAAGTGTCGTGGAGTTGGGATAGCTTTGGTGAGAACTTCTCACCTTTTAATTTGATTTTCTAGTTGAAATATATACTAGGATGCAGACGGTGTTTAGTAGCACCCGACACCCGTCGTCCACAGACCATAGACGGCTTGTATGTTTGTTTGTTTGATTTTGATGTGTAGTTGGTTGTGTGATAGGAGGTGAAATGTAATAAAATATTTATATAGTTTAAAATATTTTATAGTTAAAAATAGAATTTTTAACGTGTATATGAAATGAAATAAAAATAAACAGATCGGACGATTTGTTTATATACACACCTTTGACTGATATTGATTGGGACGATAAATTTTACACATCGCCCAACTGCACAAATAAAATCTGTGTTTGATTGTTTGAAACCCCACACGGGTATCGGGATGATATTTGACGTACACTAATCTCGATTGTTTAGTTGTATGTCGATCGATTGATTGACAGACTGTTATAAGCGTTGAATATTTATATTTGATGCTTATACAGTGTAGAATGCACTTTGGATGATGGTTGATTATTCATCATTGTTATTGTATACACGTGTTGTAGAAAACCCATATAATTAACATTATATGGTAATTGATTGGGCCTCATTCCAGTTTAGAAGTAGAAATATTTGAAAATAGAATATTTGAAAAAGAAATATTTGAAATAGAATATTTGAAATAGAAATATTTGAAAAAGAAATATTTGAATAGAAATATTTGAAATAGAAATATTCGAAATAGAATATTTGAAAATATGAATATATGAAGCCGTGTTGATTAGATTTACGCCATTTTGACATGAATGATGTTTATATCGATTTTATTCATTTTATAACGAATATCGAAAGTGATTTCAAAATCTGAAATTTTGAAAAGAATTGAAATTCGACTTAAATTGAATAGAAATGAATTCAAATTGAAATTGAATAGAAGTGAATTCAAATTGAAATTGAATAGAAATGAATTCAAATTGAAATTGAATAGAAGTGAATTCGAATTGAAATTGAATAGAATTGAATTCGAATTGAAATCGAAAGGAATTGCATTCGAATTAAATTGAAATTGAATTGAAATCAATTTGAAATGAATTTAAAACGAATTTATATTGGAATATTCAATTTTGATTTGAAATTGAATATGAAGTTGAAACCGTTTTGAAAATGAATTTAAAACGATTTTTAAAGCACGTTTTGAATTGAAATCAACGAAGTATATATTATATATATTATATAATGGCCTGAATAGAACGCGCCGCGCCGCGGCAGTTCGCGAATTTTGACCATTGACTTCGAACGGATATTTCGGGAGATCCGACCGTCGGATTCACCTAAATACGGGACCGTTGGGTTCGTATCGAAAAGGGTTTTCTGATGAATATTAGAAATTTGAAATCTAACGGTTGGATTTGGAGTTACGTCCAAATCAAATTTGGAAAAGGTCGCTGTAAGTGCAGTTCGATGGCCATTGATGGAAATCGATTGTACGGGCCTTGATAAAATTATTAAAAATAGTAATAATTTGTGTAAAATCATAAGAAATGATTTGGGAAGAATTGGGATGAAAAACTGCATATTTGAAAAGATAAAAATAGATTTTTATCGAAATGAACTAGTTTTGAACTAGAATAGTAATTTATTCATTTTTAAAATAAATAAAGTGAGTTTGAAATGGTTTTAAAAATAACCAAAATTTCCAATGATTGCATTGGAATGGATTTGAATCGAAATTGTCTTCGGAATATTTTCGTGATTATACAGATGTTGTTATGGAAATTTGAAAGATATAGATATATATATATATATATCGTTATTTCCAATACGATGTCTGTTGGTCGTAGAATTTGATATTGAATATAAGCCGATATATTTTCTATTCAGAGCCTTGTATTTAATATCAAATGTGATTTGGGTTTGTCGTGAATGGTGTCTTGACTAACACTGTTCTTGAACCCAGTTGACAAAAGATTATATCTTTTTATTTAGATTTAATGAAGTGTACCAATTAAATAATATTTAATTGAATTGATATTGATTTTTGGGTTTATCGTGAACAGTGTTTTAAATAACACCTGTTCTTTAACCCGATAATTAATGGGAAGTGATTTTGGGTTTATCGTGAACCGTGTTTTAAACGACACTGATTCTTTAACCCAATTAAAGATTAAAACTAAGTGGATTTTTGATGAATCTTTAATTAGATTGAAAAGATCGAGAGTGGAGTATCACCAGTTTTACTCCAGGCGATAGTTAAATCTTTAATTAGATTTGAACGTGAAATGGTAATTGAATTTACCGATAACACCGTGGTGTTAGATATGAAGTATGACCAGTTTTACTTCATGAGATGAATAGGTTGGGATTGGGAAATTAAAATAAATGATTACTTCAGTGTGGTTCGCTAATCCCGACTAGTTTGAATTGATATTCAAAGGAGATTAAAGAATAAATTTAAAGAATTTATCTTTGATAAAATTAATAGGAACCTTTCCCAAAATATAAGAATATTTAAGTAAAAGAATATTCTGAATTGGAATGAGGCGTATGTGGTGTTTGTGTAACACTTATTTAAAATATACGCGAGTTATTCGGAAAGACCGGGTTTACCCATTTTGAATAACTGATTCGACGTGGTGTCGAAGGTGAAGACGATGGTAGAAGATCGGAGGTCTTCACGTCATTTGGATAATTACTGATGATCTTGATTGGGCTGTACACCCAAGAAGATGGAAACAGTTAGTGATCGTCCAGACGTACTTGGAGATCGATGGATATGCGGGGTACTAGGTGCCTCCGGTTTCGTTCAGACCCAGAACGAACTTGTAAATGGACTGTGTGTCTAACACTGGATTTCAGTCTGTGTGATTGATTTCTATTAAATATATATATGTTTGGCGGCGAAGAATTTATTCTCTTGCTTAACGCCCTTCTCTGAGACGTACAAGCTCAGGGGTTATATATTGATGGATATCAAACGCATGGAGTGAATTGCCTGTGTGGCATGCCTAAGTGGCAAATGATCAAGGCTTCTATTGAAAAGCAAAGTCTTGTGGTTGATGATCGAAGCACATCCTTCGTGGCGTAGCTTTGTATAACGTTTACTTCGCGAGTTTCACACCCGGTATGAACCAGAAACGGGAGAAGGACCTTAGGGAGGGCATGCGTTTCTTTCTAGTTGGAAGTGGCGTCAGTGGTTTTACACGCCCTGACGAGTTTGACTTATGTGTTTGTTGCAGTTGCGAGGCGCCTCGGTTAGATCGGACGATCTGGGTCTGATGGAGCCATTCGTTGGCTCATTTACGCCCTAAAGGGTGGGGAAACGCAGTGTTCAGGCATTTTAATCCACATCGGTGGACCGGCCCTGACGATCCAAAGGTCACTCGAGCTCTGACCTGAGGCTCGGGCTAGAGAGCCTCGAATCGGTTGAGGACTATCTTTTGCCTCGGTTCATAGATGGAAATCCAACTTCCAAATACGTGATTTTGCGGTTTTAATTGTAGAACTAGTATGGCGACATGATATATGGTACCCATGCCGTCTATGATTGATACTTATGATTTGAAGTTGTTTTATACACTATGCACTTATTATAGTATCAAACGATTTGTTTTAAACGTACTAAACATGTTTGGCTATTATAAGGGAAAACCCTATCCCCCGGCTTGCGTTGCATTGTGTGATAGGACCTGGGTCTTATAATAGCTTCATTTTTCCAAAAAGCATTTTGCTGTTTTGTTATATGCACTGGTATTCTTGGGAGGAAGCCCGTTCCGTGTTATACGGCGTGGTCCCTTGATATATCTGATTTAAAGTAAAGTTTTAAATAATTGTTTTAGTTCTCACACCAGTCCCAGGACTGACCTGGAGTTTATTGTTTTAACCTAAACTCTAGGTGCCCTTATTTTGACACGGGTAGCTAGTAGTTTTGATTTTGCAGATTTATATTCACAGGATCCTGGTTTATAGCTGGAACAATATCCGGAAAGCTTTGTATATGTATATCTCCTTTAGTTGTGTATTGTATTATTTTCCACTGCGATGTATTTAAATGTAATTTAAATCTCTAATATTTCTGTGTAATATTTGTTTGTACTCTGTATATTCTTGTATTCTGATGGAATTGTTGTAATTAACAATGAAATGTTCTCCCGTTTGTGTTCTATTTTGTCGTGTTCTCAGAAACAATCAGGCGTTTCGAACGGTCTGGATCGGTTTAGCGACTGATTCGGATCAAGCGAAATTCCTTTTCGTCACAGTTGGTATCAGAGCTTTGGTTTACAAAGCTCAGAGAACAAGACACATTAGAACCATATGAAAGAATTCATCAGATGATTGGATTAGAAATATCCAACGGGAATGACTCGTTAGAGATGGGATCAGTAGTATCCTAGGACGAGTGTGAAAAGTGTATTTTTGAATATGAAAACAAATTTTGTTTTGAGAATTTAAATCAACTATTCATATTTGATTATTTGTTTGTATTGATTTGGACAATCCAATATATATAAATTTTGCATATACATATGATCCGCATGTATTTGAAGTTTTAATATACTGGATAGATATAGAATCATACTCTAGTGGCCCGAAGATGATTCTGATGGTTGAGTACTCATCATTAGAATTTATATTCGAGTGACGAAAGTGAGGTTTCTATATATTTCCAATTGACTGGTGTGAGAACCAAAATTAGATAGGGCTTATTGTTGTGATTTGGCATCAAAAATGTGATTTTTTGGCTATATATCCAAATTATAAATTTGAAAAGCTAATCAACAAATTGATTGATGTTTGTGTTGTTTGTTTATTTGTTTGATAATTTTGAACCATTTAGCCAAATTGAATCAAATAGTGAATTGTATTGAAAATTTGTCGCATTTGCTTGCATATTCAATATATAAAAATTGAATTTAGGGGAGGAACATTTCGTTATATAAAAATTCAATTTTTATATATTGAATATTAATGACTGGTGCAGTTAGGGGAGGAACATTTCGTTGGCCTTCGGCTGGTGTCGTGGCCTCCAAATATCTATGGAACCATCTGGGTATTGTGACGCCCTCGGGAATATTAGGAATGTTTTGTTCCCCAGACATGCTGACAAAGGAAAAAGGAAGAAATATAGATAAAGGACTGAAGGATACTACATATGGCTTTTTGGGGAATGTTTTTCAAAACAGACTTTTCTTTATGAAAACACTTTTTTTAAAACCTTTTTGAAAATAATTTTCGAAAACTTTTATCTAATCTGGTAACCTTCAGCTCTTATACCAAGTGCGATACCCCACGTCCGTTAATGTCACTCACTAAGGGAATGCATTAATTTCATGAAGTGTTATAGGTAAACAGACGTAGAATAATTACAAGATAGATATAAATAAGATAGAAACGGAAATTAAATTTTTTATTTCAACATAAATCATAATACTGTGGTCCACAATACAATAATTCACAAAAACCATTACAATAAAATAACTTTTGTCTTGCATCATCAGAGTACATAAGAATATAAAAACATAATTCCTCAATTGAAAGAGTTAAGCCATAGTAGAGACAAGGACTTGAGCCATACTTCAGAAGTAGCTCCTAACAAGATGATATCTGAGTCCAGACTAAGCCTGAGTGTTTCCTCCAAGAGAACTAAGGGGGGAAACGGAAGAAAGAATGAGAAACAGAGGGGTCAGACATAAAGTCTAGTGAGTCTAGTTTATTTTAGCCAGTAAATAAATAAAAGTAACATGATAAGCATATAAAGTGGATAAGAGAGATCACTAAATAAATGGCAGGTGACAAGGTAAGGTGTATACACTTCTCTAATGATTACTCTGCACTATTACTAGTGTAACCAGAATGAGATGATCCCTTCCAATGTAAGGTAGTAGAATCAGGGCATATGTCCAAAATATACCTTAACAACTACCCTAATTGATCGGCTCCCTACTCCATAGATACTTTGTGTCGGCCCCACGGTAGGATGTATCATGTCCTACAGTGGCAACCCTTCACTGATATGCATAGCCCTATATCTACTAGTGTCATGGTCGTCTTATCCCCCTCTGCACGGCTCATGCATGCACATGGCCCGGTCGGTTTGTGCCGCCCACACCGTCCTCCACGTTTGGATCTCTTACAATCATTCAATAAGCGTGTCCCCTCTCTGCCTAGTACAGAGTATTTTCTTTCATACTAACTCCGGGTTACTAACTAAAATGGGTCCCACACAATATGATACAAGCTCTCCCCTTTGTCTTGTATCCCCTCGCTAGTTTTTTCACTGACTATGTATACCACTAGGTGTCTTTAATTACATAGCCCTTTTCAGTTGTTCTTACCCTAAAAGGTGTCTTTAATTACATAACTTTATTATTTTCTCTGTTTATGTATACCACTAGGTGTCTTTAATTACATAACCTTATCGGGTTAAGCCCGTGGGCCTATATGTAAATACTACCCAGCCCCCTCCAGATTTACTTAACCCATCCACTATTCCAATCAATTTATTTAACCCTAGCCTTATTCAATATCATACAATACCTATGGATTAGATTTGGTTAAGTAGTTCAATTTATTACCATGCCCATTTATGGTTTATAATGGGCTAGACCTCCCACATTAGGCCTACAACGTGTGGTTGCTTGATATGCCGGTCGGGTCCGGGCAGTCTTATTCCATAGTTAGGCATAACCTCGTGTCCTAGACCGATTAGTATTTGCGTACTTAGACCTCCCACATTATGTTCAACATTAGTGGCTGCTGGATATGTCAGTCGGGTCCGGGCAGACTTCCACCACTAGTGCAACCTAACATCGTATCATAAGTACAATTCCTAATTGTAATTACTATCCATTTTTAATTAATTAACCGATTAATTAATCCTTTCATTTTATAGGTGTTAATACCCACTTTACCCAATAATTTGAATTATATGTCCAAAAATGTTCATATTCAAATTATGCCATTATTAACCCTTTTCCCCTCATTCCTTAACTAGCATCCTCACAAAATTGGCAGCCTTCCTAGGTTAGACAACAGCCTAGTCATAAACGATAGTAGGGAAAATAATGGGAATATAACCAAAGTGATCATCTTGGCATAAACATAAACTAGCATGATAATAAGGTGAACATACATACTGTCATGGACATGAAATTGTCATCATCAAAAGGTGGACATAAAACTGATGAATGGTTGACAATCAATTGATTCTAACATAACTATGATGTCACAATAAGCATAGTAAGATCTAAATTTGCAATTTATATGTCCAATCGATTTAGGTTTAACATGATAACACAAGGTGATAAGTTAGATCACATAATTCAGATCTAGCGGTTAAAATATGTCTAACATGATAACACAAGGTGATAAATTAGATACATAATTCAGATCTAGAGGTTAAAATAGATCTAACATGATAACACAAGGTTATAATCTAGATCTGACTAACAGTTTCAGTGTCCACATAAATTAGATCTACTAGTTTAGAAATAGATCTTCACAAATCCACATCATAGCGTGTCATAGAAGTTACAATTAAGATAAAGATTTAGATCCAATACTAACCAATTCAAGGTGACATACATTCATGATACATATAAATGATCAGATATATCCAATGATATAATTGTCCAAATTAACAGATTTATATTAACCACAATATAGTTACAAACCAAGATCCATAATAATAACATAGTAGAATAATCACAATTTAATTGGATCCAGAGAAATAGATCTATCATGACATAGCATAGGATATGATAATATCATAGATTTATGGTTTACAACATATCCAAATCACTGTCTTTCATAGTTTACTTCTATTCATTTAAACCTAAAAATAACTAGGAACTCACAGCGTTAGGTTTTGAAAATAGAGAAAGAATGGATCTTGGATTTCTGAATTTGATTTTCCTTAGTTGATAGAAGAAGATAAGGGATCCAGTTCAATTCACACACCGGCAGAGTTTGGCTGCCATTGATTCTTCGTGAAGAAAACAAGAGAATTGAGGTATATTTATAACTGCAGAACCCTCTGGAACCGACTGCCACATAAGCCCTAGGATGAATCAGGTTGCGGGTCGCCTCTACTTGAAAGAAGGCCTGAATACCCAAAAACTATTTTGGGCGCACTTTACAAGTGCGCCAGTGTAAAATTTCCTTAGCATACTTGTGAAGTGCGCCAATTATACCTGGTTTGATTTTTCAAACTTTTATCATTCGTAACTTCTTAATGTGTTATTAGTTTAACGCGAACTAGGTGTCTATCCTGACCAGAATTTCTAGACGGACGTAATGACGTAGTCTATTTCCCTTAATTCTTAATATTAAATAAATTATTATTTAATTTTTCCTCTTTAATGTTAACAAAATTACAGGGTGTTACATTCCCTCCTACTTAAAGGATTTCGTCCCCGAAATTTCCAAGTTGAGAAGAATGCATATCCTACCATCCATCATCCATTTACTCATCCATCAATCACTGGTATCCATTGTCCTTAAGAATTTCTAATGCTTACATGAATATATGCAAATGTGTGTGTATATATCCCTATACTAATGCGAAGATCAGGTGGTCTACTAATTTAGTTGACCGCCTTAATGCAATGTAGGTTAGTTCCATGAATCCAACATGTATGCAAATAAGCCTATTATAACATGTAAGCTCTATATGTGTGCACGCTCATTCGTCCAAGTGCAACATCCATATGCTAGTTCATCCATTTTCATCCATAAAAGAAAAGAAAATGAACACACATCCATATGCAGTATGAGAGTGATTGAGCCAATCTAGTGCCTAATGTGCGTGTATATGCATCCACAGGCAACCACTAGCACACACCTGCATCCATCAATCATAACATGTCTCAAACACATGTTTACATCCATAGGATTCCTATCTAAAGGTCAAAAAATACTATGGATAAGATATACTCAAATGAAAGAAACAAGTACTGATAAAGCTTTGGAAAAAGGAGTTAAGAACATACCCTCAAAAATAAAAGGGCAGGAAGCACGAATCATGTCTCCGGTCTCCTAACTCGCATCCTCTGGGTTATCTCCCCATTGAACCTTTAGCAACTTGATCTCTTTATTGCATAGCTTCTTAACTTCCAATCCCAGAATACGGGTAGGGACTCGCCTGACTGTCGCCTCCCATTCCACTTCAACTTCTTCAAACACACTTGGCTCAACGATTACTGTGGTGTCATGCAGGCACTTCCGCAGATAAAAAATGTGGAAAACATCACGAACGTCGGATATATTGTCTGGGAGTTTTACTCTATAGGCTATTTGGCCAATCTTCTCGGTTATGAGAAATGGTCCCACAAACCTTGGTGCCAACTTCCCTACTGATCCGAAACGAATCACATTCCTCAGAGGTGACACATTGATAAAAACCAAGTCTCCTACTTCAAATTCGAGGTCAGTCCTTCTCTTGTTTGCATAGGATTGCTGCCTATCTTGAGCTGTCTTCATCCGCCGTCGAATAAGGTCAATCTTTTCGAACGTTTCCTTAACCATATCTGGTCCAAGTAATAATCTTTCTGTAGACTCCCACAAACAAGTTGGTGATCTACAGGCTCGTCCATACAAGGCTTCGAACGGTGCCATGCCAATGCTAGCTTGATAACTGTTATTATAGGCAAACTCTACTAAAGGAAGATGTTCTTCCCAAGTCCCTCCGAAGTCTAGGATACACAGCCTCAAAAGATCTTCAAGAATCCTGTTCACCCTCTCTGTCTGCCCATCGGTCTGAGGATGGTAAACGGTGCTCAAATACAACTGTGTACCTAATGCTTCTTGAAAGCTCCTCCAAAATTCTCTGATAAATATGGAGTCACGATCGCTCACGATGATGGAACATACTCCGTGAAGACGAACTATCTCACGCACATAAATTGTTGCCAACCACGATGCTGTCCTCTTACTCTTAACTGGAATAAAGTGAGCGCACTTAGTGAGTCTATCCACCACAACCCAGATACTGGTGTTTCCTTTCTTCAATCTAGGAAAACAATCTATGAAATCCATAGAGATGCTCTCCAATTTCCACTGCGGAACCTCCAACGGATGAAGTAATCCACCGGGCTTCTTTTGCTCAGCTTTGACTGGCTGGCAAACTAAACATTGAGAAACAAATTCGGTCACATATTTCTTCATCCCAGCCCAAAAGAAAACCCTCTTCATGTCCCTGTACATATTTTCACCGCCTGGATGAATGGTCATCTTAGAATGGTGAGCTTCTTCTAGGACTGTCTTTATTAAGCTTCATTTTGAGGAACACAAAGCCTTACATCTTGTCGCAAGCACCCCTTTTCATCTGTGGCATATCTGCTGAGATGACCAAAAGTCCCCCCTCTTCTAAGCTTATCTGTGATGTCTAAAATCTGTGGGTTACCTTATTGCGAAGCTCCTATCTGGTCGATAAGTGTCGGTCGTATCTCCAAGGATGCAAACATATCAAGCAAAATCTCAATGGAGGGTCTAAAATCAAAAGCTGATATGAACTCCAAGTTCTTTCTTTCCACAAACAGAGGACTTAGGGCCACCCTCTGCCTACTTAATGCATCTGCCACCACATTACCCTTGCTAGGGGTATAAGAAATCTCAAAATCATAAGAAGCTAGAAACTCCATCCACTGCTGTTGCCTTAAATTGAGATCCTTTTGCGAGAACAGATACTTGAGAGATTTATGATCAGTGTATAACCCAAACTTATCTCCAAGTAAATAATGACGCCACGTCTTTAACGCAAACACTATGGCAGCTAGCTCTAGATCATGGGTGGGGTAGTTCTTTTCATGAACTCTCAACTGTCTACCCCCATAACACGCTACCTTCCCTTCTTGCATTAGAAATGCACCAAGCCCTGTACCACACGCATCAGTGTAAACATTAAACACCTTATTCCCATCAGGCAAGGTCAAGACTGGGGCTGTTGTCAGAGGCATCTTCAGTCGTTGGAAAGCAACGTCACAGTCTATATCCCATGAGAATGCCAAGTTCTTCTTCGTCAGCCTGGTGAGTGGGGCTGATATCTTTGCGAAGTCCTTAATGAACTTCCTATAGTAACCTACTAATCCAAGAAAGCTTCTCACCTCGATTGCATTTTTAGGAACCTACCAATCTTGCACTACAACCACCTTCATGGGATCTACAGCTATCCCTTCTTTAGAGACCACATACCTTAAGAATCTTACCTATTTTCTCCCAAAATGGCATTTGGAGAATTTTGCTTTAAGCTGATGGAGAGTTTTCAAAACTTCTCTCAAATGTTGGGCATGCTCTTCTTCGCTCTTGGAGAAGATCAAAATATCATCAACAAAGACTACGACAAATCTATTTAGGAACTCCCGAAACACGCTACTCATCAAATCAACAAAATAGGAGGGTGCATTTGTCAGTCCAAAAGGAATAACTAGCCATTCAAAGAAGCCATCTGGAGTCCTAAAGGCAATCTTATCTATGCTGTCCTCAGCCACCCTCAACTGATGGAATCCGTGGCTAAGTCTAACTGGGAAAATACCGAGGCACCAACAAGCTGATCAAATAAATCAACAAATCCTCAGGAGTGGGTGTCTATTCTTCTTAGTGGGTTTATTCATCTCTCTATAATCAACACACAAACGAAGCAAACTATTCGCCTTAGTTGTGAATACTACTGGAGGACCCCATTCAGATATGCTTCTTTTTATAAACCCTTTCTCAAGTAGCTCCCCTACTTGCTTACTCAGCTCCCTCCTTTCCTTTGGATCTATATGGCGCACTGGCAATGCAACTGGAATTGCATTGTCCACCAGATATATACGAAAGTCGATCTTATGCCTCGGAGGTAAACCTCGAACCTCATCAAAAACATCGGAAAAATCCCAGACTACTGGAACATATTGTAGATCGTCGATAGATGTATAAAGAGACTCTAGGAAACTAAGCATAATCGAACCTTATGTGTCACACGTAATCTTGAAGGTTCTCCCATGACAAGTCAGATGCCTAACAACCCTCTTCTCACAATCCAGAATGGCACCATGTGTGGTAAGCCAATCCATTCCTAGAATCAACCCATAGCCCATAAACCCGAGCACATACGCATCGCATTCAAACTCGACGCCCAGCACAGATATTTTCAAACCCCGACAAATCATAGATAAATGATCTGAACCACCAATGGGGTTTGAAACAACTATGGGATCCACTACCATACTAGAAATTAAGTGCAGGTATTCAACTAAAGAACTTGATATAAATGAATGTGGGCACCAGAATCAAAAAGTGTTATAATAGGATGGTTTGAAAGAGAAATTAAACCTTCCACAGAAATTTTTCTACCTCTATCAGGAACACTGGTCGCGAGAGCTTGCACCTGCCCTTTAGATTTCCTGCCCTTGGACCTTGTCCCTGTGATCCCCATTTCTTCCGGCACTCTTTAGCAAAGTGTCCGGCCTCTCCAAAGTGGTAGCAAGAGTTCTTCCTTTCCTTATGGTCTTTAACCAGATGACCTTCCTTCCCACAATGGTGACATTTTCCCTTATCATTGCCTTTATCATTCTTCCCTCCTTTCTTCTGCTGTTGTTGCAGCTGCCCCTTCTTGGGCCACACCTTCCTATTTTGCGATGCCTCCTCATCCTTCTTTTCTCCCTTGTCTAACTCATGCATTAGGGACATATCGAAAAGCTTTTCAAAAGTGGCCCTCATTGGAATATGGGACATGGCTAAACCATGCAGAGGCTCATTCATCTCTTTAGCAAACCACAAAGCCATTTTGTGCGGCGTATCCACCAACTCTAAACCGAACCTTGCTAGCTAGTTGAATTTATTCACATACTCTTTTACCATTAAGTTTCCTTGTTTGAGTGCTAAGAATCTCTCCATCTGCATGCTGCTTTCATCTTGGGAGAGAAATTTCATTTCGAACCTTTGTCTAAAATCTTCCCAAGTTTCCACCGGACGTCCAGCCTGAGTGACTTCCCGCCAAAATGAGGCTTCATCCTTCAGTATCCAGGTGGCTAAGTGAACCTTCCTATTATCCTCTACTTCAAAGATTACGGATAAATCCTCGGTCACCTTGAGCCAATTCCGAGCTTCTACGAATGTCTCGTTCCCATGGAATGGCTTCCCTCCCATAGCATGGAAGTCCTTGCAGATCTTGGCGAAGTTATATGCTCTTGGAGGGGGAGGAGGAGGAATGACTGGATCAGTTAGGGGAGGTACATTTTGTTGGCCTTCGGCTAGTGTCGTGGCCTCCAAATATCTATGGAACCATCCGGGTATTGTGACGCCCTCTAGAATATTAGGAATGTTTTGTTCCCCAGACATGCTAACAAAGGAAAAAGGAAGAAATATAGATAAAGGACTGAAGGATACTACATATGGCTTTTGGGGGAATGTTTTTCAAAACAGACTTTTCTTTATGAAAACGCTTTTTTTTAAAACCTTTTTGAAAATAATTTTCAAAAACTTTTATCTAATCTGGTAACCTTCAGCTCTGATACCAAGTGCGATACCCCACGTCCGTTAATGTCACTCACTAAGGGAATGCATTAATTTCATGAAGTGTTATAGGTAAACAGACATAGAATAATTACAAGACAGATATAAATAAGATAGCAGCGGAAATTAAATTTTTTATTTCAACATAAATCATAATACCGTGGTCCACAATACAATAATTCACAAAAACCATTACAATAAAATAACTTCTGTCTTGCATCATCAGAGTACATAAGAATATAAAAACATAATTCCTCAATTGAAAGAGTTAAGCCATAGTAGAGACAAGGACTTGAGCATACTTCAGAAGTAGCTCCTAACAAGATGATATCTGAGTCCAGACTAAGCCTGAGTGATTCCTCCAAGAGAACTAAGGGGGGAAACGGAAGAAAGAAGGAGAAACAGAAGGGTCAGACATAAAGTCTAGTCAGTCTAGTTTATTTTAGCCAGTAAATAAATGAAATTAACATGATAAGCATATAAAGTGGATAAGAGAGATCACTAAATAAATGGCAGGTGACAAGGTAAGGTGTATACACTTCTCTAATGATTACTCTGCACTATTACTAGTGTAACCAGAATGATATGATCCCTTCCAATGTAAGGTGGTAGACTCAGGGCATATGTCCAAAATATACCTTAACAACTACCCTAATTGATCGGCTCCCTACTCCATAGATACTCTGTGTCGACCCCACGGTAGGATGTATCATGTCCTACAGTGGCAACCCTTCACTGATATGCATAGCCCTATATCTACTGGTGTCATGGTCGTCTTATCCCCCTCTGCACGGCTCATGCATGCACATGGCCCGGTCGGTTTGCGCCGCCCACACCGTCCTCCGCGTTTGGATCTCTTACAATCAATCAATAAGCGTGTCCCCTCTCTGCCTAATACAAAGTATTTTCTTTCATACTAACTCTGGGTTACTAACTAAAATGGGTCCCACACAATATGATACAAGCTCTCCCCTTTGTCTTGTATCCCTCTGCTAGGTTTTTCACTGACTATGTATACCACTAGGTGTCTTTAATTACATAGCCCTAATCAGTTATGCTTACCCTAAAAGGTGTGTTTAATTACATAACTTTTTTATTTTCTCTGGTTATGTATACCACTAGGTGTCTTTAATTACATAACCTTATCGGGTTATGTTTGTGGGCCTATATGTAAATATTACCTACCCCCTCCAAATTTACTTAACCCATCCACTATTCCAATCAATTTACTTAACCTAACCTTAGTCCAATATCATATAATCCCTATGGATTAGATTTGGTTAAGTAGTCCAATTCATTACCATGTCCATTTATGGTTTATAATGGGCTAGACCTCCCACATTAGGCCTACAATGTGTGGATGCTGGATATGTCGATCGGGTCCAGGCAGTCTCATCCATAGTTGGTCCTAACCTCGTGTCTTAGCCCGATTCGTATTTGCGTACTTAGACATCCTACATTAGGTACAACATTAGTGGCTGTTGTATATGCCAATCGGGTCCAAGCAGACTTCCACCACTAATGCAACCAAACCTCGTACCATAAGTAAAATTACAATTCCTAATTGTAATTACTAGACATTCCATTTTTAATTAATTAACCAATTAATTAATCCTTTTCTTTTATAGGTGTCAATACCCACTTTACCCAATAATTTGAATTATATATCCAAAAATGTCCATATTCAAATTTTGCCATTATTAACCCTTTTTCTCCCGTTCCTTAACTAGCGTCCTCACAAAATAGGCAGCATTCCTGGGCTAGACAGTAGCCTAGTCATAAACGATCATTGGGAAAATAATGGGAATATAACTAAAGTGATCATCTTGGAATAAACATAAACTAGCATGATAATAAGGTGAACATACATACTGGCATGGACATGAAATTGTCATCGTCACGAGGTGGACATAAAACTGATGAACTGTCGATAATCAATTGATTCTAACATAACTATGATGTCACAATAAGCATAGTAAGATCTAAATTTGCAATTTAGATGTCCAATCGATTTAGATTTAACATGATAACACAAGGTGATAAAATAGATCACATAATTCAGATCTAGAGGTTAAAATAGATCTAACATGATAACACAAGGTGATAATCTAGATCTAACTACTAGTTTCAATGTCCACATAAATTAGATCTACTAGTTTAGAAATAGATCTACACAAATCCACATCATAGCATGTCGTAGAAGTTACAATAAAGATAAAGATTTAGATCCAATCCTAACAAATTCAAGGTGACATATCTTCGTGATTTACATAAATGATTAGGTCTATCCAATGATATAAATGCCTAAATTAACAGATTTATATTAACCAAAATATAGTTACAAACCAAGATCCACAATAATAACATAGTAGAATAATCATAATTGAATTGGATCTACAGAAATAGATCTATCATGACATAGCATAGGATATGATAATAGCATAGATTCACGGTTTACAACGTATCCAAATCACTGTCTTTCATAGTTTACTTCTATTCATTTAAACCTAAAAATAACCAAAAACTCACAGCGTTAGGTTTAGGAATAGAGAAAGAATGGATCTTGGATTTCTGGATTTTATTTGCCTTAGTTGATAAAAGAAGATAAGGGATCCAGTTCAATTCACACACCGGAAGAGTTTGGCCGCCATTGATTCTTTTTGGAAAAAAACAAGAGAATTGAGGTATATTTATAACAGTAGAACACTCTGGAACCGGCTACCACATAAGCCCTAGGGTGAATCAGGTTGCGGGTCGCCTCTGCTTGGAAAAACGCCCGAATACCCAAAAACTATTCTGGGTGCAATTTATAGGTGTGCTAGTGTAAAATTGCCTTGGCGCACTTGTGAAGTGCGCCAGTTATACCTGGTTTGATTTTTCAAACTTTTATCATCCGTAACTTCTTCATATGTTATCCGTTTTGCACAAACGAGGTATTTATCCTGACCAGAATTTCGAGACGGACATAATTACGTAGTCTGTTTCCCTTAATTCTTAATATTAAATTAATTATTATTTAATTTATCCTCTTTAATGTTAACAAAATTATTGGGTGTTACAAATGTTGCGCTAGCCTATATGACCTATCCGCAAGTGCCATAATTTGGAATAATTCGAATCAACTAAAATAACTGAAGCTGATTAACCAACTATAGTAGTGGCCCTTAGTAGATAGAAATTTCTTGCCCTTACTCCTTTCATACCAATCATGGAACCCTTAGATATTATAATCTTCTCTTCTTCAGGTACAGTCTTTAGTCCAAGTCTACTCAAAGCCCAACAGAAATCAAGCTCCTCCTCAAATCAGGTATGTGCCTACATCAATAGTGGTTCAAATAACACCATCAAACATTTTGATCTTAACACTACCAACACCTACCATAGGGCAAGAAGCATCATTGCCCATTTGAACTTCTCCTCCATCAATCTCACAATAAGTGGAAAAAGAGTTCCTATCATGTGTCATATGATAGGATGCGCCAGAATCAATCAGCCATAGGGTGCTCTTCTTTGAAGAGCAAGAAGTTGTTAACATATCAGTGTCACTCTTTTTATCTGATTTCTCCAGTGTAGATGCTGAAGCTTGTGTTAGCTCTTTTCTTCTTCCTTCAAGCTTGGGACATTGTGCAATAAAGTTCCCTTGCTTCTTACAATAATAGCAAGTCAAATTCTTCGGCCCCTTAGACTGATACCTCAAAAAATTCTGTCATCTACCTTACTTCGACTTGCTTTGACTTCTACCTCTCTAAACAGATAAGCCTTCGCTATCACTATCCAGGCTAGTGATTGCCAATCAACCTCTTAACACTTCATTATGAAGACCAGCCTTTACATCAGAAAGACTAATTTTATTGTGACCACAAATAATGGAATTAACAAAAGCAGTATACTCCTTAGGCAAATAATATAAGAGGATCGCAGCTTGATCCTCATCAGTAATATCAACATTTGTTGCCTTTAACTTCATAGCTAAAGTGGTCAAAGCATTTACATTCTCTATGAGATTGGCTCTAGGCTTCATTTTGAACGAATAAAGTTGTTGCTGAAAAATAATCCGATTAGTGGGAGACTTGTCTTGATATGCATCTAATAATGCATCCCATAGATACTTCGCTGTCTTCGTTTGAGAAAATTCTCTAAGAAATTCGTATGAAAGATTCAATTGAATTGTTGTAAGAGCTTCATCTTCCATTTCTTCCAAATCAACTAGATCCACATCTTTCAATTTCTCAAGCGCATAAACAACTTTATAAGTCTTCTCCTTCTTCAATACAACCTACATCTTCATTCCAAGTACCAAAATCTCCCTTTCCATCAAAACGTGTTACTCCATTATTGACACCAGATCTACCAATAGACTTACTAGAAGTAGCCATTAATATCCAAGTAGGAATGGTAACACTAGCTCTGATACTGAAGGGTAGTGAAATTTATGTTAATTTGAGCGGAAGCGTTATTATTTGATTAGGATCTAGTATTTTCTATTTAGATACCAATGGGACAAACAAAAAACCAATTATGCAGTCTCATAGAAACAATAGCAAAAAAATAGATGCAGAAGACTTTGTGTGGTTCGGATATGAATATCCCATGTCCACGGAGACCCAGCAACTTCTTTTATACTTCTTTAGTTCAGGAGGGAGTACAATAAGAGAAGAATACAAACACTCAATAAAAATATCTCATCCTATAATTAATATAGAAATAGGGATCTTATTGAGCATATATAGAAGAGAGTAGTACTGGCTTGTGATGAAAAAGATGAGCAAATGCCTCCCTATTTATATGTGTAAGTATGAAAACTTGCATGAAGATAAGCATGAAAAGTTTCTGGATTTCTTATATTTGGGTTTAATGCAAATCTTGCATATTTGTGATTGTTTCCATGTATACATATGTTTTATTTATTCGTCAAATCAAATAATATAACTTCTCATATCATCCAAATTTGTTGCCATATATATCTTGATTTGATTGATTTATCAAATCAAATATTCTCCTCTCAAATCTTTCCAATTTGATGCCCATAGTTAATTGATTACGTAAATAAATTATAATATTCTCCATAATAAATTTAGCATTGATTTAACTCATCCAATTTTAGCAAAAGAAACCTGCAAACATACAAGAATCAAAATATTCGAGCAATCAGACAAATATTTACATAGTAGATTGGGTCGAAATGATACATGCATGTCATAGGGTGCAGTGATAATAATCCCAGTGCTAAAAAATGTTGCTTTTATGCTAAAATAATCAAATACTAAGAAACCTGGTATCAAAATTTTCTGAAAACAAATTCAAAGCTAAAACATACTTGGTTAATCTTAGGGATAACTATTTAATGTAGATTCTAATATTCAACTAATATACTTCAAAATTTTAGGTTAATCTATCCATAAAACAAATGAAACAAGAAAGCAAAGGTTTTATATTGCATGTTCAACTACAATGCTAGAATTTTCATATGACCTTGCTTGTGGAAGTGAGCCAAATTAGACTATTAGCATAAAATCCCCTGGCAAATGCAATTCCATGAATAACCGCTACATAAAAAGGATATAATTTCCACGCGAATATGAATCCTACTACGAACCCAGCCAAAATTGTCGGTAAGTAATGAATAAAGGGTAAGCCTATTTAGAAATAAAACTTTGACACAATTGGTGACTGTAACACCCCACCTCCGCTAGGGTCACTCGCAAAGGAATGCACTAGCTTTAGAGGGGCATTATTGGTAAACATACACAGAAATATCACAAGACAGAACATATAAAATGGCGGAAGTAAAATCAATCTTTTATAATATTAATAAACAAGGTCTAAAGCCTTTTTCATATGAATACATCAAAACCTGTCTTGCAATGGTAAAGAAGCATAATAAAAACCTTTTCATGAAATATTCCCCAAGTAAAACAGTAAAGCAGCCATAGCCAAGAGAAGTCCAAGCCATCCAAGATGACCTTCAAGCGGAAGAAGTCTGAACTAAACAACAGTATTTCCTCCCTGTAACCTGGGGGGGGAAACGGAAGACAAGAAGCGAAAGAAAACGGGGTCAGTCATAAAGACTGGTAAGTCCAATCTACTTCCAGCATAAAAACAGATAAAGGTGACATGACATGCATAAACTGAAAGTAAACATGGTGATGATGACAAGATAGATACTAAGCCAGGATAATAGGATGAATTACCGTACCCAGATAAACCTAGGTGTCATGATAAATTACGATGTCAAAGTAAAACAAGGTATTACATCGTCAGGTTTCCATCAAGGATAACATTCCAAGGTATCCCTCAAGTCTAATATCCCCGAGCTCTATCTGTATATACTCTGTATCTACCGTACTAGTATCTTCCCCCATACATGTGTTAACCATGAATAACCCTTAATCAACAGTTCGTATAATGGTCCATGTTAACCTAATGTAAGTCTCTAAACTCGTATGTTTCCTTCCATGTATATGTTCAGTCCCTTGCCGTACACCGTACGGGCTTTCCCATGAGATCCCACTTTAACGTAGTTCTATGACCCTTAAGGTCGTTTTGGACTGTCACCCTATCTTTAACTAAGGTCTTTTCAACATGAATCATTGTTTGTACAACTAGGACTTACGCCACCTAGGACCGCTAGGGATTATGCTTACCTATCTCACGTTTTCGTATTTCGGTTTGGGTTCAACCACCTAGGGATACTAGGGATTACGCTAACCCTCAACCACGCCCTTTTTCCCACGCATTCATCGTCAATCGTTTTTCTATGACTGTATGCACATGTATCACTATGTGCTACCCGAGTCCTGTCACAGGGCAAACCAAGAAGTACAGGACTCGGTCGGGAGCTTTCAATTTATCTGCCGATGCATATGCTAAGGTCTGCTTTTCTACACGTGGCTATGGTCCCACGAGACCCCTTCCTCAACTAGCGAAAGGCAACACAAGAGAAAATCTTGCATGAGAACTACACTCCGGCCAGCCCACATCCTACGGCCTACCTCACCCATAATTAGATAGCAATTATGGTCTGTTGGGTGTTCCCTGCCTTTCCGTACGTACACGCTTGACTCAAGATGGTAGATGATCGACGAACTTTCTATCTCGGGCACCAGTATGTATTCGTCGACTCACCGCTATCCATCCCAGTCTTTAGGTCGCTCGCATAGCAACCAAGGCATACTCTTGGTTCTTCTAACGCAGACCTCAACCTCTCGTGAGCCTAGTATAATGACCTGGCAGCTCACAGAGGGATACCAAGAATATCCTCACGTTCCCCGAAGCCGCTGCTTCGTTACCCAGTTCGCTGGAGCCTTTATCTAAATCAGATAGCCTGCTCCTACGTATACTTAAACGATGACCTACCGTATCGGGTTACTCATCTATCTAAGAAGTGGTCCAAATTTCCTTGACTAAGGATTATTACTTAGTTTCCCTTAACTAAGGTTTACCACTTAGCCTTATTTCCCTTATCCTTGTTAACTATGGTCATTTACCCAATCCTCCGAATTGGGGTTTGTCTAATGGGTTAAGTGTCACTTAAGAAAATTTACTTGACCTTATCAAGTTATCGTATTGGATTGATTAAGTGTTAGTTAACTCAATCCCGTCCATTAGTCGTATAAAAATGGTCAAGTGTCATTAGGCAAATCAAGTTACTTAACCTACCCAACCTTGTCATGTTTTGTTAAGTATCATTAGCCTAACCAATTTACTTAACCCATTTGTCCATGTCATATTTGGTTAAGAGTCATTAATCAAATTAACTTAACCCTATCATGTGGCATTAATTACTTAATGCACCCAACCTCTCACATTAGACTTTGTTGTGGTTACTAGTTAAGCCGGTCGGTTCTGGGTAGCTTTACACCACAACTTGGTCTAACCTCGGGTTCAAGCACAATATGACCAACTTCTCACATTGGGTCCTATTGTTTGAAAATACTAGTTAGGCCGGTCGGTTCCGGGTAGTTTTATGTTGCAAACTCAACCCAACCTCGAGTTGGCCACTTTCATGTTTAGTCTAGTGTCATGTTCATATTCAAGCTTCAAGCAATTGGGTAGACCTAACTTAATAGGTAAATTCCCAATGGGTAGACCTAACTTAATAGGTAAATTCCCAAGCTTATGTTTTTATGAATACTTACATGTCAACTTCCATGTTATAATTCAAGTCATGTTTTCAAGTATAAACACATGTCATATTTAACGTTACACGTTGTCATGTTTATACCCATTTACCCAAATCATGGTTCATGTCAAGTTTAGCTCGCCTGTCATGTTTTCATGTAACTTCAAGTTAAGTTTTTCATGCTATATTCACGCTTGTCTAACCTCCACCCAAATCGTGTTCCAACGCAAGAATGGACGAGTCACATCGTAGAGATACTATGCTACACAATGACCCCAAACATGCATAGTATCATGAGGGTTTGGCTTTAAACATACATTAGTTCATAAAGGTTTGGCCACAAGCATGCATAACATGAAAAGAAAAGGGAATTGGCCATAAGTATGCATAATGTCATAAAGGATTTGGCCACAAACTTGCATGTTAACATAAGGGGTTTGGGTTCATAAACATGCATAAGCCCCAAAATCTTGTCTTAGCCAGTGTTTCACAAGTAAAGTGGTTCCTAAAGGTTCATGCTAGCATTTCATGCATAAAGATCCAAACTTGCAAGATAAACTAGGTTATGCATAGCATGAGAGGCATGATTAAGTCACTCACATGGCCTAAAACCATAAACATGAACACAAGAGGCAAGGTAAGGTTCATATAGGTTCGCATAATCATGTTTAGCCTCATTTTATCCCATGTCATTATCAAAACTACCGTTTCCATCTAAAAGTAGCTAGAACTTACATAGTTAGGCCTAGGGAAAGAAGCATGAATCATCTTGGCTAAGAAAGGTGCCTTCTTTGTTGAAGAATCGTCACGGAACTCGCATAGCAACGTTGATCTTCCTTCCATTTGGTGTAGCTAGCTTGCACCACTTGATTTGAACCCGATTTGAGTGCTTAGGCTTTAGGAAAAGGGGATGGAGGCCATGATCACTTGGCATTTGGGCAGCACTTCGTGGAGAGGGTGAGTTATGAGGGTTTAGGGTAGCCTTAGGGGTGTTTTTATAGAGATTAGGGTGTGTTTTAGACCATAGGATTAGATCTAGGATAGATTAGGACCATCAGATCTCGGAAGCTTCCAGAACCAGCCCAAGAACAAGGCCAGGTGAGACAAGCAGGTGCGCCAGGCAATTTGCCCCGGCCACCCCCTGTCGACAGGCAAGTCGACAGGGCTGTCGACTTGGTCTGGGCCCAAGTCGACAGGCCTGTCGACAGCCCTGTCAACGTGCCCTAGGCGGGGAAACTTCCCGCCTAGCCCCAGTTCTGGTTTTCAAACCTATTTCCGAATTTCAAATTTCCAGAAATCTTCTTTGGGCTTTTAACGGGTCATACGGACTCCGATTCTCGAAAACTCGGACTCTATTTCGCGTATTTTTCCGAGACGAACGCAATGGTGAATCCCGTTTACCTTAATTCTAGAAGTATAAACCGAATATCTTTTATCTTCGTGCTTCACTGGTTTATATGCTTTGCGTATCATCGTATACGTGTGTAAATTTCTTACTTTTAAAATGTAAAAATACGGGGTGTCACATTCTCCTACCCTTAAGGAATTTCGTCCCCGAAATTCAATAGTAGTAGGATTTATGTCCCCATATTAGCATCCAGAAGTGTTCAGCCAATTGTTGCAAACATGTGCACATGTGCAAAAGTGAATCACATTGTAGAAAAATTTGTATGCCTAACTTGTGGTACCACCTACATGAATGCAACTTCTTAAAAATTTCTTTTTCAAACCATGATGCTCTCATCCTAAATTTACTTGCAGTTCTATATGAATGCAAAAATTTGAAAAAGTAATTTCATCCAAATTTTCCCACACCCTTATAAAATAAGAGTGAAGTTCATCCAATTTGAGCATCCAAGATCCTACCATCCATTATTAATTTAGAAAAATCTAACTTTCTAAATTTTTATGTAACGGAGAGATATCCCATTTTGTTGTTTTCATTGTTCTTCATTATCAGACATTATCGTGCAATATTTCATAATTACATTAGACACAACAAATTGCATAAACAAATAACGTACAAACTTTATTAAGATAGTTTCAGTACATCGTTACAACTAGACAACAAAAGAAACAGCTAAACAATACTGAAATAAAATACTATCCTACGGATAACTGATAGAAGTCAATCCTGATGGAAATAGCTACGGATGAGCTCCTCTAAGCTATCAAGCCTCTCCTCATGTCGTCGGTTCCCTTGCCTAAGTTCTAACTGTAGGTCCTGTATCCCAGCCCCCAACTGATCATAAGAGGAACTCATATCCTGAAGCATCTGCGGCTGTGTCTGAGCCATGGCTACCTGTGACTCCAGCGTTTGCTGTTGTGACCTCATAATGTCCTGGTGGCTCCTCATCAAGCGAGCCTGCTGCTGTGAAACATACCTCAGCTCAGTCCTCCAGTCTGGGTCCCTAGTAGCCCATGGATCCCAGGCACCTGTTTCTGGAGCCCCCTGTGCCGGGCCCTGATGAGCCCAGGCTCCATCCCCAGCCTGCTCACCATCATGCTGTGGTGCCTGATGGAGGTCCTCAAAGTGTCCAAACTGACCATCATATGGCTCCTCCTCTTGCTCCTCTTCCTCGTCACCCTCACCCTCTCCCTCATCTAACCCTTCTTGCTTCATAGGCTGTGGCTCCTCTTGGAGTTCGTGCATATTTATACTCATCCTCCCTAGTGCAGCTTCAGTGATGATAACTGAGGGATGGTTAGAAAGTGTCAGATAATCCTCATCATGCAAATCCACCCCAAACCAGCGAAAAACTATGGTCCATAAGTTCCCAAAACAAATATTGGAGTGCCTTGCTCCCCTAAAGATCTGGTACTGCTGTAAGATGGTTCTTGCCCAGTTTATTTGTATGCCCCCAAAAATAGCATAAGTAGCGGCCTTAACAACTACTGGGACTCTATCAAACCCATGATTCTGCCCCGCAATATTATATTGCAATATTCTGATCACAAACCTAGCTAGCGGGCGCAAATGTGTACTATCCCATTGCCTATCAAGTCCATTAAAAAAAATCCTACCCCACACATTCAAATCATCCATCTCCAGATCATTTATATCGAGTCCCGTACCCCGGATATTCAAAATTTCCCCAAATTGGACCTCATTCATAAATATATGGGTACCCTTAACCCATGAATCATAGGTTATTAACCCGTTATCATCCACATCAATTTGCAAACGAGCATCAAAAAGTCTTACCATACGCTTGTAGCCTCTCCTCTCAGCTGTGTGCGTATCCAAGATATGAATAAAACCCGCATTAGCAAACAAACTTTCCACGGCGGTTCCCACAAAATCCGCAAACCTCACTGGTCGGCCTAAAAGCAAATTCCTAGTGGCAAGCTGCATGTAGTGCTCAATTATCCCTGGTTGCTCGTCACACCACTCGACCTCTTGCGCGGTTAATTGAGGGTAAAGCTCGTAGGGATTGGGTTGATTGGCCATGGTGATTTAAACACGAATTGGAAGAGGGGAACTATAGATCCGGATGGAGAGGGTCTCTAGCTTCGATTTAAGATTAATTTTATGAAGAACGGTGGAGAAACGAGGTGATGAGAGGTGGTGGAATTGGTGAATTTTCGGTTTTGGTGGCTGGGAGGAAAGGAGAAAAGGATTGGGGTTATGAGCCGAAGCTCTCGGCCTTCGGGCTTATATATATTTTTGATCTGCAGGCGCCTCGTGTCGACAGCCCTGTCGACACGGGGGGGGGGGGGAGGGGGTAAGTCGACAGCCCTGTCGACAGGCCTGTCGACCGGCCCTCTTTATTTTTTTCTTTACTTGCCCTGCCATCCTTCCATTTCCTTACTTCCTCCTAACTCAACTCCATTTTCTCGAGAACTATTCCCCCATCATAAAGAAAACACTTTTCTAACTCAAAAGCTACTTGTAACCAAAGCCAACGTGACTATCGATGGGAGAGAGAAGGGAAAAGAGGATTCAACTAATAAAACAAGGACATTGCTAATGGCTTTTGGGGAATAACTTTTAAAACAAAGTTTTTCTTGAAAAATGCTTCTTCGTAAATGGTTTTTCAAAAAAATTTCAGAAGGTTGTTTCTAATCTTCTGCCCAGTCTGGTAACCTTCTGCTCTGATACCAAATGTAACACCCCACCTCCGCTAGGGTCACTCGCAAAGGAATGCACTAGCTTTAGAGGGGCATTATTGGTAAACATACACAGAAATATCACAAGACAGAACATATAAAATGGCGGAAGTAAAATCAATCTTTTATAATATTAATAAACAAGGTCTAAAGCCTTTTTCATATGAATACATCAAAACCTGTCTTGCAATGGTAAAGAAGCATAATAAAAACCTTTTCATGAAATATTCCCCAAGTAAAACAGTAAAGCAGCCATAGCCAAGAGAAGTCCAAGCCATCCAAGATGACCTTCAAGCGGAAGAAGTCTGAACTAAACAACAGTATTTCCTCCCTGTAACCTGGGGGGGAAACGAAAGACAAGAAGCGAAAGAAAACGGGGTCAGTCATAAAGACTGGTAAGTCCTATCTACTTCCAGCATAAAAACAGATAAAGGTGACATGACATGCATAAACTGAAAGTAAACATGGTGATGATGACAAGATAGATACTAAGCCAGGATAATAGGATGAATTACCGTACCCAGATAAACCTAGGTGTCATGATAAATTACGATGTCAAAGTAAAACAACGTATTACATCGTCAGGTTTCCATCAAGGATAACATTCCAAGGTATCCCTCAAGTCTAATATCCCCGAGCTCTATCTGTATATACTCTGTATCTACCGTACTAGTATCTTCCCCCGTACATGTGTTAACCATGAATAACCCTTACTCAACAGTTCGTATAATGGTCCATGTTAACCTAATGTAAGTCTCTAAACTCGTATGTTTCCTTCCATGTATATGTTCAGTCCCTTGCCGTACACCGTACGGGCTTTCCCATGAGATCCCACTTTAACGTAGTTCTATGACCCTTAAGGTCGTTTTGGACTGTCACCCTATCTTTAACTAAGGTCTTTTCAACATGAATCATTGTTTGTACAACTGGGACTTACGCCACCTAGGACCGCTAGGGATTATGCTTACCTATCTCACGTTTTCGTATTTCGGTTTGGGTTCAACCACCTAGGGATACTAGGGATTACGCTAACCCTCAACCACGCCCTTTTTCCCACGCATTCATCGTCAATCGTTTTTCTATGACTGTATGCACATGTATCACTATGTGCTACCCGAGTCCTGTCACAGGGCAAACCAAGAAGTACAGGACTCGGTCGGGAGCTTTCAATTTATCTGCCGATGCAGATGCTAAGGTCTGCTTTTCTACACATGGCTATGGTCCCACGAGACCCTTCCCTCAACTAGCGAAAGGCAACACAAGAGAAAATCTTGCATGAGAACTACACTCCGGCCAGCCCACATCCTACGGCCTACCTCACCCATAATTAGATAGCAATTATGGTCTGTTGGGTGCTCCCTGCCTTTCCGTACGTACACGCTTGACTCAAGATGGTAGATGATCGACGAACTTGCTATCTCGGGCACCAGTATGTATTCGTCGACTCACTGCTACCCATCCCAGTCTTTAGGTCGCTCGCATAGCAACCAAGGCATACTCTTGGTTCTTCTAACGCAGACCTCAACCTCTCGTGAGCCTAGTATAATGACCTGGCAGCTCACAGAGGGATACCAAGAATATCCTCACGTTCCCCGAAGCCGCTGCTTCGTTACCCAATTCGCTGGAGCCTTTATCTAAATCAGATAGCCTGCTCCTACGTATACTTAAACGATGACCTACCGTATCGGGTTACTCATCTATCTAAGAAGTGGTCCAAATTTCCTTGACTAAGGATTATTACTTAGTTTCCCTTAACTAAGGTTTACCACTTAGCCTTATTTCCCTTATCCTTGTTAACTATGGTCATTTACCCAATCCTCCGAATTGGGGTTTGTCTAATGGGTTAAGTGTCACTTAAGAAAATTTACTTGACCTTATCAAGTTATCGTATTGGATTGATTAAGTGTTAGTTAACTCAATCCCGTCCATTAGTCGTATAAAAATGGTCAAGTGTCATTAGGCAAATCAAGTTACTTAACCTACCCAACCTTGTCATGTTTTGTTAAGTATCATTAGCCTAACCAATTTACTTAACCCATTTGTCCATGTCATATTTGGTTAAGAGTCATTAATCAAATTAACTTAACCCTATCATGTGGCATTAATTACTTAATGCACCCAACCTCTCACATTAGACTTTGTTGTGGTTACTAGTTAAGCCGGTCGGTTCCGGGTAGCTTTACACCACAACTTGGTCTAACCTCGGGTTCAAGCACAATATGACCAACTTCTCACATTGGGTCCTATTGTTTGCAACTACTAGTTAGGCCGGTCGGTTCCGGGTAGTTTTATGTTGCAAACTCAACCCAACCTCGAGTTGGCCACTTTCATGTTTAGTCTAGTGTCATGTTCATATTCAAGCTTCAAGCAATTGGGTAGACCTAACTTAATAGGTAAATTCCCAATGGGTAGACCTAACTTAATAGGTAAATTCCCAAGCTTATGTTTTTATGAATACTTACATGTCAACTTCCATGTTATAATTCAAGTCATGTTTTCAAGTATAAACACATGTCATATTTAACGTTACACGTTGTCATGTTTATACCCATTTACCCAAATCATGGTTCATGTCAAGTTTAGCTCGCCTGTCATGTTTTCATGTAACTTCAAGTTAAGTTTTTCATGCTATATTCACGCTTGTCTAACCTCCACCCAAATCGTGTTCCAACGCAAGAATGGACGAGTCACATCGTAGAGATACTATGCTACACAATGACCCCAAACATGCATAGTATCATGAGGGTTTGGCTTTAAACATACATAAGTTCATAAAGGTTTGGCCACAAGCATGCATAACATGAAAAGAAAAGGGAATTGGCCATAAGTATGCATAATGTCATAAAGGATTTGGCCACAAACTTGCATGTTAACATAAGGGGTTTGGGTTCATAAACATGCATAAGCCCCAAAATCTTGTCTTAGCCAATGTTTCACAAGTAAAGTGGTTCCTAAAGGTTCATGCTAGCATTTCATGCATAAAGATCCAAACTTGCATGATAAACTAGGTTATGCATAGCATGAGAGGCATGATTAAGTCACTCACATGGCCTAAAACCATAAACATGAACACAAGAGGCAAGGTAAGGTTCATATAGGTTCGCATAATCATGTTTAGCCTCATTTTATCCCATGTCATTATCAAAACTACCGTTTCCATCTAAAAGTAGCTAGAACTTACATAGTTAGGCCTAGGGAAAGGAGCATGAATCATCTTGGCTAAGAAAGGTGCCTCCTTTGTTGAAGAATCGTCATGGAACTCGCATAGCAACGTTGATCTTCCTTCCATTTGGTGTAGCTAGCTTGCACCACTTGATTTGAACCCGATTTGAGTGCTTAGGCTTTAGGAAAAGGGGATGGAGGCCATGATCACTTGGCATTTGGGCAGCACTTCGTGGAGAGGGTGAGTTATGAGGGTTTAGGGTAGCCTTAGGGGTGTTTTTATAGAGATTAGGGTGTGTTTTAGACCATAGGATTAGATCTAGGATAGATTAGGACCATCAGATCTCGGAAGCTTCCAGAACCAGCCCAAGAATAAGGCCAGGTGAGACAAGCAGGTGCGCCAGGCAATTTGCCCCGGCCACCCCCTGTCGACAGGCAAGTCGACAGGGCTGTCGACTTGGTCTGGGCCCAAGTCGACAGGCCTGTCGACGTGCCCTAGGCGGGGAAACTTCCCGCCTAGCCCCAGCTCTGGTTTTCAAACCTATTTCCGAATTTCAAATTTCCAGAAATCTTCTTTGGGCTTTTATCGGGTCATACGGACTCCGATTCTCGAAAACTCGGACTCTATTTCGCGTATTTTTCCGAGACGAACGCAATGGTGAATCCCGTTTACCTTAATTCTAGAAGTATAAACCGAATATCTTTTATCTTCGTGCTTCACTGGTTTATATGCTTTGCGTATCATCGTATACGTGTGTAAATTTCTTACTTTTAAAATGTAAAAATACGGGGTGTCACAGTGACACAATTGATTTGCATCGTTGGATCACCCTACGAATTCCACTCCTCCGTATAAAGATAAAAAGATCCAACGATCAAGACTTTGTATCTTTCTTTTTGTGTTTAATTTTGTGTCCAAAATAGCAGCCCTATGAATAAATGACTAACCTATCCAAATTAAAAATATGTTGAGAAAATATTGGAAAGAAGAAAAGCGAATAAAGAGGGTGCAGCTTGGCATATTATTAGGGCCACAAATTGCTCGTTCTTGGGATTTATAATTCTAAAATTAAATTAAAGTATATAACTAAATATTTTCCCGTGTTACAATTGGCATGCAATTGTGCACAATAGACGGAAGGTAACAAGAAACTTAAAAATGGGGAACATTAATTAATCTTCATTATTATTTGCTAAAATACGTTTATAATCTGATGATTATTCTTGAGTCCACAAAATTCGTGTTAATGTTACATTACTTATATCTGAAATGGGTATTTTGTCTCTTTAGAATACTTTCCAAACTTAACCCTTAAATTTTCATTTGTCGTGTTAGTGTGACTCATTTTGAATGCATATTAATTATCGATTTATCATTGTTCCGTGAACTTTAGATGGGAAACACTAATACTAAAGTAGTTAAACTCCATTAAAATACATTTATAGCGCATGCATTGATACTTAAATGATTGAAGTGTACTTTATAGTTGCCTTGTGAAGAATGTGTTACTATTTGATATACTGTGTTGATACAGTCTTGTAATAAAAAGGTGATTTTATTGATATTGATATGTATATAAGAGAAAGAAACATGAATTGATCGACTTGAAAAAGACTCTTTACACACCAATCTATTTATAATACAATATTTGAGTTGTTATCTACTTGTCTTATTTCATTACCTCTTACGGCCTGAACAAGCGCAAGGAATATATAAGCAAAGAGACAACTGCTTATATCCTTTATTACCCCCCTCTAACAAACGTTAGGGTTTACTGAGAAAATTCTTTCTTTTGGATGCTCTTCAATTAGTTAGTTCTAAGACAAGGGGTTCAATTATCTTCTTCTTCTTGAGTAACTTCATTTTTATATTCTCAATTTTGGGCTTTTCTTTCACTACTAGAACAACAACATATAGCCATGCCCAAATTCCGACGATCGCCAACGGCTAGCAACAACCCGTTGTTTTCATGGTAAATTTTTTTATTTTAATAAACTAACCATCTAAACCCGTTGAGAGCCATTGCTATAATGACTTTTTGCAGTCGTTGATAGCCGTTGCAAATTGCCTATATGCGTTTCCTGCAACCTGCGAGCAATTCACTTCATCTTCTCCCTCTAAAATCGTAAAAAAACCAAATCCTCCTCCTAACCAAACGCTGCTAGCCCTCCAATCCACCATCGGCGCCACCACGATGTACATACTGCCTCCGTCCACCCCCCAATCCTCTTAAAATCAGGTTTTCATTAAATCTAGTTAGTTTAGGTTTTCTAATTTAGGCCTAATTATGTATTATAGTTGTTCGTAATAGCTAGTGAAAGTTTATTACATCATATAACGGGTAACTTACTATTATTATCATTAAAATTTTAAATTATTACAAATAGTTAGGTATTCAAGTTCAATCAATAGTGTATGTTTTGAATGAGTTTGTTAGGATATGATAAGCTTTGTAAACGATATAACTTACGCGAATACGAGTTATATATTATGTTAGAACTGATTATAGTTTTAGATAATTTATAGAAACATGATTTATATATTTATGCGAACACACAAATTGATTTGGTGTATAATAAGTTTTGAATGATTTTGGATGATTTTGTTAGGTTTGATCATAGTTATAATTCCTTAAATAATATAATTTAATTAATATATAAACAAATTATATATTTCTTTTTGTATATAATGTAGTATATAAGCATACATGAGTTATATATTATGCGAAATAGTAAAAATCGTATAATTTAGTATATATGTAATAAAATAGTAAAATATAAACAATTAATGCATAATGTACTTTATTTTTTAATTTAATATAAAAAAATATTAAATCCCTGAGATATTATTTGGTCATGTCTAACAAGTGTTGTATATGATTGTCATACGAATATTCGGTTTTATTACAACACGGGCATCCCCATTCATCTAACACAACATTTATCGGATTTGTACCTGTATTGGACAATTTACAACATTTATCGGTTGACAAAATTTTGATGACATTTTATTTTAATTTCTTATATATAGGCATTTATGTATAATACAAGGAAAACGGAGAAGTGCTACCGAAATTTTTGGGAAATCCTTTAAAATGATACGATTTAAGGAATGTAATTACTATTGTGTTTGTAATGGTAACTAGGATGACCGATCATCAGAATGGGCATAAAAATGTCAATGCACCCTTAATCGCTTATTTAAAATCAAGTTTGGTCCAACACTGTGTGTCACATGCTATAATTTTTTTATAATACGATTTAGTACATAAAAAATATTTATATAATTTTGTGTATAAACAAACATGGATTATTATATATTTTGTAAAATTGTGAAAATCTAATATAATTTATATATTTACTAAAGCAGTAAAATATAAACAAAATATAAAATGAATGATTAATAAATCTTTTTCTATTTATCGTTGGTTTTAAAATAGGAAACATAGCCATTTATTTTATTGATCGGAGCTGGATGTATCAAAGAAGGGAAATAGGAGGCTCAGTTAGTAACCATTTTCTTAACTGGATACATGTTGTTTGAATTTGCTTTAAGTAATATTGAAAACGACATAAAAATTCGTTGTCCATGTAGTAGGTGTAAATTGTTAAAGCTTTTAATACCGGATATGGTTAGAGTTTCATTTGCTTTAATATGGTTTTGTACCCAATAATTTGGTGTAGGATCATCATGGAGAAATTATAACTCCTGATCAAAAACAGTCAGTAGAGGTCATTGGTGATGAAGTTAGCACAATGAATCTCATCGAACATATAGTTAAAGATGCAACACGACCAATGTTCCCTACTGTTGAAATTCATAACAATGATGTTAACATCGAACATGAATCGATTGTTGGAGTGAATAATATATATGATTTATTGGATACTGCTAAGAAACCCCTTCGGAATGGAAGTACAAGAAACACTTAATTGTTGGTAACTGCAGAGTATATTATAGTGAATCAAAATACAACCTCATAGAAGCTGGATTTATGGTTGTTGTACAAGTTACTAAACACCATATGTCATCCGATAATTTAATATGCGAAAATTATTATGAAGTGAAAAAATTTATGTCATCTTTCGGTTTGCTATGTCAAAAAATAGATACAAGTATAAATGGTTGCATGCTATTTTGGAAAGAATATTTCAATCTTAGGACATTTAAAATATGTAATCCGAAAAGATACAAACCAAGAAAAATTAGTTCCATACAAGCGTATGCATTATTAACCTATCACTCCTAGATTTCAAACCAACTAAACACCATTATTTAATAATACACATGTAAATTAATAATAATGCAATATGTTATGTTTATATTTGCAATATTTGTGAATCACAAAATCCAAGCAGCAATTTAAGCATTTTGCTACTTGGTTTTCAAACTATGTTTGTGATCCTACAAATCATGTGGTCAATGAAGAACTAAAACATCTAGCACTGGGACCGAAAATGAAAGTTAAAACATATCCAATATTTTTCATTGATGGATATAAATTCAACATCAAAAAATACGATGTTGAAAAATTAACAAACAGTACTGGTGTATTTATTTGAGGCAGTGATGATCCTAATAATCATATAAATAATTTTATGGCGTGTTAACCCAGTTTTTGCAATTGACATATTTTACAAGATCCACAGAGAAAGTTTTTTTGTTCAAGTGCAACTAATTCAGCAATACTCCAAGTTTTGGTATTAACGTTCATCCAAATTATAATCTTATATAAATAAAATATACCTTACGTTATCAAAAGTACGATTCTTTTGTATTAGCCAAACAAGCCCTACATGTTTATTACATCCCCTTATTTATCTCTAAAAAGAGATAAAGCATATTTTTCTGCAGTTTTTAAAACTAAGGCAAGATTCACATTCGATGGAAATAATATTCCAAATGAACAAGCCTATCAAGCAGATATCTTGGAAAATGTTGAAATAACAATTACAGACGATTAAACTGATTTTAGATCTTTAAATGACGAGGAAAATGTATTAGTCGAAGCATTTGATAATGTAGAGGAAAACGATATATAATGCAAAATTGAGTTTCAAACAGAAAAAATTGAGGATTGAGTAATTTTGGCTAATATTCATGTTGCATTTTCTCTGATTAATACAAGTTTTAAACATCTTTTATATCATTATATTGCATTTATCCAAGTTATACCATTTTAAATATGCATACAATACACACAACACAGACACTCAGTCACAAACAAGTTTAAACCTGTAACGACCCGACTTCCCCGTAAAGAAAAGCCCAGATTGCTTTGAGGACAAGATGAATTAGAACACAAATAGAAGAACATTTCATTGCTTATTACAACAATTCCATCAGAATACAAGAAAATAACAGAGTATGAATGAATAACATACATTTGATAAATATCAGAGATTTAAATTACATTTAAATACATAGTAGCTGAAAACAATACAAAAACACAACTGAAAGTAATACACGGATACAGAGCTTTCCGATTATCGCTTCACCTGTAAATCAGGATCCCGTGAATATAAATCTGCAAAACCAAAACTACTAGCTGCCCATGTGGAAAATATAGGTACCCAGAGTTTATGTTAAAACAATAAACTCCAGGTCAGTCATGTGATTGGTGTGAGAACTAAAACAGTTATTTAAAACTTTACTTTAAAATATAGTATATCAAGGGACCATGCCATATAACACGGAACGGGTTTCCTCCCAAGAATACTAGTGCATAGAATAAACAACGCAATGCTTTTTGGAAAAATGAAGCTATTATAAGACCCAGGTCTCATCACACAATGCAAAGTAAGCCGGAGGATAGGGTTTTCCCTTATAATAACCAAACATGCTTGGTACTTTTAAAACAAATCATTTTGATACTATTATAAATGTATAGTGTGTAAAACAACTTCAAAAATAAATGTATCAATTATAAACGGCATGGGTACCATATATCATGTCGCCTATACTAGGCTCTACAATCAAAACCGAAATGTCATGTATTGGAAATTGGATTTCCGTCATGAGTCGAGGCAAGGGATGTACTCCTTGCCGGCTTCGAGACACTCTAGCAAATGCCTCAAGATCTCCCGCAGTAGACCCTTGGATCCTCCAAGGCTGGTCCTCCCTTACATTTGAGGATTAGTATTCCTGAACACACGTTTCCCGGTCCTATAGGACCTATATCCATCGGCTCCCGCAGTAGCCGATATACCGGAGGCGCCTCCCGTTCCAACAACCAAAAAGGTAAAAATAATATCAATGTTTGAGATTGCAAAACCCCGACACTGCCCATAGCTAGAAAGAAACGCCATGTCCTTCTTGGGTCCCTTATCCCCTTTTGGACTCATACCGAGGTGTGAGGCCTGCGAGTTAATGCTATACACAAAGCTATACTATATTAAAGTCGTGCTTTGATCATCAACCGTAAGACTTTGCTTTTCAACAGAAGCCTTGATCATTTTCATCTCAGCATGACATATAGGCTATTCACGCCATGCGACTGATGTCTATTGATATATAACCTCTGAGCTCGTACGTCTCAGAGAATGGCGTTAAGCAAGAGAATAAATTCTCCGCTGCAAAACAGATATATATATTTAATAGAGATCAATCAACACAGAATAAAATCCAATGTCATACATACATCCATTTACAAGTTCGTTTTGGGTCTGAACGAAACCGGAGGCACCTTATTCCTCGTCCCGTATGTCCAATACAGGAGAGAGGTCCTCGCATATCCTGTCGATCTCCAAGTACGTTTGGACAATCACCACTAATTACCTCGTCTTGGGTGTACAGCCCAATCAAGACATCAGTAATCATCCAAACGATGTGAAGACCTCCAGTCTTCAACCACTGTCTTCATTGTCGACTTATCGTCGAATCAGTTATTTAGAATAGGTATAAACCCTTCATTTCCGAATACTCACGTATATAATAGACAAGTGCTATAAAAATACAACATACGCCTCATTCCAATTCAGAATATTCATTTATTTAAATATTCACATCCTTAGGAATTTGTTCCCATTAATTTTATCAAAGATAAATTCTTTAAAATTTATTCTTTAATCTTCATTTGGATATCATTCAAACCATATTAAGGTTTTCCAAAATAGTCGGGATTAACGCACCTTACCGAAGTAATCATTTATTTAATTTCCCAATCCCAATCTATTCATCCCTTGAAGCAAAACTGGTATTACTCCATAACTAACACCATGGTGTTATCGGTAAAATTAATTACCATTTCCCATTCAAATCCAGTTAAAGATTTAACTATCGCTAGGAGCAAAACTGGTGGTACTCCATTCTTGATCATTTACCAAATTTGATAATTTAAATTATCAATTCACATTTCAATCTAATTAAAGATTCATTAAAACTCCACTTAGTTTCAATCTCTCCAAAAATCAATATTAATGATTATTTAACTTTGGAAACACAAACATGTCGCATCGACAATCTACACCGTACTATTGATTTCTGCGATATATAACCTCTAAGCTCGTACGCCTTAGAGAAGGGTGTTAAGAAAGAGAATAAATTCTCCACCACCAAATAGATATATATTTAACAGAGATCAACCATACAGTTCAAAATACAATGACAAACATGTATTCCTGCCTTTAACTGGGTTAAAGAACTAATGTCCTTTAAAACACAGTTCACGATAAACTCAAATCATATTCCATTAATTGTGGAATTGTAGTGACCCAAAAATCCGGTCCAATTTGAGCTGACCAAATAACACAAGTCCAACCCCAATTACACTGGAAAATCAGAATACTAATAGAAAGAAATTAGAGGGTGAGGAAAGATAAGATAGAAACTTAGAATAGAAGAAGAACACAACATCAAAGTAACACGAACCTCGCAGCGGAACTAATAACATATAATATATAACATAACTTGAAATATACATGTGTACTTGAATATACATCATTATCAAAGTACAACACTTACAACACAGCGGAAATAACTATAGCTATATAATCCTGAAGCCTCTTGCACTAAGCTCTTCCAGTATATCTGTAAATCCTGACTACTTGACTGCCCGTATAAAATTGGGCACCCAAGAGTTTAGGGAAAACAACAAAATAAACTCTAGGTCAGTCAATGAGACTGGTATGAGTAAAACAGTTTAAAACAGTTTGAACAAGTAAACAATATCTCATAAGACCATGTCGTATAACGGAACGGGTTTTTCCCTTATCAGAATCCAAATTATCTTTATATCAAAAACCCTTTGATATTATAATAATGTCTATCAACCACAACTATAATAATCATCTAGCAGAAACGCTTTCATCTCACGTTCTACATACATAGCATACAATCAAAACCGCAAGCACGTATTGGGTAATGGATTTCCAACTATGACAAGGTATGGAACCACCTTTCGCTAGTGTACCTCTAGAGAGGAATACACTGGGTTCAACAAGAACATCTTGCAACCTGGCCACACATGACCGACCACTCATTTCGCTTGAGTGTATCTAATGTATATCACCAACGGTTGGGATCAGCAATCATTTCCCGAATGGGACAGCATCAACAATAGATTTTTAGAAATAAATGAAACTCTAGATCAGGTCATTATACACCCTACTTCGGAGCGACTGACTTAGCCATGCTGCCTGCCCGATTTCTGTCATTTACCGGTTGATGAGGCTTGAGGTTACGCTTCATCATCACATTAGATTCACTTCGAATGCCACATTGTCAGATCCATCGAAAATCACTAATTGACGTCTATAATAGTACATTATGTGTTAGCTAAAGAAGTTTCCTTCTCCACTTCCACTCTTGGTACGGTTGAAGAAATCAATGTACGTGACCTTTCTGGAAATACTCTGTCAGACATTCATCCATACAAGTCATCCAAGAACAGGACGAACCAAAGGCACTATTCAATACATCCATCTTAGGCATTGTTATCTAAGATTTATACAACAACACATGCATTTTGCTCTGTCTTCAATTATCTTTGGCATATATGATTCGCAACGCTTATGCCAATACAGAGTGGTTCTTTGGATAATAATCCAATCGGTCTCTCCATTTTAACAACGTTAAAATGGTCAAAACTTCAATAGACTGTGATTTAACTATCAAAGAAAAATACGTGTGTAAACAACGATATTACTTCCAGATGGAAATTCTATCAATCAATCATCAATCAAATATATATAACTAAATATATATATATATATATATATACATATTTTCCTTATTTCAATATTTGATTACGTTTCTGAATCTATTTGGAAAACATTTCCAAATCTTCTTTGCTTGGATTTAAACAAATGTTTAAACCAACATCGTGACAACAACTCAAACCACTATACTTATTTACTAAAATCACTTAATCACTTTCACTCTCGAACCTTACCCATTTCTAAATTAAAACGAAGTCAATCAAGTTGGGGTATAACTACCTCTCAGACCATAACTGAACAACATTTCAAATTTCGATAACTCCTCCCTTCGAATAACTATATTTGATAATCTCTCTTACGAATAACTAGATTCGAAAATCTTTCTTTGAATAAACTAAATTCGATTAACTATTTTTACATAACTCCTTACTTAACTCCTTTCGAATAACTAATTCGATAACTCTTTTCGATTAAACTATAATCGATAACTCCTTTCGAATAACAAATTCGATAACTCCTTTCGATTAAACTATAATCGATAACTCCTTTCGGATAACTAATTCGATAACACCTTTGTGTTTAACTCTATGCGAATAACTAATTCGAATAACTCTTATTTATTTAACTCTATTCGGATAAACTAAATTCGATTAACTCCATTTGAATAACTCTAGTTCGATTTAACTCTATTCAATAACTCTAGTTCGATTTAACTCTATTCAATAACTCTAGTTCGATTTAACTCTATCGATTTACTCTAACTGGTTAACTCTATCTAACCAACTCGACTCGACTAACCCCTTTCGAATAACATATTCGATTTACTAACTTTCTAATACCATGTTCGATTTAACTCCTTCGAATACGATATTCGATTTAACTCCTTTCGAATACCATATTCGATTTAACTCCTTTATTTGCTTTATAAAGATTTCCTTTTTAACAACGTTATTCATTTTTAAAGATTTACTTTTAGTAACGGTTCTCCACTTTAAAATGATTTCTTTCTTATAACAGTTTCCTTTTTTATAACGTTTTCCCTTTTATAATGTCCTATTCAGTTATAAATAAATTTTCCCTTATAACTCTATTTCTTTTCTAAATATTTCCTATCAATTCTATTTGTAAATGATTTACAAATATTTCCTTTTTATTCGTTTTACCAATATTTCCCTTTATATTTGTTTTTACAAATATATTTCCTATCAATTTTATTTGTAAATGATTTACAAATCTTTCCTTTTCTATTATTCTATTTGCAAATGGTTTGCAAATATTTCCTTTTCAAATCTATTCTTTGATTTTATAATTTCCCTTTTCTAAATATCTCTTATTTACAAATATTCCAATTTATAAATATTTCTTATTTATAAATATTCCATTTATAAATATTTTATTTTCAAATATCCCCTTATCAACATTTCGGTATGTTATGGTATTCAACATATCAAATCACGATGATCAGTATCGTCCAAACACATATAATCGACAACAGATTATATATCACATCATATATCACAATATACGAAAAACAGTAAAATAAAGGTTGAGGAACCCAGTTGGGTCCCTCCAACTTGTCTCCCTGCATCCACAGATGTTATACAATATAAAATCAACATCACTTTCAGTTCCATATGATATATTATGTTAAACAGAATCAATATAGAAATTCAACTAACTGACTAGCAGTTCAATCAAACAGTCAACACATAGTCAATCAATCAATATTTAACAGTTCTAAAAATATAATATGAAATTATAAACTATTCAGATTTAGTGAGATTTACTCACATTGGCAGTTAATCGTTAAAGAACGATAAATTGTTATTTGATTTGAATTAAAACAGTTTATTTCGCCATACATTCAAACGAGCTCCAATGGACTTCCAGTCAGTTCCAGCGCGTAGTGTCCGTTCATACGATCCCAACGGATCTGACCTTCGAAAATATGACCACGTATGCGAGAGATATAAAGTTTACAAGCTTATATACTAATTGATATAAAATTAAACTTGGTTTTAATTACTTTGGGCCTCACCACAATTTACCTTGGCCCAACTTCCCTCAAACAGACCCGTACCCGCCCATGACTTCTTCTTCCCCAATGAAATACCGCAACTCCAGTAACATATTTCCACGGCCGTTTCTTGCTCCCACCGATCATTCATTTCTCAATGAAAACAAACATCACCACCATCATTTGCTTGCTCTTCCTCCCCTCTCCTTGCTCCTCACAAAAACTGTGAGCTCGCACCTCTCGTATGGAACCTGACTCCAGCCCTCCCCCGTTCGCCATAGTGAATGGTTCGATATCAATTCGCACGGAAACCCACAAAAATATCACACGACACTCCAATTCACCTGCTGAGATCGAAAACCATACTCAAACCTTATATCGATTCTCAAATCAATAGAGAATCACAACCCTAGCCTAATTTAAACGCACTGTATATATTCCCACCAACATAAAACTTCACCGAACCCTTCAAGAGCTATATAAGGTCAAAGAGCATCGAATATGGATCACAAGCATATGAAGTTTGAATTTTATTGATTTATGGTTGATTTGTTTTGATTTTCCAAGAGAGGATGTTTTCTACTGTAAAATGAGGAAATGAGAGCGACGAAATTTCTGTTGACTTAACTAAGGAATTAGGTTTAGAAATGTTTTGAAGGGGGTATTTATAGAAGGTATAAATATCTAGATATTTATTTAGATATTTTTATTTATCTTTTTATATGCGTTTTCGCCTTCTAAAAATTCGTGTGCTCACACTCGATATCCAAAAATCATGAAAATTGGCATACGACTACAGTTCGACATTACGGTCCCAACAAAACTAGTTTCGTCGAATTCCGACTCTGTTTGCTCACACAGCGTATTTTTAACCGTCGAAATACTGATTGTTTTTCACTCTAAAAATCCGTACGATCACACAGTGACTCTAAAAATCACCAAACTTGGGATCTAACAATAATTTGTTGTTGCGGATCCAACAAAATTAGTTTCATCGAATTCCGAAGTCGTTTGCAAAAGTGGCTATTTTTAAAGCTATAAATAGTCTATTTAAATATATAAATATATTTAAATATGATTAAATTAAATATAAGTAAATATATATTATCGTATATATTCACAATGGAATACCGTACAGCTCCAGAATAAATGTATACTCGATATTCCAAGTCTTGGTTGAATTGATATTCAATTTTTATACTAAAATTCCTTTTATAACGTAAATAAAGCGTTACGAATTATAAAGGAATTCCATAGCGACTTTTCTGAAATTTGATTTGGACGTAAATCAAATTCTACACGACGAAATCCCTTTTTTCTCTTCCGCTAGAAAGATATACTCCACCAGCTCCACACATTTCTTGTTTCACAGAAATCCGGCTTAAAAAGAATCCTGTACATTCAGTTGAAGTTCAAATCGCCAATTTACGAACTACAGCACCATTTCAAGCTCGTTTATAATTATATTATAAACTATACATTCAACTATCGACGATTGAATATATTCGTTACTATAATTCAACTTCAAACTGAATTATATAATTCGAATTTGCCTAATTCACACATATCGCCATTTCAGCCAATTCTGATCATTTCAGAATTAAATATATTATTTAATTATTATTTTAATTAAATATTCATCATTATTTAATTCCACGACCATTAAATTCACTATATCACTATTTATATAATTAAACAAATTAATTATAATACCTCTGCAAATGCGGGTCATTACATTCTTCCCCACTTAAAATAATTTCGTCCTCGAAATCGCTAAGGTTGAGAATGACCCTATCGACTGGTTAGAACATATTTGTTCACTTCTTAACTTCAGTTTCAACTGAACCAATTTAATTTCAATTAAATTATTAGTTAATTTTTATCAACAAAAATTTTCAAAAATCCTGAAAATTTTCTAATGCCTTAACTTTTCGAAAAATTTCGCCAGCACCTCCTTTGTACTGGTCAATAGGTCAAACTCCAACTCACCTCTCTGGGCCATCTCCAACCCAAAAGAAGATCAAACAACTAAGCGGCTTGCCAATTCAGCTCATCAATCTTATATCCAATAGAAATATAAACTTGTACCTTTTTGTCGGCATATCATTATATCCTTTCCACCTGTTATCAATTCAGCGGATACAAGGGTCATCCCAATCAAATTCCAATCTGCTTTTATCCATAACACAACCATTTGCTTATATCCGAGCCAAATATCATTTCAACTCGAGTTTCTTATCGATTCCTAACTCTTAACTTGATTGTCACATTACACTTCAAATTTGAATCTCACAATCCAATTTGTCTTGATGTCATTCTAATTCAATCTCAGTTACCACTTTACTGGCTTTACTTTAATTCAATTTTGCTTTCACAAATTTCTGTTAAATTTGTTTTTAATTCAAACAGTCTTTCCCTGGGAATTTTCAAACAGTTTACTCTTTTCAAAAAATCAAATTTTCCTTTTGAACATGTCACTGAGCCCTTAATTAATATTACATTAGTTAAATCACTTATCTATTTCTTTATCAATATTTGTTAACCAAATATTTTCAATAACCATATTGGCCTTTTACGTTATTTGGAAGACATTTCCAAATATCGCCTTCCTTTATTTTCTGAACTTTAGAAAATATATGCTATTTATAATTGGAAAAAATTCCAATTACTTATCTCTTTTCCGATCTCGTTTATTTCTATACTTAGAAATATTCTTTATTATATTTCCAAGCTTACACTTATTTGGTAAAAACGAATGTTGTGTAAAACATCGTTACGATAACCCAAATACTATATTCAACTAACTCTTATCCAACATTGATCTTCGAGCCTGAAATCTTACTATTTATTTGTTAATAATGAAATCAATCAAGTTGGGGTATAACTACCTCTCAGACCTTGACTGAATAACATTTATAACGTCAAAACAGATATGACCACTTACTCGAATAATCAATACCATACAACTACTTATTCACCTTTAAACACGTATACGCTTCCTCTTTCTATTCTTACTAGATTTTATTCTTAGTCTTCCTTTTTGATTTTTCTATTCTATTTCTAAGTTCGTTTCCTTATTGACTTCTATATATATCGATACGTTGATTTCTAACTATCAAATTATCTTAAAAATATTCTAACTCCTTGAATTCCAGGGAAAATTCGCCATAACCTCCTTTGTACCAGGAGCATCGGGATATTTCAAATAGCCTCCCATGGCCCTCAAAAATCCAAAAGAAAAAGAAAAAGCTAAGCGGTTAGCAGATACGGCGCATAAAATCTCATATATGAATTAAATACATACCTTTTCGTCGAGCATTCTATTTAAATACCTTCATACCTTATCCATACTTATCTCATGTATATTTATACCTGCCCAATCTATTTTAACTATACCTGATCGTTTTAACTCAATTCGTTAATTAATTTGTTAATTAACTCTTTAGTCTATTTCAATTTTATATTTGAACACGACATGTTCAAATATATTTTAACTTGCTTATTAACTAATTTGAATCCAAATTTCAAATTTAAGTTCTATATTCGATTTCAAATATCCATTTACAAGTCCAATTCACCTTTCAAAGTTCAACTTCAAATTCAAAACTCGATTAACTAATTCCTCTTCGACATAGTTAATTCTATTCAATTTCTATTCAAATTTTATATCACTTATATTATTCAAATCTATATATCAAATTCTATATTATAAATCCCATTTTGAAATTCAACACAACTTGTCTTTCCCAAAACAAATTCAAAACAGTATCTCTGGTAGTAATTCATCACTTACAACTCAAAAATGAATACTGATGATGTACCTGTCATCATCGGAATCTATTTTCCAGCGATCGAAGTGAGTTCAATACTATAAAACCATTTCTAAACATTTCCACTTTGAAATTCATTTCAAAATATAATTTACACTGCTTGTAAAACAATTTAAAATCTCCCAGGATCTTAAATTTTCCTTATTTTAAATCCAAATCCATTTACAAACACTTATCCAATTCTCTAGAGTTTTAACTTCAATTCTGATATAAATTTCAGATTTAACTCATCTGATTTCACGTATTACACTAATATGAATTCTGATTGGTTATTTACATAACCATTTAATTTATAATCTTACTTGATTATAATAACAACCAATATATCCAATATATATCAAAATATACTTTGGGTAAAACTATTTTCATTTACCCTCTTTTCAAAACATACCATGACGGTTCATCGTATTCGAGTGTTTACAAAATCCCTACCGATATAGTGGATCAAACTGATCGACCAGAACTCATAAACGACTCAATCAATAAATCTCCATAACATAAAACAAATTTTTGTATCATCTACAAATACATTCACTCGTATATATACACTCAAACTCAATCTAGGGTATTACTAACCCCATCTCTACTGAGTCACGCCACAGAGCCAAGTTAATCAATTAACCTTCTGCTCTGATACCAACTGTAGTGACCCAAAAATCCGGTCCAATTTGAGATGACCAAATAACACAAGTCCAACCCCAATTACACTGGAAAATCAGAACACTAATAGAAAGAAATTAGAGGGTGAGGAAAGATAAGATAGAAACTTAGAATAGAATAAGAAGAAGAACACAACATCAGAGTAACACGAACCTCACAGCGGAACGAATAACTTATAATATATAACATAACTTGAAATATACATCTGTAGTTGAATATACATCATTATCAAAGTACAACACTTACAACTCAGCGGAAAAAACTATAGCTATATAATCCTGAAGCCTCCTGCTTCAAGCTCTTCCAATATATCTGTAAATCCTGACTACTTGACTGCCCGTACAAAATTGGGCACCCAAGAGTTTAGGGAAAACAACAAAATAAACTCCGTGTCAGTCATGGGACTGGTATGACTAAAACAGTTTAAAACAGTTTGAACAAGTAAACGATATCTCATAAGACCACGCCGTATAATGGAACGGGTTTTTCCCTTATGAGAATCCAAATTATCTTTATATCAAAAACCCTTTGATATTATTATAACGTCTAACAACCACAACTATAATAATCATCTAGAAGAAACGCTTTCATCTCACGTTCTACATACATAATATAAAATCAAAACCGCAAGCATGTATTGGGTAATGGATTTCCAACTATGACAAGGTATGGAACCAGCTTTCTCTAGTGTACCTCTAGAGAGGAATACAATGGGTTCAACAAGAACATCTTGCAACCCGGCCACACATGACCGACCACTCATTTCGCTTGAGTGTATCGAATGTATATCACCAACGGTTGGGATAAGCAACCGTTTCTCGAATGGGACAGCATCAACAATAGATTTTTAGAAATAAATGAAACTCTAGATTAGGTGATTATACACCCTACTTCAGAGTGACCGACTTAGCCATGCTACCTGCCCGATTTCTGTCATTTACCGGTTGATGAGGCTTGAGGTTACGCTTCATCATCACATCAGATTCACTTCGAATGCCACATTGTCAGATCCATCGAAAATCACTAATTCACGTCTACAACAGTACATTATGTATTAGCTAAAGAAGTTTCCTTCTCCGCTTCCACTCTTGGTACGGTTAAAGAAATCAATGTATGTGACCTTTCTGGAAATACTCTGTTAGACATTCATCCATACAAGTCATCCAGGAATAGGATGAACTGAAGGCACTATTCAATACATCCATCTTAGGCACTGTTATCTAAGATTTATTCAACAGCCCTTGCATGTTACTCCGTCTTCAATTATCTTTAGCATATATGATTCGCAACGCTTATGCCAATACAGAGTGGTTCTTTGGACAATAATCCAACCGATCTCTCCATATAAACAACGTTAAAATGGTTAAAACTTCGATAGACTGTGATTTAACTATCAAAGAAAAATACGTGTGCAAAAAACGATATTATTTCCAGATGGAAATTCTATCAATCAATCATCAATCATATATATATCTAAATATATATATATATACACACACATATTTTTCCTTATTTCAATATTTGATTACGTTTCTGAATCTATTTGGAAAACATTTCCAAATCTTCTTTTCTTGGATTTAAACAGATGTTTAAATCATCATCGCGACAACAACTCAAACCACTATACTTATTTACTAAAATCACTTAACCACTTTCACTATCGAACCTTACCCATTTATAAATTAAAACGAAGTCAATCAAGTTGGGGTATAACTACCTCTCAGACCTTAACTGAACAACATTTCAAATCTCAAAATAGGGTAAGTTCATCTTTTAACCCTTTAACACTTCCTTACGTAACTCTCGTTCGAATAAATCTCTATTCGATAACTCCTCCCTTCGAATAACTATATTTGATAATCTCTCTTACGAATAACTAGATTCGAAAACCTTTCTTCGAATAAACTAAATTTGATTAACTCTATTTATTTAACCCTAATCGATTAAATCTTTTTACTTAACTCCTTACTTAACTCCTTCCGAATAACTAATTCGATAACTCCTTTCGATTAAACTATAATCGATAACTCCTTTCGAATAACAAATTCGATAACTCCTTTCGATTAAACTATAATCGATAACTCCTTTCGGATAACTAATTCGATAACTCCTTTGTGTTTAACTCTATTCGAATAACTAATTCGAATAACTCTTATTTATTTAACTCTATTCGAATAAACTAAATTCGATTAACTCCATTTGAAAAACTCTAGTTCGATTTAACTCTATTCAATAACTCTAGTTTGATTTAACTCTATTCAATAACTCTAGTTCGATTTAACTCTATCGATTTACTCTAACTGGTTAACTCTATCTAACCAACTCGACTCGACTAACCCCTTTCGAATAACATATTCGATTTACTAACTTTCGAATACCATGTTCGATTTAACTCCTTCAAATACCATATTCGATTTAACTCCTTTCGAATAACATATTCGATTTAACTCCTTCATTCGCTTTATAAAGATTTCCTTTTTAACAATGTTTATTCATTTTTAAAGATTTACTTTTAGTAACGGTTCTCCACTTTAAAATGATTTCTTTCTTATAACAGTTTCCTTTTTATAACATTTTCCTTTTATAACGTCCTATTCCGTTATAAATAAATTCCCCTTTTAACTCTATTTATTTTCTAAATATTTCCTATCAGTTCTATTTGTAAATAATTTACAAATATTTCCTTTTTATTCGTTTTACCAATATTTCCCTTTATATTTGTTTTTACAAATATATTTCCTATCAATTCTATTTGTAAATGATTTACAAATCTTTCCTTTTCTATTATTCTATTTGCAAATGGTTTGCAAATATTTCCTTCTCAAATCTATTCTTTGATTTTATAATTTCCTTTTCTAAATATCTCTTATTTATAAACATTCCAATTTATAAGTATTTCTTATTTATAAATATTCCATTTATAAATATTTTATTTTCAAATATCACTTTGAAAATATTCCCTTATCAACATTTAGGTATGTTATGGTATTCAACATATCAAATCACAATGATCAGTATCGTCCAAACACATATAATCTACCACAGATTATATATCACATCATATATCACAATATGTGAAAAACAGTAAAATAAATGTTGAGGAACCCACTTGGGTCCCTCCAACCTGTCTCCCTGCATCCACAGATGTTATACAATATAAAATCAACATCACTTTCAGTTCCATATGACATATTTTGTTAAACAGAATCAATATAGAAATTCAACTAACTGACTAGCAGTTCAATCAAACAGTCAACACACAGTCAATCAGTCAATATTTAATAGTTCTAAAAATACAATATGAAATTATAAACTGTTCAGAGTTAGTGAGATTTACTCACATTGGTAGTTCATCGTTAAAGAACGATAAATTGTTATTTGATTTGAATCAAACAGTTTATTTCGCCATACATTCAAACGAGCTCCAATGGACTTCCAGTCAGTTCCAGCACGTAGTGTCCGTTCATACTATCCCAACTGATCTGAACGTTCGAAAATCTGACCACGTATGTGAGAGATATAAAGTTTACAAGCTTATATACTAATTGAAATAAAATTAAACTTGGTTTTAATTACTTTGGGCCTCACCACAATTTACCTTGGCCCAACTTCCCTCTAACAGACCCGTACCCGCCCATGACTCCTTCTTCCCCAATGAAATACCGCAACTCCAGCAACATATTTCCACGGCCATTTCTTGCTCCCACCGATCGTTCATTTCAAACAAACATCACCACCATCATTTGCTTTCTCTTCCTCCCCTCTCCTTGCTCCTTACAAAAACTGTGGGCTCGCACCTCTCATACGGAACCTGACTCCAGCCCTCCCCCGTTCACCACAGTGAATGGTTCGACATCAATTCGCACGGAAACCCACAAAAATATCACACGACACTCCAATTCACCTGCTGAGATCGAAAACCATACTCAAACCTTATATCGATTCTCAAATCAATCGAGAATCACAACCCTAGCCTAATTTACACGCACTGTATATATTCCCAACGACACAAAAACTTCACTGAACCCTTCAAGATCTATATCAGGTCGAAGAGTATCGAATATGGATCACAAGCATACGAAGTTTGAATTTTATTGATTTATGGTTTATTTGTTTTGATTTTCCAAGAGAGGATGTTATCTACTGCAGAATGAGGAAATGAGAGCGGCGGAATTTCTGTTGACCTAACTTGGGAATTAGGTTTAGGAATGTTTTGAAGGGGGTATTTATAGAAGGTATAAATATCTAGATATTTATTTAGATATTTTTATTTATCTTTTTATATGCATTTTCGCCTTCTAAAAATTCGTGTGCTCACACACGATATCCAAAAATCATGAAAATTGGCATACAACTACAGTTCGACATTACGGTCCCAACGAAACTAGTTTCATTGAATTCCGTCTCTGTTTGCTCACACAGCATATTTTTAACCGTCGAAATACTGACTATTTTTGAGACGACCTGAACTTCCCCGTTAAGGAAAGCACGGATAGAATTGAGGACAAGACAAAATAGAACGCATACAGAAGAACATTTCATTGTAATTACAATAATTCCATCAGATACAAGAATATACAGAGTATAAATGAATAAATTACATTCGATAAATATCAGAGATTACAATAAATTACACAGCAGCGGAAAATAATACAAAAGCACAACTGAAAGTGATACACGGATACAGAGCTTTCCGAGCATCGTTCCAGCTGTTAATCAGGACCCTGTGAATATAAATCTGCAAAACCAAAACTACTAGCTGCCCGTGTCAAAATAAGGGCACCCAGAGTTTAGGTTAAAACAATAAACTCCAGGTCAGTCATGGGACTGGTGTGAGAACTAAAACAGTTATTAATCTTTATTTTTAAAGTTAGGTAAATCAAGGGACCACGCCGTATAACACGGAACGGGTTTCCTCCCAAGAATACCAGTGCATAAAACAAACAGCGCAATGCTAAATAAAGAAAAATGAAGCTGTTATAAGACCCAGGTCCCATCACACAATGCAACGCAAGCCGGAGGATAGGGTTTTTACCTTATAACAGCCAAATCATGCTTGATACGTTTAAAACACATTATTTTGATGTTACTATAAGTGTATAGTGTCAAAACAATTTCACATCATAAATATCAATCATAGGCGGCATTAATGACCCATACCACTATGTCGCCATACTAGGTTCTACAAATAAAACCGCACTATCACGTATTGGAAATTGGATTTCTGTCATGAGTCGAGGCAAGGGGCAAGCTCCTCTCCGCGTTCGAGACACTCTAGCAAATGCCTCAGGACCCCACTATGATCCTTTGGAACCTCCAAGGCCGGTCCTCTCTTACTTTTGAGGATTGGCAATTCCTGAACACACGTTTCCCGGTCCTTACAGACCTATATCCGAGGCGCCTCGTATCCAACAACCACACAGGTGAAAAGTATATAAATGTCAGGGCTGGTAGGTCACTGACACCACCATAGCTAGAAAGAAACGTCGTGCACTCCTTGGGTCCGTATCCCGTTTTTGACTCATACCGAGGTGTGAGGCTCGCGAATTCACGTTATACACAAAGCTACGCCACACAGGCCGTGCTTTGATCATCCACCACAAGACTTTGCTTTTCAACAGAAGCCCTGATCAATTGCCACTTACGCGTGCCACATTGGCAATTCACTCCATGCGACTGATGTCCATCGATATACAACCTCTGAGCTCGTATGTCTCAGAGAAGGGCGTTAAGCAAAAGAATAAATTCTCTGCCGCCAAACAGATGTATATTTAATAGAGATCAATCGACATAGAATAAAATCCAATGTCAGACACACAATCCATTTACAAGTTCGTTCTGGGTCTGAACGAAACCGGAGGCACTTTCCTCGCATATCCATCCATCTCTAAGTACGTCTGGACGATCACCAACTGATTCCCTCATCCTGGGTGTACAGCCCAATCAAGATCATCAGTAATCACCCAAACGATGTGAAGACTTCCGGTCTTCAACCACCGTCTTCATCTTCGACATCTCGTCGAATCGGTTATCCAGAATGGGTATAACCCGGCCTTTCTGAATAACCCACGTATATAATAAACAAATGTTACACAAACACAACAAACGCCTCATTCCAATTCAGAATATTCTTTTATTCACAAAATCACATTCTTAGGGAAAGGTTCCCATTAATTTTATCCAAGATAAATTCTTTTAAATTTATCCTATAATCTTCCTTTGGATATCATTTCAAACTAGTCGGGATTAATGAACCACACCGAAGTAATTATTTATTTTATTTCCCAATCCCAACCTATATATCCCATGGAGAAAACTGGTAATACTCCACATCTAACACCACGGTGTTATCGATAAAATTAATTACCATTTCACGTTCAAATCTAATTAAAGATTTAACTATCGTTTTGGAGCAAAACTGGTGGTACTCCATTCTCGATCACCTTTCAGACTTGATAATTTAAATTATCAATTCACATTTTTAATCTAATTAAAGATTCATTAAAACTCCACTTAGTTTTAATCTTCTCAAAAATCGATATCTTGCCTTTAACTGGGTTAAAGAACCAATGTCTTCTAAAACACGATTCATGATAAACCCAAATCACATTTGATATTAAATACCAGGCTCTGAATAGAAAATATATCGGCTTATATTCAATATCAAATTCTGAAACCAACATATATCGTATTGGAAATAACGATATAAAATATATCTTTCAAATTCCCATAACAATATCTGTATAGTCACGAAATCCAACATCGAAATATTCCGAAGATAATTTTGATTCAACTCCAGTCCAATCCACGTATTGGGAATATTGATTATTTTTTAAATCACTTTCAAATTCAATTTATTCATTTCACAAATAAATTGATTTTAATTCTAGTTCAAAACTAGTTTATTTCGATAAAAATCTATTTTTATCTTTTCAAATGTGGAATTCTCCAGCTCAATTCTTTCCAATCCATATATTATGATTTTACACAAATTATTAATATTTTTAATAATTTTATCAAGGCCCGTACAGTCGATTTCCATCAACGGCTATCGAACTGCACTTACAGCGACCTTTTTCAAATTTGATTTGGACATAATTCCAAATCCAACCGTTAGATTTCAAATTTCTAATATTCATTGGAAAGCTCTTTTCGATACGAACCCAGCGGTTCCGGTTTTAGGAGAATCCGACGGTCGGATCTCCCGCAATGTCCGTTTGAAATAAATGGTCGAAATTCACGAACTGCCGCGGCGCGGCGCGTTCTATTCAGGCCATTATATATATAATATATATATATTATATATATTTCGTCGATTTCCTTTTAAAACGTATTTTATAAATCGTTTTAAATTCGTTTCAAAAACAATTTCAACTTCAACTTCAATTTCAAATCGATTTGATTTCAATTCAATTCGAGTTCTTTTCAATTCAATTCAAATTCAAATTCGTTTCAATTCAATTTAAATTCTAATTCGTTTCAATTCAATTCAATTTGAATTTACCATCTATTTAATTCAATTCGAATCCATTTCAAATATTAGATTTTGAAATCACTTTTCCATATTCATTATAAAACGAATAAAATCGATATAAATATCGTTCGCGTCAAACTAACGCATCTCTGATCAACACGGCTTTATATTTTTCAAAAACTTCTTTATTCTATTCAACAAATGAATATTTATCCCATTCAACACATGAATCTATATCTCTTTCAACACACGACTAATCTCAACACATGAGTACTGTCAACACATCACTATTTTTGTTATGTAAAATATTTTATAAAACTATGGTATCTATCGTTTTGATTTTCCATTAGACTTCAACCGTAAGGTAGTTCTAATTTTGAATATGATAAAGATGTAAATTTCATTGTATAAAATATTTCACTCAACACATGAACATCGTCAACACATGACTATTTTTATATTCAACACATAAATTTTCTTTTATAATATTCCTTATTTTCCCGATTGGAATGAGGCCCAATCAATCACCATATAACGTTAATTATATGGATTCCATACAACACATGTATATAATAGCATTGAAAAATAATCAACCATCAACCAAAGTGCACTACACTGTATAAGTATCAAATATAGATATCTGACGCTTATAACAGCTTGTCAATCCATCGATCGACATATTTAATCAATCAGGATGAGTGAACTTCCAAATTTCATCCCAACACCATTGTGGGGTTTCAAACAATCAAACACAGATTTTATTTGTGCAGTTGGGCGATGTGTAAAATTTATCGTCCTAATCAATGTCCTTCAAATAGGTGTACATAAACAAACCGTCCGGTTTGTAAATGAATATTTTATTTATTCACTTCCTCGTTAAAAATTATATTTTTAACGATAAAATATTCTGTTTCAACACATGAATTTCTATTCATTTCATTTATACAATAAAAATGATATTTTTATTTTTCTAACATATTTTAGAAAATTTCGGCGGCATAACGGCACGATACGAGAAACGGGACGAGGCCTAGCCTTATCCCCGGTTTAGTGAAGGCCCACGCCTTTCACACATCAATCAAATCCATTCTATTTCACCAAACAATTCAATTCAAACCAATTAGACTAATCAACTACACAACCAAACAATTTAACAAACAAGCCATCCATGGTCTGTGGATGACGGGTGTCGGGTGCTGCTAAGCACCGTCTACATCCTAGTATATATATATATATAACTAGAAAAAGTGATTTTGAGTGAGAAGTTCTCACCGATAGCTATCCAATACCACGACTCTTCTTTTATAGAAATCTTTTTCATTCTCGCCTTTTTATCATCTTCGTTTGTCCGTAGCCACTACATATATAAAAATCACACATTTTTATATTTTGATGTCTTTAAAATAAAAATCACATTTTTATTTATTCACTTTCAATTTAAAAATCATATTTTTATATTTGCTTCATATATTTAAAAATCGAATTTTTACTATGCTATTCAATATATAAAAATCGAATTTTTACTTTGGTGTCATATAGATAAAAATTCCATTTCAAAAATATTGATTTCGCCTTTATAAAAATAAAGTTTTCGCCTTTATAAAAATAAAGTTTTCGCCTTTAATCACTATAAAAATTCCCTCTTTATTTCAACATATATAAAATAAAAATCAGATTTTTATTTCGCTACATATACAAAGATGATATTTTTAATATTCTTATCATGTAAAAATTATATTTTTAACTCTCTACCTAACCAAAAATCATATTTTTACATCTTCTACTTAATAAAGATTATATTTTTAATACTTTAAAAATATAAAAATCATATTTTTAATACTTTAAAAATGTAAAAATCATATTTTTATTTCACTACTTTTCTCAAAATATCGTCTTTCCTATTTTTAAAAATCATGTCTTTCATTTTAAAAACTATGCTAAATTAGTAAATTAACTAAACTGATTACATTAAATAGACAAATAAAAAAAATATGGATAACTACCTTTCATCGCTGAGAGGAGGGGGGGGGTTTACTGTCGAAGGTTCGGGACTGGGGGGGTTCCTTCTCGTGGAGGTCGGCGGAGGAGGATGCGGTTTGGGGGAGGGGCTGTCGCCATCTTCGATTTCCGAGGGGGGGGGGGGCTGCGACGTAGTCGAGGAAGGGAAGGGGAGGAGGAAGAAGAAGGGAGGACGGCGCAGCAGGGGGGTCTCGCCGAAGTCCGGCGCCGGAGGCGGTGGGTGGGCGGCGGCTCCGTCGAAGGGCTAGGGCAGCGTTTTTTTTTTCTTTTTTTTTCGTTTCGTTTTGAAATGAACGGGGGGGGGGGGGGGGGGTTATATGAAAAATATATATATATTTAATTATTTAATTACTTTCAAAAAGCAACTTTTATTTTCGACCTCAAAACGAGACCCACCGCCTGTCGTCCATAGCGTTTTACCCCCATTCCGAACACAATGGGATATGTATCGTAGGTTGATTCGACTGTTACAGTCAGTTTCCGTTAAATTTGCATTTAAATCACTATATTGAATTTTAAACGTACATTTCAAATTACCGGGGTCACATACTAACTAGAAAAATTCCAGAAAAATATTTTCTAGCCTCGTATTGACGATACGGTCCTAAAAAAACTAGTTTCGTCGAATTCCGAGACCGTTGGAAAAATGGGCATTTTCCAGTCGATTAAAATCAACTAAAACTGGTCAAACGCGTTTTCCTTTGCCACGCTCACATATTGATTCGAAAAATTATAAAATTTGGAATCTAACAATAATTTGACATCACGGACCCAACAAAAGTGGTTTCGTCGAAATCCGAGGTCGTTTGCAAAATGTCTATTTTTAAGGGCCTGAATTCCATAGCGACTATTCAGAATTTCCAACTGGACATATCTTTTGATTCCCGCTATGAAATCTTGATCTTTCGGATTCGTTGGAAAGATATTACCAATTAGATCCTAATGTTTTTGGTTTCACTAAAATCCGGATTGTTTTGCACCCGGTACATTCAATTGAAGTTTGAAATCGAATTATCGAACTACCGCGCCATTTTCAATTCTATTTATAATTATATATAATTATTTATATTCTAACGACGACGTATATAATATATACGTTCGAATTCTATTCAAAATAAATTTCTTGTCGATTTTATTTAAAATAATTCATTTTAAATAATCAAAATTCGCTAAAATTGCCAAAATAAAAATTTTAAACTGGCCCATTTTCGGGTTATTACAATCTCCCCCACTTAAAACTTTTCGTCCCCGAAAAGGAACAAAGTCGAAAGTGGTTTGATTAATCAACTCTACGTTCGATCTGGCTTCCATTCTCCAACTTTTCAGTTTATGAAAATTTTCAAATTCTTCAAAAATTTGGCTAACACACTAAATTTTCGAAAAAATTCGCCATAACCTCCCCTGCACCGGGAGCATCGGGGAATTTCAAATAGCTTCCCCGGTCCTTCTAATCTCAAAAAGAAAAAGAAAAAGCCAAGCGGCTAGCCAATAGGCTCATAAAATCATCATCACCCAAACAAAACAGTAAATTATGTAGTAAACATGTACCTATTTGTCGGGCAAACAAATTTTATTCTCTGCTCTAGCCTCCTTGCTGTGACCTGTTCAATGTAAGTATATGTATATGCAAGCAAATGCGACCAATTTTCAATATAGTTCAATATTTGATACAATTAGGCTAAATGGTTCAAAATTAGCAAACAATTAAACAAACAACACAAACATCAATCAATTAGTGAATTAACATTTCAAATTCATAATTTTGATACATATACAGAAAATCATGTTTTGATGTCAATTCACAACAATGTATTCTAGCTATATAAGTTTTGGTTCTCACACCAGTCTAATGGAAATATATAGAAATCACACCTTCGAAACATGAACATAAATACTGATGATGTGGCCACATCACCAGAATTATCCCCGGGTGTCTAGAATGTGATTCTATATCTATCCAGTATATCAAAACTTCGACTATACGTTCATGACGCGTATACGCGAAATCTTTATATACTCGATTGTCCAAATTCAAAATAAATAAATATTCAAATACGTATAAAGCGATTTAAATTTCCAAATCAAAATTGTTTTCATTTGAAAATATACTCTTCACACTCGTTCTAGGATACTACTGATCCTATCTCTAACGAATCATTCTAATTGGATATTACTAATCCAATATCTGATGAATTCTTTCGTTTGGTTCTAATGTGTCTTGTTCTCGAGCTCTGTAAACCAAAGCTCTGATACCAAACTGAGACGACCTGAACTTCCCCGTTAAGGAAAGCACGGATAGAATTGAGGACAAGACAAAATAGAACGCATACAGAAGAACATTTCATTGTAATTACAATAATTCCATCAGATACAAGAATATACAGAGTATAAATGAATAAATTACATTCGATAAATATCAGAGATTACAATAAATTACACAGCAGCGGAAAATAATACAAAAGCACAACTGAAAGTGATACACGGATACAGAGCTTTCCGAGCATCGTTCCAGCTGTTAATCAGGACCCTGTGAATATAAATCTGCAAAACCAAAACTACTAGCTGCCCGTGTCAAAATAAGGGCACCCAGAGTTTAGGTTAAAACAATAAACTCCAGGTTAGTCATGGGACTGGTGTGAGAACTAAAACAGTTATTAATCTTTATTTTTAAAGTTAGGTAAATCAAGGGACCACGCCGTATAACACGGAACGGGTTTCCTCCAAAGAATACCAGTGCATAAAACAAACAGCGCAATGCTAAATAAAGAAAAATGAAGCTGTTATAAGACCCAGGTCCCATCACACAATGCAACGCAAGCCGGAGGATAGGGTTTTTACCTTATAACAGCCAAATCATGCTTGATACGATTAAAACACATTATTTTGATGTTACTATAAGTGTATAGCGTCAAAACAATTTCACATCATAAATATCAATCATAGGCGGCATTAATGACCCATACCACTATGTCGCCATACTAGGTTCTACAAATAAAACCGCACTATCACGTATTGGAAATTGGATTTCCGTCATGAGTCGAGGCAAGGGGCAAGCTCCTCTCCGCGTTCGAGACACTCTAGCAAATGCCTCAGGACCCCACTATGATCCTTTGGAACCTCCAAGGCCGGTCCTCTCTTACTTTTGAGGATTGGCAATTCCTGAACACACGTTTCCCGGTCCTTACAGACCTATATCCGAGGCGCCTCGTATCCAACAACCACACAGGTGAAAAGTATATAAATGTCAGGGCTGGTAGGTCACTGACACCACCATAGCTAGAAAGAAACGCCGTGCACTCCTTGGGTCCGTATCCCGTTTTTGACTCATACCGAGGTGTGAGGCTCGCGAATTCACGTTATACACAAAGCTACGCCACACAGGCCGTGCTTTGATCATCCACCACAAGACTTTGCTTTTCAACAGAAGCCCTGATCAATTGCCACTTACGCGTGCCACATTGGCAATTCACTCCATGCGACTGATGTCCATCGATATACAACCTCTGAGCTCGTATGTCTCAGAGAAGGGCATTAAGCAAAAGAATAAATTCTCTGCCGCCAAACAGATGTATATTTAATAGAGATCAATCGACACGGAATAAAATCCAATGTCAGACACACAATCCATTTACAAGTTCGTTCTGGGTCTGAACGAAACCGGAGGCACTTTCCTCGCATACCCATCCATCTCTAAGTACGTCTGGACGATCACCAACTGATTCCCTCATCCTGGGTGTACAGCCCAATCAAGATCATCAGTAATCACCCAAACGATGTGAAGACTTCCGGTCTTCAACCACCGTCTTCATCTTCGACATCTCGTCGAATCGGTTATCCAGAATGGGTATAACCCGGCCTTTCTGAATAACCCACGTATATAATAAACAAATGTTACACAAACACAACAAACGCCTCATTCCAATTCAGAATATTCTTTTATTCACAAAATCACATTCTTAGGGAAAGGTTCCCATTAATTTTATCCAAGATAAATTCTTTTAAATTTATCCTATAATCTTCCTTTGGATATCATTTCAAACTAGTCGGGATTAACGAACCACACCGAAGTAATTATTTATTTTATTTCCCAATCCCAACCTATATATCCCATGGAGAAAACTGGTAATACTCCACATCTAACACCACAGTGTTATCGATAAAATTAATTACCATTTCACGTTCAAATCTAATTAAAGATTTAACTATCGCTTTGGAGCAAAACTGGTGGTACTCCATTCTCGATCACCTTTCAGACTTGATAATTTAAATTATCAATTCACATTTTTAATCTAATTAAAGATTCATTAAAACTCCACTTAGTTTTAATCTTCTCAAAAATCGATATCTTGCCTTTAACTGGGTTAAAGAACCAATGTCTTCTAAAACACGATTCACGATAAACCCAAATTACATTTGATATTAAATACCAGGCTCTGAATAGAAAATATATCGGCTTATATTCAATATCAAATTCTGAAACCAACATATATCATATTGGAAATAACGATATAAAATATATCTTTCAAATTCCCATAACAATATCTGTATAGTCACGAAATCCAACATCGAAATATTCCGAAGATAATTTTGATTCAACTCCAGTCCAATCCACGTATTGGGAATATTGATTATTTTTAAAATCACTTTCAAATTCAATTTATTCATTTCACAAATAAATTGATTTTAATTCTAGTTCAAAACTAGTTTATTTCGATAAAAATCTATTTTTATCTTTTCAAATGTGGAATTCTCCAGCTCAATTCTTTCCAATCCATATATTATGATTTTACACAAATTATTAATATTTTTAATAATTTTATCAAGGCCCGTACAGTCGATTTCCATCAACGGCTATCGAACTGCACTTACAGCGACCTTTTTCAAATTTGATTTGGACATAATTCCAAATCCAACCGTTAGATTTCAAATTTCTAATATTCATTGGAAAGCTCTTTTCGATACGAACCCAGTGGTTCCGGTTTTAGGAGAATCCGACGGTCGGATCTCCCGCAATGTCCGTTTGAAATAAATGGTCGAAATTCACGAACTGCCGCGGCGCGGCGCGTTCTATTCAAGCCATTATATATATAATATATATATATTATATATATTTCGTCGATTTCCTTTTAAAACGTATTTTATAAATCGTTTTAAATTCGTTTCAAAAACAATTTCAACTTCAACTTCAATTTCAAATCGATTTGATTTCAATTCAATTCGAGTTCTTTTCAATTCAATTCAAATTCAAATTCGTTTCAATTCAATTTAAATTCTAATTCGTTTCAATTCAATTCAATTTGAATTTACCATCTATTTAATTCAATTCGAATCCATTTCAAATATTAGATTTTGAAATCACTTTTCCATATTCATTATAAAACGAATAAAATCGATATAAATATCGTTCGCGTCAAACTAACGCATCTCTGATCAACACGGCTTTATATTTTTCAAAAACTTCTTTATTCTATTCTATTCAACAAATGAATATTTATCCCATTCAACACATGAATCTATATCTCTTTCAACACACGACTAATCTCAACACATGAGTACTGTCAACACATCACTATTTATGTTATGTAAAATATTTTATAAAACTATGGTATCTATCGTTTTGATTTTCCATTAGACTTCAACCGTAAGGTAGTTCTAATTTTGAATATGATAAAGATGTAAATTTCATTGTATAAAATATTTCACTCAACACATGAACATCGTCAACACATGACTATTTTTATATTCAACACATAAATTTTCTTTTATAATATTCCTTATTTTCCCGATTGGAATGAGGCCCAATCAATCACCATATAACGTTAATTATATGGATTCCATACAACACATGTATATAATAGCATTGAAAAATAATCAACCATCAACCAAAGTGCACTACACTGTATAAGCATCAAATATAGATATCTGACGCTTATAACAGCTTGTCAATCCATCGATCGACATATTTAATCAATCAGGATGAGTGAACTTCCAAATTTCATCCCAACACCATTGTGGGGTTTCAAACAATCAAACACAGATTTTATTTGTGCAGTTGGGCGATGTGTAAAATTTATCGTCCCAATCAATGTCCTTCAAATAGGTGTACATAAACAAACCGTCCGGTTTGTAAATGAATATTTTATTTATTCACTTCCTCGTTAAAAATTATATTTTTAACGATAAAATATTCTGTTTCAACACATGAATTTCTATTCATTTCATTTATACAATAAAAATGATATTTTTATTTTTCTAACATATTTTAGAAAATTTCGGCGGCATAACGGCACGATACTAGAAACGGGACGAGGCCTAGCCTTATCCCCGGTCTAGTGAAGGCCCACGCCTTTCACACATCAATCAAATCCATTCTATTTCACCAAACAATTCAATTCAAACCAATTAGACTAATCAACTACACAACCAAACAATTTAACAAACAAGCCATCCATGGTCTGTGGATGACGGGTGTCGGGTGCTGCTAAGCACCGTCTACATCCTAGTATATATATATATATAACTAGAAAAAGAGATTTTGAGTGCGAAGTTCTCACCGATAGCTATCCAATACCACGACTCTTCTTTTATAGAAATCTTTTTCATTCTCGCCTTTTTATCATCTTCGTTTGTCCGTAGCCACTACATATATAAAAATCACACATTTTTATATTTTGATGTCTTTAAAATAAAAATCACATTTTTATTTATTCACTTTCAATTTAAAAATCATATTTTTATATTTGCTTCATATATTTAAAAATCGAATTTTTACTATGCTATTCAATATATAAAAATCGAATTTTTACTTTGGTGTCATATAGATAAAAATTCCATTTCAAAAATATTGATTTCGCCTTTATAAAAATAAAGTTTTCGCCTTTATAAAAATAAAGTTTTCGCCTTTAATCACTATAAAAATTCCCTCTTTATTTCAACATATATAAAATAAAAATCAGATTTTTATTTCGCTACATATACAAAGATGATATTTTTAATATTCTTATCATGTAAAAATTATATTTTTAACTCTCTACCTAACCAAAAATAATATTTTTACATCTTCTACTTAATAAAGATTATATTTTTAATACTTTAAAAATATAAAAATCATATTTTTAATACTTTAAAAATATAAAAATCATATTTTTATTTCACTACTTTTCTCAAAATATCGTCTTTCCTATTTTTAAAAATCATGTCTTTCATTTTAAAAACTATGCTAAATTAGTAAATTAACTAAACTGATTACATTAAATAGACAAATAAAAAAAATATGGATAATTACCTTTCATCGCTGAGAGGAGGGGGGGGGTTTACTGTCGAAGGTTCGGGACTGGGGGGGGGGGGTTCCTTCTCGTGGAGGTCGGCGGAGAAGGATGCGGTTTGGGGGAGGGGATGTCGCCATCTTCGATTTCCGAGGGGGGGCTGCGACGTAGTCGAGGAAGGGAAGGGGAGGAGGAAGAAGAAGGGAGGACGGCGCAGCAGGGGGGGGGGTCTCGCCGAAGTCCGGCGCCGGAGGCGGTGGGTGGGCGGTGGCTCCGTCGAAGGGCTAGGGCAGCGTTTTTTTTTTTTCGTTTCGTTTTGAAATGAACGGGGGGGGGGGGGGGGGGTTATATGAAAAATATATATATATTTAATTATTTAATTACTTTCAAAAAGCAACTTTTATTTTCGACTTCAAAACGAGACTCACCGCCTGTCGTCCATAGCGTTTTACCCCCATTCCGAACACAATGGGATATGTATCATAGGTTGATTCGACTGTTACAGTCAGTTTCCGTTAAATTTGCATTTAAATCACTATATTGAATTTTAAACGTACATTTCAAATTACCGGGGTCACATACTAACTAGAAAAATTCAGAAAAATATTTTCTAGCCTCGTATTGACGATACGGTCCTAACAAAACTAGTTTCGTCGAATTCCGAGACCGTTGGAAAAATGGTCATTTTCCAGTCGATTAAAATCAACTAAAACTGGTCAAACGCGTTTTCCTTTGCCACGCTCACATATTGATTCGAAAAATTATAAAATTTGGAATCTAACAATAATTTGACATCACGGACCCAACAAAAGTGGTTTCGTCGAAATCCGAGGTCGTTTGCAAAATGTCTATTTTTAAGGGCCTGAATTCCATAGCGACTATTCAGAATTTCCAACTGGACATATCTTTTGATTCCCGTTATGAAATCTTGATCTTTCGGATTCGTTGGAAAGATATTACCAATTAGATCCTAATGTTTTTGGTTTCACTAAAATCCGGATTGTTTTGCACCCGGTACATTCAATTGAAGTTTGAAATCGAATTATCAAACTACCGCGCCATTTTCAATTCTATTTATAATTATATATAATTATTTATATTCTAACGACGACGTATATAATATATACGTTCGAATTCTATTCAAAATAAATTTCTCGTCGATTTTATTTAAAATAATTCATTTTAAATAATCAAAATTCGCTAAAATTGCCAAAATAAAAATTTTAAACTGGCCCAGATTTTCGGGTTATTACAATTTTTCACTCTAAAAATCCGTACGATCACACAGTGACTCTAAAAATCGCCAAACTTGGAATCTAACAATAATTTGATGTTGCGGATCCAACAAAATTAGTTTCGTCAAATTCCGAGGTCGTTTGCAAAAGTGGCTATTTTTAAAGCTCTAAATAGCCTATTTAAATATATAAATATATTTAAATATGATTAAATTAAATATAAATAAATTTATATTATCGTATATATTCATAGTGGAATACCATATAGCTCCAGAATAAATATATACTCGATATTCCAAGTCCTGGTTGAATTGATATTCAATTTTTATACTAAAATTCCTTTTATAACGTAAATAAATCGTTACGAATTACGAAGGAATTCCATAGCGACTTTTCTGAAATTTGATTTGGACGTAAATCAAAATCTGCACGACAAAATCCCGATTTTTCTTTTCCACTAGAAAGATATACTCTACCAGCTCCACACATTTCTTGTTTCACATAAATCCGGCTTAAAACGAATCCTGTACATTCAGTTGAAGTTCAAATCGCCAATTTACGAACTGCAGCGCCATTTCGAGCTCGTTTATAATTATATTATAAACTATACATTCAACTGTCGACGATTGAATATATTCATTACTATAATTCAACTTCAAACTGAATTATATAATTCGAATTTGCCCAATTCACACATATCGCCATTTTAGCCAATTCTGATTATTTCAGAATTAAATATATTATTTAATTATTATTTTAATTAAATATTCATCATTATTTATTTCCACGACCATTAAATTCACTATTTCACTATTTATATAATTAAACAAATTAATTATAATACCTCTGCAAATGCGGGTCATTACAGGAATCTTCACGGAAAAACAAATCAATATATAATCGATATCAATTTTCGTATCTGACTAATAATATAAATGGAATAACGGAAAAGCCTTTTAAATTCCTTATGTATTAATAGTTTTCCTCCACAGAAGTTCACTTCGATTGTTATCAAATCGAATTCCATTCAATTCCAATTTAATATATTAAATTGGAATACTTTAAATTGGAAAATTCTCGTTAAATCTTAATAAAAATATTTATAAATTCCAAATCACATTTCACTCTAAATCGGGTTAAAGAACGATTGTCGTTAAAAAAACGGTTCACAATAAACCCAATTCACATTCCATTTTCAATTCCAATTAAATGTTAATCAATTGGAAACTCCAATAATCTTAATTAAAAGATTTATCCTTTTCACACGGGGTTTGAGAACAGTGTTGCTAAAGACCCTATCCCATCAGTCCCTAACCGTAAATTAGTAAGAGAACAATTCCCTAAGTATTAATTCCGAAGGCCGAAACCAACATAAGATCAATACCCAAGAAACCATTCAACTTAGCTAATCTCCAGGTAGTTCCAAATTTTCTTAACTTCATTGGGTTTAAGAACAGTATTATTAAAGATACCATTCACGACAAACCCAAAATCTCATTCCATTGTTAACCAAGTTAAAGAACAAGTGTTATTTAAAACACCATTCACGATAAACCCAAAAACCAATTTGATATTAAATACGAGGCTCTGAATAGAAAATATATCATCTTATATTTAGTATCAAATTCTGAAACCAACAAATATCGTATTGGGAATAACGATATATATATATATCTTCCAAATTCCTCCACAATGTCTATATAATCACGGAATCCAATATCGAAATATTCTGAAGAAAATTTTGATTCAAATCCATTACAATTCATATATTGGAAATTCTGGTTATTTTTAAAAACATTTCAAATCCAATTTATTTATTTAAAAATATTGGCTGGTAATTCTAGTTCACAACTAGTTCATTTTGATAAAAATATATTTTTATCTTTTCAAATATGGAATTTTTCATCTCGATTCTTCCCAAATCATTTATTATGATTTTAAACAAACTATTGATATTTTAAATAATTTTATCAAGGCCCGTACAGTCGATTTCCATTAACGGTCATCGAACTGCACTTACATCGACCTTTTCCAAATTTGATTTGGACATAATTCCAAATCCAACCATTAGATTTCAAATTTCTTTTATTCGTTGGAAAGCTCTTTTCGATACGAACCCAATGGTTCCGGTTTTAGGAGAATCCGACGATCGGAACTCCTGTAATGTCCATTCGAAGTCAATAGTCGAAATTCGTGAACTGCTGTGGCGCGGCGCGTTTTATTCAGGCCATTAAATATGTATAATATATAATATATAATATATAATTCATCGATTTCCATTTAAAACGTATTTTATAAATCGTTTTAAATTCGTTTTCAAAACGATTTCAACTTCATATTCAATTTTAAATCAAAATTGAATAATCCATATCATTAATATATAAATGATAATATTTTCAAAACATTAGATTTTGAAATCGCTTCCTTTTCGATATTCATTCTAAAAATGAATAAAATCGATATAAATATCATTCACGTCAAAATGGCATTCAACTGATAACCACGGCTTTATATATTTGAATATATTCGTGTCCATCCCAAATCGGACATCAAAATCAGATTTTAATCTTTTACTGAATATTGTTTAAAATATTCATTATTTTAAAATATTCATTATTTTAAAAATATTCATTCTTTCTGAACTGGAATTAGACACAGTCAATTGCCATATAATGTTATTTATATGGATTTCATACAACACTTGTACACAACAACAATCAAACACAGTCAACCATCATCCAGAGTGCATTGCACAACTGCATAAGCGTTAAATATAAATAATTAACGCGTCTATCAACCCATCGATTGACATACAACTAAATAATTGGGATTAGTGTACGTCAAATATCATCCCAATACCTGTATGGGGTTTTCAAACAACAAATACAGATTTATTTGTGCAGTTGGGCGATGTGTAAATGTATATCGCCCCATTCAATATCAGTCAAATTTGTGTACATAAACAAATCATCCGATTTGTTAATCAATATTTATTTAATTCATTTACATGTCAAAAATAATATTTTTAATGATAAACCATTTATTTTAACACATGAATATTTTATTTATTCCATTCCACATCACAATCAATTTTTCACAACACAATCAAATCAAACAAGTCGTCCTTGGTTTGTGGACGACGGGTGTTGGGTGCTGCTAAGCACCGTCTGCATCCTAGTATATATTTTAACTAGAAAATAAAATTAAAGTGAGAATTCTCACCATGCTTTCGGCTTCGCCTAAAATTGTAGCGAGCTCTAAAAATTCTCCTGTCTCTTCTAGAATGTAGAAAACGTCGTCATAGTCCCGATGTCTCTTGTTTCACTAGATTTCAACCACAAACGAAAATGATATAATTTTTATACGATTAATCAACTTCGCAACGCTTTAAAGTGTTGTAAACCCTTTAAAATAACTAAATATGTTACCTTTCTAAACCATTCATAATTAGGTTTTGATTTCACGTTCAATCCGTTGCACTAGACGAAGATCGGAGGGTATGACGTCGTAGGGCTTGGTGAGGCGCACACGACGAGGTAGGTGGGGCCCAGCTTGAGCTGACATGGCGGCTGCGGCTGCTCAAAGTCATCGACTTCAGGTCGACGGATCTCGACGATGCTGCAACGATACGGGGTGCAACTTATATGGATTTGAAGAGGATGAAGAGTTCTTCAAAAACCCCAACTGGAGTACAGGTTTTTATTTGAGTGGTTTGGCCGGATTTGAGGAGAGAAGGGGGACTGGTTTTCGTTGTCGATCGCAGGTAGCGGGGAGAGAGAAAGCGGATTTTTCTTTTTTTTTTAATAAATTTTCTGATTGGCCCGTGCTATTTATAATTCCAAAAATATATGTTTATCGCCATGAACCCCAATTCAAACCCAACGACTATCCCCCCAGGTAATTACCCCCATTCTTAACACAATGGGATATGTATCGTAACCAATTCGGCTGTTACGATCAATTTCTACAAAATTTAAAATGTAAATCATTATATTTAAAATTCAAACACACATTTTAATTTATCGAGGCCATATATGGACTCCAAAAAATCCAAAATAAATAAATCTGGCTATGTTTTGACAATACGGTCCTAACAAAACTAATTTCATCGAATTTGGAGACCATTTGAAAAATGGTCATTTTCCAGTTGGTTAAATTCAAATTGAAATGATCAAACACGTTTAAATTCGCCTTTGATTATGAAAATTGGAATCTAGCAATAATTTGACATTCCGGATCCAACAAAAGTGGTTTCATTGAAAACGAAGGTCATTCGCAAAATGGTTACTTTTACGGGCTATATTTCCATAGCAACTATTCTGAATTTTCAACTAGGCATAACTTTTTGTTCCCGCTATGAAATTTGGATTTTTCGAATTTGTTGGAAAGATATTTTCAAATAGATTCTAATATTTTTAGTTTCACTAAAATCCTGTTTATTTTTAATCCTGTACATCCATTTGAAAATTGAAATCGAATTTTTCAAACTACCGCGCCATTTCCAATTCCTTTTATAATTAAAATAAATATTTATATTCTATATTCGATTTAAATAAGTTTATACACTCTAATTCTATTCAAAATGAATTTCTTGTCTTTATTATTTGAAATAAATCATTTTAAATATCCAAAATTCATTAAAATTGCCAAAATAAAAATTTTAAGTTGGTTCTGATTTTCCGGGTTGTTACAAAAATCATGCATACAGCGCACAACAACATGATATATATAGCGTGTATTAAAATTTTTAATGGTTCATCATATCAGAATTATTATGAATTATGCATATGTCCTAACATAATAAGATGATACTTATATGTTTGTGCAGGTATTATGTATGGTTCTCGATGTCGTAGCTCTTCCCGATCTGGTGTTGAGCCACCAGCTTGCCTAGTTGTATATTTGCAGCCTAAGGCTGATTAGGCGTAAGTATAAAAATTTATAACATAGCAATATAAATTTTTTGTCCATGATATATATATAATTGTTTAAAGTTCTGTTTTATATTTTAATACAAGGAATTCGAGTTGGAGCCATCGGGATTGGTTCTTTCCATTTCTAAGCAAGCAATGAGTAGGATGTCAGATTTCTGGCCTTAATGGATCAAGAACCCTGATCCCATAAAGGAGGGAATCTAATAAGACATTTTTGAGAGTTTATGTTGCTTTATAATATGATTAGGTATAAATGAACATTTATAATATTTTCTCATTGTACAAGGGCCAGTTGATCTGTAGAAGGCTAACATCGCCTTAGTTCAATGCCATTGGAATTCAAAGGTTGCTAAGAATTATAAGGAGATAATGTCAGGGATTAAGAAATTGGGTAAGAAACCGAATTAGATGGGCATCACTATATGGGATAAATGAGTTAAATGATGGAACAATGATGAGTTCAAAGTAAATTTTCAGATATCCCATCAATTATTTTGCAATTATTAAATATATTATTCAATGTAAATTGGTAGGTGGAGTCAAAAAGGAACTCTGCAAATAGATACAAGAAACCGGTAGCACATCATGGAAGATCCAAGTCTTTCCAATGTCACCGTGAGGACTTGGCAAATTTATCAATTACGATTCTAAATAGTTATTACATTTACATATTAATTAGTTTAGTAATTAGCTATGTAAAATTAAAATATATAAATTATCTACTACAAGACAGAATGTGTGGCCATCTCGTGTCCTATATGGACGTATTTGCTCACATCCACGCATTAAAGAAAACAGACGATGCTGGCAATATTACAAATCGGTGAGATGATGAGGATAAGGCGACGAATGCATATGTATGCATATTTTAATTCCTATTTTATTAATATCGTAAGTTTAGTAATTAGCTATGTAAAATAAAAATAATGCTCTACTAATTTTTCATAGTAACTATTTTTGCATTATGGGCAAAGTTTCAAGAGGCACAAGCATGGCTGCATGAGTTATCTGATCGTGATGAGTTGACGCATGAGGAGGAAGATGCTCTTTTCAACTCTATTATGAAACAAGCACAGCGAAATAGGCATTATGGCTACGGGAACTAAGCGGTAATATTATAAACATTGCAATATTATATTTAATGCGAATACATACAAAATTGATTATTGTGCAACTATTTAATGTGGCTTAAATACGAAAACAACAATTCACATCTTATTTTTTTTCTACACATACATGTAGAAAATATTATTGCACAGTTATTAAATCATCTAAACTACATAAACATTTTGTAACGACCCGGATTTTGAGCGACTTTGGTTATCGACATAAGCTCGATGTCGATAACCAAAACATCGAAAAATCCCGGTAATTAATGAAAGAAATTAGAGGGTGAGAATAGATAAGATAGAAACTTAGAATAGAAGAAGAAGAAGAAGAACACAACATCAGAGTAACACGAGCCTCACAGCGGAACGAATAACATATAATAGATAACATAACTTTGAAATATAACAGTTATGTATACAATAGCAATTATCAGAGTACATCACTTACAACACAGCGGAAATAACTATAGCTATATGATCTTGAAGCCTCCTGCTCCAAGCTCTCCAAGTATATCTGTAAAACCCGACTACTTGACTGCCCGTACAAATTTAGGCATCCAAGAGTTTAGGGGGAACACAACAAAATAAACTCCGGGTCAATCATGGGACTGGTGTGAGTAAAATAGTTTAAACAGGTATATGAACAAGTAAATGATATCTCATAAGACCACGCCGTATAACGGAACGGGTTTTCCCTTATGAGAATCCAAAATATCTTTATATCAAAACCTTTTGATATTACAATAATGTCTATTAACCACAATATAATAATCATCTAGCAGAAACGCTTTCATCTCACGTTCTACATATATAGTATACAATCAAAAACAACAAGCATGTATTGGGTAATGGATTTCCAACTATGACAAGGTATGGAACCACCTTTCGCTAATGTACCTCTAGAGAGGAATACACTGGGTTCAACAAGAACATCTTGCAACCCGGCCACACATGACCGACCACTCATTTCGCTTGAGTGTATTCAATGTATATCACCAACGGTTGGGATCAGCAACTGTTCCCGTATATATATGGGACAGCATTGATAGATTAAAGAAGCAAATGAATATTCTCTAGATAGGTGATTATACACCCTACTTCGGTGCGACCGACTTAGCCATGCTGCCTGCCCGATTTCTGTCATTTACCGGTTGATGAGGCTAGAAGCTACGCTTTATCATCACATCAGATTCACTTTGAATGCTACATTGTCAGATCTATCGAAAATCACTAATTGACGTCCACAACCCTACATTATGTTTCAGCTAAAAGAAGTTTCCTTCTCCGCTTCCACTCTTGGTACGGTTGAAGAAATCGATGTACGTGACCTTTCTGGAAATACTCTGTCAGACATTCATTCATACAAGTCATCCTCATTCACTTAGAATGTCACATTGTCATACCCGCCAAATCACAAATTGACTTATCCAAAAATAACATGGGTATACAGCTAAGAGAAACGAATTCTTCCGCCACCAAACGTGAATACGTTTGAACATATCAACTTACGCGATTTATTAGATATACTCTGTTATACCTTCGTCCATACAAGTTGTCTTGGGACTGGACAAACCGAAGGCACTATTCAGTATATCCATCTTAGTCACTGTTATCTAAGACTTATACAACAGCCCTTGCATTTTACTCCGTCTTCAATTATCTTTGGCATAAATGATTCACAATTCTTATGCCAATACAGAGTGGTTCTTTGGATAATAATCCAACCAGTCTCTCCATATTAACAACGTTAAAATGGTCAAAACTCCGATAGTCTGTGATTTAACTATCAAAGAAAAACAAGTGTGCAAACAACGATATTATTTCCAGATGGAAATTATATCGACCAATCATCAACATATATCTATATATATATTCATATTGCCTTATTTTCTATGTTTAGAGAATATATGTTATTAACACTGGAAAACGTTTCCATCTGCTTATTTACAAATCACTACTCTTCCCCAACTATCAGTCCCTGACTGTAAACTAGTATGAGAACAATCCCCTAAGTATAAATCCCGAAGGCCAAAACCAACATCAGATAGGCACTTAGAAAACCATTCAATTTACTAATCTCTAGTCAGTTCTAATTTAACTTAACTCTATTTGGTTAACTCTGATTGATTAACTCTAACTGGTTAATTCTAACCGATCAACTCTAACTGGTCAACCTTAATTAATTAACTCTAACTGGTTTTACTTGGTTTGACTAACTCAATTTATTAACTCGACTGACTAATTCAACTCGATTAACCTAACTTGATTTACTTATCTCGATTAACTGAACTAATCACTTTGAGTAACTCGGCTAATTCACTTTGGTTAACTTAACCAATTCATTTAACTAATTCACTTAGTTTAACTTAACTAATTCACTTAACTTTGGTCGAATAAACTATATTCGATAACTCCGCTAACTCTATTCGAATAAACTATATTCGATTAACTCATTTACTCTATTCGAATAAACTATATTCGATTAACTCTTTTTCTCTATTCGAATAAACTATATTTGATCAACTCATTTAATTTAACTCTAATCGATTAAATCCATCGAATAAACTATATTCGATAGCTCCTTCGATTTAACTAATATTCTATAACTCACTTCGATTAACTAATAATCGATAACTCCTTCGAATAATCTCCTCTCGAATAAACGATATTCGATAATCTTCCCCTTAGATTTAACAAATCGATAACTCCTTTTCGAATAACTAAATTCGATAACTCCTTTCGATGAAACTAACATCGATAACTCCTTTCGATGAAACTAGCATCGATTAATTTAACTAGACGAACTTAACTCGACTAACTCGACTAACTTAACTTGACTCGACTAACCCGACTTACTTGGTTCGACCAATTCGATTCGATTAACCTAGGCTCGACTAACTTGGTTTTATTTAACTCAACTTGATTAACTCCTATCGAATAACTAATATTCGATTTAACTCCATTCGTTTGACTCTAGATCACAGCGATCACAAATGGTTACACCTGATTCCCTCAGGAAACATCTGACCACCTTAGGCTATCTGTAGCCCTGCGAATTTCGCTAGCAGTCGTACGAGATGGCAACTTACCCTGAATACTATGTTTGACTAACTCTGTCTCAAATAACTATATTTGATTAACTCTAGTTCATTTTAACTCTAATCGATTTACTCTAACTGATTTACCTACCTGATTAACTCTAACTGATTAACTCTAAATGGTTAGCTCTAACTGGTTAACTCTTACTAAACTGGTTAACTCTACTGAACTAGTTAACTCTTCTCGAATACTATATTCGACTAACTCTGTTCGAATACCATATTCAACTAACTCTTTTCACTTTATAAAGATTTCCTTTTAACAAAGTTTTATTCATTTGAAAAGATTTACTTTTAAATATCGGTTCTACACTTTAAAAATGATTTCCTTTTAACCACGTTTTCCTCTTTATAACGGTTTCTGCTTTATAACGTTTTTTCCCTTTTTATAATGTTTCCTTTTCAATTCTATTTGTAAATGGTTCACAAATGTTTCCTTTTCAGATTTATTCTTGAAATATTCTAACTCCTTAAATTTTCGGGAAAATTTGCCATAACCACCTTTGTATCGGGAGCATCGGGAAAATCCCCAAACCCGCCACACAGGCCTTTCCATTCAAAAAGAAAATGATTTGAAATTATTTCCTTTTGGGAATATCTCCTATTTATAAATATTCAAATTTATAAATATTTCTTATTTATAAATATTCCAGTTTATAAATATTCTGTTTTCAATATCACTTTGAAAATCTCCTTTTCCCCTTTCGATATTTTATGGTACTTAACACATCAAATCACGATGACCAATCTCATTCAAACCCATATAATCAACCACAGTTTTTAACTACATCATATATCATAATATATGAAAAACAGTAAAATAACTGTTGAGGAATCCAGTCGGATTCCTCCAACCTGTTTCCCTGCATCACAGATGTTAGACAATAATCAACATCACTTTCAGTTCAGTATGGATTATTCTGATAAACAGAATCAATATATAAATATTTAACGGTTTATATATATTTATATATATATATATATTTCCACTAACTGACTAGCAGTTCAATCAAACAACCAACACACAGTCAAACAGACAATATTTAACAGTTCTAGGAATACATTGTAAAAATAGAACTGTACAGAGTTGGTGAGTTTTACTCACATTGGCAGTTCATCGTTAAAGAATGATAAACTGTTATTTGATTTGAATCAAACAATTTATTTCGCCATAAATTCATACGAGCCCCAATCCACTTCCAGTCAGTTCCGTTGTGGAGCTCTCGTCCATACGGTCCTAACGGATCTTGTTTCGTCCAATTCTGATAAAGTATGGCGAAGAAATGATATTTTAATGATTCCTATATATATACGTTATTAAAACTAAATTATATATATATATAATTACAATTGAATTTGGGCCCAACCTTAAACACCCGGCCCAACGCACCCTTCTTCCCCTACCAGTACCACTACTCCACTGTAGAAAGCTTCACAACCATTTCCGAATTCTTCCATCCATCTACCTCCTTCGTTAATTCACAAGACCCAAAATCGATCACGCCATCGTTCACCACTACGAACCCTCACATCACCGGCACCAATACCCTGAACTCGCTCGCCCCTTTCAAGGTTCCGTCGTCGGCTTGTGTAATGACCCGGATCCTTAGGGGTTAATTTTTGAATATTTAATATTTAATTTAAATATTGGGTGGATAATATAAGTGGAATTATTTATATTAAGTTATCAATTATATAAAATCAATTTCAATTTAATATAAAATATATTAAATTGTCAGAATACGAACATGGATTTAGTTGAATTAAAAATTTAATTTGAATTAAATACAGTTCAAATAATTAATAGGAAATTTTATTTGAATTTATAACGATAATAATATTAATTTATTATCGAGAAAACTAAATTGTCTGAAATTAATGTATATTGATTTAAATTAATATCTGCTACAGATGATCGAATTGAACTTCGTGACCTATCCCAGTGTGTCTGAAATAGGGGTGTTACCCTAGAAATGCCAGTTACTGTGTTTAAAAAGAAGTTCGGAAATCACAGTTTATTTTTATTTAAAGGACACCAGATCTAAAATAATTAAATAAAATAAATTTCTTTGTTTTGTGGACATAAACCAGACAACAAGGAGGAAAAATATATGGCCAAACTAAAAAACACTTGTTCTTATTGACTCCACAAATATATAGCCTCGTTGTTCCTTTCAAAACCATGCCTTTCCTTTATAAAATCACACCGTTCTCCTTTGATTTCTCTGGTGGAAAATGAGATTTCCAAACCAGAAAGCTTGAAATCTTTAAATGGCCACTACCCAAGTTGTTCTTTCAAGGCCGACACCCCCTCTCTTCTTTTCATTTTTTCGATCCTCGGAAAAACAAAAGGGCCACCGTTAAATTCAAAGCTTCAAAACTAGAATTCCCCTTTCGCTCAAAATTCAATCGAATTTGTCAAATTCAAAACGGAATTCAACAACAACTGATTCTTGAACTCGTTTGAGTTTATACTCTCGTTCCGTGATCTCGATAGTGGGTTCGATGCTTGGGGATCGCTCGAGCTATCTACAGTGGAAACAACGGTTCGAATTTGGGGATTGACTTTTGAACTGAGCAGAGGGTTGCGCGTAGGTGGAAGGTCACGGTAGTCACTGTTGCATCGTCAGTAGCAGTCGCGATTTGGGGGACCAGAGAGTTTGGCGTGGTGGTTAATTGAGTGGTTGCGGTTTTGGGAAGGAGTCAATGGGAGGTACTTGCGAGGATAGCATGCCAAAGGGTTTTGGGTCACGGTTGTATGGGTTTGCTGAAGAGAATGCGTGTTCCAGGGGGAAGAAAGGGTTAGGGAATTAATCAGGTAATCTAGAAAATTTTTGGACATCATTTGCTAATTTATAATTTATCCAATCATGCTAGTTAATTTGGTTATTTATATAAGAAATATCTTGTTCGCCTAAAGATTAAATTCTAATGCTAATTTGAGGATTAGTAAGTGTAGACAAACTTGAATTTCTTAATTTTATTTATTTAATTACTTAAAATTTTAGGCAGTTAAATTAGTTACTATAGTATATGTAGTTAATTAAAAATTTTGAAATGTTGTTATACAAGGTCCGGAATATTAATGTTGGTCGAGTTGGACTCGTAGCGAGTAATGGAATTCGTTTCAAAATGTTTTGGAATCAACGGGAATCAGAGTGAATGGATCAAAATAAAATCCATAGACTAATAGTTGAGCATGCAAATTAATGTTTAACTTGGTTAATTAAAATATATAGGAAAATTAGTTATTCGTTTAAATAGTAAATTTAAATGAATAGATGTTTAACCTGTAAATTAAATAAAATTATCATAGGTACACGATAAAATGCATTCGAGGCGATTCAGAGCAGTAAGATTTGAATTTCACAGGATATTCGGCAAATAAGAATACACGGTGAGTAAACCTCACTCACCATTTAATTAGAATTATTTTTAGTGTTAAAAATAATTGTCTGTGCTTGTTTGAATGCTGTCTAATTGTTTTAAAATATATATAGTTATTTAGGACTGGTTGACTATTATATATAAATATTGGGTTGATGATTGGTTGGATTCCCGCAGTCTCATTAGCGGATGCCCGCAGTTTCATAGCGGATGATTACCCTATACGCCCCACGCTATGATTAGTGGATGACCTTCATACCGCGATATCCTGCCTTGAAGCAGGATGGGTATTACTATGTTGACTAACGTCTGTGGATGCAGGAAAACAGGTTGGAGGAATCCAACTGGATTCCTCAAAAATATATTATCTATTGTTGTTTGTTTAATTTCATATATATTCATATATGATGTGTTAAAAATCAAGTGATTGAAAATTGGTTGATCTGATTGTTTAAAATATCCCTGGGGCTTGAATATTGATTCATAAAAATATCGGAAAGGGTATTTTATATTTAAAAAGGAAATTCTATTTTTATAAATAGAATTTGAATTTTTAATAAAACTATAGAAAATATTAACTTGTTTTGAAGGTATATAAAGCAAGTAATCGAATTTATAAACTTTGTTTATAAATGGAAAATGGGATTTGAATCGAATTTATAAAACTTTGTTTATAAATGAAAATATGGGATTTGAATCGAATTTATAAACGTTGTTTATAAATGGGAGATGGGATTTGAATTGAATTTATAAACTTTGTTTATAAATGAAAATATGGGATTTGAATCGAATTTATAAACATTGTTTATAAATGGAAAGGTGGGATTTGAATTGAAGTTATAAACGTTGTTTATAAATAATGCAGAGAATTCAAATGGACTTTGAATATAAGGAATTGAAATAAAATTTGAATAATAGAATTCAAATGGAGTTTAACTATAGAATTTGAATATAGTATTTCAAATGGAATTTGAATATAGAAATTCAAATAGGATCTATAATAAATAGATTTGGATAAATAGAAGTGGATTAGACTAAGAAGTTAATTAACAGATTTAATTAAAAAATTTAGTTAAAAAGATTGGTATAGTTAAAATCGATTGGATAGGTATAAATATACAGGAGACAGGTATGGAATAAAGTATAGAAGTGAAATAAATAGAATGCCCGACAAAAAGGTACGTATTTAATTCATATATGAGATTTTATGCGCCGTATCGGCAAGCCGCTTGGCTTTTTCTTTTTCTTTTTGAGATGAGAAGTACCGGGAAAGCTATTTGAAATTTCTCGATGCTCCCGGTACAAAGGAGGTTATGGCGAATTTTTCCGGGAATTTAAGGAGATAGAATATTTTTAAGATAATTTGATAGTTAGAAATTAACATATCAAAATATATAGAAGTCGATAAGGAAACGAACTTAGAAATAGAATAGTATAATCAAAAAGGAAGACTAGGGATAAAATCTAGTAAGAATAGAAAGAGGAAGAGTATACGTGTTTAAAGGTGAATAATCAGTTGTATGGTATTGATTATTCGAGTAAGTAGTCTTGTCTGTTTTGACGTTAAATGTTATTCAATCAAGGTCTGAGAGGTAATTATACCCTAACTTGGTTGATTTCATGATATACCGATAAGTAGCAAGATTCAGGCTCGAAGATCAGTATGGAATAAGAATTAGTTAAATACTGTATTTGGGTTGTCGTAACGATGTTTTACACAACATCTGTTTAACCCAAATATGTGCAAAGCTTGGAAATAGAATAATGAACGTTTCCTAAGTATAGAAATAAACGAGTCGGAAAAGAGATAAATAATTGGAGTATTTTCCAATTATAAATAAAAGATATTTTCTAAAAGTTTAGAAAATAAAGGAAGGCGATATATGGAAATGTTTTCCAAATAACGTATAAGGCCAATATGGTTATTGAAAATATTTGGTTAACAAATATTGATAAGAAATAGAGAAGTGATTTAATTAATGGAATATTAATTAAAGGCTCAGTGATTGTTGGATGTTTGGATGAACACTTGTTTTATTCGATAGTTAAATCATCGACTATCGGAACACTTGTTTTTGTTCGATAGTTAAATCACAGACTATCGAAGTTTTGACCATCGTTGTCAATATGGAGAGACCGGTTGGATTTTTATCAGAAGAACCACTCCGTATTGGCAGTCGCATGCGAGATTATATAAAGATAATCGAAGACGGAGTAGAGTGCAAGGACTTTTCTATTAATAGAAATTGTGCCTTCGGTTCATCCTGTTCCTGGGTGGCTTGTATGGATGAATGTCTGACAGAGTATTTCCAGAAAGGTCACGTACATTGATTTCTTCAACCGTACCAAGAGTGGAAGCGGAGAAGGAAACTTCTTTTAGCTAACACGTAATGTACTGTTGTAGACGTCAATCGGTGATTTGATGGATTTGACGATGTGACATTCGAAGTGAATCTGGTGTGATGAAAAAGCGTAGCTTCTAGCCTCATCATCCGGTAAATGACAGAAATCGGGCAGGCAGCATGGCTAAGTCGGTCGCACCGAAGTAGGGTGTATAATCACCTGATCTAGAGTTTCATTTAATTCTAAAAATCTATTGTTGATGTTGTCCCATTCGGGAAACAGTTGCTGATCCCAACTGTTGGTGATATACATTTGATACACTCAAGCGAAATGAGTGGTCGGTCATGTGTGGCCGGGTTGCAAGATGTTCTTGTTGAACCCAATGTATTCCTCTCTAGAGGTACATTAGCGAAAGGTGGTTCCATACCTTGTCATAGTTGGAAATCCATTACCCAATACGTGCTTGCGGTTTTGATTGTATACTATATATGTAGAACGTGAGATGAAAGCGTTTCTGCTAGGTGATTATATATATACTGTGGTTGATAGACATTATTATAATATCAAACGATTTTTGATATAAAGATATTTTGGATTCTCATAAGGGAAAAACCCGTTCCGTTATGCGGCGTGGTCTTATGAGATATCGTTTACTTGTTCGAACTGTTTTTAAACTGTTTTACTCATACCAGTCCCATGACTGACCCGGAGTTTACTTTGTTGTTTCCCCTAAACTCTTGGGTGCCTAAATTTGTACGGGCAGTCAAGTAGTCGGGAATTTACAGATATACTGGAAGAGCTTGGAGCAGGAGGCTTCAGGATCATATAGCTATAGTTATTTCCACTGTGTTGTAAGTGATGTACTTTGATATTGATGTATATTCAAGTACAGATGTATATTTCAAGTTATGTTATATATATTATATGTTATTCGTTCCGCTGTGAGATTCGTGTTACTCTGATGTTGTGTTCTTCTTCTTCTTCTATTCTAAGTTTCTATCTTATCCTTCCTCACCCTCTAATTTCTTTCACTAGTTACCAGGATTTGTCGATAACCAAAGTCGTTGAAAATCCGGGTCGTTAAATATTTATCATTCGATAAATGGAATATATAAGTCTGAACTTATATAGAGAAGAGATATTGGTTTTTAACACCGATAGTTTTAAATAGAAGGGGTTCACAACACTTGTGTAAGTGAAGTAACGTTATTAAAGAGAACATTTATAAAGTGAAGAACCGTTACTAAAAGTAAATCTTTAAAAATGAATAAACGTTATCCAATAGGAGATATTCGAATAAGAAAAGTCGATTAGAGTTGGAAATAATCGATTAGAGTTGGGATAAATCGATTAGAGTAAGAATTAAGCAGTTAGAGTAAATCAGTTAGGGTTAATCCGTAGAGTTAATTGAGTATTAGTTATTCAATTAGAATTTATCGAATACTTGTTATTCAAATTAATAGTTAACCAGATAAAGTTAATTGAACATAGTTAATCGAATTAGGATTTAATTGAATGTTAGTTATTCAATTAAAGTTGATCGAATATAGTTATTGAGATAGAGTTAGTCAAACATAGTTACTCAGGATAAGTTGCCATTTCGTACGACTGCTAGCGTAATTCGCAGGGCTGCAGATAGCCTAGGGCGGTCGGATGTTTCCTGAGGGAATCAGGCATAACCATTGTGATCGCTGCGATCTAGAGTCAAGCGAGTGGAGTTAAATCGAATATTATTTTATTCGAATAGAATTGAAGGAGTTATCGAATATAGTTTATTCGAAAGAAGTTATCGATTATTAGTAAATCGAAGGAGTTATCGATTATTAGTAAATCGAAGGAGTTATCGATTATTTGTTAATCGAAATGAGCTATCGATTATAGTTTAATCGAAAAGAGCTATCGATTAGTTTAATCGAAGTGAGTTATAGAATATTGGTTATTCGAAGGAGTTATCGAATTTAGTTATTCGATGGAGTTAATCGAAAAGAGTTAAATCCAATAGAGTTAATTGATAAGAGTAAATTGAATAGAGTAAATCGAATATAGTTTATTCGAAGAAAGGTTTTCGAATCTAGTTATTCGAAAGAGAGATTATCGAATATAGTTATTCGAAGGGAGGAGTTATCGAATAAGGATTTATTCGAAAGAGAGGTACATAAGGAAGTTTGAAATGTTGAGTATCAACATAAATGGAGTTTGAAAAGTAATAGGTTGGTAGCACTTTTCCTACCTTAGCAATTTCGAGGACGAAATTATTTTAAGTGGGGAAGAATGTAATGACCCGGATCCTTAGGGGTTAATTTTTGAATATTTAATATTTAATTTAAATATTGGGTGGATAATATAAGTGGAATTATTTATATTAAGTTATCAATTATATAAAATCAATTTCAATTTAATATAGAATATATTAAATTGTCAGAATACGAACATGGATTTAGTTGAATTAAAAATTTAATTTGAATTAAATACAGTTCAAATAATTAATAGGAAATTTTATTTGAATTTATAACGATAATAATATTAATTTATTATTGAGAAAACTAAATTGTCTGAAATTAATGTATATTGATTTAAATTAATATCTGCTACAGATGATCGAATTGAACTTCGTAACCTATCCCAGTGTGTCTGAAATAGGGGTGTTACCCTAGAAATGCCAGTTATTGTGTTTAAAAAGAAGTTCGGAAATCACAGTGTATTTTTATTTAAAGGACACCGGATCCAAAATAATTAAATAAAATAAATTTCTTTGTTTTGTGGACATCAACCAGACAACAAGGAGGAAAAATATATAGCCAAACTTAAAAACACTTGTTCTTATTGACTCCACAAATATATAGCCTCGCTGTTCCTTTCAAAACCATGCCTTTCCTTTATAAAATCACACCGTTCTCCTTTGATTTCTCTGGTGGAAAATGAGATTTCCAAACCAGAAAGCTTGAAAACTTTAAATGGCCACTACCCAAGTTGTTCTTTCAAGGCCGACACCCCCTCTCTTCTTTTCATTTTTTCGATCCTCGGAAAAACAAAAGGGCCACCGTTAAATTCAAAGCTTCAAAACTGGAATTCCCCTTTCGCTCAAAATTCAATCGAATTTGTCAAATTCAAAACGGAATTCAACAACAACTGATTCTTGAACTCGTTTGAGTTTATACTCTCGTTCCGTGATCTCGATAGTGGGTTCGATGCTTGGGGATCGCTCGAGCTATCTACAGTGGAAACAACGGTTCGAATTTGGGGATTGACTTTTGAACTGAGCAGAGGGTTGCGCGTAGGTGGAAGGTCACGGTAGTCACTGTTGCATCGTCAGTAGCAGTCGCGATTTGGGGGACCAGAGAGTTTGGCGTGGTGGTTAATTGAGTGGTTGCGGTTTTGGGAAGGAGTCAATGGGAGGTACTTGCGAGGATAGCATGCCAAAGGGTTTTGGGTCACGGTTGGATGGGTTTGCTGAAGAGAATGCGTGTTCCAGGGGGAAGAAAGGGTTAGGGAATTAATCAGGTAATCTAGAAAATTTTTGGACATCATTTGCTAATTTATAATTTATCCAATCATGCTAGTTAATTTGGTTATTTATATAAGAAATATCTTGTTCGCCTAAAGATCAAATTCTAATGCTAATTTGAGGATTAGTAAGTGTAGACAAACTTGAATTTCTTAATTTTATTTATTTAATTACTTAATTTTAGGCAGTTAAATTAGTTACTATAGTATAAGTAGTTAATTAAAAAATTTGAAATGTTGTTATACAAGGTCCGGAATATTAATGTTGGTCGAGTTGGACTCGTAGCGAGTAATGGAATTCGTTTCAAAATGTTTTGGAATCAACGGGAATCAGAGTGAATGGATCAAAATAAAATCCATAGACTAATCGTTGAGTATGCAAATTAATGTTTAACTTGGTTAATTAAAATATATAGGAAAATTAGTTATTCGTTTAAATAGTAAATTTAAATGAATAGATGTTTAACCTATAAATTTAAATAAAATTATCGTAGGTACACGATAAAATGCATTCGAGGCGATTCAGAGCAGTAAGATTTGAATTTCACAGGATATTCGGCAAATAAGAATACACGGTGAGTAAACCTCACTCACCATTTAATTAGAATTATTTTTAGTGTTAAAAATAATTGTCTGTGCTTGTTTGAATGCTGTCTGATTGTTTTAAAATATATATAGTTATTTAGGATTGGTTGACTATTATATATATATATATATATATATATATATATTGGGTTGATGATTGGTTGCATTCCCGCAGTCTCATTAGCGGATGCCCGCAGTTTCATAGCGGATGATTACCCTATACGCCCCACGCTATGATTAGTGGATGACCTTCATACCGCGATATCCTGCCTTGAAGCGGGATGGGTATTACTATGTTGACTAACGTCTGTGGATGCAGGAAAACAGGTTGGAGGAATCCAACTGGATTCCTCAAAAATATATTATCTGTTGTTGTTTGTTTAATTTCATATATATTCATATATGATGTGTTAAAAATCAAGTGATTGAAAATTGGTTGATCTGATTGTTTAAAATATCCCTGGGGCTTGAATATTGATTCATAAAAATATCGGAAATGGTATTTTATATTTAAAAAGGAAATTCTATTTTTATAAATAGAATTTGAATTTTTAATAAAACTATAGAAAATATTAACTTGTTTTGAAGGTATATAAAACAAGTAATCGAATTTATAAACTTTGTTTATAAATGGAATATGGGATTTGAATCGAATTTATAAAACTTTGTTTATAAATGAAAATATGGGATTTGAATCGAATTTATAAACGTTGTTTATAAATGGGAGATGGGATTTGAATTGAATTTATAAACTTTGTTTATAAATGAAAATATGGGATTTGAATCGAATTTATAAACGTTGTTTATAAATGGAAAGGTGGGATTTGAATTGAAGTTATAAACGTTGTTTATAAATAATGCAGAGAATTCAAATGGACTTTGAATATAAGGAATTGAAATAAAATTTGAATAATAGAATTCAAATGGAGTTTAACTATAGAATTTGAATATAGTATTTCAAATGGAATTTGAATATAGAAATTCAAATAGGATCTATAATAAATAGATTTGGATAAATAGAAGTGGATTAGACTAAGAAGTTAATTAACAGATTTAATTAACAAATTTAGTTAAAAAGATTGGTATAGTTAAAATAGATTGGACAGGTATAAATATACAGGAGACAGGTATGGAATAAAGTATAGAAGTGAAATAAATAGAATGCCCGACAAAAAGGTACATATTTAATTCATATATGAGATTTTATGCGCCGTATCGGCAAGCCGCTTGGCTTTTTCTTTTTCTTTTTGAGATGAGAAGGACCGGGAAAGCTATTTGAAATTTCCCGATGCTCCCGGTTCAAAGGAGGTTATGGCGAATTTTTCCGGGAATTTAAGGAGATAGAATATTTATAAGATAATTTGATAGTTAGAAATTAACATATCAAAATATATAGAAGTCGATAAGGAAACGAACTTAGAAATAGAATAGTATAATCAAAAAGGAAGACTAGGGATAAAATCTAGTAAGAATAGAAAGAGGAAGAGTATACGTGTTTAAAGGTGAATAATCAGTTGTATGGTATTGATTATTCGAGTAAGTAGTCTTGTCTGTTTTGACGTTAAATGTTATTCAGTCAAGGTCTGAGAGGTAATTATACCCCAACTTGGTTGATTTCATGATATACCGATAAGTAGCAAGATTCAGGCTCGAAGATCAATGTGGAATAAGAATTAGTTAAATACTGTATTTGGGTTGTCGTAACGATGTTTTACACAACATCTGTTTAACCCAAATATGTGCAAAGCTTGGAAATAGAATAATGAACGTTTCCTAAGTATAGAAATAAACGAGTCGGAAAAGAGATAAATAATTGGAGTATTTTCCAATTATAAATAAAAGATATTTTCTAAAAGTTTAGAAAATAAAGGAAGGCGATATATGGAAATGTTTTCCAAATAACGTATAAGGCCAATATGGTTATTGAAAATATTTGGTTAACAAATATTGATAAGAAACAGAGAAGAGATTTAATTAATGGAATATTAATTAAAGGCTCAGTGATTGTTGGATGATTGGATGAACACTTGTTTTATTCGATAGTTAAATCATCGAATATCGAAACACTTGTTTTTATTCGATAGTTAAATCACAGACTATCGAAGTTTTGACCATCGTTGTCAATATGGAGAGACCGGTTGGATTTTTATCCGAAGAACCACTCCGTATTGGCAGTAGCGTGCGAGATTATATAAAAATAATCGAAGACGGAGTAGAGTGCAAGGACTTTTCTATTAATAGAAATTGTGCCTTCGGTTCATCCTGTTCCTGGGTGGCTTGTATGGATGAATGTCTGACAGAGTATTTCCAGAAAGGTCACATACATTGATTTCTTCAACCGTACCAAGAGTGGAAGCAGAGAAGGAAACTTCTTTTAGCTAACACGTTATGTACTATTGTAGACGTCAATCGGTGATTTGATGGATTTGACGATGTGACATTCGAAGTGAATCTGGTGTGATGAAAAAGCGTAGCTTCTAGCCTCATCATCCGGTAAATGACAGAAATCGGGCAGGCAGCATGGCTAAGTCGGTCGCACCGAAGTAGGGTGTATAATCACCTGATCTAGAGTTTCATTTAATTCTAAAAATCTATTGTTGATGCTATCCCATTCGGGAAACGGTTGCTGATCCCAACTGTTGGTGATATACATTTGATACACTCAAGCGAAATGAGTGGTCGGTCATGTGTGGCCGGGTTGCAAGATGTTCTTGTTGAACCCAGTGTATTCCTCTCTAGAGGTACATTAGCGAAAGGTGGTTCCATACCTTGTCATAGTTGGAAATCCATTACCCAATACATGCTTGCGGTTTTGATTGTATACTATATATGTAGAACGTGAGATGAAAGCGTTTCTGCTAGGTGATTATATATATACTGTGGTTGATAGACATTATTATAATATCAAAAGATTTTTGATATAAAGATATTTTGGATTCTCATAAGGGAAAAACCTGTTCCGTTATGCGGCGTAGTCTTATGAGATATCGTTTACTTGTTCGAACTGTTTTTAAACTGTTTTACTCATACCAGTCCCATGACTGACCCGGAGTTTACTTTGTTGTTTCCCCTAAACTCTTGGGTGCCTAAATTTGTACGGGCAGTCAAGTAGTCGGGAATTTACAGATATACTGGAAGAGCTTGGAGCAGGTGGCTTCAGGATCATATAGCTATAGTTATTTCCACTGTGTTGTAAGTGATGTACTTTGATATTGATGTATATTCAAGTACAGATGTATATTTCAAGTTATGTTATATATATTATATGTTATTCGTTCCGCTGTGAGATTCGTGTTACTCTGATGTTGTATTCTTCTTCTTCTTCTATTCTAAGCTTCTATCTTATCCTTCCTCACCCTCTAATTTCTTTCACTAATTACCAGGATTTGTCGATAACCAAAGTCGTTGAAAATCCGGGTCGTTACAGCTTGGTCTTCCAACTCCAGGGAGACGCGCGATAGAATTTACCACCAAAATCGCCAAAACAAATCACAAACCCTTCCATTCTACACCCTAAATCCGAATAAATTACTTGAATCTCACACCAACGATTGCATCTCGAGATTTGTTGGAACCCTAGGTTTACTGATGTGAAAAAAATCGCGACCGAAGGTATATCGATCCCTTCAAAAAGAGCATCGAAATGTAGAGCAAATAAATCGGAATCCAAATGCTTGAGTTTGGCGATTTTACACATTTTATTTTGATTTCTGTAATTTATTAAAGGATCGAACGTTTGTTTTTGCTGAAAGCAAAAACAATGGCGCAGAATTTGACCCAAGACTGAATTGATTTTAGGTTTAGGAAGATGTTAAGGGTATTTATAGAAGGCACAAATATCTAGATATTTTGTGAAAGGGAATATTCCCGGTATATTCTCCATCGTTAACTCGTTTCTTACTTCTAAAAATTCGTGTGATCACACACGATACCCAAAAATCACCAAACTGGACATTCAGCTATAGTATGACATTACGGTCCCAATGAAACTAGTTTCGTCGAATTCCGACTCCGTATGCTCACACAGCGTATTTTTAACCGTCAAAATACTGACTGTTTTACACTCTAAAAATCCGTATGGCCACACAGTGACTCTAAAAATCACGAAACCAGAAATCTAACAACTATTTGATATTGCGGATCCAACAAAATTAGTTTCGTCGAATTCCGACTTCGTTTGCAAAAGTGGCGATTTTTAAAGCTCTGAATGACCCATTTAAATATATAAATATATTTAAATATTATTAAATTAAATATAAATAAATTTATATTATCGTATATCTTTACATATGATATCGTCTAGCTCCAGAATATCATATCAGAATTTACGGCTTGGTATTTCAGATTCCAGATTATCTCGATATTTAGTTTATACTGAAAATCTATTTATAACGTATATAAAGCGTTGCAACTTATAAAGGAATTCCACAGCGATTTTTCTGAAATTTGATTTGGACGTAAATCAAAATCTACACGACGAAATCCCGATTTTTCTCTTCCACTAGAAAGATATGCTCCACCAGCTCCACACGTTTCTTGTTTCACAGGAATCCGTTTTAAAACGAACCCTGTATACTTAGTTGAAGTTCAAATCGCCAAATAGCAAACTGCCGCGTTGTTTCAAGCTCGATTTTAATTATAATATAATTATACGTTCAAACTGTCGTCGATTGAATATATTCGTCAATTTGATTCAACTCTAAGCTGAATTAAATCTTGGGGATGACTTGTTCACATTATATTGTGATTTCCAATATTTTTGATTATTTCTGAATTAAATATATTATTTAATTATTTAGTTTAATTAAATATTCCATATTATTTAATTAACGACGATTAAATTTCCTATATCACTATTTTAAACAATTAGATAAATTAATTATACCCCTGGAAAATGCGGGTCATTACACATTTACATATTTGCAACAAATTAACATGTAGATATAGTTTAGATGATTAACATCTTTACATATTATTGCTCATATCAGAATGTTGATTACTTTATGTAGTTCAAAAGATAAATAATCTAATGGAATTACGTTTCTATATTTTGAAATACGCATTTCTTAGTTAGAAAATAATTATAATATAATTTGAACATCTATCATTTTATTTGCATTCTAGAGCAACTCAAAAAGCGTATAATAAAGGTTAGGACAACGCCCAAAAAAAGATCTTAGATCTATGGTTGAGTAGCTGAAGGAGGAGAATCGTCTTCGAGTTATAGAGATAGAGCCATTGAACAAAAAATTAGTGGAGTATATGCAACAGTATGGATTTTTCCCTTCATCATTTGATGCTTCCAAAGGTGAAGATGATGCTTGAGAGGTAGGCTTTATTATGTTTGTGCTTGGATGAAGTACATATTGACTTGAAGTTGGTGAGGATTGTGTTTTGATGTTATACATATTGGTTTGGAGTTGGTGAGAATATTATGTTTAGATGTATTTTGATGGTACATGCTTGTTTTGATGATGTGTGACGTTAGGGGTCTAGTTTGAGATGTTATAATGGTTTATGTTGTATATATTAGTGTTGGTTTGATTTATGTTAGATAATTATATTGCAATTGTTATAATGTGCTATGTATAAATTATATGTATGGAATGGAATGGTAATGGATTTTAATGTTTGTTGAGAGTATGGAAGATAAATGGCTTGCTGTTATATAAAAATACCAAGATTACCAATGACTTCCAATGGATTGCAACGACTTATTGATCATCATTTTCCTGACTCTCAACGGTTACCAGCGTTAAAGCCATTAGTAACCGTTGGTGTAGCCATCAAAAAGAGTCTGTTGCTTTTGTTGGAAACCGTAAGATGTTGTGAACGCTATACCAATGGATATTCCAATGGCTCTCGATGGCCACCAACAACTCTTTGCCATTGGAATAGCCATGTCATCCTATAGTGTTTGCTTACTGAGGATCCAACGATTCTAATCTTTGACACCTCTGAGATTTTGTGCCTTTGATTCTTTTGTCTGTCTCGATTTAGCTTCGATTAATTAGATCAATTCAGCTCGGGACATAATTCACTAACTTTGAGATCGATTAGAAATCTTGCAAAATTTTGTGCTGATAATGCTTTAGTTAGAGTGTTGGCACACTGATGATAGGATGGTATATGACTTATCTCGATGTTTCATATGGTAACTTATTCTCTTACAAAATGTAGATCAATTCAATATACTTGGGTCTAGCATATTGAATAGGGTTTGCAATCATATACACAACACTTTGATTGTCGTACTACAATATTGATTTACCATTGATGTTGATATGACTTCCGCTGTTGCATTGGCTATATTCTATACTCGACCCCCGGGATAGATCTTGATGTTGTTGCTTGTATCTTCGAGCATCTTGATGTTAAGTTGTCACCAAAGTACATGTAATATCCTGTTGTTGATTTTCTATCATCAATGTCTGTCGCGCAATCTACATCAAGAAAGCCTGTTATAGTGAGTCTTTTTCTAACTTTGACTAGTAACCCATGATTGGCAGTTCCTTCTAAATATCTTAGAATCCACTTTACTGCATTCATGTTGCTGTCAAGAGGAACCTAAATAAATTGACACACTTTATTAGTGCTGAAATCTATGTCAGGTCAAGTTATAGTTCTATAATGTAAAACACCAACTATACTTCTATAATGTTTAGCATTTGATAGTGGTTCCTCCTATTTTTGGAGTACCGTTGATTGCTAATCATGGGAGTGGATTGTGCTTTAGCTTCATTCATCTTTATTTTGATGAGCAGTTCAGTAATGTACTTTTTTTATGACAATACAACTTCTGACTGAGATTTCCTTCTCACTTCAATGTATAGGAAGTAATTTATCTCCCCCAAATCTTTTATTGAGAATTGCTTACCTAGGTTTTGAATTAGTTGGTTGATCTAAATTTCATTGTAACCTGTTATAATGAGATCATTAACATAAATTATTATGTTTATAGTCACACTGTTATTAACTTTGATGAATAGAGAGTTGTCTGATTTGATAGATTGGAAGCCTACACAACACCAATTTGAGTAATTTGAAACACATAGTATTTTTAGTGTGAAATAGGTTGGTGGTGTTTCTAGCCTTTCTACAGTTGTGCACTGTTTCCATTCCATCAAAAACTTTCCTTAATTAGATTATTAACCGAAATTTATATGCAACCTTCCCCTAATCCATCAGTGGTCTCGAAAATATATTTTTCAAGCTCTTGGGCCGCTAAACTGTCCCATCTATTTGTCTACCTCGTCCGCTCTTCAACATGATTCGGAAAACAGGAAAATATGCCAGGTACAAAGTTCTATTTCCTTCAATTCGACCTTCTTCATAATATAGGCCAGGCTACCTTCTTCTTAATGACCTAGGTAATTTATCCTTGTCAACATTGATGACTTATATTTCACTGAGCAAGTTTTAGGGATCCGGTTATAAAAGTCCATTAATGGTCAAAATTCGATCGATTTTCATTTTTAGGTTACTTCCGTACCATTTAAATTATCATAAGTTGTTGCATACTTTACAATAAGTTGCCATAAACCTGCGATTACTTTTTTTCACTTACTAATCAGTGCTTTCATCAAATCGATTGAGTCCCCAATTTTAGATTATGATGTTGATTATACTATGATTTGAAATGAATTCATTCTCGTACTCCGTTATTGAACTTGAGTCTCAATAGAATTGGTTCGGGATGGTGATGTATGGATTACTGCATCTCCATATGAAAATTGATGTACCAGAAAATTTCTAAGTTGCTAGATATCTTATTAATTCACTTTGTGATCTGTGTATAGTAAACTGCTGTTTGTAAATTGAGTAATTTACTTATAATCTGTGCAGTTGTGATGTCCAGTAAATTGCTATTTTTTAATTGAGCAATTTTAAGAGAGGATCCAGTAAAGGAGTTGTTTAAGCAAAAGAATGGGGGTTTGTGGATTAGTGATTTCATGGGCAAGACGAGCATTATATCACTAATCCACAAACCTCCAATCTTTTGCTTAAGCAATTCCTTTACTGGATCCTTCCTTGAAATTGCTCAATTTAAAAATAGCAATTTACTGGACATCACAACTGCACAGATTATAAGTAAGTTACTCAATTTACAAACAACAGCTTACTATATAGACAGAACACAAACTGAATTAATAAGAGACGCAACCACTTAAATTTTTTTCGGTACATCAATTTTCATATGGAGATGCAGTAATACATACATCACCAACCTAAACCAATTCTAATGAGACACAAGTTCAATAACGGAGTATGAGAATGAATTCATTTCAAATCATAGTACAATCAACATCATAATCTAAAATTGGAGACTTAATCGACTTTGATGAAAGTTGTAACAACCCACAAATTCTGAACCATTAGAAATTTTAATGAAATTTTTATAGTTAAAATAATTTATTCTAAATAATAACGATTAAAAAATTTATTTTAATCAAAGTTAAAATGAATATATTTTAATTTAATTACAAAAGGAGTTAGAAATAGCACGGTAGTTTGAAAATTTGAATTTGAACTTTGACTAACTGTACAGGATGCAAAATAAATCGGATTTTAGTGAAACCAAAAATATTAAAATCTATTTAAAAATATCTTTCCAACGAATCCGAAAAATCGAAATTTCATAGCGGGAATCAAAAGTTATGCCCAATTTAAAATTCAGAAAGGTAGCTGTAGAATTTATATAATATATTTTAATATTAAAAATAGCCATTTTTCAAATGACCTCCGTTTTCAACGAAACCACTTTTGTTGGAACCGGAATGTCAAATTATTGCTAGGTTTCAATTTTCAGAATTTTTAGAATTAATATGCCAGCTTGGCGAAAGAAAACGTGTTTTGTCAATTTTAGTCAAATCGGATCGACCAGAAAATGGCCATTTTTCAAACGGTCTCAAAATTCGACGAAATTAGTCTTGTTAGAACTGTATCATCAAATCATAGCTAGAAATAATTTTTTTGTAAATTAAAGAGGTAGTATGTGGCCCTAGTAAATTAAAATGTACGATAGAATTAAATAAATAAATGATTTATAATTAAATTTAAAGAAAAACATATCGTAACGGCCGAATTGGGTTGCAAACATATTCCATTGTGTCCGGGACGGGAGTGTTTGCCTAGGGACATCTTTCGTTAGGCTGGATTTGGGGTTCGTATAGGGATTAAAGGGTTTTTCTTTGAATTAATAATTAAATAACATAAAAATACACGTATATATACCCTAGCTTATACGGTCCTATACTAAACCCTAGTTCGTATACGGCCGCCACCATCTCAATTCAATGGCCAGAACTGTTTCCTTCTTCCTCCTCTAATTCCCTTCAATCCTTGCGATGAAACTCCTTGCTCCTTTGGGGTTTATCGTAGAAAATTCCATAAGCTTTCCATCCATACCCAAATTGTAATTTTTCATTGAGAATCTGACGAGCACTGGCCACCCAAAGCCACTGACTTTCCATCGCCGCCATGACCGAACCCCGCCTCGCACTCCACCGGACCACTGGCGTCCGGCGCGCCGTCTCTCCCCCTATGGCGTGGTACATTCGGATCGACCCCTGGAGCAACTGATTTGAAGAAAGGAGTAACCCTAGGTTCGAACAAGTTAGAGATAGCGTGGCTTGTTTCTGATTTAGGAGGAAGAAGGGTGAACTCTAATTAATTAATTTAAAATATTATTTACATAAAATCAATCATATCTTACTCGTATGAATTCAGAATCAGATGATTTCTGAAGCGTTGAAATCCTTGTGATGAGTTCTAGACGATGGAACAGAACGGATCTGAAACTGAGGACTTTGAAAATTCAGCCAAATTTGAACATGAACGATTTCTGAAAACCGAGCAATGTGAGATTTCTTTTTTTTATAATTAATTAATTTATTTAGTTTATTTGCTATGTGGTGATTGTTTGTGTATGACTTAAATCTTCTATGTGATGAGCGCGTGGATGATTTAATCTGTTTGTTGGTAATGTATAAACATAGATCTATATGTGTTGAATATAATAAATCATTTGTTGTATTATTGATTTGGATCAGAATTGCCATTTCAATAAAAATAAATCATTTTTTCATGTTGTTGAATTGCATTAGATTTTCAATTCAACATAAAAACATTATTTGGAATTTTTTTTTTGAATTGAATTAAATTTTCAATTCAATTTGATCGTATTTGTTGAATTGAATTAGATTGTCAGTTCAATATTAAAAGTTGATCTTTTATTTGCATTCTGTAAATATTCATTGAATTAAAAGTTGTTCTTTTATTTGCATTCCTTGATGCAAATATTCATTGAATTAAAAAGCTGTTCTTTTATTTGCATTCCTTGATGCGAATATTCATTGAATTAAAAAGCTGTTCTTTCATTTGCATTCTTTGATGCAAATATACATTGAAATAAAAAACTATATTTTATGTGCATTCTTTGCTACAGATAAAATATTGAAATTGGAGGTTAAATTTTTATTTGCATTTTTTAATGCAAATAAAACATAGTTTTAATAAGGTTGTACTTTTATTTGTAATTTAGATATAAATTAGAAACATTATTTGTAAAGTTACATTTTCATTTGCAATTTAAATGCAAACAAAACGTTGGAATTAGATTAACAATAAAAGTCACCTTTTCATTTTTGTATGAAATGTTTGATTGCAATAAAATAACATTTTTGTTTAAAATGTTCGAATAGAATAAAATGTCATTTTTGGTATATATTGCCATTAAGGTAATTTTATTTAAAAATATCATCTTTGTAAGATTGTTACATCGAAATAAATATTTCATTTTGTAAGATGATTACATTAAGAAGGATCATATAAAAATGACATTTTTGGTCAAAACATCGTATTTAAAAATTGAATATTTTATTTGCATTCTTTGATGCAAATAAACATCGTATTTAAAAGCCGAATTTTTATTTGCAATCTTAGATGCAAATAAACCATCGTATTAAAAGTTAATTTTGTATTCACACTCTTTGATGCAAATAAACTATGAAATTAAAGGTTGCATATTTATTTGCATTACTTGATGCAAATAAAATATTAAATTAGAAGTTGCATTTTTATTTGCGTTCTTTGATGAAAATAAATCACAAGTTAAAATATTACATTTTTATTTGCATTTTAGAAGCAAATAAAAGCATAGTTTAAGAAGTTACATTTTTATTTACATTTTAGAGGTAAATAAAAGAATAAAATTAAAGGTATCATTTTTTCTTTTAAATTAGAGAGAATAAAAAAGATTATGATAATGTGAATTCATCTTTGTTGTAACTTGGTTAAATTAAATAAAATGTTTTTATTGTCATTATAGATTTTAAATATAAAGATTAGAATTAAAAAGATATATTTTTGATGTCATCTAAGCATCAATAAAAAGAGTAAATAGAAAGATAAGTTTTATTTTGTCATTTTGTTGCAATACAAAATATGCATTTTTGGTTAAACAAGAATGAGGCATTTTTAGTTTATTAAAATGTATTAAACAAAATTTATCATTTAAATAGAATGAGACAAAATTATTCAATTTTGCCATTTTAAAAGATTAAAAAAATATATTCACTTTTATCAAATTAAAACAGTTAAACTCAATTAGTCCCTATTATCAGTTTATAATAGTAGAAATCTATTTTATCACTTTTATCAAATTATCAAAGTCAAAACCGTTTTATCGCTTTTGTCAAATTAACGAAGTTAAAACAATTTTGATGCTTTTGTCAAAATTATCATAGTTAAAACAAATTGGTCACTTTTGTCAAACCATAATGGTTAAGACAAAACATTACCATTTTCGTCGCATTAGATTTAACAAAACCAATATGTTACTTTCATTTGTTCTATTGAATTAGAATTGTCGACAAAACAAACACATCACTTTTATTTGTTTTGTTAAATTATATTTGTCAACAAAACAAAGTCATTATCTTTGTTGTTTTGTGGTAAAGGATTAGTTAAATCAAAATATACATTTGTCAAAATATCCATTTTTGTCAAAATAGATTAGTTAAATCAAACCACATATTTTTGGTCAAATTATGTACTTTTGTCAGGATAAGACTAATTGGATCAAAAGACGATTTTTGGACCAATAGCTTAGTTAAACCAAAAAAAAAATTATTTAATTCTGTCAAAAATACAACAGTTGAAACAAAAGTTACATTTTGTTAAATATGATTATTGAAAACAGAAATTACATTTTTGTTAATTAGTTTTGAGACAACACAAAAATCACATTTTTAGGTTAAATAAAAGAGTTAAACACAAATAGTATTTTGTTAGATAGGTTTGTGTTATAAACAAAAATATTCATTTTGATAAAATAGAATTGTCAGCAAAATGGAACTCCTTATACATTTTGTTGAGATAGAATTTATATGCAAATAAAATAATCATTTTTTTTTGCATAACATACAATAGAATTTATATGCAAATATAAAAATCATTTTTATGTGCAAACTTACATTGGAGTTTATATTCGAATATAAGAATTATATTCTTGGACAAACCATACATTAGAATGTATAGGTGAGTTAAAGTGACATTTCTATATGTTAATGCATACATTAGAATTTGTATGCACGTTGAAATAAACATTTTTTATGTGTTGGTTTATACATTGAAAACATGTACAATTGGGATTATTTCTTTTATTTGGTAAAATTGAGAATTATTACATTTAAATAAAGTATAATAAAAATTATCATTTGTTTGTCATCCGCAATAATGTCATATAAGTAAATTACATCCTATTAGATATTAGAAATATATAAAGAAAGTATGCGAGTCAAATATATTTAATTCGACATTAGGAATAAAATATCATGTTTGGTTCATCATGATCAACATGTCAGTAGTATTAAAATTGGTTAAATTCATTAACCAATTATTTATTTATATGTACTGTTGTTGACTGAAAACCCCAAATGGGTATTGGGATGATAATTTATATGCACTAGTCCCAATATTCGATTGACAAGCTGCGATGAGCGTTATTATTTCATTTTAATGCTCACACAGTTGTGAACTTCACTCTGGATGTTGAATAGATGGTTTGATGATTATTTACGATGTATGAAATCCATATAACAAAAAGTTATATGGTAAATGTTTGAGTGGCTTTCCGATTCAGAATATCTTTTATATAAAGAATATTTTGAACAAAGAATTTCTTTTAAATAATGAATATTTTTAAAGGATATTAAAATAAAAGAATTTGATTTTGGATTGTCGTGGATGGTGTCTTAAATAACACTGTTCTTAAACCCCGTATGAAAGAATAAATCTTTTAACTAAGATTATTAGTGTTTCAAGTTATACTTATTAATTAGAATAATTGATATGTGAATTGGGTTTACCGTGAAATATGTTTTTAAACGACATTTGTTCTTTAACCTAATTAACATGATTTTGGGTTTATCGTGAACTATGTTTTTAAATGACATTGATTCTTTAACCCAATTAAAGATAAGATTGGTTTCTTAAATTGGAATAATTGTAAAGTAATGATTTTGGATATTAAATTTGAATTGGAGTTTTAATAAATCTTTGGAAATAAGATTTAAGAATAAATCTAAAAGAATTTATCTTTGATAAAATTAACGGGATCCTTTCCCTAATAATATGAATATTTTATTTAAAGAATATTCTGAGTTGGAATGAGGCGTTGGACGTGTATTTACAACATTTGATTTTTAAATTATAAAAATACGCGAGTTATTCGGAAAGACCGGGTTTGACCCATTCTGAATAATTACTACGACGATTAAAGGTCGAAGGCATTAAAGATGGTGATTGAAGACCGACGATCTTTACATCGAATGGTGTAACATCCCACAAATTTTAACGATTTAAATTATGATTTAAATCAAATTTTATTTTGAAAATATTCTAAAATTTCTCGTAATGGGAATTTGATATTTGAAATACGTATAGTGAAATGTAACAGATGTGAAAATTTCGTCGGAAAATTTTTAATGTTGTCGGTCGCGAAATTTTCGGTGCAAAGCTGCGCATAACAGTTCAAATTTTAGCGATTTTAAAATCTCTTCGAAATAAGTTCGGACAAACATGAAAAATATTATATTCCTTGTCAGTAATCCAACGGCGAAATTCGTTTCGCGAAAATCGGACGTTTTGACCTCCGTTTCATATCCGCATTTTTATGTTAAAGGGGTCCGTAACGCGTTTTTGAACCGGGCATGCAGACACTGCAAATTATATACCGTTGTGTCCGTCTCGTCGCGCTGATTACTAAAATATATTCATTTGTTAGTTTCGGTGTTCGGTTCGTGCTGAAATTGTGAAAATACTTGCACAGTTCATTTTTAAAACAAAATCATTTGAGTTTGATATGTCCCTTTTACGATCTTACATATCTTTCTATATATTTTGGGTCTGCAAAAGATGTATTTTTATTTTACTAAACTACCTAAATATTTTTTTGTTTTCAAAAATGGGCACTTTTTTTCAATTTGCTTTCCTTGCATGCACACATGCATGGACCATTTTGCATTCAATCATGGTATGGACGTCCATCTTTCTAACCATGTTTTCTTCATGACAAACCTCACTTCACATTAAATGATTTGCAAAGAACACACAATGTACATGCATCCTATAGCCTACATATTAAATGCACGCATGGGATAGAAAGAGGGACACATACATTGTTTTATTCTTTTCAGGCAACGCCTTCCCTCATTTTTATTCTTTTTTTTAGTTCTCTGAAAATTCAAAAGCAACATTCAACACTCATATTTCTTTCTTCTTCTCCATGTTTCATTTCATTTCCTGTGCACACTTCCTCCGTCATTCATAATTAAATACAAGAGCATGCATGTTCATTTTATACATAAAAGATGTGTTGAAGCTCGTATGTGTTACATACAAATTCATGGCGGTGTAGACATACATGTATTATCGTATATACAACTACATGTATGCGCCGAGTATAAGTGGCGGTCTGAAAGTCCTTGTGGTGGCGTTTGGCAGCATGAGATTACGGTGGTGGAGGCATTGTCCATCTCACTATGTGCAATTGCATGCACGGTGGGGTTCCATCTTCTTTTCTTGGTTCTTTGGCAACAGCACAGCAAACCCTTTTCCTCATCATTTCTTTTGTTTTCTCCTATGCCAAAAAAAAAAAGTAAAAAAAAAAAAACACTTCAAAATGCAGTCTAACATTAAAAACATTTTCTCTTCCCTTGCTTGACATTTCTTCCCGGCTGTAAATGAGTTGCTCACGCAACTCATAAAAAAAAAAGAAACAAAAAAAGAAAAAGAAGAAAAGGAACGTTGAATCTGTGGATGGGTAGTAGTTGCATGGATTGTAAATGAGTAATGGTACGTGCTTGTGAATATGGGCTTGCTGTGTTTTAAAATGGAAGTGTGAATGGACAAGGCATGCATGGAACAGGGAAGGAGGAAGCTTTGTTTGCTTTGTTTTATTTGGTGAAACTTGCAGCGGAAACAATGAAGAAAAGGTGGACAGGTTGCGGGCGCATGAAAAGTGAGGGAGAGGAGGATGTTTCATCTGCATGTAAAGGGTGTGAATACACTTGGGTTTAGAAAAGCTTGACAAGTGTTCTATGCGTTGAAATGAAGTTGAGCAACATACAAAGGAATTTTGTGAAAATGGTTTGCATGCATTTGGGCCTCAATGGACAGGAGGGTGAAGGGGATTATTTTTACACATTTTTGGCTTATACTTCCTTCTCCACCAAGGACAAAACACAAGTGCCAGGGAGAGATATATATATATATATATATATATTACTTCTTCTCTATGCGCATAAGGATAAGAGGGAGCCATGCTTCTCAGGGGACACGCTATTTTATTTTATTTCTTTTTGTTCCAAAGCAGCATCATTTTGGTCTGAAAATGCATTTACCCACAAGACAAATATGCTTCCATGAAAAAAAGCAAGCAGGCTCTCTCTCTCCATTTTGTTTTCTTCTTCTGTCAACATTCCGGGCGCATGAAACATTAATAATAATATAAAGGAAGCCATCATTTGTTATCAAAAGCAACAGAAGGCGGGAAAGCTGGTTGTGTGTATGGTGGAGATTTGCATGTATGGTTCATGTATGAAAAGAGTGTGTATTGCGTGATGAGCTGGGTGGAAATGTAGATGGCAGTGGAATAAGGTTGTGCATGGAACATGTCGCAGGCTATATGGGAGGAGGGAAGACTCACGAGTGGTCTCAGTTCAGGCATGGTGCATGTTTCTTTGTGCATAAAGGTGGAACGGCAGTGGCGTTTGATAACGAAGTGGTGCATGCATGGGTTATTGGTTATTAAAGGTAATTAATAAATTAAATTTCAAGTTTTTTTTAAGTAAATTAAGTTATAATAATGCGCAATGTTTAAAATCCGATATCTTGTTCATACGAGGCCCTTTTCAAACGAAACAAGCGTCGACATGTTCATATCGACGACACCTACGCAATGACGTTGGATTGTCAGGATTTGAGTTCGTTAAATTTTCAGATTCAAACGAAGGTGAGTTTTCTCACACCTGCAAAAATATTCACATTTTTGTGAAATTGAAATCTGTGATTGATTTGATTATTTGTTGTTGGTTGTTATTTTAAATGGACATCAAAATTTAAATTGTTAGAAATTGAATTGACAGTTAGTTTATTTTTGAATTAAATTGCTAGTTAAACCCCGACACATATAATCAGTTAATTATTGCAAACTGAACTGTTTTGGATGATGGTCGTGATGAGTGCTTATTTATGGATATATTGAACTGTATGGATGTTGTCTATATTTTTATATCAGTGTTGTCACCTTGGATGTTATGGGCATCATCTTAAACTGTCATTTCGAATAAATTAAGAAATAGGTTGAAATGATATATACTATGACATTTGACCTTTGGATTGAAATGATATATATCCATTCCTTGAAATTATAATTTAAATTTTAAAATAACTAATCACTTGACCATAGGATAGAGAATTATCATACGGACACCGGATTGGTTAAATCGATAAATTTTAGAATTTGTGAAACCGATTTCAATAAGTGATTCTGTGTAAAGAAAATAAATTGAAATTATTGAAATTGAATTATACATTGGAATTCGAATTTGAAATATTGAAATTGAATTGTTAAAAGAATTTGTAAAGGAAAATTTTAAATTATTATAAAAGGTATGATTTGGATTTATCGAATTCGAATTATTTCAAAGGTTTAAATCTTTATTTAAACTTTGGAATTTATTTCGAATTGAAATGATATTCAATTTGTCATTTTGAATTTTGAACTAAAATTGCTTGTAAATTGAATATGATCCAAATGATATTTGAATGGGATATTATCCTTTTAAATTAAATAATTCCCACTGAAGTTTGAAGATTAATTTGAAACAAGTCGAATTAAGGTTTATTTGAATTAAATCCAATCGAGATTTGAACTTAGGTTCAGATTTATTGAAAATGAAAAGAAACAGTTGATTTGAAATTATTTCCATATAAACAAATTTATATATAAACTATTTTATGAAATTTATTCCTTTGGTATATGGAGTGCTTTATATAAATTGTTTTTCAAAAAAACCTATTCTTTATATATATATATATAAGTAGTTTATTTTATAAAATATTCTAATATACAAAAAACCATTTCCAACACTCAAACTATTTTTATTTCCAAGCTATTCCAAATCTCCCAAAATTATTTACAACTAATCAAAATTTATTTAAACCCCAAACTATTTCAAACTTACAAATTGTTTTAGAAGTGAAAACTGTTTATATTTAAATCTGTGATTTAAAAGTAATTATGATCATTTTGATGTTAAAATCAGAAATGAATTTAAAACTATTTTTGAAGTAAATTGAATGATTCAAATGAAATGTGGTTAATTGAAGTTATAACAAATTATTGAATTTGAAATTTATCTCAAAGTGAATATGAATTTTGAAAGTAAATATTATTGTGATTAAAATAATATGATATTTTAAAGTGAAATTTGTTTAGTTGAATAGGATATTTTGATATCATAACGATTCACTTTTGAAATATAAAAGTACCAATCGGTGTGTAACATGAACTTTGGTTGTTAAAGAGACCGGGGCCTCTTATTGACATACTCTCTGTCAATGTTGGAACCACTTTAACAACTGCGTACGCGGTGGAGTTCCAGAAATGAAGTAAGATGAATTTGGAGGCGATTACTGGATTTGAAGGAAGTGAACGATAATGGATGACCCCGACACTTGTGTCGATTTGAATTGACTAAAACAGGAGCCGTGCCAGACCAAATGAGACTTGACTACCTCTTAGTGGACATCTGCTCTTCGATTTTCTTGGGCCTCGGGTCCATACTATTACTATTTTATTGTTGTTGTTTTGTTGGTGCGCACCCTTGATGGGATGTATTTCCCTTTTGATTCGATATGGGGTGGATGTCTACGGTGGGCCGTTAGGGGTAACCACCAGTCTGGATCAGGCAAACTAGTAGCATACTACTTTGGGTATTGCCTCATGTGCCTTGTCATACGTTTATCCTTATGCAAGACAACTACGATTTTTGTTATTGTCATAGGTCTATAGGGGACTCACTGGCTACCGACGTTCTACTGGTTGTGTTACAGGACCTGCATAGACCATGTGCTTGTAAACTGTGTAAGGGTAATCAATGTAACCCCGCTTACACTATTTTTCTGACAAGTATTTGTGAATAGACACTAGTATAATAGCGAAATTATATTATATAGTATCTAGTTTGACGGACCCTTAGGAGATGAAATTTCCCGTAACATCTCTTGAGTTATGTGTGTGCATGTTCATATGATGTTGATTTGACTTAGATGAGAATATTTTTGCCTGATCCGAGCTTGTTTTATTTTCACGCTATTACGCTCGGGTCAGACTTGAGCATTCCGGTTTCAAAGGTTATCTTCTGAAGGATGAAGACGAAGATGGTATACTATTATTACTATTGTATTCCACTACTATTCTGCTGCATTATTCTGTATTATCAGTTATGTATATAAATGTATAACTCTGATAAATGTTGTAAAATGATCAAATGTTTATTTTAAACAGCTTCATGAACTGTTATTTGATTATTATATTTTGTTCATTCCGTTGCGAGATTCTGTGCTTGTTTTCTTCTTTCTTTCTAATTCTAAATTAATCCCCTTGATTATCTATATTTTTGACTATAATGGTTAAAGATGTGGATCGTCATTTAACAATCAGTAAATACGTACAGTTTTGAGTTAGACATGTGTGGATTATTGTTGATTCAAAAGGTACGGGTTTCCGGGTCGTTACAAATGGACGAAAACTGATGCCTGGCATTGGGTCGCTCCCAATAAAGGGTTAATAGTGGTAGTTTGTCTGGACCTACTTGTTGATCGTCCGGATACGCGAGCACCTAGGTGACTCCGGATTCGTTCAGACCCAGAACGGACTTGTAAATAGATGTGTTTCCGACATTGAATTTCATGCTATGTAATTAAATTGATATCTATTAATATATATCTGTGGTGGTGGAGGATTTATTCCCTTGCTTAACACCATTCTTTAAGATGCACGAGCTCGAAGGTTATGTATTGGTAGTTATCGATCGCATGGTGTGAACTGCCAATGTGACATGCCAAGATGCAATTGATCGAGGCTTTTGTTGTAAAGCAGAGCCCTGTGGATGATAATCAAAGCATAGCCTATTTAGGCATAGCTTTGTGTATTATGTTACCTCGTGAGCCTCACACCCCGGTAGAGTCAAAAACGGGACAAGGGAACGTAAGGAGTGCACACGTTTCTTTCTAGCTAGAAGTGATGTTTGGGTTTTTACAAGGCCAGACATTTTTACCTATGTGGTTGATGGAATGAGGCGCCTCAGATATTTTATTGGTTGCCAATGGCCAATTTATGGGTTCAACCGGACCGAGAAGCGTGTGTTGAGGAATTGTCAATCCATTAAAGTATTTGTGGACTGGCCCTGCAGGATCCAAGGGTTTGCCAGCGTCTAAATTCTGAGACATTGCTAGAGTGTCTCCAATCGTTTAGGAGATCGTCCCTAGCCTTGACTCATGATGGAAACCAACCTCCAATACGACATTACGGTCTTGATCGTAAACCTATATATGGCGACATAGTAGGATGGGGTATTATGCCGTCTGGGATTGATACATTATGATTGAAATGTTTTTAAAACATATATACACTAATAATAATATCAAATCCGTTTTTATCGTATCAAGCATTTTTGACCATTATAAGGTAAAACTCTATCCTCCGGCTTGCGTTGCATTGTGCGATGGGACCTGAGTCTTATAATGGCTTCATTTTTCTAAAAAGCATTGCATTGTTTAACGATTTACTTTATTTATGCACTGGCAATCCAATGGAGTAAACTCATTCCGCGTTAGCGGCGTGGTCTTGTGATTAGCCTTATTAGTAGTTAAGCTAAGTAAAGATTTCTCAAACCAGTCCCATGACTGACCCGTAGTTTGTTTCACTTTGCAAACTCGGGTGCCCTCTTTCCCACGTGGGCAGTCGAGTAGCTTATTTTGCAGATATATTGAGTAGGATTCTGGATTGAAGCTTAGAACTGTGTCCGGAGCATTGATAGACTTTCGCTGTATCAGTTTATTTGTTCCGCTGCACTGTATTACATTTATTGTATTTTATTTTCCGCTGTATTATATTCGATGTACTCTGATATTCTGTACTCTGAGGTAACATTATTGTAATGATTATAAAAGTCTTATGTTATTTGTTTTAATGTGTTGTATTCCCAAAGTTAACATATTTGGGTTTTAAGAGGTCTTGGCTAATTTAACGATCGATTGGGTCGAGCAAAATCCGGGTCGTTACAATTGGCATCAGAGCGAGGTTAGCTCAAATCTTTGGGGTACAACTCATTAGGACTGGACAAAAGACTCATCAGAGATTGGTTTAGTAATATCCAATAAGAATACTCATTAGAGATAGGATCAGCAATATCCTAGGAAGAGAAAACTCATTAGAGATGGGGTTAGTAATGCCCTAAAATGAGTTCAGAGTGACAAATTTATAATTCACGTATTTGTGATTACATATATAATCCAATATTAGAAAATATGATTTTTGAGTATGTAAAAGTTATATATATTTGAAAAGTTAATCAACTAATAAAATTATTAAAACCAATAAAAGGATGAAAATTTAGTGGTTACTTAAACATCTTTTAGCTCTATTCCTTTTCGAGGATGAAAAGATTTTAAGTGAGGGAGATTGTAACAACCCGCAAATTCTGAACCAATTTAAAAATTTTATTTTAGAAATTTTAATGGAATTTTGATAGTTAAAATTATTTATTTTAAATAGTAATGATTAAAAAAATTATTTTAATCGAAGTTAAATGGAATATATTTTAATTTAATTATAAAAGGAGTTAGAAATAGCACGGTAGTTTGAAAATTTGAACTTTGACTAACTGTACAGGATAGTGAAACAAAAATATTAAAATCTATTTAAAAATATCTTATCAATGAATCCGAAAAATTGAAATTTCATAGCGGGAACCAAAAGTTATGCCCAAATTAAAATTCAGAAAGGTCGCTGTAGAATATATATATATATATATATATATATTAATATTAAAAATAGCCATTTTTCAAACGATCTCCATTTTCGATGAAACCACTTTTGTTGGAACCGGAATGTCAAATTATTGCTAGGTTTCAATTTTCATAATTTTTAGAATTAATATGCGAGCGTGGTGAAAGAAAATGTGTTTTGTCAATTTCACTCAAATCAGATCGACTAGAAAATGGCCATTTTTCAAACGGTCTCAGAATTCAACGAAATTAGTCTTATTAGAACTGTATCGTCAAAACAAAGCTAGAAATAATTTTTTTGTAAATTATAGAGGTAGTATGTGGCCCTGGTAAATTAAAATGTACAATAGAATTAAATAAATAAATGATTTATAATTAAATTTAAAGAAAAACATATCGTAACAGCCTAATTGATGTTCCATTGTGTCCGGGACGGAGGTATTTGCCTAGGGACAACTTTAGTTAGGCTGGATTTGGGGTTCGTATAGGGATTAACGGGTTTTTCTTTGAATTAATAATTAAATAATATAAAAATACACGTATATATACCCTAGCTTATATGGTCCTATACTAAACCCTAGTTCGTATAAGGCTGCCACCATCTCAATTCAATGGCCAGAACTGTTGCCTTCTTCCTCCTCTAATTCCCTTCAATCCTTGCAATGAAACTCCCTGCTCCTTTGGGGTTTATCATAGAAAATTCCACAAGCTTTCCATCCATACCCGAATTGTAATTTTTCATTGAGTATTTGGCGAGCACTGGCCACCTAAAGCCATCGACTTTCCACCGTCGCCGTGACCGAACCCTGCCGTCGCACTCCACCGGACCTCCGGTGCGCCGCTTCTCCCCCTACGGCGTGGTACATTTGGATTGACCCCTGGTGCAACCGATTTGAAGAAAGGAGTAACCCTAGGTTCGAACAAGTTAGAGATAGCGTGGACTGTTTCTGATTTAGGAGGAAGAAGGGTGAACTCTAATTAATTAATTAATTTAAAATATTATTTACACAAAATCAATCATAACTTACTCGTATGAATTCAGAACAGATGGTTTCTGAAGCGTTGAAATCCTTGTGATGAGATCTAGATGATAGAACAGACCAGATCTGAAACTGAAGACTTTGAAAATTCAGCCAAATTTGAACACAAACGATTTCTGAAAACCGATCGATATGAGATTTCTTTTTTTATATAATTAATTAATTTATTTAATTTATTTAATTTATTTAATTTATTTAATTTATTTAATTTACTTGCTATGTGGTTATTGTTTGTGTATGACTTAGATCTGCTATGTGATGAGAGTGTGGATGATTTAATCTATTTGTTGGTAATGTATAAACACAGATCTGTATGTGTTGTATATAATAAATCATTTGTTGTGTTAGATCCAAAAGTGGCTCTAACACCCAAATTATCTGAGTTGGCAGAGATTTATATCTAGAAATGCAAGAAAATGCAGAAAACACACAAGATTTATAGTGGTTCGGCGTTAATGAGCCTACGTCCACTTTATATCTATGATTATACGTAAGGTTCGGGTATAATCAACGATTTTTCTCTCAATCTCCCTTTTACAATGATTCACTCAATGATTTTGAATTAATATTGGTAAGAAATAGTGCGGAGACAGTAATGGTAGGAACAACATTCAGAGCTGCCAAAAGATCCTGAAAAATGCCAAGCCTGGGGCTATTTATTGGTGATCCTACAGACGGATCGTGGTCACACGTGGCACAAATCCCGAAGATCTCGGACTGGTTCATGGCTTGGTGGAGAAATAGTCAATATAGCTATTGTGGACAGGTGTCATGAGATCCTATATTATCGGATCGTGAATGACCTGGTCATGGCCTTCATCTCTCAGCTTTAGGGATTGGATCGAACTAGCGTGATCGGATCAGATCGAGCGGGTGTGAACGGATCGGGTCGCGGTCATGGGGGCGATCGAGAATCTCGAGGATGCAACTTCATGAACAAAACTTCGTATTAGACATGTGTTTAGATCTTCGTCGCTTGGTCTAAAAGCTAGCCAACATTTTGCCCCCTCGAAGTATGTTTTATCAAGGATAGAACATGCTTCGAAATTTCAGACTTATCTTTTCATGAAGCAACGCAAATCAGAAGCCGTATCTGTTTGAAACATCGTACAGCTTCAGAGAGTCGTGTTCTTTAACTGGTATAAATACTGAGTTCATAAGTCATTTCTCTGTTCATCGAGCAATTTTTTTACTCGAACTTCTGAAGGACATCACGATCAATTCGTTAGGTATGCTCTGAATGTTTTTGTGTGGAATGACGCTTAATAGCTTTTGTATTTCTATAAACATAGAATTCTGCCTTTCCAACTCATTAATCACGCTATGGCTCGGATCGCCACTCCAGATCACAGACCGCAATGGACTATTTTGCGGCCTCGAGTAGAGCCGTCCTGTGGGCTTTGGATCGCGGTCTAGTGGGCCCATTTATGCACTTTGGTGAGCTTTCCGCCTGCCTGTGGCCAATTTTCTTTTCACAAATCCGACAAAAAGGGAAGACCATGGGTCGGTCTTGTTCCTTTATAAGTCAAGCTTCCCCTTCCATTCCTATTCTTCTTCCTTTTGCAGCCGCCACCAACTTCCATTCAAAACTGTAATGACCCACAAATCCGCAACATCGGAGTTGACTATATACATCATACGTCCAACCCAAATATCACGAAAATATGGGGAAAAAAATTTAGATGAAGAGGTAGAAGAAGAACAGAAACAACAACACAGAATCCCACATCACAGCGGAACAAAATATAATATATCATATCTTTTGAAATACAAAACTTATACTATATACACATATCATTATCAGAGTATAGCACTTACAACACAGCGGAACAAAACTTTATATAACTAACGCTGAAGCCTCCTGCTCCAGGCTCCTTTAGATAGATCTGTAAAATCCTGAACTACTTGACTGCCCGTATAAATTTAGGCACCCAAGAGTTTAGGTAGAACAAAGTAAAATAAACTCTGGGTCAATCATGGGACTGGTATGAGTAAACAGTTTAAAACAGTTTCAGAAACTAAATGATATCTCATAAGACCACGCCGTATAACACGGAACGGGTTTTTCCCTTATGAGAATCCAAACACTTGATTTAACTTTCAAAATCCCTTTGAAAGGAACGATAACTTTATATCAAAACTCTTTTGATATTATAATAATGTCTAAATCAAGTAAATAACAATCTAGTGGAACGTTTGCATCTCACGTTCCACATATATAATATACAATCAAAACCGCAAGCACGTATTGGGTAATGGATTTCCAAATATGACAAGGTATGGAACCACCTTTCGCTGGTATATCTCTAGAGGAGAATACACCGAGTTTAACAAGAACATCTTGCAACTCAGCCACACATGACCGACCACTCATTTCGCTTGAGTGTATCGAATGTATATCACCAACGGTTGGGATCAGCAACCTTTCCCGAATGGGACAACATCGACAATAGATTTTTAGAAGTAAATGAAACTCTAGATCAGGTGATTTTACACCCTAATAGGTGCGACCTACGTAGCCATGTTGCCTGCCCGATTTCTGTCATTTACCGGTTGATGAGGCTAGAAGCTACGCTCTATCATCACATCAGATTCACTTTGAATGCCACATTGTCATATCCATCGACAATCACTAATTGACGTCAACAACAGTACATTACGTGTTAGCTAAAGAAGTTTCCTTCTCCGCTTCCACTCTTGGTACGGTTGAAGAAATCAATGTACGTGACCTTTCTGGAAATACTCTGTCAGACATTCATCCATACGAGTCACCCAGGAACAGGATGAACCAAAGGCACAATTTCTATTAATAGAAAAAGTCCTTGCACTCTACTCCGTCTTCGATTATCTTCATATAATCTGATTCGCAACGCTACTGCCAATATAGAGTGGTTCTTCGGATAATATTCCAACCGGTCTCTCCATATTGACAACGATGGTCAAAAACTTCGATAGTCTGTGATTTAACTATCGAATAAAAACAAATATTTCGATAGTCGATGATTTAACTATCGAAGAAAACAAGTGTTCATTCAACATATCAACAATCACTGAGCCTTAAATTAATATTCCATTAATTAAATCTCTTCTCTATTTCTTTATCAACATTTGTTAACCAAATATTTTCAATAACCATATTGGCCATTTACGTTATTTGGAAATCATTTCCAAATATCGCCATCCTTTATTTTCTAACTTTAGAAAATATATGCTATTTATAATTGGAAAATATTCCAATTACTTATCTCTTTTCTGATCTCGTTTATTTCTATACTTAGGAAATATTTATTATTCTATTTCCAAACTTACACTTATTTGGGTTAAAACGGATGTTGTGTAAAACATCGTTACGACAACCCAAATACTATATTCAACTAACTCTTATTCAACATTGATCTTCGAGCCTGAAATCTTACTATTTATTTGTTAATAATGAAATCAATCAAGTTGGGGTATAATTACCTCTTAGACCTTGACCGAATAACATTTATAACGTCAAAACAGATAAGAAAAATACCCTATTGCAACTAGCTATTTGCAATAGGCCTCAAATGCTAGTTGCAGTAAATGATATTTAGCAAAAGACCTTTCATAGCTGTTGCAATAGATAAGATTTAACAACAGGCTTTTCCTTCCTATTGCGAAAAGCAAACTTTTCGCAACAGTGCTTTCATGCCTATTGCGAAAACATACTTTTAGCAACTTCTCTTTCATTACTGTTGCAATAGACATATTATTTGCAACTACACTTTCAAACCTGTAGCAAAAATTATATATTTAGCAACTGTTTTCACCAGTTGCGATAACTGTAATTTTTTTGCAGCAGGTAAAGCCACTTGCGAAAAATGTACTTTTGAAAATTATTTTTCCCTAAGTAATATTCGATTATAGTATAAGAAGTACAAGCATAATATTTAATATATATATATACATATACATATACACATTTTTTTGAAAATGTCATATATATATATATATATATATATATATATATATATATATATATATATATATATGGTTAACATTCGGTTAGAGCCATGAAATAACAAGCAATCAATAATAATTAGTTAATAATGAGTTATATTTTAATAAGTAATGATTATAATATAATAAATAATTTTTATTTGATACATAACTATAATTTTTACTGATTAATATAATTCAATAATGTATGATATTTGATTTTTTAACTGTGTACTTATGCATTACTCTAATAGACCAAGTTCTAGATTAGACCTTATATTTACTTATAAAATTAAGTTATATATATATATATATATTTGATTTAGTTCCATACTTACTTCAAAAAGGGAATATAATATTTATCTTTCTGAAGTAATTCATACTTGTTAAATGTTCAATCCAACTTTGAATTTGTGACTACTTTGTTGATTTTAACATTGGATATGTAACTAACATTTGATTTCACTATAACAAAATATGACATTAATGACACTATTTAATAACTTATTTCAAAGTGTTATTATTTACATTTAATTATTTTCTTTTTAGCCCATATCACGTGTAATGCACTTTCACGATCTCCCTCCAACTTTACAAAAAAAAAATCCCTCCCTCCAAAACGATTTCGCCTCACAAAAAAATCAAAGCTGCGCCACCGGTTCTCCAAAAGTCAAGGGCTGAATTCTATATATCCAACCCAAATTATCGGCTACCGATACAGACCCTATAAAGAATCTAGAAGATGCTGAATAAACGCTGGTTCTGTTACTTGTTTTAAGCATCTAACCATCCGAGATCTGGATCTCCCGAGAAATCGATTTTAATCTATAACATCTTATGCTGGAATTCATCCATTCATCCAAACCGATGCTTCAAACGTTTCAAATCTTGGAGGTAGCCGATTCGATTCGACTTACAAAGGGTAAGAACCCTAGAATTGAATTCGAATTATAAGATTTGGGGATTATTATTTTTATTAGTCAACATAGATCTATTTCCTGGGCTTGTTCCATTTCAATGGGGAGTTTGTTTCCGATATCAAATTATAAGCTGATTGCTAAAGGTATACTGAATGGAAGATCTACGTTATATGTTTACGTTGGATCCCAAATTTCCTGAAATGTCCTTTTTAGGATAAGTCATAGTTAACAGCAAAATTAAGATTACTAACATTGTTCTTCGTGTACTATTCCAACTAATTAAGTGTATTTTCATAAAGTACAGAATTCTGTAAAACAGGGCATGGTCAGTGCAACACAGATGTTTGTATCGCTTATCTTATATGCTTATGTTTGTGCCCCTAAGATTATGTTTTATGTTTTACTCATCTAAAACTTTATAATTAAATGTTAGGAATTATCTCTAGAAAGACTTAGTTGTAAACAATTATTGAATTTTATAAAGTGCATGGATTCAATAAACACCAACATGGTTCTGCTATTTTTCCTAGTTAAACATTATAAATAAGAATGAACAAATAAGAACTACCAGAATAAATAAAACATTGGTTAAACAGCTGAATTTTTATAATGTTTCCACGCAATTATTATTAAGTATGCAAGAATATGTATTATAATTGTAATTATAATATGCAATAAGGAATACATGATTCCTGAAGGCCTTGTTTTGAATTGGCGAACTAACGATTATTCATCAACTGTACAAGGCATGCATTATGATTGAAGGTTTAACAGCAAATACATATTTATACTTTTCATTTTCCATTGCCAGCAATGCAAGTGTAATTATTGATTCGTTTTTGTCTTTTTTGTTAAATAAAATTCATATCTCATTTAAAAGAAGCCGACCAAGTAATTCTTGGGGAGGTTTGTGAATTTAAAAAGTTGTGTTTTCTCGTGAAATATACATACTAACATGAATTCGTGTGTTGTTTCTATGTGTATGTTTGTGTGTGCGTATACACACACATGTGTGCATATACACACACATGTGTGCGTGTAAATTAGACAAAGACTGAACGAGATTTGAAGTTGTAAAGACGTTGGGTGGACTAAACCTAACTTCTACATGCTTATCTCTTCATCTTCTTTTAACTTCTCCTTCCCACGATTGATAATCTATTCTAATTTCCCCCACCAACTCATTCAAATAGTTTGTTAATATATTAATATGCTTTCTTCTGTTCCATCAGTGGTTGTATAATTTATATCAGCGTTCCCCGATCCTCGATGAATATCCGCTTCCAATTCTCGATCTATGCTGCTTAATATACCCTGAATTTCTGTGCGTATCGTGCTTCTCTTATTTGAGTGTGATCTATTATTCTGAAGATTATTAGTATAAAACCGAGATTTTATTCAACATGTTTTATGTTTTGGTGCCTAATTGTATTTGTTTTTTTAAACAGTATCATATTTTAACCTTTTTGTGGAACTCAGGTGTATAATAATACTTTGTTTGAACATATGATTGAATTTTTATTTGGTAATAGCTCTCACAATAGATTATGTAGTTTGCGATCTATGAATTTGCATGTGACGTTTTTATGTAAATTTATCGCACACAGTGATTAAATACAATGGTTATTGGTTGCAGGAACAGAAAAGGTTAAATGCCTTGAAGTTGTATATAAATTATCATCCTTTTTAAGTTACTGGAGAGTGTGCCTACGATAGAAATGGAACATGTAATGATGTATCAGGTTTAACTATAAAATTTGTAGTGGTTTGTTTTTAAACATAATTTTGTTACTTTAATTATATATTAGGTCTTTCGTAATTGATTTATTTGCAAAGGTTCGAGTTGAAGTCAAAATGCAGGTAATACTACCAAAACATCACCGCTATGGTAAAAGTGGCTAGACTATCGACTCTACACAGTCGAGAAGCAAGAAGCTTTTATTGATTTTCTCATATCGTTGTGGCTTTAGATCCATCCAGGCCTTTGAGAAAATGCTTGTAAGTGTTTAGATTCTTTGAAACTAATGAAATACATTTTCATAAAGCTTGTTAGTCTAGATGAATATGGCTAAATCAATATACTGTAGTCATTTGTGTAGTAATGAACAGGTGGAATTTTGAAGCATTGCAAAAGTTTTAGGGTTTTTATCTATGAGATTATATTTTATGTTTCACTCATCTGTGATCAAATAATCATTACATTACAACGTGGGTACTTAGTGGTGTTTAAAAGTAATTAGATTATTAACCTACGACTGGCCAAAGTATTCGTCAGCCTGGACAAACACACGGTGATGAATTGATTGTCAACTGTAGTTAGAAAGGATATTATTTTATGCAATCAACCATGTAATCAACCACATTGAATGGATTTTTCTTCAACCATGATAATTTGATTCATTTCTTAATCAATTTACCAATTTCCCTATCTACTCTTGCAACTACATAATTTCATTATCTACCTTATTTTTTTAAAATAATCAGCTGCATGTTTTCCAGAATATTTATATTCCAGTCTTTGGAAAAAGGGAATACAAATAGTTGTATGGTGTTAAGTGGACATACTCCTCTCCTGTTAATTGATTTGTTGCTTAAGTGATTGCACTGCGTTGTTTACTGTATATTTGATACTGTTTTCTTTTCCATGCAATATGCAACAACCTTTTCTTCATAAATGTAGAAGTTTAATGGTTCAAATCAGATGATAGTGGAACATGCAATTGTGGTATCAAAAATAGAGACTGACCTGTTTTCAAGAATTGATCGCCTATAATTAATGTTGGCAAAATTATGGTGTAGGTCAAACTTATAATGAGACCAAAAACTTGGTTGTATGCTACTCATTTTAAAATAATGATTCCGACTAAAGGAGATGTTTAGAGGGACAAGGGGGAGGGTGGCTTCTGTTCTTTAGCCAATCAACCTTTTATTTGTTTACAAAATTACAAATTTGTGCTGAATTATTCAAATGGGCATCAGTTATAGGACTTAGAATTTAGGATAATTTTCTCTCTTACTTCTTTGCCTATTGTCAAATTCTAGAATAGCAACCCTATTGCTGTGCGTTAGCCAAGATTTTGAGTTTCAGATTTTCGAGAAAATATCGGGCTGATATCAAACTTGAAACAAAAAATTGTGAGATTAACATAAGGATGAAATTCCTACTTGGCATGGAACATAGAAAGTGTGTTATCCAAATTTTTGTTAACCGGATTCTGTTCATGTACTGCAATTATTACTTTGGTTATTGATTATTTACACTGTTAATATTTAAGATATTCATACATTTTCTCCCTTCCCTATGTATCTTCAGCAGGTGCGGTGGAATTAAAGTCAATTTCTATGCTGCTGTTGCATTTCTGAAATGCATCCTTTAACCATGATCAGATTACTCTGTTTGTATTTGGTATGTATGCTATTCTTTGTAATTAATCTGTGGATGTACATGCAGTGATAATGCAATGGTGATGGTCTTTGACTTGTGCATTGGATAGTGAATGTATGGAGTAGAGACCAGATGGGTAGCTTAACTGTGTCTACACGACGTGTCTAGCGTGGTTAATCAACAGTAACGTCGACCAAATTGAGGGCTTGTTTAATGAGGACATCGTGGATAGAGGCTATGCCCTGCTTTGCGTCTCCTATCCTAGAGTAGAATGCATCATTAAGGTCATCCCCGAACTCCGAAATAACTGCTCTAGGGCAAATCTTCACGAATCGATATCAATTTTCAGCTTGAAAATCTTCTCAGGAAAAATCGCCGGTGAAGTCAACATATTTGGAAAAATATTCCTACTTTCGTTTCGATTCATATAGATTGGGTAAGTTTTGAATTGATTTAATTGTTTGGATCTATATAGATTGCGAAGTCAACCTATTTTTTTAATTGATTTCTTTTATCCGTGTTCTTTGTGATATGCTTGTGTAAGTCAGTTGATTTGAATTTCCTAGCTCATGCTCTATAGAACTGTTTTTGTAGATTTTGGACTGATTTTGAACCCACAAAGTCATACACTGATATAGACAAAAAATTGCAAATGTAATTTGAAAGTGTGATTTCCAAACCGCTGCTTGGGTTTGCGAGTCCTGAATTGTGCCTTGTTCGTATTTGGTATGTTAACGTTTGAGGAAGTAAGTTTTAGGTGACAAATTTGGATCGATTGATCACAGTAGGTAGAGCACTTTTGGGTGATGTTGATTTAGTTGTTCAAATTGATGCTTTTTTTTGCAGCTTGCAACTGCCTCCGACCGATTCCTTTCATTCCTTCTCTTTTCCTCTTATTATTTTCTTCTTTTCATCAATTAATGTTTGTTATTTGTTTTCAATTCTAGTTATGTTATAAAGAGAAAATTAGAATAACAACTGTTTTCATCTGCATTGATCTGACTTTTAGCTACTGGTTGATTATATTTCTGTTCCAGAATGTTGTTTTAAGGATCCCAATATATTAGTTATTTCCTCTGAAATGTCATTTGTGGACTGACCATCGATTAGTTAAATTTGTCTTGTTTGACGCAGCATGTTTTCAAATCCATTAAGGAACATATGGCATTTTCTATCTTTATTTCATGAAACCAGGAGAACGAGGCTACTGTATCGCTGAGGGAGGTACTGCACCAATTCTGGAGCAAGTTCTGCCAAAATGGTATTTATCATGGTGATATTTTTCCATATTTGTTTCTTCCTACACTTGGTAAATGAGTACAACTTGAGCCTTAATGATACACCAACAATGGATGAACACAACTTGACAATTGAACTCATGACTTTGTCTTTACTATTTTCAAATTCAGAGATATATAATTTGGTCAGTGGATGTGTTAGGCGAACCATTTATAGTAATAATTTAAAGTAATAATTCAGCATTCAGTACTTAGTATATCTTACAAAATTCGATTTGCATGAGGTTTCAATTTAACTTAAATAATTTTATATGTCTACATAAATGTAGTATGTTCGTGTTTGCAAGCAGACAAAGATGGGAGCTATGACAAGCATGTGCCTGCTCATGAGCGACAACAAACTTAGAGCATGAACTGCAAATTTGTTATATCATAAGTAATTATTAGAAAATATTCTATTTGAAAAAAATGTGTTGTGTGAGAGAAGAACTTGTTATACATGAGTGGTGTATGAAATTTGTAGAAATTTTTGTTGTAATTGTTTGTACTATTAAAACGTTGTTAAAATAAAAAATTTATTTGTTTATTTTATTTTGTGATATAAACTATTACTAAAACGAATATATTTAATATGAAATATCTATAAACTGTAATATTTTTTTATAGATTTATGGATCTATTACAACAGGCATATACTGTTGCAAAATGATTTGTTGCAACATCAAAAGCCTGTTGCAAAAAAGTATACCGCAACATCTTATTGCAACAGGCAGAAAATGTTGCGGAATTTTTGCAACTTCGGCTATACCAACAGACGCAGATCTGTTGCAATAGGTCTACTGCAACAGATATCGCCTGTTGCAAAAAGTGTTTTTTGTTGTAGTGTCGGGGAATTAAATAAGATTCCTTTACCAGACTATATTAATACTCAAGAATATTTCAAAGGGGAACCAATTTTTCCCATCTCTGAAGAGACGAGTGACCCAGTTGGAGAAAAAGAAGTCATCCAAACGAGCTTAACTATGGGTCGTGGTCCGTTAAAAAGGGGATTTCACGGGATGCACAAATCACATGCACCATTTACCATAACACTCTTTTACCATTGTCACTCATAGTTTTAACATGAACATGTTTCTTTTGTAGGGAAAATGTCTCGCAAACGGTCTTATTCTTATCGTTCCCTTCGTGAGGGCACACCAAGCCTCCTTCCAGATCCCGAGCATGCTCGTAGTGATAGTCGGGGAAGGGATAGTCGTCGACCTTGGGATTCTCATCAACCTTATTCCACACGATCTCGATCTCCATCAAAGCAAGGTTCTGAAAAGCCTCACAATCATCCATCGTTACCAGCTGGGGGCAAGCAACTTCCTAGAGATTTGACCCCTCCGAAGAGTACACCTTCTCATGTCCAGTATTCTAAAAAGCACCACAAGCCAGAGGACAGAAACAAAGATGAGCGTAAGATCATGGAGAAGAGAAAGACATCTCATGTTTCTTCTAGTGAGCACGACTTGGATTCCACCACTGCGCAGAATATTGCTCCCAATTCTGAAATTCAGGCCAGGCTAGAGCACTTGCGAAAGTAATTCCCTGATATTTTCTTTGAGAGATGATATTCGTCCCGGATCTTGAACCGGTCCTCGAGGATTGGGACACAGAGGTGATAGGGTATGTATGCCATGTGGCTAAACAATACGGGGTAATGAAGAAGCATGCTGCCACACTTTCTACTACCATCCGCCAGCTGGAGACGGAAGCAGCCAGAGCCAGAGTGAAGATTGATAATGATGTTAGGGCTAGGAGCAAAATGGAAAAAGAATTAGAGGATGCACAGGCCCAATTGGCTTTAGCTCGGCGAGATGCAGAGAATTACAGGTCCGAGTTGGAGAGTGCTAGGGAGCGTTTTCACAGTGAGCTTAACTCGAACAGCCAGGAACGGGTGGCTCTGAGGAAGGAAGTGGACGATCTTAGGGCAATTAATACCAAACTAAAGACAGCACAGGAACACTTTACTGCTGAGAAAGATGCCTGGAAGAAAGAGAGGGCGAGCTTAAAAGACGACCTCGCTCTTGCCACAAATGAAAAAGAGGTTTTAAATGATCAACTTGCCCAAGCTGAGGAGCGTGCAGCTCTCGCTGAAAGTAGCGCCAATAATGCTCTTGAATTAGCCACTGCTGCTGCTGATAAGCTCGTTGAAAAAGAGAATGATATAGCTAGTTTTGAGGAACTGTTATTCGACTTCTTTGGTCAAGTCATCAAGACTCGAGACATCTCTTGGATTCCGGAATATCATGTTACTTTGGCCAGTATATGGAATGCAATTTTCGAAGGCGAGAAGCGACGATTGATGGTCGACGAGATTGATGAAAACCAGCTGATGCAGACCTTTCTTAGAGGTGATGAACCTGAGGCTCTGGAGAAAGGTAGACGCCTAATGCATGAAGAGATTGAGAGGGAGAAGATTAAGCTCAAGGGCAAGGATAAGGTTGGCGAAGGCTCGAGCTCGGTGGTGGAGCCCGAAACCTCTGAAGTTGAGGAATATAACTCTGATGATCCATTGATCCCCTTGGCTCCAACCCCTCCAATCGTCGGGACCACCACTATAAATATGGGAGATGAGTCGGCTGAAGGTATCTCCATATTCTCTCCACATTTCATCAAAGCAATCGTAACTTGTTGTCGTCTCACGGGATAGATAACTAGCATGGCCACATCTTCTCCTGATTCACTAACATTTGCTTCTCATGATGTAGGTACCAAATTGGTTGAAAAAGATGCAGAGGAGAAGGTAGTGGCAGAGAAAGTTGATGTCCCCCCAGGCTAGTGTTGAAGTTTATGAGATTCCAAAGCAAACCGAGGGTACAACAAGTGAGAGAGTCACGGTAACATCTGTGGAATCCGGCATCGGCACTCCTGCAGATGCTGAGATTATTGCAGCTTTGCAAGACACAGATGGTGGTCACGGAGATGAGGAAGAGGAAGTTGTAATCATAGATGAGGCTAAGGATGGTGATAGTGAAACCTTGGCTGACTTGTAGGCTAGGAAAGAAAAGCGGTTGGTTCTTAAGAAGGGGGAACAGGACCCTGTATTTGTGCCCCTTATTTCTGAAATCGACCCCAAGACTGGGTTGGTTATAAGATTCTCTTCCAAATCAATAACTTCACAACTCGCCTCCCAACCTACTAGTCCTCCCCCAGAGCCACTTGTTGATAAGAGGAAGTGGAAGAAAAGTGACCGCTCTGATGTTGTCAAAGAGGGGTTGGAGAAACAGAAGAAGGAAAAGAAATCAAAATCGCCTCCCAAGCGTAAAATAAATGCACTTATTAGCTCATATTTTAGTTTTAGGATTTCCTTTGGCCAAAAGATGTAGTTGTGAGAGTGGCCCTCACTTTTTTTTTTAGCTTCTCATTCTTGTAAATCTACTTTCAGTAAATGAAAATCTATTTCTTTTGCGTCATTGCGTTCCTACAAGTTCATCATATTTGTAGAGTTTAAATAATCATAACCGAAATAATCATAATTAAGTACTGAAGTCATGAGTAACAATCATTAATCATAACTGAAACAATCATAACTAAATACTGAAGTCATGAGTAATAATCATTGAGAAGTTCGTGTGCTAAGTAAATGTGTAGTCATATACGTATACGCCCCCAATCAATCGTCATTATAGTGCCTGGCCAGGGCTTATTGGCGATTGATTAGGATTATATTTGTACTCCCCCCCACATCCAGAAACGAGGGGTTCGGGCCCTCTTTTTCATTCTTGTCCCAACTTGTGTGGTGGGATGGGTGCCCTTGAGTGGCATATGTCATTGTGCCTTTATACTATCCCGATCCTTCAACGGGGTAATAGTTCTTGTTGAGCTAAGTTTCGAGCGCCTTTATACTCTCCCGATCCTTCAGCGGGTTAGAGTTCGAGCTCGATTCTTGGTCTACTCACCGATCCTTTAGCAGGGCAGAAGTTCTGGGGGCGCTAAGTCTCTAGCGCCTTTATACTCTCCCGATCCTTCAGCGGGTTAGAGTGTTATCAAGGCGGTTTTATCATGGTGCACCTTCACGCCTTGGGGACGTTATCTTTGCGTCCTTTATACTCTCTTCCTAATCTCGAGAGTTAGAGTGCAAGTAGTAGTGTGATTTACCTCGCTGCATCTTTTAGATATTTAGTTATCGTTAGCTTTCCGATCTGATAGATAGCATTTTAGATCAGCTGTTTTGAGATTACTACATAATTTAAAACAAACTGCAGAATGGTAATGATATATTAATCAAAATAAAAGAGTCGATAAAAAATAAATAAATAAAAAGGTGCAGTAAAGGTAAATAACACACGATGTTTTTATAGTGGTTCGGTCAAATCATGACCTACGTCCACTTTATAATCTTTTGTTCAAGTAACCATCGAGCCTTTTTACATGGTCCTAAAAAACAAAAGAGTAAAACTGACAATTTCACGTCAGATAAGGCCGCAAATGCTGGGCATTCCACACTCTGGGGATTTCATCTCCATCCACGGTTTCTAGCTTGAAAGTTCCATTATCAAGCTTTCGTAAAATGGAGTACGGTCCTTCCCATTTTGGGCCCATATGTGCTGGGGGCGGAAAGACACGCTTCAGAACCAAGTCTCCGGATTCAAATGTTCGAGCTCGGACTCTTTTGTTGTAATACCGAGCTATTTGTTGTTTATGCCTTAGGGCACGTAAGTTGGCTTTGTCCCTTTTTTCTTCAACCATGTCCAGGGATTCAAGGAGCAGCTCATTGTTGGTCATCGGATTGTAATAAATGGTTCGATGAGATGGTACTTCCAACTCGACCGGAATGAACGCTTTAGCTCCAAAAGCAAGGGAAAACGGGGTGTGACCCGTTGCCGACTTGTACGTTGTTCTATAGGCCCATAGTCCCAGGGGTAATTCATCAACACACATGGCTTTGGCCCTCTTAAATCTTTTCTTTAGAATGGATTTGATCACCTTGTTTACCGCTTCAACTTGTCTGTTCGACTGCGGATGTGCCACCGAGGTGTATCTTTTCTCGATGTGATACTTCTGACAGAAATCTTGAAACTCAGTGCTGTCGAATTGGGTCCCATTATTGGTTAAGATGACTTTTGGAATCCCAAACCGACATATAATGTTCTTAACGTAAAAGGTGATCACTCACTTGGTTATGGTCGTGGTCAAAGGCTCTGCTTCTACCCATTTAGTAAAATAATCCACGGCCACAATAGCGAACTTTGCTCTGCCCTTTGCTATGGGAAGGCTCCCAATAATGTCATTTCCCCACATAGCAAAAGGCCACGGGCTTGTCATTGTCTTCAACTAGCTAGGTGGCGCCCTAGGAATCGTGGAGAATTTCTGGAAAGCATCATAACGTCGTGCGTACTTGGCTGCATCCTTGTTTATGGTAGGCCAGAAATAGCCATATCGCAATATCTTCTTTGCCAGCGTTTGCCCTCCAGTGTGATCGCTAAATTCACCTTCATGGACCTCTTTTAGCACACGCTTGATGTCATCATGGGCGATACACCGGAGGAGGGGCATCGAGAAACCTTGTCTGTATAGGACATTGCCTTGCAACACATATCGGGAAGCTTTCCATATAACTACACGCCTCTCACTTTTCTTCATTGGAAGCGTTCCATTTATCAAAAACTTCTTTAGAGGAGTCATCCATGACTCTCTCTCAGGCTCAATCTCTAGTACTAGATCAACTTCCATCTGATATATGCTAGGAAAGTGTAGTACTTCAATTGGGACCAGCTCCGTATACTGAGGATTATCTGAACTAGCCATTTTTGCTAACTTGTCTGCTTTTTGATTCTCCGTTCGCGGAATATCAGATATGATGTGGTGGTCAAAACCATCCAGCAACTTCTTCACTTTTTCCAAGTACGATATCATCCTTGGACTCTTGGCCTGAAACTTTTCAATGACCTGGTTTACGACTATCTTGGAATCGCAAAAGATGTCTAGCTTTGTAATATCCAATTACTTGGCGAGTTCCAGCCCGACAATTAGGGCTTCGTACTCGGATTCATTATTAGCGGCGTGGAACTCTAGTCTAAGAGCGTAATAAATTAACCGTTTCTCTGGAGTTTCGAGAACTACTCCCGCACCAGATCGTCTATCATTTTTAGCTCCATCTGCGTATAGTTTCCAGGCATTAGGGTCAAGGAGTAGCTTTGGTGGATCGTCCTCCTCAGTTACTACATCATCATCCGGGATAGTAAACTCCTCTATGAAGTCCGCAAGCACTTTCCCCCTTATCGACCTTCGGGGCTGGAAATTCAAATCGAATTGACTTAGCTCAATGTTCCACTTGAGTAGTCTTCCTGATGCTTCTAGCCTTTGCAGAACCTCTTTAAGCGGGTGATCGGTGTACACAGTAGTGGGATGAGCTTGGAAGTAGTGGCGAAGTTTTCTAGATGCAATAGTAAGCTATACACTAGCTTTTCTATTTTTGGATAATTTTGTTCGACCCGCCAATTTCTTACTCACATAGTACACCGGCCTTTGACCTTATCCTCTTCTCTTACCAAAGCCGAACTGATTGCATGAGATGACACTGCCAGGTACAGAAATAAATCCTCGAGATCCACAGGTTTAGACAGTATCGGGGGTCTTTCCAAATGGTTCAATAGATTCTGGAATGCTTCTATACAATCGGGAGTCCATTTAAAGTTGTGTTTGCCTCGCTTTATTAGCTTGAAAAGCGGGATGCATTTATCTGTAGCTTTGGAGAAGAACCTACTCAGCGCCGCCACCTTTCCAGCGAGGCACTGGACGTCCTTAATTTGCTTTGGTTCTTGGATATTTCAAATTGCTGTAATTTTTTGTGGATTGATTTCAATTCCATGTGAACTGACGATGAATCCTAGGAATTTTCCAGATGCTACCCCAAATGAACATTTCAAAGGATTCAGTTTCATCCCATATTTTCGGAGAATCTCAAACATCTCTGCTAAATCGTTAGCATGATCTGACGATTGTCTGAACTTTACCAACATGTCGTCAACGTATACCTCCATCGTTTTCCCATTTTGGTTGTAGAACATTCTATTCACCAATCGCTGATATGTAGCACCAGCATTCTTCAAACTGAAAGGCATCACTACATAGCAGTATAATCCCAAATCTGTAATGAAACTGGTACGCTCTTGGTCTGGGACATGCATGGGGATCTGATTGTACCCCAAGTATGCATCCATAAACGAAATAAGTTCATGACCCGCAGTTGAATCTACCAACTGATCGGTTCGAGGTAACGGAAAGCTGTCTTTTGGGTAGGCTTTGTTTAGATCTGAAAAGTCGATGCATGTACGCCACTTTCCATTGGCCATTTTTACCAAAACCGGGTCTGAAATCTAGTCAGGGTATGTTGAATCTTTTTTAAATCCAATACTCCTCAATTTTTCGACTTCTTCCTTCAAGGCAGCAGACCTTTCTGGGCCAAGCATTCACCTTTTCTGCTTGACAGGAGGATGATTTTGGTTGATGCTAAACGAATGACTCATAATCGAGGGAGATATCCCACACATGTCCGCATGGGTCCAGGCGAATACATCCAAGTTAGCTTTCAGGAAATTTGTTAATTCTTTGGCTCGAACAGGATCCAACGGGATCCAATCTTCAGGACTTTCTCTGGGTCACTATCATCGATTGGTATATCCACAGTCGCTTCATTGGGAGTCGCCATTCTGCCCCCAGGCTCTTCATCCTCTCTGGGTTCTATGTCCTCGGGCAACTCTCTGGGCGACCCTCCCGGAGGTATTTACTTTAGTTGCTACGACGATTCCTCCCTCGAAGGGGAAGAACCACCTTTTGCTTCTACATCTTTCCCTTTGCGGAGCAATTTTAACTCTGCAATGTGGCATGCTCGTGCAACAACTTGATCTCCTCTGACTATGTTATGCCGGCATCCGTCGGGAACTTCAATAACAAGAACTAGGGTGCAATGCAGGCCCTGAATTTGGCTAGGGTTGGGATCTTCTCTGAGAATCGTTTCCTCGATTTCTTTTTCGATTATTGCTATTACTATTCCCCGATTAGTGACCACCGCCTTGATTCTTGTTCCCGACATTAACTTCAACTTTTCCTGAGCTATCTCCCGTTTGCTTAATGGCCACATTAGTTGGGATATCCTCCTTATCACCTGCCTTCCTCTTTCGGTTGGCGTAAATTTTCTCCCGACGCATGCGGATGTTGGCCTTTTCATAGAATATCTCTTGGTTAATGGTGGTTTACCGACCAAGTATCTTCCAAACTCGGTATCCTTATCCACTCCATCAATCAGGGCCATCAAAACAGTTTGTTCATGGGGATCTCTAACCTCTGTGACCTCTAAATTGAAGCGATCTAAATAGGACCTCAAGGATTCGTCCGCACGTTGTTTAATGAGGGACAACACAATGACATTTTTAGATTTCTGGGTATGTAATCGGAACTAGTTTACAAACTGTTCACTTAATTCCCTGAAACTGGAGATCGATCGCGCTGGCAACCGAGTGAACCACATTAGCGTCATGTCCTTCAGGAATATCGGGAACGCCTTACACTTCACAGCATCGGAGGCAGCAGCCACGTTCATGTACCATGAATATCTCATCAGGTGCTGAAATGGATCAGCCTTTCCTGCATAACGGTTCATGGATGGCATGCTAAATTTCCTCGGGAATCAGACCTCTAAAATGTCATCTGTAAAGGCGAATGACTACGGCTTATACCCCAATCTTCGATTCTTTGACCGCGATTTTCCACCATCATTTTCCTAATCATGGCTTCGACATCCGCATGGCTCAGGGTAGATTTGGGATCAGCACTTCTTGCCCAGCGGGCTCCTCCTGCATTTCTTTGACATGTTGCTGCAAGGTTTGGGTCCTGGACAGAACTCCCTTGCCCCATATTGCCGCGATCAGTCGCACGACGAGTGGGAGGAACATGTCGATTCTAAGCAGGATCAATAACGCCTCCATTCCTAGGCGGTAGTATGGGCTCATTCAAGTTACGGTTATTGGTTTCCTGATTAAGCACTTCTATATTCTCAGCCCTTTCCAATGGAGGCCATCCTCGGTTTCTCCGAGGTTCTTTAGATGAGGATGTATGTTCTGGGGATAAAGGGTAAGCTAGAGGTGGCGAAACCTGCCTTTGAATATCAACAATTCGTCTGCCTAAGGCAGTAATATTCTGACGCAACAACGAGCTCTCCTGCCTTTGGGCGACCAATTCATTAGTTTGCCTGTCCAAAGCTTCAAGTATTTGAGTCAGATGTCCTTCGGTAACTGGAGCAGAAGGGTCGAACTAGTCATCTTCATCTTCTCTCATACGCAAGGAACTTGAACCGGGTTGAGTGGAGGTACCAGCACGAGCAGAATGAGCCATAATTTCCTTCCCACGTCGAGTAGTAGTCAGATTGTCAGTTCGGATCGTGGTCCTCCTAGGTTGGTGGGTCGTGGTACCCCCTTGACGTCGGGTCGTGGTGACAGGTGCAGGAGGGATCGTGGCGTGGTCCTGCGATCGGGTAGTTACCCCTTCAACTGTCTGGTTCGTTGCTCCATCACTGGATCGGATCTCCCCAACATTGCCACGATCCGAGAGCTCTTCCTTGACCTGTTCGTGCACGCTTTCTTCAATTGCTTCGTTCGTAGATTCATTTGCTTGCAAAGTTCGTACTTCCTTAGACTTCTTTCCAACCATGATATCCGAGCTTTACTAAAATATTCAAAAATCCAAATAGTGGAGTTTTGGACTGTTTTCTTCGGACTTGACTATCCAAACAATTGAACTACAATCCAATATGCTGAGACTTCGCTCTCAGTGAAAGCACCAAAATGTTAGATCCAAAAGTAGCTCTAACACCCAAATTATCTGAATTGGCAGAGGTTTATATCTAGAAATGCAAGAAAACACAGAAAACACACAAGATTTATAGTGGTTCGGCGTTAATGAGCCTACGTCCACTTTATATCTGTGATTATACGTAAGATTCGGGTACAATCAATGATTTTTCTCTCAATCTCCCTTTTACAATATTGATTCACTCAATGATTTCGAATTAATATTGGTAAGAAATAGTGCAGAGACAGTAATGGTAGGAACAACACTCAGAACAGCCAAAAGATCCAGAAAAAGGCCAAGCCTGGGGCTATTTATAGGTGATACCTGCAGACGGATCGTGGTCACACATGGCACAAATCCCGAAGATCTCGGACTGGTCCGTGGCTTGATGGAGAAATAGTCAATATAGCTGTTATGGACAGATGTCATGAGATCCTATATTATCGGATCGTGAATGACTTGGTCATGGCCTTCATCTCTCAGCTTCAGGGATCGGATCGGATCGAACTACCTTGATCGGATCGGATCGAGCAGGAATGAACGGATCGGGTCATGGTCATGGGGGCGATCGCGAATCTCGAGGATGCAACTTCATGGACAAAACTTCGTATTAGACATGTGTTTGGATCTTTGTGGCTTGGTCTAAAAGCTAGCCAACATGTTGTATTATTGATTTGGAATAGAATTGTCAATTCAATAAAAATAAATCATTTTGTTATGTTGTTGAATTGCAATAGATTTTCAATTCAACATAAAAACATTATTAGGATTATTTTTATTGAATTGAATTAAATTGTCAATTTAATTTGATCATATTCGTTGAATTGAATTAGATTGTTAATTCAATATTAAAAGTTGTTCTTTTATTTGCATTCCCTGATGCAAATATTCATTGAATTAAAAGTTGTTTTTTTATTTGCATTCTTTGATGCCAATATTAATTGACTTAAAAAGCTTCTCTTTTATTTGCATTACTTGATGTAAATATTCATTGAATTAAAAAGCTATTCTTTCATTTGCATTCTATGATGCAAATATACGTTGAAATAAAAAACAATATTTTATTTGCATTCTTTGCTATAGATAAAATATTGAAATTGGATGTTAAAATTATATTTGCATTTCTTGATGCAAATAAAACATAGTTTTAAAAAGGTTATACTTTTATTTGTAATTTAGATATAAATTAGAAACACGATTTGTAAAGTTACATTTTCATTTGCAGTTTTAGATGCAAACAAAACATTAGAATTAGATTAACAATAAAAGTCACCGTTTTATTTTTGTATGAAATGTTTGATTGGAAAAAAATAATATTTTTGTTTATAATGTTTGAATAGATTAAAATGTCATTTTTGGTACATAATGCCATTAAGGTCATTTTATTTAAAAATGTCATCTTTGTAAGATTGTTACATTGAAATAAATATTTCATTTTGTAAGATGATTACATTAAAAAGGATTACATAAAAATGACATTTTTGGTCAAAACATCGTACTTAAAAGTCGAATTTTTTATTTGCATTCTTTGATGCAAATAAACATCCTATTTAAAAGTCGAATTCTTATTTGCATTCTTTGATGCAAATAAACCATCGTATTAAAAGTTAAATTTGTATTCACACTCTTTGATGCAAATAAACTATGAAATTAAAGGTAGCATATTTATTTGCATTCCTTGACGCGAATAAAATATTAAATTAGAAGTTGCATTTTTATTTGCATTCTTTGATGCAAATAAATCATAACTTAAAATATTACATTTTTATTTGCATTTTAGAAGCAAATAAAAGCATAGTTTAAGAAGTTACATTTTTATTTACATTTTAGAGGTAAATAAAAGAATAATGTAACAACCCGGAAATGCGAGCCAGTTTAAAAATTTTATTTTGGCAATTTTATTGAATTTCGAATATTTAAATTAGATTATTTTGAAAAATATCGATGAGAAATTTATTTTGAATAAATTAGAACGTATATATTTATATACGTCGTCGCTAGAATATAAATAATTATATATAATTCTAAATAGAATTGAAAATGGCGTGGTAGTTCGATAATTCGATTTCAAACTTCAATTGAATGTACCGGGTGCAAGATAAACCGGATTTTAGTGAAACCAAAAATATTAGAATCTATTTGAGAATATCTTTCCAACGAATCCGAAAAATTGAGATTTCATAGCGGGAATCAAAAGATATGTCCATTTGAAAATTCTGAATAGTCGCTATGGAATTCAGGCCCTTAAAAATGGGAATTTTGCAAACGATCTCGGATTTCGATGAAACCACTTTTGTTAGATCCGTGATGTCAAATTATTGTTAGGTTTTAAATTTCATAATTTCCTGAATCAATATGTGAGCGTGGCAAAGGAAAACGCGTTAGACCAGTTTAAGTTGATTTTAATCGACTGGAAAATGGCCATTTTTCAAACGGTCTCAGAATTCGACGAAATTAGTTTTGTTAGGACCGTATCGCCAATACGAAGCAAGAAAATATATTTTTTTGGAATTTTAAGAGTTCGTATGTGATCCCGGTAGATTGAAATGCGCGTTCAAATTCAATATATAGAGTTATATGTTGATTTTAACTGAAACTGATCGAAACGGTCGAATCAGCTTACGGTAAATATCCCATTGTGTTCGGAATAGGGGTGAAACGCTATGGAAGATAGGCGGTGGGCCTCGTTTCGAGGTCGAAATAAAAGTCAACTTTTTTTTGAAATAAAAAAATATAAAAAAATTAAATCTTCCTCTCTCTTTCTCTCTCCCCCCTTATCTTCTTTCAGGCCCCCCTCCCCCCACCCCCCGTATCATTTCAAAACCGAGAAAAAAAAAAAGAAAAAAAAAATCAAATCGCCGCCCACCGCGCCGTCGTGCGAGGCGTGCCTCCCCCCCTTCAGCAACCCTAGCCTCGCGTTGCCCCCCTGTTTCACCATCTCCCCTCCGATTTGAAGCTCCAATCCCTAGCACCCAAACCCCATTCACCACCGCGCCACCGCCTCCTCCACCATCTCCCCTCCCTCCGCATCTCCTCCTCAACCTCCCGCCCCTCTCTCTTCTTCCAACGCGCCCCCTCTTTCACCACAAAGCCACCACCGCCCAATACACCTCCGACCTCCCCTCGTGCTCCTCCTACCTCCGCCTCAAATCAGTCACGCCCTTCTCTGTCCGGCATGGCGATGATGGGATTATGGGCTTAGGATTCGCAGTGAGTTTCTTTTTCGATTTTAAATTAAATGATTTTCAATTTATAAAGAAAGATGCGATTTTTGAAATTAAAAGCTTTGATTTTATGGGGTTAAAGCTTCGATTTTTATGATGTTGAAGATATGATTATTAATTTATAAAAGGAATGATTTTTATAGAAGTAAAGTTATGATTTTTATCATGAAGTTAGAGAATAAAAATATAATTTTTATATGTTGTAGAGAACAAAAATATAATTTTTATATTATAGAAGGAGTAAAAATATAATCTTTATATTTGAAAAGGCTAAATCTTTATATTTGAAAAGGCAAAATCTTTATATTTGAAAAGGCGAAATCTCTATATAAAGAATAGCGTGATAAAAATATAATCTTTATTATATGAACACCGATGTAAAAATAGAATTTTTATCTATATAGTAGCAGTGTAAAAATATAATTTTTATCTATATAGTAGCGGTGTAAAAATAGAATTTTTATCTATATAGTAACAGTGTAAAAATAGAATTTTTATCTATATAGTAACGGTGTAAAAATATAATTTTTATCAATATAGTAGCGGTGTAAAAATAGAAATTTTATCTATATAGTAGCGGTGTAAAAATAGAATTTTTATCTATACAGTAGCGATGTAAAAATAGAATTTTTATCTATATAGTAGCGGTGTGAAAATAGAATTTTTATCCATATGGAGTAATTATAAAAATATGATCTTTATATACATAGCAACAATATAAAAATGTGATTTTTATATATGTAGTGGCTACGGGCAACGAAAGTGACAAAAGGCGAGAGCAGTGATGATTCCCTACATTTAAAGTGTCGTGGAAATGGGATAGCTTTTGTGAGAATTCCTCACTCTAAATTTTCTTTTTCTAGTTATATATATACTAGAATGCAGATGGTGCTTAGCAGCTCCCGACACATGTCGTCCACAGACCATGGATGGCTTGTATGTTTGATTGATGTGTTGTGGAAATTGTTTGGGATGTTAATGTGAAATCAAAAATAAAATGTAAATGGTTGAAATAAATTAATTATCGATAAAATATAATTTTTAACGTGAATATGAATAAATATTTATAAACAAATCGGCCGATTTGTTTATATACACTGATTTGGCTGATATTAATTGGGATGATAAATTTTACACATCGCCCAACTGCACAAATAGTATTCAGTGTTTGTTGATTTGAAACCCTACACGGGTGTTGGGATGATATTTGGCGTACATTAATCCCAATTATTTAATTGTATGTCGATCGATTGGTCGACAGGCTATGTAAGCGTTAATTATTTATATTTGATGCTTATGCAGTTGTGTGGTGCACTTTGGATGATGGTTGATTGTTTATCGTTGCTGTTATATACATGTGTTGTATGGAATCCATATAATTAAGATTATAGGGTGATTGATTGGGCCTCATTCCAATCGGGAAAATAATGAATATTATAAAAGAAAATTCATGTGTTGAATATAAAAATAGTCATGTGTTGTCAATGTTCATGTTTTGAAACTATTTATGTGTTGAGTAAAATATTTTAATAAAAAAATTTACATCTTTATCATATTTGAATCTACTTCACGGTGGAGTCTGATTAAAAATCAAACGATAGATACCATAATTTTATAAAATATTTTACATAACAAAAACAGTCGTGTGTTGACCGTACTCATGTGTTGAGATTAGTCGTGTGTTGAAAGAAATATAGATTCATGTGTTGAATAGAATAAATATTTATTTGTTGAATAGAATAACGAATTTATTGAAATATATAAAACCGTGTTGACTAGAGTTGTGCTATTTTGACGTGAACGATATTTATATAGATTTTATTCGAATATCGAAAAGGAAGTGATTTCAAAATATAACGTTTTGAAAATATTATCATTTATATAGTAATGATAGGAAATATTCAATTTTGATTTGAAATTGAATATAGAGTTGAAACGGTTTTGAAAACGAGTTTAAAACAATTTATAAAATATGTTTTAAAAAGGAAATCGACGAAATATATATAATATATATATTATATATATAATGGCCTGAATAGAACGCGCCGCAGCAGTTCGTGAATTTCGACCATTGACTTCGAATTGACGTTGCGGGAGATCCGACCGTCGGATTCTCCTAAAACCGGAACCGTTGGGTTCGTATCGAAAAGAGTTTTCCAACGAATATTAGAAATTTGAAATCTAACGGTTGGATTCGGAATGATGTCCAAATCAAATTTGGAAAAGGTCGTTGTAAGTGCAATTCGATGGCCGTTGTTGGAAATCGACTGTACGGGCCTTGATAAAATTATTAAAAATATTGATAATTTGTGTAAAATCATGATATATGAATTGGAAAGAACTGGGATGAGAAATTCCACATTTGAAAGGATAAAAATATATTTTTATCGAAATGAACTAGTTTTGAACTAGAATAAAAACCAATTTATTTTTGAAATAAATAAATTGAATTTGAAAGTGATTTTAAAAATTATCAATATTCCCAATACGTGAATTGGACTGGAGTTGAATCGAAATTATCTTCGGAATGTTTCGATATTGGATTCCGGTATTATACAGATATGGTTATGGGAATTTGAAAGATATTTTATATCGTTATTTCCAATACGATATTTGTTGGTTTCAGGATTTGATATTGAATATAAGCCGGTATATTTTCTATCCAGAGCCTTGTATTTAATATCAAATGTGATTTGGGTTTGTCGTGAATGGTGTCTTCATTAACACTGTTCTTAAGCCCAATAGGGAAAAAGATTAAATCTTTCTATTTAGATTTAATGAAGTGTATCAATTAAATAATATTTAATTGGAATTGAATTTGAATTGTTTTTTGGGTTTATCTTGAGTGGTGTTTTGAACAACACCTGTTCTTTAACCCGATTAACAAGAGAGTGTGATTTTGGGTTTATCGTGAATCGTGTTTTAGATGACATTGGTTCTTTAACCCAGTTAAAGGCAGGATATCGATTTTTGAAATTATTAAAACTAAGTGGAGTTTTAATGAATCTTTAATTAGATTGAAATATGAATTGATAATTTAAATTATCAAATCTAAAAGGTGATCGAGAATGGAGTACCACCAGTTTTGCTCCAAAACGATAGTTAAATCTTTAATTAGATTTGAACGTGAAATGGTAATTAATTTTACCGATAATACTGTGGTGTTAGATATGGAGTATTACCAGTTTTGCTCCAGGGGATGAATAGGTTGGGATTGTGTAACAACCCGAAATTTAACAACGTGTTAAAACAAGAATCAAGGCAGAATTAAAATATAAAATCTGAATTAGGAGAAACGGGCTATACCATTGCGTTCGTCTTGGAAAAATACGCGAAATAGAGTCCGAAATTTCGTAAATCGAAGTCCGTATGGCTGAGATATGGCCTTCGGAAGTTTCACGAAAAATTCAAATTCAAAACAGATTCAAATTTCAGAAAATCAGGGTAGGCGGGAAAAATCCCGCCCAGACCAGGTCGACCAGGGGGTCGACCTGGGTGTCGACCTGGGTGGGACCAGGTCGACTGGGGAGTCGACCCCAGGGTCGACCTGCCTGGTCGGACCCAGGTAGCCTGGTGCACCTGTTTTGCTGTTTGGCTCGGTTTTGGAGGCTGGTGACGATTTTTGAGGGCTTGGATCTATCCTAGGGTTAATCTAACAGCCTAAATTACTCCTAATCTCTATAAAAAGACCCCTAAGCCTACCCTAAACCCTCACAAATCACTCATGCCACGAAGTGCTGCCCAAATGCCAAGTGATCATGGCCTCCATCTCCAATTCCTAGAGACTATGCATTCAAATCGGGTTCAAATCAAAAGGTGCAAGCTTGCTACACCAAATAGAGGCCAAATCAACGTTGCTATGCGAGTTTCATGACGGTTCTTCGACAAAGGAGCCACCTTTCTTCGTCAAGATGATGCATGATCCTTTTTCTAAGCCTCGCTAGGTAAGTTCTAGCTACTTCGAGATGTTAACGGTAGTTTAATCATGGCATGGAATAAAATGTGGTTAAACATGAATGCTATGACCTATGCGAGCCTAGTTTGCTCCATTAACATGAACATATGACTTTGGGTTATGTTTTAGCGACTAAATCATGATATTCATGTTGCATTGGACTTAGTTTGCCATGCAAGATTGGACCTTTACTTGTAGTATGATAGCATGAACACTTAGAGCCACTTTGACTTGTGAAATAGTTGCATAAATTGGGCTTTGGGGCTTATGCATGTAAATGAAACCAACCCCCTTATGATATCATGTTTATGTAAGGTCAAATCCCGTTATGATAATATGCAAATTTGTGGCCAAATCCTTTATGACATTATGCATGCTTATGGCCAATCCTTATATGACACTATCGTTCATGTTTTAAGGCCAAACCCCCTTATGGTACCATGCATGTTTGGAGCCAATCCCTTTTGTGGCATCGTGCATGTTTTGGGGTCTACATGTAGCCATAGTATACCTACTATGTTGACTCGCTTTTACTCAAGAGAAAACACGATTTGGGGTAGGATAGACAAACATGAGAATGATGCGAAAAAAACTTGACTTGAGGTTACATGTGAACACGACATGTAAGTTGAACCAAAATGGGGACATGACACATAGGGTAAACATGGGACTTGAAACTAGACATGTATGGGTTGTAAGTGTAACATAACACTAGACCAAATATGAAAGTGGCCAACTCGAGGTTGGGTTGAGTTTGTAGCATAAATCTACCCGGACCCGCCCGGCTTAACTAGTGGCTACAAACAATAAGATCCAATGTGAGAAGTTGGTCATGTCGCGCTTAAGACCCGAGGTTAGACTAGGTTGTGGTGTAAAACTACCCGGACCCGCCCGGCTTAACTAGTAACCACAACAAAGTCTAATGTGAGAGGTTGAGAGTGCATTAATTAAATTAATGCCACATGATAAGGTTAAGTAAATTTGACTAATGACACTTAACCGATATGACACGAATGGGTAGGTTAAGTGGGACCGGGCTTTATTTCTTAATGACACTTAACCATACAAGACAATTAGGGGATGGGGTTAAGTAATTTACGCTTAACTAATCTGACTTGGTAATTAGATGAGGTTAAGCAATCCATACTTAACTAATCTAACACGGTAATTAGATGGGGTTAAGTAACTTAGACTTAACTAATCTAAACACGGTAATTAGATGGGGTTAAGTAACCTTTACTTAACTAATCTAAACATGGTAATTAGATGGGGTTAAGTAACCTTCACTTAACTAATCTAAACACGGTAATTCGATGGGGTTAAGTTAAACACTTAACAAATCTAAACGTGGTAATTCAATGAGGTTAAGTAACCAATACTTAACCAACTTAACACGGTAATTTAATGGGGTTAAGTAACTTATACTTAACCAATTATACATGATGAATTGATGAGGTTAAGTAACCTATACTTAACCAATCTAATAGGTGGACCTGATAGGGTTAAGTCACAAGACCTTTTAAAATTAGGCTTAACCATTGTAATACGATTAGTGGATGGGGTTAAGCTAACCCATACTTAACGAATCCGACTCGATAGTCTGATGGGATTAAGATAATCTATGCTTAATCAATCTAACATGATAATCTGATAGGGTTAAGGCAAATAAATACTTAACCAATTTGACTTGATAGGGTTAAGTCATGAGCTTCTTAGTACACTTAACCAACTTGTAGGGCTAAACCTTGAACTTGAGTACTTAGCCAATCTTGACATGATTCGTAGGCGGGTTAAGTCATGAACTTGGATAACAACACTTAACCCATTGGACAAAACCCTAGCTCAGGGGACTAGGTTGGAAATCGTAGTTAACGAGGATAGCGGAAAGAGGAGCTAAGTGGTAAACCTTAGTTAAGGGTAACTAAGTAATAATTCTTAGCTAAGGACATGGGACTAGTTCATAAAGAGATGAGTAACCTGATACGGTAGGTCATCGCTTAGTATACGAGGAGGAGAAAATTATCTGACTTAGATAAAGGCTCCAACGAACTGGGTGACGAAGCGGTAGCTTCGGGGGACGTGAGGGTGCTCTTGGTATCCCTCTGTGAGGTGGCAGATGGTCCATGAAACCCGGCCTCACAGAGGTTAAGGTCTGCGATAGAAGAGCCAAGAGTATGCCTTGGTTGCTATGCGAGCAACCTAAAGACTGGGATGGATTAGCGTGGAGTCGACGATACTTGATTTTCCCTGGATAGCATGTCGCCGACTACTACCATCTTTAGTCAATCGTGTACGTACGGAAAGGCAGGGAACTCCCAACAGACCATATACTTGCTATCGAGTTATGGGTGAGGTTGGCTATTTGGAAGTGGGCATCGATGGGCCGTAGTGTAGTTCTCATACATGATTTTTCTTGGATTGCCTTTCAGTAGTTGAGGGAGGGGTCACGTGGGACCATAGCCACGGGTACAAAAACAGACCTTGATATCTGCATCAGCTGACGAATTAAAGCTCCCAACCGAGTTCCGTATTTCTTGATTTGCCCTGGCACGGAACTCGGATGGCACATTGAGGAGCATGTGCGTCTAGACATGGAAAATGGTTCACGACACATACGTGGGATAAAAGGGCGCAGTTGACGGGTGGCATAATCCCTAGTGGACCTAGGTGGCCAAAACCCAAACCGAGACACGGAAACGTTCATTAGGTAGCATAATCCCTAGTGGTCCTAGGTGGCATAAATCCTAAGGGAACGCGCGATAGTTCATGGTAAGGAAACATAACAAGATCAAGGGTAGCAGTCCAAAATAACCTCAAGGATAAAACGTTCACATGGGAAAGCCCGTATGGCCTATGGCAAAGGACTGAACTTATACATGGAAAGAAACATACGAGTTGGGGAAAACCTACATATGCTATATGTATTAGGTTGACATGGACCATTACATGACATTGGGCAAGGGACATTCATAATTAACACAGGACGCGGGTTGGGATACTAGTACGAGAGGTGCAGAGCAAATATACACGTTAGAACCATGAGAAATATACAGGATAGATACCTTGGGATAGTATACTTGATAGAAACCTGACGATGTGATACCTTGATTTATCATGACACCGTAGTTTATCATGATATCTTAGTTTACCTTGCTACAGTAGTTCAGCCTGTTACCCTGGTTCAGTTTATCTATCTTGTCGTCATCCTTATGTTTACTTTCAGTTTATGCATGTCATGTTACCTTTACCTGTTTTTATACTGGAAGTAGATAGGACTTACCAGTCTTTATGACTGACCCCGTTTTGTTTCGCCTCTTTGTCTTCCGTTTCCCCCCCCCCCCAGGTTTCAGGGAGGAAACACTATTATCTAGTTCGGACTTCTTCTGCTTGAAGGTCATCACGCATGGCTTGGACTTTTCTTGGCTATGGCTACTTTACTGTTTTACTTGGGGAATAAGTTTATGAAAAAGGCTTTATGCTTCTTTATTATTGCAAGACAGTTTTGATGTATTCTGATGTAAAAGGCTTTAGACCTTATTTTATAAGGTAAACAAAATTTGTTTTACTTCCGCTGTTTTATATATGTTCTGTCTTGTAATATTTCTGTGCATGTTTACCTCGATAATGCTTCACCAAACCAAGTGCATTCCCTTTGTGAGTGACCCCAGCGGAGGTGGGGTGTTACAGATTGGGAAATAAAATAAATAATTACTTCGATGTGGTTCGCTAATCCCGACTAGTTTGAAATGATATCCAAAGGAAGATTAAAGAATAAATTTAGAAGAATTTATCTTTGATAAAATTAATGGGAACCTTTCCCTAAGAATGTGATTTTGTGCATAAAAGAATATTCTGAATTGGAATGAGGTGTTCGTTGTGTTTGTGTAACATTTTTTTATCATATACGTGGGTTATTCAGAAAGGCCAGGTTATACCCATTCTGAATAACCGATTCGACGGTAAGTTGAAGATGAAGATGGTGGTCGAAAAACGGAAGTCTTCACATCGTTTGGGTGATTACTGATGATCTTAATTGGGCTGTACACCCTAGATGAGGGAATCAGTTGGTGATCGTCCAAACGTACTTAGAGATGGATGGATATGCGAGGAAAGTGCCTCCGGTTTCATTCAGACCCAGAACGAACTTGTAAATGGATTGTGTGTCTGACATTGGATTTTATTCTGTGTTGATTGATCTCTATTAAATATACATCTGTTTGGCGGCGGAGAATTTATTCTCTTGCTTAACGCCCTTCTCTGAGACGTACGAGCTCAGAGGTTGTATATCGATGGACATCAGTCGCATGCAATGAATTGCCAGTGTGGCACGCGTAAGTGGCAATTGATCAAGGCTTCTGTTGAAAAGCAAAGTCTTATGGTCGATGATCAAAGAACAGCCTGTATGGCATAGCTTTGTGTATAACGTGAATTCGCGAGCCTCACACCTCGGTATGAGTCAAAAACGGGAGACGGGCCACTGGGAGAGCAAGACGTTTCTTTCTAGCTAGGGTGGTGTCAGTGACCTACCAGCCCTGACATTTATATACTTTTGACCTGTGTGGTTGTTGGAATGCGAGGCGCCTCGGATATAGGTCTGTAAGGACCAGGAAACGTGTGTTCAAGAAATGCCAATCCTCAAAAGTAAGAGAGGACCGGCCCAGCCGATTCCAAGGATCAAAGTGGGGTCCTGAGACATTTGCTAGAGTGTCCCGAACGGAGAGGAGCTTTCCCCTTGCCTCGACTCATGATGGAATCCAATTTCCAATACGTGTATTTCGGTTTTATTTGTAGAGCCTAGTATGGCGACATAGTGGGATGGGGCACTCATGCCGCCTATGATTGATATTTATGATTGAAATTGTTTTGATACTATACACCTATAATAGTATCAAATAATGTGTTTTAAACGTATCAAGCATGCTTTGGCTGTTATAAGGTAAAAACCCTATCCTCCGGCTTGCGTTGCATTGTGTGATGGGACCTGGGTCTTATAACAGCTTCATTTTTCTTTATTTAGCATTGCGCTGTTTGTTTTATGCACTGGTATTCTTGGGAGGAAACCCGTTCCGTGTTATACGGCGTGGTCCCTTGATTTACCTAACTTTAAAAATAAAGATTAATAACTGTTTTAGTTCTCACACCAGTCCCATGACTGACTTGGAGTTTATTGTTTTAACCTAAACTCTGGGTGCCCTTATTTTCGACACGGGCATCTAGTAGTTTTGGTTTTGCAGATTTATATTCACAGGATCCTGATTTACAGCTGGAACGATGCTCGGAAAGCTCTGTATCCGTGCATTACTTCTAGTTGTGCTTTTGTATTATTTTCCGCTGCGATGTATTTAAATGTAATTTAAATCTCTGATATTTGTTGAATGTAATTTATTCATTTATACTCTGTATATTCTTGTATCTGATGGAATTGTTGTAATAACAATGAAATGTTCTTCCGTTTGCGTTCTATTTTGTCTTGTCCTCAATTCTATCTGTGCTTTCCATCACCGGGAAGTTCAGGTCGTCTCAAATAAAATTAAAGGTATCATTTTTTTTCTTTTAAATTAGAGAGAATAAAAATATTATGATAAAGAGAATTCATCTTTGTTGTAACTTGGTTAAATTAAATAAAATGTTTTTATTGTCATTGTAGATTTTAAATATAAAGTTTAGAATTAAAAAGATATATTTTTGGTGTCATCTTAGCTTCAATAAAAAGAGTAAATAGAAAGATAATTTTATTTTGTCATTTTGTTGCAATACAAAAGTTGCATTTTTGGTTAAACAAGAATGAGGCATTTTTAGTTCATTAAAATGTATTAAACCAAAAGACACAATTTTATCATTTAAATAGAATGAGACAAAATTATTCAATTTTGTCATTTTAAAAGATTAAGAAAATATATTCACTTTTATCAAATTAAAACAGTTAAACTCAATTTGTCACTATTATCAATTTATAATAGTTGAAATTTATTTCATCGCTTTTGTCAAATTATCAAAGTTAAAACCATTTTATCACTTTTGTCAAATTAACGAAGTTAAAACTATTTTGTCGCTCTTGTCAAAATTATCATAGTTAAAACAAATTGGTCACTTTTGTCAAACCATAATGGTTAAAAAACATTATCATTTTCATCGCATTAGATTTGACAAAACCAATATGTTACTTTCATTTGTTCTGTTGAATTAGAATTGTCGATAAAACAAACACATCACTTTTATTTGTTTTGTTAAATTAGATTACAAAACAAAGTCATTATCTTTGTTGTTTTGTGGTAAAGGATTAGTTAAATTAAAATATACATTTTGTGAAAATATCCATTTTTGTCAAAATAGATTAGTTAAAGAAAACCACATATTTTTGGTCAAATTATATACTTTTGTCAAGATAAGACTAGTTGGATCAAAAGACAATTTTTGGACCAATAGCTTAGTTAAACCAAAAAAATAATATTTACTTTTGTCAAAAATACAACAGTTGAAATAAAAGTTACATTTTGTTAAATATGATTGTTGAAAACAAAAATTACATTTTTGTTAATTAGTTTTGAAATAACACAAAAATCACATTTTTAGGTTAAATAAAAGAGTTAAACACAAATAGTATTTTGTTAGATAGGTTTGTGTTATAAACAAAAATATTCATTTTGATAAAATAGAATTGTCAGCAAATGGAACTCCTTATACATTTTGTTGAGATAGAATTTATATGCAAATAAAATAATCATTTTTTTTTGCATAACATACAATAGAATTTGTATGCAAATATATAAATCATTTTTATGTGCAAACTTACGTTGGAGTTTATGTTCAAATATAAGAATTATATTCTTAGACAAACCATACATTAGAATGTATAGGTGAGTTAAAGTGACATTTCTATATGTTAGTGCATACATTAGAATATGTATGCACGTTGAAATAAACATTTTTTTTTATGTGTTGGGTCATACATTGAAAACATGTACATTTGGAATTATTTCTTTTATCTGGTAAAATTGAGAATAATTACATACAAATAAAGTATAATAAAAATTATCTTTTATTTGTCATCCGCAATAATGTCATATAAGTAAATTACATCCTATTAGATATTAGAAATATATAAAGAAAGTATGCGAGTCAAATATATTTTATTTCGACATTAAGAATAAAATATCATGTTTGGTTCATCATCATCAACATGTCGGTAGTATTAAAATTGGTTAAATTCATTAACCAATTATTTATTTATATGTACTTTTGTTGGCTGAAAACCCCACACGGGTATTGGGATGATAATCGATATGCACTAGTCCCAATATTTATTTGTATGTCAATCGATAGATTGACAGGCTGCGATGAGCGTTATTATTTCATTTGAATGCTCATACAGTTGTGAACTTCACTCTGGATGTTGAATGGATGGTTTGATGATTATTTATCAATTGTTGTCATTTACATACGATGTATGAAATCCATATAACCAAAGTTATATGGTAAATGTTTGAGTCACTTTCCGATTCAGAATATCTTTTATATAAAGAATATTTTGAACAAAGAATTTCTTTTAATAAGGAATATTTTTAAAGGATATTGAAATAAAAGAATTGGATTTTGGGTTGTCGTGGATGGTATCTTAAATAATACTTTTCTTAAACCCGTATGAAAGAATAAATCTTTTAACTAAGATTATTAGTGTTTCAAATTATACTTATTAATTAGAATTATTGATAAGTGAATTGGGTTTACTGTGAACTATTTTTTTAAATGATATTTTTTCTTTAACCTAATTAACATGATTTTGGGTTTATTGTGAATTATGTTTTTAAATGACATTGATTCTTTAACCCAATTAAAGATAAGATTTATTTCTTAAATTGGAATAATCGTAAAGTAATGATTTTGGATATTAAATTTGAATTGGAGTTTAAATAAATCTTTGGAAATAAGATTTAAGAATAAATCTAAAAGAATTTATCTTTGATAAAATTAATGGGAACCTTTCCCTAGTAATATGAATATTTTATTTAAAGAATATTCTGAATTGGAATGAGACGTCGGATGTGTATTTACAACACTTGATTTTTAAATTATAAAAATACGCGAGTTATTCGAAAAGACCGGGTTTAACCCATTTTGAATAATTACTACGACAATTAAAGGTCGAAGGCATTGAAGAGGGTGATTGAAGACCGGCGATCTTTACATCGAATGGACGACTTCTAATGCCTGGCATTGGGTCACTCTCAGTAAAGGGTTAATAGTGGTAGTTTGTCCGTTCGTACTTGTTGGTCGTCTGGGTACGCAAGCACCTAGGTGACACCGAATTTGTTCAGACCCAGAACAGACTTGTAAATGGATGTGTGTCCGACATTGAATTTCATGTTGTGTAATTAAATTGATATCTATTAATATATATCTGTGGTGGTGGAGGATTTATTCCCTTGCTTAACACACTTCTTTGAGATGTACGAGCTCGAAGGTTATATATTGGTAGTTATCGTTCGCATGGTGTGAACTGTCAATGAGACATGCCAAGATGCAATTGATCGAGGCTTTTGTTGAAAAGCAAATCCTTGTAGATGATGATCAAAGCATAGCCTATTTAGGCATAGCTTTGTGTATAATGTTACCTCGCGAGCCTCACACCCCAATAGAGTCAAAAACGGGACAAGGGAACGCAAGAAGTGCACACGTTTCTTTCTAGCTGGAAGTGGTGTTTGGGTTTTTACAAGGTCCGACATTTTTACTTATGTGGTTGATGGAATGAGGCACCTCGGATATTTTATTGGTCGCCAATGGTCAATTTATAGGTTCAATAGGACAAGGAAGTGTGTGTTTAGGAATTGCCAATCCACTAAAGTATTTGTGGACCGGCCCTGCAGGATCCAAGGGTTCGCCAACGTCCGAATCCTGAGACATTGCTAGAGTGTCTCGAATCGGTTAGGAGATCGTCCCTAGCCTTGACTCATGATGGAAACCAACCTCCAATATGACATTACGGTCTTGATTGTAAACCTATATATGGAGACATAGTTGGATTGGGTACTATGTCATCTAGGATTGATACACTATGTTTGAAATGTTTTTAAAACATATATACACTAATAATAATATCAAATTCGTTTTTATCGTATCAAGCATTTTTGACCATTATAAGGTAAAACTCTATCCTCCGGCTTGCGTTGCATTATGTGATGGGGCCTGATTCTTATAATGGTTTAATTTTTCTCAAATGCATTGCATTGTTTAACGATTTACTTTATTTATGCATTGGCAATCCAACGGAGTAAACCCGTTCCGAGTTAGCAGCGTGGTCCTGTGATTAGCTTTATTACTAGTTAAGTTAAGTAAAGATTTCTCACACCAGTCCCATGACTGACCCGTAGTTTGTTTCACTTTGCAAACTCGAGTGCCCTCTTTTCCACACAGGCAGTCAAGTAGCTTATTTTACAGATATATTAAGTAGGATTCTGGATCGAAGCTTAGAGCTGTGTCCAGAGCATTGATAGACTTCCGCTGTATCAGTTTATTTGTTCCGCTGCACTGTATTACATTTATTGTAATTTATTTTCCACTGTATTATATTCAATGTACTCTGATATTCTGTACTCTTATGTAACATTACTGTAATGATTATAAAAGTCTTATGTTATCTGTCCTGATGTGTTGTATTCCCAAAGTTAAAGTATTTGAAGATTTCCAACTTTTGGTTCAGACTTATATGGTTTATGGTCGATTCAAAGGGTGGGATTTTCGGGTTTTTACAAAAGCACTGATTAGTAAGTGAAAAAAAATTAATCGCTATTTTATGGCAATTTATTGTAAAGTATGCAATGAACGATGATAATTTAAATGGTACGGAAGTCACTGAAAATGAAAATGGATCGAATTTTGACCAATAATGGACTTTTAAAACCGGATTCCTAAAACTTGCTCACTGAAATAGAAGTCTTCAATGTTGAAAAGGATAAAATCACCTAGGTCATTAAGAAGAACGTAGCTTTGCCTATATTATGACGAGGATCGAATTAAAGGAAATAGAAGTTTGTACCCTGACATATTTTCCTGTTTTTCGAATCATGTAGAAGAGCAGATGAGGGAGACAAAAAGATGGAATAAGGGTAAGTTGCATACAAATTTCGGTTAGTAATCTAATTATTAAGGAACGATTTTGATCGAACGGAAACAACGCACAACTGTAGCAAGGCTAGAAACACCATCAACCTGTTTCACACTAAAAATACTGTGTGTTTCAAATTACTCAAATGGTGTTGTGGAGTTAGACCAAAATTTCAGAGGCATAGATGATTTTGCTATTAGAGTTTAATCAATCTCAATTATATATATATATATATATATATATATGTTTTCTTTTAAATAAGCCATTTTGTTATGACGTGTATAGACATATGATTCTATGATTTATCCCTTTTTAATGGAAGTAGTTTGATGGAGGTTTGTACTCTGTCCCACCATCATATTATATGGTCTTAACTTGAGTTCCAATTTGTTTTTCCACGAGATTAATAAACTAATTGACATTATTGCATGTTCATCTTTTGATATTAGAAAATAAATCCAAATATATCCTACGAAAGATAAATAGTATTATATCAATAGTCTGGGTGTATTGGATTAGTCCCCATAAGCCAGTGGCTATCATTTATAATAGCTTACTATATCTAGTAACAAAAATGGAAAAAAGGAAACTTATGACTTTTCCCCATTTTACAATAAGTGCAAATAAATGATATAGGTACATTATCAAGAGAAACTTTGTTACTATTAAGAATATTTTTTTATAACATTGATACTTAGGTTTCCAAACTTGTTACGACACACGTTAAAAATATCATTGAATTCCACAGTCTCACTTTCAAAAAGATCACGGTTGTTTTGTCTCTTAACAGTATGATGGCAGTTGACATGATTAAACATGTACAACCCCTGCACTTTTGTACCCTGCAAAAGAATGTCCTCAGTGAGCACGTCTCTAACTAAACAATAATTAGGGTAAAATTAAAAGTACACATTGTTGTCTTGAGAAAGTTGAGACACGCTCTTGAGGTTCTTTTTTGTCTTGGGTACTCTATGTAATTTATTTAATAGAAGTTTTTTTTTGTATCAGCGAAGGAACCTTTACCTATATTAGTAATGTTGATGTACATACCATTTCCCAGACATACACTATATTTACTTCTTTATACTCTGTGTCCAAGATTCAGGTTGTCCTAACTGTTAGTTAAGTGACTGGTTGTCCCTGAATCAGGGTACGGGTTTTCATCGCGAAGAATATCTTGATTTGTTGCATCATTTGGCTTAGAATTATTGTCATTGTTATCATTCTGTGTGTTCTAGTCATTGTGAACTTGAACTATATTTGCATTTGGGTTTCTTTGATTACTTGTGCCTTGGTTTTCTGAGTAGTTCTAACTGAATATAAAGTAGCATTTCACTGCTGTGTGTCCCACTTTCTTAAAGATTTGACACTTTGGTATGTTGTTGTTATTGTAACTTCCTCTTCTTCTGGACCTTTTAGAGTAGTTACATCTTTGACTTGTTTGTTTACTTCTATTATATAGTCCCTTGCTTTGTTGCTTGCAAAAAATTTAACTGATGGGTTAGGTTCTTATGTTCTTTTGGTCTAGGTTCTTGCTTGATGTGCAGGAAGAATTGAGTGGAAATCCTCTATAGAACAATTCACTTTTTATGATGATATTACTGCAACCACTACTTCATATCATCATTGAGACCATTTAGAATAGTGAGGATTTGTTCATATTCAGCTATCTTTTTCCTTGTAGCATCAACTGTATCGCGAATTGTCATGACTTTCACCAGGTATTCTCTAGTCGGAAAGTTTTCTTTTCTTAAGCCTTATAATTGCCTCATATAGTACATAACTTTTGATGATGATTGTGAGTTGAAATTTCTTTCGTAGTAGCCTAGATATCATTTGATTCTTGCATCCTATTACTTATGATAAAAAATTTGAACTGATTGATGATAACAGCCAAAAACTAATTAATCTGTCTTGCCTTGAAATTTCACATATTCATCATTGCTGATTACCTTGTTTTCTTCATCCGTGGCGAACTTTGGTGGAATTGACATTATGTCATGAATCAAGCCTTCTAGGCCGTAGCCTTGAATTGCAGTTTCCACTTGCATTTTCCAAAGAAGGTAATTGTCTTATGATAAGTTGATTTTGTGGTCTTATCACCTTCTTGACTAGGTGCTCAACAAATGTAGCGATTTATTGCTGAGGATCATTTAAATTGTCAAATGTTGGTAAGACAGTGTCACCGGCCATATTGATGATGTAAAGATGTGAATCTTGGTTCGAACAAGGCTTAGATGATAACTAGCAAAGGGAAAAAAGAGACAAGATAACTTAAGTTGACCATAATTTAGATTGCATAACTTGAAGAATCAATTCCTTGGTTCAGGTATGTGCAAACATGACTTAAATGATGTTTGAGCTGATGAGTTTGCTTGTATGAAGGTCTCGAAGCTTTTGAATCTATTCTTTGCTCTGAAATTTAGTTTTCTTGATTGCTTTGGTCTGAATTCGGTTTAGCTAGACTTGTTGAAGCCGAATTTCTATTCAAGCATGGCACTTTACTTGCTAACTGGATTCTATCTCTCAGATAAAGAGCTGCAAATCTATGATAATAGAAAAAACTCACATGATAATGATTTTCTAATGAATTCTCCTTCAAACAATAGTTTGAGTTTTGTTGATCGACAATTGTGAAGCTTTAAAAGCTCTGATACCATGTAAAGATTATATGACACTTTGATATGTTGTGTAGATACAGTCTTATAATCAGGAAAGATGATTTTATTGATGTTGATATGTTTACAAGAGAAAGAAACATGAACTGATCTAAATGAAAATGATTTTTTACACAACAGTCTATTTATAATACAATATTTGAGTTGTTGGGCTTTATCCACTCGGAAGGCTTCATTATGTCTAACGGCCAGAACAAGTGCAGAGAATATAAATAAGCAAAGCTAAAACTGCTTATATCCTTTGTTACACCTTCATGCTAATGGCATCTTGAATAAGAAGAGCATAGGTTGATACACTAAATAAAATGTCACTATGCCTGTATCTGTATCAAAAAAGCCAACATTTTGCTTTAGCACTGTTCCAAATACCTCCTCCTATTTGAGCGCTCACCTGCCTCTCTTCTATACATATCCAGCATGTAATACTGCAAATATGCAGAATTTTAGTGGAGGTAGAAAACTAGAGATGCCTAGGGGTGAGCGTTTGGTTGGTTGTGGATTATCCGATTATGAAAATTGCCAAACCAAACTAAAACCAATAAAAATAAAAACCAAACCAAACCAACAAAATTAAGTTTGGTAGGTTCGGTTGGTTATCCGATTTAACCGAACTAAAAATAGTTTAGACTTTATGTTTGTAATATTAACTATAATTTGAAGTAAATCATGTATATATATTAGAGTATTATCATTTGTGATTCTTGTGCTTTCTAAATGTAATTTTGACACATACATGATGAATAAAATTTATTTGGATAACTAATCTAACCTAAAATATTTACTATAATACCGATAATTTTGGAAATATAATAAAAGTTCGGTTCATTTGGTTAAACTGATAACGAAACTAAATATTTTTTCAAACCAATTACACACTGATCTAATTTCAAAGCCAAACTAAACCGACCAAAGTAAACTGGTTTGGTTGGGTTTGTTCGGCTTAACCAAATAATGCTCACCCCTCCCAAAACTATAAGAATCCAAACATTATTTCCTATATATTTAATGCTTCTCTTATTTACAACAATAGGCTGCATTTAAGCTAATTATTGGTATATGATTATTATACTGAATTTGAATTAGCTTCTGCTTTCAATTATATTTATCAAAATTCTTTATTTTCACGATCTTTTTAAAGTTTGACAAACTAAATAATAAATCCATGATAACATAAATGATAATAGTTCTTCAAACCAGACCTCCTTCTGCTCATTTAAGCATCAAGCTTGAAAGGAATTAATAATAAACCATAGAATTGTAGGGACATTGCTATGAATAAATAAAATGATGGATAATAGAAAGCAAAATTGCAAGAGGTGAATAAACCAAAATCAATCAAAATCCAGTAACCTCACCGTTCCAGTCAACGGATTCATTGACCTCATTTGAATGATATAGAACACACAATGTAATTTATTAAGTTAAGCACGTAATTATGTTTTTGTTCTTATACAAGGACCTGGCAGCATCAAAACCAATTATGTTTACTTGGATTTTCTTTGTAACCTTTTGTACTTGCCAGCTTCTTTATTTTATGTTCTCACTAAACATTAAAATTTAATAAATTTCATGTAAATTTTGTCTGAACCATTAGATAATATCAATTCTAACTTCATTTCTAAAGCTTAAGCAAAATCGCAAAAAAAAAAACCATATATGAAATATGAGTAATGGAAGAGAAATGTAAAGTGTAAACAGGGTTTATATTAATTAAGTAAGAGTTGTTCTAATTTAAAAGAGATTTTCAAATGTAAGTAATAGGTTATAAAACCATAGTCTAAATGAAATAAGAAATGAAATTGGTATGATATTATAATTAATATTAGCTTTTGAGTTACAAACTTTTATTATCTTGAGATAAAAACGTTTGCGAGTCAAGATCTGAGAGGTAAATAAAATACCCAAACCTGAACGACTTCGCTATTATCGATGGGATGGTACTAGTTTGGAACAATAATGATGTTGTAAATAATTTATCATTTCCATAATCTATATTGCAACATTAATTTGCAAGATTTTGGAAATTTAATGAAACTATTGGGTTTTATAGTAAACAATGTATTACTTGACATTGTTGGTCCAGATGTAAAGTGTGATATATACTTATACCTTTGGGTTACAAGAATGTTGGAAAATTATTTATTTTTCCTTAAGTGGCATCGTAAACTTCAATTTTGCAAAGTTTTGAAGTTAAATAAAATTAGTTAGGATTTATATAATAAATAGTGTGACATATGACATTATTAGACCCATATAAGATTTTTAACTAGGCTTATACCATTGAGTTAAGTATGTATAGCAATATTTCCAAAATAAAGGAAATAAAAGAGTTTTATGAATATATAGCTATATTTCCAAAGTAAAGGAGATTAAAATAGGTTTTGTGAAAATATAAAGATATTTTTGAAATGAATAAAATAAAAAGTAAAATTTTGTGAATATGCCCATTATGAAGAGGTAAATGTATGGTTATGTTTTCAAGTAACGTAAACAGGAGAGATTGGACAATATAACTATCCATCTGAGATAAATATAGAAAGTTGAGTTGTAATAATCGATGAAATTGTTTTTAATGAATGATTTTAATTTAAAAATGGTCTGAGCTACTGATGTACTTGATTATACTATTTGAATTGATAGTTAAAGAACTGACCATTAATAAATACCCTTTTTGACTATTGACGAGTTAGTTCGAGGAGACCAGGATGGGAACTGAACCCAAAATTCAACCCGACTTTGCGTTCGAAAACTAACTTGTAGGGATGATTGTGAAATGATTTGAAGGAATATACCCTTAAGAGCGAAAAGGAGTGCTCATTGATGTTTCTAATTAATTGCCAGAATTAAACTTGTAGCAGTAATCCCAATGTTATGGGGTATCTTCGCTTTTTCCAGTCCCAGAACGAACTTTTATGGACAAATGTATGTTAGAGTAATTCCTAAGAACCACGTACATTGATTTTTACAAATATATCAAGTACGGTGGTGGAGAAGGTAACTTCTTTTAGCTTTACACTCAAAGTATATTTGTGCAAATCAATTAGTGATTTGGCAGTTCTAACAATGTGGCATTCAAAGTTTGAATGTGATGTGTTTGAAAAAGGAAATCGTGATCTCAAGCCTCATCAACTGGGAAATGAATGAAACCGGGCAAGAAACAGGACTATGTAGGTCATACCCATTAGGGTAAATCATCACCTGATCTAGAGAAATCGGTTGTCCCTATTTTCCTATGCTTCGGAATGATATGGCTACTGATCCTAACTGCGGTGTTAATATATTCAATACACTTAAGTTAAATGAGTGGCCGGTTCTGTGTGGCTGGGTTGCAAGACATTCTTGTTGAACCCCAATGTTTCATCGCTATAGCACACTGATCAGAAGGTGGTTACATACCTAGTCCTGTTAGAAATCCAAACTCTAATACGAGCCAAGCTGAGAAGTGAGATGAGACGACCCGAACTTCCCCGGTAAGGAAAGCACGGATAGAATTGAGGACAAGCCGCATCGGGACACAAACAGAAGAACATTTCATTGTTATTTACAACAATTCCATCAGATTACAAGAATATACAGAGTATGAATAAATATTACACATTCGATAAATATCAGAGATTACAATAAATTATATAGCAGCGGAAAAATATTACAAAACACAACTGAAAGTAATACACGGATACAGAGCTTTTCGAGCATCGTTCCAGCTGTAAATCAGGATCCAGTGAATATAAAATCTGCAAAACCAAAACAACTAGCTGCCCGTGTCGAAAATAAGGGCACCCAGAGTTTAGGTAAAAACAATAAACTCTAGGTCAGTCATGTGACTGGTGTGAGAACTAAAACAGTTATTTAAAACTTTACTTTAAAAGAGAGTAATACAAGGGACCACGCCATATAACACGGAACGGGTTTCCTCCCAAGAACACTAGTGCATATAGCAAAACAATGCAATGATTTTTGGAAAAATGAAGCTATTGTAAGACCCAGGTCCCATCACACAATGCAATGCAAGCCGGAGGATAGGGTTTTCCCTTATAATAGCCAAACATGCTTGGTACGTTAAAACAAATCATTTGATACTACTATAAGTGTGTAGTGTCAAAACAATTTCAATCATAAATATCAATCATAGACGGCATAGGTACCATGTATCATGTCGCCATACTAGGCTCTACAAATAAAACTGAAATATCTCGTATTGGAAATTGGATTTCCGTCATGAGTCGAGGCAAGGGGCAAGCTCCTCTCTGCTTCGAGACACTCTAGCAAATGCCTTAGGACTACACACTCTGGATAACCCTTGGATGCTTCAGGGCCGGACTACACTTACGTTAGTGGATTAGTATTCCTAAACACACATTTCTCGGTCCTAACAGACCTAAAATCGAGGCGTCTCGTCCCAACAACCACATAGGTAAAAATAATATAAATGTCAGCCAGTTTAAGCACTGACACTACCTCTAGCTAGAAAGAAACGTCGTGCTCTCCCTGCAGTCCTTATCCCATTTTTTACTCATACCGAGGTGTGAGGCTCGCGAATCCACGCTATACACAAAATTACGCCACGTAGGCCGTGCTTTGATCATCAACCACAAGACTTTGCTTTTCAGCAGAAGCCTTGATCATTTTCCACTTAGGCATGCCACACTGGCAATTAATGCCATGCGACTGATGTCCATCGATATACAACCTCTGAGCTCGTACGTATCAGAGAAGGGCGTTAAGCAAAAGAATAAATTCTCCGCCGCCAAACAGATGTATATTTAATAGAGATCAATCAACATAGAATAAAATCCAATGTCAGACACACGGTCCATTTACATGTTCATTCTGGGTTTGAACGAAACCAGAGGCACTTTCCTCGCATATCCATCAATCTCCAAGTACGTCTGGACGATCACCAACTGATTCCCTCATCTTGGGTGTACAGCCCAATCAAGATCATCAATAATCACCCAAATGATGTGAAGACTTCCGGTCTTCAACCACCGTCTTCGTCTTCGACTTATCGTCGAATCGATTATTCAGAATGGGTGTAAACCCGGCCTTTTCGAATAACCCGCGTATATTATGGACAATTGTTACACAAACACAACATACGCTTCATTCCAATTCATCAGTCACTAACCGTAAATTAGCAAGAGAACAATTCCCCAAATATTAACCTCGAAGGCCGAAACCAACATCAGATCAATACCCAGGAAACCATCCTTCTTAGCTAACCTACATTTAGTTTCTAAATTTCACATTCTTAGGGAAAGGTTCCCATTAATTTTATCAAAGATAAATTCTTCTAAATTTATTCTTTAATCTTCCTTTGAATACCATTCCAAACTAGTTGGGATTAGCGAACCACACCGAAGTAATTATTTATTTTATTCCCCAATCCCAACCTATTCATCCCATGAAGCAAAACTGGTAATACTCCAAATCTAACACCACGGTGCTATCGGTAAAATTAATTACCATTTCACGTTCAAATCTAGTTAAAGATTTAACTATCTCTATGGAGCAAAATTGGTGATACTCCATTCTCGCTCACTTCAATCTAATTAAAGATTCATTAAAACTCCACTTAGTTTTAATCTTTAACTGGGTTAAAGAATCAATGTCATTTAAAACACGGTTCACGATAAACCCAAAATCACTTTCTGTTGTTAACCGGGTTAAAGAACAGGTGTTATTCAAAACACCGCTCACGATAAACCCCAAAAACCAATTCAAAATCAATTCCAATTAAATATTATTTAATTGGTACACTTCATTCAATCTAAATAGAAAGATTTAATCTTTTCTCAACTGGGTTCAAGAACAGTGTTAATGAAGACACCATTCACGACGAACCCAAATCACATTTGATATTAAATACAAGGCTCTGAATAGAAAATATATCGGCTTATATTCAATATCAAATTCTACGACCAACAAATATCGTATTGGAAATAACGATATAAATATATCTTTCAAATTCCCATAACAATATCTGTATAATCACGAAATTCAACATCGGAATATTTCGAAGACAATTTCGATTCAAATCCATTCCAATTCACGTATTGGAAATTTTGATTATTTTTAAAACCATTTTCAAATTCAATTTATTTATTTCAAAAATAAATTGATTTTAATTCTAGTTCAAAACTAGTTCATTTCAATAAAAAAACTATTTTTATCTCTTCAAATATGGAGTTTCTCATCCCAATTCTTCACAAATCATTTCTTATGATTTTACACAAATTATTGATATTTTGGAAAATTTAATCAAGGCCCGCACAGTCGATTTCCAATAACGGCCATCGAACTGCACTTACAACAACCTTTTCTGAAATTGATTTGGACGTATCTCCAAATCCAACCGTCAGATTTCAAATCTCTTATACTGTTAGAAAGCTCTTTTCGATACGAACCAACGGTTCCGGTTTTAGGAGAATTTGATGGTCGGATCTCCCGTAATGTCAATTCGAAGTCAATGGTCGAAATTCGCGAACTGCCGTGGCGCGGCGCATTCTATTCAGGCCATTTAATATATATAATATATATATATCATCGATTTTCCTTTAAAACGAATTTTATAAATCGTTTTAAATTCCTTTTCGAAACAAATTCAACTTCATGTTCAATTTTAAATCAAAATTGAATATTCCACATCATCGATAAACAAATGATAATATTTTCAAAACGTTATATTTTGAAATCACTTCCTTTTTCATAATTATTAAAAAAACGAATATAATCGATATAAATATCGTTCGCGTCAAAATAGCGCATCTCTAATCAATACGGCTTTATATTTTTCAATAACTTCGTTATTCTATTCAAAAAATGGATAATTATTCTATTCAACACATGAATCTATATTTCTTTCAACACATGACTAATCTCAACAAATGAGTACTGTCAGCACATAACTATTTTTGTTATGTAATATATTTTATAAAATTATGGTATCTATCGTTTGATTTCAAATCAGACTCCAACCGTAAAGTAGTAAGAGAATGATTCCCAAAGTATTAACCCCGAAGGCCAAAACCAACATCAGATCAATACCCAGGAAACCACTCATCTTATCTATTTTCCAGTTAGTTTCTAATTTTATATATGATAAAGATGTAAATTTTATTGTTAAAATATTTCGTTCAACCCATGAATCTATATTTCTTTCACCACATGACTAATCTCAACAAATGAGTACTGTCAACACATGAATCTTTATTTTATAATATTCTTTATTTTTCCAATTGGAATGAGACCCAATCAATTACCTATAATGTTAATTATATGGATTCCATACAACACATGTATAAATAGCAACGATATATAATCAACCATCATCCAAAGTGCACTACACAACTACATAAGCATTAAATATAAATAATTAACGCTTACATGGTATGTCGACCAATCGATCGACATACAACTAAATAATTGGGATTAGTGTACGCCAAATATCATCCCAACACCCGTGTGGGGTTTCAATCCACAAACACTGAATATTATTTGTGCAATTGGGCGATGTGTAAAATTTATCGTCCTAATCAATATCCTTCAAATAGGTGTACATAAACAAACCGTCCGGTTTGTAAATGAATATTTATTTATTCATATTCATGTTAAAAATAATATTTTTAACGATAAATTCTTCTATTTCAACACATGAATTTCTACTCAGTTCAATTATTCAATAAAATGATATTTTTATTCTTCTAACTTATTTTAGAAAATTTCGGCGGTATAACGGCATGATACTAGAAACGGGACAAGGCCTAGCTTTATCCCCGGTCTAATAATGGCCCACGCCATACACATACCAATTTAATCAATCCCATTTCACATCCCAAACAAATTCAATCAAATTAATCAACCAAACAAATAAATCAATCACCAAACAACCAACTAAACAAACAAGCCGTCCATGGTCTGTGGACGATGGGTGTCGGGTGCTGCTAAGCACCGTCTTCATCCTAGTATATATTTATAACTAGAAAACAAGATTTAAAGTGAGGAGTTCTCGCCGTTCCCGCCTTTTGTCACTTTTGTTGCCCGTAGCCACTACATATATGTAATAACCCGGAAACCCGAGCCAGTTTAAAATTTTTATTTTGGCAATTTTAATGAATTTTGAATATTTAAAATAGATTATTTTAAATAATATCAACGAGAAATTTATTTTGAATATAATTTGAACGAATCTATTTATATACATCGTCGTTAGAATATAAATATTTATTTTAAATTATAGAAGGAATTGAAAATGGCCCTGCAGTTCGATAATTCGATTTCAAACTTCAATTGAATGTACCGGGTGCAAAACAATCCGGATTTTAGCGAAACCAAAAATAATGGAATCTAGTTGAAAATATCTTTCCAATGAATCTGAAAAATCGAAATTTCATTGCGGGAATCAAAAGTTATGCCCAGTTGAAAATTCAGAATAGTCGCTATGTAAATTATACATGGCCCAAAAAGTCAAAATTTGCATACGGATGAATTTGGACTCGAAACCACTTCCATTGAGTTCAAAATGCCGTTTAGGACTCCGAAAAGTATAAACTTCGATATATTCCGATATCCGGAATAGTGGCTATGGGCTTGAGTTGTTCGGTTAACAAAACATAGCCCTTAAAAAGTGAAATTTTGCATACGAGCTCAGAATTCGACGAGATAATTTTTTATAGATTCATAATGACAAATCATTGTTGAGTTCCAAATGGCGCGTCGAACGGAGTTAGTATGTGGCCGTGCGAGCTGAAATAGTTCAGGGTAAAGCGAGCAGACATTTTACAAATGAACATTATTCATACGACCTCAGAATTCGATTTCATTTTTTTTTTCTGGATTCGTATCGTCTAATAATGGTTAAATCCAAGAGGGCTTGATTTTTTGAGTTAGCATGTGAGCGTGCGAGAAGAAAAGGTTCGCCAAAATCGCATTTTTAGAGCTTATCTCAGCATTTTTGTGATTTTTAACGGACGGTCAAACGAACTCGGAATTCGACGAAACTTGTTTCGTTGGACTCGTCTTCACGTCTACTATCTCTTATCTGAAATCCGCGGCGATTGGTGATCGTTAGCGTTCAGGCGATACGCGAGAAACTAGCATATAAACACTCTACTTCCTTTTCTTCTTCACTTTCTTCCTCTTCCTCTTTCTTCACAAAAACTCAAAAATGGCCTCCACCTCCTAGGTGCCGCTGCCCCCACCTCCACCGGCCTCCCCAGCCCCTCCACCGTCGGCCGCACCTCCCCTTCCTCCTCCCCTCCTCCTCCTCTTCCTCCTCCTCCTTCTCTCTCCTCTTTTCAAGAACCCTAAGCCTCACAACACCGCCGCCACCACCACGGGCCCCACCACCACCGCCACCACCCACCAGCGAGCTCCCCACGCCCATTCAGGTCCGGCGCCCAACCCTAGCCACCCAACTCCGGCCGTGGGCCCCTCCTCCTCAAAAATCACTTTTTTCACTAATTTCCCGTTTTGCACAAAACACCCTGTCCTTCTTTCCTCAATAACTCCCAACCATGCGTTTTTGGCCAAAGTCCCTCTAGACCAAAGTTGTAGAGCACGAAATTCTCTTCGATTTGGCTATATGGAAGTCGTGTTTTGGAGTTCGGAGCTGCTCGGAAAACGCGTTCAAAGTCTGCTGTCTGAAAGTTGAAAAATCGTGTACTTTTGCGAATTCTGGCGAATTGGAGCATTTTTGGCAAAAAATCTCTTAGGTGAAAGTTGTCCGGAATGGCGCGTTTAAGCTAGTAAAAAAGTTGGATTGAAGATTTGAGCTTGTATGCGAAGTCTGGAGCTCGAACAACAATTCAGCAGTTCAGAAAAGGCATTAGAAAAAAAGTGAGTTTTCTCCGCTTTAAAGCTTCTATAGTTTTAGACGAATGAAGTAGAATAAAAATATGATTTTTATATAGTAGAGATAATAAAAATACGATTTTTATATTATATAGATAGTAAAGATTTGATCTTTACTATATGAACAACGGTATAAAAATAAAATTTTTATCTATATAGTAGTAGAATAAAAATGTGATTTTTATATATATAGCAACAATATAAAAATGTGATTTTTATATATGTAGTGACTACGGGCAGTGAAATTGGCAAAAAGGCGAGCACGGCGAAGGTTTCTACATGAGAAGAGTCGTGGCGTTTGGTTTAGCTAGTCGGTGAGAACTTCTCACTTTAAATTTCCTTTTCTAGTTATAAATATATACTAGGATGCAGACGGTGTTTAGTAGTACCCGACACTATTGTCCGCAGACCATGGACTTGTTTGTTTGGTTGTGTAGTTGGTTAGACTATTTGATTTGAATTTGATTGTTTGGTGAAATGGAATGGATTTGATTGATATGTGTATGGCGTGGGCCATTATTAGACCGGGGATAAGGCTAGGCCTTGTCCCGTTTCTAGTATTGTGCCGTTATACCACCGAAATTTCCTAAAATAAGTTAGAAAAATAAAGATATTATTTTATTTAGTAAATGAACCGAATAGAATATTCATAGGTTGAATAAAATAATTTGGTCGTTATAAATATAATTTTTAACGTGAATGGGAATAAATAAATATTCATTTACAAACCGGACTGTTCGTTTATGTACACCTATTTGAAGGACATTGATTGGGACGATAAATTTTACACATCGCCCAACTGCACAAATAAAATCTGTGTTTGATTGTTTGAAACCCCACACAGGTATTGGGATAAAATACGGCATACACTAATCCCAATAACTAGTTGTATGTCGATCGATTGATTGACAGGCTGTTATAAGCGTTAGATATCTATATTTGATGCTTAAATAGTGTAGTGCACATTGGATGATGGTTGATTATTTATCGTTGCTATTATATACTTTTGTCGTATGGAATCCATATAGTTAACGCTATATGGTGATTGATTGGGCCTCATTCCAATTTAGAAAATAAAGAATATTATAAAATAAAGGTTCATGTGTTGACCGTACTCATTCGTTGAGATTAGTCATGTGTTGAACGAAATATTTTAACAATAAAATTTACATCTTTGTATTATAAAATAAAGGTTCATGTGTTGACAGTACTCATCCGTTGAGATGAGTCATGTGTTGAACGAAATATTTAAACAATAAAATTTACATCTTTATCATATATAAAATCAGAAATTAACTGGAAAATAGATGAGATGAGTGGTCTCCTGGATATTGATCTGATGTTGGTTTCGGCCTTCGGGGTTAATATTTAGGGAATCGTTCTCTTACTAATTTACGGTTGGAGTCTGATTTAAATCAAACGATAGATACCATAATTTTTATAAAATATATTGAATAACAAAAATAGTCACACGTGGACAGTACTCATTCGTTGAGATTAGTCATGTGTTGACAAAAATATAGATTTACATATTGAATAGAATAAATATTCATTTGTTGAATAGAATAACAGAATTATTGAAATATATAAAGCCGTGTTGATTAGAGATGCGCTATTTTGATGCGAACGATATTTATATCGATTATATTCGTTTTATAATGAATATTGAAAAGAGATTTAAAAAATCAAATATATAGAAAACCAATTTCGAATTGAATTGAATATAAACCAAATTCGAATTAAATTGAATATAGAATGAATCGAGATTTGAATTGAATTGGAAATGGAAGTTGCAATGTTTTTGAAACGAATTTAAAACTATTTATAAAATTCGTTTTAAATAGTAATCGACGAAATATATATTATATGTATTAAATATAATATAATGGCCTGAATAGAACGCGCCGCGCCGCGGCAGTTCGTGAATTTCGACCATTTATTTCGAACGGACATTACGGGAGATCCGACCGTCGGATTCTCCTAAAACCAGAACCGTTGGGTTCGTATCGAAAAGAGCTTTCTAATGAATATTAGAAATTTTAAATCTAATAGTTGGATTTGGAGATACGTCCAAATCAAATTTGGAAAAGGTCGTTGTAAGTGCAGTTCGATGGCCGTTGAAGGAAATCGACTGTACGGGCCTTGATAAAATTATTAAAAATATCAGTAATTTGTATAGAATCATAAGAAATGATTTGGGAAAAATGGAGATGAAAAACTCAATATTTGGAAACATAAAAATGGATTTTTATCGAAATGAACTAGTTTTGAACTAAAATTTAAAAAAAAAACCCAATTATTTTTAAATAAATAAATTAGATTTTAAAAGGGGTTTTAAAGAATCGGAATTTCTAATTATTTGATTGGAATTGAATTAAAATTGATTTGTGGGTTTATCGTGAACGGTGTTTTAAATAACACTAGTTCTTTAACCCGATAATAAATAGAATGTGATTTGGGTTTATCATGAACTGTGTTTTAAATGACATTAGTTCTTTAACCCAGTAAAGGGAGTTTTAATGAATCTGCAATTAGATTGAAATGTGAATTGATAATCTAAATTATCAAATTTGGCAAATGAGCGAGAATGGAGTATCACCAGTTTTGCTCCAGAGCGATAATTAAATCTTTAATTAGATTTGAATGTGAAATGGTAATTAATTTTACCGATAACACCGTGGTGTTAGATATGGAGTATTACCAGTTTTGCTTCATGGGATGAATAGGTTGGGATTGGGAAATAAAATAAATAATTACTTCGGCGTGGTTCGCTAATCTCGACTAGTTTAGAAAACCATAATCTGGTTTGAAATGACATCCAAAGGAAGGTTAAAGAATAAATTCAATGAATTTATCTTGGATAAAATTAATGGAAACCTCTCCCTAAGAATTGAAATTTAGAAACTAGTTGTAGGTTAGTTAAGAAGAATGGTTTCCTGAGTATTGATCTGATGTTGGTTTCAGCCGTCGGGGTTAATATTTGGGGAATTGCTCTCTTACTGATTTACGGTTAGTAACTAATGAATTGGAATGAGGCGTATGTTGTGTTTGTGTAACATTTGTTTTTAATATACGCGGGTTGTTCGGAAAGGCCGGGTTTATGCCCACTCTGAATAACTGATTCGACGATATGTCAAAGATGAAGACGGTGGTCGAAGACCGGAAGTCTTCACATCGTTTGGGTGATTACTGATGATCTTGATTGGGCTGTACACCCAAGATGAGGGAATCAGTTGGTGGTCGTCCAGACGTACTTGGAGATCGATGGATATGCGAGGAAAGTGCCTCCGGTTTCGTTCAGACCCAGAACGAACTTGTAAATGGATTGTGTGTCTGACATTGGATTTTATTCTGTGTTGATTGATTTCTGTTAAATATATATCTGTTTGGCGGCGGAGAATTTATTCTCTTCTTAACGCCCTTCTCTGAGACATACGAGCTTAGAGGTTATATATCGATAGATATCAATCGCATGGCATGAATTGCCTGTGTGGCACGCTGAGTTGCATGGATCAAGGCTTCTGTTGAAAAGCAAAGTCTTGTGGTTGATGATCAAGGCATGGCCTACGTGGCATAGCTTTGTGTATAGCGTGGATTCGCGAGCCTCACACCTCGGTATGAGTTAAAAACGGGATACGGACCGTTGGGAGAACACGACGTTTCTTTCTAGCTTTGGTGGTGTCAGTGACTTACCAGCCCTGACATTTATATACTTTTCACCTTTGTGGTTGTTGGAATGAGGCGCCTCGATTATAGGTCTGTAAGGACCGGGAAACATGTGTTTAGGAATTGCCAATCCTCAAACGTAAGAGAGGACCAGCCCAGCCGATCCAAGGGTTACCCAGTGTGCGTAGTCCTGAGCATTTGCTAGAGTGTCTCGAAGCGGAGAGGAGCTTGCCCCTTGCCTCGACTCATGACGGAAATCCAATTTCCAATACGAGATATTTTGTCTTTATTTGTAGAGCCTAGTATGGCGACATAGTAGCATGGTATGCTATGCCGTCTATGATTGATATTTATAATTGAAATTGTTTTGACACTATACACTTATTATAGTATCAAATGATTTGTTTTAAACGTATCAAGCATGTTTGGCTATTATAAGGGAAAACCCTATCCTCCGGCTTGCATTGCATTGTGTGATGGGACATGGGGTCTTATAATAGCTTCATTTTTCGAAAAAGCATTTCGTTGTTTATTCATATGCACTGGTATTCTTGGGAGGAAACCCGTTCTGTGTTATACGGCGTGGTCCCTTGAATTACTCCCTTTTTAAAGTCAAATTTTAAATAACTGTTTTAGTTCTCACACCAGTCACATGGCTGACCTGGAGTTTATTGTTTTAACCTAAACTCTGGGTGCCCTTTTTTTCGACACGGACAGCTAGTAGTTTTGGTTTTGCAGATTTATATTCACAGGATCCTGATTTACAGCTGGGACGATGCTCGGAAAGCTCTGTATCCGTGTATTATTTTCAGTTGTGTTCTGTATTATTTTCCGCTGCTATGTAATTTATTGTAATCTCTGATATTTATCGAATGTATAGTATTCATTTATACTCTGTATATTCTTGTATCTGATGGAATTGTTGTAATAACAATGAAATGTTCTTCGGTTTGCGTTCTGATTTGTCCTGTTCTCAAAACGATCAGGGGTTTCGAACGATCTAGATCGGTTTAACAGCTGATTCAGATTGAGCGAAATTCCAGGCCGTCACATTTGGTATCAGAGCTTTGGTTTACAGAGCTCGATAACAAGACACATTAGAACCATACGAAAGAATTCATCAGATATTGGATTAGTAATATCCAATTAGAATGACTCGTTAGAGATGGGATTAGCAGTGTCCTAGAACGAGTGTGAAGAGTATATTTTTCAAATGAAAACAATTTTGTGTCGAAAATTTAAACTGTTTTATACGTATTTGAATATTTATTTATTTTGAATTTGGGCAATCGAGTATATAAAGATTTCGCGTATACGCGTCATGAACGTATATTCGAAGTTTTAATATACTGGATAGATATAGAATCATGCTATAGTCGCCCGGAGATGATTCTGATGATTGTAGCTACATCATCAGAATTTATGTTTGTGTTTCGAAGGTGTGACTTCTATATATTTCCATTCGACTGGTGTGAGAACCAAAACTTATATAGATAGATTTATTTGTTGTGATTTGGCATCAAAAACATGATTTTGTGTATATATATATATATATATATATATATATCAAATTATGACTTTGAAAAGCTAATTCACTAATTGATTGATGGTTGTGTTGTACGATTATTTATTTAAACTATTATGTGAATGAATGGTGAATTTAGGCCTAATTGAACCAAATATTGAATTATATTGAAAATTGGTCGCATTTGCTAGCATATACATGTATTTACATTGAACAGGTCATAGCAAGGAGGCTAGAGCAGAGAATAAATTTTGTTTGCCCGACAAATAGGTACATGTTTACTATAATTTACTGTTTTGTTTGGGTGATGATGATTTTATGAGCCGATTGGCTAGCCGCTTGGCTTTTTCTTTTTCTTTTTGAGATCAAAGGGCCTATATGGCAATTTCGGGATTTTCCCGTGCTCCCAGTGCAGGGGAGGTTATGTCGAAATTTTTCGAAAATTTAGGGTGTTAGCCAAATTTTTGAAAAATTTGAAAAGTTTTTAGAAACTAAAAAGTTAAATAACTTAAGCCGTAGTCAAAATACTAGAAGTTGAGTTAAATTGTTAAACAACTTTCGGCTTCGTTCCTTTTCGGGGACGAAAAGTTTTAAGTGGGGGAGATTGTAATAACACGGAAATCCGAGCCAGTTTAAAATTTTTATTTTGGCAATTTTAATGAATTTTGAATATTTAAAATAGATTATTTTAAATAATATCGACGAGAAATTTATTTTGAATATAATTCGAATGAATCTATTTATATACATCGTCGTTAGAATATAAATATTTATTTTAAATTATAGAAGGAATTGAAAATGGCCCTGCAGTTCGATAATTCGATTTCAAACTTCAATTGAATGTACTGGGTGCAAAACAATCCGGATTTTAGCGAAACAAAAAATAATGGAATCTAGTTGAAAATATCTTTCCAACGAATCTGAAAAATCAAAATTTCATAGCGGGAATCAAAAGTTATGCCCAGTTGAAAATTTAGAATAGTCGCTATGTAAATTATACATGGCCCAAAAAGTCAAATTTTGCATACCGATGAATTTGGACTCGAAACCACTTCCATTGAGTTCAAAATGCCGTTTAGAACTCCGAAAAGTATAAGCTTCGATATATTCTGATATCCGGAATAGTGGCTATGGGCTGGAGTTGTTCGGTTAACAAAACATAGCCCTTAAAAAGTGAAATTTTGCATACGAGCTCAGAATTCGACGAGATAAATTTTTATGGATTCATAATGACAAATCATTGTTGATTTCCAAATGGGGCGTCGAACGGAGTTAGTATGTGGTCGTGCCAGCTGAAACAGTTCAGGGTAAAGCGAGCAATCATTTTACAAAGGAACATTATTCATACGACCTCAGAATTCGATTTTGTTTTTTTGTCTGGATTCGTATCGTCTAATAATGGTTAAATCCAAGAGGGCTTGATTTTTTGCGTTAGCATGTGAGCGTGCGAGAAGAAAAGATGCGCCAAAATCGCATTTTTAGAGCTTATCTGAGCATTTTTGTGATTTTTAACGGACGGTCAAACGAACTCGGAATTCGACGAAACTTGTTTCGTTGGACTCGTCTTCACGTCTACTATCTCGTATCCGAAATCCGCGGCGATTGGGGATAGTTAGCGTTCAGGCGATACGCGAGAAATTAGCATATAAACACTTTTACTTCCTTTTCTTCTTCACTTTCTTCCTCTTCCTCTTTCTTCACAAAAACTCACAAATGGCCTCCTCCTCCTAGGTGCCGCTGCCCCCACCTCCACCGGCCTCCCCAGCCCCTCCACCGCCGGCCGCACCTCCTCTTCCTCCTCCCCTCCTCCTCCTCTTCGTCCTCCTCCTTCTCTCTCCTCTTTTCAAGAACCCTAAGCCTCACAACACCATCGCCACCACCACGGGCCCCACCACCACCGCCACTACCCACAATCGAGCTCCCCACGCCCAATCAGGTCCGGCGCCCAACCCTAGCCACCCAACTCCGGCAGTGGGCCACTCCTCCTCAAAAATCACTTTTTTCACTAATTTCCCGTTTTGCACAAAACACCCTGTCCTTCTTTCCTCAAAAACTCCCAAACCGTGCGTTTTTGGCCAAAGTCCCTCTAGATGAAAGTTGTAGAGCACGAAATTCTCTTCGATTTGGCTATATGGAGTCATGTTTTGGAGTTCGGAGCTGCTCGGAAAACGCGTTCAAATTCTGCTGTCTAAAAGCTGAAAAATCCTGTACTTTTGCGAATTCTGGCGAATTGGAGCATTTTTGGCAAAAAAGTCTCTTAGGCGAAAGTTGTGCAGAATGGTGCGTTTAAGCTAGTTTAAAAAATGGATTGAAGATTTGAGCTTGTATGCGAAGTCTGGAGCTCGAACAACAATTCAGCAGTTCAGAAAAGGCGTTAGAAAAAAAATGAGTTTTCTCCGCTTTAAAGCTTCTATAGTTTCTGACGAATGAAGTAGAATAAAAATATGATTTTTATATAGTAGAGATAATAAAAATACGATTTTTATATTATATAGATAGTAAAGATTTGATCTTTACTATATGAACAACGATATAAAAATAGAATTTTTATCTATATAGTAATAGAATAAAAATGTGATTTTTATATACATAGCAACAATATAAAAATGTGATTTTTATATATGTAGTGACTACGGGCAGTGAAATTGGCAAAAAGGCGAGCACGGCGAAGGTTTCTACATAAGAAGAGTCGTGGCTTTTGGTTTAGCTAGTCGGTGAGAACTTCTCACTTTAAATTTCCTTTTCTAGTTATAAATATATACTAGGATGCAGACGGTGTTTAGTAGCACCCGACACCATTGTCCACAGACCATGGACTTGTTTGTTTGATTGTGTAGTTGGTTAGATTATTTGATTTGAATTTGATTGTTTGGTGAAATGGAATGGATTTGATTGATATGTGTATGGCGTGGGCCATTATTAGACCGGGGATAAGGCTAGGCCTTGTCCCGTTTCTAGTATCGTGCCGTTATGCCGCCGAAATTTCCTAAAATAAGTTAGAAAAATAAAGATATCATTTTATTTAATAAATGAACCGAATAGAATATTCATATGTTGAATAAAATAATTTGGTCGTTAAAAATATAATTTTTAATGTGAATGGGAATAAATAAATATTCATTTACAAACCGGACGATTCGTTTATGTACACCTATTTGAAGGACATTGATTGGGACGATAAATTTTATACATCGCCCAACTACACAAATAAAATCTGCGTTTGATTGTTTGAAACCCCACACGGGTATTGGGATAAAATACGGCATACACTAATCCCAATAATTAGTTGTATGTCGATCGATTGATTGACGGGATGTTATAAGCGTTAGATATCTATATTTGATGCTTATACAGTGTAGTGCACTTTGGATGATGGTTGATTATTTATCGTTGCTATTATATACATTTGTCATATGGAATCCATATAGTTAACGCTATTTGGTGATTGATTGGGCCTCATTCCAATTTAGAAAATAAAGAATATTATAAAATAAAGGGTCATGTGTTGACCGTCCTCATTCGTTGGGATTAGTCATGTGTTGAACGAAATATTTTAACAATAAAATTTACATCTTTATATTATAAAATAAAGGTTCATGTGTTGACGGTACTCATCCGTTTAGATTAGTCATGTGTTGAACGAAATATTTAAACAATAAAATTTACATCTTTATCATATATAAAATCAGAAATTAACTGGAAAATAGATGAGATGAGTGGTCTCCTGGATATTGATCTGATGTTGGTTTCGGCCTTCGAGGTTAATATTTAGGGAATCGTTCTCTTACTAATTTACGGTTGGAGTCTGATTTAAATCAAACGATAGATACCATAATTTTTATAAAATATATTGAATAACAAAAATAGTCACACGTGGACAGTACTCATTCGTTGAGATTAGTCATGTGTTGACAAAAATATAGATTTACATATTGAATAGAATAAATATTCATTTGTTGAATAGAATAACGGAATTATTTAAATATATAAAGCCGTGTTGATTAGAGATGCGCTATTTTGACGCGAACGATATTTATATCGATTATATTCGTTTTATAATGAATAATGAAAAGAAATATAAAAAATCGAATATATAGAAAACCAATTTCGAATTGAATTGAATATAGAATGAATCGAGATTTGAATTGAATTGGAAATGGAAGTTGCAATGTTTTTGAAACGAATTTAAAACTATTTATAAAATTCATTTTAAATAGTAATCGACGAAATATATATTATATATATTATATATATAATATAATGGCCTGAATAGAACGCGCCGCGTCGCGACAGTTCGTGAATTTCGACCATTTATTTCGAACGGACATTACGGGAGATCCGACCGTCGGATTCTCCTAAAACCGGAACCGTTGGGTTCATATCGAAAACAGCGTTCTAACGAACATTAGAAATTTGAAATCTAATGGTTGGATTTGGAGATACGTCCAAATCAAATTTGGAAAAGGTCGTTGTAAGTGCAGTTCGATGGCCGTTGAAGGAAATCGACTGTACGGGCCTTGATAAAATTATTAAAAATATCAATAATTTGTATGAAATCATAAGAAATGATTTGGGAAAAATTTAGATGAAAAGCTCCATATTTGGAAAGATAAAAATGGATTTTTATCGAAATGAACTAGTTTTGAACTAAAATTTAAAAAAAAACCCAATTATTTTTAAATAAATTAGATTTAAAAAGGGGTTTAAAGAATCGGAATTTCTAATATATTTGATTGGAATTGAATTAAAATTGATTTGTGGGTTTATCGTGAACGGTGTTTTAAATAACACTAGTTCTTTAACCCGATAATAAATAGAATGTGATTTGGGTTTATCGTGAACTATGTTTTAAATGACATTAGTTCTTTAACCCAGTAAAGGGAGTTTTAATGAATCTACAATTAGATTGAAATGTGAATTAGTAATCTAAATTATCAAATTTGGCAAATGAGCGAGAATGGAGTATCACCGGTTTTGCTCCAGAGCGATAGTTAAATCTTTAATTAGATTTGAATGTGAAATGGTAATTAATTTTACCGATAACACCGTGGTGTTAGATATGGAGTATTACCAGTTTTGCTTCGTGGGATGAATAGGTTGGGATTGGGAAATAAAATAAATAATTACTTCGGTGTGGTTCGCTAATCTCGACTAGTTTAGAAAACCATAATCTGGTTTGAAATGACATCCAAAGGAAGATTAAAGGATAAATTCAAAGAATTTATCTTGGATAAAATTAATGGGAACCTCTCCCTAAGAATTGAAATTTAGAAACTAGTTGTAGGTTAGTTAAGAAGAATGGTTTCCTGGGTATTGATCTGATGTTGGTTTCGGCCTTCGGGTTTTAATATTTGGGGAATTGCTCTCTTACTGATTTACGGTTAGTAACTAATGAATTGGAATGAGGCGTATGTTGTGTTTGTGTAACATTTGTTTTTAATATACGCGGGTTGTTCAGAAAGGTCGGGTTTATACCCACTCTGAATAACCGATTCGACGATATGTCGAAGATGAAGACGGTGATCGAAGACCGGAAGTCTTCACATCGTTTGGGTGATTACTGATGATCTTGATTGGGCTGTACACCCAAGATGAGGGAATCAGTTGGTGGTCATCCAGACGTACTTCGAGATCGATGGATATGCGAGGAAAGTGCCTCCGGTTTCGTTCAGACCCAGAATGAACTTGTAAATGGATTGTGTGTCTGACATTGGATTTTATTCTGTGTTTATTGATTTCTGTTAAATATATACCTGTTTGGCGGCAGAGAATTTATTCTCTTGCTTAACGCCCTTCTCTGAGACGTACTAGCTTAGAGGTTTTATATCGATAGATATCAATCACATGGCATGAATTTCCTGTGTGGCACGCTGAGTTGCATGGATCAAGGCTTCTGTTGAAAAGCAAAGTCTTGTGGTTGATGATCAAAGCATGGCCTACGTGGCGTAGCTTTGTGTGTAGCGTGGATTCGCGAGCCTCACACCTCGGTATGAGTTAAAAACGGGATACGGACCGTTGGGAGAACACAACGTTTCTTTCTAGCTTTGGTGGTGTCAGTGACTTACCAGCCCTGACATTTATATACTTTTCACCTTTGTGGTTGTTTGAATGAGGCGCCTCGATTATAGGTCTGTAAGGACCGGGAAACGTGTGTTTAGGAATTGCCAATCCTCAAACGTAAGAGAGGACCGACCCAGCCGATCCAAAGGTTACCCAGTGTGCGTAGTCCTGAGCATTTGCTAGAGTGTCTCGAAGCGGAGAGGAGCTTGCCCCTTGCCTCGACTCATGACGGAAATCCAATTTCCAATACGAGATATTTCAGCTTTATTTGTAGAGCCTAATATGGCAACATAGTGGCATGGGATGCTATGCCGTCTATGATTGATATTTATGATTGAAATTGTTTTGACACTATACACTTATTATAGTATCAAATGATTTATTTTAAACGTATCAAGCATGTTTGGCTATTATAAGGGAAAACGCTATCCTCCGGCTTGCGTTGCATTGTGTGATGGGACCTGGGTCTTATAATAGCGTCATTTTTCGAAAAAGCATTTCGTTGTTTATTGATATGCACTGGTATTCTTGGGAGGAAACCCGTTCCATGTTATACGGCGTGGTCCCTTGAATTACTCCCTTTTTAAAGTCAAATTTTAAATAACTGTTTTAGTTCTCACACCAGTCACATGACTGACCTGGAGTTTATTGTTTTAACCTAAACTCTGGGTGCCCTTATTTTAGACACGGGCAGCTAGTAGTTTTGGTTTTGCAGATTTATATTCACAGGATCCTGATTTACAGCTGGGACGATGCTTGGAAAGCTCTGTATCTGTGTATTATTTTCAGTTGTGTTTTGTATTATTTTCCACTGTTATGTAATTTATTGTAATCTCTGATATTTATCGAATGTATAGTATTCATTTATACTCTGTATATTCTTGTATCTGATGGAATTGTTGTAATAACAATGAAATGTTCTTCGGTTTGCGTTCTGATTTGTTCTGTTCTCAAAACGATCAAGGGTTTCGAACGATCTAGATCGGTTTAACGACTGATTCGGATAGAGCGAAATTCCAGGCCGTCACAATATATAAAGATCACATTTTTTATAATCACTCTATATGGATAAAAATTCTATTTTTACACCGCTACTATATAGATAAAAATTCTATTTTTGTAACGATGTTCATATAATAAAGATCATATTTTTATCACGCTATTCTCTATATAAAAATTATATTTTTAATACTTCTACTTTATAAAAATTATATTATATTCCACATATGATAAAAATCATATTTTTATCTCGCTACATATATAAAGATGATATTTTTATATTCTCTATTATATAAAAATCATATTTTTATTAGTCCTATAATATAAAAATCATATTTTTATATACTTTATTCGTCAAAAACCACATAAGCTTTTAAAGCGGAGAAAACTCGCTTTTTTCTAATGCCCAGATTCGCTGTTCTGGTTCCAAAATCTGCGAACCAGCTTCAATCTTCACACCATCCTTTTCCTAGCTTAAACGCGCCATTCCGGACAACTTTCGCCTAGTGGTATTCCTCTCGAAAATGTGCCATTTCGCCGGAAATCGTGAAAAGACAGCATTTTGACAGTGTTTGAACAGCAGACTTTGGACGCATTTTCCCGACAACTCTGCAATGCAAAATGGGACTATCACATATCAAATCGAATAGAAAATCGTGCTCTTCCACTTTGATTCTGAGGAACTTTGGCTAGAAACGCACGGTTTGGGAGTTATTCGTGAAATAGTGACAGGGTGTTTTGTGCAAAACGGGAAATTAGTCAAAAATGTGATTTTTGAGGAGGAGGGGCCCACGGCCGGAGTTGGGTGGCCATAGGGGGGCGCCAGACCTGATTGACGTGGGGGAGGGTGCTGGTGGACGGCGGCGGCGGTGGTGGGGCCCGTGGTGGTGGGGCCCGTGGTGGTGGCTCCTAGGGTTTAGGTTTTGTGAAGGGAAAGAGAGAAAGAGAAGAGGAGAGAGAAGAGGAGGACGGTGGCCGGAGGGGGGTGGCGGTGCTGGTGGAGGCCGGCGGTGGCTGAGGTAGGGGCGGCAGCGACGGGGAGGGTGGAGGTGCCCATTAAAGAGGAAGCTGCAAAAAGGAGGAAGGAGGAAATTATGAAGAAGGAATTGGAGGAAAAGTGTTTATATGCTAGTTTTTCCCGAATCGCCTGAGTGCTAACGATCTCCAATCACCGCGGATTTTAGACATGGGATAGTTGACGTGAAGACGAGTCCAATGAAACAAGTTTCGTCGAATTCCGAGTTCGTTTGACCGTCCGTTAAAATTCTCAAATATGCTCAGACAAGCTCTAAAAATGCTATTTTAGCACACCATTTCTTCTTGCACGCTCACATGCTAACTCCAAAAATCCTGCCCTTTTGGATTTAACCATTATTAGATGATACGAATCCAAAACAAAAAAAAGTAGAATCGAGTTCTGAGATCGTATCAATAATGCTCCTTTGTAAAATGACTGCCCATTTTACCCTTAACTGTGTTAGCTCGCACGGCCACATACTAACTCCGTTCGACGCGCCCTTTGGAACTCAACAATGATTTGTCATTATGAATCCAGAAAAATTTATCTCGTCGAATTCTGAGCTCATGTGCAAAATTTCACTTTTTAAGGGCGATGTATTGCTAACCGAAAAGCTCCTGCCAATTATCACTATTCCGGATATCGGAATATATCGAAGCTTATACTTTTAGGAGTTCTAAACGGCATTTTGAAATCAATGGAAGTGGTTTCGAGTCCAAATTCATCAGTATGCAAAATATGACTTTTTGGGCCATGTATAATTTCCATAACGTCTATTTTAAATTTTCAACTGGGCATAACTTTTTATCCCTACTATGAAATTTCAATTTTTCGGATTCGTTGGAAAGATATTCTCAATTAGATTCTAATATTTTTGGTTTCGCCAAAATCCGGTTTATTTTGAATCATGTACATTCACTTGAACTTTGAAATCGAATTATCGAACTACCGCGCCATTTTCAATTCCTTTTTTTAATTTAAAATAAATATTTATATTCTAACGATGATCTATATAAATATATACATTCTAATCTATTCAAAATAAATTTCTCGTCGATATTATTTAGAATAATTCATTTTAAATAATCAAAATTCATCAAAATTGCCAAAATAAAAATTTTAAATTGGCCCAGATTTTCCGGGTTATTATATGAGATTTAAGATTTTTGGCTATATTCCTATTTTATTTGTGTATTAGTAGACATTATTATAATATTACTAGATTTTGACATAAAAAGTCAATTGGTTATCGTAAGGTAAAAACACATTCCATATTTATGTGTGGTCGTGTCTTATGAGAGTTCCATTCTTTCAAAGAATTTTTAAAAGTTAAGCAAGTTGTTTGTGTCATAAGTTTTATCGCTGAAAGTATTCCAGACTGATCCAGGTGATTTTGCTTTCCTTAAAATGTTCTCGGGTCAGACCGAGTATATTTTTTAGGTTGCATTAGATTCTCTTCAAGCTTCAGAAGAGGAGATGGAGTCGAGACGTATTCCTGTATTTTCTGGTATTAATTTATTTTCGATGTGTGTGTTGTGTTTATCAGATTTTATAATATGGTATAGTAGTGTACTCTTATATTGTAATCATATATATACAAGTTTCTTTTTGTGTAAAGAGTATTGGCATATTATCGTTCCTCTATGAGATTTTATTCAACTCTGATTCTGTAGTGTTGATGTTCTTCTTCTACTTTAACATTTCTTTCTTCTTCCCGCCCTCTAACTTCTTTCCCATAACTATCCGCTTTCCTATGCCTTTTGAGTTGGACATATATGGTTAATTGTCAGCTTGAACGGTATGGAAAATTTGGTATGTTACACAAACGATCTTTTGCATATGTATCTCCATTACAGAGTCATTCTGGAACTACCTTCATATCTCTTGTCTAAAGTTTTTTAGTCGGAAACTATCTAGACAACTAACATCTGTCATCAAACCTCTTTGTATTATCCTCTCTTGACAGTTCCTCCATCTCGACTAACAACCTTGTTATCTGACTTATTGTCTCCTCCTCTGCTCCTTGGAGTTTAATTGTTAGTTTGTTGGAGTTGTTCCTTCTGAGTTTGGAAATGTAGCTGAGCTACGCAATTAGACTGTCTTTACACTGTTGCCACTATGAAGTAGAACTTCCTTAGACTGCCATCATTAATTCGAGAAGTTACATCCATCTCGTGTGATACTCATATAGGGTCATATGACTCCAAATCTCCTCTCATTACTTAGGGGTGATGACCGATCAAATCCAGATCAGTGAATCCACACCGATTTGGTTCCCTCTTTCTCACTATGATGATCTGGCCTTTATGTCTTCCCTCGATCTGAAATCACAATCTCCCGTCGGCTCGATCCCAAGCCTTCATTGCCACATCGATCCGAATCTAGGCACTCTCATGCCAATCTAGGGTAAAAAGATTAGCCAATCTGAACTTTGCACTATCATAAATCCGTCATACTAGAACCAATCTACTTAAAATTAGAACCGTAGCCACCTCAAACGATCCTCTATGACCCACATTTTTGTTTAGTAAATTCTGGGCACTTTCAATTCTTAGATGATCTAGATGTAATTTCCTTTATTTCCTCCATACAAACTCCCGACGGCCCCAAAATTTTCGTATGACCTCTGGAGGCCTTCCCCTTTGTCCCCTCCTTTTTTGGTGTGAATCCGACCACTTTTGTTTTTTGGACTTTTTAGGAAAATCCTAATTCTAGGTCACCATTCATAGGTGTTTTCGAACATTCAAACAATAAATTCAACTCCCTTTTCTTGGGTCAGCAGTTGTTCCAATTGCTTGGGATCGGTAACTACTCCAATCCAGATCGGTATGGTCACACTGATCCAATCTGGGTCAATACGTTCACACCGATTTGTTTCCTTCTTTCACTACGGCGTAGATGGCCTATTGCAATGAAAATTTATGGTGTTGCTAGCTATAATGATGCCATTTCTATGCTGTTTTTTGTCTATTGCAATGCACGCTTAAATATGCTAGCATATATATCAACGTGTGTTGCAGTAGCCGCATGAATAAAATTATTAATCCGCATAAACACGATCCAACGGTCTAGGTTAGCGATTGACATGAAATAATGTTTAGTCCAGATTAGCAATCCGCGCGTGAAATAATGTTTACAATGGGAAGCATAAACAAAGGGGGAAAACTAACAAAATATTGAAAGTTTCAATCGAAATTTAACAAAATACTCTGCCGCTCAACCTCTCAAACACTCACTCTCAGGTTCAATTAGGGCTAAAAGTTCAAGTTTACAAGCTTAATTGTGTTCGATTATGGCAGGTTCGAGTTCAAGTTCAACTAGGGCTTCGGTGTTTCAATTAGGTCTTTAATTGGGGTTCGTTTGGGTTTTAGATTTTAGTTAGGGCTTTGATTTAATCTGCTGCTTAAGGTAACACTCAATGTATATTTCAATTTTTTCTGATTTGATTGTTGTGTTGCATAATGTACTGCTTTACTTGTGCCTAATTTACTGCTTTAAGGTATCACTCAATGAACGACGAGGAAAAAATATGGGTAGAACTTCCTAAGTTCGGTAAAGGGTACATCAGTAGAGTGAAATTTTTTATTCGAAATACTTTTTCCAGATTTGCTGTAACAACCCGGATTTTCAGGACCAATTTAAAAATTTTATTGTAGCAATTTTAACGAATTTTGAATATTTAAAATGATTTATTTTAAATAATAACGACTAGAAATTTATTTTAAATAGAATTAGAACATATAAATTTATTTAAATCGAAGTTAGAATATAAATATTTACTTTAATTATAAAAGGAATTGGAAATGGCGTGGTAGTTTGAAAATTCGATTCTAAATTTCAAATGAATGTACAGGATTCATAATAAATCGGATTTTTGTGAAACCAGAAATATTTGAATCTGTTTAAAAATATCTTTCCAAGGAATGTGAAAAATCCAGATTTCATAGCGGAATAAAAAGTTATGACCGGTTTAAAATTTAAAATAATCGCTATGGAATATAATATAATATAATATAATAAATAGCCATTTTGCAAACGACCTCCAATTTTGACGAAACCACTTTTGTTGGATTCGAAATGTCAAATTATTACGATATTTCAAATTTCATAATTTATTAATATGTGAGCGCAATAAATTTAAATGTGTTTGGCAATTTGAATTTGAATTGGATCGACCAGAAATTTACCATTTTTAAAATGGTCTCCAAATTCGACGAAATTAGTTTTGTTAGGACCGTATCATCAAAACATAGCTAGATTTATTTTTCTGAATTTTTGGAGTCAGTATGTGGCCCCGGTAAATTAAAATGTACGTTTAAATTCAATATATATTAAATTGTATTTTAGTTTGGATAAAAAATGATCAACACATTAGAATTGGCTTACGAAACATATCCCATTGTGTTCCGAATGGGGTATTTAGCTAGGGGTGAGAATCGTTGGGTTTAGGTCGGAGTTCGGGTGTTAAATTCACTTTTTATAATAAAATTTGAACTAAAATAAAATAAATATTTTATTATAAATACTCCCAAGGCCCTAACCCCAATTCCCCCAATCAGGCGCACCGCCAGTTCAAATAACGAACGATCGTTAATGCTCAAAATTTCGAGCATTAATTTCTCTAATTTTAATTCGAATTAGAAGAAGAACATTAAACAAAAACTAGAGAGCACTCCACCATCATCAAAAGGATACCAATTTGGTCAAATTACGAGGAGTGGTTTGCGAGTTCTTCTAGCTCAAACATCATGGGTTCATTCATGTTTTTCCACGGGGATGAGAGCTTCGCAACAAGACTAACCGGGTCAAATTTGGAGCAAATCAGAATTTAAGGAAATTAAAATCCGAACAGTTCAAAAATTCTGAAATTAAAACCCATAGAGTGGAAAACGAAAGTGAGAACTCTCGCTCACTCAATTTAATTTACATTTATTATATATAAGGTTGCAGACGGGGCTTAGTAGCTCCTGACACCATCGTCCACATACCATGGACGACTTATTTGATTGTATAGTTTGTATGGATTGTGATTGGGATTGCAATTGATTATGTTGTTGTATATAAAAATTATTTATATAAAATATATATATATATAAATTATCATGAAGTAAAATAAATTTTCATTTACAAACCGGACGGTTTGTTTATGTACACTTATTTATCTGATATTGATTAGGACGATAATTTTTACACATCGCCCAACATCACAAATAATGAACAATATTTGTTGTTTGAAAACCACACACGGGTATTGGGATAATATTTGACATACACTGATCCCAATAATTAATGGTATGTCAATCGATGGGTTGACAGACTGTATAAGCGTTATTTATTTATTTTAATGCTTATACAGTTGTAGAATGCACTCTGGATGTTGTTTGAATTTTTAATGATTGTTTATCATTATTGTTGTATACTCACAATGTATGAAATCCATATAACTAAAATTATATGGTAATTGATTGAGTCTGATTCCAGTTCACAATTATTAAATATTTTAAAATAATATTCAGTGAATATTGAAAGGTGAAGCCGTGTTAAGTAGTTAAACGCCATTTTAACACGAACGCGATTTTTTTCTATTTTATTCATTTTATAATGAATATCGAAAAGTGATTTCAAATTAAGATATTTTGAAAATATTATCATTTAATATTATAATGATATGAAAATCATTTTAAAATGAATTTGAAATGAATTTGTAATGGAATATTCAATTTTGATTCAAATTTGAAAATCAAATTGAAATCGTTTTGAAATGAATTTGAAACGAATTAAAAAGGAATATTCAATTTTGATTTAAATTTGAAAATGAAATGGAAATTGTTTTAAAATGAATTTAAAAGGAATATTCAATTTTGATTTAAATTTGAAAATGATATGAAAATCGTTTAATGAATTCGAAACGAATTTATATTGGAATATTCAAAATTGATTTAAAATTGAAATGGAAGTTCAAATCGTTTTTAAAACGAATTTAATACGATTTATAAAATTCGTTTTAAATGGAAATCGATGAAATATATAATATATATATATATTATAATGGCCTGATTAGAACGCGCCGCGCAGCGACCGTTCGCGAATTTCGACCATTAACTTCAAAGGGACGTTACGGGAGATCCGACCGTCAGATTCTCCTAAAATCAGAACTGTTGGGTTCGTATCGAAAAGAGATTTCCAATGAATACAAGTGATTTGAAATCTGATGGTTGGATTTTAAGATATGTCCAAATCAATTTTAGAAAAGGTTCATGTTGGATATAGTTCGGTGGCCGTTATAGGAAACCGATTGTACGGGCGATAATAAAATTATTAAAAATATGGAAAAATTATGTAAAATCATTATAAATGATTTGTAAAAATTTTGGATGAAAATTTCCAATTTTGAAAAGATAAAAATATATTTTTATCGAAATGAACTAGTTATTAACTAGAATAATAATTTAATTATTTTTAGAAATAAATAAATTGGATTTGAAAATGGTTTTAAAATAACCAGAATTTTCCAAAGAATAAATTGGAATGGATTTGGAATAGAAATAATCTTCGTAATATTTCAATATTGGATTCGGTGATTATACGAATATTATTGAGGAATTGGGACGATATATATTTATATATATATCGTTATTCCCAATACGTTATTGGTTGGTTTCAGAATCTGATATTGAATATAGGCTGATATAATTTCTATTCAGAGTCCTGTATTTGATATCAAATTGGATTTTGGGTTGATCGTGAATGTGTCTTCATTAACACTGTTCTTAAACTCAGTCGAGAAAAGAATAAAATTCTAAATTAAGAATTAGTGATGTTTTCCAATTAATTAATATTTGATTGGGATTAAATAAAAGAATTGGATTTTCGGGCTTATCGTGAACGGTGTTTTAAATAACACTTGTTCTTTAACCCAAATAACAATGAAAAATATGATTTGGAATTTATAATCTTTTAATTAAGATTAATGGAATTTAGATTAATGGAATTTTCCAAAGTAAAGATTTCCAATTTAATATATTGAATTGGAATTGAATGGAATTCAATTTGGTAATAATCGAAGTGACTTTTTGTGGAGGAAGACTGTTAATACATATGGAATTTAAAAGGCTTTGTCATTATTCCATTTATATTATTAGTCGAATATGGAAATTGATATCGATTATATATTGATCCGTTTTTCTGTGAAGATTCCATAATTAATGGAATGTGATTTTTGGGTTTATCGTGAATTGTGTTTTAAATGACAGTTCTTTAACCCAAGTAAAGACAGGATTACATGGCTAACATTATATTTCGATACTGTATTCGTTGATCCCTGCTAAATATATATTTGTTTGGCGGCGGAGAATTTATTCTCTTGCTTAACACCCTTCTCTATGTCGTACGAGCTTAGAGGTTATATATCAGCAGCAATCAATGGTATGGTGTAGATTGTCGTTGCAGCATGTTTGATTTCCCAAAGTTAAGTAATCATTAAAATTGTTTTTTGTGGAGATCAAAACAAAGTGGAGTTTTAATGAATCTTTAATTAGATTGAAAAGTGAATGTGATAATTAAAATTATCAATTCGGGAAAATGATCGAGAATGGAGTATCACCATTTTCGCTCCAAGCGATAGTTAAATCTTTAATTTGATTTGAACGTGAAATGTAATTAATTTTTACAAGTAACACTGTGGTGTTAGATATGGAGTATTACCAGTTTTCCTCCATGGGATGAATAGGTTGGGATTGGGAAATAAAACAAATGATTACTTCGGTAAGATGCAACATTAATTTGGTTTAAATTATGGGAAGAATATTTGAATAAAAGAATATTCTGGATTGGAATTAGGCGCATGATGTGTTGTTATAGCACTTGATTATAAGATACGCGGGTTATTCGGAAACACCGGGTTTAACCCATTCTGAATAACTAATATGACGAAAAGTCGAAGAGATTGAAGTCGGTGCAAGACCGACGATCTTCACATCGAATGGATTGGTTGCTACTAACGCCCATGATTGGAGTAACTACCTTGAAGGGGCTACAGTGGTAGCCATCCGGACGTACTTGTTGGTTGTTCTGATATGCAAGGGCCTCTCTCCTGTATTGGACATACGGGGCGAGAAATAAGGTGCCTCCGGTTTTGTTCAGACCTAGAACGGACTTGTAAATGAATGGTGTGTCTAACATTGTATTCCTTTATACTATATTCATTGTTCTTTGCTAAATATATATTTGTTTGGTAGCGGAGAATTTATTTTCTTGCTTAACGCCCTTCTCTGAGACGTACAAGCTTAGAGGTTATATATCGGTAGGAACCAGTGGTACGATACGGATTGACAATGTGACATGCTGAGATGCAGTGATACAAGCTTTTGTTAAAAAGCAGAGCTTGGTGGATGATGATCAAATCACAGCTTTAAATAGCATAGCTTTGTGTAGCATTAATTCGCGGGCCTCACACACCGGTATGGTGGTAAACTGATGGTTAGATCAGTATACTTTAGAGATGAGGATAGACATCCTATGGGCTGTCATGGATTCGGCCGACCGAGGTTACTGGGTGTGGTCACTCCACTCCAGTACGGATAGGACACACCTCCCAATTCCCAGATGGATAGAGTTAGTGGTGTTTTCCAATGCTTGGACGTAAGCCGCGGTAACTTGTTTCCTGGATAGTGCAGATGTGCATTACGGTGTTTTCGCATGCCTACGACGTAAACCATTGGGAATTGCACTACGCGATAGATCTTTCGAATCAGGAGCCACCAATATGGAAATCTAAACTTCCAATACAACATTTTGCTGCTTTAGTTGTATAGTATATATGGCAACATAGTGGAATGTGGTGCTCATGCCGTCTATGATTGATACATTTATATTTGAAGTTGATTTCTTCACTTATTGTAATAATAAAAGATTTTTTTTAAAACGTACCAAGCATATTTTTCTATTATATGGTAAAACCCTATCCTCGAATGCGTTCATTGTGTAATGAGACTTAAGTCTTATAATAGCTTCATTTTTCTTTATTTAGCATTGCGCTGTTTGTTTTAGGCACTGGTATTCTTGGGGGTAAACCTGTTCCGTGTTATACAGCGTGGTCCCTTGATTTACCTTATTTTAAAGTAAATTTTTAAATAGCTATTTTAGTTCTCACACCAGTCCCATGGTTGGCTCGGAGTTTATTGTTTTAACCTAAACTCTGGGTGCCCATATTTTCCACACGGGCAGTTAGTAGTTTTGGTTTTGCAGATTTATTTATATAGGATCCTGGATTAATAGCTGGAGCTATATTCGGAACACTCTGTATCCATGTATTTCTTTTAGTTGTATTTGTTAATGTATTTCCGATACACATTGTATTTATACATTTTATTTCCGCTGCTATGTATTTTAATCTCTGACATTTTGCTTTGTAATATTTATTCATACTCTGAATATTCTTGTACTCTGATGTAAATTGTTGTAAATAGAATTGAAATGTTCTTCTTTTTTTGTTCTGATTTGTCGTGTTCTCAATTCAATTTGGGCTTTCCCTTAAGGGTGAGTTTGGGTTGTCTCGGTATGGTATCAGAGCTTTGGTTTACGGTGCTAGAGAACATGACACATTAGAACCAAACGAAAGAATTCATCAGAGATTGGATTAGTAATATCCAATGGGAATGAATCGTTAGAGATGGGATTAGTATTATCCTAGAATGAGTGTGAAGAGTGTTATTTTTACAATAAAAATGTAAACTAAATTAGATTTGAAAATTTATATCTTAACATACGCATTTGAATATTTTATTTTATATTGAATTTGGACAATCGAGTAAATGAAGATTTTGTATATATGCGTCATGACTGTATATTTGAAGTCTCAAATATACTGGATAGATATAAAATCACACTCTAGTCGCGCGGAGATGATTCTGGTGATATATATATATATATATATATATATATATATATATATATCATCAACAGTGTTTATGTTTGAGTTTCGAAAGTGGAATATCTATATATTTCCAATCGACTGGTGTGAGAGCCAAAACCTTATTTTGAATTTATTGTTTGGAATTTGACACTAGAAATATGATTTTGAATATATATACAAAAGTTACATGTTTTGGAAATTTAATTCACAAATTGATTGTTGGTTGTGTTGTGTGATTATTTGTTCAACTAATAAAAACATTAGAATAATAAATCCAAATATGAGAATGAAAAGTTGAATTGAACCAGATCCAAGCCAATATGTAATGGAAAAGTAAATTAAGCTGAATTAAATCAAATATTGAACAGAATTGAAAATTGATTAAAATTGCATACATGTACATGCATATATATTGAACAGGTCATAGCAGGGAAGCTAAGAAGAAGAATAAAATTGTATGCCCAACAAATAGGTACATGTTTACCATTTTATTGGGTTTTGGTGATTTTACGACCCGATTGGCTTTTTCTTTTTCATTTGTATTGGTCAGGGCCCTGTCAAGCAAGTTGCGGTTTTAAATATCTTCCCGTACAAAGGAGGTTATGGCGAAATTTTTCGAAAATTTAGGGTGTTAGCCAAAATTTTGAAGAATTTGAAAAATCTTAGAAATTGATAAGTTGAAGAATGAAAGCTGAGTTGGTTAGTTAAAAAACTTTTAGCTCTGTTCCTTTTCGAGGATGAAAAGATTTTAAGTGGGGGAGATTATAACAACCCGGATTTTCAGAACCAATTAAAATTTTTATTTTAGCAATTTTAATGGATTTTGAATATTTAAAACGATTTATTTTAAATAACAATGACTAGAAATTTATTTTGAATAGAATTAGAACGTATAAATTTATTTAAATCGAAGTTAGAATATAAATATTTATTTTAATTATAAAAGGAACTGGAAATGGCGCGGTAGTTTGAAAATTCAATTCCAAATTTTAAATGAATGTACAGGATTGAAAATAAATCGGATTTTAGTGAGATCAGAAATATTTGAATCTGCTTAAAAATATTTTTCCAATGAAAGTGAAAAACCCAGATTTCATAGCCAAGATAAAAAGTTATGTCCAGTTTAAAATTTAAAATAGTCACTATGGAATATAATATAATATAATAAATAGCGATTTTGCAAACGACCTCCATTTTCGACGAAACAACTTTTTTGGATCCGGAATGTCAAATTATTTCAAGGTTTCAAATATCATATTTTTTGGAATTAGTATGTGAGCGCAGTAAATTTAAATGTGTTTGCTAATTTAAATTTGAATTGAATCGACCAGAAATTGATCATTTTTCAAATGGTCTCCAAATTCGACGAAATAAGTTTTATTAGGGCCATATCGTCAAAACATAGCTAGATTTATTTTTCTGAAATTTTTGGAGTCAGAATGTGTTGCTGGTAAATTAAAATGTACATTTATATTCAATATATATTAAATTATATTTTAATTTGGATAAAAACTGATCAAAACATTAGAATTGGCTTACGATACATATCCCATTGTGTTCGGAATGAAGGTATTTAGCTAGAGGCGACAGTCATTGGGTTTAAATCAGAGTTTGGATGTTAAATTCACTTTTTAGAATAAAATTTGAATTAAAAATAAAATAAATATTTTATTACAAATACTCCAAAGGCCCTAATTATAATTCCCCCAATCAGGCGCGCCGCCAGTTCAAACAACGAATGATCGTTAATGCTCAAAATTTCAGGGATTAATTTCTCTAATTTTAATTCGAATTAGCAGAGGAACATCAAATAAAAATTGGAGAGCACTCCACCATCTTCAAAAGGATACCACTTTGATCAAATTACGAGGAGTGGTTTGCGAGTTCTTCCAGCTCAAATATCTTGGGTTTGTTCGCGTTTTTCCATGCAATTGTCGCGGCGAGTTGGCCGCCCTCCCTGGCGATGCCTGGCAACGCCAAGCCGCCTCTGGTGACCACTCCCGATTGATCTCCGGCCGTCTCTGGTGGTGTAAATTTCAAGCCCTAGTCGAAGCAATTGGGTTTTCTTGAAGATGATGAAGGCGGCTTAGAGGGTAATTAACGGGAAAGATAATTAATTAGGGTGTAATTAGTTTGAATAACTATTTAATTATATTAATTTTGTAATAAAGGTTTATAACGTCATAATCTTCTCATACGAACTCCAAATTGCGTGAAATAGGATCCGTTGGGATATTGGGGTCTTCGCAACAAGACTAACCGGGTTAAATTTGGAGCGAATCATAATTTAAGGCAAATTAAAACTGAACAGTTCAGAAATTCAGAAATTAAAACCGACGGAGTGGAAAATGAAAGTGAGAACTCTCTCTCACTCAATTTAATTTACAGTTATTATATATTAGGTTGCAGACGGGGCTTAGTAGCTTCTGACATTGTCGTCCATAGACCATGGATGACTTGTTTGATTGTATTGTTTGTATGGATTGTGATTGGGATTGTAATTGATTGTATTGTTGTGTATAAAAATTATTTATATAAAATATATATATAAATTATCATGAAATAAAATAAGTATTCATTTACAAACCGGACAGTTTGTGTATGTACACTTATTTATCTGATACTGATTGGGATGATAAATTTTACACATCGCCCGACTGCACAAATAATAAACAATATTTGTTGTTTGAGAACCCCACACGGGTATTGAGACAATATTTTACGTACCCTGATCCAAATAATTGCTGGTATGTCAATCGATGGGTTGACAGACTGTATAAGCGTTATTTATTTATTTTGATACATATACAGTTGTAGAATGCACTCTGGATATTGTTTGAATTTTTAATGATTGTTTATCATTATTGTTGTATACACACGATGTATGAAATCCATATAACTGAAATTACATGGTAATTGATTGAGTCTGATTCCAGTTCAGAATTAACGAATATTTTAAAATAATATCAGTGAATATTGAAATGTGAAACCATGTTAAGTAGTTAAACGTCATTTTAACATGAACGAGAATTTTGTCGATTTTATTCATTTTACAATGAATATCGAAAAGTGATTTCAAGTTCAGATATCTTGAAAATATTTCCATTTTAATATTATAATGATATGAAAATCGTTTAAAAATGAATTTGAAACGAATTTATAATGGAATATTCAATTTTGATTTAAATTTGAAAATCAAATTGAAATCGTTTTAAAATGAATATGAAACGAATAAAAGGAATATTCAATTTGGATATAAATTTGAAAACGAAGTGGAAATCGTTTTAAAATGAATTTAAAACAAATTTAAAAGGAATATTCAATTTTGATTTAAATTTGAAAATGATATGAAAAGCGTTTTAAAATGAATTTGAAAAGAATTTATAATGGAATATTCAAAATTGATTTGAAATTGAAATGGAAGAGGAAATTGTTCTTAAAACGAATTCAAAATGATTTATAAAATTCGTTTTAAATGGAAATTGACGAAATATATAATATATATACATACATAAATATATATATATATATATATATATATATATATATATATATTATAATGGCCTGAATAGAACGCGTCGCGCAGCGACCGTTCGCGAATTTTGATCATTAACTTCAAAGGGACGTTACCGGAGATCGACCGTCGGATTCTCCTAAAATTAGAACCGTTGGATTCGTATCGAAAAGAACTTTCCAATGAATACAAGAGATTTAAAATCTAACAGCTGGATTTTGAGATATGTCCAAATCAATTTCAGAAAAGGTCGCTATGGATGGAGTTCGTTGGCCGCTATAGGAAACCGACTGTACGGGCGATAATAAAATTATTAAATATATGAAAAAATTATGTAAAACCACAATAAATGATTTGGAAAGATATTTGGATTAAAAATTACAGTTCTGAAAAGATAAAAAACATATTTTTATCGAAATGAACTTGTTATTAACTAGAATAATAATTTAATTATTTTTAGAAATAAATAAATTATATTTGAAAATGGTTTTAAAATAACCAGAATTTTCCAGAGAATAAATTGGAATGGATTTGGAATGGAAATAATCCTCGGAATATTTCAATACTGGATTCCGTGATTATACGGATATTATTGAGGAATTTGGAAGATATATATTGTTATTCCCAACACGATATTGGTTGGCTTCAGAATTTGATATTGAATATAAGCCAATATAATTTCTATTCAGAGTCTTGTATTTGATATCAAATTGGATTTTGGGTTTGTCATGAACGATGTCTTCATTAACACTGTTCTTAAACCCAGTTGAGAAAAGAATAAATTTTTAAATTAAGATTTAGTGAAGTTTTCCAATTAATTAATATTTGCTTGGGATTGAATAAAAGAATTGGATTTTTGGGTTTATCGTGAACGGTGTTTTAAATAACACTTGTTCTTTAACCCAAATAACAACGAACAATATGATTTGCAATTTATAATCTATTAATCAAGATTAAAGGAATTTTCCAAAGGAAAGATTTCCAATTTAATATATTAAACTGGAATTGAATGGAATTTGATTTGGTAATAATCGAAAAGAGTTTCTGTGGAGGAAGACTGTTAATACATATGGAATTTAAAAGGCTTTGTCGTTACTCCATTTATATTATTAGTCGGATACGGAAATTGATATCGATTATATATTGATCTATTTTTCCGTGAAGATTCCATAATTAATGGAATGTGATTTTTGGGTCTATTGTGAATTGTGCTTTAAATGACATTGATTCTTTAACCCAGGTAAAGACAGGACTACATGTCTAACATTATATTTCGATACTGTATTCGTTGATCTCTGCTAAACATATATCTGTTTGGTGACAGAGAATTTATTTTCTTGCTTAACACCCTTCCCTAATACGTACGAGCTTAGAGGTTATATATTGATCGAAATCAATGGTACGGTGTAGACTGTTGATGCGGCATGTTTGATTTCCCAAATTTAAGTAATCATTAATATTGATTTTTAGGGAGATTAAAACTAAGTGGAGTTTTATTGAATCGTTAATTAGATTGAAAAGTGAATGTGATGATTAAAATTACCAATTCAGGAAAATGATCGAGAATGGAGTATCACCAGTTTTGCTCCTAGCGATAGTTAAATCTTTAATTAGATTTGAATGTGAAATCGTAATTAATTTTTACCAATAACACCATGGTGTTAGATATGGAGTATTACCAGTTTTTCTCCACGATATGAATAGGTTAGGATTGGGAAATAAAACAACTGATTACTTCGGTAAGATGCGCTAATCCCGACTAGTTTGGAAAACATTAATTTGGTTTAAATTTTGAAAAGAATATTCTGGATTGGAAGGAGGCATATGATGCGTTGTTATAACACTTGATTATAAGATACGCGAGTTATTCGGAAAGACCGCGTTTAACCCATTCTAAATAACTGATACGACTAAAAGTCGAAAAGATTGAAGACGGTGCAAGACCGACGATCTTCACATCGAATGGATTGGTTGCTACTGATGCCCATGATTGGAGTAGCTACCTTGAAGGGGCTATAGTGGTAGCCGTCCAGATGTACTTTTTGATTGTTTGGATATGCGAGGGCCTCTCTCCTGTATTGGACATACGGGATGAGGAATAAGGTGTCTCCGTTTTCTTTCAGACCTAGAATGGACTTTTAAATGGATGGCGTGTCTGACATTGTATTCCTTTATACTATACTCATTGATCTCTACTATATATATATATATATATATATATATATGTTTGTGGCGAAGAATTTATTCTCTTGCTTAATACCCTTCTTTGAAACGTACGAGCTCAGAGGTTATATATCGGCAAAAATCAGTGGTACGGTATGGATTGACAGTGTGACATGCTGAGATGCAGTGATCCAAGCTTTTGTTGAAAAGCAGAGATCGGTGAATGACGATCAAAGCACATTTTTAAATCGCACAACTTTGTGTAGCGTTAATTCATGGGGCTCACACACCGGTATGGTGGTAAACTGATGGTTAGATCAGTATAATTTAGAGATGAGGATAGACATCCTACGGGTTGTCATGGATTCGGTCGACCGAGGTTAGTGGGTGTGTCTCTCCACACCAGTAGGGATAGGGCACACTTCCCGATTCCCAAATGGATAGAGTTAGCGTTGTTTTCCAATGCTTGGACGTAAGCCGCGGTAATTTGTTTACTGGATAGTGCGAATGTGCATTACAGTGTTTTCGCATGCCTGCGACGTAAACCGTTGGGAATTGCACTACGCGATAGATCTTTCGAATTAGGAGCCATCAGTATGGAAATCCAAACTTCCAATATGACATTTTGTTGTTTTAGTTGTATAGTATATATGACGACATAGTGGTATGGGGCGCTCATGCCGTCTATGATTGATACATTTGTATTTGAAGTTGATTTCTTCACTTATAGTATTAATAAAAGATTTGTTTTAAAATATACCAAGTATATTTGGCAATTATAAGGTAAAACTCTATCCTCAACTGTGTTCATTGTGTGATGGGACCTGAGTCTTATAATAGCTTCATTTTTCTTTATTTAGCATTGCGCGGTTTGTTTTAGGCACTGGTATTCTTGGGGGTAAACCCGTTCCGTGTTATACGGCGTGGTCCCTTGATTTACCTTATTTTAAAGTAAAGTTTTAAATAGCTATTTTAGTTCTCACGCCAGCCCCTTGACTGACTCGGAATTTATTGTTTTAACCTGAATTCTAGGTGCCTATATTTTCCACATGGGCAGCTAGTAGTTTTGGATTTGTAGATTTATTTATATAGGATCCTGGATTTACAGCTGGAGCTATATTCGAAACGCTATGTACCTGTGTATTTCTTTCAGTTGTATTTGTTAATGTATTTCTACTATGCCTTATATTTATACATTTTATTTCCGCTGCTATGTGTTTTAATCTCTGATATTTTTCGGTATAATATTTATTTATACTCTGAATATTCTTGTACTCTAATGTAAATTTTTGTAAATAGAAATGAAATGTTCTTCTATTTGTGTTCTGATTTGTTGTATTCTCAATTCAATCCGGGCTTTCCCGTAAGGGTGAGTTTGGGTCATCTCATTTGCGGTAGGTGATGAATTACATGCCCTTGCAAAAAGTGTCATAATCAACAGTGGCATTGTCAAGAAGTAGTCTACAACCATCTGATTTGGAATGGTCCATCTGAATTGTACATGAAATGGATTTTGTGAGGTTTCCTGTTTGGATCCTAAAAGGAGCAATAACCATATGGATTGTGAAGTTGGAATATATTTTGGAGATAATCTCGATGAGATGTTGCAATGTACTTGTGGAAATATGCAGAACAATGAAGATGGATCTTCTGATGGATTAAATGTAATATATGTCGATGCTAGAAAATTTCATCAATGTATTGAAGCGGGAAAGCAGCTATTATATCCAGGATGTATTAAATTTTCGCGATTAAGTTTCATTGTCAGGCTTTATTCTTTAAAATGCCTACATAGAATCACTGAGTCTGCATTCACCGATTTATTAGAGTTGATGAAAGAAGCTTTATCTTTCAATGCTACCAAAAATATCATTAAAGATGTAGGCCTCGATTACCAAAGGATACGTGCATGTCCAAATTACTACATGCTATATTAGGTAGAAAATGAAAAGGGAAATAACTGCAAAAGTTGTGGTTTTTCAAGGTGGGTTATATTGAAAGAGAAAGTGGCTATTGACAAAGATTCGGAGAAGCGAATTCACAAAGTACCCAGCAAAAGTGATGCATTATTTTCCACTAAAACCAAGGTTGCAAAGGATGTTCATGTCCAAGGAGAACGTAGAACTTATGTTATGGCATGCAGTGGGATAAAAAATGATGGCAAACTTCGACGTCCAGTTAACGGCGAGGTATGGATGACAATGGATGCCAATTATCCTCATTTTTCATCAGAAAATAGAAACATCAGGTTGGGAGTAGCATCTGACGAATTCAGTCCTTTTCATACAATGACTACATAGCACAGCACATGGACGATCATATTGGTAAATTATAACCTTCCACCTTGGTTCTGCATGAAGACAGAAAATTTGATACTTCCACCATTATCCCTAGTCCAGAGTCTCCTAACAATTACATTGATGTCTACATGTAGCCTCTTATTGCAGAATTGAAAAAATTATGGGATCTTGGCATACAAACTTATGGTGCCTTCACTGGTGATAATTTCACATTACATGCAAGCGTGTTATGGACGATCATCAACTTTCCGGGATATGCAATGTTATTCGGCTGGAGCACGAAGGGTTATTTAGCTTGTCCCGTACGCCATTTCGAGACTTCTTTAACTTATTTGAAACATAGTAAAAAAAATGTGCTACATGAATCATAGGAAATTTTTAGACCCAGGACACAAGTGGAGGTTTGATAAGAAAAGGTTCAATGGTGAAATTGACATGGGAACACCTCCTGGTATTTTATCCGGGACTAACATTGAAGAATTGTTGGCTGGTTATGAAAATATTTTGGGAAGAAAGAGGTCAAGAAGCATAAAAATGAATCTCCTTTTAAAAAAAAGTCAATATTTTTTAATTTACCATACTGGAGTCAAAATGTATGTCGACATAACCTTGATGTTATGCACATAGAGAAAAACATTTGTGATAACATACTTGGTACTTTACTAAATATTGATGGGAAGTCGAAAGGCCATTTAAATGCTCAGTATGATTTACAAGAGATAGGCATCAGGGAGGTCCTTCATCCAGTTCTATCAACTGATGGGAATTACCTTGAGACAAGGGCTGCCATATTTAAAATGATGAACAAGGAGAAATAACTATTTAGCTCGGTATTGGAGAATGCTAAACTGCCTTATGGTTGTGCAGCTAATATCAGTCGGTATGGTAAACAAGAAATGGAGGAAAATTGCAGGGTATAAGAGCTACGATGCTCATTTTCTTCTCCACTACTTGTTGTAGTTTGCCGTGAAGAAATATGTAAAACCTGAAGTTGCAATACCTATGATAAGATTAGGTGCATTTCTAAGAAGTCATTGGTGTAAAACTAGCGATTTGGCTGATCTCAAGAGGCTAGAAGAAAATTATGGAAATTCTTTGTCAATTTGAGATGATATTGCCAAATGCTTTCTTCGATACAATGGTGGACTTGCTAGTTTATTTATGCAAGGAACTTGAATACGGTGGACCTACACACGTTCATTGTATGTTTCCTATTAAGCGTTATCTTTGTAAACTGAAATCATATGTTTGCAACAAAAGTAAACCCGAGGTGTCCATTGCTGAAGGTTATCTTGAAGAGAAATGTTTGATATTCTGTTCAAGGTTCTTAGGTGGCGATGGAGCAGTCCACAAAATCTATAATATCCTATTGGCACAAGAAAAAACAAAGATGGAAAAGCTATTTATCTTAAAAATTCTCAATGGAAGGAATGTCACCGTTACATTCTATTCAATTATGGTAACAAGGAAATAGAGAGTTTACTTGGGTAAGTATTTTTATTTTTATTTTAGTAAGTATTGAAGTATTATCCCTATCTTTGTGAATCCTTTATTAGTTATTTTGTTTCTTGCAGTTTTTTCTTTGCTTCACCTTTTTCATAATAATGTTTTCCTTTTTGAACCTGGCAAATGGAATTTTATGCAATTAAAGTTTATAATGGTTTATTTAATTAGAAAAGTTGACAGGTTCAGTTAATATCAGTAATAATATTCTTCGCGTAGCTTGTGAAACCATGTCAACTAGATTTTAAAAATAATTGATGTCATCCTTTTGCCAGCAAAATAAGTTCTTTTAAACAATCTACAAACATGTTATTAATTCTAGCCTCACGTAGTGATAGTTGTAAAATCCAAGTTTCAGCACTTTCAGGGATTTCAGGCATGATTTGTACTTAAGCTATGTTCTCATTCATACAGAACTGTTTTTGGTATGGTCAATTTTAGCATTATTAATAGATCCAGCCAAATTTGTTTCTATCTTTTGTTAACTTGGTCTTTATTCTAGGGAACATCGAGCTTTGATTGATGGTCATGCATCAGTAAAAAAAATATAAAAGAGAGAGAGAACACAATGAAGAATTTTGGAAGTGGTTAAAGGAAGAGGTTGGGAAAAAGGACGACATTTCAAAAGAAGTACAACTATTTGCAATAGGGCCTCTTCCAATGGATAAGCAGTTTACTGGTATGTTATCAATGGATACAGATATTATACAAGGTTCAGAGATGCCAAATGTACAACACAAAACAGTGATGTT